>OX122898.1:16880521-18231146 GCA_944738965.1 Nebria brevicollis | reverse complement strand
ATATATATATATATATATATATATATATATATATATATATATATATATATATATATATATATATATATATATATATATATATATATATATATATATATATATATATATATATATATATATATATATATATATATATATATATATATATATATATATATATATATATATATATATATATATACGCAATTTAGGTGGATCGTTAGAATTTATAAAATTTTAAAATATTTGAATTCTAATGATCTAATTAAATGCGTATAAGAAAGTTCAGTGACAGACATGCCAGCTTTTTAAATCTAAAAGTCCAGATAAGATAATTGCACCTTTTTTATATTACTCCTCAATCAATTTTGCGTATTTTATTCTTCGACAGTTCACATCTATCTATTATAGAAACATTTATGTAAAATAAGTAGGTATTAAATGTCAAATACTCAGATTCAATACAGAGAAGATTAAAAGACATATTTCGCGATTACAATACTTACTATTATTATTATAAATGTTAAAAAAATCGAATAATTTGAAATTAGACATTTTATATCAACATATTAAATGTCAAACTCCTAATTATTTGAATCTTTTCTGTTTTTTTGTCATGATTTATAAAAAAAAAAAAATCAATAACCATAACAGGTTCCTAATTATTACTTTCTTATATACATACATATTATAAGTAAGTATTGTAATCATAAAGAAATTCGATCTCGAAATTGTAACGTGTGAGCGTGTGTGTGAATATTTTCCCAAACACCTATTCAAAACGTTTAAAAAATATAGAAAACATAGTGACACAGAGTTGCGCAGCTGAAAAACATTTACATTCTACCTATCTCTGTCACTCCTCATCTTCTATCCTTTGCTAATCACGTAGGTCTGGTAGCTGTCGAAAAAGATGTAATGTTGGTTGCAGCGCCCAAGGCTAATTTTCTGGTGCGAGCGAGCGACCAATTCAACGCGTACTATTATACATACTACATATTATCTGAACGTGACAAATATGATTTGTAATTAGATAGGGTGAATTGTGGCTTCGTTATGTTCTATACATTTTACTTTGTGTCACATTTTATGTATTTATAACAAGAGGGGCAGGGGGCGTGCGGTTCGCACCATCGCAAGCGACACGATAAAATTGTCAGTGTAAATAAAATTTAACGCTGTTTTGTTTGCGCATAGGATTTATAAATATGAATTATTGTTATAGGTTGTATGGTAGGTACTCATTTCTCGCGATTTATTAAATTGCCTTATTGCTTCTTTCTGATGCCCATACGATACAATTTAATAATACACGTACTAAGGCTGCCCAAGTTAAACAAACGTTATTGTCATTGCACTGCAACTAATGCACTTCCAAATTCATCATTTTTTCAGAAATCAAATACTAATTTTCAGCATCAACGCTACTATTTATTTATTCAATATTATAACACTTATTGAACTAATATTTATTAATACAATATGCTTTATTTATTTTATCAACTGAGAACTTATAGCTATAACTGTTCCGGACTACCCGTGTAGAGGGTTCGGGAAGATTTCTAGATCTTATACATAGGCAACTCTTATTTTATTTATACATGATTTCACATTGCAATTCAATAATAATGCATCTACAAAGATATTTGAATCGTTTGTCGATGAATAAGAAGTTATGTATTATATCAATCAACGTCTCCAAAAATATTCATTAGGAAATCGAGTTAGCGCTGGTATACACCGTAATAAGGCAAAAGTTTCCGTAAAGTTTAGGTCAGGCATTCGTTTGACTTTTCTAATTCCCTTGACGGTTCAAAAGTCTGGAAAACTCGCTATTAAAGCAGCCGTTTAATACATTCTTATTATCAGATCATAACATCGCAATCTAGAATCGTTCCGTGTTGAAGTATTCAGCAACTTTGTGCACTGAAAATACTTTTATAGCCCATAAAAACATCTGGCGCTTTATTGCCGCGGTGCGTTTCGGTTTCTGGCGAGGGGGGAGGGGTAGCGAGGGCTACGGGAGGGACGACATGACTTATAACAGCTTGTCTAATTATGAAAGCAGATCGGAAACGCTCACAGAATTGCAAATATCAGCACCGCGTAGGGTTCATTTTCGCCAAATGATTTATGAGTTTATTTCACAAGAATCCTTGTCGCTCCAATTGGACGCGTGTAATTATTCGGCCTTACCTGCGGCATTTATAAACTTATTTCAATTACCTTAAGACTGCTCCTAAAATTAGTTTTGACAATATTATGAAATCTGTATGTGTGTGTGTGTGTGTGTTTTAAAGGTGACTATGTATTTAAAATTTATTAGTTGGAAAATTGAAAAGGATTGAACGTTGTACACCTCTTGGTTAGACCTAAATTGCCATCGATACAAGGGCCATTAATCTAATCTAAAGTCCACACAATGTAAAAGCTAAAATCAATGAAGTATAAACTAATTAAAATCACGTCTGCTCTGTGGTATTTCGCAGCAGAAGAAGAAGAGCAGGCTGTGAAAAGCAAGAAGTTTGCATTGAATAAACATTAAAATGACAAAGAAAACAAATTGATATTTTGATGGCGTATGACATGCATACACGCTGTTATTTCAGCAGATTCTTTCTATAACGTTTTTTTTTTTCGAAAACAGCTGGCAAAATATACGAAAATTCACAACCATCCAAATATAATTTGATTATTATCTTAAAATATGGCCCACATAATGGCTACGTCGATATCAAATTGAAACGAAGCTTTTTAGTTACTATATTTAGAATTGAAATAATAGTTTTAATCATATTTAGCGCATGATTAATGGAAATCAATTTATTTCATTTCAAGGCAAATGTTGATTTATTTATACATAGTAATTTTGAGAAAGATTTTCATGTAATATTTGTAAATAAAGACTAAATTCGAAACAAATAAATCATTTCGTTTCGAAAGGTTCATTTTATGTATAAGAAAAGAAGTAAAAAGACGATCAAGTCGGGTCAACGCATTAAGTATGTAAGTGTGTGTGTGTGTGGCACAAAGCGTGCGTTATGAACGGCAACGGCAAAGTATGTATGGTACTACATACATACATACATAGCAAAGTGCTGTGCGGTATAAAATAGCATCAGGCGAGCGCTCCGCCGCGCTGTGGCGTGCTACGGCCACGGGAAGAATGAGCTGTACTACAAAGGAACGTATAGGAGGAGAAGCATTTTACATGCGGGCTCGGGAAATGCCCGATCGTATCGCACCGGGCGCGGTCAATGCAAGCGTGTGCTGCGGTCACCAACAACGGGCGCAAGTATGCCAACTTAAACCCCGACCGACCTCTGCCCCTGTCCAAGCCGCGCGAGTTCTTTAGCGATCCACAAATACATACCTTGGCGCTAACGCATGGCATAGCCACCCACGACACGACCATTATCGCACAAATATTGTATGAGGGAAAAGAAGTCGGATTCTTCTTCCATAGTCCATACATAATGGATAACGGACACGGTGTAGTAATACGTTCCGCAGCTTAGTTCACTGCTCGACAAGGTTACACCGCACAAAGGTGAATTTATTTCACCTGCAAGAAAAGCTTCTGTCGAAAAGCTTATAAAAATATATATATACATGTACCTGTACATGTGTGACGTGAACGAATTTTCAAATGGACCTAAAATCAACGGAAATATTACCGCAACCGGCAAATATGACTAAATCATGGGAAAGGTCTAACCCAAACAAAATTTGTTCTGAACTGTAAACGTTAACATCGACTATAATATTCCGCATTTATATTTGGTTTGTCGGAAAATAATTTACTCAAATTATAATTTGAATTCTACATCATTGATATACAATGAAAATATTTCAAATATAAATATACCTTATTCATCTAATTATTCTTGTTCGCTGTAAATAAAATCTTACTCTATCCCTTACACTACATTTTATTTTCTTATTATAAGAATTGTAATCATAAAAAAATTCCATTTATAGATTTTCATGGAAATATACCTTTTGACCTTACTTGACTATTTATGTCTGTATGTGTGTGTGTGTAAAAAAATGTGTCAAATATTAGTAAAATAATAGAAATATAAACAAAAGAAAATACTTATAGAAATGATCAGTACAAGTTATTGGCGAATATTTACATATATTATAATAGATAAACGCGATATTTAAGAGTGTAATAGACAAAGGAATCAAGCAGCTTTCAGATGAAGTCGTGTGATTAAAATGGAGTGCGTTTATTATTTTCTCTCTTTAACTTTTCATTTTTGCTTTCCTGACATTTTGCGAATCGATACTGGTTTAATATTCACAGCTTGCCGTGCAGATATCAGCTTACGGAAAATGGCATCTATTAAAACTTAAAATAATTATGTTCGGAATGTTAGCGTTATGATCGTGTTCTCAACATTATTTTAGTTTCAACTCCAAAAACTATACATATATGTTTAAATTAATATATGCAATATTAAATTTGCACGGCTACTTCCCTACAATATCATTTTAGAGAATGGAAGCGTAATACTTTACTTAGTGACTACGTATATGCATGCATACATACATAACATGGTATGAAGTAGCTGTTGTTTTCCATTTAATCAATATGGCATGTGAAATTAATGTTTAACTATATAGCATTATCGTAAATAACTGTTGTTCAAATATATTCCCCTGTCGTCGATGTTAGGTACTTGAACTCGCGACCATGTAGCGATGTAACGTGCTCACGGCTGGAGTACCCTTTGTTGCCTTCCACTTTATGCTAATAACATCTTGTACCACTGTAATTACATGCCGACCAAGTAAGCTTCCTTCCGCGCTATTCGAAATTAGGTTTTAAACTCATAAGCTCATAAAAAAAAAATGCTGTGACAGTGACACAATATGTGAAATCAACAAATTGTACCTATACATTTTATAAATTTACCAAAACGAATATAAATGAAATGTTAATTAACGTTTTGAAAATATTTATTGATTATTTGTACCAGTTTATCTGCAGAGGCCGTATATGACCAGGGGTTGTATGTTTTTGTGCGTCGGTAGATAAAATTACACACGAATGAATATAGCACACATAAATTTGTAATTTCAAAATAATTTATTACATAATAATATAGCTAGTTTATGTGTAACTAAATTTCCTCAAATATGGTTTGGTCCGAATACGCAGAACCATTCGCCCTCTGGCAGTCAGATCTGAATTATCTCAAAACGAATTATTGTTAAACAACTCCCAGTATCAAAGATTAATTAATAGTCTATAGATTTAATTTTTTTTTTGTTAAACTTGTTTCGAAACTATTTACACTATATTTTCACTGAATAATAAACATAGAATGAGCGAGTAAACAGAAAGAATGATTGTTTTTAAACGTATATTGTTGGTGTTTTTCATATATATTTTTTTTGGGAGTTGTTTATTTAATCTCCACCAGAAGCAGAAGCCAGCGGTGGAGGAGGATGCTTGAACGGTTATTGATCAAAACTTTTTGCGAATACACACTGAAATATCCAGTCGCAGTCGCAGTCGCAATCGTAGCAACAACACACTTTAATAATTTCAAACTTTTTAGTCTCATGGCAATATAACACGAGCAATATTACATTTATGTGCTTAAACAAAGTTATAAAGAATGAAAAAAGGAGCAAATATTGCAGCGCCATGTGAACTATTCCAGCTTTAACTAGGGAATTATCTTTGCTTTGTCCAACGAAATAATTTACTAGGTACTATTCCAAATTGCTGGATTAACATACACGGTATCGCAAGCATAGAAAACAATATTTTTAATGTAATTGTTGCATCATACATAATTGTATTTAGGTATGATATTGAACTATATAGTATGTATGTATTTATAAAGCATTGCATTAAATTGAGTTTCTATGATTACATTGTTGAATGCAGTCGGATTTGAATGTCTGCGTGGAATTACGAAAATAATTCATTTTAATCGCGTGTGTACACAAAGCGATATTACAGTTGCTGTGTTTGTGGCCAACCTCATAACAAAACGTAGTCTTTTAATCTTATTTTATGTGCAGTCATATAGCGCAGATTCAAATTGTTAACGCGGTTTACAACTGGCGACTTTTCACCGAGCGTATTTATTAATACAAATTGAATTCGCGTTCCAGTTATTGGTTTCAATTCACAAAATCTATCTGAAATTACTCGTTTCTCCGCAAAGGGATTTGACTGCACTGTTGAGTAATTACGTTTATTGTTGTTGTTGTTGTTGTTGTTGCTGGTGCAGATCAGTGCCAGATAATCCGGTTTACATGAAACTCTTTGCGTTTATTAAGTCGTTAATATACGACGCAGAATATCCGACCCTTCGTAACAGCAAACCCGACCGGTGTAACCCTTTGTGTTGTTCGCGGCAGTGTTGAAACAATGCGTAAAATGTCACATACTTTCTATGCTTTAAATTTCTGGAGTTATCGAATCATTATTATTGTAATAGGGTGACTGGGCGACAATTTTAAACTTTGTTGAACTTTTGCATTTGAAATTCAAAAGATTTCGGGCCGCATTGAGAGAGATAAAGCGATAACAATTGCAAATAAAGGAAAAAGAAAAATTAACCGGAAACCATTCCCGAATGAGTTTTATTGAACATTCGTCGAACAGGCATAAAAACGGATAATCAAAAATGGTTTAACCGAAGCGAACACTCGAGGGCGAGAAACTCGATGGTAAGCTAGTGCGAAGATCGCAAAATGTAGTCATACCGAATTAAATTGTCCGGGGAAATTAATTCATAGCCTACCCGGGAATAACATGTTATATTGTCATATATTTATGTGGACAAATACAGTGCACATTAATACCGTCACTAGATTTATGTCATTTGCCAAAGCATTGTGGCTAAATCAATTCCTGAGTAATTATTAAATTCACAAGTTTGGTCAATTTTAACTTGTAAAATCGTTCTGTTTGTCATAATAGTTAATGTATTTTAAAAACATGTTTAATAAAAATAAACAGAGCTTGGTTTTTAGTTATTGTTTTAATGATATTTCAAATGGTTAAATACATCATGCATATGTTTGCAACTAAGTTCTGAGTTGGGTGTTTATGTAAAAAGTATATTAATCATACTATGGACGAATGTGTGTGTGTGTGTGTGTATATATAAAAAAGTAGTTTACATGAAACACATAATAGAGAGAAGAACTGTTTTCTGGCTGGCATGTCCACGGGCGCTTTTTTCGATATGTCGTTTTTCTCGGCTTTCCTACTCATAACCGTCACTCCAGCTAGTGTAGTGATGTTGGGCAACATGCACGATCTAAATTACGATCAAGGCCGTGCGGAATGTACCGTGCGAGAGGCGAAATATTGACAGTTGGTTGCCGATAAATATAGCGATACGTCTTGCAGGAACACAAACCAACCAACCAACCAACGAACCAACATAAAATACATTAATGAAATGAACAAATGTTCCGGACCTATCGGCTGTCACATAAATTTAACACATCCTGATAAACTGCCAAAGAAACGAGCACGCTGCTTCGTCCGGCTAGCCTAGAGCCTAGAACCTAACGGTGACCTATGAACCGTACGCGGGGTGCGGCAAACACGTACGACGCGTGTATCACGTGCGCTGCCGTGTGTCCTTGCGGAAATTATACGATCATACACACACACATACACGCATTAATGTACAGACCTAAAGGAACATAAATCGTCGAAGACCTGCTCACGCATCTATAAACCGTATTTCAACCCCAACGATACCATTGAAGGCATTACGTACATACATACATACACCTATACAGCTATACATACCTCTCTGACCTACCACGATCAGCCTACTTCTCGAAAAGATCAGAATACAGAACGACTTGTGCGTTTCAGTAATGTTACTTTGTTTGACAGTCGAATTTATTGCCAATTAGCAAAGATCTTGTTCAATATCCCTTTCAAATATATACAGAAGGAAATATATATCCTATTTCCATCAAGGGGGTGGCGGAAAATTCATTACATTTTTTTATGCTTGGTTTGCCATACATAAACGATGGTATAAGTACACCATTTCTGAATAAATGTCTTACATAATAGAATTCACATAATATAAATATATATTTTTTTAAATGTTATTTATGATATCAAAAGTGGTATATATTATATAGGCGTCTCGCGTGTTATGCTATAATATATATTTTTTAAGTTGTGTTGTCATATTTTATGTCGATACGAGTACGCATAATAATTCATTATTTTATTCTGGTTGCGTAGGGTAGTAGCCGGGTGGGTCAGTTCTATTACGGCGTCGTTAGTTACGGTCGACAGAATTAATGAAAGTTATTCGACACTAATGAATTCATGAATGCAGAAAGAAAATTTTTGAATAAATAAAACTGTGCCCAAAAATCTATTCTGTAATTCTGTACGTACGTACGATGTGCTAAAAATAAACTGAGCAGTTCGAATGCGCGAGAAATGAAATTTTGCTCAACATGAACGGCCGCAAACCGACCGGCCGTCCGTTCGTCCGTCCGTCCGACCGACGTAAATTAGCATCCAGAAGGAATATAGAAAGAAATGAAATTAACAAACGGATCCCGTGTTCAGCCTGCATATTTCACATTTGAATTTTACTCGAAATTAATTTAATCAATCAATAAATTTCATTAGCTCCACGCTGAAGAAAGAATTTCAATATTTTTAGCGAAATTTCATTTGGATACAAAGTCGCCGCATTGCATTTTGGACACAACATACTGAATAGCGGACAGTTTTAAATTTATACGAATCTCAAGAACCGAATAAAATATTTCAATTCCAACAGAATTCGTAATTTAAATATCACATTTTTATTATTTTACTAATTTGATGCGATTTATGTAAAAAAATATAAAATTAGATAGAAACTTTTTTGAAAAAAAAATCATGTAGAAGTTGTAAAAATATTAATATCTCTACTACATTTTATTCTAATTATTTTTACCGTCAATGCAACCGTTTTTGAGTAATTGCAGAAACCACTATAAATGGTAGCCACATTGAATATTTTTTATGTTTAATCATCTGCTTACCTTCAGCCGTTTTATTCACAATAAATAAATGAATATTGCTGAAAAAACATTCAATTTATTGCTAAAATACGTTCATAATATAAACAGAAATTGATTAAATTTGGGAATTTTTAAGTAAGTAAGTGTATTTCAGTGTTTTTAGTGATGTGTCACATATGTATGTATGTATGTATGTTTGATAAAAAAAATGCCAAGCGACTTATTTCACCGAGTAGGTAGTTATTGTAGTCATGTCTATCTGTATATCATTTTGATGTCTGGTATATTCTTTATTCAGTCACGAGCTCCGGAAGGTATTCCGTATATTAATAATTCAATGAATAAGTGTATGTGTACATTGTTTACCAAAGAAAACTCACAAATCATGCCTACATTTGGTATGTATGTATGTTCTATGTCTTCTAAAGTTTCCAAGTATGTATGTATGTATGTATGTAGGTGCTACTACAATATGTATGCATAGATGAGTGTGTGAGTGTATTGTATGTACATAAGTTGGTGAATATATTTAAGCTCATGTATGTGGGAGATAGATGTGTATATGTGTGTTTTTGGGCTACTTTTGTTGATATTAAGCAAGATTGTGTTGCGCATGCGTATAATTTATGTATGCTTTTGTGTAAATGTTATACATTTTTGGGCAGTGTGTGTGTATGTAAATACTTGCAAACTGTGTATGCTTAACGTATATTCGTTCACAAGACGCGGACGCGGTTGTATCCTGGAGCCCGGAACGTTAATAACTGTATCAAGTCAAGCGTTTTGGAAGGTGTAAATTACGACGCATAATTAATCTAGGTTTTAGTAATGGCAATTTATATTAGCAGCGCCCAGTCTAAACAACAACACGCATGTGTGAAACATCTACAGGAGGAGGGCCGACGTACACAAGAGCTTTCGTATTTCCCTCACGATGCCGCTTGCTTGCTTGCTTACTTGGTTGGCTGTTTGCTTGCTTGCGGTAAATATCACGACACACTACCGACAATGTGTCTGTCTGTGCGTTTCATGCCAAGATAGACGTCTCCCATCAATCCATTTCAAAATCTGGGTTACGTTACATGGCGCACTACTATTAATGAATCTCCTGTCTGCTTCCTATAGGTAGCTAGCTAGGTAGCAGTAGCTGGGTGGGAGACTGATTGCACGACTCGATATACAACAAGATTTTAGATGAAAAAATCGACGTTTCAAAAGGCAAATGAGAAAAAATTGCTCGTGCAGTATTTTATACAAATTTACATGTAAGACAATTACGATGTGCCAATCAAATTAATATCTTGATGAGCGTAATGGATATCTTTCTAAAACACATTTTTCAAAACGTCTTAGTCTGTCTAAAATGCACCATTTGCTATGGTATACGTCAGAGATGATACTTCCTCATTATCTAATAAAGCAAATTATTAAAAATTTACTGCTTTCATTATAATCAACGTCTCTAAAATAATTTATCAGTACTTTTTAATTGAGATCATTATTTCATAAATTTTACAGGATATTTTACTCAAAATCTGTTTAATATCTATTTCATTTGCGAATATTTCGGAAATATTTATATATAAACATATATTTACAATATTTTCAAGGCTCTATCTACGTTTTTATTTTATTTATATTATTTTACTAATTTATAATATTTGTATTGATCTTTGAAACAATTTCTCACGAAATATATTTTACAAATTATAAAATTATGTTAAGTTGTGCTAGGAGTTACTAGGTGTAATAATGCTACACTACGAAGATGAAAATCAAACATTGAGAAATATTTATCGAGTGTCACCGGGACTCGATCCCAGAACTTACGAGTTTTGATTTCCAAATTATAAATTATTTTAGTCCGTCTTGTTTATCTGTTAAATAATTGACACACAGACAGACGTTATTCTAAAAGTTAAGCTCGACATTGATTTTTCTCACTAGTATGTACAATACTTATTACTGCGTATAAGAAAGAAAAAATGATGAAAATATAATAATTTGTAAATGAATTAGCAAAAGTGTATAGTATTAATGTTGGGCTTGTATTTTGCATAGCAAAGAGGTACCTCCATATCTTTATGGTAAAACAAAAAAGAAAACTGCTCTGACAGCTGTCAAAATGAGAGGATATCTTTGTTGACAAGTGAAGCTGCGGCGAAATGTATAATTGTATTTTTTCCTTATCGTTTTTTTTTTATTATACAATGCGACATTTAGCGCTTTTTATTAATTTTCTCATTTGAATCCTCCTAGTGATTTCATTCTGGATTTTTTAATTGAAACACGATGATAAAAACAAAAATTTTTAATGAGAAAATCAGTAATATACGAACGAGACAAAGTCTTTTATTAATAAGTTGAAAATATCGAATTTATGGTGTTCACAATACATTATTAATTTGGAATTTGATATTTGATTCTTTTTATTTTTCTCGTAAATACAAATTCAACCATAATAATTCTACTGTTCATCTGTACCGTGTTAGTATGCATACATACATATGCTGTAGATGACCCTTTGAAATGAGTTTCATCATTGTTTTGCACGTATTAAAGCCCTGTCACTCACTCGGAAAAAGATTGTTTAATCATATATTGATTCATTTGTTTTTGCTGTTGGGTATGCCCTTTTATTCTGTCAACATCAGTGTTACATCCAAGTACATATATATATATATATATATATATATATATATATATATATATATATATATATATATATATATATATATATATATATATATATATATATATATCTGTGCGTTGGTATGTACATTTTTCTGCTCCATCAATCATCGCGGATCATTTCAACGTGTCCATTAATTCAATGAAATCATTATTTTTAATAAAAGTCAAGTTTAAACTCTCGCACACACTATACACTGTGTTTTTCTTAAATCGAAACAACAACTGACTCGATTTTATGTATGTATGTATGTATGTATGTATATTGTTACAAAATCCAAAGTTGCTTGCTTTTGTGAAAATATCTTTTGAGGTTTATCCATTTGAATTCCTTAGAAAATTACATGCAGAAGGAGAATGAAGCGAATGGGTTTGCACAATCAGGTTTCGTGCGAAAAAATTCATAAGATCGTATTATTAGGGTGGTGTGGTCGCATCTCCATCAGCGGATGCCTCCACGAACGAGGATGCGGCGGCGACGTTGGAAGCCGCATAAAAACGAATCACCTTGCTTTTGTTAGCGCTTACACCGTATCGTTTTAAAAACGAGATAAAGGTAACACAAAAGAAAAGAAGAACATTGAACACTCCAGATATATTATCATAAAACAGTCGGAGCCATTACATATAATCATGATTCTCATTTGAATTTTATACAGTCGCTAAGTACATATATACATACATACTGTTGGACTAGATAAAAGATAGACCTACCATGCTATGTACGTATGTATGTAGTTCATCGTTCTGTTCCGTTTCCAGGCAGAGGCGTTCACATGAAAGGGAACTTGTACTTTTATTTAGCCAATTGTATTACGTTGTACGGTGTCTATATGTGCCATGATAAAAAAATATCTACAAAGTGTCAGCTGCTACCAATTTTCAAAGGTTAGCATTATACTATATTTTATACCCACATGGTATAATCATTTATAGAGGAATAGCAAATGCAAAAACGAATTTTGAATTTATTTCAAATTATTCTTTATTTTCATACAAAAAATATATTATAATTATTCAATATGCTATATATATTTTTTTCATTTTAAATTAAACTTACCTATAATAATTTAAGCTATAAAGCGCACACACACACACACACAAATATACACATAGACAGACAGACTAGATTTGGAGAAGGTCAAAAATATTTTCCATAAAATCTAGAGAATGATTTTATGTATAAATTTTTATAATGTCAAAACGTACTTATTACTTGGTATGAAAAAGTAAAAATATGTACGTACACGAATTGAATCTGAGAAATAGTATTTAGAATTGCATTATATTGCTGTATTGCGTTTATTGTGGAATTATGATTGAAAAATGTAGAAATAAATTTTCTCTTTGACGCCCGGTTTCGAGTTTTATTTAATTACACTGGTGTGCTGGTAAGACCATGTCTTCGAAATGATTCGCTTGAGAAACCGATTAAAAATTCAAAAGGCTTCCATGAAAACTTTCAAAAAACCCAGTTACCGTCACCGGAGCATTAAATATTTCGGGCCAATCGGCGCCTTTGTTTATTTTTTTTTTATTTTTTAATCCCTTTGCGACAATCCACGTATGGCAACGTTTTTACCGAAATTCGAAATATCAATCTTGTTGAAATTATGAATATTTATGGTACGACGCTTTTATGTAGTCTCATCCGTTATTCTTTCGTAATAAAATACATACCCATAGTATATTTATAAAGATGGAGAGTCTTTTCAACTGTTTCATGCTCAAATTGAGACTACTACTTGCACATCGATAGGAAACGTTAAATCGGATTTATGTGTTTGTTTACCAAAGCTAGGAACACTTTTATTTCCGCATTAGAACTTAAAAATAAAAATAAAAAAAAACACCCACCAGGGAAAGCTACGACATGTACGATATGTGTATACGGAAATTAAAAATACGTTTGATTGATTTCCAATCAGTTGAAAACGCAATTGCGTAAGAAACGTGTAGAATATATTTAACAAACACAATGTAAATATCGAAGAAAACATTCTCATTTTATTTGCATTGTTAATAAGACACGATCAGTAAAGATTACAATTTGAAATTAGGTTGTTTGTATGTAGCATTGTATCATATACCGCCCCATTCGGAAGTACGGAACACAGATAGATGGCCGAGA
This sequence comes from Nebria brevicollis, assembly GCA_944738965.1. NCBI lineage: Eukaryota > Metazoa > Arthropoda > Insecta > Coleoptera > Carabidae > Nebria > Nebria brevicollis. The sequence continues at coordinate 18,217,315 of OX122898.1, read as the reverse complement.
TGGAAAAAAAAAGTTGAAGTATTACTCGCTGTTTCGCAGCACGGTGCAGCGCGGCGCGGTGCGGTGCGGTGCGGTGCGGTGCTGTGCTATGCGTTACGGCGTGAACAGGACACAGAAATGCAATGAAGTAAATAGGCCAAATGCGAACGACGTTTAGTTGGCTCGGTCGCGTGACTCCTTTGTTCGTATAATTTCAAGGAGATTACTTAAACATGATCCGAGATTTGATTTCGAATTGGATTATAGTATTTGTCTGTCTGTGGCAACTGACATGGAATATCACAAATAACGAACCCATTACCTCTATAATTAAAATGAGACAATCAATTTGCAACGAGAACTAATTTTCTTATTAAACAATTTAATTGTGAAATTTACAAAAGAAAAATACAAATACATATATAGGTATAACTTAGAAACCTACATACTCGTACATACGTACATTTAGTATGCAGTTGAAATAAAGTTTACGGCAGAGCACTTTTGATGGGGACCGGTGTGGCATTAGTTTATTCACTTGTCGAACGTCTGATACGGGAGATTTTAAAAGGTAAGTGATATAGCTGACGCTTTTAGGGACTGCGACTGCGACCGTGTTGATATTTTATTCATGGAGCCGCGAGGGGACAGTTTGCCAAATTGTATCAGCCTAGTTTATGTCGTATTTACTAATCTACACAGATTACTTGTAGATTTATCGGGTATATGACACGACCAACATTTGACTTAAACGCATACATTCATCTGTCTGGATATGCATACCCATCCTGATCGTTATGGCATAACATACCTATATAAAATTGCAGGTTGACATGTCAACGTTTCTTTATATATAGGTACATTATTTGTTATTATGGAAATTCAACATAATTATGTTATGATTAATGGTAATAATATGATGGCAATATTTGTTCAGAGTCGTCAAAACTAAAGGCTTTTATTCAGAATAATTTTCTTTCAATCTTTTCTATAATCTCAATATTAAAGCCAATTCTTTTCGACTATTTTTAGAAATATCTATAACACACATTAACATCTATAATACATTTTGCTTGTTTTTGGTTTCGGGGAATATTTCATAATAGCTACTTATTATTATTACACTGAAGGTAAGGATTTATTTAATATATTAACTATTATATATAGCAATATTAAAGTTCGTATTAATTATAATTACGTCGTAAAATTTGACAAAAACAATAACGGGAAAATTTCTCCATAATTTGTTATTAACATAATTGACAATTAAGTTCCATTTATTACGTTATTATGTTTCAAATTAAACATAGGTTCATAAATTTGCAATTATATTCAATAATTCTTGCATATATCTTCAATAAAGCAATTTAATATATCTGGCATATCTGACGCTGAACTTTGTTATACGTATTTTGGTAAGGAAATTTTTTTGAAAATTTAGCAAATTTCGAATAATTAGAAAATTTAGAATATTGTGAAAATGTTGAGTCTATTTTGATTTTTATGTTGAACAATTGACTCGCATGGTTGATACGATATACGTAAAATAAATAATATGTGAACAAATATTAATAGCCATTATTTTGAAAAATATTTTTAAATAAGAGTTATGTGAAATATTAATATCTCATATTTTTATTCTATCTGATTTTTCTGTAAGTACTACCGTTTTTGAGAGAGAAAATGCAAAAAATTACAAGAGTAAACACGCACTTACGATTGGAATATTCTCTTCAAAAATAAGAGGCTTTCCTGACAGGCGCATATAAATCTTAAAATTTTCATGTATTTCATTAAATATAAAAATAATTGTTCACTGTGTAAAAAAAAAATTATTCCAAATTTAATATAAACTTCGTAAAAATCATATGATACATTTTAAAATTTAATTGAATCCATAAATTACTTAATGCGTTAAATAATTAATAATATTAATCCTAATATTTCATAAAATTTTCCCTATATTTCGTAATAAATTTGATTAAAAATAATTTGATATCCATTTGTAAACGAAATAAATAAAATTTGAAAAATATATAAATTTGTATTATGTGTGAGTTTTCTTGTTCGTTTTATTAATATTTTCGCGTTGACAAGTGGTACGTTTTTTTTTAACTTGAAAATGGCGACAGGCAAATGGAATTTTTCGACTTGAATTTGAGTGAAAGAATCAACAGATATGTTCGTTGGTTCATTTATTGGAAAATTTCACACTCACCAATCTTGGCGTAAGTTCGGCTCACAGCCAACACGATCAGTCCAAATGTGAGATGCAGAACGAGTAACATACTTGTAGCGAAAGCGCAAACAGTTGCCAAACAGTTTTGAACGTTTTCCTAACGAGAACGAAATCAATGGAACACTCGTTTTAGCACAACTGTTCCAAAGCACCGACTCATCGTAGCTACCTCAGGATATTAGTCTGTATGTTTTGATGCGTTGTGCGGCGCGTTTCGATGTTCGTTTATTTATCTTTTCGAAATGTTTGCAATAACACGATTTTGCCTTTACAATTCATCTCGTCCGCTATACATATACAATTACACCACACACAAACACATATATGTATAAAAATATCTATATATTTTTTAATGTTTGTTTTCTTGAGCGCTATTTTTAAAATCACTTGTTGTTGGTTTTTGCTACGTTCAATGTCAATATTTGTTCAGCGTTATTACAGTTTACTGTTTGAAAAATCATTATTTTTTTCCGTATCCGGATTGTTTATTTGCTTAGTTTTAATACAGTCCGCAAAATAAATCCGGTTCACTGTGCGTATTAACGACACTATGCGCGGCACCAAGTCCCGGAGTTTTACGGTACGGTAGCTCGGTAACGTTCTCGTTCTCGCCCGAAGTCGACGTTGTCAAGGTCCGTGCAGCACTGGCAAACTCGCGGTACCTTGTTGGGGTGTTCGTTGCGAAGCTTCTGTGCGCCGATGCCAATGCTCCAGAATGCGTTTTTGGTTTTTTCATCCGTTTGCTATTTCTTAATTGCCATTGCAAAATGTTTATAATCAATAGATGGAAATACAAAGATATGTTTTTCCTAAAAAAAATCGTATCCATTTCATCAGATATATGTATGTATACACACACATTCATTATTCTGATTCATCCATTAATACTCTCGGGGCTTTTAAACATTTTACATTTTTCAAAGATATTCCCAAATAATTAAACCAATTTGCAACAGCAACATTATTTACATTATTATATTACAAAATATCTAATCAACGTTGGCAGCTGAGTCGCTCTTGGCCACATTCGGTCAAAATGTATTTACTATTATTACTTTTTTTCGAATGAAATTTTTATATGAATATTCATAAAATTAATTGATTTAATTAAAAAAACTAAATTGGCAATTCAAATATAATGTGGTTACTACAAAAGCTCAAATTATTTTAAATCAATCATGGGACCAATATACCATCCCCTTCAATTTAAATTCAAATATATATATATATATATATATATATATATATATATATATATATATAAATATATTTATTTGCGTAAATATAAGTAAAAACAGTATAAAAGTATAATTATACCAATTTTATCGTGTAGAAAGTGCTTAATGTATTAACTATTTATCAAATTGCTAATAATTACTTATAAATGAATGGTGTGGGAATGCGAATAAATATGATATGCAAAGAGAGTGTATGAAGACCATGAATAAAGTAAGAACAGTTTATTTGAAAGGAGTACCTATATGTATAACACTAAATTTATGAATCTTTTACGACTGGAGTCTGAGTATTTCCAAGTATTAAACTAAACCCCGATCGTGTTAATTAGGTGGACAGTCGTAAATGCTTGACTTAATCAAGACCGTTAGTACGTATGTATAGTATAACATATATACCTAGTTGTGGAAACTACCGAATTCGCATGAATCTTGAGCACGAGAGAGGATTAAATACACACTGACCCAAAGTGCAAATACACCAATAACCGTCAGCGCATATTGCGCCGTACATATAGTAGCATGTATGTATGTATGTATGTACTAGTAGATTTAGAACTGCGCTATCCTCTCCCTTGCTCACTCTCATCTCTAATATCCAATAGTGAACTGATTGAACCATTAAACAAGACAAACAATACGACGTCAAAGCCGAAACTCCCTGCGGGCATTTCTTCGCAACTTTGACAGCACCGAATCGACGACACCGACTACGGAAACACTGCAAACGACACGGATGTTTCAAACATTTTTGATACATCTGATGGCCCTAACTTTATTATAAATTATTAAAATGCTCAATGCTAACTTCCCACCCATGGGAAACTGTTGTCTGATTTAATTTATATTATTCAACAGTGAATCAGAATCAGTAAAAAAATTATAGACTACCGAATACTTGAACATTTTATTACTTCATGCTATATATATATATTGGAACACATGTGCAAATTTTTAATGTATTGTTTGAAATGCAACTGAATTCGAATATTAACTCATTTGCAGATACTATTTCATTTGATTGAAAGTTTAAAAGTTTTCGGACCGTCCAATATTGAACTCTAGACACTAACATTTAAGAAAGTTTATCTGTTGTATTATTTACTAATTAGGGCAATTGGTCTCTTTTTTCTTCTTTCACAAAGAGTACTTATCATATCTCAAGAGAGAAATCGCAAAGAAGCTGAAATTAATTTATCGCTGCACATTACTTATAGTATATTCACATAATTAATCATATTCCGATTACGTATCAAATAAACACGTATATGTACATACATTATGCTATATTCCATACATGCTATACGTTTGCGTTGCTATGTAGCATGCAATAGTTTCGTTAGGCGCGTTTTATATTCGAAATAAATCAACCCAATGGTCATACAAACAAAAATCAAATATAAACGAATTACACACATTAATATGTATGTATGTATGTATGTATTACAAACACAGAAAATATTTGTGAAAATACTGTTACATAGCAACACAGGAAACGTTGTTAGGGGTTTTGACTTTTAAATCAAGTGTCAAAACAGCACCGACGCGACGTAGCAGCGATTTAGAATAAACATCGAAAGAAAGTAAAAAGAAATAAAAAGCCAAGTTTTGACTATGTAGCAAAGCTGTCCCGTCAGGTATTGCAAAAATGAACAATTCAAACCGTGAAAAATGATATTTGAAGGCAGACGGCCATTTGTCAAGATTTTTGTTTTAAAATATGGACGTTAATTCATCAAAGTCATCTGTGCAGCCGAGGCGATTGTTTCTCGTCTGCTTAGGACGGAGCGGAATGGACCGAGGCAGCAAAGGCAAGGGAAATGAGAACGCGGAATCGTTCCGTGAATGCTGATGCCGCATATTGCCGACGCGAAAAACACAAACTTCCTAACCCGAACGTGTGTGTTTCGTCATCTTGTTCTCTTTCTAACTTTACCTATATCTATCTATGTACTGCTGAACATTGTATTACGTTACGTATTTGTTTATGATGACATTAGTTTTCCGCTCATAAAGTCATATATGTATGTATGTGCATATACGAAATTACCATAAACTCAGAGCATTTGAATAAAATTTACAACATTTTGATAGATGAACTGCTACGAACGATATAAACGCAATAATGTATTCCTTGTTATTTCCGATGCATATTCCAAGTCAACGACAAATTATTATGCATGTACACATTCCACATTAGTTTCTACACGCAAAGGCATACACTGAAAGAAAGTCATAACTTCAAATCATTTCCAACTATTGCAAATATGTTTCTCTTATTTTGCAAAGTTTATTGATACAAATTCAATATTTTTTTGCATTCTTATACGGAGTAATATATAAATTAGTAATAAAAATATGACAAGTAGGTTATATTTCCTTAAACCAATCAATTTGTATTTGAACAAAATACGTATAAGAAAGTTCAGTGCAAGCCATTGGGGATATTTCAGCTTGGCACAACATATTTTTAATACTTGATAGTGGAATGAAAATTTCAGTTGTAATTTATGAATGTGTAGGTATACAGCGCAGCGTGTTTTACGTACTACTACACTAGACTTCGCTTATAAGTTATTTATGGGCGATTTTTACGCCAGTGTTACACTAAATATTTCATATATCAGCACGCTTGTTTCACAGAAACTAAAATATAGTTATGACCACTAAATTAAAAGTATAGATAACCATTTATGTGGAGTCATTTAGTAAAATCAATTGGATGATGCGTGTATACGATATATGTATATGATATTAGAATTGCTTTGTTTTATTGTAATATGTGTAACGCATATATGTAGCAATGTACCATGTTTCAAATAGTACGAGTATCCGCTAGGTCACTACACAAGGCCATTGAATGAAGCGTCTTATGAGAGAGGCAGGCAAACAAAGTTCAACAATTTTGCAGCAAATGGTGATGACTGGTAATGATTTTCATGTGGCTAGTGCGAGCCACGGTCAGGCAAGTATTATATTGTTGGTGGTCGTTGGTATGGCAAGACAGTCGGCGGGCGGTGCCCTAGTTCCCGCCGTCGGCGAATCCTGACTTCTCGCCAGTTGGACATTATAAACCGGACATGGTGCGTCATTAAATGGACACGGCAGTCATCGAGACTAACGACTCGGTCGGTTTGTAAGGGAACTGTGCTCATTATTGACTTCCCCCATTCGCTACTTGTGCGTTATTGGTTTATATGGACGGGACAATACAAGTTTCCCAGCTTTATTATAAACATGGACCACAGCGCGCTCTGCTATTCATCTCGTACTCTCTCCATGCAGACCACATACTTAATCAAAGCTCGAATCTAATATAGACACATATACAAGCGTACACTCGCAGACTTTACAAATATGCTTACTTCATTAGAGAAATGCCATATAACGGCAAATTAACATCAGCAAATTGCGCTTTCGTATTTCCTAATTACAGACTTTGTTCAATATCGAGTGCCACTTTAATAATTATATTTTACACTCAATATATGATTTTCATAGAAATAAGTTGTTGCAGGAAGTAGCAATTCAGTTCTGGTAAACATATTTTTATAGCAGGAAAGTAGGAAATTAAATTGATTTCGTACATCCTGTTAGTAAATTGTGTTTTTTTACAAAAATAATTAGTTTAAAATCAGAAAATGTAAAATTCTATTAAGCTTGTATATAGTAGTAGTAATTGTAACATTGGTTCTCCAAGTGCACGTTATTATTTTTATTATTATGTCCCGGTCTGTTACGAACATTTGCATGGAGTCATTTTAACCATCTGCAGCTGTGCCGTGTATTTATTAAGTCTAATACGATTGCCTCAAGTACTTATAATACAGGGATTTTCTATTTATTATTTATGCTTATTTACATCTTGTGAAATATTAAACGGCACCGTATAAAACGATAATAACTCGCTTATTATAAAAACATCGCGTATGAATATTTAATTCCGAAGCAAATGATACAAATGAAATTAAAGCGACACAATATATGTATGTGCATGTATCTAATAGTAATGCCACAATAACAACAACAAAGTTATCCCAGTGTCGGCCAACCAGAGTAGCGATACGTACGTGTTTAAGACGTAGTAAGTCGTGTCACTAGGAACAGCGACAAGCGCAAGCAACGTTGCTTTTGGATATGGGCCCAACGAAGAACACCCGCCGTTCACCATTTGCCGCAGATGTGCGGCGAAACACATTTACTCAGACAGGAACTCGAAATATACGAATTTAAGATTGGCTTACTCGACAATTTCCACGACATCTGCGGTTATTATCGTTTTGGCCGCGTGTGGAAATTAACCAATCAAGGTTGATAGTAGATATATAGTAGGTATGCGCCACACACTCACTCACTCACTCATTGTGCAAGGCCTAGAGGTAGGTAATTGTAAATAAGGATCGACCTGTCAATGGGAAATCCTTTTATTTTATCAGCCGTCGATATTGCGACGAAACCATGGTACGCTTCAAGGCTACGCGCAGCAGGATGGCAGCAAGTATAAAAAATAAAACTATACGAAACAAACACAGCAGAAACGAAGCGAAGCGAAGCAAAGCAAAGAAGGAAGAAAAGTCAGCGCAACATTTATGTCGGTAATAAGAAAACGCGACGATGCCGTCTGAATTTACAACAGGCACTCTAAGAACTCGGCGGATTACAAAAGCCCGAGGTGTCAGGACTGGGACGCATAAACTGCACTGATTTCCAACCGAGATACGAGTATACTTCATTGCCGCGAACAACTTTGCTTATTGAGACATGCCTCTAACACTCTCGCCTTGCTACTTCTGCGATTTAACCCTATTAGTATATTATAACGCACCGATGTCGATAATATTTGTTAATATTTGAAGCAATTCTTCACGGAAGACCTATCGTAAATCATGCTTGGGACAAACATATAATTTCCCGCACCTAGTCTAATCATATCCACATGCGGCGATAATGCTTTTCTTGTGGTCCAGTTCATTCATTCTGTATTTCTGCGGACATGCTAGTTAGTAATCGGAGATTTGTTATGTGTTTCCGCGACGACATATATCATTGTTTTTCGTCGGCATCAAGCCGTCTCAAAAATAAAATATCTACGCCATAAATGGGCCTAAGTCGCTACGAAAAATAGAGCTGCTTCTTGGTTCCGTGATCCGCTTGGTTAATCCATTATATGCTCTAGCGACTTGAACAATGTTTTTACGACTAACTTACAAACATATACCATTTACGAACAGTGTAATAACACTTTACACACAAACTTTTTATCGACCAATCTTTTTCGAAATTATTTTAAATATTTTATACAAATTAAATAGTCGATACTAAATATTGTAAAAAAATAAATAGTAACTGCAATCCAATTTCATTACATACGAATTTTATATCATATTTGTTGTTGAATTGTTTTATTTAAATTTGATTGCTTCGGTAAAATTAAATATAAAAGAGAGAAGTTGATATTTTTATAATTTTATTTTCGATTTATTTTATAGGTATTTGTAAATTTATTAGACGAAATAAAATTGTTATTGTATCATTAATGCATGGTTTTATATTTTTATATGATTACAAAATTAACTCATATATTATTTACGATCTATATTCATATACGTATATACAAATTAAATTAGTGAATAATTTAAAAAGAATTAATCTAGAACGATTGAGACAATTTGAAATATTTATTTGGACGGAATCGGTGCAAATACGAAACAAAAAGCGAGTTGGTAACGCAATGGCGTTAATAAAAGTAACAAATGACATGCTTAATTGATTTAACCTTTATATGTATAATGATTCCCTTGAAGCTAGGCGATCGTATTTCGACAATGATCGAAAGATAATTCGTTTGAAATGCGCACAAAAAAGAACACAGCAAAAGTTGATTTTGGTGTAGACTACTGATTTTTAGTCAATTTTGTCAGTTAATTGAATTCGTATTCAACGGGGTGGATTGGCTGATGCGAGCCACCCAGTCATCCAGCCAGCGCTATTTACATACATGCTGGATTTTCGGCAACGTCAATGCGACCATCATTACCAAAGTTAAATTCGTTACATTGGGTTTTTACGCACGCTACACGATAAATGAACATTTAGGGGGAAATATACGCATTTACTGTTCAATGTGCATATATTCAATCATAAAAAATCCCTACCTTTAAAAGGTGTGACTTTAATACACGTAAATACAGTGACTAAAAATTATGCGACCAAACACAACTTTTAAGAGAGAGAGAGTGGTCTACTAAAAGGCGGAAGGTAAAATTATTTCTTTAAACTTAAGATTTGTATATGTCTGATAAGAAAACTTGTTATGTTTTAAAAGAATATTCAAACCGGAAGTGAATGTTTACTCTCGACATAGAGTACTTTAGCAAAAATAGTTAAAATAAAATTAGAAATTTCGTACAACTATTGTTTAATTTTGATCAAAAATGTGTCTGTTGCAAGTAAATAGCTATGTATTTTTATTTTATTTATTTTCACATGAATCGTATCTCTCAAGTGAGCCTGTCAATTGTTTAATAGAAAATCAAAATAGACTTAAATAATTTTGGATAACGTATAAGAAAGTTCAGTGAAATCGTTAAAAGAGGCAGTTTGTTAGTGCAGATTAACATACATTCGAGTGAAAAGTGAAGTAGCTGTCCAATAACCAGCAGCGAAACGATCGGAAGGATGTAAATATTCATATGTAAATATAGATGCATTTATATATCATGAGGTAGGTAATCATGAGTCTATCTCAAATTCACGTCAAATATAACATATGATAAAGGGATGTTAAATGCAAGCATACTGAATAGAAATAGTTTACATATTTATATATGCACATGGAAACGTGCATAATTTGATATTGCAGTCAATATATCTATTTAGACGTGCTACAGCGGCGACGTATGGATAGGGATAGCGATAGGGATACGTTGCTTGTACGAATATATACAGTCATAAATATATTTCATGCGCGATCCTTCATTAATAATTGCATTTAATATACATACATACATATAATAGTCTGAATAGATAATCCTATACTTGTCCGTACATAGATGCAGTGTTCATATACACACACACACATAGTCTTGTCAATATGCATATATGGACATATACTACATTCATACATAGATACAGATAATTCGCACGCATGATCGCGACTGGCATATTAAATGTAGCCATGTTTTGTTTCGCGTTTTGCAAAAGGGAACCGACTAACGAAGCCCGGCCGTGAATACAAGAAATAAATTAATTTCCAATGCTGCGTTAATTAAAACACTTGTTTGTGAATCCATTTTATATATACGTACGTACGTACGTACGTACGTACTTGCATCTGCTACGTTGGCAGTATATCTACAATGTCATCCAAATGTCATTCGTTCCTCTAATTGCATTATTATTATTATTACGTATTTTTCAGTTATGATTCATATAGTGATGCACATAAATATATTTTATCGGTCGCTTAGTCAGTAGAAAGATAATAGATTTTATTTAGTTATAATTTTTTTTTTTTTGTTTCTTTAAATAGTACATATTTATTATATTTCGGGTACGATAATATATTTTGATATTAGGTAAAAGGTAAATGCAATATTATAAAACATTCCAATTGAATGTTTACGAAGTGGAATGGCAATGTCATTTTTCCAACAATATATCCCGACGCATATACAATTTTAAATGTGTCCTCCAGAACAGAATCGCTGGCAAAATAAATTAAAGTTGTTTTTATTTTGTTTTGACACGCCATTAAATTCAATAGTTATTTCGTTTTCATCACGTTTGCCATTCATTTGCAGATACGTATTATTGCGCAAATAGAAACGAGGCAAACAAAACTTTATACATACATACATAATATTGAAGCAAACATACCTATGTAGTACACATGTATTAATACTACGTATGAGAGTAGAAACTATTTGTTAAAAAATATATATATGTATGTATGTAGGGATGCGTGGGGTACGTGAACTACGCGCGCGTGTTTATTCCCACCCAACATTCCTGGTGTTATGCACACGTGCTGTGAAATCCAAACCACGTCACAGCCATGTTCTATGTCCGTACTATTGCACGGAACAAACAACGAACATTACTGCGTGACGTGTTGACATATGGACAAGTCCCGCTACTGTTGCTAAGCCTCCCTGGTCACACTACCCAACACACCCGAATAAAAAACCAAAAAAAACAACTCTTGCCGAAACAAAAACACGAATGAATGAAATGTAATTTTCACCAAGAACATTACAAATGTTAATTTCAAGTTTATTTTCATATCACGAATGGTGGTGGTTTGTTCCATTTTTATTTATTTTTACCATGTCTTTAAAGTTTAATGGAAACACAAAGTAAACAGAAATCTCTTGGAATTTTATCTTTATTATAGGAAATATATTAAGTAAAAATATTATTAATCAGTGGAATAATAAAAATATGAGGTAGGTTTTTAATAATTTTAAAATTTGTTTGCATTAGAATATGTCTCGTATTTAAGCAAAATACATACGTAATAAGAGAATTCAGTGCAAGCCTTTGCGTACCTAGGTACGTATATTTAGTATTTGTAATAAGTATTATGTGAAATGTTGTTGAAGTTTTGAATATGTTTCAGTGTGTAAGTGAATGTTTTATGTTAGAGCTTGACGCTTTTCGTATCGCATATATTGTATGTAGTAAGTTGTTTTGCCGTCATGTATGGCTGACGTTATCGGTCGCCGGACGCACGCATTTAACGACGACGGCCGAATTAGACTGTGTGACGTAACGTAACGTAACGTAACGTAGACTAGTTTCGCCGGCGCATATCTTCGGCGGATGGATGCCTAACCTTAAAGTTAATTAACGAGATGGTGTGTCTCGCTCGGGTCTTGCTTGGTATACACGTACATACATACATACACAATGATGTCAAGTGGACGAGGTTCATATATTATGATTACTTACCGGTTAGCCATTGTATAATGGCTTGCTTATAACTTACCTCGTTACTATACTATATTACGGCTTAGGGTATTCAGACTCAATCAATACTACGTTACTATTATATTTGCTGCCATTACACACAACTAGCTTATTATTATTTTTGGAAAAAATTAAAAGTACTACTGCACGCACTTGTCGTACTATCCAAACAAACAACCAAAGTATATTGCTTACCGTAACTTAAATTTCTTTGCCAATTATTCAAGTTATATTTACTTAACTTATGTAATTATATTATAGGATAAAGTTTTAGCACTTCTGTGTGTGTGTGTGTGTGTATAGTCTATAATTCAAATGCCGTCTCATAAGTTTACTGGAAATTGCATGGTACAGAGAGTGGTATATAGCTATCTAATAATACATACATACATACATAGAAAATCAGTAGCTATTGTAAAGAAATCGAATGTGCATTCGCAAATCAACATGCAACCAATTTAATAACACTGATGCTAGCGTAACATATTTACGGAATAAAATGATACAAGCAACGTGGATAAGCATATGCATTGGAAAAAGTATTTACCCGGAAATTGAACAGTGCTTCGTTCAAAGCTGGGAAAACGCAAGGCCAGATATGTATGTATGTATGTACCTAAATAACATACATACGTCAAACGATCTTTCTCTTATGAACCCGCGGCTTGGTTCAATTCTGCCGGTGTGCTAACAACACAATCGAATAATGTGACGTTCCTGTGCTGCGGGCTCCTAAAACCTTCGACGAGCTCCCGAATTACAAGCTACAATAACAACTACGACTACGACTACATTTGAGGTAATTACATTAACGTTGGATACAATTGTAAATCATACATGTATGTTCGGTACCAAAACAAATATATTTCTTAGTTAACAAATATATTTCACTTCTAAAATTGTTTTATAATTTTATCTAGATTTTCTGACAAAATGAACTTGAAGCGATATTAAAATATCCTGTTTAAATATTGGTTTCAAAAATTTCTTGCCAGGCAAAAACAAATCTTAAGTTTGATCATTTTGCCTTGAACCATTTAGGCTATAGAGCGCTTACACACACACACTAAATATATCATTCACTCTCTTACAAACATATAGAGAGAGAGAAAGAGAAACGTCATGCCACAAATAGTCAGACTCGTTTCAGGGAAGATGAAAAGGTATACACAAGTATTTCTATTAAAATCTCGAGATTGAATTTTTTCATGATCACAATACTTACTTATTATTTCGTATAAGAAAGAAAAATATCTGCAATGGACTTGCTTATACGCAAAAGGTAATTTTTTTCTGATTACTATACATTTGTATAAGAAAGTAACAAGGGGTAGTCTATAAAAAGGTTTAATCACGCGGATAAAACATAAATATGCGTTGCACCAAAAAAAAAAAAAACAACTCCCAACTATTATATGTTTCGTAAAGCATAAGCAAAAAGGCGCAAATGATATAACAAAAGTCGGCACATAAAAAGTGAACAGTACGCAGCAGGAGAACGAAGAGAGTGTACGGCATGGCGCTGCAAGTGCTAATGAGCGGGGTGGCCTGGACACTTGGTTCCGGGTCGATGGCTCGTCGAATTAGCGAGACCCTGTGGTCTAATAACGTCAGCTTTCATTACGCATTCCCTCTAGCCAGTGTTTCGCGTTACATGTGTTCTTGGTCATATCAGGTCACAGCAAGCGCCTACCTCCCTACCTTTCCAGAACCATTATTACCTCAGATCACCGTTTATTATAACCAGCGCTAATATCAAACTACAAAGAACGACTCTAGCTTCAAAGATAACACACACACACACACACATACATATATATACAAAAAGAAATGTATCCCACACGTAGGTACGATAGACATATGTATGTAGATTCAAAACAGAATGTTTCGAATTTAAGAACAATGTACATACATACATACGTTGTTAGCTAAGCACGTATAGATATTTTCAATTTGATATCGGATAGATACTGTGAAAGTAAATATGGTATTGACACTATCACCTAACTAAAGTTCGCCAATGTTAACTTAAGTTTATAGTGCAAGTTTAAGTTTGTAGACGTCCGGTGGTACGAGTGTTTGAAAGTTTAGTGGACCTAGCCGGCAAGTGGCCCCATAAATATCTATCTATTGGCTTCGTGCACGACCAAGACACGCTTGGAACGAGGCAACGCCAATTTGCATCCAACTGGCAATTATAAATGTAAACAGCGCTAAATATGAAATCCCTGTCGACTTGCGTGATTTATGTTTCTCGAAGATACAATTAAGCGATAGAAATTTTCCTACTTGCTTTTATTGTATATGTATATACATATACATACATACATACATACACATATAGTACACTTACCTATCTGTGCTTCGTGAAATTAATTTCGAAACAGAGACGGCACGGTATAAAAAGACGTCACGCATCCACTGTACCTACTTGAGACTGTATAATTAGTTAGTTATTTTTGTTTCCCTGAAGTTTACCACAATTAAATATTACTTAATCAAATTATATTCTACAAGCAAGGAGGGTACATCGAAATGTTACTTTATCCAAATATTTTCTTATACGATACAAAGTACGCGTAATTTGTTTTAAAACGTAGTAATTCCATTAGAAAAATATTAGAAATTATCCATGTTTTCTTCATCATTTTCAAAAATTGTCAGGAAATGGAGAAAAATTGTATTTTCGTTCAAATCGCAGAACCGATTTTTGCATCATTACAATCCTTGTACTCATTATTACATCGTGTAAGAAAATAAAAAGTGTTGTACCACTAGAAGTAATGCATCACTCGTAAATGGTATATATGTACGTATGTATGTATTCTAAAAAAAAGCATCTAGCCGCATCACAGATGCACTTGTGAAAATCACAAAAACGTTGGTGTTAGTTGTACATATTTGGTGAGTATTGTTTTAATTTCGCGTCACCGTAATATAGCAATTGTCACAACGGTGACACTGTGTATGTCTGCGAATGATATACGTATTCATATACTATATGAAAAGTTGCTGGATTATACAAGTATGTATATACAGACACACTTACACTCACACGGCGTGCATATAGTGCACTCTTGGGGGCACTAATATATACAGATAGATCCTGATCCCCCGACTGCATTAACGAAATGAGGGCAGCTATGTATCGTTATATGTATATATGTATATGTACGGTTCATTTGTTAAGTGAGAAACGTGTACGATGGCCACAGCGTACTAAACGGGATTTAGTTCAAATTCTGTTCCATGTACATACATGCAGCCACTGCTCATCTAAGACGGTCTACTTAACAAGCACACCAATTAAATTCGACGGGAGATGCAATTTAAGTAATTCTAAACGAAAAATGTATTTGTTTTATGAAGAATCAAGTGTTGTTTGTTGTGCTGAATAAATATATTTAGGATGTGAACTGACCTATAGTGCACGCTCTGCAGCGCCACTATAGATCGTATGTAAGGTGGTGAATATGGGCCGGTTGAACACGCGAACGTTATCAGCAGTTTAAATAGCGACCTTCGCGCATATAATCATTACCAAGCAACTAATCATCGTCCGTGCGCCGAATAAGGGGTTATCGAATTTATTCTGGGATTTTATAATGAATTGACGTGAGTCGCTTAGCCACGCAGTACCGAAATTACTATGCATGCCAACACAATCCTACCCAAAGTAATGGATACCATAATACAACCTCCAATTACTCAATACTTTATAGGTTGCGACTACATTTTTATCTTACATACATACTATATGTTTTTTTTTTTATTCTTTCATACATGTACCTATAACAAATTAATCACTAGTTTCTGTTTTTTTTTTGTTTACACCTTTTGAATGTTTTTTTTTATATAATTATTTGCCAGAACACACACAACTATTAAAGTTAAAATATATTATAAACCATCATTTTATATTTTGTTCAATAAGCACATTTCAAGTTTATTAAATGTAAAAATCAATTTGCGAAAAAGTACGAACGAGAATAATGGCAGGAATCATAAATTGCCTATTATTTTGTTCTCGTGTGACAAGGGAAATCAAAACAAATATGCAATTCAAAGCATAAAACAACCAAATCAAATTGTTATTAATGTTTATTACATTTTAATTTCGTTACAAAGATAATGATTTAATTTCACCGCGACAATCAATAATAATATTTCGGATGCACGCCGTACACGACGCCGTTCCTAGTGGTTCGAAGCACATTTGGCCGATTCGCGTCCCCATTTTCGGCTTCGAATTGCGCCCGCTGTCGTGCGCGATCTCTGCGTGTCTTTCGCGCTTTTGTCGTCGAAATGACACCTTGCGGCTCGTTCGGGCATGGCTCTGGCATAAAACGCTCCGGAGTCTCACGGAATTGCAGGCCGTCGTCTATTGTGTTGCTTCGAGAATGTGTATACTGCGGTGGATACTGGGTGTATGCTCCACTATTTGCATACGACGTATTATCTAGGAAGTTGTCGGGCGGCACATTCCGATTGAAGTAGTACGGTGCTGAGTTGCTTCTGAATTGGTGTTGTGCCGATCCTGTGTCCGGCACTTCATAGTCTTCGATGTTTTGAGTTCTGGAGGAAACGGACACGTCGTCGTCTGAGTAGTCATCGTTTTCCATTTCGGGCGTCATGGCTTTGAAACCGATGGTTTTGGACATGTTGAACAAGATGTAAGCCGCCAATACTGGCCCAAGGATTGTCCCAAATAGTGCAAATAAACTATCATTGCCGCGGTGTTCAACTTCATATGTATAGAATAGTTTATATAGTATGCACGAAGCAACTTTTAATGCAATTTTGATAAGGTTACTTATCATTTTAAATAAAATTCACTGCAAAATGACAGTTTATATAAATTAATTGTTTTGTCTCTGTGGTTATCACTACCACTTGATTTGAAGCGCGTGGCAGAGCAATACAAAAATTGCTGTAACAATGAACAACAGCCAACTGAAAATTATTGACACACTTTACAAGGTTTTTCTACGAAACGTCCATTCCCTGTATAATAAACGTGTATTTTGCAGTTGTATACAAGCTGTCAATAAAATGTGAACTACTTTTATAACGGAAATATTATCGCCGACGTTAAGAAACGTTGTTGAATCAGCTACCTCCGTATTCATTTAATTATATGCCTTACACTGAACGTTCATATACATATTTTGATTAGATAAGACGAATCATATTTTTATTATTTTACTAATTTATAATATTTTACTTAGAAATACTTTTTCACTAAATCAAAAAAACAAATTTCATAGCTATTTTCTAGTAATGTAATGAAATATAATTTCCTATAACTATGGCAATATAAGTAAGAAATTTAAAAATTGCACTAGTAATTTTCTCGGGAGTGATGCATTGTATTGACACATTCCAAAAATAATCCGATGCGATAGGTGCAACAGACCATATTAATGTATAAATGTAATTTGTTCCAATGTGACGAATCGGCGCTTTTGCCAACAAATAATTAGGAACGTTATGATTGAAGCTAGAATGGCTATTGTGTAGGGAAGAGAAGTAAGTAAGTGTGATTCAGACATGTGTGTGTGTGTGTGTTAGGAAATAAAATAAGTCTGAAATAAAAGAAAAAGGTCACGTACATCGTTCTCGGACCGTTAAGAGACTAAAATACATGCCAGTGTCCAATGTCACGTACAACACAACGAAACGGCGAAACCGAATTCTCGGCAGAATTGTTTTATTGCTTTTAAAGTTACCACATTTAAAGACACTTGGGAACGGAAGAAGCAGGCACTGGAACACCAGCCACTAGTGCGCTTCGATTGCGCTATGCGCGCTTTAGCAATAGATATCTTTGACAATACTAGTAAATAAATTACACACACCTCGCGATACAATATTAAATGTTTACGATGCTCACTTTACAGTAAAGATTTTCCAAAAAAAAATAAAACGTAAAAAATTATATGTACATATAACAAAATGAAGTTTTATTGAAAAATAGTAGGATAGATTTCTTGAAATATTAGTTGCAAATACCCATCAAATGCACGCTTTGAAATCAGATTTCCAAAGGTGAAGGGTGCAAAGAGGGTCATGTTCCGAGAGCGGGTCGTTGTTAAGAGGGAAATGGACCTGGTTACAGAACAAGGGGCACATTGGTCGCCCTGCAGCCGACGACATAACTTAACACGAATGAGAAGCAAGCACTCCGGCGGCAACACTATCGAGTAAGCAAACAAGGCGTAGTGTAGTTGTTACCGCCACCGTCGCCGCCACCAGCGTCTCCTAGATAATGCGATTAAGAATCGTCGGGGCGTAATGAGAAACACAGAAAATTACCAAACACGGAACTCCAATTTACTGATATGAGGTGTTGTTTTGTTTTGCCATCAGGTAATTATCATGTTATTGAATATCTGAAGAGTGCTTTGCTACGCGAGGGAAACAGATTGAGAAATAATATGAGCGCTCCTATTTGTTGAGATAACTGAAGTATCTCAACTCGTATGATGAGAGCAATTATCTACATTGAATGATGAATAAAAAGATTCATTCAATTCAATTCAATACCGCTTTATTAAACATTATTTACAAATATATGCTATATATATCTGTGCAATAGATGTTAGTAGTTTCTTTCCATCTTCTGTTTCGCACCATTCATAACGAAACATCCTCGACGAACAATGGAATTTGAAATTAAATGCGTCATTCATTCTCTATATTTCATTTTTATTATGTAGAACCGCGGTCAGTTTCCAGTAGCGCAAAGTAGTTAGCGTGCCCGCCGCCTTTCATGCGAAATGAATTATTAGTTTTTTTTTGTTTTTGTTTTTGTTTTAATATAATTCCCTGGGAAAAACATTGTTCATACTAAGCCAAATGGACGGTCAAACAATACCTTTTAACGTCTCTACATATAAGTCGTTAAACATAATTGATTTTTGTATATTAATTCGCGTGCGCGAACATTACTTAAAAAAAATAATGAAATATATTTTATTTTCATCAACGTTGGCAAATGAATTTAAAACTTTAATGTGTTCTTAAAATTACTTTTTAAGTAATCGCATAGCTGCTAAAAATATTACATACATATAAAAGTATCATATTTAGTGCAACATCAAGTAATGTTCATAAATCAACGATGCTAATTCAATTGCAAACATGAACTGTATGATAAATGTTTCTGAACTAAAAATATGGAAAATACGAAATAGATATGAGGCAACATCTTTGAAGAGCAATCTATGAAAATAGACTTCAGTCTTTATTTATGTATGTATGTATGCATATATGTTGTATGCATTGGAGATTCTGAAGTACCAAATTGCAGTAACCATCAAATAATTTCTAGTTCAGTGTATACGTAAATATATATATATATCGCTATTAGCTCGCCTAGCAGACGGGGGTTATGAATTTATGCCCGTTGCATATTTGGCTAAATTGCATATGTATGTATGTATGTATGTATGTACTAGAGACAAACAGAGCACGAGGCATCACTCAAATTGTTCTGGGCCGTGTTAAACAAACAATCGCGTTCAAACGAGAACGATTACGCGCGTATGTTATTGAAAAGGAAAACTCTGCTTTACTGAAATCACTGTGCATTTAACCGTGTTTAGTTGGGAATAGAACCACTCTTGCCGAGTTTTTCAGTGTGTGTGTTTGTGTGTGTGTTTTTTTTTTATTTCATGCCTTCTGTCTCTCTAGTTAAATATTCACAGGACGAAGCTACTCGAAATTGAAGTTACGCGTCACGGCTCGACGCCAGTGCGCGCCAAAGGTCTGGCTTTTTATTGCTAAGCGAGGGACAATTAGCTATCAACCGTGATTGCAAATACAACGGCACACAAAAGCAGGGGAAACATTCTACGCCACCGACAGATAAAAAGAGAGACGATATATTCACGCACGCACGCAGACACGAGGACTCGACCGCAATTCATTGTTATGTTTGCTTATTTATCTGAAATAACATATAGTACCTATGGAGTAGCATTCGAAAAAGGGTAGCTTCGCTGCGCCACCAGATTATTCGGTTGAAATATATTATTATAGAGCCCTTTGCTGAAATTTGCTTTCAAACTGAATACTAACTTTAAATGACTCATTAATGTAATATCAAAAATTCCCAGCTGAAGGGTCCAATTATATTTGTTAGAAGAAGCGGTAGGAGCGGGGTGTTCTGGAGAGATATTCAATTACAATGACATCTAGTATCTGTGTACTATTTCAAGAGCCTCATAAATTATCATCAAATGTACAAATGACGCAATTGCCAAGTGACGCAATGTCGTCTCCAATGTTCTTCTGTCCAATGATAAATTAAGTTGTAACTTGCGCAATATGATATGAAGTAATACAAGTTTGTTGTTTAAAACTTTTCTACACCAAGTTCCCTCAAATGTCCCCCGATGTCACAAAAGCCAACTTGCTTTAATGCTGTGTAGATGATGGCAGCCGGCAATGGCACTGGCACTGGCACTGCCACTAGCAATGGCAGTGGCAGCCCCGGCCATATCATATGGCAAACAGACACAACTACAGTAAAACTCTGTTTTTGGTGGAATTTACTGAATTCATTAATGTTAAACAATTCCTCAATTAAGAATAAGCTAAATCAAAACTGATGATGTTCGAAATGTGTAATATTAGGCGAGTTTCTCTCAATAGAAACTCGCACTCATGAATAACAGTTCTTCGTTCTTCCGGTTTGAATAACATTTTCAAAAATATTTCCATTATAATCTAATTATTTCATGACTACAAGAAGAAATAACTGCTTCGGAAATAAAAAAAATTGGATGCTGTGAAAATTGTCGTACGTAAAATAGGTGAGAAATGGTACGGTCATGTTGAAAGAATGTCGAATGAAAGATTGACTAAAGAGATTTATGTGAGCGAAATGAGAATGCGGAATTGAAACAAAAATATTCTACGTACCGCAATGTTTCAAGAAAACCTACTACATACATACGTAGTATATCTATTTGGTAGTAATACTAAGTCACGGCGAGTGTAAGGAGGTTGAAGTTTAAAACAAGGCCAAAAGCGAAAAGGAGTATTATAGGTATGAGAGAGGCTTAAGTATTATAGCCGCCCATCTAGCGTATATATAAATAGTTCAAGAATGGGTCGGAGGGCGAGCGCGTCGCTACGAGTTTTCGGATAAGTTAATTTTCGCTCAGAAACAACGTAATTATAGTGTGGAGCGGTATGGCTCGCTACAGAGATAACGCTCTTATCAGGGCGCCAAGCACGCACTTTAACGTAATAAACGTCACTTGGAAACGAACGCCCTAGTGAGAGACTCGTGTCGTCAAGAAGACATATACATACATACATACATGTATCGTATATAGTATTATTAACAATTTGCTATTCATACATACATACATATACGACAATGACAAAAGACAACTGGTGTCCCAGCGGTCGCAAATTTAATAAATATTAAACAGTCTAATTAAAAGTCCTTTCAAGGAAACAACAAAAAACAATCGCAATAATTGAAAACGTTTTACAAGCGAATACGAAAGCTCATTGGCCAAATTAAACAACCAGACTAGATTACGATTTTTGTTTGCGTGACCTCTCAGATCAACAATGTCCATTTATATTATCTTAAACGCGAATTATCATTAAGAATCATTGTTATAATTTCATTGTCAATGCAATATGATTTATTTCACTAGTCGTATTACGTCTTATGATCATTAATAAAAATCTATGTCTTGTATTAAATATGTACCCGGAACCAATTCTTTGCATATACATATACTTATATACTACAAGTAAACCTAACCGGAAAACTGGTTATTTAAATATCCTGTTTTTAAAATGACGGATATTTGTGTCACCTTGTACTAATAATGCAAAATACCACTGTATATATGTTTTAATATAAAATGAAATTGTTTTCGTACCCAGGACATAGAACATTTCCAACACCACTAATCTAATTTGAAGCATTAGACCCTGCTGATAATGCATTTATTGTTATATGACCGTTGGCTGTATGTTCTAACATTATACATAGTTTCATACAATGATTTGCGATTCAATTTTCCCTATGAACTTACCAATACTTTTAACGCAATATTTCAATTTAACACTCACTGAAACCTGAGTAAATCTTACATTTTTATAGTTTCATAGAATTTAGTTGACGTTTACGTATACACATTGTATTTTATTACCTGTTTCCTTGCGCGCAAGAAACACAATGCAGTCCCGAAAATATAAACAGCTTTGTGAGGTAGGGCTGGCTAGAATATCCTGTACATTTTGTTGGTCTGAATATAACTAAATATTGTAAATATTTATTGTATAACCATTGATTGTAAGATAGAAGCATTAGCTTCTTCTCTACTTACTGCTTCCCTACGAATTAATATTAAAGCAAAAACAGCATTAAGTGAGAGCTAATAGGTAGTAAAATAAATATCAACTAGACCTAAGTGGAAACCTATTTAAAAACGGTGAATGCAGTGCACCAATCGACACTTATTTCTGCGAAAGCGTTATTTTATTTATGTAAAAGTACGAACCCTGTAGTGTAATACGTGTTTACTGATCGTAACTACACGTTGGCTGGGCCAGGTTTGCCCGTTGTGTATCGTTTCGTATTTGTGTGTGTGTGTAGAAATATTTAGCGAACAACCGTCCCGAAAGCGTTATTGATGTTTAGTGCTCGATAATAATACGTGCGATATTCTTGCTCCGTGTATTCTACACGTATTACAAAACAGTAAAGATATATGTATCACCAAATGTTTTTTTTTCCTGTTGACATGTATTCAGAGTAATTTTTTAATTTCATGGTTAATTTGAAATATAGAAATTTTATATCATATTTGAGAAACTAAAGTATTATAAATTGAATCTCTTGTATATTTGGTATTCGAGGGGTTTATGAGACGAATGGAAATTGAAGTTTGTTTCATATGTGAGTAATAAGAGCTGCAGGACTCTTCTACTGCAGGAGCCAACAGTGATGCATTGAGAATAAACAAATTTAGTAAAATAACGAACAACAGTCGTATAAAGACGACAGGCACACGAAACAAAACGAAACGAAACGAAACGAAAAGAGTGAGTGGTGTTGAACTAACTAACATCTACAGAAGGCGCCGCGACGCGATGCGACAGTGCCTTCGTGCAGAGAAAACAAAAGATAAATACTGGCTGACATACAACGACAACTCCTGAATATGAATACAATATTTGAATATTTAAACTTGACTAGAAATGAAACACCCACCCAGGGAGGGCACGTTCCACCATTTCAATTTGGCGTCTTTCTATACATATATGTATATCTACATGTGTGTTTGTAAATCAGGACCGTTTTCACATCTGCCTTAACTCTTCAAAAACCCCAAAAACTTCAATTGAAATAAGTTATTAGTTTGAGGAAAAGCTCATAATTTGTGCCGTTTGAGCGTCTCCGGCACTGGTATGTGTTTCGACAGTGGAAATATCGCTTGTCACCAGTGAAGGAACGTTATTAAAATACTATTCAAACAGACAAACCTGTAATTGAAACAGTTCCGACGACACGTTGATTGAAATCTGCACGACGTGTGTGTATTCTTAGTTTGCGCGTGCACGTATGTACTACATATGTGTGTTGGTGTAATTTGTTCACATTCAGTCTTTTGTGTATAGTATATTAAATAAGAGATAATTGAAAGCTGATATTAGTATTGTTGACATTTAAATAACAGTTGATAGCATCTGTAAGAGACGCGGAACATCATCAGAATTTGCAGGCACATCATTAGTTTGCATCACGAAACAAATAACGCTTACACTGAAATAATAATCAATTGAAGTTGGAAAATAAAAACATGATATTCAAATCTATATTTATTTGTACCAACTGCAATTTATAATGATACTGTCTGTACGTATGTATGTAAGCAATAATATTCAATGGAGTTTTTAATATTTCTGTGAGTGAATAAAACTTTACAGTTTAATACGTACTTTAAAAGTGTGATAATATGATTGTATACGCCACTCCAGATGTTTTAGTAGGTATCTGCTAATTAAGAGTAACTTTTCGTCTTGCTTGCAATTTGCAACTACGTTCAAATTAGTTAATTATTCCATGAGAAAAAGAATAACGTGATTTAATTATACACAAAGTTTGCATATTCAAAGGGCTGTTTCAAGTTTTTTTCGAATTTTCTTATTTCTTTCAATAGCCATAAGACCCCCTACAAGTTCGTGATTTCGCAAAAGTTTCTCATAATTGGATTGTTTTGTCGGAAACCGTCGGGCACGAAATCAGCGCGCGTTCTTTTTTATTTCTAAAGTTACGTAAATCGCGCTCTAACTGTGGTGCAACATTTTATATTACATTATTAAGATCCAATCAAAGCGGCTATGTTTCGTTGACATATTCTTTATTTGCAATGTATTTGTACGAAATTATTATCATTATTATTTTTTTTTTTTTGTTTAAACTATAAAGATGTACCTATGTAGGTATGTAAAAAAAAAAAACTATGGTGGAGATGAACGAAAAAATGAATACAAATCGACGCATCGACCGGGTGATCAATCATGGATCTTTCAGACACGCATGATGGATGATGGAATGATCTTCAAATGTTAGCACTGTCACTCCTTTGACAGCGCGAATGTCAGTTTTCGCTTTTACACACAGGCCGTGCAGCAGGCAGATAGGATTGGACAGTTGACGTGTGCCAACTGCTCGTTATTACAATCCTGTGACTGCTCTATCTTTTCAAACCCATACTGACCGCAACTAATGAAGAATTATTATACGTATGTTATGTACTATGTGCAGTCATACCGGATGATCCACTTTTTTTTATTTTTGCTTCGTTTCATTTCAATTGAAAACTTAAAGATATTACCAAAAATGCAAAATATAATAAACTAAATGTATACCTATATGTTTTAAGTGGACATAGATGTTAATATGTGAGCACCCAGCGCCGTGTTATCCGTAATCCGTATACTGCTAAACCCGTAAATATACTCGTTGCAAGCCAATAAACACAAAGTACCTGACAGGTACCACCGCCCACTACATGGCGTCGTGTAATTTATCTAGAATTTCTGCAACACGGTAAAACAACTCACCAGACCACAAGAACAAAGGCTCGCTAGTGAATCCGCCACGTCTATCGAATAATTACAATGCACACACACACACACACATGCACCCTACGAACCAGGAGGTATCATTATACAAATTTAATACAAAAAAAACATCTTTCGTTTACGATATAGGCGTTACAATGAATTTAAGTTACGACCAATATTATACTTCAGCGTCTTAAAATGTATTTTACGATTTATAACAAATTCAAATATAAATAAAGGGTAGTTTTAGGTTCAGTAGTCACGATAAATATCAACTATACGCATACAAAATGCTGAAGAGGAAGCATTCCCTATACATAATAATAATAATAATAATATATAGGAGAGAATTTAGTTTAAATAAATTATAAGCGTGTTGGCATTAATAAAATACGATTTTTGAACCAATGGGAATATACGTATTTCACTCTGCAAATTCGAAATTTCCGAATGATTCTCCCAGAACAATTATTATGAATATTTCAACAATCCCAAGTTAAATAGTAAAATGCAAATGCACGTTGTTTAACTAGTATCTGTGGTCAGTTGCGATGTATTTGTATTAGTAGTTTAAACAGACGCAAATGAATATACTATATAGGTACCTCTCGGCTATTTAGATAATAATGTCCGCATCATTATTTTACACCCGCAGCTAATGACGTCGACTAAAATATATATTTTTAAATAATTCAGTCAGCTTTGACAGCGCAGTCATGGTATGCGGTACGGCGACTGTGTAGTAAGCAAATAAAAATATGCACAGAAATGAAATGTTTCCTGTTTGGAATGGCGTTGGCGCTGGCTTGCTGGGAGTGCCTACTCACGATGGTTAAAAACAAAAACATGTAACAGTGTTCACGTGGGAATACCTACCGCTAGGTCGCACTGCGTTATGATGACTGTAGTCTACCTCCGGGTGTCTTTTAAATAAAGCAGACGAAAAAGTACACAAATTAAATTACTATACTATATATATATTACACTACGTTGACATTATTGGTTATAAATGCATGTATGCTTCTAAGTACTGAAAGAATGCCTTTGTGAGCCAAATACAAAGTTACTTTTGTAATTTAATTTCGAGAACAATTTACTAGAGGAATTTCTGGTGAGAAAATATGTGTTCATGGGGGCGAATATATGTATCAAAATATTAGCAATGGCTTGCACTGAACTTTCTTATACGTATTTAGTCTAATTCATAATATTTCACTAACCTTTGAAACAATTTTTCACACTAAATAATATATAAAGATAGGATTAAATGTCGTATTCCAAATATTTGTTTTTTTCGTTAGACAATTGATATAAAATGAACAAATTTTAATAACCATAAAAAATGACTCGAATAAACATGAACTTTTAGTTGGAAAATTCTTCTCAAATTTAAGAGTTTTTCTTGCCAGACATATACAAATGTTAAGTTTGAAATTTCATAATTTTATCTGCAGCCGTTCAGGCTGTAGAACATGCGACACACACACAGAAGCAGACAGTCGTGATTCCAAAAATAATCAGGCTCGATTCAGGGAAGGTCAAATGGTATATTTCCGTTAAAATATCGAGATAGATTTTTTTTCATGATTACAATACTAACATATGACTTCGTATAAGAGAGTAAAAATGGTCGTTTGAATTATTCAAACAATTTTGCAATGTACCTAATGATACCCTACCCAAATGTCAATACAAAAATATTTGTTCACCAAAAATACATATTTTCTTTGACACATTTTGTTGGAATCTAATTTGACCATTTGAATTTAATTAAATTTGTTATGCCAGTACCTACTAGCTAGTATATAACAATAATTTGCAACTGGACACCAAGAAATTATATAAATATGCTTTTAGCAACAGCAAAGGTATACTCGACAGTAATTTAATAGTCCTTGCGTGGGGTGGGGTGTAATGAACGTGCAGTGGACATGTATGGAGAACACAGTGCAGGGTAGGTATGTAGTACATAAATAAAACAAATCTCACAATGGATTTCTTTGTTTCTTCTTTTGGATATACGAATATCTACCGATTTACTAGCGGAAAGTCTCTGAAATAGGTGATATTTTCGGAATAATTTCCACGACTTTCAATCCTTCTGTCGTCCATGTTGTGTTTCGCTTGCCGGAATACGTCCAGGTATAGTGCTAACGTATTCATTACGTCACTTGTAACAATAAGCAACCCCTTGTTTTGAAGGCAATGCAATGCTGGTGGCTTCGTTTTCGCCAGAGCCTACTCGTGACCCGAATGCTATTTAAACTTTACCAAGTGTTTCCGTGTCATTTTGGACTAATGATTTCATTACAAACGGACAAAAAATACATATTACCCACTTAAAACTCTAATTAAAATTACTGTTGAAATATTTATGTAAAGTATAAAAAGTCATTAAATAATATTTAATTGTCTGTGTGTTGGAGATAAATAACGCTTTAAATTAAAAAATATATTTTTTTTATTTATGTATATAGATATGTTTTACTAAAAAAAAAATACCAAGGCATACATTTACACATTGAGAAATACACATACACAGACGTTACTCTAAAAATAGTCAGAGCCGATTCAGGGAAGGTCAAAAGGTATATTTCTATTAGAATCGCGCCATCGAATTGTTTGATGATGACATTACTACTTACTTACTGTAATAAGTCTGATAGAGTAAAAATGTATGTAAAATAAAGTTGAAGAGAGTGTTTGTCCAAGGAACTATCTCGTTTGTATGTATTAGATGTCTACAACAGAGTTGTTCCCAGTGAATTGTAAAGCCACAATGAAACGTAGTGAATTGAATTCGAAGCCGAAACAAAAATCGCTATCTGAATTCGATGTTGTTGTAAAGCAAAACAAAACAAAGCAAAACAAAACAAAACAAAATAAAGCAACAATGGTATGCAGGTAATTGTTTCAATAACTAACACTAGTTCGTATAGTGAGTGGAAATACGTGATTCAGTTCATTTCGCGGCAACGGAAGTGTCAATTAAAGAGGAATTACATCAATTATTGTGTAAAACACAGTTGGTAGCAATGGGCCATGAAGAAATTACAACCATAAGTCACTAGACAGCCACGACCACACAACATCCCCTATGTATGTGCATTATTGGTTTATTGGTATATATGTATGTATGCATGTATGTATGTATGTATGCACTTTCAGCACTGCTGCAACTAAATTTTAATCAAACAAATTACTTCTTCATGCATTACACTGTTACAAAAATACCCAGATAAATTCATTATTGGAAACGTCTCACGTAATTTAACTTATTGGCAAATTCCAATAAAAAGAATTACACATATAAATTCGTTCGCGTTTCATTTAGAATTTTGTGTAATTACTGTACACTTATAAATATATTTGAACAGTGTACCTTTAATCTACGTTAGCAATGAACATACAGATAGCAGTGTGTTGCAGCCAACATCGAATTAGTGAGCGTATATTAGGTATGTATGTACGTGTTAAAAATATTCGACTAAAGCAACACGGTGTTATAGATACACAGTTGGAGCATAAACCAATTTCTCTGCACACATGACCGAAACGTGAGACATCAGGGGATGCTTAATTTGCTTCATTTACAGTAATTCGATTTTCGACAACGTGTCCAAATGAAACTAAAACACGAATATCCGTTATTGTGTAACTTCATAAATTGGATCTAGTATGTGCAACACGCCTGCTTTATATTAAGGTTTGTATTCCATAAAGTACAACCAACGCAACATTGAAACAAATTTAAAACAGTTTTATTTTTCTTAACCAATAAAACTAACACACATTAAATTAACATACATTTTCTATTTCCATCAAATGGGGGTGGCAAAAATCTCCCTATTCCCTCTAATAGCAGTCGCATATGTTTCTTTCTTATACAAAGGAATAACTTAATATTGTAATCAAGAAAAAAATTCTATCTCGAGTTTTAACACAAATATACCTTTTGATCTTCCCTGAATCGAGGTTGACTATTTTTGGAATGATATCTGTCTGTGTGTGTGCGCTGACGCGCGCGCCTTTGTATATATGTGTGTGTATGCGTGTGTGTGCGAGACTTCACCAGTCTAAACTCTTGAAGATTAAGAAATTTAAACTCACACTCTTCGATATTTGCGTTTTACCGATTTTTTATAGTCTTAACCCTACGCTTTAATTTCCTTTTTACTTCACGCAAAGTATAATTTGCGCAACTTACATTTTAAGAAATTGTACTAAATTATTCATTGTACACAACTGAAAGTTTCTGACTGTATATACAATTTGAAAGAACGATTTAAAATTAAATTTTTGAAATTGAGAAAATTTATCGAATGCCGCTGGGGATGGAACCCAGAACGTTTAGATTCGATCCCCAGCGGCATCTGATATATTTTTCTAAATGTAAAATATTTAATTTGCATACAAATGTTTCATGCTTTAAAATAATTGGATTTTTAGTTTTTTTTTATTTTTTAATTGTGTTACTATCTTAACCTATTCGAAATTTGTATTGGAATATCCTTCTTATAGAAACAAAACACGTCTAAGAAAATTTAGTGCAAGCCATTGTGGATATTTTATGCTTGGTTTGGCAAAGCCAACATTGCATCCTTAGAAATGCAAATCATCAAACAGTTAGATTTCTGAGTATGAGCTTGCAAGTGTGTTAAAATTAGCGCCAACAACAGCGAACTTCCAAAATGAGCGTCTTCCAGCAGCAGCAGCTAAGCGCTATGATGCAACGCAATCTACATAACTATTTTCGTTGTAAAACAAAGAGATTCCCATAAACACTTCACCGTAGAAACTTTAGGTTGCTAGTGTTATAAATAGAGTACCTTACCAGCCACCGCTGATCTTCGACACAATGGTACCAACCAACTAACAGTATGCCAGAGCTGGGTTCTCCGCCATAACATTAAGAACCCATAGTGTTTCAGTCTTCAGTTAAAACAATCCACACATTTGCATCAAGACATGGTATGCAGTACGTTGGGCTTTATATTCTACAAACACACACACACTACTAATTCGGTTGCTGTGTATACACCGGCGAACAACCCCCAACGTGTATGAACACATTATTCTGAAGATATACTATTATATTCAGAGACACGTCGTTCTATCATAGAATCGGGCTTTTTCAGCGAGAACATAAGATATGTTAATATCAACTAATTCTATTATGGATATGCCATCATCAGATTACCTCGTATTATATTTCAGCTACTATACATACATAAGAATATACAGAAAAGGCACAGCTGTAAATAGCGTCACAAATAAAACACATACGTGTTATATTAATATTAAATTAAATTACATCTGATAAAGTGCCCTAAAGAATTCATAAGTTTATTTATTTCATGAAATTGCGGTATCCATTTCACTAGAGAAATACAAGTTACAGATAACTTTCTGAACAACTTCAAAGATCTACTTAATGTTTAATTAATTTTTTTCTACTCTAAACCGCCATGGGGCCAGGCTAAATAAGATAATAAAAAATTCTGAAATTATTGCTCACAGTGCTGCCAGCGGGGTACACGTGCACGTGCACACTGGCACCAGCAAACAAAATCCACCCGGGCTGCTTTATGAAAAGTTACGTATCTAAAATTATATAAAGCTGAAGTAATGTCGCGGTCACATGTAAATATTTGAACCCGCCATATCGTATTTTCTTGCAGTGAAATGTGAAATCCGATTATACAAAAACATGTTATATAAAGTATTTGGTTAAATGTCCCTCCTTGGATTTAGCTTGTTTGCTTTTGTAGCAGATTATTTTTAACAAAACAATCTGATTAGCAATTAGAATAGTTGTTGCGTTCGCTTCAGCAGGCATGTATGCATGTACGTACATATGTAGTATTAATGATGTCTGCGTCCGTCCACTGGCATCAGTGCAATAAATGAAATTCCCGCAACTGAACCGTTTCTCTTTACAGTAATTTCGCACTAAGTGCATTGTTTAGATATCGTATACATTCACTGCACACACTTAGATGCACTTGAAGCAATCTGCAAGTTAACTTGTTAACAATTGTGTCCGCCCGACTATGGCGAAGGTACATAAATTTACGAGTTTCCTTGGAGACATTCGCGCGCCGGCCCAAACAACTATGTAACAACGTTGCAAGTTCCTTAACAGGCCTCATTATTGTATTATACTTCATATCCGTGACGCAGGAGTTCTACTTGGTAATTGTAGGGACTGCTTTTGTCTGTTACCGTTCTACATACAAACACACAGCGTACAGTTTGTCAATTTTAAAAAGGTTTATAAACCACGTGCAATAACACGTTTACTGCAACCTTTTGTTTTAATAACAATTGACAAATACACTTTGCTCGGATTTATTTCAAACTCGTGACGAGTTGCTTTATGAACTTTGGCTTATCGTCGTATACTGATATGAAATTATATTTGCTCAACCATTAGGTTTTGCCGTTCGGTTAAATTAACTATATGAAGTTGAAGCAGATCAAAGTTATGGCCGTGCGGTCAATTTTGGGAATGTAATCTGTGCACCCCAGGGTTTAATTAAGTATTTGGTCGGCGTAATAAAATGTGTGCTAGTTGTATGTACCGTTTTGCAGTAGGTGTAGCAGTAAGTTTAGTGAAATTTTTTTTGTGTTACGGCTTGTGTTTTTATAATGCCGGTAATACTCTTGAGAGTATAAAAAAGTAGCAGAGCACCAAAAAGGCGAAATAAAATTAAATACGGCGTTTAATTTGCGGTGCGCATACTGAACGCTTTTAATTTTCTACGTGAAATACTCAAACATTATCCGTCATTGTTTACAGTCCATTAAAAACAACCATTTGTTTAATCTCATTTTGTGTGCGCGGCGTCGCAGGGCGTGTCGTCTGCAACACTTCTATGTCCTCAAATGCAGGATGGAAGCCTGGGAGGGAGGGAGGTTCAATTGGTTTTAATTTCCCGCGTCGCGCGATATTGAATTAAAATGATCACCCAAACCGCGGCTCGCGACACTTTCACAGCTACCTTGCCGCCCCCGGCAAACTAATTGCAATTAGTATAAATAATGAGGCGTTTCTCTTAATCTAATTTCATATCCTTTTATTATTAAATGTACCTATTATACGCTTATATGTTGAAACAACGTACATATCTATTTTTCACTTGTACGTACGTACGTATGTAGGTAATATGTCTTTATTCAGCAATGCATGAATGCAAAATAAGTTATGCAACAGTATACTTACATGATGGTTACAGAGTAAATATTATACTGTGCTGCATGAGCCCCATATCGTATGTTTACATTCCTTTTGTGCTTTTAAGTAAAATTTATAAAGTTTCAAATGGCACAACTGGTACATACATACACACAAATATACCCACCCACACTTCAAAACAACGTATGATTATGTTCACAGACGGCATAATATACAATTGCTACCGGTAAAAAAAACCGACAAAAGCGTAAAGCTGTCACTATACCATAACGTTTACTACCATTCGTGACAACGTTACTTGTGAATATTATAGGTACACTTTTTATACATTTATATTATTATAAATATTAAATTTAAATCAAACCATTCCGTTTTAATTAATACAAAATTTAGATATTCAATATACATATAATTATTTTATAATAACCAAATAATTATAATGGAAATACAAAATATTTGAATTAATTAATTTTTGGCAAGAAATATCAAACTCCTGCATATATGTATAGTTAGAAATATATGTACATACATACTATATCTATTTGATTTTTATTTTTTCGTGTGGACTATGAAAACTATTGCATATATAAAATTCCCGGATGACGCCTGTGACATACAACATATTTCTTTGTTTTATACTGAATGTAAAAATTTAAATATCTCGCTGGAAAAATGTTAAAGTTTTAATTAAAACTTGAAAAAGTTTTTAGTTTTAATTGTTTTATTCTCAACTAAACGTTTCTACTTGATTCATATGAAACTTTTTATATCATAAATGTACCATTTCAAAGTTAAAAACTCAAATGAATGTATGTACTTGTCCATTAGTAATAAAAATCATTCATTTATCATATTAAAAATTAAAAGAAACTATTTACTTTCTTATGCTTATACAGTAATAAATAGAGAGGTATTTAGTTTATTTTTAAAATTATATTTTCTTGAATGTTTATTCGAGTAGTATCATTTTTATCTAAACTATTGCTGATATTTTTATGATGGTGTTGATATTTAGTAAATGTGAAATACTTTATAGTATGTATGAATCACTAGAGTGGTCGTTGAAAGACATCATATCATATAGCAAAGTGGCCAAGTTCTGATGGTTGAGGAGGCGTTGAAACGGAATGAGAAAACACCAATAATATAACAGTGGGAATGCGAACGGGATAGCGCTCGCTGGAATCGTCAGTACCGCCACCGAAACACGACGTAACCGAGCGTAAGATATGATGGCATGTCTCGACAGTCTAGCAGAAATAATTTAATTTAACTATGGACATAATTTAATCGTCTGTGAAATTCAACAAGCGACTGTACGCCGGCCGGAAGCATTTCCAATTCATACAATGTGATTCAACTCATGAAGAAAAACGACTACCCTTCATATTTCATTCATATTTTAATTTTTAGATTTATTTCAAAGCGCCCCAACAGACAAAAGACTCATTCATATTTAATCTGTTGTTTTATGTATTTCCAGTTCACACATCATCATGGATGGTGACTTGTTTTTTATTAATAAAATAAGAATATTTGACAACGCACAATATACTAAGATAAATTTTATTATTCGTATTTTGTGTAGGCTGTTAAATAATTCAGAGCTTGTACAAAACTTTTCTACTAAAGTTTATATTTGAAAGCGATAAATTTCGTCGACAACAGAAAAA
Organism: Nebria brevicollis; assembly: GCA_944738965.1. Lineage (NCBI taxonomy): Eukaryota > Metazoa > Arthropoda > Insecta > Coleoptera > Carabidae > Nebria > Nebria brevicollis. The sequence goes on along the minus strand of OX122898.1, from coordinate 18,182,914 downwards.
AAATAAAATATATATGTAGGTAGGTACCATTTTCATATTTCCCGGCCATTTTATTTCAAAAAGTTTCTATGGGCTATAAAAAACGCAAGGGCAAATTTGTTTCCATTATCCATCAAATCACAGACGTACCTAGTACTACATAAGTAGTAAGTACTAAAATTCGTGTTGATGCGGATATACATAACATGGGTTTAATGAAAATTGCAAGAAATTCATTTTAACAAGTTGTCAAGCCTGCTGGATTATAACATCACATTTAACTGTAGCTATTACGTGATGCGAATGGAATGGCAGACATCTTTGTTTCAAACATGGACGCATCCTGACGTAATTGAACATTTCGTCTGCAATATATAGCGCGTACGGCCTCCCAACAATATATCACCAGGCAGCGAGCGCCAGGGCGTTCGTTGCCTGGCAAGATTCACACCTCGCTGCCAAATACTACTGCGCCATTTAATGAATTTACACACATTGCCATATTTTTATACATACATGTACGTATGTATGAAAGAAGTACTTTTCATTATTAGTTACAGACAGATTGTCATCGAACTGGAAAAATATATATGGTTCATATTGAAACGAATAGTAATTAATCTAGAAGAATTATGTATACGTACATACATACATATATCATTCGCAGAATACAAAATCCATATATGTATGTATGTACAAATGCAATAACTTCTCGAATAATAATGTCCTATTATATTTATGTTAAAGGCGAACTGTGTAACTCTGATATTTTATGTAAAGTTGAATCTAAAATTCATGAATAGCGATTTTATTTTTTGTGTCGTGATTCTATACGTACAGACAGATATACTTGAAAGAGAGAGGGAGAGAGGGATGAGTGTTATCAGTATAGTAGTAGTAGTAGTGGTAGTAGTATTGGTAGGGTATAAGTAGGACGAACGGGAGCAAGATATGTATATGTATGTACGTGTATATGAGAGATATCGCTTTGTATCTAGAACGTTCTCTATGCTAAACAATTTTTTGCTTGAGCGAATTTTAGCAGCGCCCAACATGGGCAAAACCGGACGCACGCAATCTCAGGCGATTATCCCCTGATTTATCTACCACACCTACACATTCTCGTTCGGCATAATGAAACTGCTTCGAAAATATTGCTTCGACAAATATTGGCAGCTATGTACCTAGTGAAATCATATCCAAATTCTTACCATCTTATACGTACTAGGTATAAGTATACATATATAGTAATCATTAAAATATTCGAAAACGGAAAATACCCTTTTATGCCTCCTCTGAATCGAGTATTACTATTTTTATTTATTTATTTATAACTAATAAAATGAAAATAAATATCTAGTTTATTAAGAATGAATATATTTGTGTATAATGCCGGTTTCAAGAAGAATATATGAAAGCGGAAAATCCTGGAGAGAATTATTTAATTATTAACAGCCTGTTCATACACCGGTATACAGATAAATCATGTCGGCAATAATCGTAATATAATAAAGTATATAGGTGCTGCTGATAATTAAATTTCATACAAAACATAGACTACCATGTTCGTGGACCGTAATTTAAAGACTAAAACAGCATCATACATCATTTAAGATGAAAGACTGCGCGTACACTGAATAGGAGCATACGATACATACTCCGTGCACGCTGAAGGATTATAAAAATATATTTAGTTTCTGCACCGGTGGGAGCACTGGCACATTATATTTTCTGGTCGTGATGACGGTAATATACGTCGCGGAGAAAGTGGTCGTCAAGTTTTTACCTATTTTAAAAGACATCCCCCGGGGCTGCGCGCGCGGCCCACGCCTATGCGCGGTTATCATTTGCGCTAAGCTGGATTTATTATCATATCTCATCTCTTGGGTCGCTCTGGTTTGGACGCTGGACTTCTACTTCAGGTCCCTCAACGCCACTGGTCTCCTCTCTCTCTCTCTCTCTCTCACTCGGTCTCTGTCAACGGCTCCGGCTCCGTAAATACAGATTTATAGTTTGTTTATAACAACGCTGCGCACCGCAACGAGCGCCATCCAACGCCGAGCACTCGATCGAACCATTTTCAGTCTTAGCTATGCAGATTTTAACGAAATTTAATAAGTACAAAGTAAATTGGCGTACGTTTTGCATATTTTAATATTAAATGCGCCAGATTTTAACGCGTCTTGTGGCGCACAATTAATTAGTTAATGAATAAAAATTAAAACGTCACAAAGTGTTTTTTTTTTCTTCTCTACGTCAACATTTAAAACAAATTGATTTTTAATAAATTTTACTATCGAAACTACCAAAGTCATAAGTAACGCTTAGCATTATATTTATTAAAAACCAGCTTTTTATTCATGAATTATTTAATTTTTTTTATTTGGTCTTGATGCTGACATGCATTCATTATTAATAATGAAAATTATAAATAATCTAAAACGACTTCGGTTAATATCGAACATACTTGTAATAATTATTTCTCCAATCTTATAAATAATGCATGGCTCATTATTGTAATTACAAAAATATCCATTACATTAATGGCTATAGGCATGTTGAAATCAAATATAAGTAGCAATCATTTGTGCTTTAGAACATTAAATATATATATATATATATATATATATATATATATATATATATATATATATATATATATATATAAATTTCCTGCCAGCAGGTAGACGTGTTTATGTGAGCTTAAAGAAAAATAATATTCATAATTAAAAGTTACCGGAAGTTACCGGATGTGTAATGCCGCTGACACATGGGTGTGATTTCGTGTAAATGTGCACTTAGCTACTCAGATGAAACCCGTATAGCACAGCCTTTACAAAGACACCTCCGCCACAAGACACGCGATGTTTCATACGGCATACTTAAACTTAAGTAGATAACCACTGGTAGTCTCCCTCAAATCTTAAACAAGTATTGACGCAGCCAATGCTCACAGCACACGATACACAGTATTTAGTGGAACGTAGTTTTTGAATAAATTATTTATTAATGAATAGTGTTTAAGCATCAAGAGCATCGCGACGCATGTACAAACATCTTTTCGAGTTATGCGAACGACTAAAAACTTTATAAAGTTGAGATGTCTTATTAATAAAGGCAGAAGAGTGAACTCTGACAAAACGAGAATCATTTGCATACGCGCTGATAACACAAACAATTACGAGTTACAAATTTTCCATATTAATTTACTATTACAGTTTATAAAGTTTGCTCGTTCTAACGTTATGTTGTGAATGTTTTGTTCGCGACTTGTGGGTTCACCGGAAAGTACTAGCATCGCATCGGAACTTCCGCCAAAACTGTTGGCTTTCCATGTTATATACGATACCGAATATTATTCCATTTTCAAACAATTATACCGATCCGCTACCATCAGGCACATTTACAAATATTTATTTAGCCTTATTACAATTAGACAATAATAATTATAAAAATAATGCAGTTTTTGTTTCTAAATCGAATGTTTTTGTCTGCGCCGATTGCGAAAGTAAGTAATATAGTAATGTTATAAATCCAAGATCTAAAGGAGTGAAAGAAACCAACCATACCAATTCCATCGCTACCGACGCTAAGAATTTATTATTTCAGTTAAAATGGTTTTAATGGAGTTGTCGACTATGTTCCGGAACTCCAGAAGAGAGATAGAATGACTCGTTCCGCCAACAGTATCGTTACAAAGTTCTCAACTGCAAATGGAAAAATGTAGTTATTAAATTAGGAAACTCTTATAAGCTACTGATATGGCTTCGATACACTGTTGTTAATTTTTACTTAATCTAATGGAAAGTAAACGCAATTATTTTCCGATTCACTGAATCGAAACGATTCATTTTTCTCACCATTCGCTAAATTGATTTTATATTATTGATAATTTCAGGAAATAACATTTATTAATACACCGTTAAAATTGTTAACGTATATTATTCATGGAAATATGTATCAATGACGACTGGAGATTTTCAAACAGTAAAAAATAAATGAATGCATTAGGTAGACGTTCCCGAAAAATGTTTGGTAAATGTAAGCTATTCGTCGGCACACACACACACACACACAAACGGAAACATAACAGAATCTTATAGTATAGACGTGCTGTGCACAAAAGAAGAAAAAAAGCATGTTTTCCCGCGACAATTTACGGCCGCGCATACATCATCGCCGTTACAGTCCATCGCTCCAGTAGTAGCAGCAGCAGCAGCAGCAGCAGAAGCATAGTGCTGCTATAAATGGATAGAAGACAAAGGCCATGGGGCGGCAGAATTCTCTCGTGTGTATATATGTATGTACATACATACCAGCACCGCAAACAAGCAAGGAAGGAAGCAAGATTTTTCCGCTACAGACTCGCCGATATATCGGCTGCGGTGTTCGTGGGAACATATTCCGTGCTGCCACCGCCCGTGTACTTTAACATAATAACTACATTTTTTATGAAAAATACGCTTCATTATTCAGCTGCGAAGCTGGCTATGTACGGCTATATCATCATCAAAGACGTTTTAGCGTCACATTCTGTTCCGTACACCTCCAACGGCCTCGACAACAATACATTAACTTTTTTCCTGCTTTATTCTTTCTCCGTCACACTATTTGCGTTTCCTTCCCGCTGTTCGTTGCTATTCTCTCCCGCCGTGGTTTATCAACTGAACATTTTACACGAGAATTATTACGACTTGTTCAACGTAAAATATGCTGTTTCTCTATGGACAACAGACATTCTTAGATAATTCAGTTTACGTACACCGAGCCGAACTCCTGGTTAGATTACCAACATACCTGCATACGCTGGAGCATACATTTTTTACATTTTACAAACCCTTTTTAAGATTATATACGCCTAAAAGTGAAATTTATTTTTGATGTGTAAACATTTATGTGCGCGCCTAGAGAACATTTTTATATGGGTAGTAGTGAATCGGTAACTCGCCAAGCGTTATGCTTGAGCTGTTCCGTTACCAATCGGTGTACCAGCGGTTCACTATGGGTGCCGCTACTCACCCGTAATTTTTTATTAAACTAAGAAACGCTATATTATTAACAATAACACAATATTTGAAAGAATGTTTTGTCGATTCTAACAAAAATCGTTCATGCAACCCATACATCATATATCACTAGTGAAAGCTCGGTACGTGTGGTGTTAAAAGGTCTAAAGTCTAGTCCAATTCGGCAACAATTCATGATATTGTGGCCACGAATCTTGATCTTTTAACCCGGATATTCCTCACACCGTGCGGCCTCCTCCTAAGCCAACCCTCTCTTTACTTTCCGGTTTCTGTGCAGTGACACGGGTGAGGTTCGTTCGCATACTGAAAATCAACGATTCCGTGGAAATTAAATAAACGGTGTTTACTTTTAAAATTATATCCAAGCATACAAGATTAGTAGAATCTTGATATTCCTTCGCATTTCGCAACGAACAGTATCGTGTAGCACACGGCAAATTAAAATATACATACTATTTCTCAAACGGTTGCCGCTTTTTTGTCTTGCAATTCTAGTTTAATTATTTCCTTGACATTTTTATTGCGTTTCTTAAATTATTTTCTCTATTTCATTTTCTTTTTTAATTTAAACAGTTCATATAAATCCTTTTTACACAATACGTACGTATCTGTTTCTAGCGCGGATATTTTAATAAAAAAACCAAATCATTCGAAAATGTATCACTTTTATAATATTGACAGTTGATATTAAATTGGTACAAATTCATGTAAATTTATTCTTCCGTTTCACAAATGAAAATGAATCAATATCGCGTGATATCAACAAGTGCACTTTATGCCTGTATTATACGTTCGTATGAGGTTTTTAGCCTCCATTTTAATAATTTACATTCATTATAATGGCTTTACAATTTTTTTACGTATTAAAATATAACTCGCTATTAAGAGTCATGCTCATTATATATATAATGTTTCTTATCTGAATTGACTATTATTTATTTTTTTAAATTATATGTACAAAAACATTCATTATTTACGTTTAAACTTTATTATAATATATTTTCTAGTTGGAGCGTTTTTACGTTTTAGCATTTTTTAAAATTACTCGTAAACATGTGAGAGTGGGCAGTCTGGTGTAAATAGCGATAAAGCCGATGTCTATTCAAGTAAGCTAACAAATATGAAAGGTACCTGTACAAATGTACCACGTACCAAACACTGAGAAATCTCTACATGAAGAACGTTGGTTTTCTTTTGGATCAGCCGCATTAGGTATGCTTAAAAGCGAACAGCGAGCGGCGCAAAAGAGGAATGACCACCAAGGCGACGTGTCGCGCCGGCACGACACGGCAACACTATTTTATGATGCATCCATGTATGCATGTGCGCACCCGTTACCCACATATCCGGTTCCAAATCCGCGGATATTAAAAAACGTCTTGAAATATTTACGGGCGCGTGAATCATTTGTTATTTCAAAGCGAAAGAATCGTAAAATGTTATTTCAGTGTTTACCTTCCAAGTTATAACGTATGTCGCGGCTGTATATATTTACGAACAATTAAATATGTCAATGCAACTTTCACGAGGTGTGCGAGCGTGCATTTTACCAACAGGTATGTATATATTGTCAATGCACTCAGTTGTAATTCCATTGGGACTGGGATACCTTTCTACACAAAAACAATGTAGTTTTATGGAAAAAGCATTGCATTTTATAGTAGCTGTTATTTTTATCTGCCTTTTGGAACAAAGAGATACAACATTTTCAATTATCAATGATGAACATTTTTGCTTCAATAAATATATATCTATTGGAAAATTATTTGAGTTTTTTCCTTTTTGATTTAGGTTCTGATAATGTAAAATAATAATAAAAAAAAAAAAGAATTTGGTATTCTATGCAGCCATTGTTGGAACGACTATCCACACGCAGTCAGGCTGTTGGTTCTGGCTTGGTGACAGATTCAACGCGAATAATTTGTAATTGAAACCGCCGTCGCTGATTTGGCGTCCGCCAATCAACACAAACTTTTAATTAGTATTTACCGTGATGTAGTGGAAACATTAATTGCTTGTTTGTACAGTGAATTTGATAAAATTAATTGAATTTTTTAATTACTTTGGCCGTCCTCTACTGTCTGTCAAGTCAGGAATATTCTTAGATTACGTACGTACGCTTAAAAAGCGTTACTTTGGTGTTACACAAATAAAATACATTGATACATCATCAAATGTAGAACGTTCGATATGATGAGAATAACAATATCCACTAGTTCCAATCAAATATAAGAACAATTCAATTTGTTAGTATAAAAATTGATTGAAATTTCTCGTTGCGGATAAGAAATTTTTCTAATATTTTATTGGAAGCAGTGGATTAATATTATTATTCTCGATAACTGGTCGTGCATTCTGATATACTATTTAAGTATATGTGTATATAACTGGAAGGCATAAGGATAAAGAAAGTGAAAAGAACAACAGTAAGCGCACGTTCTCGGGCATGCGCAAATAGTCGTTTTGCTATTGTACCCGCACCACGTCTATAAAACATCTTTCGCTTACTGATTCTGTCGGAGAAATTCAATAATGCGTCGACAATAATACGCACTAAGAATATTATAGTTTGAATAAACTACATGTAGGCATGTCTATACATTGATATTATAAAACCCAATACGGTTTACACTAATATACGTTTTTTCCTTTTCAATTTAATAAGTCACGATATTCATTTAAGCTTTTAATATAAAAATAAATGCATATATGTCTAAAGTAATTTTCAATCAATGCGCACGATATCAAATAGCAATATATTTATTTCTATCGTTTTTAAATTTCTTATACAAAGTTATAAGTTAGTATTATAATCATGATAAACCTAGATCTCGAGATTTTAATGGAAATATACCTTTTGACCTTCCCTGAATCGAATCTGATTACTTTTGAAATGACGTCTGTTTGCCTGTGTTTGTGTGTGTGTGTGTGTGTACACATATAATTTCAAAAATAGTCAGACTCAATTCAGGAAAGTTCAAAAGGTAGGTATATATTTTTTTGCGAAACGATTTTTTTTATGATTACAATAATTATTTATAACTTTGTATAAGAAAGTAAAATATCGCATAATGTATAATTTTTTTGAATTATTAATAGTTTGTATTTGAATATACCTTCTACCTATACATAATAAGTATAAGAATATTCAGTAGAGAGTAGAGAACGACATATTTCCTTTCCAATAATATAGCTAGCTTCTGTTGGATAAGTTCTTTGCCAAATACTAAATGAAAAATGCGAACATATAAAATCATAGGAGATGATATCAGATGATGGAAATTCGTACATAGAAACGGATTCAATCTTTTACTGGTTTTTATATGGTAATACAAGTTGAAGCTGATGTGCCCTTTGCACGGTAGGGGTCAGCGCACAGCAGTTATGCGACGGCGAAAGTACGGCCAACCGACTCGGACACACACACAAGGATTGCCAAAAACCGTGTGGTCTATCTATCTATCTATATAGATTGAACTTGGCGAATATTGGATGCGCATCCCTAAACTTTATTTCACATATTTGAATTCGTAGCGCCCGCGGTATGCCGATGCATGTTGACGATGTGCCCGGCACTGACAGTAACAGCCACAGCCACAGCTAGAGCCACAGCATTCGTGTCCGACGGACGTTACCAGCGCGATAAGACAGATACATCCGCCTCCTGCAGCTATACAATAAGATGATTGATGTTCACTACGTCAATAAATAAAATATTACCTGCAGGCGTCAGTGTTGTGCTTATTTATGATAGTCATTTTCTCGGTCAAACTACAAATGGACGCGTGTTTTACAAACAGCCAAATAAATATTCGCACATTTAACATTTAATCCACGCTACTAACAACAAAATAATTTAGTCATCCAGAATAAATATTATTTTATCAAAAGTTTAAACTTTATTAGGAAAATAATTGTTTCACATGTGCAGGAGCTTTAACGGTATTTATTTTATACGTGGTTCTGTAAACACAAAATGAAGCCCATGGCTTTTGTTTATAGTCAATTTTTAATTTGATGCACTATTTTTTTTTTTTTAAACGGAAATTAAATTTGATTTACACAATTTTCGAATACATTGAGTGAAATGAAAGAAACGTATGGCGTAGTTACCTAATTGAATAATTTTTCGCGGGGCGTGCCTCGAGTGGAGCAAATAGTCGCGACACACAGAACAGTCACTTATTGCATTCTGTGGTGACAGCAACTTTACTCCCCCGTTGGCTAAGTGACAGAGTTCTGTATAACTTTGGGCTCGCAAACAAGTTTTCTGCGAACCAAGTTGCGAGCGCCCCGTATTATATACATTCAAACCCCCTTTTAAAAAGTTCCCGCACCGCTTATTTCCCCATTGATGTTTATTTTGCAAACTCCGCCAAACATCGTCCTCATTTGCGAATTTACCCGTCGACAAATTGCCCCTTCAATATCGCCGATGAGCACTTCACCATTTGCAGTTCAAATCAAATTTTTATTATTTTATCTACCTACATCACGGATTCATTATAAATTATGAAATGTTACGATGATTTATTTTGAATAAACATCAGAAACAACAAAACACTTCTTGATGCTGATGATGAAATTCGTATTTATCCGGATATATTGAATGTAACGGCAATCCAGTAATATATTTAAATGTTTCCGAAGGGTATGTTTAGGCAAACGGAAATTCCCAGTAGTACGTTTAAACTTGTGACGCATTAAAATTGGTGCTAGCCTAAAGTCATGGTATCAGCCGCCACCGCTGCCGCTGCCGCCTCCGCTTGTTTGTACCCATGTATGTGTATGTGTTTGTTATCCGATTTCGGTGTTACACAAAATCCCCTTGTAAGAGGCATTCGCAAACTATCGATTTCGGATTAAAATATGCAGTAGCGACCGTCGAACGGACGGACGGAAAGCGGAAGGGGTTTGCGTAGTCGTCCTATTAAATGAGGGACCGACCAAGGCTAGTCGCAAATCGACGAATACCTCTGTATGTCTGTATGTATATAGATACCACGCGCGGAAGAAGCAACCGTTGATCATTCTCTAACAAATAGAACAAATCGTGTCAACGCCGCGCACGGATTTACCGCATATTCATTAGATGTCACACTGAAGGTATCATATGATTAAACTGTTCGGGCACGCAAACTTCAGAGGAAATTAATTGTCGCATTGCGTTGCGGCGAAACTATAAATCGAAATGTCGCACGATTGTGTCTTTTTAATACTGGAAATGGATTGGCTTTCATTTCATTCTTACAGATTGCTATACATACATACATACATACATACATACATATTTCGTTCGCTCAGAGGCTGAGAATTGATGTTGTTACGTAGTAACGCCTAATTGTAGTGGGAGTTCGTCACTTTGAATACTGTTTGTTGTTGGGCTAACATCAATACGTATACAATAGCTTCCGAAACACATAAGTATCTGACGATGAATGCACAAAGGCAACATTTGATATTCACTAATTAATTATAATACTATTGTAAACAATGTATTTATGCGATTGCGTTTGGAGTTTGTGTAGTATTTCGCAAATCAGTTTCCAATTACATACAGCTATGCTTTCTAACATACTCTCCGCTCTCTAATTGTTAAACGGATTTAAAACCATGTACAATTAAAATATGAAAAATCATTCAATTTTCGGCGCACACATTATATCAATGTCTCGCAGCACTGCTACAAGCATATGATATCTGATATTAGCCTAAATAAACCTACATAGGACATACAGCAAGCATACATGATATTGAATTGATTATCAACAATAACACACATATACAATATATATACACATAAACGTGCGCGCGCGCATTATTTACTTTATTGGTAAATTGAAATCGCGTATATCAATTTGTATGTTAGACAAAGAGTTATATAGAGCACGTGCTGTTCTTTTTGCAATGAATGTGCCACCTTTTATTGAACTTTAGACATAATTCAAAGTCAAAGAGACGTAACGATTATAAAAGCAACAGGGGGAACATAATAGTTTCGTTGTGCCACAGGTGCGATACCGAACAGGTATTTAAGTTGTAGATATTATTGGCAAAGAACTATTTCTATATCTAGTGTGTATGTATGTATGTAAGTTAGTTCCTATCTAACATACATGTAATTGAAAAGTAAATTGTAATTTCAATGTGACAACGTTTTGTCGTGTATTACAAGTTCATAATTTTCATATCGGCTTTCTTATTATTCGCCCTCGTCTTCATGCGGGCTTAAATCTGCTAATGATGTGTCGCATATCGCAACCAAGTCGAGCGAATACTGTTGACAGGAAAATCTTCATAGTGCAGCAAAGAATATTACGCCGTGCTGAAAAGTACAAGATTAAAGGCATTGGATTGTTTTAAAGGTTTTTCAACACTGCCATTAGTCACCGCCAATTCGCACCGTCTTTCGGCGCCAGCGTATTTTATCGAATCTACCTTATTTTTTACGTTTGAAAAAGCCATACATAAATAATACTTTTTTTTTCTGAACGCATTTTTAACGAAATATCAATTGCACGGAAACCAGTACGTGCATTCTTAAGAGTAATGAGTCTTTTTTTTTTTCTTGAAATGTCCTGAAACAATCAATTTATACGCAAGTAAATGGCTGATGAACCAGAGAAGAGCTCTAAACTGTAAATAATAGTTTAAACGGTGTAAACAGCAGGATATTTTATATCAATTACTCGATGCTGGTTTCGTTCGTGACGTCACGGGCCAGCATTCAATTCTCTCTAATGTGACAGCCATACAGCTCGTTTCCGGTTGATAAATGAGAACGAGTTGCGGATGGCTACACGGGGGCAAGAGGATGCAGGGGGAGTAAGACTGGTTACTCCGGCTCTCTCGACCCGGAGTTCGACCCTTTGTTTTCGAATCACAAGAACACCGCGTCGACAGACCGTGTTCGCGATATCGTATTCAAGATAGTTCGGCGTGCTGACGCGTCGTATTAAATCGCGGAAAAGTCGACATTTATTTATATCGACAACCATATTTATAATGGACTATTCCAACATGTTAGACGGGAATTAAAATAGTTTTTAACGTTATGCTTAAGCTGAAACGTTTAGATAATTTATATAACTTAGTGAGGATTGGTACTGAATTTCAAATGATTTACGTCGTTTAATATTTAATAAGGATTAGCGTCCGGTGGGATTCAACTTTAAACCTCATCGCTACGATCAATAATAATAATATAACCAAACTAATAATGGATTAGTCCATATTTAATACATTGCAACCATATTTAATTTATTAATTATGCGCTGCATTTTGATTGAAATGTTAAAGCTTGTCGGGAGCACACTTTTTATTTTAGTGTGGAATTATACAGAATTAATTAGAGCATATCTACCGTTGTTGTAGCGCCACTGTCCCCTCGGAACGTAATACTCTGATGATACCCTCAAGTTTTTAAGCACACTGTGTCTCTCATATATTTCTGAAATACAGCTCATAATTCAACGCTTGAAGTATATTAAATACTTCATCCTGCCGAGAGGGGCACATTAACAGCTCCGAACACTCTCATTTCGGCTCCGGCAGCGATGCGTCCTCAACGGTGAAAATTCTATGCCGAACGCCGGAAATCCTGATTTGTGGAATTTATGTTTTATTTTATATCGCTGATTATATTAGTCAAATATATCTGCGTGTGTGTACGTTTAAACATTAAATTTATTATAAGTCGTTTGGAAAATATATGAATTTGCTTTAAAACTTCTTTTGAATTACATTTGAAACTTTTGAGTTTTTACTGCAAGACGATGAATAGACATGTCTGCCCGTTTTTTAGTTTCCATTAGCAGACGTAATCTTTGAGACCTCGTCACCTGCAACAACACACACGTCTTGTACTCCCCAAGAAAAACATTTCCGCTACTCGGAAGAAAAACAACTGCTTCAGACATACATTCATAGAACAATGTGACTTTATATCTGTAATAAATATTTACTTTTCTGTCTGCGGTAAGTATTACAAGCCATAATTTTTAAAAGAAAATTTCAAATACACCTTCTTCTTCGTACAAACGTAGTATGTATGAAAGCTAATCCAAGCAAGCTATATAAATAACGTCCTTATTCTTTTACTATGGAACTAGAAGCACTTGTAAATTAATTGTCTCAAGGTGACAATAAAATTTGTAGCAATTTCTAAAACGTCGGCAGCGTAAATAATTCCTAGTATTAAAACGACAAAACTTGAATACGTTTTCTATTAAAGCCCTGAAATCTTAACGTAATGACTTCTTAAGCGTTTCGAATAATTTCTCCGCGCAAAGAATAAGTCTCAGTTGTGAAACGCGCGTTCACTTTGTGCCTAGCAAAACCAGAGAGATATTCTTCTGATGGTTACAACCAGACTGTACAAAATCCCCAAGAAATAATTGCACCGCACAAAAGAGAAAGATGAATTATAGAGGAGGTTTCTCTTGATTCAAACAACCAGGAAAAACCTCAATACGCATGCATGCATTCTACGTATGTATGTATGTACCTATACATACATCGGATAACAATTCATCCCGGAAAAAATGTCCATTTTCCCGTACACATTTTTACACTGTTTAAAATGACATAAATGGAAAAAGCCACAATTTTGATTACCTTTCTCAGAAGTAAATCTATTTAGCATTTTGTGCGATAACTATAATACATTTTAACGCATTATTTCCGGGAAGGAGCGAATATTTTCGGCCACAAAATGCGCGATGCTCCCCCATTTCAAAAAGCATATGTACCTTCTTTCCGTGTTCATACTTCGTCTCGCGAGTACAATGATTATGTGGGTACGACGCGCGGAATAAAAAGATACCAGAGGGATATTCAAAAGTAAGATTTATGCCTTTCGGTAATGGAAGGAGATGTTTACACTATAATGCATAACCAAAATTACGTTTAATAATGCGCGATCGTTATTTTTTATTAACTTAGTTACGTTGTCATCATACGTATGTATGTATACATACATACGTACACGGTGAACAATTTCTGGATGTGTATATATATATATATATATATATATATATATATATATATATATATATATATATATATATATATATATATATATTTTTTTTTTTTTTTTTTTTTTGGGATTATAATTCCATTATAAATTTCGAATAACCCGCATTAATATTTATTGAAATTAATATGCAACGTATTACTTTATTGAATTTAGAGCAAGTGAAACAGTTTGTTTATTTGGGTTGCTTATTGCGTGAAAGAAAACTTGCTAGTTAGCGAAATACAAGAACGTATATGCTGAATTTGAATGAAGTGTGTAAGGCTCTTTTGCCACCCTATTTGATGGGAACTGGCATGTTATTATGTATGTATTGTATGTACATATATAGTATACGCATTGTTATTAATTTTAGTTTTAAATAATATATATTTACTAAATTAAAATTTAGGCCAGCGCTGCTCTTCTGCAGCAGGAAAATAATCTTAAAAGCAGCTGTATTGACTATTGCAAACAGTTATTGATTTTATACGGAAACAGTTGGGCAGAAAACTTGATATTCCGTCTTTCGCAAACACCACTTTGAATTTAATTACTTCTAATTAATATTTTTACAAAAGTTAAATTTCGAACAAACGAAATTAATATCGCTAGCAAAAAATGTTCTATTTTAATTAAATAGTTCAAGTTGGAATAAATTCGAAACAGTTTGAATAGAATTAAATAAATTCAACCCAGTTGCGATTAATTTTGTTCTTTTTATTTTACAATCAACAATTAGCGAAAGCTGCAAACACAGATAACAAAAAGTGTGTTCTGGATTTGGTCAGGTGTATGGTGGCGTGCCAACGTTCCATTATCCAACCGATCTGTTTGCGGCTGGAAAACTAAAAAGCATAATCCAAAACACATTTTACGATATCAAACCAATTTTACCGTTAACACAGCGGACAATTTTGCAAATGTTTACCAAATAATTACTATAATAAGCAAAATAATCGTTTGTCAATCTTACGATATATTGTTCTGATTTAAAAAATATAACGTCATTAAAGTCGAAAGTGTAAATTGAGGCAGTAATGATTCTTTATTTCGCAAAACGTATGCTTGGATAAAAGATGGCTGCTTCTTCATTATTTACAAAGTTGTATGTTTCATTGATAATATACGGAAACAACGTTAGTTAAGAAAGTATTTCTAAGGCGCTTTTAATAAAACTATAATATGTATATGCTCCATCAGCAGAACAACAGAAAAGGATGCGTTTGTTTTATCCAGATAGAAAATCAATCCCCTAGAGCAATGTTGCATTTATCATGCGCCCCTGCAATAACGCTGAATAAACTCGATTTGAATTCAAGCTTCAATTTATAAACGCACATTCAATTCGAAACGTAAATGATTAGATCGTTAATTAAATAACAACCAAAATATTAATTTCATTTCTATAATGCACGAATTGGTAATGGCTTGTGTATGCGCATACATACCTACATATCATTAAACTAGATGTGTCTATAAACACGGCATTTGTAAACATTACACCTTTTGTCATAAATAAGGTGTCGGGGTTACTCAATTTGTTCCTAAATATGCTAAATAAATAAAATATTCAATTTTATTATTTACTAATATGCTTACGTAGATAGTTCTTGAGATTAGTTATATTTTAGCGTAATTCCTAAGCTAGTATTTAAGTAGTATACTCAGGGGTTTATATTCAGCATATATTCTCAGACATGGAGTTAAAATTTCGAACATGTTGTTTAAACCTTGTATAATACCTGGATGTAGATTACGCTGACAGTAAAGTTTCAATTTAAGCTTACCTCAACAAAATATCCATGTATGGGTACCTGCATAATTTTCTGTAACTCATATTATATCTTGTTATCCTAGCTACTATATAATTATTAGTATATTCTATATAACTTATATGATAATGAAAAATATAATTGAATTCAACCTTACAGATAGTTTGGAACAATGTAAGTAAATAATTAAATAAATATATATAACCAAATTTAAAATTATGTGTATAAATTTGATACTATAATTATATTTTTGGCTTACTTAGCCGTATTTGGTAAAGGAGAACGTAACTAACTTGATATCCATAATAAACCGATAAAATCTGTAAGGGTTTGCACGAAACCGAAAACAATAGTTGGAAAAATCGTATTTACTAACGTGGATTGAATCTTATCTAGTTAACAAATTACACATAATTAAATATGCGTAATGCCAAGAAGTGAAACGTACTTAGATAAGATCAACGTTGTATATATGAGGAGAGTGCGTGTGCCAGGACAAAGACATGAAGGTAGAGAAAGGGAAGGAACGCAAGGATTACTTGTAAGCTCACACAAGCACGCGTACAACATCAACAAAGAATGTTGTGGGGAGAATTAATAGGGACAGAAAACGCAAACACACACACACACAAATAAAAGTTACAAACAAACGACTTGTTCGCTCCAAGGTCCGCTCTATGCGTGTGACTCAATTGATTCTTCTTAACATATGACAGGACATAAATGCATTACCTACAATATTTTTGTCAATTTAAATCATTTATTTTCATCTTGACATGCATAGCATAAATGAAATTATTTTATATACAATGTGGCTTTTTCTCTAGCGATGGAAAGTATGATTGCGAGATTTTGGAAAAGGTTGTTTGTTGGTTGTTAAATTTTTATTTTCGTGGGCGAAATGAATGGTATGAGACTGTGAGGCTGTCCTCGAAATAAGTGGATAAATATGATTGAGAATGGATTGGGTGAAAGAAAATTTTATGAATTGGAATGAAGTGTGTATGGACAGAGTTGAATGGTGAAAAATTGTCAAAATGGAATTGAATATATATATATATACGGTATTCTGCCACCCCATTTGATAGGAATAGGTATGATAATTTGTTAAATACGTATGTACGTAGGTACTTCCTATTATGCAAATACTCCTAAGCGTAGAAATAAAAAGATTGCCAGCTAGTTAATTTAGGTAATAGATAGAGTGCCGTTATATACGATCATACGTGCGATAAATAATTAATTCCTATTACTATTAACCATCACTGAATACTAATTAAATGGCTTTCATTGAAAATGAAACACTCCTATTACTTAAGATAACAGTTAACTATTATAAAAAGGATATCTGGACCAAAATAATTTATCTTCTTTCCAGGAAATCCAGTTTATCAAACATATACCATGTAGTGAAAATATTCCAAACAAACAAACAAACGAACGCTTTATGAATAAACTAAAAACAAAGGCGCCTGAAACTTTATATAGTTTTCCATTAAAAATATATGACATGAATTTGTAAGGGCATTAAATATTTTAAGTGGTGCATAAATTTGATCTAAACATAATTGAAGATACGTCTATAATTTATATAAGTATTCTTTTGTTTGTGTCTATGTATTATAAGACGTAGTCATAGTGTAGATATATGAAAGTATCTCAGAATTGCGAAAATAATAAAGCGTCTTTATTTTAATATTCCAATAAATTTTCGTACGTCAGAGTCTTATATAGACGCTTGATATTTTCAAGAATTGTGTAAATACGTGGGCGCTGTAACGCATCTGCAACCCCCAGGAACATAATAGGTGAAATGCGCAATTCTCTCTACGTTGTTATTTATTTTCAAATTATGTTGAAATATACATAGAAATTTGTATAACAATTGCTACTGTCATATTCCAGGAATACTCCTTTCATAGAGAATTAAGAAGCAAATCAATTGATTCTGAAAAGATATTCTAGAAAGGATAATATACGTATATATTTAGACACGCATTGACACATTTCAAAATACTGACACAATAAAATTGTCTTCTACGTTCCAACAATATAATTCAATCAGTTTAACTGAAATATAATGCTATGAAACAGAATGTTGGGTAAGGAAGACGAACAATAAAAGTGACTGTGGTAGTTTGTAATGTACAGAAAATGCGAATTGAATCCTTTTATGTGTAAAAAATACGATGATTATTTCAAGCAATAACTAAACAAAATATTGACATAATATGGTCGAAAATCATATATTTATGTATGTTTCCTGTCTCGATATAGATATTTATATTTCGCACAGTAGACGACCCCTTTGTATATTTGTAATATATTGGAAATCTGCTTCTTTAGTGCATCTCCATACAATGTACATTGTACTAGCTAGCAAAGATCTGAAAGACATAAATCTTACAAAGAATATATATATATATATAAGGTAACAAAGGATGTAAAATTCTTACAAAATGTATAGGTACTCTATAGCTTTGATGAAATTCTTCTGATAATATTTAATTCAAAATACCTAGTTTGCATGTAATAGTGTTACTATTAAATGAATTTCTTTTATAAAATCAGAAATGTATAGCATAAAAGTGCGATGAATGCATCCAGCAAACATATAAATATCTGTACGGTAACGTTGAATCAAACATTCAAACAAAGTCTTTTTTTCCTTGCATTTTGCTTCACTTGTTTTCGTGTTAGCGCGAACCGAAGCTTTTATATCTCGCATCATATTCTTGAAAATGTGTTTTATGAAAGTAACCATTAGGCTTGTGATATGATGCTTCGCGTGAAACGTTTACCGTGTCATTATTGCGCCTTTTGATAAATGGTGGCACTAGCTAATGTGTAGTGATTCCGATTACTAATTACTTACATAGAAATTTCATTATTATTTTATCGATAACACCATAATAATTACCCTGAAACTATTAAATAGCTTTTTGCATAATTTAAAACGAAATTTTAATATTTAGCAAAAAACAAATTTATATTCAAACACTGAAACTGACGACTAAAATATCAAAAATATTATATATATATATATATATTAATAATATTCAATTTGGCGAATAGTATAAATTTAGATATTCACTATAAATATTTTTCATAATAACCAAAACCTATTTGTTTATTATTTATTCAGATTTGTAAATTAATCCTTTTAAATTTAAAGTACTATAAACATA
Source organism: Nebria brevicollis (assembly GCA_944738965.1). Lineage (NCBI taxonomy): Eukaryota > Metazoa > Arthropoda > Insecta > Coleoptera > Carabidae > Nebria > Nebria brevicollis. The sequence continues at coordinate 18,163,932 of OX122898.1, read as the reverse complement.
TATTTTAATAAAATATTAATTACTTATTCAACATATATTAAAAATTCATCATAAATAACAAAAAAAAATTATATATATATATATATATATATATATATATATATATATATATATATATATATATATATCCACGTAAACAATGATTTGTTATACTTACTGGCATAGAAGTTTTTTTTTTTTATAGCCCTTGGTAATACGATGGTTTATTACGTTTTGGGTCGTATTTCGTATTATATAAAAACGTCAATATAGGTACTAGCAGCTCCAAGAAATTTTCTGAACCTTACGAAAACAGTCTTTGAAATTGTAATGAGTATCATATTCATTTGGCGCTATTGAAATTCGTACTATTCAGGAATCTCATATAATTACACGGTCTTGATATTTTTCTGTTTTGCTTGCCTTTAAAGTATATACTTTGATAAATATCCTTTTCAGTGAAATTCTATAAATATTTATTGCTAAACCGAAATAACATTAATTTCCTTTTCAAATTTGGTATTCAGCTTAAAAGGATACAGATCTTACTCAGATCACTGCTCACTAACAGTTCATTATATATAAATAAAAATACGTTTGTTTATGATTGCAATGATTAAACTTTATTTTATAATATTTTGTCTTTTACTTGCACTTTTACGCAAAATATATTTTAAGTGAATATCAATTTATAAAACAGTTTATTTATAAATAGATTTTTCTCGATTTATTAAATGAAACAAAATTGCTATTTTTATAGAAAAAATAATAATGTTTGGTCCGGTATACTCAAGCATCTAGAATAATATGATCCAGACGATAGCTGAAAAAAGATTGAATATCAGGGACTCTTCAACGGTGGAAGATAAAAATGCAATAGCTGTTCTTATTTATTATTATATGTATAAATACAAATTTTTAGGTAACAAACTTCGATATTGTTTAAATAATTAAGTATTATTTTATATATTTGCGACAGAGTTGGTAATTAAAAAGTTTGATTGGTTACAAAATGTTTGAATATAAGTTGGTAGCGATCCCTGGACGATAGCATTAAGTTGCGGAATATACCGCAAGAAAACAATTTACGGCGAGCCCACAAATCGAAAAGTTTGAGATACACCCGGAAGGTATAAGGATATTAGTCGTGCACGAGTGGACGGCGGACACTTCAAGCAGTCAGCTGGCTACTGCCGTCGCCAGTCACTGGACCGGAAACTGTCCTGTAGCTTTACACTACACTTCCCGCGTGATGTACGGTCGAATACCGTCGCAGCCAGAGGTATGCTATCGGGATCGACTTCCTGTCTACCGACCTTCACGATTCAGATACACACACACACACACTGATCATACGTATTCCTTAAGATTAATTGCCATACGGCGCATCTAGTGCACCGCACGTTTAAATAGTTTTGGGTCCTTTAAATTATAGATTCAGCGCTACGAATGTAGATAGTAACTGCATCATATTTATCTCGCATGTCAAATCTTACGCAACATTTCATTATACTGTCTAAGGAAGTTGAAACCTCGTCTGATAATAAACAATTTAAAATAAAACTATCGGACAGAACATGCAAGTGAAAGCAGCATTTTGAGTAATCTGTCCATATTTCAGCGGACGCATACGTTGTGCTCCGTCCGTACAATAATCTGAATAATGAATGGCCCACATTCGCATGGTGGCGTGAGAACGTTTGGTGTGTGACTGCACTGCTGCAACCTGAATAGGTAAATGGAAGGACAGGTCGCCGGGGCCGATAATGCTAAGTGATAGTCTCGCATTTGTAACGCGTCGTGACTAAGTGCGGGGGAAGCCCCCGAGATGGTATCGAGATGCGACCGGCGGCGACACCGCCATCGTCCTAGATTGATGACGAGACTTTGGACTGTAATGGACGAGTTTGTCACGTGCTCGTACCTCCTGCAAGCAACGAGTAGGTAACCTAAAGTATGAACGGACACAGAGGAGGATCACACAATTGAAAATATTACATACATACAGTTCACGTACATACATATGTGTTTGCAGCCAATTTTCAGTTATAAATTATTTTTTCTTCGCGTTCCGATAACTGAGAGAAAGTCTGATGCCGCCGGTTATTTCCCTAGACGTTATCCGGTGATTACAAAACATTCGTGAATTAATAATAGCACCGACTGTGTGGATGCCTGTTATTCACAATTGCTATCGATCTTCTACGCTAAATATTTAACACAACCTGGGAATTGTATTGAAAATGCCTTTTTGCACTTGTTTAAAATGGAAATGCGAACTTTTCCTATTGTAAACATTTTATGATTATTGTATTTATATCACTCGCGTCTTTAACCGCTTTCATAACGATTTTCATTAAACTGCGTTGCTTTTCTTTGCCAAACCAAATATTTAATTTCCTATATTACATTTCTGGTTTTCAATATACACATAAAACTGATAAGAATCTAATATATAATGTTATATTGCATATACATATATATCGAAAATAAAAACGAGATATTTTCAAATATCACCAAGAAGCGTATAGTCGTACCTACTTTTATATTCAGTAAATAATTAAAATCTTATGCCCACTTAGATAAAATCAATAAAGTACGCATATATAAAATATGAAGTTTCCATTGAAGAAAGAAAATTAGAATATTTAAATTTAAATCAAACATTAAAAAAGAAGTCAGTATTTTACACTTAAAAAAAGGTTGGTTTTAAATTAATTCCTGTTTTAAAACGCGAGTTATATGTATGTACGTATATACCTAGGTGTAGTTTGCATGTAAAAAAGTATTCTCGTTGTGGCTGGGAACAATGAGCCGTATGATATTTTAAAGTAGAATTTTTGAAACGTTATAAATTGCCTACAAAAGGCTTGTGCGGGTTTCCAACGTCCGGGTCCGGTTGGTCGGCGCGTGGTGTTTGGCTGGCCAAGTGTACCAGCTGCGCTGTTGCGGTTAAGTTACGTACTAAACGTGACTCGGTTTCCAATGGAAAAAGCTAAAACAGCTATTAAGAGTTTCCAAAACCACGGGTCAACGAATCCAATCCACCCCCTTACAACACGGGCGTCCTTCTAACCTCCATAGTGCATTACCTACCAAAGCAATCCTTATCCTCCTAAAAATAAATTAAATTATTCCTTTAGCATTTGCACGTAAAAACAGTGTAGTGTGCTTGTGGCACTGGGTACACCTAAGCGACGACCATTTATTATTTAGATCTCAATGTATGGAAATAAAAGAATGGTGGAAACACAAGTTTTTTTTTCGAAAAGCGTAAAAGAGAAAGAATGATACGGACAGGATTAACAGTACGTGTGATTGGGATCGGACGAACAAACCGTCACAGAAATTACAGCTACGCTTGTCAGCGTTTCTGTCATCGGATTAAAGAGACTATTTAGAAGACAGACGCGTCAAACCTACCATCACTGCACTGGCGCTTTCTAAATCGCTTCAGGGAACAAAAACACATTCATACATCAAAATAATATTCCAACCGAACAAACACTGTAAAAACGTATGTACCTAAAGAAAAACAATTCTGTCAACTTTACTTCTAATAAATGGTTGCGCTTTTTTAACTATTATATTAATTAGTTCGGAAATTATTCGTTATTCATCAACTCGACAATGAACATTTATTGATTTCCATATTTTATGGAAACAATCTTAAAATTTTAAGAATTAATATCCGCACCGAACCTTCTTTTACGAATTTAATTTACATAAGAAGGATATCAAAATACGAATTTCTTATAATTTAATAAATGTATAATTATTATTTATGTTTTATTTTTTAATGTCGAGATCAAATTTTTTTCATTAATACATACTGTACTTGTTAATTCGTATAAGAAAGAAATTAAGTAATAAATTTCAATATTTAATGTTTGTATAATATTAAATCTATAGTTTAAATTCATGCTTCTGTTTTATGGCCTATCATAAAATGTAATCAAGTGATCAGATATAAAGTTAGTGTATGCACTAGATTAACATTTAAATGAGATAGGTGTAGTATAGGTATTTCTGATGACACTATGAATTGGTATGTAGTAGGAACGCTATTGCAAAGTGGATATTTGATACACAGTATTTCTCTCTGGCCAGCTATGATTGCTGGCTGGTAATTATAACAGTTATTGTATGTAGTACGTACCTATACGATACAGATTCTGATACAATGTAATCTCGATCGTTTGCTAATTGCTTGCTATAAAGTAGGTTCATTGCATAATTTAAACATTGGTAATTATTATTTATTTCTTTTATACCGAGAGGTATAAGTGTGTGTGTGTGGTGCTTCCAAATAAAACAAAATTACAATTTGGATTATCAACGTAAGATGATGATTCGCTTTCATTCGTTTATTTCCTTTTAGCGATTCTCAGAGACAGTGCGAGACAAGAAACAGATCTGAAAAGCAGATTGCGCTTGTAAAAGGAGATTGAGTCTATTTCTTTAAATAGATCTCCTTTCTGCAGTTGTAATTTTCCAAATTGAATCAGCTGTTTGCGATTGCCCCAGCTACAACGTTGGCCGATGCGCGCGCGCTCCCTCCTTTCCATAAATTTTACAAACAATTTAATTTTGTTCGCAGTAATCTAGTTAAAAACATACGTTGTTCACAGGTTGTGCAGATATTTGCGTTCCATTTCCACCATTGCTTTGAACGATTTTCGCCTGTCACTTCAAAGGCACACAGAAACAATGTGTACGAACAAAAAAAAAACCTATATGCTTGTATATATACCTATTACAACTTTATTTATTTTATTATTAATATAAACGTTACAGTCTCGGAAAATTTAAAAAAAATATATGTTTTTCTTGTATATAATTGTTTAGGATCAAACATTTGTTATATACATAACATGTGAATTTAAAACATAAACGGATTGAAATGTGTAATTTCGAAATATGTTCTGTTCTTTCAGGAACTGTTAAATATATTTATTATATTATAGTAGCATATCGAGGACGGTTTTGTGTGTAGTTCAAAACGGATTTTAAAGCCGTCAAATAAATCTAGAGAAAATCCAGTTGTCCACGGGCATATATTGTATAGTATATGCTATTAAATCCAAAATCCCATTTTAGTAAATAAAACTCGAATCTACGTCATTGGTTATTCAACCTCTGCATAGTGAAATATTTAACCAGCTCACATATGCATCGCGTGCTCTGCACTGTGTGTAGGCTAATGCTATATACAACCAAATTATAACAATAATGCAATTTGGTGCCGGTATATGCATGATGGAGGCCAATATATGAAACAACTATTAGAGCTGCTCTGTCTACACAATTCCCAATAGATACACTACATATACCACACCACCATCATATAGAGATAGCTACTCGTGTGCTCGTGTGCTAATTTGTATGTATGTATGTATGTACGTATAACAGAATCACATGTTCAATTTTCTATTCTAATGCCTTATCAGCATTTGATATAAGTTGTGATTTCATTTCAAGCTAAATTAAACTTCGTTTACTGTCCGTATATCGCCGGATATGGCCTAGATAATCTTAATCCAATGATTGAGAGGTCAGCCTCACTTGCAGAAAAGTTCACGAAATTGAAAATATCTCTTCATAACAATTTTGACCCTTTTACAATACTCGATCGTATACTTTACCAGTTTTACTCGATTTTTACTTTCTTATACGAAATAATAAGTTGTAATTATGAAAAAAAATTACCTAGAGATGTTTATACGTTTTCAACTTCCCTGAATCGATTTTTGGAATGAGATCTGCCCGTATATGTTTGTGTGTGTACATGCGCTCTAGAGCCGAAAAAGTGCATGTTTACTCTAGTCAGTTTTAGCGGTTTACATAAAAAATCAAAAACGATGGCACTTACAGCAATAATAGTTAAAATAAAATTTAGAAATATTAATATTTTGTTAGAAACTTTTTTTCAAAATATGTTATGGTTGTGGATATTTTATATTTATATAGAGATAAAAAAAACAACAACATATTAATGCATAAATATATATTCAGTATAAAAATTCTTAACACTCCTAAACCTTAACAACAATAACACAGATAGAATTATATTTGAGCGGTTAGCCCGTAATCTGGTAATGTAGTTTTGATGGAGTTGCGTGTTAGTGATTCCATACTGTTGAATTTGTTGACATTGTCGGTCGCCGCGCACCATTTCGATGTGGGTTTGAATAGTTCTTTGAAAGACTGTAATAAGAAAAATATCTTGCTGATCAAAAACGCTTTGAACCTTTCACCATCGTACATATTTATTTAGAAATTTATGGATATCAAACGATTTAAAAATATTGATAATTCTTAGATCAACTTACATATTTGCCTCCCCAGAAATTTATTATTGCAAATATTGGTAACGGCATTAAAGTAGATAGGCCCATCATCCAGCCTAGGGCATCTGCCCATTTCGGAAATGCATAGTCGCCATAAGTCGCAGAAGTGAATTGAGAAATGGTGAAAACAAAAATACCCTATAAAATATATATAAATTATATCATTCTACAACAGAGAAGAATTGAAAATGTATTTCAAAATATACTTACAATTAGAGAGATTGGAGTGAAAACACTCCAACACATCCACCAGTACCAGTTCGCAAACTTGGATAAATTAATTTTCATCTCGGCCATGTTACCCAGATATCTGTTACATCCATACAACCAGGCACATAGTGCTACTTCTGCAAGTACTATAAGTAATATCGCCCACGATGCAGTATTCCACTCCATAAGAGTGAAAATATAGATGCCTCCATTACAACACATTGGCAAACCCAATAAGAAAAACAAGGTACAGACAGCCAATGTAACTAAATACTGTTGTGATCTCAAGTTCGGGTACCGATCGATAATCGCTGTATTTATAGCTTCGACTCCAGCAAACTGACTTCCAAGGCCAAGTGTGATCAACATAAAGAAGAATAAAACCGACCACAGTTGGGGAACAGGCATGCGCAACACAGCCTCGGGATATGCCACAAACGCAAGTCCAGGACCATCTTGAGCCACAACGGCAACGTCAACATTCATTTCATACGCTAAAAATCCCAAAACAGCGAATATTGAGAATCCAGCGAAAAGAGACGTGAATAGATTTGCAGCTGTTACGATTAGTACGTCTTTATGGCAATTGTTTGTAAAAGAATTATATGATGAAAGAGTTATGAGCGATCCGCAGCCAATTCCGAATGAATAAAACGTCTGTGAAGCCGCGTTGCCCCAAACCTTTGTATCCAACAACTGATCCCAAACCGGAGTTATATACAGTTGTATTCCTTGCATTGCTCCTTCCAAAGTAACTCCACGTATCAATAACGCTGTTAGGATGACATACGGAAACAATGCCGTGAAATAAACTGCTTTTCCAGACGATTTTATCCCCCGAACAGTTACGAAATAACATATGATCCAAGCGAGTAACAAACACAAGACTAGTTGCCATCGAATGCCACCGAACTCTTCCCATGTTGCCCCGTTCATCCCCAAAACATATTCATTGTAGTATTCTTCAGATGATAAGGTCCTGTTTAGTAATACACTTATGTGTGTAGATTCAGCATTTATTGAGTCAAAACAATGATCTGAATCTTTTACAGTCATTTTAAACATTTCACAAATGCTACTAACTGCCACACAGTTTTTGTCCCAATACGTGGAAGTGGAGTTTGATTTTTGGCAATCCATATCTTTGGCACTGCTGTAACAATCTGAAAAAAGTGTGTTCATTGGTACATAGAAATAGTGATAGTTATGAAAACGGTTCTGGTCTTACTTGGTGTATTGAAATCGTTGTCGCATTTGCCCCAGCCGAGTTCCGAACTAAATGAGGCAAAAAAGTAGAAAAAAGTCCAGGCTATAATGACCATGTAATAAATAACAGTGTATGCGATTACGACTAGCGAACAGTAACCCAAACCACTGGCCACTGGCGCCAGTCGTGCAAAAGCCTCATCAGGCCCGAGACCGGTGTACTGGCCTAGAACTAGTTCGAGCAGAAAAATCGGCATGCCCATTACTATGACCATAAAAATAAAAACGATGACGAACGCTCCTGAAAGTAAAACAAACATTAGATTGTGAGAAGCTCCACAGGCGAGTGTGTTACGTGAAGGGTAAATCTGTTTATAATTTAGATATGTATGTATATGGCATTTATGTAATCAGGAAAACGTGAAATGATTTTCCATTTATTTTTTATTTTTGTTACCACCAAATTGTATATGCAAAGGAAAGCGTTATTTAAATTTCAAATGCAAACGTTTCCATTTCGCTGGCTATGGAATAATAGAAATTGAGTCTGATTTTAGATGTGTGTTCGGTTGTTTATTTGTAGAACGTATTTGATTCTTTGGGTGGTATAGTGTTCGATTTCACTTCATCTATATTACAAACAGGTATTTCATTCGACGGTATATTAATCGTTCTTATCAGAATTGGATAAAGTTATTAATAACGTTTATTAAATGACATGATTGGTCAAACGGTGGATAGTGATCGAATCGCGGGCAGTGCGAGCGGCGGGATGGAATCATAAATCATTGTCTATTGTGAAATATAGATCCCGGCAATCAACTTTAGTGCCAAGTTTGGTTATAGCTGTGTAGAGCATTCAGTCAACAAACTGATGCCGAAAGGCAAAGATGAATTATCCGTTTACCCAAGTTTCGATATTCCGAAATATGTGTTTAAAGGCGACCGCTTTTTATACATTCGCCGCATATTTATACGTTTTTGTTATTTTCACCCACACACTGCTGAAACCGTCATCTTTCTTTGTCACTTATCTGCTGCCTGCTTTTCAATCCCATCCGAACAATAACCGCCATTTTTTGCTTATTTCTCTTGGCATATTTCAATACAAACAACAAAAATTTACTTTTGCGCACAAACCTATATTTTACGTTGAATCATATAGCTTTTATTATTAAATGTAGGTATTTATTTAAATATGATAAGCTATAGCTATTTCATAAACTATAAAAGCTTTCAATTTTTTACTTTCTTATACAAAATAATAAGTATATATTGAAATAGTGAAAAAATTCGATCTCGATATTGTAACGGAAATATACCTTTTGGCTTTCCTTGAATCGATTCCGATTAAATTTGTCTGTGTGTGTGTGTTTCTACAATCTGAACGGCGGAAGGTAAAATTTTGATACTCTAAATTTAAGATTTGTATATGGCTGCTTTATTATTAGATGTAAGTATTTATTTATAGTGTTAAAAGAATTAAACTAATTAAATTTCGACAATTGTTGCAGTGAATTCGTTCTCTTCCATAGAGATCCGTAGATTTAATCGTTTTACCGTTATTAAACATCTCTAACTTTTGATGGATAATAGAAAATTATAGTTTATGATGGCTCAGCTGGGGTGGCCTAGTTTTGAAATAATTTATATCGCATTATTTGTCATCTTTGAATAGTATAATATATGATCTTCAATGTCGTATTATTTTCTATTCTGTGTAGGTAATGTAGCTTGTATAGTACAAAATGTGTTATGTATACAGCACGTGAGTTATAACATGAGTTTTCCATAGTTTAAACATACAATGACATATGTAAATATTTTATCCCGTGTCGTGTCGGTGCAAATTTATGTAGAAATATTTTTAAATTTGAACAAAATACCGAACGACGTTTATTCAATTTTGTATTCAAGACTGAATACCCCCACATACTTTCCCAATACGAGTACCAGCCGTTGACCCCAGGAAAATAACATTTAATTGTAAATTAAAATATGCAACCCGTTTTGACTTTTTTGAGTTACCCATCATTAAATAAAATCCAAATATATGCCATTCTTGTCTTAATAGATATAAATGTCCGTTATAGATTACCATATTTCAATCGTTAATAGTTTATTGGCATAGGCACGCCTATAACAATCAACAGTAAGTTTTACAAATCGCTTTTTGCCCTTCATAATTATAGGTAAGATAATTTGTATATCTAATGATTATAGACTACCTAATCTTAATAACAGACAAAGTAATTGATTTTGACGGAATTTCGAGAAATGCATGGGTGATAAAATTGTATACTTATAAGTACAATATATTTAGGTATATCATAATATATTTTCGCAAAATGAAATTAAATTTTTAAAAATGTTTGTCAATAAAAATCTTACATAAATATATCTTTGTTCACTAAATTCTAGATGGGGTTTGGATTGATACATTTTCACTTGTATTAAGAATTAATTAATTCGAGAAGAAAACAGCGTAAATAAAATATTATTTCAAAAATTTGTATCACGATTCATGAGAAAATGTTATTTTATTTATATTAAATTAATACAATGGAATAGTAAAGGATTCATTTATTTCCGAAAATTCATATACATTAGTGAATTGATTCATAATAATAATTCAAAATATGACATTCCATTATAGATTTACAAATAACAAATCCTATATATAAAAAAACATACATTTTTGCTGCCTTTTTAAATGGCAAATACAAATATCGTTTACCGGTACATTTAAGGTGTCCCATTTTTAAAAATATTACACTATAAAATAAAAGAATACAAATTCACAAGAATTGACACAAATCTGGAAGACAACATTCCAAATAAACCTCACATAAACCGAAAAAAAAAACGAACCCGATAGTTTCTACTCAATTTTAGTATTTTCATAATTAAAGAGGGTTTCAAAAGCTATAAAAGCTTTCTATATATTTTTTTGGAACGGCTTGCTTCAGAAAAGTCATTTTTAATATTTTTTTATACATAAATTTAAAATTTTTTTAGTTTTATTTTGAACTAGAATTTGATTTTAAAAAAATTAGCTAATTTTGATAGTACTACCTGAGAAAACAAACCCATAGATATATTTTTAATTGAGTTTATAAACTACTTAACTAATCTAGGATTCTAGTGTAATCTTATTTCGATAGCAAATTTTAATTCATTGTAATACTAATCAGATTAAATATGATTAGTTGGTGATTGTATTTACTTAAATAATTCATTATACCACTTTAATAAAAACTGCTAGATTCGCGAATTTAAAAAAAAATTCTACCTAATTGGACAGAGTCAAGTGTGATCGCTCGTATATATTTTTTTATAACTTTAATCTCTTGTGAGTCTTTCGTGACAAGTTTCGCAAATAAGGAGATGGATTACGAAAAGTTTAAATTATTTTCTATCTGGGCTAAAAACTCAAAACAGTTCTAATGGAAATGTATATAATTTGAACCAATTCGTCTTTATAGAAAACATGAAATGTTACTTTGGTTATTTTAGAATATAAAAAAAAAATAAAAATTTTAAAAGCCTATATATATATATAGTGTTATTGCTATATAATTTACATAAATGTAATTTACGGTAATTTATTTACTGATGTATGTAATAATAATGCAACAATTGAAAAGTGATCACCGTTCGTTTTGAATGACATGACATGCCACCTAGTGCACTATGCCATAGGGCCGTCATGTATGTTATAATACTGAAGCAATTAACTGATATGTAAAGCTGATTAAGGCAAATATCGCCGTTTGAAAATCGCGTGATGTTTTGCCGGTAGCAACATAAACACACGCTCTATAGCATGGCCATCTCCGGACGCAACGCACGACATGTTTCCCTTATTATTATTATTATTGTTATTATTGTATACACCAAATACAATTTTAACTAAGGTACATACGTTTATTTAATATTGTATCATTTAAAGTCAGGCTGTGTTGCCACTGGCAAACCTTTTATAATTATTATTTTAAAATGATAACATAAGACTTTAAGCACACAGCTTAACACATGAGTTCAACTCGTATTTATAATGTAGTGTCGCGGTCGCATCTCTCATACATATATACATACAAAGCTTGATTATGAAAACGTTTTCCTCTAAACAATTTTACGTAATAGAAAAGATTAAATTAATCTTAAACATGTGTTTTAGAATTATAATGAAAATAGTGTCTACCTCCACCATTGCGATAGCAAAGATATGGAAATCTCCATACGTTTCCAAGGCCAATCGCGTATCCCATGCATGATAGTATGAACTCAATTGGACTGTTCCAAGTAGCTCTCTCCTGGATGGTATCTACACTTCCTGAATCAGCCTGCAAATAAAAACGAGGACATGATGACATGTTTGAATACAGTGCTTATCTTGGACGCGTGCATTTGTACCACTAATCCCTGAGCGCTTTTCTTTTCCTTATCTATTGTGATTACGACGAGGCACTCAAAAAATGCTTAGAAAAAAAAATCTTGTGCGCCAATCAATATTTACTAGCTGAAATCTAACAATTTCACGGTAAAATAAATATTGCTTTTTTCTTTGGTACGAAGAAAATAATAAAATGCAAAACATATTAAGGATTTATGATTTATGTTATACGCCTGAGAATAAATGAATTCGCATATAGAATTGTTTGTGCCGAGTGGAGAACAAAAACCGTGACATCTGTTCTGAAAATTTGAAATTAAAAAGAAATCCAATAAAAGAAAATTCATTCTTTCGCTAATTTGCGATGTAATAATTTACACATTCTAAGCAGAATGGAATACAAATGGTATATACGGCTCGAGCTTGATTTATGACAAAGAATACGAAATTGAATTATGCGCTAGCCTGACGTTTCAACAATTAAATTAAAAGTACACATTTTCGCTTGCCATTTTTTTGATATTTTCCGTTATAATAAAAACAGGTACATAAAAAAAAAACAAAAACACAATTCGTTTCATGGGTATAACTTTGAGAATTTCAAGATGCAAGGTTATACATTGAATCAAGTAATCTATACTTTTATATGTACGTGCAAGTCCTTGAAGCTATCTTTACAGACATAGTAATCAATTTTGAGAGGTATTTGTGGTATAACAAGGCGAGACAGTACGAGTGCGACATTGAAGGAAATGTGCGTATATGGGTCAAGTAGAATGAAAGATTTACTAACATTTGTATTGTAAATTGAGTGCCTATACACGTTTGCCTCACAAATAAATGAGTATCGGTAGAACGAAATGCAAGTCGGGATAAAGTAATATAAAAATGAATTGAATTATGTTTGTAGCTGTATTTATTTTTGAATTTAAAGGTATTTTTCAAATGTGTTTATTTTGATAATATTAAATTAAGAGTATTTAAGTAGTTAATATTATCATTTCACAATCTTTATGGCCTTCCTTAAATTTCTATTTATATATTTTTGATTGTTCAATAAAAAACTGAATTTTATCAAAACAGTTTAATAAACATAGCATAATTATCATAATAATTGCGATTTGCATAAATGTGTACAAATCTTTGTACTCTAAATAGGCTGAACGTTATTAATTGGTTATTAAATAAAATTTGGTATCAATTAAGAAAATATATTTTAAATGAGATATGAATATTTATTTTGCTCTTATATTATATGCAATATTTATTCATCTTTTCTAAACAAGTCCTATACACATATATTATTCTAGATCGCTATAATAAATAACTAACCTTCTCCATTGTGCTCATGTTCTTTGCCATTTTTTCAGCCATAGTATCGGGCCACACTCCGCAAATTCACTTCACAAAATTAACAATAAATTTCACATCGGGATAATATGTAGGTATCAAATACCTCAATGTTATCTTAGTAGATAAAAGCAAATTATCTAATTTTTAAATAAAATAAGTATTTGCTAATCAAATTTATATCCAATTATAATAGCGTCCACGGTATTAAACCATTTTCTGATAATCATCCAAAGATTCATTCTGACGCGTAATTAACCCAAAATAGTACAAATTTGTAATGTAGAATTAACACTTTTCACTTAAATACATGCATAAAAATACATTCCGAAAAAAATGTATGACAATAAAAGCAGTAATAGGTAATAAATGAAGCGCAATTAGATTTAGAATTCTCGATTCAAATAAATGTTTATATTTCTACATAAATATAATCAATCGATTTAAATTAATATGTATATACAAATATGTAATTTGTATTAATATTGTAGTTATTAGTTTAAATATTACTATAGATGACGAAAGTCATTGTTCGATAAAATCAATGTTACACTAGCACTTCAGAATCACATTAATCAATTTGATCTTTGATCACTCTCCGTGATTTGTTTGCTGTTCCACCGGAATTTTAGACAAAGCTAATCAACTGGATCTTCCTGGTAGTTACTATGTGATTCAATTCACAAACATAATTACGACTACTAAGCGAATTTAATCATTTACAGAAAACAACATTGTTACTATTCCAGTATGCATTTGTACACAATATAGAATCACGTGATTTATGTATGTAAGAATCTTTTATCTACGCTTAGAATAATTATCTGGGCATTCTTGAGTTTGAGATCAAACATCTTGAGTTTTTGTAACCATAATAATCATACCAATTGTTTACAATAAAAACTAGTACTAAATGTTTAAAATCAATCAACAATAACAATATCAGTAACTAACTCAAATTTATAGATAAGTATTGCATCCCAGCTGGGATTGAAACTAGCGCGTATTTGCTCAGCGCAATTTAATCAATAAGAACGCACTCATATTTGTGATATGTGCTACATCTTAGCGTAAATTCACTCAACTCACCCTTATTTACTGTCAATTTAACCTAAAGGCACATAAAACTATTTAAAATTATGAACAAAATTCTCAATATTTCAAGCGGTATATAATGTAACATATGTTTATTATATACTTATTAACAATTTATGCTCTTAGTTCCGAAACTCAGTTATATAATAAAACGAAGTATGTCTGTTGAGCAGAATATACGAAATAAATTATCGACGAATTTAAAAACAGTCCATTTGGATATTGTAAACGAATCTTATATGCATAATGTGCCGAAAAATTCAGAAACGCATTTTAAAGTTTTAGTTGTCACTGATTTGTTTATAGATTTACCTTTAATAAAGGTATATATGATTAAATATATATATATATATATATCTGGAAATTTGATGTTATGTATTTGTTGTAGAGACATAGAATGGTGAATGAATTATTGAAAGAAGAATTGAATAGCGGCGTTCATGCTTTATCTATTGTTGCGTTAACAGCGAAACAATGGGACGAGAAAACTGATAAAAATGTGGAACCTAGTCCAAATTGTAGAGGAGGTTTTGGCAAATAATTTTTATATTCCATTTTAGTTAATTTATTTAAAATGAACTACATATAAGGTTTTGTTTTATTGAAATAAACAAGTACGATAAAATTTGATTGGTTTTATTAAAATGTACTAAATTACAATTTATTATAAATTGTTTATAATTTCACTTAATTCATAAATTGATTCATAGGAAGTAAATTGATAATTGAAATAAAAATGCCTACTACTGTCACATAACGTAAGTATCCAAACGTAACTTGCCTTCGTTTTCTGTAAGATATAATAAATCTGCAACAGTTTGATCGCACATAGACTCTTCAGCTTTTTCATTCATCTATAAGCAAACATATTACCACTAACATAGTTTCAATTAACAAAACAGTACGTACACCACGGTAATTATAATCGTTTGTCGATGGTGGACATTTGAAATTCGGTCCAAAATTCACAGACACCGTCGAGCTTTTATGCAAAGACAACGCTGGGTAATACGGACCACCATTTATATCAGTGAATGCAATCCCTTGACATTTACCATTTTTAAAAAATAATATCTTACTCCCTTGCAATGGTTTCAATCCTTTTAACGCATCCGGTACATTGTCTTTCTCTTCATAATAAAGATGACTTTTAAATTTGACCAAAGGCTACCCAAACAAAAAAATATCAAATATTTCGTATTGCGAAAACTGTATCGTTCCCCAGCGACAACTGATACAATAGGCAAAAAAAGTAAGCACGTGACAAAAGACGCGGGGATCGAATTCGTTCGCATTCAACGCTGAGAGACATGTTAACCTTATGGCCAGAATCGGCGGCTCATTTATTTTGAGTCATTACACTTGCATTTGTCGATGAATCAATGAAAAAAATAAATGTGTTAGGGGCAATAGAATAACCTTTATGCTATAGTGTTTATGACATTACGAACATCTTTAATAAAACTATATTTTCAAATTGAAAATGCATTTTACGTTAAATGCGCCTCTGCACATGCGCGACCATGCGCAATATGCTGCGTTTGTTTGGCTTCGTTGTAGAAAATGTAAAAAACCAAACAAACGCAGCATATTGAGCATGTTCGCGCATGTGTAGAGGCGCATTTAACATAAAATGCATTTTCAATTTGAAAATATAGCTTTATTAAAGATGTTCGCAATTGCATAAACACTATAACATAAAGGTTATTCTATTGCCCCTAACACATTCATTGTTTTCATTGATTCTTCAACAAATGCAAGTGTAATGTCTCAAAATAAATGAGCCTCCGATTCTGGCCATAAGGTTAACATGTCTCTCAGCGTTGAATGCGAACGAATTCGATCCCCCGCGTCTTTTGTCACGTGCTTACTTTTTTTGCCTATTAACAGAGAATTACGAGTAAAACTCACTCGATCTTTATACGTATTGGGTATATGACTGATATATCCGGAATTCGGTAATACAATCATGAATCCAAGAACATCGCCTTCACCGTACGAAACGCTATAATGTTTACCAGTTGATTCATGGAAACGGGTGCCTTTACGCGATCTCCAAGAATACCCAAATTTATCATAACCTAATGGTGCTTGAAGGTTAGCATATTCTTGACCCCAACCTAATCGCGTCGCGGACCCTTCCGGCATTTCTTCTATCGTTGCTTCCCAGTACCAAACCCCTCTCGTCACAGCTATTTAAATCATTTATTTACAACACATTGTTTGAATAATTCAAATCTGAATGTATAATTTACCATGCGTAGCTCGTACAGTGCAATACCCTTTATCGCCGGTAACTGCTAATCGGTCTTCTGCTACTTTTAATTGAGGCGCACGGTCGTGCAACGCTAGTAATACTGTACTAGGTGATAATGTTCTGTATAACCATCCTGGTATTGGTTTTCCAGCCCAATCAGAACTTTCATCAAATTCCTACAAAATTTTTATATATACATATATAACAAATAAATCAATTAGATTAGAACATACTTGACGAAATGGTGCATGTGGATCTGGTTCTGCTAGTATATATCTATATCCATCTTTATTGTAAGGATGCTCTAATGGGTAACCATGAGCTGGTAACTTAGGCACTCCATAATCAGAGTTACGTCCTTTTTTCCCAGGTCCCCCAGAGTCTCCAGGAAATTTACGCTTTGCGTTCCTACCCTTAACCCCAGATGCTAAGGGCACTGTAACATAACACATATACTAACAATTTTCCATTAAATATGTTTAATAATGAATCAAGTGACCAAAGTATATATTTCGGTAAGTTTTATTAAGCAGTACTAGTTGAATAATTACCGATTCGTAATATTCGATTTGTTTTCATACGCATTATAATATAATTTAAATATTTAACAATGTAAACAATTGTGTGCACGTGTGTAGTGTTTTGTTGTCTAAGCCTACCATGTTGAATGCCCATGTCGGTGACTTTTAACGTCCCACCGCGAATCATGGCTTCATAATTCGGTTTGATTATTGATAAATCCGGATTGCACAATCCGTACATTTGACCGTCCGTTGCACTTTCTTCGTAAATAAATAATACGTGAATATCTTTTACAAGCGCACGTTGTACCGTTGCATGCCAGGACTGCGTTACACGTCGCGGCATTGTTGTCATTCCTTCCCAATGTTGTTCTATATAGGGAATTATATCTTTATCTTTACTAAAAATAGTTCTACCAGAACCGTCTTTAACACTTGCTTGCTGTAAATTCGCCAATGCGGTTACACACATTTGAGGAAATTCTGCAAATTACACAAAAAAAAAAAATTATTTATTTTTAACAATTAATTATTTTGGTAAACGTACGAGCTTGATTTTTTCGAAAATTTTCTAAACCAGTGGATGAGCAATTTTTACAAACGAAAACGTAATTCGCTAAGAAGGGTACCAACTTCCCTAGCTGGTATCCTATGCAAGACTCGTGGAACCATCTAGTGCAGTTCGCACATAATAATTCGACGATATTTAGATTACGTTCTTTCCCACTGAAACAATGTAATTGATATGCAATAGAATCGCTGTGTTGTATTGGTTAGCCGAGATTACCAATAACAGTTGCCTTGCTGTTCAGCTGTTTTCTTGTTATTGTAATTTTGTTTTTCGACCTCGGTGTTCTGCGACGTGCCCGAATCTTTGTTGTTGTTGTCGTTTTCCATTGTTTTTTGTTTCTCGTCGGTTGTAGCAAATTGGGAGAGTTTGTCCACCTCTGAGGTAGAACTGTAAATTGTATAAGTTAAATATTAGAGTGAATATAATATGGATGTGTTGTTATTTTATGTTATGATTTCAAAATTATAGTTATACCTGTCAGTTTCATCAGCCATTGGTATATAAGAATTCAATCAGATTCTGTTAAATACCGACCGAGTTTGGAATAACGAAAATATATTCTAGGCATCCTGTACGCTTACGACAACTATTGACAATAACTTGAACTATAAAATTCCTTAAGTTTGTAATGTTTGATTTATGTAAGGCCATTTTACAATAAATATATATAAATTTAAATAAAAACCCTTTCAATATACATTAATTTATATATATATATATATACACCTAGTTAACTTAATAAAGTCTAATAACATAGATTACAATTAGACCGGTAATATTCAATTGCACGGTTGCGCCAGCTTACGATAGAATGTCGAACTATTTAAAATGACTTCGTTATACCACTGCGCACGACTTTTAATAAGCGATATTTTAAAAACTATTTAATAATACACGTGGAATTTAAGTTAGATATAATTACACAAATTAAATTTTACTTAATGCTGCACTATAAAACATCGGTATAATGTTTAGAAATAATAATGTAATAAATTTTAACTTATGGATACATTTTTAAAAATAATGAATATATATATTTATTTATATTGTTCCTAAATATCGAATGCATTGTCAAGCGCTTATTTTTAAATGTAGACTAAAAAGATGATCTTATATAGTACATAAATTAAATGAAAATGATAAAAATTTAGTATTACTTTAAAATAGGTTTATTTTTGCTATGAATACGCGTATAAGTGTAAATTAATTAGAGGCTTTGTTGTGAAGCTTATAAAGAATGGAATATATTTGTTGTTTTATGGAAAAAAATAGTAAAAGTGAACAAAAAGCAGATGACGTAGTGCATAAAGTGCACCGGGTGCCATGACATCGACGTCGTCGCCAGCGAGCGTAGTGTAGCTAGAGAGAGATGCAGCGAACGTAAATTGTTAAGAAGGCTAATACCGAACGGGATTGGCGTCCGCTCAGGATCTAAGAATGGCGTCACCGAGGTCGCGCCGCGGATTGGGCGCCGCGGCGTGCGGTATTGATTCCCGCATCGCGCACCGACGCGCCACGGCCGCGCCGCGCCGACCGGGACCGCGTCGAGCGAGTGGACGTCGACGAGGTCGCGCAAACAGGCAAACACACAAACACACTCCGAGCAGAAAGAGTGTATCGTGCGGGCCGTCGCCGTATCGCGCGAAATTGCCTTCGCAAAGCGAAACATCATCATCATCAAAACAAATCATCATTCTCGAAGTGCATGTTGTGCGTGCAAAGTGAATGCAGTGCAAACGTCAACGGACCGCGCACTTAGCGGCTAACTCCTGCAAGGGATGACCAGCGAAGGAGCGGTCTGCGTGCCGCCGACAGCCTCGGGCGAGAGCGATGACGAGGATGCGATCTACGACCCGGATGGCTGCCTGCTGGTCCGCAAGTACTGGTGTTTCTTGTTGTCGAGCATATGTACGTTCTTAGCCGGGCTGCTCATCGTGCTGATATGGCGGGCGTTTGCGTTCTTGTGCTGTCGCAAGGAGGCCGAGCTCGGCCCCAACGACCCCAAGCAGAAGGAGCAGAAGGCCGCACGCGGCAAGCAAGAGTTCGAGGGCACCTTTATGACAGAGGCCAAAGATTGGGCGGGTGAACTCATCTCCGGACAAACCACCACTGGCCGTATCTTGGTGAGTCGCACATCATTATTTACTACTTATCCTATATCCCTATATCACAAAATGTCTCTACTACTATTGCTGTAAAATAAAAATAAAGTCATTTTATATTCGCTCTATTCCATAACAAAGAATTTCTCTACTTCAAATATTCATTGTAAATATATGATAAAGGCTAGATTCCATACACCAACGATTGTTATCAGCTTCTTTGTCCTAAGTTTTCAAGTGGTAAACAATATATGGCGTCGCACGGTAGGTACGCCCCCCCAGGTTAAGTTGGTGGAGCTGATCGAGCGGTCGCCAAAAATATGCGTACAACATTTCTTCGTATTTTGCACTGTACATACATACTTATATGTATTAGAGTTTGTTATGATGTACATACATACATAAGTGTGCTATACATACATACATAAATTGTGTTATTTTGAATTACCTCCACACAAGATATACCATTTTATAAATAACACCCTCATCTCTGAGGTCAAGAAACTTACAAACGTATTTTAGTCTTATATACGATGCCGTCTTGTTGAATTATTTAGTCTAGATACCTGTTGTAGGGTTGTCCAGGGTTTTCACTGACCTAGAAAACCTGGAACACCTGGAACAGTTACAAAAGTAGGTTAACAGAAATGCCAACATCAGTTATTTCGATTTTGTTCACTCATTTCATATAAATGCTACTCAATGGGAATTACATTTTGTGTTCAAAAATTCTACATTGTGGAGGAAATAACATTTCTTATCTCTAATTAACCACATCCGTCCGAATATATTTAGGCTGCTATGCTTAGATAAACTATTATATATGCCTGTTCTATTTTTATAAATTTTAAACATATCAAATGTACATCACGTTAATCTAAAGTTAAATCTACGATCCAATTTGCGTCTATAGCACCAGTGGGATGAAACTGTTTTTGCATCTCTGACAAATGTGATCTAGATGGGATATCACAGCTTTTTCTTCAATGTCGGCTCCCGTGTTTGTTTGTATGACCACAGATGTGTCTGGTGCCATGAATTATCGGTTATTACGTTAGCGGAGAGAACGTGACGGCGAATCTGAAATCGATACCAATCTCATTACGCTGCCGTAATTGCAAACAGGCTTCTTGGTTGTGTGACATTGTTCATAAAACGAATTATGTTTCTTGTTAGTTGCCTAGTTCACGTTATTCGCCTAGATAACGAATCTAATTTCAACAGACACTATTATTAAAAAAAAAAACGAAACATTAACGGTGGAATAAATCAACGCTTTTATTACTGATGTTAACAGCGAAACAATTTCTATATTGTAAATGCTTTTCAACCAATTTGATCATTGAAATATTTTTTCAAATAAAATTTCATCTTTAAATTGTTTAAATAATTTTCCACTTGTTTTATCTGCAATGTCTTGCACTGAACTTTTTTCTGCGTATTTTGTTTAGATAGGAGGGATATTAAGATACAAATTTTGAAATAATTCAAGAAAATAGAATTATTTATTAAGCTATGATTTTTGTTTCAAAATAAATAAAAAATCCTAAATGATCTGAATCTATTTTGTTTTTCTATAAAACAATTGACAGGCATAGTTGATACGATTTACGTAATAATAGTTCATTTACTTACGTAACTACGACAACATAAATGAAGTAAAGAAATTTTTCAATAGCAATTACATACGCAGTACCCTTTTTGCAAAAAAATCAAACAAACCGAAATATCGATATCTTTCATTTGTATCCATTTCAGGGATATACATAATTTCACCTTCAACCCCTTAGAATGTAGAGTGCTCATACTCTCTCTCTCTCTCTACACACACACACATACACATACATAAATACATACACACATACACATATACATACAAACAGATGTGCTTCCAAATATAGTCAGACTTGATTCAGGGAAGGTCAAAAGAGTATATTTCCTTAAAAATCTCGAGATCGATTTTTCTGTATTACAATATTTATTACGTCGTAGAAAAGAAAATAAAAAGTATTGATAAAAAACAATTTAAATTGCGTGTTTGCGTGAGTAAATTTTAAGCTGTTCATTATAATTATAATACGAAGAAAATCATGTATACGATAACAATAAAATTGTATAGACATACAATGATAATTAAGAATGACTTATATATAATAATGTCATGTATGCACATTTATGGTACATAGTCAATATAAGATAAAACCATATATACGTTTAAGTTAAAATGTAGTACTAAATATCTAAATGATGGTTGCAAAAAGAATTCACATTTGAGTATTACGTATTTTGAAAATCTTTGTGTATTCCAATAAATTTCGTTGAATTATGAATGAAGACCTTGGCATCGTTGTCATGAAAATGACAACGTCATTTGACTTAATTACAACGAATACTCTAGCAACTTTTCACCTGCATCATCATCTCATCAAAAGTCTACAGGTGTTCTTCTTGTTCGACTTTCTGCGTTTTGTCGTTGACACACTTTATTCGTATGCTTTTATTAGACGTGGTGATAAATGGGATTGCCACTAATGTGTTCTACTTTAAAATGCTTACTTGAGCAGAAATTTTCGGACAAGTAATGCGTAAATATTATTTTACCTTAGAATTAAGCACTAGACAATTTCGGTATGCCAAGTCACCGAAAAAAGAAACGTATACAATTTCTTTGATGCCAGTGTTAATTAGTTTTGAATCATTCACAAACATTGCTAATTTCGGGTAATGAAAAGATTCCCGAGAGACATTTTGTTTAATAATCCATACACTTTATATTCGTTTCGTTACTATACCAATTCAAAGTGTAATTGTAATAACACATTTCCGCTATAATATTACTCGGAAACTTTCTCAATTATTGTAGTTTATATATTTTCTTTGTATTCCAAATGCCCTTATTTGTATCTGTATAATATTTTATTTACATATGGTATGGTCATTTCCATCACATCGTAACTTTTAGGCTTTGGGTCTTATGGCTACTAAATAATGTAATGGATCTTAGGTGTGGTTTTCAGACCGTAAAAGTCTATTTCTTTGTTTTATTTTATCTTCAAATATTCTATTTCGACCTCTCAGTGAATAATAATTCAGAGAATATAAAACATAACTCTAACGGCAAATATTTGCTCAAGCGTTTGCATTCTTACTCATAAAATATGTGTTGTTGGCGAACTTAAAGCTCAGTTCGTGCATATTATTCACAGACGTTGTCGAGCGTACCGTTAAGGATATCTGGCAAACAGACATCGTTCGCGTCGACGAGATCACTGGTGCAAGGTCATAATCCACAACAGTCAATATTCCATCTGACCTGAATTTTAGTGTACGCACGCACGAGGAAGGATCATCCTCATAGATTATCAATACAGATAAGAAAAACTGATGTGTATTATGTTTTACTAACAGCGGTGTAATTTCAAACCATATAAATATGAAATAATTTTGGATTGATCCATTTTTCAATGATTTGGTGCGGTGTAAAAAAATTTGGCATTCATGATAGCTAAATGTGACCTATGGAAGTATCTGTGTCACACACAAAGACCGAGAATTATGACCAGTTTCGCGCAAGAGCAGAGTAAACCAGAGCAAAAGCCAGCAGGACGGGGCAGGATATTGAACGCAACCCGATCTAATAGCATGAATGTCATGAATGTAATTAAAATGATAAAGTAACATTTTCACATCCAATAAAAGATGCCTTGCATACCAATCATGCAGACTAATTTCTCGGGTATTCATCTAGAAACCCACAAATTTGGAAATACGCATTTCACTAAAACGTTTTAACGTATACGCAAATGATGACATTTAAAACGCAATAGTGATGCGGACGTATTTAAAAAAAAGTTCCAATTACAAGAAAAATAGGACGTACCGAGCGCTAATGACTGAAAAATTGTCGACCCAAATGGCTTTTCAATCGATGACGCTCGCATTTTTGTGCTAGTTTCATGAAGTATTAAAATTTTACATTGAATCGCGTTTCACAAAGAGCCCCACACGCACATTAAAAAAACCGTTGCATGGGGGTTTTTCATGTGTATAATAAGACACCATTGTTTTTGGTATAATAGCGCTTGTTTTATTTCGTGTTTGCATGGCGCCGATGACGTCATTGTATGATCACACGCAGCTATGCGGTTTTTGGCGTTTTATATTTAGAATTTTTATAAAATATTCAATTCAAACACCGTAGCTGCTTTTAAACCAAACCACCGATACATGTCGTCAAAACAATAGTCGATCTCGATTTACGCGAAAATAAAATTAGCTTAAAATTCGTCTATAAATATTTGACGAAAAATTATTTTGAAATAATGACGTGGTCTAAATAATATTATAACTAAAGACGACATATAGTCAATATAATATCAATTGCCAATAAACGGTGTACGTAGATATAATAAAGTGTGGATACAATATACGTAAATGTGTTGCCGCGCGAGGCGCGACCCTTTGACATATCCCAGTGTAGCTGTACGTGGGAATGGAACTAAATATAACATTGCAAGATGTATTTATAAATACGATGTTTGGAGCCGTACTAACTATTAAGTACAAACACTTCCTGACTGTATTTTAACGTCTCGTTATTCAAAATCTTGTTATAGTTGGAATCATGCACTGTAACATTCCTCTACGTTTAAATAAGTGAATATAAAACAATAATTCAAAGCGAAACCACATATTCCTGTCTACGTGTCTTGGTTGCATGTCAATTTCCGTATTGATATATATCTAGTGTATATTGTTCAATTCTAAAGAGAAAATAAACAAAACCGTCTGTTTATTGATATATATTTTACTGAAACCGGAACTGACACGAATCTATCGTTTATTGGTGCAACATGCGAACTGTAGATAACTTAATCAATACCTTCACCTATTAAATATATGTATCGGAAAAAAAAATGTATTCACTAGAAATAATTTCTATAGAAACATAAACATAAAATTGAAAACAAAATCAGTTGAAGCCAGTTAATATTTATATGTATTAAGTATAACAGATGTTATGCCAGGAGCAGTAAAACGGGAGTAGAATAATAATTATATTGAGTAACAATTTAAAATTCGTAACCTAGTTCATTGACTGTGCTGTATAGCTTACGGAAGCATCGTCTTTTTTATGTAGGGTAGCCGAGTTGCCAGAGAAAAGGTACCTACATATAGCGTCGTTTCATTCGGCTCTGTTCTGGGTCAGACGGGGTTGGTTCCTTGTATTGATCCTTTCTCAAACCTATGCACGTAATGCGAATCTGCGAGGCAGGAAGCAGCCAACGCGAGAACTGCTTATAGTATATGCCCTACTCTCTGGATGTGGCCCACTTTTGAAACTCGGTGCTTAACCATTGTTGCGTCACCGCAGCTATTCCCACTATAAGTTTCAGCTAATAAACTACAGCTTTGCTAAGTAAGTGATATTTTCACAAAAGCCTTCAAGTGCCTTGCTTTATTCTACGTTCAGGGCAATTATTATGAATAATGTTTCTAAGATGACGTTCTTCTTGTCCGCAAATTGCCACCATGTTAAACTTACATTTTGATTTATTAACATTCTTGGCGAAATTGATATCATTTAAATTTACACTAGTGTGCACTGTGTGCTTGAATCTCTTCGAATTAGTAAAAGAATTAAAATATCTACATACTTTTCCGCTAACCAACTCCTAATCCTTAGTAGTGGCACCTAAACGCTGCAACCCTCTTCTCATTTTTTTCGAACACTACAAGACCTACGTGGCTAGAGCGATATAGCAAAATATAGCAATTCTTTGCTACATCGGTCTAACCCCGAAGATCTGGTAGCGTTCGAAATAAATAAGAAGAGGGTTGCAGCGTTTAGGTGCTACTACCAAGGTGTGATTTTATATCTGAACAGCAGTGTACATACATACATTGAATCTCGATTATTCCCATAATTGAGAATGCAAACACTTATCTTCAAGTGTTATCATCCATGTTCATTTGCTTCATTAATATTTGTCACACTTTGTTCACTGTTACACTCACATTTATTCGAATTTCCGCAGTAATCCAGTATTCTCTAATAGCATTTAGAGATATTAAAAGTGTGGAATGTTATTAAATTTACTTAAATTTATTATTAGAACAAATCGAAATAAAGTGCAGCTGTTATTTCAATGATTATTTTCTCGAAAAAAAAGAACTAACATATTCTTTTTGCTTAAAAAGCTAATAAGCTGAAAATAAAATGCGAAATGCTTTTGGCACACGTCCACGGTGACAAATTTTTGATAACATTGTAATTAATTTGTTTTTGCTTGGAAATGAAGGCGACACAAGCGACAAATGATTTTTCGTAAATATTTACCATGATTTACGAAATTTTAGAGAAAAGAACACATACATTAAAACATCACTCAGTATTGAAAGGAAAGTCAAAATTGCGGTTTGTTGATTTTCATTTTGTTTATTTATAGTCGCCTTGCAAAATATACGAATAGTGATTTATCACTAAATATATCTTGAACGTGAGTAATAGCTTTATAAGCACGACACAAATTGTATATATTACCCAAATATTTTATTTTGAATTGAAAACTTATTATGGCATTTAATTATATACCATCTATGTAGGTGAATTTGAAAGTAAAATGTTGCTATTTTCGATTTCATGGTCATTATCGATCATTTCCGTTATTGATTAAAAAATGTTTTATTTATTTTCTTAATATTCAAATTACGCTTCTATTTGCGGTGTCCTTGGGAATTCGGCCAATGTTAAAGCCGAGAATAGGCCATTGTACAGACGTGTCTAGTAAAGATCAAATTTATCACTATTAAAAACCACCTGTCCTAGCATTTCCTAGATGACCGTCATTAAAATATTACAAATTTCTTGAAAAGATTAAAATAACTACAATAAGACAACTCCTGTTCGAGCTGAAGAGACAAATTGATATTTTCATATTTCCGTCATTCATATTTTGAGTTATATAAAATTATTAAAAATAAATACAACATCAAAAAAAATGAATCACTTGAAAGTGACACTAGCTTGTAGGTACGAAAGTGAAAAATTACATTTTTAAATTTAAACTTTTACATCAGCTGAAAAGAAGGTTAAACTGCGTAGGTATATAAGTTCATAGTTTGCTATAAATAAATCATGATATACAAAATGTTAAGTAGGCATCTAATGCAATCTTGTAGCAGCTACAGTTGTGCTAATAACTGGTTCATGACGCTGCAAACCTGGAACTTGGGTCGTTATGCTCCAAACCAGCGTGTCAAGGTTGACGCTCAAATTCTGCGTTCTTCAAGGTCGTTTTGTAGAAACTCTACCCTATTACTATATTGATAGGCTGCGAATAAAGTTGAGATAAACTGATTATGTTACAGTAATTCTATCAGAACGTTAATGTTGTTTATTGAAATAATTTGAGATATTTTTCGCTAGAGTAAAGTGGGTCCACACTTGGCCAATATTTGAACACGCGAGCACCGGCGTCGATATGTTTGTACGGAAGCAAGTTCCATTTATTTTGCTGTCATCGCCAGACTGTCGTCTTCCACGGTTTGGGAACTTGTTTATTTCACACAAGGGTATAAGGGCATAGGCGTGAAATGGATTGCTGGAAAATACAAATGTTTAATTAAATAAGTTGCGGATTGATTAAGATAAATGTGTCCGAATAGGTGCTTGTATTTATTTATATGTAACGATTGTTTTGTTTTCTATTACAGGTTGTGTTGGTGTTCATCCTCAGTATAGCTTCGCTCATCATCTATTTTATAGATGCATCTAAGTAAGTTGAGTGGCTGGTTTAGTAATTGGCAAAAATCTGTGGTTGTGTGATAATATATTTGTGTTTTCCATAAAGTGACGGTGTGGAGCGTTGCCAACAGTGGAGTGAGAACATCACGCAGCAGATCGACCTTGCCTTCAATATATTTTTTATGGTCTATTTTTTTATAAGAGTAAGTTTTATTTTTGGTCAAGCGCTGGTGACCAGAATCATGAATCATGAACAATCAATGGATATGAGATTAATATTGGATTTGGTGTGTTACAGTTTATAGCAGCTAGTGATAAGTTGTGGTTTATGTTAGAAATGTACTCATTCGTAGACTACTTCACGATACCCCCGTCCTTTGTTTCTATTTACTTGGACCGTACGTGGATAGGTAACTGAATTTTGATTATTTTCCAACGCTCCTACCTCCGACTAGTATCAAGTGTTAATATCTGCTTCAACTCCGTCAATCCACTCATCCACAGTCAAAACATTTTATTTTGTTTGGTACTACTCAGAGAAGGAGTTGCGTTTTCAATTATTTTATTCCTATATCGAATAAATAATGTTTCGTAAACTAATAAACTACCTGATCAGGTCTAAGGTTCCTCCGAGCACTACGTCTCATGACTGTTCCGGATATCCTACAATACCTCAACGTTTTGAAAACCTCGAGCTCAATACGCCTCGCGCAACTTGTGTCTATATTCATTTCTGTATGGCTGACCGCAGCCGGTATCATACATTTGGTAAGTCGATTTTAACCCTCCAGTGGTGACGTGCCAGTATCGCTTCGGCGACACTGCATCGTTACCACTGAACGGTTGAATCTTTAAGTTGTACTGATATGGATATTCAGACCCAAGGACTAATGGCGTGGCTCTGAGCAGGTCTGTAAATCTGTGACGTCACTCTGCGAGATGTTTTTCTCTTGTAGATGGTTGTTATTATTATGATTTTGAACATACAATTTTAGTTAAATCCTTTCGTTTTATAACCTTTTATTATTTGAAACATCTTCCATTTTCTGTTCGTTCCACAACATGTTGCTGAGTAATTGAGTAGATTTACAGACTTGGTCAGGATCGCACCATAAACTAAAGACATTTCCAGAGCCTTTGCATTACACCGACAAGATTTAACCAGTGCGAGTTGTTTCGGGAATAATGCGATTGTGTCACTGGGATGTATTAATTTGATAAAATTATTTCTGTACTAGTTGGAGAATTCTGGCGATCCATTAGAGTTTAATAATCCACACCCATTACCGTATTGGACATGTGTCTATTTTCTTATCGTTACTATGTCAACAGTGGGCTACGGTGATGTGTATTGCCAGACAATACTTGGCCGAACATTCTTAGTCTTCTTCTTATTGGTCGGATTGGTAAGTTGTTCATTATTTGTACATTTTTTTATATACATATATAAATATATTTAATATACTTTTTTAATAAACATCAAATCAATCCTATTATTAGGTAATCTTTTTTGAAAGAACCAATCGCGTTGTATTGATGCTTTCTGCTTTCGCTGGCCATGTCTTGTCCAGCGCTTAAATGAAATACATAAAGCGCGACGTGCCATCAAACTAGTCTATTTTCTGTTAGAACAATCGACAAGCGTCATTTGTTTCTGCAGCTGTACAGCACGCTTTAAAAACGTTTCTCACATTCATATAACCTTTGTCGATTTACACAAAATAGACTATTTTAAGCAGACATTTCAAAAATTGTTCAAGTCAAATTAAGCTAAGACCGTAAGAAGCATGAGCTGTCAAAAAGCATATATACAAACGAACATTTGCTTATTTGTTAAAGATTTAAAGATAATTTTGCAAAACAAAAAAGAAAACTAGTTATCTAAAATATAAATATATCTTTGTTGTTAAATGTTGTCCCGTTTCCCAAATTGACATCCGCACTCCCAAATGGTCCGAATTGTTAAACCCTGCTTCCATTTCCCAGGAAATACAATACGATTGTCCAATGTTATATCATGTGGAGTAAAATGTATATAAAACAGTTACACATGCAGGCCAATCTGAGTGAATGGATGTCGTGAGCGTCCGTGGTCTCGTGATGGTGTGGACATGTTGTGTCGTGTCGCTTTGGTTGTGCACTGCGTGCTTATCTTGCCTGCGCTTTCTTGTTTAATTCATTAATTATTCGCACTTGAATTCAGCTATAGTCGAGATGGAACTTGAACATACAATTATTAATTACGTATTTTTCAAATTTTTTGATTTAGTTCAACTAAATTGGCGAATTATTCTAATAGACAGACAAAAATGTTGTTAGCTCTTAGCTTGTAATAGCTTCCATTTCGAACTAATAATCTACGTGTAGTAGAGTTGTTGTTGGGTGGTATAGTTTAATGATAATTATGCTTAATGTTCTCGCCCCCCAACTGATTTGATTCACAGAACCCAGTACAATGATTTTGTTATGGGTGTTTGTGTAGTTTGAATGTTTGATTCCAGGCAATTTTTGCTAGTAGCATTCCAGAGATTATAGATCTTGTTGGAAGTAGATCCAAGTACGGTGGCGAATACAAACGCGAGCATGGAAAGAGGTACACCTAACACATATTTAATACACTAAATAATACAATCATTCTTTTATGCAAACTCAATACCTGTGTGTCACTTGCGTGACAGAATATTATTGCGTGATGCAGATGTTACAAAAAAATATATTTATTTCCAGACACATAAACATACTCTTGTTCTAGCGAAACATAATTGCATACATTTTCATTCATTCATTATGTAGATTTAAAAGCGGGAATCTGATTTAATTGACATATTTTGCATTTCGCCAGAACAAGCCCTGTTAAATAATTTTTTTTATTTTAAAACATTAATTTCTCTTATAACTTCACAATGTTTTAGTGTAATATTAATAGTAGCACGAATACCACTAATAATTAATTATAATCTTTAGCAATATTTTAAATATTATATATCGAAATCTTGAATTTGAAAATTGAAAACAACGTTATTTTTTTATTCAAAATATTATTTTAAGAACATTACAGAAAATTTAATTTTTCAACATCTTTCTAGTATAATAAACGTAAGCAAACTGTCTTTTACGACAATACTGCATGAAAATGTTAACTACTTGCCTACTAAAAAACGAAATGTGTATTCAAAATATATATTTTCAAGTTAAGAAATAAATATAAAATTAAGGCAAATGGTTAATTAAATTTTTATAACAATCTATAAATTTATTGACTATTTTTAGCATGGCAAACAATAATGAAAATGAGTAGGCACTTTTACTAAGTTTAAGCTGCTCCCTACACCCATAATGCACTTGTTAATGTAACAAAACAATTGAAACTAATCTGTGTAGACTTTGTGATTGTGAGTTATTGTTTGATAAAATTAACCCCATGTTTAGTGCGTGTGCTCTATGTTTTTGTCCCTGTCTTTTGTCCTGTGTTTGTTTGAATTTTTTGA
Organism: Nebria brevicollis; assembly: GCA_944738965.1. Lineage (NCBI taxonomy): Eukaryota > Metazoa > Arthropoda > Insecta > Coleoptera > Carabidae > Nebria > Nebria brevicollis. Next base: position 18,132,660 of record OX122898.1, on the reverse strand, counting down.
ACGTTGACCCAGTTAACGAAGTTATTAGAAAACGCTCGCTTAAACTTATCGGACAACTGGCAATCTTAGTTGTCAGTTCTATTAACTATGCGCGCTGTGATAACCACGGGGTTTCAAAACGATGCCAAATATTCCCAAGGTCATTTCACTAACGCATGTGAGCTAGATTCGTCTCTTGTAGGTTATATGGACCAATAATAATTGAGCGCGCCACTATTTATTTTTGGGAAAAATGACAAAAAAAAAAGAATGATTTTCGTTGTACTCTTAAGTGATACAACAGTTGCAACAATTTTACAGAAGCAATATGTATAATATTTTTATGCATTCTTATGAAACTGTTGTATCGCCTGATTGTAAACTATGTGTGTATGAGTGTAATTGATTGTGAATGTGAGTGTGGCTGGGCGATGGATGTATGTGTGTAATAAAGAAATAAATGCTAGTGGTAGGTTAAATGTTACATAGAGAAAATTGAATTAAATTTAAAATAAAAAAGAGTACCATGTAAGGTACTTTGAGTTGTCACCTACCGTATCAAATAAGGGTTGTTGGTAGGCCGTGTTTGCCAGCTGGATCCCAGAGATAACGGAGATCGCTTCCAATCGGCCCAAGTATGCGGGAAAGTACAGCAAAGACGTGCGACGCAGGTATAAAACCAAGGCTGCTACACTAATATCACTTGAATGAAAACGCTATTTTTTATAATTATTACATATTTTATCAATTATTATTAAGTTTGTAGCACTTGGGTTATGCTTTGCGCTAGCCGGTAACCGTACGCCCAGTGCACTCCCAGAATGCTAATAATACAGTCAATCAGATTAGCCAAGAAAATCTAGTTGTGCATTCCTGGAGCGCACCCCGTACCGCAGAGTAAATTTCTAGTGTTGGTTTTTATGGCATGATCTACTCAGACTAGCCTGCCAGATTAATGCAGCATTCTGTATGCTCGCCTCATCGTCTATCCGTCTATGCACGGTTTCACCCCATCCACAAACTCCATTTCTCCATCAGGCTTTACTTTTCCCCGGGGCTATTTCAAAATGCATTTCTCACATTTCAACGCACTTCTAATCGAATTTGCTATATTTGCACATCATCATAATATGTATTCTTTAATCGCTAACAATTCTAAACCATACATACATATGTATAATTATTCATCAAACAATCTCACAAATACGTTCTTAAAAAAAACACATTAGCTGTAGTTTTGCGTACATTGTGTTATGTTCTAGAACGTATTTCTAAGATGAGAAACTATATTGTTAATTTAGCTCGCGCGCAATTACTATAATCAACACAAGTGTGCAGCAATAAAGGCCATATTAATAAACGAATTTCGCACTTGATGATTTGTTATTTCAATAAAAATTAAATGATTGTTTAATTGTTTCATTTTATGTGTGCAAAAACTGCATAGAAATGTATAGATGATTGAAGAGCCCATGCCGCATCCTATTAATGCACTCCCAGTAAATTATCGCGTTCAATGCATTATTGTTTTTATAGTCATGTATAATCGATAATTGGATGTATGCGTAGACGGCATACGATGTTTTAAAATCTTGAACCATGTCCGATTAGAAGGCCAACTGGTGTAAAGCTCGTCGCCAAGGACGCGTACGTAGACGTGGATTGCGATGATGCAGGTGGAGCATACAGAATGGGATGATGATGATGATGATGGTGATGGGATGATGAGTTGGTTTGACGTTCGTTTCCCTCGTAGTCTGAACATTTAGAATTTAGAGAGTTTGACCCTGTAGCGTGCACACAGTGCCTGCACACGTCTGAACGGCCGACCGAACACCCGCCCGCCACGCCACGCACGGCAAGCTTGCACAACAGCGCGTCCGCTCGTCCGTCGTGGTAAAGCTCTGCTGCTCTGCTCTGATTGATGCTTGTGCGCTACCGCGTCGGACGGCGCGCCTGGATGACTGACGAATGCTGTGAGATTTATGAATTAAAAAAAAAAATACATCACCTATAAACTAACCAATATTATTCATTTTCGATCGTCACGCCCCCGTTCATGTAGAACTTTCACTATCTTTGTTTAACTATATTGTTTTTACGCCTCTAGTCATTTTTACATTAGCGAATCCCATCCACACTTACATACATACAAAGCACATAGCAGGCCGTCCAAAAATTTATCATTTATCATTTATTTATTTAATACAAATATAACTCAATCACATGTAAATGTAATGCTGACTAAATATGTGCAGCTACAATTCTAATGATGACGTTTCTTGCTAACTTAACAATTTTAGCGCTTTTTAATTAATAGTTCAACTCCAGAATAGCAAATAGCGCTAGTAAATTTACTCCAAATTACTGTAATAGTGCCGAAATTTTAGATCTTAATTAGTATTTTCGGTAACGTTTAGAAATAGAATAATTCAAACGTTATCTTTAGATATATTCTCCGCCCATTTGGTTTGTATTTCGCTTACGTGACTGCGAACAGTTTATTTGAGCGATACGGATGCTACGCTTGATCAATATCTATTAATTTCCCACTTCTTTATTTGGAAGACATTGCTAGTTCTATAAATAGCTGCTATAAGGCAGAAGTTCTTTAAATATATATTTCAAATTTGAGTTGAAATCTATAATCATATTTTTCTATCAAATACCATCAAATTTGATTTATGTAAAATGAAATAAAAGATGCCAATTTTGATATTTATAAAGGAATAAAATTTTTGGTGGTCTACTATGTGCTCAATGTGACAATTCCAAAGCAGAAGCTTAATTTGTACTTGTGGTCCAAAAACACCAGTTTCTCTTCACCCCCGAGCTTAGTGTCCCTTGGATCCTTTGTACCTGGTCCAACAACACAACATATTGTGCGAGGTATAGTGGTGGACGGACGGATGGACTGCTGAGTCACGCTCTCCTTTAAGAGAACACAATTAAAATACTGGCGAGACTGTGATGAAAATTGCTTCACATAAGTAAAATTGGCGTGCATGACTCTGTCCGTGTCCCACTGTCACAACGTTCGTCGCCCCTGAACTGCTCTTAGCAATGATGCGACTTATCTTGTTCTGTCCGGCCGGCGTCTCTAGGCGATATTTGCCAGTTGTATTCCCGAGATAATTGACTTGATCGGGACTAGGCCAAAGTACGGCGGCACCCTGAAGAACGAGAGAGGCAGAAGGTGAGATCCAGAACGTGTCACCCACCAGAGTACCAGTAATGTCTTTTTAATTTTGCTCACGCGCGGTTCATATTGTGTGACTGTACTTTTACTTATATTTATATATACATATATAAACATATATACTAATTTATCATTTTGCACCAACGTGTAAGCCTACAATTGGCATACGACCATATATGGGCCCAAGTGGGTATTATTAAAAAGGCTTGCAAGTACAGTCACCAACGTGGTGCTCATTGCTGTGTTCCAAAACCAAAAACAAAAGTTAAAAAAAAAAATTAAATAAATATCCTGCACGCTTGTACTCAATTCCGAAGGAAACACCAATTGTACATCACACTTCTTCTTACCTAAAAAAAATACTATCCTACAATCCCGCTGTATCTGTTTAGTAAAAAGAAAGTAAGATTCCCGAATTTCGGTTTGAATTAAATGTTATATTACTACATCCACCCGAATCGCAGTGACCAATTCGTAAAACGAACAGTCTAACTTGTCATGTTTAACGCGCAATTTCAATTCATAAATCTAAACCCCCCCCCTCCTAACCAGCGGCCTTGAAGAAGCTAAATACATTTAATGATAGTTTTTGAGTTATTTTTTAAATGGAATGAAGGATTCCAGACATGCAGTAAGTGAGGACTGTTCGGTTTTGCCGCTGTTGTAAGTGTTAGCGAGTGAGACATTATACAAAATTGCATGTTTCCTGCACGAGCCATCAGCCATCTTGTTCCTGTACGCGAATCTCTTTTCACTCTCAACTGTTCAAACCAAATAGTGACGTCTGTGTGCGTGGCCAGGCTGTGTGCACATAGGCTCTCTCCTTAGCTTTATTTGAATTGGTGTGAGGCAAGCTTGACACAAAGGAAATTCACAAAATACTTTTGGACACTAAATTGGAACACAAAATATTTCATCGAATGGAACTGTAATAAAATGTCAAGCTTCCCTCAGTTTATACGATTAAAATTAATTTTAGAAGTGTGCCGTTTGGAAATTTTTTACTAATTTTGTGCACGAATTTATACAATCCAGTAAATGATTTGATTTTTAATTTCAGTAAAAATATTCATTTGTTTTTGTTTTTGTTCTGCATTTTTAAACGAATTCAATTTAAATATGTATAAGCTATGGCTCGTCGACATTTAAAATGGAATACCCAATACGTTGATCAATCAAACTTTATGAGATTGTATGGATTTATCGAATTTCTAGTTTTAGGATAAGAATATATAATGTAGAATTATTCACGCTATTGTATTTGGTTTCATTACCTCATTATTTTATCAATATTTTAACGAATTATCTTACGCTACTTAGATACGAATAAAATTTAGAAAAATTGTCACGCGACTAGTATCCTCGCATGTCCCATAGAGCATGCGCCTTTAAAAACACAGCGCTGAGCATTAAAATCACTAGTAGATTAGTAATACTTTCTAAGTAATTACAACGCATAATTATTAGTGTAATCAGAACGCGTTAAGTGACCACGCAATGTGCATTCGCATTAAAATAAAATGCGCAATGCCCTTAGCTTGCAGTCACTTGGCGTGTTTTAAATTGCACTCATAATCAGCGCATCGGTGTAACGTTATTCATATTAATTAAATTGTTTATTTATGCAGTGGCGAACTCTGAGAATTTTCATTTTTAAAATTAGGGAGCAGCCCCGAAAAATACTAATTTATTTCAAATTTATTATTTCATTTATACAGAGTGTTTAATCTACACAAAGTAGTTATAGGAATTTACATTTTATGATTGAAAAAGTTTTCACAATTTAATGGCTACTTCACTGTTAGAAACTTAATACTAAAATTGCTTAAACAATTCTAATAAGATTTTATTTCCTATAGGCATATAGTTGTATGTGGACACATTACCTATGAGTCAGTATCACATTTCCTGAAAGATTTTCTTCATGAAGATCGCGAAGATGTGGACGTAGAAGTAGTATTTTTACACAGGTTAGCAAAATTGTTAAATATTTGATTAGAAAATTGAATTTTGTTTCTTTAGGTAATTATCTCTAAATTATGTATGTGACCAATAAACGTTTACTACTTATATAAATATTCCTTGCGCGTGTTAGTATAAGTTTTGTTGTGGCCTTATAGGAAAGAACCAGACTTAGAACTGGAGGGACTCCTGAAAAGGCACTACACGACTGTGGAATTTTTTCAGGGAACAATGATGAACGCTGTTGACCTTGAACGCGTCAAGGTACTTCAAAACAGAACATTATGGAACTCTATAGTCGTATATATTTACAGTAGCGCCTTTGATCAATATTTCTGTTTGTATTCTCTTCGCTTCCCGTACTTTAAGGCACTTATCACATTATTTTTTTGTCTTTTGAAACATTACAGATTAACATTTTTTACACATAAACAAATCTGTGTATTGTTAAAATAAACGCAATTCGTAGTATTAGAGTTTCGGTGGATTAAAATGAGTGTAAGAAATGTAAATCTAAAAGAATTCACAGACCGTAGTTGTAGAGCAAGCAACATCTACATTTGATTTTTGCATGGTATCGCTGGAAATGCACGGAAGGCAGCAACAACGAACGGCGCGACGCGGCGCGATGTGACGTCGCAAAGTGACTAGGAGATAACGTCAGTTCTATAATTACGCGCGTCATCATCGTGGATCTTTTGATTGCGTGATAATGTGATGTATGTATCTCTCTCGTACATGTTGGTAACGTGTCTGTTGTGCAGGAAACCGCCCGACCTTGAGCTGGAAGGCCTGTTCAAGAGACACTTTACCACCGTCGAGTTCTTCCAGGGCACAATTATGAACCCCATAGACCTGCAACGGGTCAAGGTGAGACGAAGGGATGTCTGCTAATATATATATTTATATATTGTGATTAACTGATTAAATATACTGACCGAACTGTTCAACGTCGTGTTTATTTTCATTGTTGTTTGTTTCGTAGCACTTTGTCGTGTTTCAGTTCAATGTGACCCTGTTTTTCTTTGGTTTTTTTTTTTTTGATGCATTTGAGTTCTCCACTATGTGAATGTGTGTTTTGTTGGATTAGAATCTACTCTGTACATACCTAAATCCAGAATCCATTTGTTTTATTTTATACATTTTTTGTTTATTTCAAACTGCACATTTCAAATCGTTTCGTTTTAGTTACACAACAAACACATGTTAAATACAGTGGTGGATTTCAAGCCCAGTTGCATGAATTGTACCTTTCCTTTTAATTTCTATTAACAGTTTAAAGATAATTTAGTATTTGTAAACGATTCAACTGGGCCTAATTACAAATCCGCCACTGATTAAATAATTGTTAAAATCCCAAAATTATTCAAGTGTTCTTGGATAAGATAGCTTGTCCCTTCGTTTCTTAAGTGTGTCTGATATGTTGTGTATAAAAACTCAAATAAATTTTAGACAATTTGTACAAACAGAGCTTTACTAAAAAATGCTCGTACTCTCTGTAAAAGGCTTCCAAAAATTATTGGTAAGTTTGGACTGAACTAGACTGCCTAGAGTCTAACGTTTCCATTGTTTATGTGCAGTAGAATTTGCAGTAGATTCACGACTATCATCATATAACCATTTATCATTCAAGTATATATTCGCCCACTTTAATCTTTAGGTGATTTATTTTCTGTTAGAAAAAAAAACCGCTGCACGAGGCACGAGTTCCTTGGTTATGCAAGCACGTAGGGTTCATGCGTCTTGACACTTCTGCAGAAAACAAATTTATACCAGAATAAAGTGGGCGGCTATACCACAACATTAATTTAAAAACATTCATATCGCATGGTTTATTAATATATTATTAAAAATAATTACGATAATTGTAGATTCAATTCAATTATAGTTACAGATTTTTTAAAAATTAGCTTTTTATATAAATCCAAATGCAAACATATACGATATATAAAGTTTCACTAACGCATATTAAATTTATTCTGAAGTTCAATTTTTATTAATACTCTTCAAAGTTTAAGTGATGCATCTAAAAATAAATATAATATGCGTTAGTGAATCTGGCTGAAAACTCAAGTGCAGACATTAACAAATTGATATTCCCTAGGTACACGAAGCAGACGCTTGTCTCGTCCTAGCCAACAAATATTGTCAAGATCCTGACGCTGAAGACGCTGCTAACATCATGCGAGTCATTTCTATCAAGAACTACAGCGATGATATTCGAGTTATCATTCAACTGATGCAATATCACAATAAAGTATAATAGCAAATTTATCTTAACTATTACAATGATTGAATTGTTTTAGAAAAGTAAATTTGCAAGTTTTGGTAATGTTACATTTATTTCCAGGCGTATTTATTAAATATTCCATCTTGGGACTGGAAACAAGGCGATGACGTCATCTGTTTAGCTGAGTTGAAGCTTGGGTTCATTGCGCAGTCGTGTTTGGCGCCTGGGTTCTCGACAATGATGGCAAATTTATTTGCTATGAGATCATTCAAAACGGTATGTTATTTTTTATAAGAATTTATGGTTTCAGTAGATTTAGGTGATTTCTAGATAAAATATAAACAAATTCGTAGTAGGAGAGGGTTAGGAAGTGTTGGAATAAATTTAGGAATTCAATTTTTTTGAAATATCTTTAGATATTATTTTATTAATTTCATATGATTTATAATTTTTTTTTTTGTATATGCTGGATATGTTTTGTGTAAGGATGTACAATGAAAGGTTAATTACTGAAAAAAGTTGGCAATGGTTCCAGTCTCCAGATATGCAGGTGTGGACAAATGACTATTTGCGAGGCACCGGAATGGAAATGTATACAGAGACGCTGAGTCCCTCGTTTACGGGAATGCCATTTGCTCATGCGACAGAGTAAGTCGGCTTCCTAGCATCATCATGTGCTCGTTTTTTTTTTGATTTTCTCCTCACAATAAAAACATATTGTTGTTTCATATGACTTTCAATTATTTTTAACAAAATGTTTTTTATTTTACTCAAGATTTTATAGTTTATTTAAAAATGATAATTTTTCGTTCTTTTCGAATCATGATGATGCTAATTCAACAGCTGGTGACTTTGTATCACTGCTTATGTCTGTATTTCTATAAAATGCTGTCGATGTATTTTCTTCACTGTTATTTTAAAATATTTTCGAATATAATTTATATATTTACAACATACTTACATATATATAAAAAGCAAGTTTCAACACCTGTAGTGCCTTCAGTGTTTCATCCAATTTCATGGTTCCTATGTAACGAGAAAATTAATTGAAAATACGAGGGTAGTGCGTTTATAACAACCCCCCCTGAGAAGTCCGTTCGTTGTGTTCTTATAATGTGATTGATCTATACCCGATGGTTGAATTTTGTAAACCCATTTGTTGGCTGTACGCGAATGTGTGTTGTGGTTTCAGTCGCCTGACACGCAAAGGTGGCAGAACGATTACCTGCAAGGCACAGGATGTGAGATGTATACAGAGACTCTATCCCCCTCATTCACCGGCATGACTTTCCCACAGGCCAGCGAGTAAGATCACCAGAACAAACCATTGTTCACTAATATCCAATTTTACTACTCTCAAACCAAAACTAACTAGTACACTTTTTAGCTGTTTAGGTTACTATATCGTTTTCTAAAACAGATGTTTCATCTTTTACCATTTCAACAAATCTATTTATATTTTTTTTATTAAAATACAAATTAATTATTACATTTTTATTATATATATTTTTTTCAATTTTAAATACTAGATTATTATTTTTAAAATGTTAAACAAATGAAAGTCGACATATTTTTAATGAGAAACTATATTCGTTACCGTGCATCTGTTTTACAAAAATTGATAGTAATATCTACACGTGTTTGTTGATTGTATTCTTCCGTTGTGAATACGTGCATTAAAATTAGTAGTAGAATAGCAAAACAATTGTTGGATCCCCTTCATATATGTATGTGTGTCTTGCTTTTAGATAGAAGTGATTTTATGTTTTCAAAGTCCCCTGTGACACCTTCAATTGTAAATTTAGTTCCTCCACCACATAATCTACAGAGGCTTGACCGTCTAAGCAGAGATATAATACAAGAAATTTCATCACTCTATTAAGTCAGCATTTATTTAATATAAAATATCAATTTTCTCTTTCTTCTTTTATCTACAGAAATGAAAATAAATCACGTGAATCCTGGCACATAGAATACTCCATTCACTCGCTTGCATGTTTAGCGTTTATGCTTCGAACAAAGATTAAACTGCATGCAAATAAATAATTGATTTCATCTCGAAATTACAATTCTTTTATATTATAGTTCAGATTTTAACAAATACACTATTAAATGTGTAGTCAATTCAAATTGTTAATTTCGAGATGTAGCTGTAATAGTAATTGATTTAAAACTTTTAATGTAATACAATACATAATTATTTGTTTAACAACAATACTTTAACATTTAACTGTTGAAAATAATTCAGAATAAATACAAACTTATATATTTAATGGTATTTAGGTTATGCTTCACAAGATTAAAACTACTCTTATTAGCAATTGAAATCAAAGGAGGTGAAGAAGGCACCGACTCGAAGATCTCGATAAATCCAAGAGGAGCGAAAATTCAACCAAACACGCAGGGATTCTTCATTGCACAGTCTGCAGATGAAGTGAAAAGGTAACTTATTACAAATGGACTGCAACGTGTTTTGATGTTGTGGTAAATAAATACAAATGAAAGTTTCGTGTAGACTAAATTTTTAAAAAAAAAGCTATCCTTGGATTTTCTAAAAATGATAATTGGTAACACGCATGCATGATTGACGCTGTATTCTACAAAAAAGTTAATTTTAAAATGAAATGATAATCTTTGCAAAATATTGATACACATTTATGTTCCTTAGGGCTTGGTTTTACTGCAAAGCATGTCACGACGACATCAAAGATGAAACCCTCATAAAGAAATGCAAATGCAAAAATTGTGAGTTTTCGTCTATTTATTACAATTATTTGTCAATATTAATGTGTTATTTATTATTAACATACTGGATTTTCAAAAACTTACAATATTACCTTAAACATATTTCCAGAGCCATTATGTTAGACCTCACTGAAAAATATACTTGTTGAGTGTACATATCAAAATGTGCTCGCGTTTCTGCGCAAATTAAAACATCTTAATGTTAGTTAATTCCTGTTTACGTCAAACAATAATTATTCTTGATTTATTATTGTTAAAAAAGCGTATTGATGTTTACACTCAAATAAATAATATTCATATAATATTTGATATACTAACTAGCCCCAGCCTTATGTGTAATAATGCTCCAGTGTGTTGTTAACATTCTCATACTGTGTTGGGCTTTTAGTGGCTGTCCAGCAACGTATCTGGTCCCATGATCTAGGTAACTTGATCTCTAATATGACTCATAGATCTATCTAGATCCTGCCTGGGCCTGCTGGAGATCACTTTCTTATTCTCTGTCTCTCTTTATCAATATATTATACAAATATATTTAGGCGATTTTGGGCCGAGGGTGGATTGAAATTGAGTTTTTTTTTAGTATTTATTTGGCGACTTGGGTCGTCAATACGCGGAAAAGTACTGAAGCCCAAAATCGCTTGTTTATTTATTAGCTATGTTTCGCTCTTTGCATAAATATTTGAATCTCTCTTTGAAGTAATACATTATGCATTTGTGACGTAAACCCACAATGTTCGTACCACTTGCAGTATATACTTTGGACAAGTGCTATATATCTTTTTATATGTGTAGTGGTACATGTTTGCAGAACATTTATAAAGTGCAGTTTATATCAAAGATTGGCATTAATGAAACGTGGTCGTTCCAAATGAATCGCAAGATTATATTGCTACATTTGGTACATATATAATTTTGCAATTCGAAACAACAAGTGACATTTATTATTGTACGTTTGACAAATGGAATAAAATCAATGATTGGGACGGCCATTTCATTTCTGTTAAACATTTATGCCTGACTTAAACCGGAATGTAATTTGACACACATTCTGAACCCTTGTGCACATTTACTGCATGTTTCAGGATTTTCATCTCATTTTAAAATTCCATCATTCAACTTTCTTTCCATTAAAACTGATAGTGGGGCAAGGGTATCATTCTCATGTCATCGTTAAAAACGAAAACTTAAAACGCCCGTTAAACCAGGGTTATTCTTTAAAATAATTTTAATAAACACCCTGGGCTCCTGATATCCACAGTGCGAAACATATTGGCACATATTGCAGATAACTGTCCTTGCGGTTTTGACAAATAAAAATTTCGGTGTACTATTCGTTTTTTGGATTTTGGCTTTTTGCAGATGTTGGGATGATGATGATGCAGGGAGGCATGGTGAAACAAGGACTTAGCTCCTCATACCACAGATATATGGAGGGTATGCTTGTATGCCCTCTCTGTGCCATGGCGCTATGCGTGCTTTTGTAGTTGTACAAAACCTTGTGTTTTTTTGTGTTTGTCGACACGTTCCGGTTACTATCTAACTTTGATTACCTTTTTTATTCAATTTTCTACATGTTTTATTAATCCGCATTTATTTTTCTAATTAACGAAATGTCGAATTTTTAACAGCGCTTTTGTTCAAAAGCAGTAGTTAATAAATAACTGTGCGCACAATTTTGCTTTTGTTTACAATGACCACCTACTACTTACTACTAACATATCGCTAACTATATAGTATGAATAAATTACTATCCTTATTATGTAGTAACTAGTAGGCTAATATTGTCATGTTTCAAGGATGGACTTGTATTTATTTAAATTGATACAATTTATAATACGTATGAGCCATCTAGGCCAGTTGTATGTTGCAGTTAAGCTGCTGAAGCCGCGCTAATACCCACTATTGAATATTTCAGAATTACCACCAAAAGAAGGAACAATAAAAATATATATATTTCATATATGTATGTATAACGAAATTAGTTGCCCTATACGATACTTTAAATTGATTCTGGTCTATTCAATAACTCATTACATTTCATTTTATTCATATTCATTATTCTTTATCAAGTCAATATACACATTGTCCAAAAAAATCTCTAAACCCATATTTGTACTTGTACCACTTTTGCCCAGGGTCCATTAGCTAGAGCTAGATTAACTATCTCGTTGATGCTAATACACATAATAATAATTATAATAAATTTTTACTTGGAACAATTTCAATATGCTATACGTCTTAACTATTCAATTTGCCTCAGTGAAAACATTGAAGAGATGTCAATATGATCATTGACATCGTTCACATATTGAAATTGTTTACGGTTAAATGACATGTAGGTCAGGATAAATTGAGCGTAACTTTGTTAAGGGTGTTGTGGGTGTCGGGCGTGATTGTTGTTTTTTGGGCATGAGAGGCAAACTAACATAATCTGTTTGTCTGGCTATCGCCGTGCAGTGGCCACCTTCAGGAAAGGGGTTCGGGCCGTTCAGATGGTCGGCCGGGCAAGTACGTATCTGAATTACACATATATACCATACTTACACAACCATTTCGTCCTACTAAAGGGCGTATCTGTTCACTTTAAATTGTGTTGACTTTAAAAGTAAAACTTAATTATATGTACATACATATAGATACGCCCTTTATAATTAGGACTGTTAAAAATCTCATAACTTTCACACACACCACGAGTGACTTATATACCTACACGTTTTACAAACAACACTAACTCACTTCTCTCGCTAAACGTGCAAAATTTTCAAAACAAAATCACTACTATTATTGATCATATTCTTGACTCAAAAACTCAAAGAATACTCACACCTTTGTATGGAACGCCAAAAGTGTCGATAACTCCAGCATTTATTGTTCTTTTGGCGTTCCATATTTGAGTATGAAACAAGTGTGTATGTTTTAACTGGACACGTATATTATTAACAGACGTTCAATGAAACTGTGTAACAATAACGCTCTGTGTTGTGTGCATTAGTATATATGTGAAAGCCAGGTCTAGTGTATGTGAATAGAAAAAGGGTGTCGATAGATGTACGAAACTACATGTAAAATATTATATTTAAATGTTGTATACTCTAACCGTGCGCTCATGGACGTGAATAATATGCCCACTTACAATATTAAATGTATAGTTTAACATAAACTTAAATGCATGTTTAATCAATGAATAACGTCAATCTATTATATTATATCTTTCTATCTTTTTTTGCTTGTGGAATAATTTTAAATGTTTTCCTTTTCACTAATAGCTGACATTTTTTTCGTTTAATGGGCTTCACTCTATTATATTTAACCCTCAAGTTCTATGCATTCGAAACACCATTTTGAAATTAATATACAGTCGATGTCTTAAGCGTGACCACTGAGGGTTAAATTTGTATTCTAAACCAAAATTATATACAAATAAAAGAAATACTAAGTTTTTAGTCATTTTCAATGATTGGCAATTGGAAAAATATATACATATTGCGAAACAAAAATGATATAAATTTTGAATTTTTAATCTAGATGGTTTATAATAAAAATAAAAAAAATATTACGTATATGACAATTGTTGAAAAGGATAAATAACAATGAGAGTATATCTTGTATAAATCTGTCCATGATAGTACGTGACTTTAAGTATCAATAGTTTATCTAAACACCTGTACCGATTATTACATTTGATATCTGTGATATTGCTAAAACACATTGGCCTGCTGCAGGCGAGGACGTCGCAAACATGTTCTCAAGTAAGTGTGGGGGGTGGCGCTCGGTTTTAGATGCTCTGCCGGCACTGATTAAATGGGGGATCGAAAAATAATCAATTCAATTTTTAAAAAAGAACTCAATCAAATCACATTCGAAAATGTTATTCGATTTAAAAGAAATCATCACATTTTATTTTCCGTTCTCTATACTTCAGATTTAACTAAACTACTTTACTCTCTTTATTCTTCTTCACCGATTCTCTTATCTTCTTTTGCATTGCACTCAATTTACATACGCTTTTGATATTGTGTTATTGTTGTACTGCAAATTGCATGTTGGTATACACAGACTTTATCAGTAATCATTTGTAGCTACTGTAGCTTTAATGTCTGTATGCATACGTAAATATGTAGAGAATGTTTATCAAATACTCTATTTTATAATTTTAATATTTTATAAATTCTTAATCAAATTTTAACGCAATTTTAGTTGACTTTCAATACATATTAAGTATATATTAAAATTATAAATGGTGTTTTTGTGTATAGTAGTATGAAGAAATAACATATTCAGGTCTGTCATAAAATTTAGTGCATGCAATGACGGATCTGTGTGTATAAATGTTTTAAAATAGCAAATTCCGTAACGTACATGGTATATACAAGTTGCGGAATTGGCGATGTTTATATTTAGATAGTGTTCTAGTCGATTATCATTACAGATGACCACCATCCTCCCCCTACATTCACACCACCAGAGTTGCCCAAGAAGGTCCACGTGCGAGGTAGTACCCACCCTTTCTTAGACGATCGCTGCTTCGCACTTTCCTTTTACAATACAAACTGAGCTCACGTCTTTTTGATCCCCGACGCACAGATTCCCACACATTATTTCAATCAGATTTTCTTTTATCTATTTTTATTTGCCGTTTATTCAATTGATTCTTTTCGTTGCTTATTTATATACAATTGGCCGTAGCGATGTTTATCCCAGAAATAATTAACGATTTTTAACGCCTACTACTTTAATATATATTATAAATTCAATCGTTAAAAATCGCTAATTATTCTCCACAAAATAACAAATGATCAAAACCTGACTTGGCATATAGATATTTATGTGTAGCACTTATAGAGATTTTGTACTATAATTTCTTATGTGTGTACCAAAGTTATTTTATTTTATAGAATGGTTTTGAATTAGTTATAATATATTACGAGCTTATCTATATACTAATTTCAAGTAAATTATAAATCATTGTTGCTTCAATATTAAATTTATAGATCAGTTCAGAATATTTTCGATATTATTCTTATTATAAACAAAGTTGAAACAAAATTTAAGAAAAATAATAATATTTTACAGGTGACATAAATCGACAGGAAGATTTGAGTTGTAAGTAATTTAGTGTCTCTAGTAAATCAGTTGTGTATGTAATTCGTGATTGTATTGCAGTGGTCCACCGGAACCATCGAAATAGCACAACTCCGGTGCCGCAAATCGGAAATTCCACGAAACAAGTGAACAAAGTGAAGCCGAACGTAAATCGAACAGCGACGGATACAATTGTCTCGCCTGGTTACAACAGCTCGAGGTATATTAACGCCAACGATGGTTTACGTATTGATAAATGCGCGAAATTTGATATTCTATCCTGTCTATTCAAGTTGCCTAATCTTCTTATAAACATAAATCAGGTGTAACATAATTTGAAACCACCCTCACAGTACTTCACTTTCTATAAATGTGCACTAACGAATGTGCACTTAGTGCATGGAGTGCCAGGAAAGCACTATTGTGCTCTGATAAACACGTTGCATTTTTTTATTTAAATTTATTTGCTTTAATAACTTTGATTTTGTGACAATTAACACAGAATATATACGAGTACCTATATATATATACATATATACTCTGGTCGACAAATTGAAATATTTCAGTTTTCGTCAAAAATTCTAGTTATATTTGATAAACTGGTATTTTTAGACTTGTAATTTTAATTTAACCTTGAAATGCTGTGCATCCTAATAGTAATAATAACAACTTTTTCTTTTGTAAACAAAGAAACGGTTGATTTTTATTTCGAATAAAATAAAATTTATTAAAACAACTGCTGTGAGCTGTGATATTTGCTGTTTTCAGACCCGGGGAGTCCGAAACGTCAAGTTATGCTGGTTATCATCTTGCCTATGAAGTCAAAAAACTCATGTACGCTTAAGCTCTACTTAACACTGTTTGTCTGTCGTCCCTTAATCTATATTTCCTGTTTGCTTTTAAAAAATATTTCTATTTTTTATTGTTTAATTTATAAAACTACTGTTTCGAAATAAACATACATGTGTTTATTTATTATTTACCATTTTCGTTTACTGTTTATATTTATTTACTGCAAGCTTACTTATTTTCAAATTTACGTTATTTATTTTTATTTAAACAAAATATATTAATCATTCTAAAAGTTTGCATTTCATTCATAATGAATATACTTTGCATGTTATATATGTTGCCTGAAATAACTATTGGTATTGAGAACTACTTGATTTATGGGGATTTTAATCATTTATTGATACCAAATTGAGGTTAAATTTTGACTAAATTAAAATCACCCCCCTCTTAAGCGATCCTAGTTCATACATAAAGTTCTCAATGGATACCAATACGATTACTTTAGCTTCTTAACAGCTTACTAGCGATATAAATGTTTTTAAATCATAAAAAATGGGAAACAAAATATAGTTTCAATGATTTTTTTAGGTTTTATAGAAAACAAACTGTGATGGTTATTATATGACGTTTTTTTTCTTAGCAATGGATTTTTCTAGCTGGACTACGAAACCAACACAAAAAAAAAAAACTCATTTTTGTTATTAGTTTTTTTTTTTTATAGAGATTCACCATGTATGAGCATGTAATTTTGGCATGAGTCTATCTAATCAATTAGACATACTGATTATTAATCGATATGTCAAAATTGCATCATCCCATATCCCAATATTGTAAAGCTTGATTATTACGTAGTTTAATCTTTTCTAGATGTTTAGTAAACTCTCACAAACCAATTCTCAATGTGTACTTTATAGTTTTGAATACAGCATTAAGTGTGAACATGTTTTAGGCCTACAAGTCGCACTAGTAGTGGCAATAACACAAATAATAACGGTGTTGCCTTACCCGTTGGGTTGGCAGACGATCAAGCGAAAGACTTTGATTTTGAAAAGACTGAAATGAAATACGACAGTACCGGCATGTTCCACTGGGGTCCGGCAAAGAATTTAGAAGATTGTATTTTGGTAATTCATGAATATTAAAGCCATTCAATTGTATTAATTCTTATTCGGTTTTAAGGATCGAAACCAAGCGGCTATGACTGTTTTAAATGGGCATGTAGTTGTGTGCTTATTCGCTGATCCAGATTCGCCGTTGATTGGATTAAGAAACTTAGTAATGCCCTTACGGGCTAGTAATTTTCATTATCATGAGCTCAAACACGTTGTTATTGTAGGATCTGTCGATTATATACGTAGGGAATGGAAAATGTTGCAAAATTTACCGAAAATATCAGTTTTAAATGTAAGTTTTACTAGAAATTTTCAGTCGTAATTTTGGATGGTATTTATTTACGAAAATGTGTTTAGGGTTCACCGTTAAGTAGGGCAGATTTACGCGCTGTTAATGTAAATTTATGTGATATGTGCTGTATATTATCCGCTAAAGTCCCGAGCAACGATGACCCCACCCTAGCCGATAAAGAAGCAATTTTGGCGTCGCTAAATATAAAAGCGATGACTTTTGACGATACAATAGGTGTATTGAGTCAAGTAACAGGTGAACCGGATACTGTTGCCTCGGTTGGCAGTCCTATTGTCTTACAGCGACGAGGTTCGGTGTATGGAGCCAACGTGCCTATGATTACAGGTTTAGCGCATTGCTATAGATTGTTATCGATAATTATTAATTATTTTGGCATTTATTATAGAATTAGTGAATGACAGTAATGTACAATTTTTGGATCAGGACGATGACGATGATCCGGATACAGAATTATATTTAACTCAGCCATTTGCCTGTGGCACTGCGTTCGCCGTTAGTGTACTAGATTCGTTAATGTCTACGGTAATTTTGTGTTAAATTTATCGTAGGCGAGAAATTGATTTATTTTTGTATTTGTTTGCAGACATATTTCAATCAAAACGCGTTGACTTTGATTAGATCGCTTATTACTGGTGGTGCTACTCCTGAACTTGAGTTGATTTTAGCTGAAGGAGCAGGGCTTCGTGGAGGATATAGGTAATTTATACTCAAAACTATTATACATATAAGTGTGTAATGATGTTTGTTTTATTTCTATAGTACTGCAGATAGTTTATCGAATAGAGATCGTTGTCGCGTAGGTCAAATATCTTTATACGATGGTCCGTTAGCTCAATTCGGTGAAGCAGGGAAATACGGTGATCTGTTTGTTGCTGCGCTCAAATCATACGGTATGCTCTGCATTGGTCTGTACCGATTTCGCGACACGAGTTCGTCGTGCGATGCAAGCAGTAAACGTTACGTTATCACGAATCCTCCCGATGATTTCCAGTTGCTGCCGACCGATCAGGTACTTTGGTAGAATGTTCACAAAGGGTGCTTTCCAGCTAGGTACAAAGTTAACACTGTGTAACACAGTGTATGATACCTGCGTTCCAACTACGCCATGGTACGACTCAACTCGACTCTGCCATACTCTGCTAAAAAGCAAAGTCTGGAGCAATTGGTAATTCGCATACCAACTTTTAAAAAATTTACATGTATGGTATCACTGCGTCCTGCGTAAATTACAACAAAACCATATTGTACTTGTGCATTTTCGGCTTGGATTGATATGTTAAATATTTAATTAAATTGCACACTTCGAATTTGATTAATATCATTCATTATTAATAGGTTCTTATTGAATTTGTCAGGATCTAGGGATAAATGACTTTCGCGCACTCTATTCGTGATCGAAATTATCGTTGGCGGCGCTAGTAGCGTTAATAAAAATGCCTGGCGTAATGACCAATGTATTTGACAGTTGAGATAGAGGCTATGATTGGACACGCGAAAGCCAGCAAAGTGAAATATCTTTTAAAGAGAACTGATTATAAATGTTCTTTGCCAAAACGAATAACTCTTGGAGTCAGAATCTTTTATGTTGTGTTCTTTAAAAGTGTATTTTGATTGTAATTGTTATTTACAAAGTATTTGTGAATTATCAGAAGAATTTACTTCGTCAAATATGATAAATATTTTGTTCCTTGGATATTTATAAAAAAATGACAGCTGGCCATTAGTGGAACAAACAGCTGCTTGGTACATTAATGCCGGGCGTAATGACCAATTTTTGTAGTACATTAGTTTCACCGCCAGAGAGCGAGTTGTTAATTTCGATCACGAATTGGGTAGAGTACGTAACTCCTAAAGTGTTCCAACTAGCAATCGACACAGTGTTTGAGAATGTCTGACGTTGTTTGACAAAGTTCCCTTGCTGGAAAGCACCCAAAATAATGAAAGCTTTTGTGACCTTGGTTTCTCTGGTAGGTGTTCGTATTGATGCAGTTTGATCCGGGTTTGGAGTATAAACCGGTTCGTGGACGTGTTGGTGGCGGTCAGGGGAGCGGCACTGGTGGGGGTGGTTCAAACAAAGATGATAACTCCTGACTACTGTTGTGTAGCGCCCTCACAGATGGTCCCTACTCCTATATATAGACCACATATGGTCAACCATCCACCATTCCGATATCATATCTTTTTATTATTCTGATTATTATTATTATTTGGTTGCATGTATTAATATTAGACATCCTGTTTTATTATCATTATTATTATGACCGTTTGATTTATTGTTTGTAGGTTTGTTTGATTATAATTTAGTATGTTTCTATATTATTCATGGTTTATACCTATCAGTTGTGTTTCGATTATTATTTCTCCCTATCTATATCATTAATTTCTTAGTTCATGCGTAATGTGGACGAGTCGACTGGTGGCTTGGAGGAGTATTGGATGTGAAGAGGGTGGTAGCTACACTTATTCTGTGTTTCCCCCAATTTAAACAATTAAACTACGTTAATTGAAACATTTTAAACACTGACTAGTGCTTTAACTTACGTACGTAATAAACTGATGTGCGTCTAGCTGTCGATGTCGCATTGCGGACAGGAGGAGGCAACAGCTACCGTAGATACATTTATATATATTTTTGGGCTGTATTCGCCGTAAAAGCTATTTAAGTTAAGGACATGACTTGATACAATTACTACTACTAGTACATAATAATACCACGGTTTGCTCATTTTCTGTAAGGTTACAAAGCACTACGATCAGTGGATGGGCGAATGAGCAAATCATGGTTGTAACAGTGACAACCATCTCGAGCTTTTTGTGAGTGCAAATGATGTGTGTTTGTATTTATGTTGCGAGTGTGCTAATTTAGGCAAATTTGTAAATGTGTACATGTCACTAAGGGAAATTTTTGCAATCATGACCTAATTAACGTTTTTAAATAATAGATTTTTTTTAAAAAAAGCTAATCATTTAATGACGAGTTGTAAAAAGTGTATATTTATAAACAATGAATTGTGATATTATTGTAAATAATTAATTAATAGCTGCGAGACGTTTACTATGCATTCTTTTTAAATGTTAAGTTTTAATGAAATACTGATTTGTAGATTTTATCAAACATTTTTCACTTGTAATTGTTACATCTCACCAAACATTTCAGATAGCACGTGTTCGTTCTTTCATCCGTCCTCTTTAGATAAGCTTTCAACCCTATCAAACATTTATCGGATAGACTCGATCTATGTACTATTGAGACGGTTGAAAGCTTCGTCTATCAAGGACATATACACTCAATATTCCAAAGGCGTTACATGCTACAGTGTCTTGTTAAATAAGTGTACAGACTGCAAAATCCGCTACATTTGATATTATTCAAAAAAATAATCACACATTGCTGGATGTCACAAAACTATCTCAATCGCAATAACCAAAAGCATGTTACCTGAAATCACTACATACATACGTACATATGTTTCGAATTCCATAGTATAATAACATTTCATCATAACATTCATTCACTCATTCGCGCTGAGGTACATTATACACTTGCATTGTTGTAATAACTATGTGGGTAATTTGCTTAGACTAGCTTTACTAATTTGTTCTTTTAAATACTTAAAAGTGCAATTAACTCAATGGAAAATAAACACCACTAAACGAAAAAATTCATTTATACGATAGAGACTATCAAATTTTAATAAAAAAAAAATAATTATAGCGGTGTTAATGTTTTGTTAATAAGATATAAGAAGCAACAACACTTTGTAAATTGCCAAAAAAGAAAATAAATTGGCGTATTTGTATATATGTATTTAGTCGGTTTTCATGTATTTTTTACAGTTTATAAATACATTTAGCAAGTACCCACATAGCAGTGGCTTATTATAATATAATTTAGAATATTTGAAAAACAAACAATTTCTACGTTACAGTTTTATAATACGCTCATTTGCTCTAAATTGGCTCTTAATATTAACATTGCACTGGGCAATTATTAAAAAAAAATAATATTGTTGTTGATGTTATCATAATTGTTATATAAAAATACATATATTGTAAAAAATATATTAAATAATACACAAAAACTTTATAATGAAATATCAAACCTTCGTTAATTTACATGACAATTCACTTCATGTCCTGGTGATGGCGACGGCGACGGCTGCGTTATTGTCTTAAGGGGGTCTTCCGGTATAATTTTTTCAAAAAATCGATTTTTTTTACATGAAATCAAAGCTAAACATGTCTAGAATATGTGGGTAAAAGGATATTTCGATCCGGCAAATATTTGCGTCGTTACAGGCTTTTGAATGCATCGCCGTCCCGAGCGATATGGGTCGCGCAGGTATAACTTTTGTCGCGCGCGCAAACATTAAACGTGTTTTTCTCGAAACTACATTTTTCAAAACTGCGAGCATTCTAGCGTTTGAACGGTTCAACCAATTGACTTTGTTCTTTGCTTCCGTTATTGAAAACACTTTTCTTTATGGAATAAACTAACCTCCCGGTGCAATTTACAAATTTAAAGATTTTTTACAGCCTGTCAAAGTAAAAAAATCGACCGAAAAACACGACTTTTTTTTCAAATGCCCAACATTTTGTCAAATTTTGAGTTATACAAAATTTCGTAGTTCATTCCATTCTCTGAACTATACTCTTCAAGAAACTGAGCTGATTTTGTTTCTCGGTGACAAATAGCGACCCCTAGGCTGCTCGCAGTTTTGGAACATTTCCGCCGGGCAGCCGCCATATTGGACGCTATTTTGATTTTTTCGACACGACAAAAATCCCAATTGTAGAGCAAGGATGAATAAATGTTTAAAAAAAACCCCAGGTTTCTAACTCTTACCAGTTCCCTGGAAAAAAAATCCAAAGTTTGGGTCAATTATACCGGAAGACCCCCTTAAAGATAAATGTTTAACAAAATAAAAACAAGTTTGGTATATTTTTTATTACAAGTATAAAAATATCTATTTACATCAAAATATTATACAATAATAACTTTGAAAAAGTGTTCTATTTTTTATTCAATAATCTCCTAGGTGTAATCGCCCTAGGCGTATCTCCATCAATAGATAAATTTAGATTTTGAATTGGCGGCAGGGTGACATTTCTGAATCGCGGCGACGTTTCCGCATTCGTGTACTTGGTGTTCGTCTTCGGTATGGAAGTGCCGGACTTCTGTCGGGAATTGGCCGAACATCGACTCAATTTATTCTCGTTTCTAGTCGCACTGAGCGGCGCAATTTTACCGGACATATGACTCTGGTAAGGCACATACGAGTTACTAATATACGGAAGTGACGAATACTCGTTGCACGAGTCTCGTTGCCATTTCGATGCGGATAAATGCGAACGCATCACTGGACTTTGGTATTCGAATTTTGGGTAGCGCATCGGCGAACTGGTGAGTGGCTGCGAAGTTATTTGCAGGAAATGGTCTTTACTTGTGCACGGCGCCATATTTGCTTCGGGTTTCCTGGAGGTGGCGCTGCTTAAGCACATATTTTGAGTCTTCGTTGGTTTTGTAGTTGAGGTTGAGGTTGAACTTGATGAAGTGCTGTTAGGTTCGGTGGAAAGTCTTGCTTGGATTTGTTTTAATACATTGTTTATCACAGTCTCTTTTATTTTGTTTCTTATATTGTCGGCTTGTGTGCTTTGAACGTTGCTTCCACATCCAGTATCTGCGTCTGAGTGTTCCGCTATAATTTCATCGTAATATTCACACGAATCTCCGGCATACGATGCAGATGAATTAATTAGACTTCCAACAATTCTGTTAATAGAAGATTATAGTTTGTTTTTAAAAATATCAATTTTCATAAGTTGCTTTTAGGTTGACATAGAGTGACTAGATATATAAGAGTGTGGACAATCGACGAGACGTCCCTATCCAAAGCATAGAGCTCAGGTTCCTCGCTTGTGATTGGTCGCCGCCATAGTTTGTCTAAATGTTCAAATGAAATGCATTGCGTTATATGGAGTGTGCGGCTCATATTTTCTTATACTCTTTAATTCTAAAGGACCAGATAAGATAATTGCACCCCGTATTTTTTATGTTATTCCTGAATAAATTCTGCGTATTTTATTCCGCGACAGCATATGTCTATCTTTTATAGAAACATTTATACAAATGTCGAAACATTTCGCGCTCAAATATTACGGTATAAACATAATTTTAAAATACACAGTTTGAATTAATAAATGTAATAAGCATAATAAACAGTGTTTATTTTAAGAGATTCGCGAAATGTATAACACTAAATAACTTGCAAGTATACAGCACAAATAGTTATATTAGCCCGCGAAATGTTTGGAATTTAGTATAAATGTTTCTATAATAGATAGACCTATGCTGTCGCGGAATGAAATACGCAGAATTTATTCAGGAATAACATAAAAAATACGGGGTGCTATTATCTTATCTGGTCCTTTAGATTTAAAGAGTATAAGAAAATATGAGCCGCGCGCTCCATATAACGCAATGCATTTCGTTTGAACATTTAGACAAACTATGGCGGCGCCAATCACAGGCTGGGAAGCTATTGTCCACACTCTTATATATCTAGTCACTCTAGGTTGACATAGTTTATTCTATGACGTAACACATAGGTACCACGTCATAATAAACATTTTAAGGAACAAAGCACATTTTGCACGATTTAGAAATGTATATTGCAAATTTTCTCAATTAAATTAATAATCTAAGAATAGACCATAACGTCTATAATATATTCGCAAGGATACACAGATTAGCGCTTATGCTGTTAGTAAATGCAACATGGTATTACAAGACTAACGCTACACATGCAACCGTGCAAACTTATAAGTACACAAATTGTAAATATATAACGCTACCGCAGACAAGTATATCCATGTCTGACGACAAACACAAAAAAAAAGTATATTTACAAAGAAAAATTGAATCTTAATAGGAAATAATATATGAAATATCCTATATTCGTAATATTCCTAACATGTGCGTCAAAATTTTATTTTGAAGTGCAACACACCTTATATGTGGGAATTGATCTTGCCATTGTTTACTTTCGCTATCCTTTAGACCGGTTGCATTATCATCGCCATAAATAGCGTTTTCAAATTTCTCAAATTCCTGTGACACACGTTTCGAAGCTTCATGCTCTAAATCATCGCCAGACGTCGAACTGCCAGAGCTTTTGCTAAAGCCGAGCGAATCAATGTCATACAAATCGTCGTCATGAATGAAATCAAACGTTGCCGACGATTTCCTCGAGCATTCTGCATCATCTAGTATGTCATCACTTAATATTTTTTCACCGAAATAACTATCTTGCACATAGACATCTGTCGCTGAGTAATTTTGATCTGGTGATGGGTAGTCTAGTTGCAAATTAATTTTCTTAGAGATGCTACGCCTTTTTGACATTTCAAACGAAATAAACCAACACAAAACAAATTCAAACAAAACATTTTTACTGTTAATTTACACTTATATCCCAGTCTAGAAACAGATTGTGCATTACATTGACGCCGTTTGCCTTAACCGTGGTCTATACAAACATTTTATTGATTATTTTGTTAGTCGGCAGCTGACATACTATTCCAATTATACAACAAAATATATACACAAAATACAACATAAAATTTCTAGAAATATTTAAAACAAGTGAATTATATTTAAACGTTTTATATAAAAATTCATTTCATCCTTCAACTTTTAAAATATCGCGCCTTATGAGCTAGAATCTTAAATTACTCTCTACATTATAAGTTAAATGTTGAAATTTATTAAAATGAATTTTAAGTAACTTTAAAGTGGAATTTTTAGATAAATATATATATATTTTTTAAAATTTTAATACTAAATGATTAGACAAAACGGAAATGTCTTATCATCAAGTATTATAAATCCACGTAGTGCCAACGAAATAAATAAGTATAATTGATATTTAATTAAAATATGCGCTGTAATTATTAAACTATTCACGACAAAATGTGTTTAGATAATTAATGAAACATTTAGTATTATACTAATTGGAATTTTGAATGTGTTAAGCTAGTATAAAGTATTTGGTGAGAGTTTGTTGCGTTGGCTACACTATTGCCAACGAAACAATTTTAATGCTTCCTTTCTGCAACTGACGGCTGATCTCAAAGTAAGTTTGAGTAAAGGCTGAGTTTTGTGATTTATTTTAGTGTGTAATAGTATAAGTTTTAAGTGATATAATTAATGTAAGTCTACTATTGATTTGATATTTATTTAACAAGTATTTTATGATACATATGTCGAAGTCGTTTTTGTTTTCTATTAACGTCAATATAGAAATTAGTTTTTTTTGCTAATAAATATTATTCATGTAGACTAAAATAAACTTTTTTATTTCGTCTATATTAATAGATCACTAGGGTGTCTATGGGTGGATTTGTTGGCGCAATAATTGTGTTCTGGGGATCAGAAGTAACACACTAAAGATTTTAATTATTTAAATTTAATTGCTTTCGTAATTGTATTAATTTTAACAGTATTTTTGCGAAAAAGCTGTGTCATTTTAGTACTTTGACCAAGGTTATGTTAATAAATTTCTTTTGTTGTTTGCAGAATTCTCAATAATGTTTATTTGGGATTGGTTCACTGGAGTACTAGGATATTTAGGTTTGTATACTACGTTTCAAAATCAAGTAAAATATTAGCTTAGATAAAATCATTTTTATCAGTTTTTTTTATTATTTGAAGGTTATAATTAAAATAACATGCTTGCAAACGTGATCAATATACGTCTTATACATCATATGTTTGTGATAAATATAGATATCTCATTTTAAATTTATCTTGTTGGGGGAATGTTTATAACTGTTAGCCCTATTTTAGTAGTATAGTATATATGTTAGGTTAGTTTTATGGTTAAGATGTATGCAATCCTCATTGAGTTCTATGGCGAATCTAAAATCTTATATCTGCATTTGTAGTAATTTGGTACGAAAATCTAGATGATGTTTAGTATTTTTTGATGAAATTCTATTTTAAGACTTGAAGTTTTATAGGTTGTCGTTGTTTGGCAATAATTTTGTGTAAAACTCGATAAAATCTGTTGTACTAGGTTTAGCAAACCGTAAGGGTAAATACGTATTTACCGGTTTGCCCGGTTCGGGTAAATCAATTTTAATACAACAATTAATCGAAGCCAATGAAATCGATGCGACTGTACCGTGGCCCGATGACGCTCACACTAGAGGGCAACCTCTACCGGAATGTGAGTGTTTGTTCGATAACTTCTTGTAAAACTGTTATGACGTGTGTGCAGGCTTATGGAAGAAGTCGGGCAAATTGTTGTTTCTGGGTTTGGATAATGCGGGCAAGACAACTCTTCTTCACATGCTCAAAGATGACCGTTTGGCGCAGCCCGTTCCAACACTGCACCCGAGTAAGCTAAGCTTTCACACACTCCTAATTTGCGTAAACATCACATTCATTCACATGCAAATGCACTTGAACTCGTCAATAACAATTCGCTGATAAATTTGTTCTTTTTTACTGAGTTCAACTGTATTATTGTTTACGTGATAATAGCAGCTATTATTCTCTTTACTGCTTTCATCTTTAATTAATGTGTGAATAACTAACGTAATATCTAAATTTCAGCTTCCGAAGAATTATCAATCGGCAATATGAGATTTACCACATTTGATTTAGGTGGCCATCCGCAAGGTAACCTATAAAAATATTTGAAAAAAAATTGTTTTATATTACTAAATAAAATGTTTTAGCGCGACGTGTGTGGAAAGATTATTTCCCAGCTGTCGATGCAATCGTTTTCTTAATTGATGCATACGATCGTAATCGTTTCGTCGAGAGTAAAAATGAATTAGACTCGTTATTGACAGATGAAACATTATCGAATTGTCCGGTGTTGATTTTGGGCAATAAGATTGACGTGCCTGGCGCAGCATCCGAAGACGAAATGAGGAACTTCTTTGCGCTGTTTGGTCAAACAACTGGCAAAGTAATTTGTGTGGCACACACTGGCCCCCAGACAGATTGTTGACGTTTTTGTTTGTTTTATAGGGTAAAGTGCCTAGGGGCGAACTACCCGGACGTCCGCTAGAATTATTTATGTGTTCAGTGTTGAAACGACAGGGTTACGGTGAAGGATTCCGTTGGTTGGCGCAGTACATCGATTGAATATACAAATAAAAACAATTCCGAACTCATATAAATTAATTACTCGGGAACACATTGGCAGCTGTGTCATCCATTGTTGTTGATGTGTTTTCTTTTTTTTATACAAAACAAAATTGAGAAAGGACTTATCAGTTGTGAAGTGTTTGGGCCTCATTTTAATTTCCTGATCCTCGGTTATTCCTCTTGTGTTTGGGACTGAATATGATTTCGTTTTAGGTGAATTATTTAATAAATTATGCAACATTTATTAAACAATTTATTTACATTTATTATAAATTTACTGTACGCTTATTACATATCACAGCTTATTCCTAAGCTCCTGATCTATACCTTCCGGGGCCGTAATGAAGTGTTTCTCAACTATATCCGGCGTAACTTCCTCTAAAGTTGTCGGACTCCATTTAGCATTCTGGTCTTTATCAATCAACAAAGCTCGCACACCTTACAAATAAAAAAAACTATATATTTTTTAAAAACATAAATTTATTGTTGTATACCTTCATAAAAATCTTTTTGCTTCATGGTATTAACAGCAACATTATACTCCATTTGTAAACAATCCCATAACGACAATTGCGCCCCGCGTTCCAATAACGTTTTCGTAACTTTCATGCTAGTTGGCGACATTTTCGATATTAATTTCATCGTATTTTGAGCCCATTCGGAATCATCGGCTTTCAATCTACTTAGTATTTCTTCAACCGTCGCGGCAGAGAAGCAAGCGTCTATTTGTTTTAAATTAGGTGCCAAGGTGAATTCAGGCGTTGTTTTCAACGTAAATTTACTCAAAACCTTGTCGACGTCATGCTCATTAGAACAATTGTTAATTAATTCTTGTTCTAATTCCATTAAGTGTTTGCTTTCAATATAATGTGTAGCTACGCCTGCTTTGAGTACATCAGCTCCTTTTAGTCTGTGGCCAGTTAGGCCTAAATATAAACCTAGTTTGCCGCCGAGACGCGGTAAGAAATACGAACCGCCAACATCAGGAAATAAACCAATTTGAGTTTCTGGCATGGCGAATAGCGTTCGCTCAGTTGCGATACGATATTGGCCATGCACTGATAAACCAACACCGCCACCCATTACGATACCGTCGATAAATGCAATGTAGGGTATTTTATAAGTGCCGATGATACCATTCATGGCGTACTCAAGTTTAAAAAAATCTTTACCCAAATGTTCACCATTCAATCCAGCCTGTGCGATTGATTTCACATCGCCACCAGCGCAAAACGCCTTCTCGCCGGTGCCCTTAACGAGCACCAAAGACTTATCTTGTTCCCATTTTATTAGCGTCGGTATAATTTTCCGAACCATTGATATGTTCAGGGCGTTCAATGCCTTTGGACGGTTAAGCGTTAAAACACCTTTATCTTTGATTGATTCAATTATGACATCGTTAGTATCGGATGACATATTTCGCGTCAATTTTGCGCCGACAAGAAAACGCTTACAAAAATTTGTAGGCACAGAAATTTGTTTAAACATCTGCAAAATGCGAAAGTCACTTTTATGTCATACACATAACCAAATTATAATTATATCCGCTTTGCATTTGATTTTTCATCAATTAATATTATTCGAATTAATATACGCTTAAAAACTTAATATCTTACCATGTTTCTTCTATAAAACACTCTTAGATATCTCGCATGCGTTATTAATTTCTTAATAAAAGGTCAACGGAGATGATAATGATTAGTGGTGGCAATTTTAAACTTACGTTAATACTTACAAAGTCAGGGTGCTGCTAGAATTTCTCGTATAAACTGCAAAATAAAGAACATTGTACTGTATATATCTATTAGTATGATTTATATTCGTTTAACACCGATAAACAGTGCACGTCAATATGTTTTATCACATTTTGGACAGGGATGTACACTATTTATAGGTGAAAAACTAAAGATAGCAAAAGATTTATGACAATTTAGGCATGCGCGCTTATATTTAACAAGCATGCGCAGTACACACATGTATTCCATATTGCTAGAATCACTACATCTAAGGCGCTTCTAATATTTGGTTAGGAGTTAGGAGAATTTACAATTCTAATTTCAGGTGCCTCAAGCACAGAATAGCTTAAGCTTCTTAAACTTAGTATTACAAGGTTTCGCAGAATGTTAGGGTTTGAATATCTAGGGATACTTTAGATATGAGAGGTATATGACCTAGCCAGTTTCAACTGGGGTAAATCTTGATAGGATTACGGGTTTTTACTGATAAATACCGTAATTATAAGTCAGGTCGTAAATTTGACATTAGTAGAATTACATCATTATATTTGTTATCTAATCGATTAGTTTGACTGTTTAAATGAGTGTAATATTGAAATTAAAAAAAACTTCCAATATATATGTCTATCAGCGAGAGATATTTGCATATATGATTAAAACCATGGTATCAAATATATTATACGGTTTTTGTGGGCAAACCAACGCAACGATTAAAAGAGAAAAATGGTTCACAGGCTTTAGTTTGTTTAAATTATGATTAAATCTGGAATTATAACTCATCTCTCGTAACGCTTAATAGCAGCACATATATTTGAATTTCATATACTGAATGCGTTTCTTAATTCACCAAGAATTTCTGTTTTACGTTTATATTATGCGCAATTTTTATATATTTCATGTACTTAGTAGTTTTTCTAAATAACTTATTTCAAGTAATTTTATCTTAAACTAATCTACTTTTTACTTTTTTGTACGATGTTATAAGTATTGTAATCAAGAAAATAATTTATCTTGAGATTTTAAAGCAAATATACTTTTTGACCTTCCCTGAATCGAGACTATTTTGGGAATGTGTGTATGTGTGAATGTGTATGTGCGTATATGTGCCTATATGTGTGTGTGAGAGAAATGGCACTTTACTACCTGGACAGTGGTACGAAAAATTATGAACTTAAGAATTATATATATCTGATAAGAAAACTTCTTATTTTTGAATTGTATATACAATCCGGAAGTGCTTGTTCACTTGACTCGTTTTTTTTTGCAATATCACCGAAACGTCTGCTCTTACAGTAAAATAGTTGCAATAAAACTAAAAGATATTAATATTTCGAACATTTATATTTATATATGTATATATACTGAATGAACGAAGAATATATGTATGTATGTAACACACACGATATTGAGCACTTATAGGACATCACATATAAAAAAGATTATAATGTGCATGTTATTCAAATTTAGAATTTGCGGAATGCGCAGAGGCATCGGTAGGCACCCTCGTATAAACGTATATATATATATATATATACACACAGAGAGACGAACAGACAAACGGACCCCGAGGGCCGTAGCGCACCCGACCGCGAGTCTCCCTGTGTCTTTCGCGCTGTTCACACGAACACCGAGAGCGAGGGGTTCGAAAACGTCTCTTGTTGCATGTGAACGCGTTAAACATACATACATATGTACAATCTCGACTCGTCAACAACGTGACAGTGACCGATCAGTTTATCCTAGATCTCGATTTATTCGCAGTAGTAACAAATTATTATCCAGTACCAAATCATATCGGTTTTGCATCCAATGCAATTGAATCGCGCCATTTTATTTCGAATAACGAACCACGTGCGTCCGATATTTTTCGGAGAATTATGTAACCGATAATAACCGGCCGTCCAATAAGTTAGTTTAGTAGTGGTCAGAACTTTGTTAAGGTCGGTTCGTAACGCTGGGCCCATTGTTAACTGGACACGGAACACAATGGTTTGATCTTTGGTCATATTTGTCAACATAAGCGATAACGACATTGACCGAACGGTCGTTTTCTGTGAAATTTTGTGCGAAAAAAAAAATAATGTGTTCTGGAAACTGGTGAAATGACTAGATTGTGAACGCACGCGAGGAATCTTTTTTTTTTTTTGTTTTTGACTTTGAACATTTTTGACAATGTTGCTACGAATGCTTAGCGCATTATTGTGTGTGCATTTGTTGTTGGTTTTGTCGACGAATTGTACACTTACACAAAGGCACCAACAGAGGACCAAGTACACCGCTGATGAACTTCTAATCGCTCACTTTCCAACGAAAATCTCTTTGGATGTCGATTTGGATCCGTGTAAAGCAGGTACTGTTTTACATTTTTAAAAAATACGTACAAATACGCGCGTGTGTAGTTAGGAAAGTTACTGAGCGCAAACAAATCATTTCTAAACATTATCCATTGAACCATTTTTATTTTGAAAACCCAAAAAAATTAACCGGCCATTGCACATCACAATTTATATATTTATGATATATAATTATATAGTAATTATTTTAAGAACAATATATTTATTTCGCATTTGTTTTTTTTTAAATTATTTATTTGGAACATTTTGATAATATATAGTAAAATTTGTCGAAGAACAGCATTCCTAAGCGCACTATAGTTCATAATAATAGTCCCTGGAATACGTGTGTATGTTGCTTACAATTTATGTTATCTGTGTACAGTAGTATGTACTTATAATATAAATTGGATTTATATTGATTGGATTTCGAATATATTTAGATACTCCAGCTAGTAATCAATTTGTTGTATAATATAATTAATATGTTCGTCATAATTCTATTTATTGATAGAACTACTTTGCACTGGTTTTCGCTAAATCTACTTTAATGGTATAGTAAATAACATATCATTGATGTAATCAGTTGACGCATATATTCACAAAATTATGCATATATATATGTGTATCAAAGAAATGCTTGTAGTTATTTATAATACGCGTTTTTCCCAAATTGAGTATCAGTAAATGTACATTTATTACAATTTCAACAGTATCATATGGTCTGTATAAAAATATGATTTATACAAAATAAAAACAATGCGAACACAGGATATAAATGTCAATAGCACACATTGTACGCATGCACATAGAGTATTCATTGTTTTTTATATCAACTGATTCACGGGAAGTTCAAAGGCGATATTCGATCAAATCACAACACATATAATTCCATTAACAGAAATAATGTTTTGGTAGGGGAATGATAGATCTATATATATGTACATACATACATACATACATATGTAGGTATGCCGACACACAATGTTCGAGAATCTCAAAGGCAATTAATTACAACCCTTATATTACAGTGATCTTGTTAACGTAGCACATGTCTCCGCAGAACATTCTTGTGGAATTCTACTTTAAGAACATATATACATATAAATATTATATCTATATATATAGAATAATAAGCAACGTATGAAATTTAAAAATACGCATAAATTATACAGTATTTAAAAATTCCTTTACAAGAGATTAAATTACTCATACATGAAATGGTAATTTCAAGAAATATTCATTCGCTAATTTGCCTAATAGAACTATAATTACACACAAAGCCGCATATACCACAAACTTACTTACTGTTTCATTTTTTCCTATACATTTACTTTCTTATACGAAGTAATACGGAAGTATTGAAATCACGAAATTTTCGATTTCGTGATTTTTACAGAAATATACCTTTCGACCTTCTCTGAATAAAACCTGATTATTTTTAAAACGCCTTATCTCCCTCACTCTCTCTGTGAGTGTGTGTGTGTGTGAGAGAGAGAGAGAGAATAGTCAGTAACAGCTTTAAACGGTTAAAGGTAAAATAATGAAATTTTAAACTAATTATTAATACAACAAACCACTCATTTATTATTTAAAATTATGCACAATAATTCAAACCATATATGATTAAAATAAGAATTAGTTGCTATAGATTTATGAAATGCACATATTAAATTCAATTTTAATTTGCTAAAACATTTATTGTACAATTAGCATAAATACTTAAATTTATATGTTACCAAAATAAGGTGGAATAAAATGAATTTATGGTTTAATAATCTATGAATATTGCTGTAATATTATAATATAGTTATTAAAATTTAAGTATAAGAAGTCGTAGCATATAAAACAATGCAACGGAATGAATAATATGTGTGCGAACGGACACTTGGTTCGTTCTTATCAACGATGAAACTAGATGCCGAAGCGCCACACCACGCCACGCTACTTTACGCCATACCATACTATACCACAGCACACCAAAGCGCGGGCGTCATTCATTCTGCGACGGTAAATCCAAGTTTAATTCGGGCCAGGCACCTCTATTAGTCCCACAATCCCCTCACTCCATTATCATGTCGTAAACAGTAAAGCGTACGTTTCACAAGAAGACGCTGATGAGGTGGCACATCCGCGGCTTAACGCAACTCGCCTTTCAGCTGACTGAAGATTGATAAGAGACCATCCCCTTAACTTTCAGTTCTGTTTCATTTCATTCAAGGCCTATTTACGTACCTACAATCTACATACATTTTTATTCCGACTTAAGCCCTACGTAACTTTGATATTACGACAACTTAAAAATAGTGGTGCAATTTTCTAGGGATAAGGAATCATTGTTGCTATTTAGTGGGGTTAATTATAAAAGATCGCAAATCTAAATTTATCTAAACTCATTCGTGCATGATTCCGTTGATTATGATGACATATAGTTTCGAGCAATTTCAGATTGATTTTACGATCAAAGCTTATGGATATACGATAACGTCACGCTCGTGTACGTATTGTCGTAAATTATTGTTCGCATTTAGATTTACTTTGTTTACCGGTTCCGTGATTAGATTTGCATTGATGTTTGGCAAATTTCCGTTTGTGTAATGCTACAACCAGCAGCAGCTTAATTTCATTTCGTTTACGGAAAAGCCATTTCATGTAAAACATACGCTCAGATTTCTATTTGTAACCAAGAAGACGAGGGTTTCGTTTATTTTTTTTTAGTAAATTTCATCGTTTTAAGTAAATTTAGTGTAAATGTGAAAAAGAAAAAAAAATGTATATATATAAAAAAACGTCGACTGTTTTTAATTAAATGAAGCAGTTGTGTTTGTGTTTTAATTAGGGTGTTTGGGGTAGTGTCAAAAAATAAAAACAGCTAATGCATTTTCGGTCCCCCAACCGATGTCAAGCCCTCGAAAAGAGCTATCTTGACAGCAGATTATTCATCAAAATGTCACACGACGTGGCGTACGTATAATCCTGTGCAAGAGCTCATTAATTAATCGTCTCGGCATTCGTAAACCCTCCATGCGCCTAAAATAGTCGCGAAAGCACCGAAAGATTGACGCAGTATGTATATGCTACATACTTCTGTATAGGCGCGCAACAACACAATCATACTAGTCTTGCCAGTTGATTACGTTTACGTGTATGTTTTATGATATTGCATACGTAATATAATTCACAAACAGCTTTAGCATAATATTATTGATTACAAAAAGCCATGGCAAATGATGAAGCCGTCAGCGACATCAATTCGTTAAATTCATCTATAGCTCCACTGGCGTACAAATACAGAATTGAAAGCAGTGCAAACTTGCAAACAAATATTCTTGAATGCATATTAAAAGTTCTTCAAATAATCGATTTAATTTCCAAGAGAAAATATTGATTGTCTCCAGTGTAACACAATGCATAGTGAAATAAGAGAAGCACGCATGCAACGAATAATAGAGTTCAAATGACATGTTTCTAGTTATATATATATATACTTATTCGCACACATAAGCTGTACACAAAGTCAATCGAACGACCGGGGAACATGAAAAGCCTTACGGGGTTCGTCATTGCCGCCGTGCCGCGCCACACAAACACTCGCCTCGCCGCTTATCGCGAGGAAATGAAATAGAATGTTCCCTGTAGGCAGGTAAACGCATAACGGAAACAGCGTCGCTACGCTCTGCAGGATGCCAAGCGGCTTGTTTAGTCAAAGAGATATTTTACGTTAATTTCGCAAATAGCGAAAATATTTTCGCGACAGATAATGATGCAAGGGATTCAATGCGATGGATCATTGGTGCAAATGTGTAACCTTGAGATTGAGAACAGGTTTGATTTTATGGAGCGTGAACAATTTTTTTATTTATTTTGTCGATTTAATCTTGGGGCACCTCTCAAGTATAACGATTTGTGGCTTAGTCTGGGGGTATCGGTTTGCTGTAGTAAATCTTGACGATCCGCTCCTCTCGGATCGCGACGAATTGGGATCGAACAAGTTTACTTGAATGTCGTGTGTGACGTAGCTGCCCGAATGGTTCGGGTGCCCGTGCGGGTCAGGGAAGGGTCACCAAACTGCAGATAGCCACGGATCAAGGGCGGACATTTCACAGAGATATTGTCGGCAAACAAACACAAGCACACACACACATACACACACACACACGCGCAGAAACAAACAAACACAAACATTCAGTTATAAAACAAAGTTATCTTTCGTTCAACATGATGTGCAAACACATACAGATTTAGCTCACGTTTATACGGATATAGTATGAAAATAATTGAAACACACAATTTCTAGTTTTTATTCCGTATTTGTAGACTCCTGTGCTATATTAATTTGTACAACTTTTGGAAGTTTGCGTGATAGAACATTTTGTTTAATTAGGTTTCGCTAACTCATGCGTTACCTGGTTAAAACATTTAATTAATTTATATTGTCTATTTTTGAAACCTTATAAATTACTGTTGCATATATCATATTTCATTTCATAAACATATACACTACTCGTTATTCAATTATTTTATTATTTATTATTTCATTTAAATTATTTATTATTTCATTTATATATTCTATACTTTCACTTTTACATCAAATCGATTTTTAGTTAAGCTTTTGTTTTGATACATTTTTATGCACTGCAAATATATTTTCCCGTACATATTCTATCAATAGCTGAGTGATAATTTTCATCACAATTCTTTTTATATACAATTCACTATCTTCAAATTTCATATATTTATATTTATAAATCAAATAAAAAATATCCGCTGTGACTTGCACTGAACTTCCTTAAACGTATTTTGTTTACATCGGAAGGATATTAAAATACAAATGTTTTTAAATTCAAGGAAATATAATTACTTATTATGCTATAATTTTTTACGTTTTATAATTAACTCAAAAAACCCACCTACAATATATATAAATATAATCATTATTGATATTAAATATCAAATTCCAAATTATTTGAGTTTTGTTATTCTATTAAACAATTGACAGGCATAATTAATGACGATTTATATAATATTATTTCATACACCTACGTAACCATGTGAACATAAATAAATGTATAAAATATATTAAATAAATTTTAATTGCGAACAAACACACAAACAAACATACACACACACACACACATAAACTCATTCATAAATAAACACTCACACACAGACAGAAGTTATTCTACAAAATAGTCAGACTCGATTCAGGGAAGGTCAATAGGTATTAAATCTCGAGATGGAATTTTTTCACGATTACAATACTTATTACTTCGTATAAGTTAGTAAAACACATCTGTTGTCTAGATATGTACATGCGTATGTGGAGTGTACGCATTGAAATATAATATAAAAGTGCATTGAAACTGTTTTGGTTTTGCACACATTAGGCAAAGTTCATTGCAGTGTATAAAATTACCATAATGTAATGTACACATTTCAATGACGTGGCGCAGGGGTAGATTTTAATTACTACCAGTGCAAATGACAGTTGTAACGTTTGTAACTTGCACACTAACATCATGGTTGATTCATCGAACACCACTTCACTTACTAATAGACTTCATCTTCCCATTTCCCTCATTTTATTATTTATTTATAATAAGCTTCAATTCATCATAAATCAACTACCAGACTAACTAAACTAATAAAAAAAAACTATTAAATACATTAATTCTAACACAAAAACACCTGGTTTAGTTAGTAAATGTATAACGAAATAATTTATAATAAAAACATATTAAACCAGCAGAATGCCACTAAATTTTGTAGGTAATTATACTACAGAGCCTAGTTTATTATACCAACAAGAACAGCACCGTTAAAAAATGCAATAAAATCTTCGTAAAAAGATATGGTTGAAATGAAATCCAGACATTATAGTCGCAAAAAAAACCTTATACCTTTAACGTAGCTGCTGCCACCAAATTCACTCATTACTCAAAGTAAAAATATTACAATTTAATAAATTATAAACATATCCAGTACAGTAATAATATCGATAAAATTAAATGAGTAACAACAGTTAACCACTAGATGCAATGTTAACAAAATTATTATAGTCAATATTTGCTAATAACAATAAAAATTAACCGGCACATAACAAGAGTACATTATTTACATTGCACACCAAAACATTTACTGTAGCCCTATCCGATAAATCGATTTTGAATTACATTTGAAACAACTCGCATTGGGATAATTTAAATAAAATGTTTATAGTTAAAACAGCAAAATGTATTTTCTGATAAATTTTTAATCAATATTTGGTTCTTATTTACTATTGAAACCTTATCATTCTTTGTTTAAGATGAATTTCTCGGCGATATAGCCGTGCCGAGCATTAATTACGATGAAGAGCTTAACATAAAAAAAGCAAAACTCCGACAGGAAGAAGTAGAGAAATATAAACAGGAAGTCCTCGAAGGTCTTCAAGTCGAAGAGGAAGGCCTTACGGAATACATAAGAAAAAAGACAAAGCAACCATCAATTTTCGTTACGGAAAACAATTACAATGACCCAATTGATAACGTCGGGGTTATAAGCGCGAACGACAAGAATAATCAGAAATTAAACAACGGTGCAAAAATATATAAATTACAAACTAAGGATAATTTTAAATTGAATGGCACTAAGCACGAACATAAATTCTCGGAGGATATTAAGGAGAGACTTGTTAAGACGCAAAGTAATAATCGCGAAATTTTCGATGGCACCAATCGTGAGATTGTCACCCCCGACTCTCCTAAATTGTCAATTAACAATAAAACAAGTGAATCCAGTAATGAAGAAACGCAGGAAATTAAGAAGAAAAAACATAAAAGACGACACAATAGACGAAGGCAACAGTGAGTTTTTAATTAATCCAATTTCAGCACAAATCCTACAACAATTACAATTTCCAGCGCGACAAGGAAAACTCCAAGTATGACCGAGTCGCCGAAAACAACTGAAAAATATGAAATCCCTGTGCACGAATTCGAACCGAAATTCGAACATAGTTTTAAAAGCGATAAAAAAATGTTTTCTGACCAAGTCACTTTGAAATTCAACGATGAACTAGAAGAACAAGTCCATCGTCGTGTGACGCGCGCTGCGACCGCTCGCGAAGAAAGAGTTTGGGATTACGGTGTGATTCCGTACGAAATTGATAGAAATTTCAGCGGTGCACATATTGCGCTATTCAAACAAGCGATGAGGCATTGGGAGAATTTCACGTGTGTTAAATTCGTTGAACGGTCACCGATAGAACACCCGAATTATATCGTCTTTACAGAACGACCTTGCGGGTAAATATATTCAAATACATATTTAATGTGCACTATTACATATATAATTGTTGTTATAGATGTTGTTCATTTGTTGGAAAACGTGGGAACGGTCCGCAAGCTATAAGTATTGGGAAAAATTGCGATAAATTCGGAATAGTTGTACATGAACTCGGACACGTTGTCGGATTTTGGCACGAACATACTCGGCCCGATCGGGATCACCATGTTATTATTGTTAAAGATAATATTATGCACGGTAAGCACTTTTTAATTTTTACTTTCTTATACGCAGTATAAGTAAGTATTGTAATCATGAAAAATTTCGAACTCGAGATTTTAACGAAAATATACGTTTTGACCTTCCCTGAATCGATTCCGACTATTTTTTGGAATGACGTCTGTGTGTGTGTGTGTGTGTGTGTGTGTGTGTGTGTGTGTGTGTGTGTGTGTGTGTGTGTGTGTGTGTGTGTGTGTGTGTGTGTGTGTGTGTGTGTGTGTGTGTGTGTGTGTGTGTGTGTGTGTGTGTGTGTGTGTGTGTGTGTGTGTGTGTGTGTGTGTGTGTGTGTGTGTGTGTGTGTGTGTGTGTGTGTGTGTGTGTGTGTGTGTGTGTGTGTGTGAGAGAGAGAGAGAGAGAGAGAGAGAGAGAGAGAGAGACAGAGAGAGCGCGCTCTACAGCCCAAACGGCCTGGCACGAAAACCTCCTATTTTTGAAAACCATATTCCAACCGGAAGTGCATGTTTACCCTAGTCATTTTTTGCAGTTTCTGCAATTACTCAAAAATGGTTACAGTTACAGAAAATTTTTGTGAACAAAAATTAATGATATTTATATTTAGCACAACTTTTGTTTGAATCTATTTTCCAAAAAAAGTACTGGTTTCAAAATAAATGTCTGCTTATTATATATATTGTTACATAAATCGTATCATCTGCGCCTGTCAATTGTTTAACAAAATAGACGTAAATAATTTGAAGTTTGACATTTAATATTTATTCTAAGAAACATATTTAGTGTAAAAGCGATCTAAAGGTTAGAACAAATATTATAAATTAGAAAAATAATGTAACTACGATATGGTTTAACCCATATGCGGATAAGAAAGTTCGGTGCATGACACTGCAGATATTTAAATTTTAATATAAATATTGTGCACTGGTTGAATAATATTAATATGTTTAATGTAACAATTTTCTCCAACCTCGCTAAGTAGGACACACATGCACATAAGCCTAATCGTCTATTAGTATTCCTGAACACGTATAGCCTTATATTATCTACAAAACCAAATTATTGTTAGTTTAATAATAACGACAAACTTAATATGTATATATATATATCGTAAATTTATTAGGTCAAGAGTACAACTTTAATAAATTAACAGACGAAGAAGTTAATTCATTAGGACTCCAATACGATTACGATTCAATAATGCACTACGCAAGAAATACA
Organism: Nebria brevicollis; assembly: GCA_944738965.1. NCBI lineage: Eukaryota > Metazoa > Arthropoda > Insecta > Coleoptera > Carabidae > Nebria > Nebria brevicollis. The sequence continues at coordinate 18,092,294 of OX122898.1, read as the reverse complement.
TTTTCAAAAGGCACCTATTTGGACACCATTCAACCAAATGTTGGCCAAGGCAAAAAGCGCCCTGAAATAGGGCAACGCATACGGCTCAGCGAAGGCGATATATCACAAACGAACTTACTCTACAAATGCCCTAGTACGATCATACAAAAAAACACCGAATTTCATCGTTTACTAAAACATTCACTTGTAGATTGTGGCAGAACATTCCAAGACAGTTCCGGTTCATTTCAAACGCCCTCTTACGTGAACCAAAACACGCTTAAGCAAGGTGAAAAATGTGAATGGCGCATAACAGCAACGCACGGCGAACGAATTGTTCTAAACATAACGGAACTAGATATATTCAAAACATCTGACTGTCGAGATGATTATGTAGAAGTGCGTGATGGTTATTGGCATAAATCACCATTCCTGGGACGGTTTTGTGGGAAAGGCTGGCTAAAAGACGTGATTGAGTCCACAGGAAGTCGGATGTTAGTGACTTTTGTTTCAAGTAATTTACAAGGACACCGTGGCTTTGCCGCACACTATGAAGGTAAGGTTAACATTGTTTTTAAAAACTACAAACTATATATGACGTATTCAATTAGCTATTTGCGGTGGAGATGTTGAAGTAGATGCGTTAGGTCACTTAGAATCGCCAAACTACCCTCAAGATTACACCCCAAATAAAGAATGCATCTGGCGTCTATCAGTGCCAGAAGACTATCAAGTGGCGCTTCGGTTTTTAACTTTCGAGATAGAAAATCATGATTCTTGCGTTTATGATTACGTTGAAGTACGCGACGGTCTTAATTTGGACAGCCCGTTAATTGGAGTGTTCTGCGGCTATAAGATTCCGCCAGATATAAGATCTACATCGAATCACTTGTTGATTAAGTTTGTGTCTGATGGCTCGGTGCAAAAGGCTGGATTCTCTGCTGGCTTTATGAAAGAGTACGATGAGTGCGCTATCAAAGGACACGGCTGCGAACAAGATTGTATTAACACTCTAGGAGGTTATGAATGCTCGTGTCGAATTGGTTATGAACTACATTCGGATGGGAAGACTTGTGAAGGTGTGTATTTTTCGTTTATTTGTTGACTCAATGTGTTCAATAATATTAAAATAATTTCTAGATGCTTGTGGTGGTGTTTATGATTCTGCAAATGGCACAATAATATCGCCATCATTTCCGGAATTATATCCCTCGAATAAAAACTGCGTTTGGGAAATTATAGCCTTACCACAATATCGAATAACTCTAAATTTCACTCATTTCGATTTGGAGGGTAACAATATACATCAACAACAATGCGAATATGATAGTATACATATATGTAGTAAAAAAGGAGCGGATAAATGTGACGTAATTGGAACGTATTGTGGTTCGAAAATTCCTCCACTTATCACATCAGATGGTAACGCGTTACGGATTGTATTTACGTCTGATAATAGTGTGCAGAAGTCTGGGTTCGCTGCTGTATTCCTTACAGGTGTGTAAATACGAAAATATTTCTAATCAATAAATTATATAATTATAATTCCGTTTCTTCTATAGATATGGACGAGTGCGTTGTTGACAATGGGGGATGCCAACACGAATGCCATAACACATTAGGCTCGTACATCTGTTCGTGTCATAACGGCTTTATGTTACATGAAAACCAAAGGGATTGCAAGGAAGGGGGTTGTAAATATGAAATAACGACACCGAAAGGCGAAATCAAAAGTCCTAACTATCCCGACTTATATCCAAGTCGAAAAGATTGCGTTTGGCATTTTTCAACAACGCCCGGCCATCGAATAAAATTAATATTCCAAATATTCGAAATGGAACCACACCAAGAATGCTCGTACGATCACATTGTCATCTATGATGGAGATTCGCCTGATTCGCACACGCTTGGCCGGTTTTGTGGGTCAAAAAAACCGCACGCAATCGTCGCCAGTGGCAACCAGTTATTTATGGTTTTCAAATCTGATTCGTCGGTGCAAAGAAAAGGATTTTTAGCTTATCATTCAACAGCGTGCGGCGGCAATTTACTAGCAACATTGGAACGAAAACATTTCTACTCCCATGCGAAATTCGGTAGCGCTAGCTACGAGAACCACGCAGATTGTGATTGGACAATAGAAGCTTCTTCTGGGTATAACGTTCGATTAATGTTCGTGACATTTGAGGTTGAGGATGAACGCGATTGTGGGTATGATTTCATTGAAGTTTTTAGTGGTTTAGATGCAAGTGGGCCATCGTACGGCCGATTTTGTGGTCATGAGGTGAGTAATATTTTAACCTCAATTATGATCAGTCATTATGTAAACTTATTTCTAGAAGCCCCGCGATATTATCTCTATAAACGATGCATTACTAATCAGATTTCGTTCGGATGATACAATCGCAGGTAAAGGATTTACAATCGCGTACGAAGCAGTACCTCAATATGGAAGTGAAGAAGAGTCGTTTGAGGTTTAGATGTACAAAGTACTGTGAGTGTTTTGTTTTGTATCTGTCAAAAAAATTGTAAACATGATATGCGTGTAATGTGTTGTTTTATTTCATAATGACAATGAAATGGTGATTTCAATATTAGGTACATATATATTTATTGTGTTGATATTTGACTGACATAAATGAATTTATTGGTTAAATTCACTGCCATTTTATGTTTTTTGATCAAGCCAAAATTCATCAAATATTTGTTTTAGTGTGTTTACTTATAAAACGATCGTTCTATATTTATTTCAAGTGGTTAATTTAAGCTTAGTCGCCACTTTGATTTAAGTCATTTTTTTATTGTTAAACTAACAGAATACAATTGTAAATATTTTTCTTATTGTGATGTTTTACGTTTCTTGATGTGTCATAATGTAAGATTAAATGATTTTTATATGTATATTTTTACGTGAATTTGTTTGTTTGTATGTAATGTATTATTTGTGAACATTGTTGTAATAGAATAAATATTAACTAATTTATCACATCATTGTGTCACATCGAAATTAAAGACGTACCGAAATGTATCAATTTCATAAACGGATCCAGATATTCGCCAATACACAATAAGGTATTGTACAATTTATTTTTTTTAGTATGTCTATTTTAGATCTAGATATGAATAGCAATATTGATTGCTAAATTTCGTTATTAGATAATTGAGTTACGAACAGTTGCATATTACGTTACAGATAAATAGATACGTTAAGAGACTCTCCCGTTCAATTAATTTGGTAATGGACAACACTAAACGTGGTTTGATTTAATTGTCTTGTTATTTACGTAATCCTCACTTGCACTATGTAATTATATATTTACGTAAAACAGTAAGGTCCGAAAAATGAGCCTGTAATTCAATAGAAACATTAGTAATCTATTGATAATTACAGACCGTATATAACAATATGTTGCTAATTAGCCGTACTGCAATTTCCACAGTGCATAACATGTGTTTAGACATATTTTGTTTTATATATTTAGCTTTCCTGATTTCTACGGACGTTCATTTGTAGTTTCATAATCACCTTAGGTAATTACGTGCATAATTAATTTAAAAATATCTGCAGTGTCATGCACCGAACTTTCTTATACGCATATGGGTTAAACCATATCGTAGTTACATTATTTTTCTAATTTATAATATTTGTTCTAACCTTTAGATCGCTTTTACACTAAATATGTTTATTAGAATAAATATTAAATGTCAAACTTCAAATTATTTAAGTCGATTTTGTTAAACAATTGACAGGCGCAGATGATACGATTTATGTAACAATATATATAATAAGCAGACATTTATTTTGAAACCAGTACTTTTTTTGGAAAAAAGATTCAAACAAAAGTTGTGCTAAATATAAATATCATTAATTTTTGTTCACAAAAATTTTCTGTAACTGTAACCATTTTTGAGTAATTGCAGAAACTGCAAAAAATGACTAGGGTAAACATGCACTTCCGGTTGGAATATGGTTTTCAAAAATAGGAGGTTTTCGTGCCAGACACATACAATTCTTAAGTTTAAAATTTCATAATTTTCCTTTTCGCCGTTTGGGCTGTAGAGCGCTCACATACACACACACACACACACAGACGGACGTTATTCCAAATATAGTCGGAATCGATTCAGGGAAGGTCAAAACGTATATTTCCGTTAAAATCTCGAGTTCGAAATTTTTCTTGATTACAATACTTATACTGCGTATAAGAAAGTAAAAAATTATGAATGTAAAAGAAAATGTTTATAAATGAATTGTTTTGATTTGAGACTAGAACAATAGATAGATAGTTTTATGAAAATGATAGATAGTTTGACTCAAAAGCGATCAAATAATGTACGAATATGGTAAAGTATTTATTGAAATACTTGCTGGGTATTTAGTGCATTCGAATTCTTTGCGCGTTGCCTAGCTTTGCTATGTGCGTTCGTCATGAATAATGTTCGGTTGGTGGTTCGTACGAATGTCCATTCGTACCAGTACACCTGGAATGTTCGGACCATTCCAACTTTTGTTCTAATTAAATTTCTGGTGCACACCCACATATTTTTATCGTAATATCAATAAATATATACATTTTATTATATTTATCAATAGCATCAAGTACACAAAGTTCATATATGACATGTGTGTACCAACAACGTATCACAAGGTTTAAGAACCCATATAAATTTAGAGTATAATGCACTATTTATGCTTCTATACACGGCACTATATTAATTTAGAAATAAACAAGCACATTATTTGATTGCGCCACCCGTAGCGAGGGTGGCTCATATTAAATTTGTAATTATATCTGTGATATGACTATTTTGTGCCCATAAACGCAATAGTGTTGGTTATAATTTTGACCATTAGGTCCACCAGGACCTGACTTGAGTGATAGCACTAACACATAATTGATTTGAACCAGCTTCTCGCTGCCCATTAGTTGACAACGTATCTAACTTCGTTTCGACCAGTTAGTTATGTTGGTTTAGGACAGTCACTTATTTTAACATTTACAAAATTTTGCTTTATTTAATACGGATTTATCTTCATTATCCTCAGTTGTGGGATTATTTAACGAGATTACATTATAAGTATTTGTTTAGTGGTGTAAGAGTTTAACTTAGATTAAGCCCCTTGTTCTTTAGCCTGGCTTTCGCTCAAAATCGATAATATAAAGTGACGGTACGCGACATAATAAAATACAAATAGACAATAGGTGCTTTTGTCTACGGCAGTCGAATAAAAAGTTTATAATTTGGGCTTTGGAAATTGTGTCGCAATGTAAGTGCATATGGGATTAAATTAAATAGGAACGTTCCTACTGTATTAGTGGAGTGACGTATGTCGAAGTTTAAATCAGAAACGTCGTGATTTTTTCCCTTTTATAATGAATTCCCTTGAGATTTCACTCAGATGATTAAATTTTTTTATTATGCATGCATATACAATTCTTATTATATACATGAAGGTCGCGTACACTGTAAATTTTATAATATTAAAGATCATTTTCTAATAATTCACTTGTCACTGAAACTAAAGTTTTCAACTAAAAGTTGTATAAAGTTTCAGACAATACCGAACTTTTCAATACCCTCGATGCTTCATTCGTTTCAAGGAACACTTCCGTTCTATAAATCTTGTCATTTTTACTTCCAATTAATTCTATTTAATTCATCATTTAACTTTCATCAAAACAGAAATTGTTTTTAATACGACAGAGTTGGCGCGAAACCAGAACCAATATGGAACATATGTGATTTTATATCTATCGCTATTTCAATCAGACACCAAATCAACCAACAAGTTGCTTTTCTGTTCCTATACTCATACCAACTTAAATGTTCAACAAGTCGCACACAGTCTATTGTTTCAAATAGTAACAAAGCCTAGATATGCGAATAGTTCCGATCCGTAATTAAAACTTGTGTGATCAACTTAATATAAAGAACAAATGGATAAAGTTCTAGTTGCTAAAAACAAAGAAGTTTTATGCCGAAACGTATTAAGTCGCAAAGTTTCATGAACTACATAATTTCATTACAAGAAACAAATATGTAATTTTAAATTCCTAATGTTCCTACACACATAGACATCATTCCAAAAATTGTCAGAATCGATTCAGGGAAGGTCAAAAGGTATATTTCCATTGAAATTTCGAACACACATACATCATTTTAAAAATAATCAGACTCAATTCGAGATTGAATATTTTCTTGATTACAATATTCCTTATTACTATATAAGATAATATACGTTTAGACGAACCGCATGACTTTGATACTAACAGTGTTTATATTGTGTTAGTAAATTTTAACGATTATGTTATAATATAGGGTGTAATCTGGTGAACGTAAAAACGTTTTAGATATAAAACACAGACGTTACTGTTTAAATAATCATTATAAATTGCAGTTGTACGTAAAGTATGAGGTATGCACAGTTTTTTTTTTTTTTATAAATCCACATTTACCACAACACGGTATTCTATGCTACGCGCGGTAATAAATAAGCTTAGACTGTGGATTTAGTAATTTCAAGTTATTTTCACGTGTGTGTTGTACCACAAAAGACCATTGGACTTGTGTGCTGTAAACCTAATTAATTTTAATCTCATATATTATTTCTGATAATGTTTGGCTCTAGGTTCAGCCCCCACAAAACTTTGTCCACAACAATACGGATAAAGGTCATAGTCGAAAATAATGTTAATTAAATATTACGTATACTACGCTAAGTTTCGTAGAACTAATCATCAAGACACTACCATATTGTAAGTTAATAAAATCCTTGTCTCCGCGCAATTAATTGAATTTGTGATACTTGAAGCTTAAGTGTTTGATGGTGTGGAATCAGAATGATGGAGAAATGAAATTAATTTTATTGAAAAGATGCCGTATATCATTTGATGAGTGCGAAAGACACACGACCAATCACTTACGTGATCTTGAAATGGTTCCAATGAATTGGTTCAACGTGCTTTATTTGGAAGACTTATCGTCCTTTTAGAAAATTGTACACTTAGGTATATAAATGATTTTAGAAGATGCCATCATCAAGAATATCCTAGACATGGCTAAGTGCGCGGCGCTTGTGTTTGATATGAAAGTGGAGCAACACACGCCGCGTTACGTCGCGTCGCGTCGCGTCGGCAAGCCAATTTACGTTGTGGTTCTACCTGAGCGAGAGTTTCTTTGTTTTATTACTGTGTCTGTTTGAGCTTAGCATTTGAGAACAGATGTGATACAACTAGAGTACGAACAGCATCGCAATTAGATTTTAACCGCAATTATATGCGTTGTTGTTTCCTAGGTGTTAGTCGGCACTGAACATTACCCCAAAATTATATGCCTCTTAGTACGTACTTGACTTTGTTAGTGTTGAGAATGCGACGGTCATGAAGATGATAACTGTTAATGTTTAATGAAATCTACGAAATTCCTCTACAACAATTTATCAAATATAATAAATAATGTATACCTAAATTCCATAATATGTTACGAAAATCTATAACAGCTGGAAATGTTGTGACGATTTTTATAAAATGTTTGTGACAAACACCTGCGGCAGTACCCGTGTTTATATACATATATGCAAAAAAGATTCAGTATAACTTCATAAAGTTAACAAGCGAGTATTTGCGACACCGGTATTCCAAAAGTTCTTGCGTGAAAAGGTGCTCTAAATAGTAAAAACTTTTTTAAATATTCACTATTACAAATTCGGCAATAAGCACTTATATTGCTTCATTATAATAAAACATACATTTTACACGCTAAAAACTCCACTGTTTAATTCCAACCAAACGACTATTTCGTTAAAAAAAATATACAAAATTAAACGTGCTGAACCCAGTATGATAATAATCGCAAATACATTTCATTGTTATTTTACCCGAGTTGCAAAGTTTTTTTTTATTTAAAATATAATTTGATGAAAATTCACTGAATAATTTCAACTCAGTTTACATAGAATTATTATTTTTTTTGCACAAATGGCGTAATTGCAATTTTTGACAATCGTCCAGAGGACAAATAAAATGGCTCGGATAGCAATGTAAGATTTGATGAAGATGTGAATTACTAGTTTCAGTATAGCGTCGCGCATGAATTTCGTGCATGAGATTGTGTTGGCGTTTGTGGACGCCAGTCGAACGTCATCCGCTTTCCGAGTTAGAAGGGCCCATAAACGCCCAGTCGACCCTTCCACTTATTCGCGTTCGTACTTACGTACTATTCCGTACTAAGTACACTGTAAGAATATTTCTAATATTCCACGATTAACAGTTTTATTTTTGTGTCCCATTCATTCATCACCAAATTTGTAATACGGTAAGAATTTTATTTACGATTTTTAACTGTTTTTTATTTGTTAATATTTCAATAAAAATATTTATAAATATTATTTTATTTAAATATATCTACATTGTTTATTTAAATTAAGGTACTTATTATTTTTATTTTGCGCTAGGGAAAACATTTATTTGTTTTTAGTTAGTTAAAATATGTTACGCTTTATAACATAAATACAATATTTATGTTGGGTAGGATGTAGACTTTGATTTTATATTTTTATGTACAAAAGTAAGTTAAATGGTTTTCAAATTAATAGAAAACTACTACTAGTTAAACTATATCCGATATTTATATACATATTTTTTATAAACAAGTACAAATATCTATATAGCCACATGACCTATTAATCCTGATAAATAGTAATATTTTTAAATACGCATATATCAATTTTCATCTATTTATTTATTGCATTTGATAACGAGAGTATTAATATACGCAATATGTTCAACTCACTTAAACAGAAGTTCAGATACGGAAAATGCATTTGGACTATTTTAAACTTTATTATTATTATTGAATACGCCGGATCGTACGGTTATCGTAAAAATATTTGCTGACATAGATGCACCAGTTTAAATTTGCTGTCCATCCGTCGGCTGCCCGTAACACATAAATAAACTCGTGTAAACAATTCGGGCATTTTTGGGTTAAGTTTTAAAACGTAGTGCAAATATTAAGCATTTATTTTTGATATAAATTTGGAATTTAACATCGTACACTAACACAAATCTATGGCAACGAATTTATATATGTATGCTTGTGACTAGAATGTCACAGTTGAAATAAATATTAAAGGATTTTTTTTTGTCAAGCATTTAATTTTAATTTGCGCAAAGTGTACATTTTAAAAGAGTTGCATTTAATATTTTTATATATTTATAAAAGCGTCTTTGCTGTTGAACTTTTATTATATTTCTATTAAATGACAAATTAACAATTATAACTAATGCACCAGGTAAAATTAAGAGCATTGTAATTGAAGCACTTTGCGAAAGTCTTTCAAGAAAAAAATATAGTCATTAGTTATTTGTATAATAATGTGTGTTGGTTTACTTTGGCAAGCTCGAGTTAAAATACATTTTATACACATATACTCTATTCTAACGTCTTGAGACAAAAAACCACACTATTTAAATAGTTCAACAAAATAAATCATGAAGCTCTTAGGTGCACACATATATTTAAATAAATAACTTTTGATCATAAATTATGCCTTTACAGTATTCCCATAGTAATTTACTACGTAATTGTAGTTGCATAGCTAATGTTACTAAATTAATTGCGCGAGTGTTACTAATACAACACAACTTAATTAATTGTTGACACATTTATTTAAATGACAAAATTATTTCATTCGTTCAGGAATTTTCATTTTCTTGCGTACAATTAGGTTTGATTAAACTTTTTCAATTTCAAAAATTATTCATTGTTCTCTAGAGACAGCTATTACTCGATATATATGTATATACTAGTGAATATGTTTTTTTAATTATTATACACTTTTCTATGTCATGTATTTTAAATTCAATTTTACAATGTTAACACAATTTCATAATATAGTAATAAATAATTAAATTCTATCCTATTAGTAACAGGCATATTTAATACGCACATTGTGTTATTACAGTTTATAATTCATTTATTTTCATAATATTTTGCTAGTATACAATTAATGCTCTGGATGAGCCTTTCGAAAAATAGTGAATTCGAACGAATTCGCGTTTTAATTAAAAAACAACACATGACAGTAACACAGGTTCTGTCCGGTATAAATTTATTTTTCGTTCGTCTGTTGAAGTTTCTTGCTTGAAATACGTTGGTCATGTTAGTGTCAAACCTTATAAGAAATATCCGCAATACCTTGTACAGAATTTTTCTTACACGTTCTTTTTTTTTTTTTTGAAAAAAAGTTGTACTAAATGCTAATATCTCCAACTACTTTTTCGGTAAGTGCCACCGTTTTTGAGTAATTGCGGAAGCCGCTAAAATAAAACTTACACTTTCGGTATGAATACTTTTTTCAGAAATAGGTTTTCTTGCCAGGCATATACAATGTTTATGTTTAAAGTTTTATCATTTTACTTTTAACCGTTTAGACTATAGAGTGCATACACAAACAAACACACACACACACACTCACAGCCTAACGTAAATCCAAAAATAATCAGAATCAATTCAGAGAAGGTTTTTCTTAAAATCTCGAAATCGATTTTTTTCATGATTACAATACATACTTATACTTCGTATAAGAAAGTAAAAAATAATATACTCAAAGAGTAGTAAATGTACACAGTGCAAAGTGAGTTAGATACATAAAAATTGACGATCTCTATTTATCTAATGTCAACAATATAAGCTCATATTTTTTATCATTATCTTAAAGGTACTTTAGCTAAAAGTGTTTTTTAAAAAAATGATATTTTTATTCATAAATAAGTAACTATTGCGGCAGGGAAAAGTAGAAATAGAATACTTCCGTAACAGGTCGTAATTTATTTCGAGAAAAAAAATTGCAGATTTGTATTATCATCATGCGCAGAACAACCAACTTATAGAACATATGTCGTACAGTACGATACGAATAGTAATATTTACTAGAACAATTGTATAATTTTATCTAGTACAGAGCTTATGCTACGGAGCATTGAGAAGTAATTCATTTTCATTCCATTCACATCACCCACGAAAACCCATAAATCCAACCAACATTATCTCGTGCCAAAAACATCTCAACGTGCGATAGAGTGTTCGATAAAATGTGCTCATCATTCTATCGCTTCTGGAAACATCTTTTCAAGCTGGTATTTGACCGGAAAGATCAATGGTCTTCGTATTTATTGAAGCGCCTGTTATGTTTTAATAAGTCTGAGCAACGGAACAAAGACATTTAAGCAACAAAAGTTATGAAGTTGTAATGACTAGTGCTCGGAAAAACGTTGAAAGAAAAGTTCATTTTCTTTTTATAATGAACAAAAAGATATATATACGTCATGTTCTTGGCTTCAGTTAATTTTTAATATGTACAAGTTCGTACCCTGCCTAGAGGAATTTTTCATACCTATTGCAGTAATAATATTGTGAATTTTCCGTTTTTTTTGTTCCGATAATGAGATTTGCAGAAACAATGATCAACGCGTATGTAAATTATTTTAGTTTCGAACTAAATTGTTCGCTGTTGTTATTATTAAATCAAAAATCTCTTCAATCAGTTGATTCACCTGGTTTCGGTTAACCACACATCAAATAAACAAATTAGCGATTCACCAATCTACATTGTGTCTATATGATGCTGTGGACGCAACTCCCTCTTGACAAATACAGCCCCCGTCACAGGACAACATGCAAAAACATTTCAATATACTTCACAAATTGAATGCGTTCCGGAGCGGTGTAGTTTTACCGCGAACATATCGCATATCAATGTTGACATGTTTGCTTTTTAAATTTACAAATTTCATTTGTGTTTGAGAGGTTCAAGTTTCGTTCACTCTATGGTTTGTACCGCATCTTTTTTTTTCACTCGTATAAAATCCTCAGATATGTCCACGCCAACACAAAAACAGTGGTTTTGTCATTTCGTCCTTACATATCCTGCAAATTGTTTGACTCGCGTAGTATTTCTTTGCTTAGTGTCGATGTGACAAGGGTCCGAAACCGTTTCCTGAAATGTGACCTTCATCAACCACCCCCGGAGGCTGGCCCCCGATTAGATCCACTGGCAACCGAGTCGATGTTGGCATCGCGGTTCAACCAAACACACACATTACTATAATACTTTGTAAAGTAAGTCAAGCGTTGATAAAATAAAACGGTTTCGAAAAAGAATTATGTGCATTCGTATCGGTGTATTGAATGGCTGCACTGTCTACTGATTATAATTGCTTAATTATTTTTAAAACTTGATCGCTTTAATCCCGAAAAACTTAATAGTAATTTTAAACCTTTGCTGATAGGATATGAAAATCTACTTAGCGCATAATTGGATGCCTTGACGTTACTTACCTACTGGGCCATCATTAGATCAAATTTTATTTCCGAGGGCCTACATTTGGCAAACATGTAGAATTTAACATGATTTCAAATTTCATCTACCCCTATATTTAGAGACTAAAGCTACGACCTATGCAAACAAGTAAATATATATGCGTATCACATACACCAAATATGAACTGTTAATATTTCTATGTCTATGCCACGTTCAAATCCTTTTCCACATATTCGTATATGTCTTTTCTATAGAGCGCACGTCATTCTACTATATCCGTATTAGATGAACAAAGATGAATAATATACAATAAACAATGTAGAGTTAATACTTTGTTATGAATAAGCGTATAGTATAATCACACTGGAACAAATTTGTGAGCTATTTATCTGTATTAGCTGACTACAGTATATAGTAAGCTGACGTGTATGTGTGTGTGTGTCTAAATCATTTTGGAATTTTGTCTGTATTTTTCAATTTTGCTTGTACAATACAAAATTATGATCCCTGGCAGCCTTTGGTGGAGTTTATGGCAAATTACCCGCACAGCAAAAGCTTTAGGACCTAAGATAGATAGGTAAGATTATGCGAAGAGTCGAAATAGAATTCTTTGTTATTTGAACGTAGCCTTTGTAGGATTCAAATATAAGTCAGTGTAACGCAATCAAATTGATGATAAGATTTTCGAATGTACTCTAAAAGTACTCTGAGCGTTTGACGTCATTGCGCGGCTTTTGTTTGCAAAGTGCATGTTCTCAACCGATCGTACATACAACGTTTTATATTTTCGGGCGATGCTAATTTCAGCTAATCGATTTACCCCTCGTATAAGTAGTTTGTTTTGTTTCCAACATTATTGGGCGGGTAATTACTATGATTAGTTTCTATTTCTACCTATTACGTTTCTAAATCCAACTATGGTTGCACCAATTCATTCGTTCACGCGCACATTGCTTCCCGCCCACTATTTTATTCTTTTTATTGCTATTTGTGGGTGTTTTTTACTGTTTTAAAAGTGTTGTGGCTGCATTTGGGTAGGTTATCTATTTGTATTTTAATGCGAGTGTTTCTAAGTGAGTCTGCAAATTTTACTTTGGTATGCTAGTATTTAGTGTGTTTGTGTGTGTGTGTGTATGAGAAAGAGAGAAGGCGGGTATTTATGAGGGTGAATAAATCTTTTTTTTTATCTAAATCCTTATTTTTTTTAGATAATCTTTTATGTTTAACGTGACCAACGAAAATTACAATGAAATCTTGATTTTCTGCCATCCTTTATTTGTCAATTTCTGTGCTCTGTTCTGTTATGAATACTAAACTAAAATTCGGGATTAAAATATGTATGGATGTGAATATCTCATATATATTATAACTTTGGCGCAAATTTTAAATTAAACTATATTTATCTATGTATTAAGCGATGAACCTCCATATTTGACCTAGTAATAATAAATGGGTTAATATATACTTGTTAGCATGTGACCTCGAAAACGGAATAGCTTTGTACCCAGCATACTATGCACATAACACCTGTGTTCTGTTCTATTTTGTTAACAATTTCCAAACAACATTTTATTTGATTCAATCTTCATAACTTGCACTTTAGTATGTCGTATGATGTGGAATGCACGAAATAAACTATTAAATACATAGATTCGAAAAACTGGTCAAGTATTTTTCGTTTCTTTACTGTCAAATTCAATGATGAAAAGAATCGATCTTACATTTCAACGTTCACACAATTTCAACATCGCTAACTGAATCTTCTTTGACCTCTCAGGCTCGCCTCGCTGTTTTATTTCTCAGTCTTCACATTTTTGTTCTAAGCGCGTATACGCAATTGTACTTTTTAAAACAAAAAATTACACCCTTCGGCGATAACAGAAACAGTTTAAAAAATATTATATCTTACTTTATTATTATTATTTTGATAAATTAACATCCCTATTATAACATGGCTCTCGGCATACCGTGATTTGTTCAGGCCTTTTTTTTGGATTTTTATTATGTGCACTACCAAAACGAAAACGTTTGAGCACGCTTTCACATTTCTTATGAAACATGACGTGCTATTAATAAAATGAAACTGTCACATGCAGGACAAGTGCCTATTCTACTGTTTGATGCATTTTTCTATCTGAGAATCGCTAGTTTGGTGGAATGTATGAAGAAAATTTTAAAATTCACGAGCATACTTATTTGTTTTCTTGAATAAATTACTTAAGACTCCGTACCAAACAAAAAGCGTATTCTTATCTGAGATATATTGGATTTTTTTAATAATATTTTATAATAGTTCAATAAATTTTGAACAAGGTCATATTTTATCTTGATGAAATTTTTATAAATTGGAATCTTATAGCGTTTTTGTTGATTTACAATCACTATTTAACATCTGCTGTTTGTTTTGTTATTTATATGCCATTTTTAACTATACTATTTTTAAAACCTCCAATTAATCTTGTCAATAAGTCTAATTCTGATCTTCTTAAGTATTTATTCATTACGCTGTGTAATAAGTCCTTTTATAGTTGGAAAGACTCTTAAGAAAACTTAATAAAACATGATGTTAGGAGTGATTTATTCAGGACGGTTTGTCCTTCATTTCTATTAATAAAATAATGTTTAGTAATGTGCGGCATACATTTGATTATAAACCATTTAGTTTTATGCAAAAGTATTTTTAAATATAAATAGAATTCAGATAATAAAAATGTACTGCGTTTATGGGAATTATGTTATATATTTATATAAACAAGTTTGAATACAGTGCATAAAATATAGCAGTTATTGTATGGTGTAAGTGGTTACGCGGTTATAACTTTGTCATATATCACAATTTATGGGTTGAAATATATTGCAATTTCTCGCTTATGAGATAAGGTTTCCTCTCATAAACTAAGTTTGTCGATTATAAACTTCAAAAGAACGTTAATAGATCAAACATTTTCAAATATTCAAAAAGACATTTCGTTTTTTTTTATTATTACCCCTACCAAAGCATATTTTCGTAGCACTTGTATGATTATTTTCTCAAGTCATGTGTTTCACCTCGCTGTTACTGTTGCAGACAAAGAGCCATAACTTCGCCAGTCTCTTTGACTTACCTTGGCACAAAGTGACGGTAATGTGGTCCAAACGACCCTTCATTCTGTCCCATTTACATCACTCAAACTCAAATATCTTTTACGTTCCTCAACGTGCAAACCAACTTGCATCAACCGTCACACAATCTCAGCCCAAATATACAACATCATTTTATAATAATAGAAAAATGATTTTCAAATTTGTCAAATTATCGCTAAAATTTTAATAAATTTTATTTATAAGACACATCTAACGTGGAAACAGCATTGATATATCTAGAACATTTTGTGCACTAGTCTATACGTAAAGGATAGTACAATAACTCCGTTGTTCACGTTTAATCTCCCCTATGGGAGCCAAACAAAAAGGTTCAGGTTCTTAGTTCCTGCGGGACTTAGCCAAAGTAGAAAAGGTAATATGGTGGTATATTATGTTTCGGAAACAAATGCATACACCTACATATTTGTGTGTGGTACAATTGCTTAACTTTCTTAGAAAATATTCAAAATATCGCCGCACAACAAAGTCTCACACATATAAAGAGATAAAATTAACAGTTATTCTATATTTATGCTAACCAGCACATGAAGTTTTCAAGATGCATATAGTTGATAATTTGTTGTTAGCGGAAAACGTGTAACTAATTATAAATGTTAAATGAGCTATATTACAAGCACTTAAACATCGAGTTATGTTCGCGATGTTTGTATAATTAAATATCTAAAGTTTGTTGATAAACACGAATAACAAGATTGATATGTTTATTATTATGTAACAAGTCGAGCATATGATTAAAATCATATTTACTTATGCAATATTCGTTTATGTGATGCTATCTATATAACACATAAAATGCAATATGTCTATATTTGTTTTATAAAACTGGAGTAACACGTGTTTTAAAAAAAAATCATTTTTGAGATTGGTGAGCTAGCGATCAATGTTTTAAACTTAAGGACGAGTAAAAAAACAATTTTAATTGACCGAAGGAAACCCCAAAAACAGTTTAATTAAATTTCAAAGTTTAACATTTTTTCATTTAGCAATGTATATGAATATTGAGCAGTTTAAATTAAATTACTTCTAATCAAGTGCTTGATAATCAATATGGCCCTCCGTTTACTTAATTAAAAATATCAATGAAGATTACTTTGGAGAATTATGTTATATAATGAAAGAACACGCTTTTCTTGTATGTACTACAAGGGATGCGTCTTTAATACTGATAACACGTCGCTAAGTGATTTAAGACTGAAACTAAATTGAACCCAGCCATATTATGACAGAATTATATGTATTTTATTAAATGTCAACGGCTACGTCAACATCTACTAGAGTACCACTGAATCAATATTATACACATCAATCAAACCATATATAACTTAATATAGACAGGCATAGAAAGGTTAATTTCACTCTGCGTTTGCAAAGAAAGATTAGTAATATATGTATTTGAAATTTAACGACAATTTTGTTAGGCTCAAATATTATTGAGCAGAAGTGTCGTAATATTTCAAACACTCTTTGTCGTTGAATACGGACACGAATACGGCGGCTTGAACTTCAAGGCCGAAACGGTTTTCCATCCACTGTCAAAGCATCTGTGATGCAAATTTCTGCTTGCAATCTGTATATATTAAATGATCTTCACAGTGGATAATTATTTCAGTTGTGATTCTGGACGGAATTGTATCTTAATGCGGTTATGCAATATTCGGACTTATAATTAGTACATGGGTCGTGACGACATTCCAAAAATAATCAAAATCGATTCAAGGATGGGCAAAACGTATATTTCCGTTAAAATTTCGAGATTGAATGTTTTCATGATTACAATACTAACTTATTACTTCGTCTAATAAAGCAAAAATTAAACAAATATTAAGATCTCTATTTTGTATTTTATTAGTGTTGCGAGTGCAACCGTTTTTGAGTTATTACAGACAAAATAAAATAAGATATATATCGTTGCGCTGATACAAAGTTAGTATCGTTTTTCTTTTGGATTTCATGCCTCTTGAATCTTGCTTTCTTTTCGTTTTCTTATCCTTTATTTTAATTTTCGTTACAAAACTGACACTGAAGACGTGAGGGCGTTTCTGCGAAGGAACTGACACAGGCTTAACATCAAGGCTGACGTCCGAACGTCTGCAGCAACAGTAGAGTGCGTATCCGTTGCTTTTATGAATTTATTTATTATTTATTTTAAATTGTATCGGCGTTAAAGTTGAGTTAGGTTTATTTATTTTATTGTAATAAATTTGCTGAAATAACTTTGTTCTTTTATTAAATGTTCAGCCAGTGATGACACAATTATAAGAGACTAAGAGCTAAGCCCACGGCTAGCTATTCGTGACATGGTATAGGTACCGTAGGGACTCGTTTATAATTCTGCATATTTCAAAAATAAATACATTTGACTTGAGTTTGCATTATGTTAATCTCACATTAATAGGATTTCTGTGTACTTCTAGACCATTACATGGAACAATTTCCAGCGTTGAATGCTTCTACACGAAATAGTACGTACCAATGTGGCTTACGATGATATTGAATTTTTGTTTGTATACGGGTACATTTAATCTCTGGCAAATCATACTATTATAATCCCTTTTACGTACGTTGCTTTTTATATTTTAATTAAAATGTATACCATGTTTGAAATTCTAATGTGCATATATCTAAATGGATATTTACAAAACGGAATTCTCTCTGATACTGAGTTTTCCAATATACGCTTGTCAATCGTTCCAACTTTTCTAGTATTGTAAATAGCGTAGATAAAATGTTGAAATCTGCGTATGTATCAACCGATGTGTCACAAAACTGTCAGATAAACAAATCAGTTAAAAAAAAAAAAAGAATTAATACTTGCTGGTAGACTGTCACAACCGATAATATAGTATCTAACTTTAGTCAATTCATATTTCTTTTCTCAAAATTATCTGCATTCTGTCTTTCCCATCAATGAAGTGGCAGACAACCCTCTTTAAGCATCCATATTCTTACTGTCTTTCGGTTCCTTGTCATAACACTTCGTGTTAAGCATAATAAAAAATATGAGGATATACAACACAGCTGGAATACTTGGAATAATATTGCCATGATACTGTTCTTGACATATTTTATTTTCGTATCCCTGGCTATATTCTTATTCGTAGAAAAAACATGATAAGAAATCGCAACTTGCAGATCCCATTGTAACACTTTGGTCAACTTTGGATCATCACATAAAATTTTTTTGTCAAGTTTATTTGATGTTCTTCTTACTTTCTTATTGCAATCATAAAAAAAGTCGATTTTGAGATTTCAACGGAAGTATACCTTTTGCATGTGCGGGTGCGCCTAACAGCCTAAACGGTTGAAGGTAAAAAAACTTAAGATTTGTATGTTTAGAATTGAAACCTCATATTTTGAAAAGAATATTCAAACCGGAAGTGCATCTTTACTTTAACATTTTTTGCTATAACTCTAAAATGGTTGCACTTACAGCAAAAATAATTAGAATAAGAGTTAAAGATACTGATATTTCTTATGAAATGTTTTTTTTTTAAAAGGTACCGGTATTTCAAAGGCTAGTCAAATATTATAAATGTTTTAAGTTTATTAAAAATATTATATTCTCTTGAACTATGCAACATTTGTATTTGAATTCCCTTCCTATCTTAAAAAAATATATCAATGAGATAATTCAGTGTAAGAAATTGCAGCTATTTTGTTCATATTTCCATATATTTCGTATAAATTTTGTTTCTTGCACATAAATATATACCTATTATAAATTTAGATTAAATAATATTTTGATTAATTTGTAAACGTGCCTTTCGTTATCACCGCCTTAATGATTTTCATTTATCGTCAAGCACAGGCTTTCACGGTATCTTTCAAACGTCTTTCCGGTTCATATTTTTCTTGATGAAATCAATGGCCTAGCATAAGGTTATATAACGTGAAAAATGTTCAGACATGTGCTCAAACAAAACAATTATCGTTTGATAAAAACTTCAAATATAATAATGGATTAATACTGAGAAGTTGGGAACGAACAGCTAGGTTGGCAATATTTGAGTTTCAAAATACTCCCATTTTGAAACTTTCAAACGACCTAACGTGAATTAGTGTTTACTTTGTTGTTGCATATAGTTTGATGTTGTTAGAGCACAACAACTACTTAAACTTCATTAATCTTCTAACTTTTATTCTGACACATTTAAAATGACAAAAACTAGAATACAATACTCTAGCTTAGATTGATGTTCTATATTTATATATTTAATATTTATAGAACATTATATTCCTAGTGATATTCGTTGGCTTGGCGTAGATAATTTTTATTTTATATTTTTTAGTCAAGACTTCACAGAGTCTTTGGCTTTGGCGAATCTTAAATATTGTGTCCAGCCGACGTTTCAGGAAGGTCAAACTTATAAATTCATATTTACTGAATTGGAAAATTGAAATTTTCCAGAGTAAACAACTTTGTCAACAATTATTTGTGTTTGCTCGAGTTACTCTACCGTCTTCAAAATGAAACGAAAAAAAGTAAATATACCATACAGTTTGGGATGCTTAGACACCGCGCTTGCGGCAGCGGATAAAAATCCACCCTACTCTATCAAATTGATTCTAAACATAGGAAAATGATATAGAAAGCTTTAGGACAACAATATATATATATATATATATATATATATATATATATATATATATATATATATATATATATATATATATATATAAATAGAAGGGTGTTCTGTATATAGTACATTCTTCCATATACATTTAAAAATAAATAGAGTTTTGTATAGGGTATTCTATCGTTCTTGTAATAATAAAAATAATACAAAATAAATTTTTGATATTTTTCAACGTCAACGTATATCTTGTCAAATATATATTGATTGATTGACTTTATCCCATCCACCAAAATTGAAAAATATTTGCAGTGCTATTAAATTATTAAGTTGGTTCAAATATCAAAATTATTAATAGATATGAAGGGAAAATTGATTTCATTAAGTTCGCGGTACGTCGTAATCGATTACAGAGTTCACATTTTAAAATTAAATTAAAATTGACGTCTAGTGCAGATCTATTTACACTGTCGACGGTGGCTGTCAGTAATACCACATATCGCAAACTTATATCGTACCTCTGCTGAGATATAGTTTTAGCGATAAGATGTGCTATGTATGTTACGTATATGTGATAGAATGTACCAGCGACAATTTATGATCCACGAAACGAGACGAATTTATGAATCATTACCGGTACACCTTTTATGTTATATATTTGTTTCGGATAGTTTGAAAATATGCCACCATTAGTTAAAAGTTTATTTTAACTGACATTCCTAAAGTGGAACGTATTGGAATTTGCCAGCAAACGAGTTTAAATGCATATGGCATATAACGATTTTATTCTTTTTAAATTCTATTCAAGAATTTATTGCAAAATGTATTCAACCGTCTATAAGTCACAATACGTTGCTTGCCATGTGTTCCCACAGGGATGAATGCTGAAAAACAAAAATGACCACCAGCCCATTTGGTATAACAAAAATAAAAAATTAATCAGTATGATAATAAAAAAGGGGACAGAGAGTGTTTATTTTTTACACTGAATCAGCTTATACGATCGTATTTTTTCATTTTACCCAATGGGAATATACAAAAAAAAAGAAACATTTTATTACGCACCTTTCCTAGCAACTAAATATGTTTCTTAATGAAAGAGTAAGATTTTTAAATGAGCAGACAGTAGCATGATGCAGAAAAGTGTAATGGGAACAGATTTTATCATATGTATTCAAATCCTTGGTTGCCATGACAGCATGACTCAGCAGTGATTGGCAAATGTGTCGTTCGCTGATACCCTATTCAAATGCGACATGATTTAAACTTTTTCTAGAGTAAATCTACTTACAGATATATGATGGTTGCAGAAAGCGATATAAATGTTAAATCAGATATTATGGCTGTCGTAACGTATTAGAGTATACATTTTTCATAATATATTATAGAGACATGCTATTTTGAGCACCCACCTGAATAGAGCAGCGTAAGTCGACGCAAAACATCAAACATTATTATAAGCTTTTTTAAAATTAAACTAGATTTAATTAGATATTTTTGTTTGAAAGATTACATTTTTCATATACTTTGTGCATAGAAGTTCATTATAAAGTGGCTTATACTAACATAATTAGTAAAAATATATCCGAGAAATATCTAATGAGACCAATAGCTATACTTAAAAGTTATTTTGTTTAAACTCATAATTGATAATCACTAGGATATACGAAGCGACTGTGGTTGAAAATACTTCATAATCCCTTGACGCCAACCTGGCTTGCCTCATTCCTCTGTTGTTTTCAATTATTAAGGTATTCCACGGATTTAAGGATTATTTTTGTTGACATTTCGCGCTCTTAATTGGAAATGCTTTTAGACTTGTGTTTTAAATTATTCAGATGCAGAAATTATGTTTTCTCAAGTAAAAAATAAAGTTAGTGTTTCTGCGAAAACAAATAAAATGTCATTTTATTTTTACAATGGATTGCTTTTTTTTTTCTCTTCTCTTTCAAATGAAACATTCGGCACCTTTCTCATTATTTGGTCCTGTCAGAGTAGCACGAGTGACGGAAGATTAATGTAGTAGTGATTATATATAAAAAGTACCTAAATGCTATACTGTTCGTAATCCTTTTTATATGGGCGGGTGTTATTAGCTCTTTTTTACATTTATTTATAAATTGCCAATATAAATAGTGATAACAGGAGCTTTTTCATGTCCAAATATGAAGCTATAACAACCACGTGATAGGAATGCTGCCGTGTGTTGTAACACAATATTCTTGGACATTATATAAGTTCATGGCAATCTTCGGTAGTATAGTATAGTGTTTGCTATGGTATTAACTAGATTGCGGAAATGGACAGCGCCCAAAGATATTCGATACCGGAACCGATGATGACATTATATTTCGTTCGACAGTACACAAGTTGTGTGTTCGATGATCGAACAAAGTTTACCTAACACGTCATTTCATTTCTACCGAATTGAAATATATAGACTATATAGTATTTTGAACTAAATAATACGAATATCTGCACTGAACTTTCTTATACGTATTTTGTGTAAATATAAAGAATACACATTTTTATTAAATTACATACACATTACATGACACGATTTATATAAAATTATAGAATAGATTCAGGGAAGGTCCGTTAAAATATGTAGATCATGATTAAAATACTTACTTATTACTTCGTATAAGAAAGTAAAGCTTGCATAAACCTAACAAAGGACAGTTTTATAGTTATTTGTTAGTGCATATTACACGTGTAGGTACACGTACATCAAAGTCACGTCAAGATAATGCTTGAGTGCAGATTTAATAATATGTAGGTATAGCCATGAAAATAATATTTTTGAATTTGTTGTTGACGTTGTTATGAATAAATTTAATCGGACTAGACAGATATTTAAAATGTGATCCAGATAGTGACCCTTAGAACAACTTGAAAACCGATTAAACTCTATGATCAACTTGGTACGGAGAGATTGGTATAAATTTTGCCGGATGCTTCCGTTATGTCGAAAGGGATAATCATTGATTTGCCAATGATGAGTACGAATTGAAATCCGGACAGCGGACAATAAAGTGATTTCAAAGTTCAGGCGCTTTGTCGCTGGAAAGCCCCTGCCATCTATACTAATGGAATCAGTTTACTGATTAGTCAGACGTTGATAAACCGGCAGGCCGCACTTGGCGCATTCGTGGTCACAATCGATTTGCGCGACTCAACTATTGGATTTAGTTTTTCATGTAGTTCCTAATTTGCTCTTGACACTGGACTCAATTTCTAACAGCAGTGTCGGTATTTGCATTAATTACGCCAGACGTGTACGCCAAATAGATAAATTGCACAAGTTCCCATCTATTATTTCTTAGGCGACGCCAAGATGTCGTTTAATAGTATGTTGTGTGCGTTTAAATTCTGAAAGTTGCAGTAACGAAAATGCTTTGCATATATTCGGAGATTGATTCGAAAATTCTTCTCTAACAATGCTTTTGCTAGTAGCGATTGATTTTTGAATTCTTATGGCCATTCTTTTCATTTTTATTTTCACATATACGATGCGTCAGAATTCCATTTTTTGTTCCACATGCATGAGTTACTGAAATAAAGCGTTCAATATTTCAAAAAATTCACTAAAATAATTCCCACCTAAATGTCTGCATGTTGACAATAGTTGTTTGAAAATACCGAAAGGATAAAGTGCATGTTGGACAAGCAATAATTGGATTATTGAATTTTGCGAATTACCAATAAAAATATTTGCAACAATAACGCAATGGCAAGTACTTATAAGTATTTTGTTTAGACTAGAGGAATATTCAAATACAAATTTTGAATTGTTCAAAAATAAATATATATATATTCGCAGTGTCTTACACTGAACTTTCTGATACATTTTTTACCTTTGAAACACTTTTTCACTAAATATATTTCTTACAATAGATATTATATGCCAGGTTACAAGATATTTGAGTTTATTTTGTTTTCCTGTCAAACAATTGGCGGACAAAATTGATACGATTTATGTAATAAAATTTCCTATACCTACGTTACTATAGCAACATAATTAAATTTTCAATAGCGATTTTCTTGTAACCGGTACACTTTTTGCAACAGAACTTGCGCGGAATATAAATATCTGTAATTTATATCCTGAATATTTTTGATAGAAGTGCAATCGTTTTTGAGTTGTTATAGACACCAAAAAAAATTACTTGAGTAAACATGCACTTCCGCTTTTAATTATCTTTAAAAAAAAAAAAAGAGATTTTCCTGACAGGCATATTCAAATCTTAACATAAAAGTTTCATAATTTTACCTACAACCGATTAGGCTATAAACCGCTATCTCTTTCTCACACACACACATAGACAAAATATAAAACATATATTTCCGTTAAAATCGCGAGAATTTTTTCCTGATTATTACTACTTATAAGAAAGAAAATATATGAAATAGATCGTCCATTTATAATTCGATTTTTTTTTGTATTTTGTTTCAGAACTGATGTAAATTAATTGCAACCTCTTCGGAAATAATGAAACGTTGCAAAGACCATTTGTTAAAATGTGTCTGGAATGCTCTTCACTCAAGGCGGAATCTTTGACGTGGTTTCAGACCGAAGCGATCATGAACCACGTAGCGGCAGTGATTATATTCTCATGCGAAGCAACTTAAAGTCAAAGCTATTGCGAAAACCAACATATACTAAATTATAGCGAATTGTTCGATAACTTTGATAAGTAATTGCATTGGAGTTATGCATTAATTGAAAATGGAACAGGATTTTTTAACGGGGCACACAACAGCATCGACGATGGCAAACGCGTCGGTTTATAATGAAAGCAACAATGCGACTAACATTACCGTCGAGGATCACGTGGGCAATATGTTTATTTTACCCTGGTGGCGACAATTGGTTTGGAGCATTTTGTATGCCGGAATGGTGATTGTGGCGACCGGCGGCAATTTAATAGTCATATGGATTGTTTTGGCGCACAAACGAATGAGAACCGTCACCAATTATTTTTTACGTAAGTGTCTATACAATATTTTTTCATTTTCTTTCATACGTATGTACCTATATACATCGTTATTCTTTAAATATTATTAAATGACAGTTATTAGAGATAGAAACAATTAAAATATATATTAGCATAACAATAATAGAGCTGAGTATTCATTGCGTAGAATATTGATATTGTTATTGCTACAATGGTAATTGCCTAAATGTTTGCCTTTGATCTAGACACCGTATTAGCTACGGGTGGAGCATTATGTAACAACTGCCCTTCTAGCTAGATAACAGTGTTTACGAATTGCAATTCACTGGGTTTCAAACTAAATTGAATGTATACTAATGCATTGTTGTTTTCAAAATATAATATGAAATGTTGCTTGTGTTGTAGTGAATCTTTCGATAGCAGACGCAATGGTCTCGACACTCAACGTCATTTTTAACTACATCTACATGTTGAATTCCCACTGGCCTTTTGGCACTTTGTACTGCAAAATAGCTCAATTCACAGCTATTTTATCCATATGCGCTTCGGTTTTTACACTTATAGCTATCTCTATAGACCGGTGAGTGTTTTCCCATTTATTTCTCCGCGAACGTTTTCAAGTGAGGCATCAAATTTATTTGATTGATTTCACCGAAAAGTTCATCAGAATTGTTAATGTGTTGAATGAAATTAGTCAATTTGGCCTTCATGTGGCGTATATTATTTGGGCAGATACACAGCAATCATGAATCCGTTACGACCACGTATGGGCCGACGCATGACTTTATGCATAGCAATGGGTACCTGGGTGCTAGGCTCAATTTTATCGTGTCCAAATTTACTGTACTTTACCACGTACACTGAGATTTACTCGCCCGATGAGAGTCGCACTGTATGCTACGCAGAATGGCCAGACGGTGAAACAAATCAGTCCGAACAAGAATATATGTAAGATTATTTATTTTTCAAAACTATAACCAGCTAGTCTTATTCTCAATCAAGTTTAATTAAAAAAGAAATTCAAACAAATTTTTATACTTTTCCGTAAAAGACATTAGCCGTCTAGAATTTGATGAAAGAATGTAAAAAGTGTCAAGGTATAATCAATCTTATAGGTACTGACAAAAACAAAAAGTCTTTGCGACAAAAACGTTTCAAACTCGAGCTACACTGCTAAAAAGCTTGTCATTTTACCTATAAACACTGTAATAATAGAATATAGCGAATGTACTTTTGTATCAATGACAGCTGGATTTGACAAAATTTAGAAGCTGGATGTGATTGTTTCATTCCCTAATTAAGTGATTATACACATTTCGACCAGCTGCTAGTGACTGACACATTAGCATCACTAATTAAAACTGTACAATTACAAATTTAAATACTCTATTTCAGATACAACGTTGTATTTTTGATCATTACGTATTTACTGCCAATCATTGCGATGACGTACGCATATAGTCGTATCGGCATTGAATTATGGGGCTCGCAAAGCATTGGCGAATGTACCCAACGCCAAATGGAGAATATCAAAAGCAAGAGACGGGTTAGGCTTTTTATACAAGTCCCTTTGGAGCACAAAAGGTGTACCACTTTTGTACTCCAAGGTGTCATTTTTATATGTAGTACTCTGCTAGCAAAAAATTTTCATATTGGCTTAATTATAAAATATCATGAAAGTACCTAGAAAATCCGGCGCATTTTATTATGTATATCTATACTTTAGAATTTAAAAATCTAATTAGTCGATAATGGAATTTTGCGGTTGGGATTATACGCGAAAGCAGAATTTTCATAAATATTTTTTTTAGACGTAGTATGTGCATCAAGTAAATGTATTTTAATATGATAACAATTAACGAAAATGCAACGTTAACATATGGTTTGGACGTTTAATTGTTTTTTACGGTGCAGGTAGTGAAGATGATGATAGTCGTTGTTGTAATTTTTGCCGTATGCTGGCTTCCATTCCATTTATACTTCATTGTAACGTCATATTTCCCTGATATAACTAAATCGCCGTATATCCAAGAATCATATCTAGCTATATACTGGCTTGCCATGAGCAATTCTATGTACAATCCAATTATTTATTGTTGGATGAATGCTAGGTGAGTTTTCATTTCATTATTTTGGTCTTGTATAATTGTTTTCTTTGGCATCGTTTCATATACCAAGGCACACAATTTATTATTTTTTTTACTATATAAATCAACAGATTCCGACGTGGTTTCAAACAATTCTTCCAGTGGTGTCCCTGTATACATTTAGCTCCAGAAGCACTGACGCGACGAGATGTTTTAACTTCAAGACACTCAATGTCTGGATCACCCGACCATCGCATTAATCGAAATGGTAAGATCAACATAGATTAAATTTAAAACCAACCAGACCTAATCCCGAATTCATTAAAACAAATATATTTCATCCTAACCCAATCCAATAACATCATATCCATCATAAACGTACCCAAAGTCACAATTTAGTACAGTCATCATTAATGAAAAAGCGATCACGCCATATAGTAATTATCGTTCGGTTTTTATTTCCGACTGTGATTACATTTTTATTCTTCCCCTACATAGGGTCATCCGTTCAAGTTGTATATCAAAAAGCTGTGAAAAATGATAGCAGTGCCTACAAATGTCGTATCCTAGTCTAACCAATCCAACTTGGCTATCCTCTCTTAGGTAATTAATACGTTACGCTTCAGTGGTGACGTATGGTTGACAAATAATAGCAAATCGGGAAACACAAGACAAATGAAATGTCCGGCCAGCGTCACTGCTAAAGGTGAAAATATGTAACAGTCGTGTGTAATAAGCAATGTTGTCTTTAATGTTTTAGATTTCACACTAAATAGTACACAGATAACCCGGTTGCGACCGCACACCAGTACATCAAGTCAAACTTCTGGAACTACGGAGACAATGTCACTCTATTCGCGGTGCGGGTCACGCAAAAGGTGTTGCAGCTATGAGATGCGACCGATAACTTGACAACAACAAAACGACCTTAACAATACGGCGGTTAGCAAAACCGCGCAACGACGAACTTGGATTTAAATCAACCCCTAACACTAGTGCAAAAAGCTCTTTGTCTTAATGAGATCCTTTTCTTAATTCACATGAATGTATTGTATAGAAATAAATAAATAAGTACCCTATTTCTACATAAGATAATGTCCAAAATGAACGCGTTCGAGATGTACGAAATTGAGTTCGTTACGCAGAAATCATTTCAAATTTAAATATTTGATTGGGTGATTATTGGGGCCAGGAGTACGTAAGTAGCCAACTACGATCCTATGTATAGAATATCTGATTCTAGAAAATATCGCTAATACTAGTTTTGTTTTACTCCATTATTAAATATATATATGTATGTATGTACGATTCAGTGTCTTCTATGCATGGATTCGTAATTTACTCTCACCAGAATTACATTTTGATGGTAATCAAATTATAATTAATTTAAAAATGTAACATTTTTAATATATGTATATATAAATAAAACCCCTTATATTTTCTATATTATATAATTATACATATCAATCTGTATTTGTTTCTAAAAGCTACAATTTCTATTTTGTTTATATTACATAGTTGATAATTTGAAATATTATTCATTTATTACTTAATAATAAAGTCGTGTCAAATTTCTTGTTAAATTTGTTTAATAAGCGCTGTTAATTTAGCGACTAGTTGAGTATCGTGTGCAGTTTGATCAGATGCAGCAGCCTCCTGAAACTCCCAACGCATCATCATGTGCGACCATATCCGCTCGGCACTTAAACCCATCGGAATTTGTAAGAAGTGATACCAGTTCGATTTCCACTCACCAGTAAGTAGCTGGTACAGGAATTTATATTAAAATCCAATTTTACTTTATCGACAATACAATAAGAGCGTAACAAATCTTAAGCGCGCATGCGCATTCAATAATGTCCCTCACCTGATCAAAGGGCCTGTTCTTAATATGAAACATAGTATAAAGTAAACTCTGACTCTCGGGAATCATGTGGTTTGCCTCAGCGGTCCCTTTTGTAATATTTAATTTTTGGAACAACCATTCATGATTACAATATATAAATTGATGTAAAACCTAAACACAAATATTTCGTTTGAGGTTTTTCTTCAAAGTAAAGTATAGAAAAATACTTTAAGTCCTTTCTTTCCTCCTGAAGTCATCAATAAATCACTGACTAACATTTCTAGTATTTGTTGACCACACTCAACCCTTTTACACCCATCCGTAGGTATATCATTTTCTTTCATAACTAATTTCACATTATCTAGAAACTCATCTATTTGTTCTGTGTGCTTATTATCTTCATCAATCGAGCACAAATTCTCTGCCAACGCAATCGCAATTGCTTCAACCGTCATAATACTATCTTCAAAACTAATCGATTTCTTTGTTTCGACTATACTGTCTGATTTTTTTAACGCAGACCCACTTGGTTTCCCTTCCACTGCACTTGTATTATCAGTCATTATTTCAGATTTCTCTAACAGTGCCGTGTATAGTGCAGATATTAATATTTGCAGCATAACCGAATTCCCGAGTGGATGAATCTCAGACGGTAGAATTTCAGTTAGGAATTCGGCGATGCGTGGTATATAAACCGGCACACACTCCCACATTTGCGAGAAACACGCCAAGATTATTGACATTGCTTGATACATGCTTGCCCCAGTGCGGACTGCTTCAATAACTATCGTGAGTATTGGTGGTAAAAATGGTCGTAATAAATTTAAAATCGCTTCATACCATGCTGGACGTTGTTGATTCCACACCTTGCGATGTTATGTTATTAAATTATTACAAATGTATGTTTATGGGTTGCTTACTTGCTTTCTATCGAAACAAACCGCCCATGAGAGTCCTGATGTCTCAATAGCAGGTAAGAGTATCTGTAAAATATCTTGCGAATTTCCTATATTTAATAAAATGTGAGTGACTGCCATTATGATGTTATTGGCTTGGATTTTGTTCATTTCAACGGATTCGTAATCGGTATCGTTACATAAACCTTCGCTAGTACATAAAAAGCTTTCGCATTTAGTAACGGGTTGCTGCTTTTTAATGCATGGTTCAATTGCGAATTTACGAAGTATTTCATAAAATACGATTGCTAATACTTTACTGTTACTCATTAACAGGACCTATTTAGACATACATGTTAAATTATTCTCAAAGCAACTCATTTATGTATACAGGATGTAACAGCGAAACGAGCTACCTCGAATAACTTCTATGTTATTAATGATACAATAAAATAGTATAAGACAATCTTATGCAGGACCAAGGGGGACATCCAACTATGAAGAAAAATATTTTTTTAAACCAGTGGTTCTCAAGCAACAACACAAAGTTATGTTTTTTCAAATGAGATGCTATATATTTTTTATGCCCATTCGATAGAGTTTTTTTTTCTGAATCCTAATAAGTATTCGTTTTATACCCTTACATAAGTAAAATATTGAGAAAAATGCGATTGAAAGTTAAATAAATTTTATTTTTATAGTGATTTTACAGTAGGCTATGAGCTTAAATACAACGAAACATAAATTAAATACATGAAATGCTTTGTTATTTACTTTATAACACTATTTATAAAGTAAATAACAAATAATTTCATGTATTTAATTTATGTTTCGTTGTATTTAAGCTCAATTTTTTTTCATACCCTACTGAAAAATAGCTATAAAAGTAGAATTTCTTTAACTTTCAATCGTATTTTTCTCAATATTTTACTTATGTGAGGGTATAAAATGAATACATGGTAGTATTTAGAAAAAAATAACCTATCCATTGAACTTAAAAAATATATAGCATCTCATTTGAAAAAACATAACTTTGTGTTGTTGCTTGAGAACCACTGGTTTAAAAAAATATTTTCTTTCATAGTTGGATGTCCCCCTTGGTCCTGCATAAGATTGTCTTATACTATTTTATTGTATCTTTAATAACATAGAAGTTATTCGAGGTAGCTCGTTTCGCTGTTACACCCTGTATATAAATATTAATACTTTTAAAAGTAACGCCCAATTTGGTTGTGGTTGTATTAGCAAAACAGATAACTCTAAAGCAATTACAGTTTCTGGTTTCATATCTTGTAGTTGTATCACATTATTTGGGTAATTAGGGAATAGTTTTGGGCTCGTAAAGACAAACCAGGAACTTGGGCCTGCGCTCCGTGTACGACAGAATTCTATAGAGTGTATACCGCGACGAAATAACTAAATTGAATAAATATAGTATTAAGTGTTTTCCTAAATTGGTGCATTGGGAATACGATATGAGTTTCACTAAACTTACTTTATGTAAAGTGTTTAATGGTGTTCCTCTTAAAATCAGGCAACAAAATAATTCTTGACATTTGGCGTGGATGTCCCGAATAATTTTATTTTGAGTATTCAATGCAAGTCCTATTAACTCTTCTGCATTTTCACAAATCGCCGGTAATAGTTGGGCAACGCATAGTAAAATATTACTTATATCAACAGTAAATAAGGAACTTCGACATTTACTTGGGCAAGCCTTTTAAAACCCAAAATATAGTAATACAGTTAAAACACTCATTCATATATTTAACACCTTAATATTATTTATTCTTTCTTATACGAAGAAATAAGTAAGTAAAAATAGGATATCGAGATTTTATTAAAAATATACCTTTCTTAAATCTAGCCTGACTATTTTTGGAATTATTGTATGTGTGCGTCTGTGTATGTATATGTGTGTATTCACTTCTTTAGTATTACACAATTAAAAGCACTTACTTGTGAATATCTGACACAAATTATAGTTAAAGATTCATTTAGCATGCCAGAGAATACTCGTTGTGCCATTTTTGGCGGAACAGTATTCCACAAATTTTCTCTCGTGCCTAAATTAAAGAGAAAAATAAAAGAATTTTAGACATGAAATTGACTTATACGTATAGATCACCTTGCATATATAACCACCACATCTGAACAATATATGATCCTCGTTCAGATTCAAAGAAAGGCTTAGTGCTTTCCCAATCCAGTGACTCAGCGTCTTGCAAAATATATAGAGATAATAATCTGCAATGCAAATCTAATAAGCGTTCCGCTAAGGCTTCTGCCATTTCTTGATACTGCTTATAGCTCGTTTGCATGCTCGATATGGTCATTTTTGAAGTTGGTGTCATCGCACTAGATTTTTGAATATAACACCATAGGCAATTGCGGAGTAATGCTGCGGCACCTATGGTGCCTGTAAGTACTGTTAGATCTGCATGATCTAAAGCTTCCTGAGTTAAAACGTGCAAATGTTCTGCAAATATGTTTGATATGTCGGTTTTTTTTTTATTTATAATCTGGTTTATCATTAAATACTTAATAACTCGTCTGCTGATTGTGTAATTAATGAAACAAATTTATTTGGGTCCGAAGTTTTAATGACTCCTCCGCAACCACGCGCGCTCGAATCGGTATCGTCGTCACAATCTATGTTTGTGTTATCCTGCATTAAACCTGATCCCTTGCGATATGCAGCAACGTATTCTTCTTCCCACCAAAGTACCAGTTTTACCGCTGCAAAAGAGGCATTTCGGGGAAAATCTAAACGGCCACCAACTACATTGGTGCATAAAGATTCTTGTAGTACTTTTTGGTTTTGCTAAAATATTTAAGGACAGTTTAAAAAACGTCATTAAATATTATTTCTCTTAGTATACATTAATAATTATTTAAAATAAATAAAAACGCTTTTTCTAATAATTTAATAATCAAGGAAATATTTTATTTTGATATTTTAACGGAAATTCTTCTTTTTACGTCCATGGGGCGACTATGACTACTTTTGGCATAACGTGTGTGTGTGTGAGAGAGAGAGCGTATAGAGCATAATGATTAAATATATATTCTTGAATTTTTAAAATTTTGTATTCAAATATTCGAATTATTATTCATATCAAGTAATAATAAAGTACGTATACAAAAGTTCAATGCACTTAACTACGGATAACGTATATTAGATTTTGATGTTTACCTTATAATAATCAAAATCTCTAGTAATTAATATATGCACTCTGTCCATAAGATTCCCATCTTCCATAATCTCCATGATTAATATTTACACAAAATAAATTCACATACAGTTAAGCGTGATATACTTCTTGTGTATATCGAAAATTTAGTAACCAAGGCAACTAAATGCTTCGTAGCAAAATATAGATTTTTCTATTTTCGATACTAAGATATATATCCTGATTTTAATAATAAAATAGAAGTGTGTTGATCATTCTATATATATTGACTAAACTACTACTTGAAATAATAAAATAATTTATTCAAATTTGCGGTAAATTACATAACTTTAATAGTAAAAACAAATCATTGGGATACTTATACGATACAGATTTTTGTCGAAATATAAAACAACTAAAGTAAAGCAGCATGAATTGCTATAAGAAAATTTAAATATTTAATCTAAAGATTGAGTATATCACCGCAATTTGCTCTAGTGCGTAATACACCATCTCTTGAGCATTTTCGATACCTATCACTGGTAGACTCATGTAGAAGATTTTGACGTTTGCCCATGATAATACCACGCGTAAAAGAAGTACTTACTGTAGCAGTAACACTATGAATTATAAAGAAGAACAAAATGGTGAAATAGAAGCATTAGAATCTATATATTATGGCGACGTGGAAAGTTAGTAAATCATTTATAAAATGATATAGTAATAATTAACCTGACTTTATTTAGTTGTAAGCATAGAACCGTATCACAAATTTACCATACCGATAAAATCGGAAGAATATGAGTCTGATACAGAAAACGGTTTAGGGTGTAAGTTAACATTTACGTACACCTCAAAATATCCGGATGAACCGCCACTTGTAGAAATCGAAGATTCAGAGAATTTAACTGAAGAAGATGAAATGGCATTAAATAATCATATTTTAGAACAAGTATTGGTTTTTGTAAATTTCACAAAATATATATATAATAATTAAAATGATTTATAGGCGTCGGAAAATTTAGGAATGGTCATGATTTTCACTCTTGTCTCAGCCGGCCAAGAATTCCTTAACGTAACTTGGGAACAAATACGAAAACTTCGCGATGATAGTTTGGCCAAAAAATTACTCGAAGAAGAAGAAGTCGAAAGAGTAATTATACAAATCGACATTTTGCGAATATGATTAATTGTTGATATTGTAGAAACGATTTGAAGGCACGTGTGTTAGCGTCGAAACGTTCTTAACTTGGAAGATTAAATTCGAAGATGAGACTGGCATTACAAAAAAGAAAGCGTCGATAGAGAAAGAAAATAAAAAGTTAACGGGAAAGGAATTATTTATGACGGATAAAACACTTAATGAATCTGATCTACAATTCTTGGATGGTAATTGTTTATTGAGATTCAACGAACTTGTTGTTAAATTATATAATTTTTTTAGGCGCAGACTTTCTTAAAGTTGATGAATCTTTGTTCCAAGATTTAGACGATTTAGACATATTAGATGATGAAGATGAAGATTTTGATCCAAGCAAATTTAGTGATGATAGTTCATAAATAAGTGTAAAAAATAAAAAGATATTAACTTATTATTTGTTTTGCTTTCTTTGTATAGTATTTATCTATATTAAAAGGAAATTAATAAACACATTTTAATATTAATGGTTTGTTTTAATTTAAAAATATCCGCAATGGTTTGCACTGATCTTTCTTATACATATTATATTGAACACATTTTTATTATTTTACTAATTTATATTACTTTACTAACCTTTGAAACACTCTCTTCAAGTTCATTGCCTACAATTAGTACTATATGTAAAATGCCAAATTCTTTGAGTCTATTTTGTTTTTCTGTTAAACAATTGACAGGCGCAGATGATTTATGTAAATTGAATAAAATAATTTTAATAGCCGTTTTCTTGTAAACCAGTACTCTTTTGAAAAACAAAAGTTGTGCGAAGTATTAAAATCGTTTTATTCCAAAAACGTTTGCTTTAAGTGCAACCATTAATGCGGAATATGACTACAGTAAACAAGCACTTCCGGTTTGAATTATTTTTCTAGAATAGGTATTCTTGGAGGGCATATACAAATCTTAAGTTTAAAGTTTCATAAATTTACCTTTAACCGTCTAGGCTGTCAAGTATTCGCACATACACCCAGACGTCATTCCAAAAATAGTGAGAATCGATTCAGGGAAGGCCAAATGATATATTTCCGTTAACATCTCGATATCTTATTTTTTCATGATTACAATACTTATACTCGCATAAGAAAGCAAAAATTTCTCTCAATATAAATTTTAAATACATCCAATATAAAAATGTCCAAATTTGGAACATTTGGTATTTTAAATGTTAAACAACCCATTCTACACCATAAATATATGTTATTAATCTAAAATAAAATTACTATCTCAAGTAGATTTATATAAGATTTAAAAACTAAAAAAAGATTACATATTTCGTTGTAGAAAATGTATGTACTTATATAGTTATATGTGCCGCCTGTGATATAGGCAATGAGTTATGCATCAATTACCGTATGCTGAAGGTTTTGTTATTGTGTTTATATTTGAAGAAAATCCAATCAATTTTCGTATTCAGCAGCGCAGTTAGTTCTAATTTTCACCGCGCCACTGAAATTTCCCATCTGAATAACTCAGATCAATAAGGGTTGCGACCGAGGGTATACTCTTAAAAAGACTATACGTTATATCTGAGTGAATCATTTGCGTTTATGTGCTATACAATTGTGTACATACAAGAGATATAATCATACGAATACATTATTTTTCGAATTCGTAATGTTTTTCAACAATTTTTAATGTGTGAAACATATTAGGTAATTATTTTGGAGTTGATTATTAGTGCCATGCATTTGCATTTCGAGCGGACAGTCAATGCTAGAAGCGACTGTTCTATATTGTCGTTGACATGGATGGGAAAAGTGCCCGACGAGTTACCAGAGGTGCGTACTATATTATATGAAACCTATTTACAGGATAATGTAATAAAAAGAATTAATGAAATCAATGCCAATTCAAAAGAAACTACTATAGAATTTGATTTTAAATATAGCTAATTAAAAAGCATGTTAATTGCATATTAAATATATTTTGTAATATGTGTTTTAAGTAGACTGTCGTATATAGATTAATATATGCAATTATCTCGAGTATAGTCGAGATAATTCGCAAATTTGCGCATATGAATCTTATGGTATTATTAGTTAAATTGCATTCAAGGCTATTATAAATACAATAGCAAATTTAAGTCTATTTTAAAGCGTCTGTTAAGTAACACCTTTTAACAGGATGAAGGGTGGAAATTAAACCGTACTAATTATTACCAAGAAGGCTGGTTAGCCACCGGAAATGTCCGCGGCATCGTTGGTGTTACATTTACCACTAGCCACTGTAAAAAAAATGTTGAATTTCCGTTGCGTACGAATTACAACCTCCGAGGTCACAGATCCGAGGTATAAGTTGGCACACTTCATGTTTTAGCAATCACTACCATTATTATATAAATTCCAGGTCATTCTTGTAAAATGGAATGAACCTTATCAAAAACTAGCGTCATGTGATAGTTCAGGCATAATATTTGTTTGGATTAAATATGAGGGACGGTGGTCAATAGAATTAATTAACGATCGTAATACACCAGTCACTCACTTTTCTTGGTCTCATGATGGACGTATGGCATTAATATGTTATCAGGTAATTTGAGATTCTATTACCGCTGAAATCATGCTTGAAAGACACGAACCTAAGCAATTCAATTTTAAGTTTGAACTTAGTTAAAATAAATATAAATACTATAGTGCTTTATAAGAGCTTTTTGTAATTAGGATGGATTCGTCCTGGTTGGATCTGTGGCTGGTCAACGCTATTGGTCGTCAATGTTAAATTTAGAATCAACTATATCTTGCGGTATCTGGACTCCAGATGACCAACAAGTCTATTTTGGCACTACATCCGGGCAGATTATTGTTATGGATGTACACGGTGCAATGGTTTCACAAGTACAATTAAGCTCTGATGTCGGTATTTCCTCCATGGCGTGGTCTTGTGAAAAGTTTAAAATGGAAGAAGGTGAAGATAGTGATCCTGGAGTTACGAATGCAGGTATGATAAATATATTCTAGCTTGCATTATATATTTAATAATATCCTCTTTCAGCGGACCGGCTATTCGTATTAGCTGTCAGTCTTCAGAATGGATATATTTTTTTGTTGAAAACTTTTGATGATGTTTCGCCGATTCAGATCGATACTAAACTTCAAGGACCTTTATGTATGGAGTGGAGTAACTCGCGAGAGATGTTAGCAGTTGCTGGGATTATACCACATGATAGCAAAGCTTTCCCAGTTGGGATTGAATTTAATAATGTCCTTAAATTTTATAATGACCGTGGGATTTTATTGTATTCCATCAATATTCCTTATGGACAGGTAAACAATATTTATAAAAAAAGGTGTAGTCTTTATTAATATTTATTTATATACGCATTCAATTGAAGACACCTGTATCCGCTATCACTTGGGGTCACAACGACAAGCGATTGTTTCTGGCAACCGGAACACAAATTCACATCGCTTGGGTATCTCGACGAATAGCTTCGCTACAACTAATGTGTCGACTTCGAATTCACAATTCACTGCACTCAGACACGCAACTATCCAATCTGCCCTTACCACCCAGGATTCGAAGTCTTATTGGAAATCTATTTGCCCAAACAATACGCGTAAGCTCTTCATGTACTCTGGTGGACATTTATTGCCTAAAACAATATTTTATGAAAATGTAGTGTTGTGTTCCTGAAGCAAGCGCCCTAAGAGAATTCGTGTCCAGGCCTCCAGGAGGATCTGTACGTTTGCATTGTACAATGATACGACATGATGATGATTCCAATTTATCGTCTGGCACATGTTAC
Source organism: Nebria brevicollis (assembly GCA_944738965.1). Classification (NCBI taxonomy): domain Eukaryota; kingdom Metazoa; phylum Arthropoda; class Insecta; order Coleoptera; family Carabidae; genus Nebria; species Nebria brevicollis. Next base: position 18,054,372 of record OX122898.1, on the reverse strand, counting down.
ACTTTGTACTTGGAGTATTTAGGAGGTTTAGTGCCTTTGCTTAAAGGGAAACGAACCAGTAAAATACGACCAGAGTTCGTTATTTTTGATCCACAAGTCGAAGGTTGATATACACGAAATTATTTAAGTAGTAACATATAAGTTATATATATATATATATATTTTATTTATAGACATTTGTGGATCCATGCAATGGTCACCTGATTCTGGTAAAAGTTCAGCATCAAGCCAATCTACTAGTGGTAGCGGAGCACATAGTGATTCTTCAGATAGTGACAGAGAAGATGGTTGTAGTGGATCTCCCCGCATGCAACGTAGAAAAAAGAAAAGAAATAAGAATAATAATAGAATTACCCAACCCGAACGGCAAGCTGGTCAAGCTCCTGCTGATGGTGAGGTCGAAGACTTATCATACATAGACACGTTACCAGAAGTAAGTTACTTTAGCGAAAAATGTGAACTTATTTGATTTACCCAAATCATTTGAGTTTCAATATTTGATGTAGCGTATGTCAATGACTGCAGTTATAACTAATTTAAGAAATTCCAGCACGTCCGGTTAGTAGAAGTGACTTCGAATATCTGGGGAACGAAATTTAAAATTCATGGTCTAGCCAGTTCGGTGCCAGCAAACTTAGGCCAAGTTACATATAAAACATCCCTTTTACATCTGCAACCACGACAAATGACATTAGTAATGACAGAACTAAGAGATGATTTCTCCCCTGGACCTGATCCCAATTTTAATCCAAATGTCTTCTCAGAAGACGAAGAAGAAGCGATTGCTTTAGAAGAACGTAAACGGATACGTCCAGGCAATTCAGATCATGCTGTGCCAATTGCGCCAATGTCGCCGATTGGCAGTCGATTAAACCGTCCGAAATCTCAGATTTTCCATCATTTCTTAAATTCCGAACCGATTTCTTCCAGTATTTTAAAACCGGCACTTGCCCGAGCCGAATCTTATGAAGATGAACTGCCTAGTTCAATTGCACGTCCACGTTGTTTAAGTAACTCGGCTCACCTTAAACACGTAATTACTGTTCCAAATCAACACTTCAGTAGATTAGCACTTCCGATTTCACCACTTTGTGAAGAGCACAGTATCTCCATGGCTCTAAAAACGTCTATGATGCCATGCACTGAAACGATTTACGAAGTACCATCCATGCAATCATTATTGTTCTCTCCCACAGAATTTTATGGTGAAATTTTTGATAATTTCGCAAGTGGTAATCGAAATTCATTGATTTTGAATTTGGATACCGCCAATTTAACAGTAGCTACAAAAAACACTGTAACGGAGTCAACAAAAATGAAAACCCAAATTGAGGCTAATGATAATAAAAAGAATGAATTAAATAAATCACCTGCTGAATGCAATGTGAAAGCGACAAAATCATTACAGAATAAGGATATTCGAAAGCAATATCCAATTCGAACGGCAGGTAAAGAAATCCGTTACATAGATGAAGAACAGCAAAATGATAACACTCAAGGTCCTTCAACGGCATCTATTTCTACTAACATAGCGTCCATATCCGATAATATCGTTCGGAGTTGTAGTGTCGGATTCTTGGATTTAATGGATGCCCAGTTAGTTCCCAGTGACAGCGCTCTGCACATGCTACAAAAAGATACCCCGAAACGCTTGGTGTTGGTTAACAATAAAAGCAAACAAAAGAAATTGAAAAAGCAGCATAATCAAGAAAATGTTCCGAAATTAGGTACATTAAAATCCCCAAATTTAAGTTATTGCGGCAAGTCGAAGAGTTTGGATTCAAGTGATATATTTCCTAAGCCCGAAAACGAAAACCAATTCCAATTGCCCAATGATTTGGAAGAAGTTATAGATGATATACAGACAGACGATGTCATACATAAACCAGTTATAAAGACATGTGAGCCAATCGAAACAAACACTATAAAGAATGACGTACCTTACATCAACTTCTTTTCAACAATTCAATCGCCTATTTCAAAACGGAAAAAAACAGAAATCGACACAGCCTCGCCAAAACCAAAGGCTCGAAATCGTAATAAACAGGTAAATTCTTCAGAAACAGTACCTAACAAAAGTACAATAGAAACCACACCAACGAGTTCACCGGTCCGCAACATCTCGCTGCACGCGCAAGCACTAAATACACTGGAGAATTTACTATTGAGACTGCGTGATTTAGACGATAATAAAGCCAGTCCCCCAGCATCACCGAGAATGCCACGTAGTTCCCCTGCATCACCAGCCCCCACGAAGAAAAGTAAACGGCCTCAGTCTGCATCCCCGATACGAAAACATTTACTCGGTTCACCCCTACTAGGACGTCGTTCACGGAAAAATAAACCTACTGAAAGTTCCGATGATGAAATTGTTGTTTCTGGAGATGAGATTGTTAATAGTAAAAATTTTAAGGATTTGGAAACATTTCAGAAAGCTCAATTACGACAAAAGGTACCTAATTCACTTTTGAACTCAAAAGCACCTTTATACGTAGCAGTAGTTTAGACAAGAAAATTAAGGTGCACTTTTGAATTTTTAAATCAACTGCAACTAGAAAACTGTATCTGAAAATTATTTGAATGGCTTGTGTGTTTGTTATAGTAATTATTTAAATATTTTTAGTTAAAGCGAGTGAAAATTGAACCGAATGGAAGCTGTATAAATTCACCCACACCACAAAGGCGAGAATTTGTAATGCATAACAAAGCACCAATGTGGAACGAAAATAGTCAAGTGTATCAATTGGATTTTGGAGGTCGGGTGACTCAAGAATCTGCCAAAAATTTCCAAATTGAGTTTCGTGGCAAACAGGTTTGTAAAAACGATTGTTATATGTTATGCAATAACGTAGAAAGCAGGTTTTGCAGCAGTTTAATAAATAATTTCGTAGGTGATGCAATTTGGACGAATTGATGGCAATGCATACACTTTGGATTTCCAATATCCATTCTCTGCGCTACAGGCGTTCGCAGTAGCACTTGCAAACGTTACTCAACGTTTAAAATAATATGTGTTTTTTATTTCGATAGGTTTAACATATCAGATATAGATATTTTGTAACATATGTTGTTTTATAATTAATAATAATAATCAAAATGTAAAGAATTCGCTGGCTTCCAGTATCGAAAGTCTCAAAAATTAAACAACTGTTTTGGACATATCAATTTATGGTTTTTGCTTAATCGTTTCAATAGTTTGACGGGGCCGTGTTACGTTTGCAATTTAAGTATGAAATACATGGAAACCAGCAAAACTTTGTGTACTCTTAAGAGCTGTTCGTTAAGTGTATGAAATTTTTAGATACTGACTGTTGCTTGCGTTATATTACGTTGTTTGCTTAGTGCATGTGTTGATGTTACCGTTACCGTCCAAGTCATTGCATTTTTATGTAAATATTAGTTTTTCAATTTGATTTTAAATAACTGTTATAGACACACCAGACTTGATTCAATATTTTATTAATTTGCAATTATCTGTAATGTTATCGAGTGTAAATAATGTGTGTTGATGTTTGGGACACTTTATATTTACGAAAAAAAAAAACCTTTTCGTTAATTGTTACATTTGGTAGATTGAAAACATCAAAAATCCACTTTTAAACTCAAAAATGAAAAAAAAATGTGTATTTACAACTAGGTTCTGAAATAGCGCCAGTAATATGTATGAAAGAGATTTGATTAATTTTTCAAGTTGTTCCAAACATCAGAATCTCGCCTCGTTATATTGAAAATTAGGTACTTTATAAAAAGTGTGGATAGCAAATGGTTACTTTTAAATATTTTATGATACTTCAGTTATATGTGATATACTTTATAGTTTTTCTTCAAAATAATATAATAAATATGTAGCAGTGTATATTTTTTACCGATCCCGAATCCTAAGTGGTGTTAATTGCTAAAAACATCCAATTGAAGTATAAATTATTCATAGGTGGGTTTATTTTTGTGTTTATAATAAATCAAGTATTTGATAGAAATAAAACAGTTGAATATGACGTACGAATATATGTGACGGAAAATGTCAAAATTGTTCCTAAAATTACTAGTTATTTAAATTGTGTGTAGTTTAAATTAACTAAATTTCAGTTATGTCTTTAGAAATAATTTCAAGTCCCCAGCCCCATTACATTCCAGGGTAAAACAAGAAATCGATAAATAATCATTTCTATAAATACATTTCTTTCCAGGTACACTGGTTTCTGCCCACAATATACCTATAAATGTGGTAACACATACGGTAGCACTACACACAAATTATTGCTAGACCCTACAGTAAATCATGCCGAATTTCTGGTGTTATCCGATCGCAGTTGCGATGATTATACGGTGATTAATTTACATTGCTCTAAAAAACATTTATTGCTACATTATTTAATATCCTAGATTGTTCGACCTCCTCAAACTGATATAGATATAGTCCAGTCTAGATTCACGCATGGCGATGCTGTTTATAAACATCCTATGCTACCAGGATACGATGGTAAAGTTTTTTTTTTTTAAATTTGTGTGTTATTTTATACCAAGTTTTTAAGTATCCGGTATTGTCTAGTGGCTAGGATACCTGGCTCTCACCCAGGAGGCTCGGGTTCGATTCCCGGTACCGGAATCTAATTTTTAATTTTTGTCCCAACAGGATTCGTCCCAAGGCTAAACGGTTTATTCGGGCAGGCATACAATGTAGCGGCAACGGAAGCTATTTCTTTGTTTGAGCAACAACAACTCAAAAATAAGGTCGCTCAGAATGAATTTATGCGAATACGAAATATCAACAACAACGATTGGGAGCCAAGAAATTTAGAAGATCGAATGGTACATAGTATAAAATAACTTAAGCATGCTTTAAAATAGATAGTTTATTTTTTTTAAATTACACATTTTTATATGTACACGTAATACATAACGCATGGGAATATTATGAACTTTAGTGCCGTATTGGTTAGTCGCTCAGATTTAGTAATAAGTAACAAAAAAAAAACATCTGCAGTGTCATGCACCGAACTTTCTTATACGCATGTGGGTTAAACCACATCGTAGTTACATTATTTTTCTAATTTATAATAATTGTTCTAACCTTTAGATTGCTTTTACACTAAATATATTTCTTTGAATAAATATTAAATGTCAAACTTCAAATTATGAAAGGCTATTTTGTTAAACAATTGACAGGCGCTGATGATACGATTTATGTAACAATATATATAATAAGCAGAAATTTATTTTGAAACCAGTACTTTTTTTGGAAAAAAGATTCAAACAAAAGTTGTGCTAAATATAAATATCATTAATTTTTGTTCACAAAAATTTTCTGTAACTGTAGCCATTTTTGAGTAATTGCAGAAACTGCAAAAAATGACTATGGTAAACATGCACTTCCGGTCGGAATATGGTTTTCAAAAATAGGAGGTTTTCGTGCCAGGCACGTACAAATCTTAAGTTTAAAATTTCATAATTTTCCCTTTAGCCGTTTGGGCTGTAGAGCGCTCACATACACACACACACAGACACACACACACAGACGGACGTCATTCCAAAAATAGTTGGAATCGATTCAGGGAAGGTCAAAACGTATATTTCCGTTAAAAACTCGAGTTCGAAATTTTTCATGATTACAATACTTACTTATACTGCGTATAAGAAAGTAAAAATAAGTATTCTTTGCATATGAGAAATAATCATGTATCCGTTATAACTATATACGTTATATGCAGGCTTTATTATATATTATATTAAAGGTTTGTGTGGTGGGTAGTTTATTATATAATTGATCTTGATTTAGTAATATTTAGCAACTTATTGTGTACTTGTATTAGTTGGCAGAAAGTGAATTTACGCTACCGTTATTAGAAGTCCGTCCAGAATGTGCGGGAATCATACGAAACTTACCGGTAGATGAACCACCGATGAGTCAGTCAAGAACATCGCCAAGTCCCTTCTTCATGGAAAACAGCAATGCGGATAAGAAATTAAAATTAGGTATATATTATTACACAGTTACCATAGCATATTATATAAACATGTTGCCATAGTAGATTAAAACATACAAACCTACACTTCACATCATTCCATAATCACGTACATAAATTCCTGTCAGTCACTAAAATTAAAAAATTAAAATGCATGAAACAATGTTAAACTCTTTTATGCAACAGCAGCGTTGTAGTAAGTTACCAAATCAAATTATTATTAACATAAAACAGTATTCATATTATTATATTTTTTACTTCCACACTGCAGTATAGACAAAGAATGTTACGTTATAAATTTCGTGTTAAGGTTATGGTGGGCACGTTCCGTTTGGTTTTGCCGAATTTGGTAAATCAAACGAACCGGTTACGAATTCAGCCCTATGCAACTTTAGTTCAAATTACCGACAACACCAAAGCACCGAGTGGGCACCAGTGACCGTTAGTCGCCCCGATCCTCCATTAGTAATCCAGCCGTCCGAAATCTACCAAAAACATGTTGGACAGATTCCGAACTACGCTGGACACATTCCTGGAGAGATATTTAGGTGAGTTTCATAGTAGTTTTATTTAAATTTTATATGTAATATGTGTATGTGTGTAGATTTGGTAAAACTTATGGTAATGATACAATTGATGCTAAAAGATGGTTACGCGGTGATTACAGAACATGAAGACGATTTGATTAACAAAATATACATTTATTTAACGTTTATAATTGGACAGTTTAATTTAACTAGGCTTGGTTTTTCCATTTTTGAAGCAGTTCGGCTGCCTTTTGTAGATTGACATCTTCCTGCAAATAAAAATTTATTATTGTTCACGCAAATCCGAATTTTGATTGAGTTTACCTTAATAAAGCAGTATCGCACGTAATTTTCTGCTAATGGTTTATGTGCTTCGTTATAAAAAGCAGTTGGTGGAATACCTTGAAGTCCAACATTTTTAGTCATCCATTTCGTGAAGCGATAATCACGATATTTATCAGTTTCAGACTCCAAATTAACCTTAGATGCTAAAGCATAATTCGAGGTTAATTTAAATAAATGTGTTATTTATTTGTTTCAAACCTAAAGGCGACCAATCAGCAATCATAAAATAACCTCCTTCTGGAATGATTGGTTTCATACCAACTTCCGATAAAAATTTGGCCATAAAATCACGTTTAGCCTCCAATTCGCGCGGCAACTCAATGAAATAAGACTCATCTTGTCCCAATCGCGTCAGTTCCAATTCAAATCCACGCGCAATCGCTTCTTGTATCGGAGTGCAGCATGTGTATACACAATTTTGATGGACCATTTGTATATTTGCCATTAAATTCGCGGGGCCGTATGCCCAACCAGTCTTCCAACCAGTTACACTAAATGTTTTACCAGCCGAACCAATGGTTACGGTTCGCTCCCACATACCAGGCAAAGTTGCTAAAATTACAATTTTATTTCAAAAAACCAAAAAATGTTTCGGCGTACAATAATTACCTATGCGTATATGCTTATTTGGTTTATATACCATCCATTCATATACCTCATCCGAAACACACAATACATTCCACTTTTTGCACAAATCTGCAATCATCTCCAACTCAGGGAGCGTAAATACTTTCCCAAGTGGATTGTGCGGTGTGTTTAAAATGATCATTTTAGTTTTGGTATTAAATAGACTTTCAAATTCATTTTTGTCCAATACCCAATCAGCAGAGCTCGAAATTTTAGCTGTATTATTCTAAAGTTATTACAAATTAGTTGAATCGGAAAATATTTAGATAGTTTTGGCGAGTTATGGTATTTATTGCTCGCTAAAACTATTAATAAACATTACTGGTTTTAATGCTATAAACCGTGGTGTTCCTCCTGCATTCCGAACCATGGGTTCATAACAGTCGAAAAATGGTTCGATAATAATAACTTCATCCCCGTCATCAACATGGCCAACTATGGTTGAAAATAGCGCTTCGTAAGCACCAGCAGTGACTATTATTTCAGTTTGGGCGTTTATTTCACGACCAATAAGCTTCGAATATAATTTGGATAAAGCGCCAATCAAACGCGGGTGTCCCTATCATTTTATACCATCAAATAAATTTCATTTCAAGGGAGGTGAAACTTACAAAACCGCGAGTGTATTGTTGTAGTAGAACATTTTCAGCGTTTGCTACATCAGCTAAAGCGGTTGTAACGTATTTAGGCGCTGCAAAATCCGGGAAACCTTGTCCTAAATTTAATGGTTTATATTCTGAAGCTAATTGAATATATTCCACCCTAAATACATAAATCTTATTAGAATAGTATAACTAATATAGCCGTGCGAGACAAAGTCGTCTGCGCAATATATCTATCTTTTATTATCCTTATCGTTTCGAATATGTTCTATTTCGGTTTCTGCGCATTTAAGATGCATCACCATTTTGGTTTGTTGTTACTACAACCTAACTTAAATCTATAATTTGTCCTTCAACTGTTTGGTTCATGGTTTTATAATAATTAATTTGCGCGTAATTTCTATGACATGATATGCGTTCTAAGTAATTGCAATACATACCAAACACTTTTCTCGCTATCTTTATATCTTTGTGGCAGCCCAAATTTATCCATATTTATCTCTGTTGCGACAGATAATTGTCGAATGTGATTAAATGTCGTTGCAAATTTTTTTAATAAACTACTGCGATATAACATCTATAAAAACAATTTGTTTCAATATTAGAACGGTACAAATTTTATGTATTGATTCGCTTAACCGTAACCTACAAAATTTTTTTTTACATCAATATTTTTTGCTAGCTAAAACAAATTAATTAAGTAGTGCGCACAATTCTCACTTTGAAACTGTAGAGCTAAGTAAATGATAATTATTTCTATAGACACGAAACACCACTTTAGTCTTATCAGTTTTATTTTAATTTTTGAAAATTTTTTAGAACAATGCTATTCGTAAATACTTGTAACGTTTTTATATGCTCTGTTTTTATCTACAAATTTATAATTTATGGCTATTATGACTTGGTGATTATGTAAACTAAAAATATGCTAATCTAGTTTATTTTAAATATTAATATTCCAGTAATGTTTTTGGTTCCCCAAACATATAGGCAAGTCGTTATACAGATATGTATTTTGCGATGTGGGTTGCATCACAGATAAGCATATACACAGATTAAATGTACACTTGTCTGTAGCATATATTGCATATTTGCTTATCTATGGTTGCGTGGATACATGTATAGCAACTTGCATATATTACAGCAATGCGACTGTAAATATATATTTAGTAGTAGAATAAATAAAGAATAAACTAAAATTTACATGATTTTATTAACTCAACAATAACAAAGAACTTTTGTAATAACAAACAAAACATTATAAAAAACACTGGGACAGGTTCGCTGATAAAATAAGTTAATAATCATCGGTCTCTTCCGCTTCGACAACGCCATCTATTAATTTTTCTGAATCGGTATCGTCAAATCCGTAATATCCTAAAGATGAAATAAACTTAAAAATCGAACTATTAAACATTTACCAATGTATCACCTTCCCCTTCGGTATAGTGGCCAATGTCTCCATCACCTTCTTCAGCTGCTTCACCTCCTTCAGTGTAATGTTGATTTTCAGCGGCGTCATCATTTGAATATTTTTCTAATGGTTCAAAGCTTTCCACTTCACCATCATCCCTAAATATTAGAAATGTATCGTTTTTAATTATATTATTGGAGATAAATTACTAAAGAGAGAAATCGTTTCTTCATTTCCATTTGGTGTTTTAAAATTTGAGTTCTTATACCATTTCTTGTGTAGACTGAAATAGCCTTAAAGTTATGTTGAAATAGATGTATTTTAAATAATTCTACTAATAAAATATATACATTTATAAAATATGTAAATGAGCAAAAAATAAAAGTCGTCACATTGGGTCAAATGGGTTACTTACTCATTTACTTGTTCCGCTACTTTGTAGCTTTGTTTTTCATCCCCAGCACCATCAGCGCCAGCGTCATCTAGAAACGTAATTTAGTATAAAATAATTGAAACATATTTTAAATAATCAAGTCTACCATAATTAGCGTGGTCTTTATGCCCAAATGATGTATGCTTTTCGTATCCATACTTATCACCATCCTTCTTGTGGTAACTATCAAAGTGTTTGTAGCCATCGTTGCCGCCATCTTCGCTTTTCTTCAAATACCCAACAGCGTCGTCATCATCCACGCCGTAATGAGCACCATAGTTGGTAGCTGCATGCACCAGGTCATCCGGAGCAATCGCCCTTACTTCTCGTATTGTGGATTCAACGATTTGCACGTCTTTCGTGGGCAGGGCAATGGCGACCGATGCAATAGCGACGATTGCGAACACACAACTCTTCATAGTGAACATGATTTTCGTGGGCTGAACGGTGGATTGTTCGTATTCGAATAACTTACTTCCAAAAGCATCTAGCGCGTATATAAGGACGAGCTGGTGGAAGGGATCTATTGTCTAACGCGGTTTTATTGCGACATGTTTTTTTCGTTATGGTTGTTTCGTGTAATGAAATCTCTTTATGATAATTTTGTTTAAACATTTTTTTTTGAAGCCCAATTTAGTATGTGGCGTTGTCTTAATAAATAAATTAATCTGTTGAGTAAAATGCAAGTAATTTTAACTCATATGCGTAGATATAATACGGAAATGCAGGCTAGAAATGTTACATAAATGTTTCAATTATTGCAAATATTGCAAAAGTGGAAATAATTCATTCTATTAAGAATCACTAGAGCAAAGATATGTTTCACTTGATTTGTTTCTATTATGATATCATGTTAAAAAAAAACTTATAAATTGTTGATTCATTTATGTATCGGTCTGTAAAGATGTTGAAATGCTTATATAGAGGCTCATTCGTCTGCGAGTGTTGCTGATAATTACATGGGTTTTTATAAGGTATCGTTGAAAAAAAAGTTGAATTTATTTGACGTTTTGTGTATAGTTTGACAATTATTAATTTTGTTTATTGTGGCATGTCTTGAAACTTCAAAATTTTTAGTTAACTTTCACCCTTAAAAATGTCTTGGATTTGCAAAATTTTAGTTAAAAAGCCTCTACTACATGTAACAATCAAATTCATTCACCCGAAACTATTATTTCAAAACTATAGCACTAAAGGTCTTGTAAGTATACATATTTTATCATATAGTCCAAAGTAGTTGATGCATAATGAATACATACGTATCGGAGAATAGTGGAGCGACGAACTCCACTCGTTCAAATTATTGTTTAATTTGTTAGCAGGAAGGGATTTATAAAATATATTTTCCATAAAAATTCTAAATGTAATATTTTTAAACATTTTTATAATATACATACATATTAAAATAGATACAGGTTTTTTGTATTTAGTTAGCAATGGTGATGTATCGTCGCGACAAAAATGGAATGAGGGAAATTATTAATATTTGGTCCAATTGCCTCTATTTATGACTATACTAGGACTTGGCCACATCTTCATGGCATAGAATTAATCAGTCTTTTGAATATCTTGGCTTCCATAGTTTTTCAAATTACATTTTTTATTTCTTGATAGAGTTCAGTTTGGTTTTTGAATTTGTTTTCCTACAATCTGGTCTTCGGTTATGTAAACCAAGGGACGTTTAATTATGCGAGAAGAAATATTTACTTCGTTTTAATCAGACTGACTTATAGTTCTAATGTGACGATCCAATTTTGCCGTGGTTTTTCTTGGTCTAGCAATTTTAATTAAATTCACAATTCTTTGGACGAGTAATAAGGAGCGTCCTTCTATTTTTGTCCGATACTGTATATACCTACATAACATTCTAAGAAATGACTTAAATACTTGAAAATTTTGTAATTACGTCGTACAAACATAATCGCTCGATGAGTACTTTAAAGAGAAATTCCATCCCTTACCTTCCAGAAATAGTGAAGTGAAAATAATTTCTAATTTTCAAATCATAATTTTGCAAAAATTTTAATAAAAATTATTGTTTATTACGAATCAAAATAGCGCCTCTTTTCTGCAACCTTATATTTAGAATAAAAGAGACTTCGTAGCAGGCCGCGTCATGCCTAAAGACTACGACGATGTAATGGAGTTGTTTTGGCAGTCATATTTCACATCCGAGCCCACGTATGTAGGAATTGGATTGTGCGGTAATCGAAATAGAGTATTTCAAGATTTAATCTACGGTGGTTTATCGGAGGGCATGTCTTTGATGGTAAGATGTAAACATGACGATTCCCTAGTTGGGGCGGCAATAAACACCTCGGTTTGCCAATGGTTTCCGGGCCAGTTGGATGCATGCGCCGACACTTGCTCGTGCCGGAAAATAGCACAGTTATTACGCCTCTATTCACACATTACACGTGCGCCCGATTTGTGGTGCAAGTATTGCGAAACGAAAATCTTCGAAGTGTCTTTTTTAACGACACGAGTCCACGACAAGGGAAGAGGTCTTGGTTTTTATCTAATGCGAAAATCACTACAATTGGGTAAGGATTTGTCATACACGTTACTCAGAGTTGACGCGACCAGTTGTTATACGCAGAGAATTTGTAAGAAGTTGGGCATGAAAATGGTTTATGAGCTTCCATATAGGTGAGAATTTTAAAATTAATGACACTATTTTGCTATGATATTTTTTAAAATTAATAATAGTGACTATACAACGCCAAATGGGAATATCTTAATAAAACCGCCGCCTCCCCATTCAAGTGTTCAAGTATATATAGAGCGACCTCTTACAATTGAGAAAACCAAGAACCTTAAGAATAAGAAAAAGAAATAATTTTATTTTGAAGTTAGTGCCAGAAGAATTTCCATAGTTTTGTAATAATAAAAATAGTTAATTTTTCTACTGTACAAATTGCGATTTCAAACATATATTTAGTAATAGTGCAAATAAACAAGAAACTACAATTTACATGATTTTATTAATTCAACAATAACAGGTTCATTGATAAAATAAGTTAATAATCACCGATTTACACTGTTTCGTTTTCGTCGTCTTTTCATTTTTCTTAGTCTGTATCGTCAAATTTGTAATATCCTATCGATGAAATTAATTTAAAAATCGATCTATTAAACATTTATATATGTATGACCAAATATTAGAAATGTACCATTTCTAATTATATTATTGGAGAAACAACAAAAGAGATATATTTCTTTCCATTTGGTAAAGTTGAAATAAATGTATCTACTAATGAAATATATATTTGTAAAACGTATAAATGGGCTAAAAATATGGTTTATAAGGCATCGTTGAAAAAAGTTGAATTTCTTTGACGTTTTCCGTATATTTTGACAATTACTAATTTGTTTACTTACAACTTCTAAAATTTCTGAAACTTCAAAATTATTAGTTAATTTAACATGTTCAAAATGTTTAGGCTTTGCAAATTTTTAGTTAAAAAACCTCTACTACGTGTAGTAAACAAATTAGTTGGCCCGAAACTATTAATTCAAAACTATAGCACTGGAAGTATTGTAAGTATAAGTATTTTATCATATAGTCCAAAGTAGTTGATGTTCCTTAAAAAATACATATATATCTAAAAAAGGGCTTAAATAATGAAAAGATAGTAATTACGTCGCACAACTCAATTAGTACTTTGAAATGAATTTTTATCCCATGCGTTCCAGAAACAGTGACGTAAAAGTGAAATTATTTCTAATCTAAATCATAATTTTACAAAAATTGCAATATATAATATTGTGAATGACGAAACAAATTCTTTTACGCAAACTTATATTTAGAATAAAAGAGACTTCATAACAGTCCGCATCTTACCTCGAGACTACGACGATGTAATGCAGTTGTTTTGGGAGTCATATTTCACAGCCGAGCCCACGATTGTGGGAAGTGGATTGTCTGGTAGTCGAAATGCAGTATTTCAAAATAAAATCTACAATGGTTTATCGCAGGGAATGTCCCTGATGGTAAAATGTAAACATGACGGTGACGTAGTTGGGGCTGCAATAAACACGTCGGTATGCCAATGGGAACCGGGTCTGATGGACTCATACGCTGACACTTGCTCGTGCCAGAGAATGTCACAGTTATTACACCTATATGCACACATTACACGCGCGCCCGATTTGTGGTGCAAGTATTGCGAAACGAAAATCTTCGAAGTGTCTTTTTTGACGACACGAAGCCACGACAAGGGTAGAGGTATCGGCTATTATCTAATGCGAAAGTCACTAGAATTGGGTAAGGATTTGTCATACACGTTACTCAGAGTCGACGCAACCAGTTATCATACCCAGGTTATTTGTAGGAAGTTGGGAATGAAAATGGTTTATGAGCTTCCATATAGGTGAACATTAAAAAAAAATTAAAGATACAATTTTGATATGACATTTTTTTTTTAAATTAATAGCCAATATAAAACACCAAATGGGGGTATCTTGATAAAACCACCTCCTCCCCATAGCAGTGTTCAAGTATATATAGATCAACCTCTTACGATTGAAAAAACTAAGGAACTTATGAAAAAAAAGTAGTGAATTTATTTTAATGTGAGTGTCAAAAGAATTTTCATAGTTTTGTAACATTAGAAATAGTTTTCTTTGTACTGTACAAATTACGAATGCAAATACAAGAGGGATGTTTAAAATAAAAATGTAACTCGTTATTATTACGTAACATATATATATTTATAGTAGTAATGTAGTAAAAATGAATATAAAAACGACAATACATTTCTAAATAATTTCGATTTACTTTCACTACTCAGTCAAGCGATCATTTTACAAAATCGTCGATCAATGATGCTGCGAATATCCATAGCGTTTGCCACCGGTGTTGCCACCATCTTTCTCGTAATCTGAAGCGTGATTATGATAGCCTTTATAACCGCTATTCTTGCTATGTCCCAAATGTTCGCTGTCGTAATGCCCCTTATTGTGTTTACCATCTTTTCCATAGTGGTCATCATAATACCCAGACTTGTGACTCCCGCCTTTTTTGTGGCCGCCATGCTTGTTGCCATGATCGCCATGGAAGTCACTGTGCTTGCTATGATCCCCAGATTTATGGTAATCATCGTAGAATTTGTGTTCTTTGTGGTATTCGTCTTTGTGGAACTTGTTATGGTATCCCTTTGTCTTGTGTCCCTTTTTGTGACCTTTCTTCTCACTGAATTTAGCGCCCTTGTGCCCTTTCCCACTTTTGTAGTGCTTTGAATAATGGTCTCCTTCATCGTGATGTTTGTTTACTTTACCACCATGGGCGTCGTAACTACCAGCATGGGCATCTTTGCCATAATGGCTAATATCTTTTTTGTCATGATCGTGTTTCGACTTGTAACCTTTATGTCCATTAGCACCATGACTAGCGTGATGGTCTGCGTGGTGTTTATCTCCACTACCTTCAGAGTAATGTTTACCAGAAGCAGCTGTTTCTAAATCTGTCGATTTTATACGAAATAAAATACGTATTTTAGCATTTTATGGAATAAGTAACTACGATTTGGAACTTACCGGTTGTTTGTAAATCCGTGTGTGTTAGTTTAAAACTGGCAACTTGATATAGAACACAAATGAGTGTAAACAATTTTAGCGGTATCATGATTGAAGTAGTGTCGCCAATCAACTGTTGGACGGACCATGCTGAGACAGCATTTATATATTTAACAGAGCGAAGCAGGAACGCCGAGAAAAATCGTGACAATTAACAGGCGGTTTTGCACGGTCTATATGATTTTAATAGACCTAGTCGATTATTAAAAATATTTCTTGGTTACACAAACAACACCCACAAAAAAACACTCAATTCAATAGGAACTAATTTTTTTTTTCTACTTTCGTGTGAAATATGATTGAAATTATAATTCCGTTTCATTGCGCTGTTCAATCTGTTTTTCTGACTATAATGAAAGTGAAATGGATTTTACTTTTTCACTAAAATAAACACATTTTTATTCGTAACATTACTTATTTATCGTGCCTAATGAGTCAAAAATGATCTTTTTAAGTAAAATAACAAACAGATTTTCACAGCCAACAAAAACACTATATATGTATGTACACATACAGGGTGTAACAGCGAAACGAGCTACCTCGAATAACTTCTATGTTATTAAAGATACAATAAAATAGTATAAGACAATCTTATGCAGGACCAAGGGGGACATCCAACTATAAAAGAAAATATTTTTTTAAACCAGTAGTTCTCAAGCAACAACACAAAGTTATGTTTTTTTCAAATGAGATGCTATATATTTTTTAAACCCATTCGATAGAGTATTTTTTTCTGAATTCCATTATGTATTTGTTTTATACCTTTACATAAGTAAAATATTGAGAAAAATGCGATTGAAAGTTAAATAAATTTTATGTTTATAGTTACTTTTCAGTTGGCTATGAAACAAAATTGAGCTTAAATACAACGAAACATAAATTAAATACCTTAAATTATTTGTTATTTACTTTATAAATAGTGTTATAAAGTAAATAACAAATAATTTCATGTATTTAAGCTCAATTTTGTTTCATAGCCTACTGAAAAGTAACTATAAAAATAAAATTTATTTAACTTTCAATCGAATTTTTCTCAATATTTTACTTATGTAAGGGTATAAAACGAATACATAATGGAATTCAGAAAAAAATACTCTATTGAATGGGCTTAGAAAATATATAGCATCCCATTTGAAAAAACATAACTTTGTGTTGTTGCTTGAGAACCACTGGTTTAAAAAAATATTTTCTTTTATAGTTGAATGTCCCCCTTAGTCCTGCATAAGATTGTTTCATACTATTTTATTGTATCTTTAATAATATAGAAGTTATTCGAGGTAGCTCGTTTCGCTGTTACACCCTGTATATTAAAATTTTGTCTCATAGACACTTTTTAAAATAACGTGCAATTTATATCT
Organism: Nebria brevicollis; assembly: GCA_944738965.1. Lineage (NCBI taxonomy): Eukaryota > Metazoa > Arthropoda > Insecta > Coleoptera > Carabidae > Nebria > Nebria brevicollis. The sequence continues at coordinate 18,037,526 of OX122898.1, read as the reverse complement.
GAAACAAAAGGTCAAATATGGTTTTATTTCATTCGAATTTGGTAATAGTTCCTGTTAATTATAATGAAAGTGAATAAAGTCATATTTATACTTTTACTTTTTTATTGAAAAGACAAGAAAAAACATAATGAGCTCTGCATAAATAATAAAACAATTGTGGTATGCACTACAGACTGATTTGTCTAGAAAATGGCGCCGAAAAAAACTACATCTTCTTTCGTTCCACATGGTGGCAATTTGCATTACGCTTATCATCGTCTTTAATCTCAAAAGCGAATCGAAATAATAAAATTATGCGTTTGCCAGTTTATATATGAGGACTTGATGGTGTAGTATACAATGTTCATATTATGGACCCTTTCAAATAAATATTTATGTATATGGGGATACAGCATTTGGTTTGTACATATTTGGAATCATTTACGCCATACATAATCCGCAAATTACGTGTGTAATTGTTTGGTCAAAAGAACAGTCTCTTTTTGTGTTATATATGGGTTACGGTTAGTTGTGTTTTTTATTTGAATTACTTGTATTTACCGTGGCGTATGTAATCGTTTTGTCTATGGTATGAAATGTAGACGAAACTAAATTTTATAATTTATTTGTTACAAGTCAGATTGGCGCGCATGTTTGATTAGCAGGTATATAGAATATGGCACCCATACATATACATATAATTTGACTTAAATGCAAGTTATTTTTACAGGAGATACTACTCATATGGTTGTACAGAATACATTAATAATTAGATATTAACTTTTTAAAAAATATATTATTATTATTTTATCAAACCTGTAAACCGGCTTTTTGGTTCGCAATGAAGTGCATATAGAATTGAATCGACGATTTACTTTGCTTTTTTTTTTCGGGTTTTTTCGAAACACACACTAGAAAAAGTTTATCACTTGCAAATACGAAATCAGTCAGTTTTACAAATCAATACTTTTATATCATACTATCATTAATAATAAATATTTATATTTACAATATTTTTTTTAATAATACTTAAAGTACCACACCAAATAATACTGAGATTAATAATACAATTCTTTTTATGGCACTTGAATCTTTCTGAGCTGCCCGTACCAATTTCATATTGCCAAACATTTTTACCTATTTATTATTATTATTTTCAATTCAAAACATAATATATGAATTCATAAACAACATGCAAATTGTGATAAATTCGTTGTACTAGCAACTCAAATGATAATAAATAACAAAAATGACATTGACTTACACAATATGTAATAACAGAACTTTTTAGTAACTGACATTAACAAACAATAGGCAAAAAAGTAAGCACGTGACAAAAGACGCGGGGATCGAATTCGTTCGCTTTCAACGCTGAGAGACATGTTAACCTTATGGCCAGAATCGGCGGCTCATTTATTTTGAGACATTACACTTGCATTTGTCGATGAATCAATGAAAAAAATTAATGTGTTAGGGGCAATAGAATAACCTTTATGTTATAGTGTTTATGCAATTGCGAACATCTTTAATAAAGCTATATTTTCAAATTGAAAATGCATTTTATGTTAAATGCGCCTCTGCACATGCGCGACTATGCTCAATATGTTGCGTTTGTTTGCATTTTTACATTTTCTACAACGAAACCAAACAAACGCAGCATATTGCGCATGGTCGCGCATGTGCAGAGACGCATTTAACATAAAATGCATTTTCAATTTGAAAATATAGCTTTATTAAAGATGTTCGTAATTTCATAAACACTATAGCATAAAGGTTATTCTATTGCCCCTAACACATTAATTTTTTTCATTGATTCATCGAAAAATGCAAGTGTAATGTCTCAAAATAAATGAGCCGCCGATTCTGGCCATAAGGTTAACATGTCTCTCAGCGTTGAATGCGAACGAATTCGATCCCCGCGTCTTTTGTCACGTGCTTACTTTTTTTGCCTATAGAACAGATATCGTTTGTGATATGTACGAAATTAAATTCTACCAACATCATATATTCATTCTACTCATTTTCAAATGAGTGATAAAGAATATAATTAGTGGTACTTGTGGTTTAATCGAGTATTGTATTTCAAATCGCTATATATTAACCCTGTCCTATAAATTCCGTTTTTATCAATAAAATACTGGTCTATATATATATTACGTTTCGATTCCAATGGTTTAAAAGAAACAATTTCACAATACACCAACAATTCCATGGACTTAAGGCATTTTTTAATGAAATATGCCAAAAGTACTGTGAATTATTTATAATAATGACTAATTTATAACGTAATAATATTATAATCTTTAGATAATGTTATCACTTGAATATTGTTCTGTTAGCATTTGAGCAACATCGCTATTCTAAATCACATTCTTTAAAATTACTCATTTTGTTCATCACTTGTTTACACAGTGTCCAATAAATGTTGAACCATGAACGATGACGATGGTCGTTGGTGTTTGTGGTGCCATCTACTTCGCGTGAGGCGACATTGTCGCACGGTGGAAAAGCATTTCGGAGCCTTTGTAGTTCGGTTGCAAGCCGGATGGAGGCCTACAGGCACATGCTGGTGCATGTTGAACCTGATCGGCTTTGGGTGAGCTGGTACACAACGACGACCCTACAATTACAAATAAACTAATTTTTGGTTTTGTTTCGGCTACTATGTATTTAAATATAATATTAAACATTCTTCTAAGCTACGAAACAAATCCGTTTATGACTTACACATAACACGGTAGGACATGCGTCATAAGCTCGAGCTTTACTGTTAAGCTCTGTCTTAAGCTGCCATCCATGTAGATATACATGAGGACTCAGTGGAAGGGTTCCACGTAGTATTCTCATTACAGAATGCCATCTAAAGCAAATATTAATTGTAATTGTCTTAGTAACATTTAGTAATATTTGATTTTGTAAATACCTCGTTATGAATTGGAGTAGTTGTGAATTTCTACCTTGGGTTCGTAATATTTGACATGTGCCTAGAACTGCCGGTTGATAAGATGGCGATGTTTCTAACGCTTTCCAATAATATTTCGCGGCAATTATATACGATTCTAAAACAAATTTATTTAAAACGTATCTAAATGTGGACATTTATTTAAATCAATAAGATTATTTTGAGGGGCATCTAGAAATAACGTAAAACAAATTTTTATCAGAAATTTGTTTTACGTAGTATTTATACGCAACCTTAACTAAGTAGGCTGCGCGTAAAAATCAAACAAAACTCGTTAGACGTGAGTGCACAGTTAGTAAAAAGTGTACACAAATTGTATCCATAGTGAAATAAATGTGAATAATGTCTCAAACACAATCAAACGACAATACAACTATTGAAACAAGTTCGAGCAAATCAGGTACGTTTATAATTTCATTCAAGTATTAATAATTTGAACTACGTTCGTCATAGATTCTCAAAGAGACTATGAAAACTCGGAAAGTATATTTGATGATTCTCAATCGTATTCACCGGTTAGAAGTGATTCTGAGTCAAATATGATTTTAACTCAATGTGTTATACAAAAAATACCTTTGAATAATTTGGAAACTAGTACAAATCAGGAACTAAAGTTTGGTTCGAAATTCGGTAAAAAAGAGATTGGAATTCAGTGTGCAAGGACTAAAATGAAACATGTTGGTGTTCAAACGATTGCAAATCAGTTTACGTGGTCGAAAACAAATTCTATATATGTGAAAGACGTCACAGCAAGCACCGATAATTTGTATTTTAATATTGAGATGCCGAATCATGATGAGGTTGTTAATAAAAGAAGACGAACGATTCGTTTGGGACTTTCGAAAAAATGGAAGAGTCAATATGATAAATAATCGTTTAAATGAGTTCTGTAAATATGTTTTTGTTTTTAAATGTAAACTAAGTTAATAAAATATATAATATGAAATTTTCAAATTAATTTCATTCATTCTATGTATGTGCATAAACGATATAAAGCACTAAACCTTCTTATACGTATTTTGCTTAGAGGAGGAATATTAAAAAAAAAATATCTGCAGTGTCATGCACCGAACTTTCTTATCCGCATATGGGTTAAACCATATCGTAGTTACATTATATTTCTAATTTATAATATTTGTTCTAACCTTTAGATCGCTTTTACACTAAATATGTTTCTTAGAATAAATATTAAATGTCAAACTTCAAATTATTTAAGTCTATTTTGTTAAACAATTGACTGGCGCAGATGATACGATTTATGTAACAATATATATAATAAGCAGACATTTATTTTGAAACCAGTACTTTTTTTGGAAAAAAGATTCAAACAAAAGTTGTGCTAAATATCAATATCATTAATTTTTGTTCACAAAAATTTTCTGTAACTGTAACCATTTTTGAGTAATTGTAGAAACTGCATAAAATGACTAGAGTAAACATGCACTTCCGGTCGGTATATTGTTTTCAAAAATAGGAGGTTTTCGTGCCAGGTACATACAAATCTTAAGTTTAAAATTTCATAATTTTCCCTTTAGCCGTTTGGGCTGTAGAGCGCTCACACACACACACACACACAGACGGACGTCATTCTAAAAATAGTTGGAATCGATTCAGGGAAGGTCAAAACGTATAATTCCGTTAAAATCTCGAGTTCGAAATTTTTCATGATTACAATACTTACTTATACTGCGTATAAGAAAGTAATATAATTATTCATTAGACATGCACACACTCACAGGCTTATATCATTCTAAAAATAGTAAAATTTGATTCAGGAAAGGTCAAATGATATATTTCCGTTAAAATGTCGATTTTAGTTTTTTTTTATGAGCACAATACTTATTACTTTGTATAAGAAAATAAAAATAAACATAGGTCCATAAAAAGAATTTGTTTTATATATGTACGTACTATGTTCTCGTAGCCATTCCGCATAATTAGTTATGTGATGTGGGTCTGTTGGGTTGAGAAAAACGACCTTGCGCAACAGCGATCCAACGCTCGGCTCTTGTCGACCTCTTAATTTAACTAATTCAAGATAAGCCGACGTAAATGCAGGTTCTAAATGGACGCATCGCTCCAACATTCGTGCGGATTCTGTCGTTCGATTCGATTTTCTAAACAAAATGTATTAAGCAAAACATGAAAATGATTTACTATGTTTGGGTAACGTTTTAGAATACTAATAGGAATCTATCGCATTAGATGTTTTGTTGGATCGCTAGGGAATGAACTTGTGATGATGTTTGTATGTATGTATGTATGTGTGTGTGTATGTCATTAATCATATTTGATATCTTGCCGTGTGTAAACTAGCAAACAAATAATCATCTTACCGATACAATTGTCCCAAGTTATAATGAGCGTTGACGTGATCGGCCGAGTAGCGAATCGCGGCGAGGAAATGTCTTTCGGCAAGTTCATCATTGTTCATCAGAGTGCCCAAGTTGTTGTGTGCGCTGGCGTACGCTGGCCACAGTCTGCAACAGAACAGAACAAGTTCACAGGTGGATTGAACAGTCGCAAAACAACCCTTAGTACACTTGAAACTTACTGCAGAGCTTTATGGTAGTGGGAGATGGCGAGTTCCGGGCGATTGGTGTCTCGCAGGAAATTGGCAAAGTTATAATGCATTTTGGCGTTGTGCGGTAGCGCCATTAGGCCCGCCCTAGAACATATCTTAAATGAACGAAACTGTGAAAGACTGTTGGTGCTTTCGACCATATTTTAGTAATCTTTTCATTCGGATATAATGCGACTTTTTCATCCGGATAATTCTCTTAATCTCGCAAATAAAATTTTAAAACTTCTCTTCATTTATATTAAGGTGGTCATGCGATAACATATTGCATTTTCTGCACGATATAATTATATGCGCGGACATGCTCTGAAAGTGTCTCGGATCAGAAAACGAACTTGCATAGAAGTCACGCGTTTCGGAGACATTAGTTTCAAACACACTGATTTTCCGCAAAGTTTGCCTGCAGGGAGATTTACTTGCCTTAACAAGGATTCGCGCGAGTGCCAGTCCCGATTCCGTGCGACAACTCGGAAGCTCCCGGCCACCAGCATCAGCGCTCCAACGCACACGAGCGTCTGTCGATGGCGCACAAACGCACCCCATGCTAACTGGGCACCGTAAACCACCAGAAGTACACAGCCTAAACTTGGAATGTATAAAACGCGCTCGGCCACAACGAATCCGACAGTCACCACTAGATTTGTAGCTGGCAGAAAAGGCAGCACGAGCAGCAGCAGGCCCAACACCAATGGCACGTGACGTTGTTGCTGTTGAACAAAAACTAAACTCAAGCACCTATATACAGGGTGTAACAGCGAAACGAGCTACCTCGAATAACTTCTATGTTATTAAAGATACAATAAAATAGTATAAGACAATCTTATGCAGGACCAAGGGGGACATCCAACTATGAAGGTAAATATTTTTTTAAACCAGTGGTTCTCAAGCAACAACACAAAGTTATGTTTTTTCAAATGAGATGCTATATATTTTTTAAGCCCATTCGATAGAGTTTTTTTTTTCTGAATTCTATTATGTATTCGTTCTATACCCTTACATAATAAAAATATTGAGAAAAATGCGATTGAAAGTTAAATAAATTTTATTTTTATAGTTACTTTTCAGTAGGCTATGAAACAAAATTGAGCTTAAATACAACGAAACATAAATTAAATACATTAAATTATTTGTTATTTACTTTATAAATAGTGTTATAAAGTAAATAACAAATAATTTAATGTATTGAAGCTCAATTTTGTTTCATAGCCTACTGAAAAGTAACTATAAAAATAAAATTTATTTAACTTTCAATCGAATTTTTCTCAATATTTTACTTATGTAAGGGTATAAAACGAATACATAATGGAATTCAGAAAAAAATACTCTATCGAATGAGCTTAAAAAATATATAGCATCCCATTTGAAAAAACATAACTTCGTGTTGTTGCTTGAGAACTACTGGTTTAAAAAAATATTTTATTTTATAGTTGGATGTCCCCCTTGCTCCTGCATAAGATTGTCTCATACTATTTTATTGTATCTTTAATAACATAGAAGTTATTCGAGGTAGCTCGTTTCGCTGTTATACCCTGTATACATTAGTTACCACAAATTGGTAAAAGTAGGAGACGTAACTAAAAGTGTTTTAAAAAAGGTGAAGAAGAAAGAAGAAATTCAATCGTTTGCTTAGCTATTCAAATCACGTATATGTCGAACATGCGTTGTTTAAACAAAAAACTTCTTAATATACTCTGTCAGTTGAGTTTCTAAAGATGTGTGTATATATATAGGGGAAATAAAGTTTGGATATTCTCGCGGGTGCATTGGACTAACAGTGATGAACTAATCCAAAGTTGAGGTTCGCACTCGTACCTCAAAGTCCTGCAGGCTCCTGTAGGCGATGAGCAGTGCGGTCCCAAAGAACAGACACGTGACTAAGTTCCTGCTGTCGGTGACAGAAGTGAGTAACGGCACCGACCCCATCTGCCAGTCGTGGCTCAGTGTGGCCGGACACAGCAGCAGCCACCAGTTGAAAGCCGCCAGGTACGAGAACGTTAGCAACCTGCAATAATATTATTGTTGTAAGCGATGGCGGAACTTTGTTTAAGTACTACTTGGGAAACAGGTTTCGCATGAAATTACATCAACGACGACGACGAATACATATCATCTTCTACTCGATGGAATTGTATAATACATGGACGTTGAAATATATTTTAAGATAACAAGTCTCTGAAATCTAATTTCCATGTTAGACAACAACGAAAAATATCCCACATTTGACCTTCGGCAAGAAAGCCTTCGCCGTACTTAATTGTGCTGCAGTGTAGAGATCGCCTCGGGTGCCTTTTAAAAAAAAGTCTCCCTCAATAAAGACAAAAACCAGTATACTTCAAGGAGGATGAGAAGGTTATTCTACGTAGAAAACATGAATGTGCATTTAAGCAACATCCTAGATTCTAGACAAATTGTTGCAACGGCTATCGGTCCAGGTAATCTCATTGTTCGCGTAGTTTTTCAAGTTCTCGTACTAAGTGAATGTGCACCGTTGTGCACTTTGGGCAAATAGCAAGCGACGGCGCGGCGGTGTAACCATTAGCGAAACCACCGTAAAGTTCACTGCCAAAGTTCATCTATCGACAAATGTTATCGTTTCGAGGGCCGCGCAGTAATTGAAAAAGTTCAGGTCAAATAAACAACTTCATCATGACATAGCGCGCGCTCTCGACATAACCGACCACAGCAAATGGGCTACATTGAAGCTACCACTTGTATACATCGTATGTATGTATATATATATCTACAGTGTTCTATATACATACATACATACAACTTTATCGCTAGTTATGTTTGTAGCGGGCGACTGCCGGTGCGCTTGTTGAGATTTGCTAGCATCGTTAACGCTTAATAGCTTTACAAAAAAGTTTTTTTTAAATATGGTACGTTTCAATACTTCCACCAAATGGAACCATTAGTTGCCGTTGCACTAAAACACTGAGATTATCATATTTCAAACTACGTATAGTCGCTAGATCTCTAAATATACAATAGGAATGTTAAACATCTGTGTAGGTGGGTATACTTTAGTCAGCCCTTAATGAATATAAAACATTCTTGGGATGTAGTCTTTTTGAGCCGGCTAGATAACTCACCTGACGTACAATGACGGATGAAACGCGGTTGGATTGTCTTGTTGCGAGAATTTTGGCAGTGACCCTTGTAACATTGCCAACCGAACCGCCAACAGGATGCCAAGCTGAAACACAATAATATTCAAATAGTGCTGACAGATAAATATCGATAACCTGGAACATATTTGCGACGTTTTACTATAAGAGCTGGTTTATATTACTGACAGGGCCGTGAATTGAAAAGCAACCATCCAAAAAACGACCTCATCGTATAAATTTTCAATGTTAAACTTTCTTTTTATAACAAAAATTAATTAGAATCACCCGCGGCTATCAATTCACCAATAAATTTTGGTTTCATTTTACAATTAATTGATAACCATCAATAATTATTTACACGTTAAATTACATTACATACTTGTATTCAATTAAATATTTCAAACTAATAATTAAATATTTTTCGATAAAGTAAATTGTTTACATTCCTTAAATATTATTAATTACTCACCTATTTTATTTATTACATTCAAAATAATATCGTATAAAGCAGATACATGCCCATACATATATACAAAAGTATAATACAATTTGTATACTTCATAAAATTTCGTAATCAGGTGAACACCAGTTTGCAACTATAACACTTACAGATACTAGAACTTTGGCGGCCCGTCTTGCAAATTGGCACGTTTCATCATTCCAGCGCACATCTGTGATTGTTCTGAAATTGTACTCCTTTTAAATCTACTCCTAATAGAGACAGATTGACATCATTTACCTGCGAATATACGGCCAACATCTATACAAGTCGTAGACTAAATTTAAGATGAAAACAGTGATTCCAGTTTCCTTAGCTAGCATACTGAGTCCGCCAAGAATTACGCTCGTCCACACCTGGCATCTACCATCTGTATGTCTAAACATATCAAACAAACAAAGGGCTCATTGATTACTGCAACATGAATGCGCAAAAACGATAAAACGTTTATGTGCAACAACTGGCAGCGACCAAAAAATATTTATTTCATTTTAATATATGAGTATATCCCATATAAGAGATAACAAAGTTTCTTTATATAGTTATAGATTTTTCCGCATTAAATGAAACATACTAAAAGCAAGTCATGTAATAGGTTAAAGTTTTTTTTGTCCCCTAGTTGTTTGGGGACTCAATTTAAGGTGTTATCTAACGTGCGCTCCCTAAGGAATGAACTCGTGTGTGTGTGTGTGTTAGTTTAAATCTGACAGTATTCTGTTAACATCAGTTCAAACAATTTCTGGTAGTTTCTTTATATTCGTGTTGCTCGTGATTGTATTGAATTATTTTGAGATTGCGTTAGACATACGACAACAACAACAACAACTAGAACGAAAAGGGATTTTGGGTGATTGGATTCTCACCCGTGATACGCAAGTAGAGACACCAAGAAGAAGACGCAGGCGAGCACATCTGCTCGGCCAACAATGCCAGTCACCTGAAAAATAAGAAAATATAATTACCTATTTGTGCATGATGGAAAATTCAATTGGATGAAGCTATTTTTAAAATAAATGTAAATTTAACATGGTGTTATCAACGGACATTATACGGCAGGCTTAAGCTTTCGCGAAAAGAGTGCTCTGGTGTGAATTTGAATTGCAAACGTGTCGTCTATCCGGAAAGTACGTCTGTATGAAGCGGCCAGAAGTTATTCTGTGCCGCCACTAGTGGGACAATCGATATCTGGCCCGGGGCATCTCACATACTTACTCAGCGAACAAGTAAACTATCTCAAAGAGACCGTAAAAAGTTTACCGACATTCCTTCAATTTCATCTCGAATTTATAAGCGATTTTCGCCCGGCCTGGGAGCTGCGGCTTGTGGTTTTTGCGTGAATGCGACCGAACACAAGCTGGCTACAGTAACCGCTGGATCGAAATCATTTTGTTGATAATGTATACGATGGTAGAAACATTTATACAAGCGAGTGCCCTATATTTTGTCCTGGGTGGCTGTGAGCCAGCTGCATTTCCAGAGGAAGCCAAACCGCATACAGTTGTGTAGTCCAATGCAATTTGATGCTCGATTTGATAGTCTCGGATGGACCAAAGCCAGCAGGTGTAACTGCAAACAACGCTGGATCTATGCAACGTACAGCGTATATGGCATCTCGTTTAAGTGGACTCCTTTGAACATAGGTGAAGCTCTCTGTTCTATAGCTACTCCATATAGTCGCTGAGCAGCGTAGTATAGCCCAACCCAGCCCAGCCCGGGTATACATACATACATACATATATATGAACGTACATATGGCTGCTTTGGTTCAGGTATCGATGTACCAGTGGCCACTTTCAATATAGCCACTCATGTTGGATTTATGGGGCATAAAGTTGTGGCTTTGAGAGCTTTGCTGACTGCACTAGTCCACCGCACACACAGACAGACACACACACACACACACACACACACACAAGGTCGCCCTTTTATGTTGTTGTGGCCCACTACCGTTCTATACTGGAAGCGCTCGCCAACACTGATGCATATAGAAGCAAAGGACCTTTACATAGTTTGCATTATTAACATATTTCGACCATTATTTTATTAATGATAGTCTTTGATGCATTTGTTAAATTATATTACATAGAATCATAACAGGATGATTTGCATACGCCAACAAAAGGCATTAGAATTGATATTCTGTATTGTATGCTCAAATAAAAAAGAACCCTGATGATTTGAATGCCTGTTTCCTCTAATTTGATGTAGGTATTCTTGTTAGGTCATATAATCTTACACTTTTGGTGTTCACGAAATAATAATAGGCTATTTTCATTATAAACAATGAATAGGGGGGATGGGCACATTTCACATCGTCATGTTACACGCTCGCAATGATCTTCAGGGAACAACTGTCAAGTATGTAATTAGATATAGCGTAATTTTCTTTGTTCCGGCGTTTCGCAAAGTGACGTCAGACCGAATCTGGCCAAGATAACACATACATATACAGAACATGGTGTTTCATGCGATATCACACTTTTGTATTATACATTGCTCATTTAAGATTTGCATACATTTATACGGAAGGGAATATATATATCTTATGCATATATAAATCAATGCATTTTGTTTGTTTTACAAGTTAAACAAGTATAGAGCCACCTCTGTTTTTATCTTTTATCTGTGTCATTAATAGCACCATATCGCAATGTGTTAGAAAACAACAATGGCAAACAAAAGTTTGTTTTATTATCATCACTGTTAATTACTCGAGGTTTCTCTTCATCGTGTATACAGAGCTACACAAAACTGTTCTGGTTGAAACTTAGTGTGCATATAATATGCTACCTACTAATTACTAATTACCGCGACATTATACATACGGATAAATTTGTATGAATTATTTCGCACATGCATTTTATTTTTGTCCAACATTTTACTGACTAGATTTTAAAAATCAGAAATTAATTATTATTTTTTACTTTCTTATACGAAGTAATATGCAAGTTTGGCTGTGTGTGTGTGTGTGTGTGTGTGTGTGTGTGTGTGTGTGTGTGTGTGTGTGTGTGTGTGTGTGTGTGTGTGTGTGTGTGTGTGTGTGTGTGTGTGTGTGTGTGTGTGTGTGTGTGTGTGTGTGTGTGTGTGTGTGTGTGTGTGTGTGTGTGTGTGTGTGTGTGTGTGTGTGTGTGTGTGTGTGTGTGTGTGTGTGTGTGTGTGTGTGTGTGTGTGTGTGTGTGTGTGTGTGTGTGTGTGTGTGTGTGTGTGTGTGTGTGTGTGTGTGTGTGTGTGTGTGTGTGTGTGTGTGTGTGTGTGTGTGTGTGTGTGTGTGTGTGTGTGTGTGTGTGTGTGTGTGTGTGTGTGTGTGTGTGTGTGTGTGTGTGTGTGTGTGTGTGTGTGTGTGTGTGTGTGTGTGTGTGTGTGTGTGTGTGTGTGTGTGTGTGTGTGTGTGTGTGTGTGTGTGTGTGTGTGTGTGTGTGTGTGTGTGTGTGTGTGTGTGTGTGTGTGTGTGTGTGTGTGTGTGTGTGTGTGTGTGTGTGTGTGTGTGTGTGTGTGTGTGTGTGTGTGTGTGTGTGTGTGTGTGTGTGTGTGTGTGTGTGTGTGTGTGTGTGTGTGTGTGTGTGTGTGTGTGTGTGTGTGTGTGTGTGTGTGTGTGTGTGTGTGTGTGTGTGTGTGTGTGTGTGTGTGTGTGTGTGTGTGTGTGTGTGTGTGTGTGTGTGTGTGTGTGTGTGTGTGTGTGTGTGTGTGTGTGTGTGTGTGTGTGTGTGTGTGTGTGTGTGTGTGTGTGTGTGTGTGTGTGTGTGTGTGTGTGTGTGTGTGTGTGTGTGTGTGTGTGTGTGTGTGTGTGTGTGTGTGTGTGTGTGTGTGTGTGTGTGTGTGTGTGTGTGTGTGTGTGTGTGTGTGTGTGTGTGTGTGTGTGTGTGTGTGTGTGTGTGTGTGTGTGTGTGTGTGTGTGTGTGTGTGTGTGTGTGTGTGTGTGTGTGTGTGTGTGTGTGTGTGTGTGTGTGTGTGTGTGTGTGTGTGTGTGTGTGTGTGTGTGTGTGTGTGTGTGTGTGTTTCAACAATTGCAGATAAAATAATGAAACTTTAAACTTAAGATTTTTATGTTTCAAAAGAATATTGTAAGAAATATATTTAGTGGAAAAGTATTTCAAAGGTGAATAAAATATTATAAATTAGTAAAATAATAAATATGAATTTGAATCGAAACGAAAGTGCAAACCATTGCAGATATTTTCGTTTTAATTTTCATCAACTTTAATTTCTAGTCACCAGTTGATCATAATCCCAAAATGGCATAGATCGTTTAGAAGAATCTGTTCGTAATAGTAGTGCATTTAATCTATCCTCTAAATGAGAGCATTGTACATGGACGGGACGCCAGATTGAAGCACACCAGGTAGTATATGATACGGCGACGTAACGTTACGTAACGTTGGTACGTAATGATAAGCCGTCAGTCCCTCCGATGCTGGTTTTTACCCTTAGTCCTACTCTCTTTGATTAAAACACAGGTGGGGTTTATTTTTTAATCAGAATAATGCACGTAAATTTTGCTGTTTTCAATATCTGATCCCCAAGGTGCTTTCAATGTGGTACGATCATGGTAGGCCAGGTATGCATAACAAACGCTGTTGTCTTCATACATCACCTATTCAATTATTTGTTACCCGCAAACAAAAGCATTGATTCCGTATTGAATATAATATATAGCTTTTCTAATTTATTGCGATCAACGCTGTCATGTGTCACTTTGCGAAAGTGTCATTTGCAAACAGTTTTATTGAGCCATCTCCAGCCGCCCGCCCAACTCGTGACGAATATTCTTGATGGAATTTCGAGCCGAAAACTTATCGTGAGCGAAAAGGCGCCGATTGACGAGCATCGAAAAAATATCCTTGCTGTCAACGTCTTCATAAAAACGACAGCTATATAGTAGGTGACAGTTTACGAGGCGAAGACACTTTTAAAAAATTTATCTAACCATTTGTTTCGGTGCACAAGTGCGCATGCGTACCGCGGCCAACGATATCCCGCATGATTATCGAATATCGGATTTATAGGGTATTCTAGAACGATGCGTGGATGCTCCTTTATCACCTACTTCGACGAAAAGTAAGTGCTTCGCGCGCGCGAGATCAGATATGTTTCTTATCGCGGATACGTCGTCTCATAAATACACCCCCAACCAGGCCGCCAGCAGAGGTTCCACTTTTATTTTAAAAACACGATCATGATCTACTTGAATGAATAGTTCATTTAAATTAAAAATAAACGGCGAGGCGCTATTAAATTTAATATTCGAAAATATCACATTTGAAATTTTATTTAGAATAGACTTTAATGAATGCAATTCACGGAATAAGTAAATATTGATGATAATTTGAATTGAAAATTATTCCGATGCATTACAGCTCGGGCCACAGGATGCGAGAATATTCTAAATTTCTATGTAATACGGTCTAGACTCCATAAAAATCCATATGCAAAGGTTTAAATGGAATTTTCTGCTTAGCAAGGGTCACATCATAAACTTACTGGTATTAGAGACTCTTTTGAATATGTTTCAATATTTTTATAAGACTCTACCGAACGTGGTTTACATACTTATATAAAATATGATTTCCTATTAAATATATTTTCCATAAAAATAAATGTTTTTTTTTTTTACTATAATAACGCAACATTGACGTATGTATGTTTCGACATGGGACTATTACTTTCCTTTCGAGCAACTCACGTATTAAATCTTTTTCGTTCGTGTCATTGTTTCAAGTATGAAATATACGTACGGGTATACATATTGTAAAAGACGATTCGTTGACTGTGGATGGAGACGCATGTTGTCTCTAGTGACATTGTGCGAGAGTTGTTTTATGTTTAAATTAAATTGTGCGGCGCATGTTTCGTATTTGCGTTGAACCGGATGCAGATACAGGCTCGTTAGAGCAGCAGCAGTTCTCCGTTTGTGGCACAAAGAACACAAGTAGGCAGGGCAGGCCCTTTTCTACGAACTTGTTAGTGTCATAATATCATAAAGAACATGATTGCAACGCATGGTGTCACACAAATTGAAGGCGCAAACTTGGTTATTGTTACGTGACGCCGCTATACGTGTGGACAGACACACATACATATACATTTATACGAAGTATATTACTCTTCCATTTAATTTATACATTCCGCATATAAGCATAAATAATTTTGTTTTTTTTTTGAAATATGTAAAAATAAATTTTAATTAAATTGCATACGCACATCACTGTTTGTGACCGACGTGCAATTGTTTATTCATTTTCACCTGTAATGTATTTAAAAATAAACGAATATTTTCACGCAACCTGTATAAATATTATTTAAATATGTTGACTATTTATTTCGCAAAACGCAAAATAGTAAATACATATTTGCATCAAATATTATTCGTTTTGCGCACATCCGAACATATATATTTGAAAGTTATCTACATACATTATCGTATATATGGATACACATACGTGAGCACAAGCTAAGGTTTTTGTAATTTATAATAAGAATTCCAAAAGCAATGATTTTGTTATTGAATGCTTCAAATAACTGTACTTGTCTTTTTTATTAATTTGATTTCAACCCATTTATTACACCCGGGGCCAACACAATGATAAACAATTAGCCCAACTATAATTACATACCCATACACGCACACACACACACACACATACATACACACACACACATTCTAAGGCGCAACAGAAACAGCTTGATGCCCTTTCTCCGAATCCTTTAATAAAATCATTCGCTCACTGTAATAACGAAGGAACAAAAGCAATAGGCCAAAGCAGCGTAATGCTTGCTGTGTCCCTGTCCCAGCTTAAGAATTATAATCTAGAACCAGCGCCATGCCGTCAAGGCAACTCCTTATAAATACGAAATACTGACCGCCTCGGTGTGCACGGGATGTGTGGCAAACAGGAGTCCTGCGGCGGTCGCGAACGGCGGTCGCAATCCTGCTACGCTCGAACAAACACGTGTAAATAGTAGACACGCTGCCGTGTGCAGCGCTACGTTCGTTGCGTGGAACCACATCGGCTGCAGCCCAAAGCACAGATAGTTGGCCCTGTAAACATAACCAGAAACATACCTTGGTATTAATCACGGGTCCATACCAAAAGCAAACTATCGAGGTTTAACCGTACTGCATTAGGGTTTACTCGCAAATACACTCGCATTACGGACTATATAACACACAGACATAATACACATGAATTGCGTGCGAAATTGATAACGTCACATCAGATGACCGTACGGCATTGAAAAGGTATTGATATAGACAGACGTTCGGAAATTGCTTTGCGAGAATGATACATTCTATATATTAATGGTAAACATGGCCTCTGCGTTCGTCGTCATTTCGTTCAATAAAATACATATTTCTGTGTATTACGATATAAGAAAGGGAACAACGCGACTCGAAGTGAAGCTAATCGAAACTCTACACTATTATTTTTACTATTTAATATATTCCATACAATATAATATATACTGTACAAGCAAATAGCGAATATTGTTTAATTATGAAAATTTCCACCAGTTATATGTTAAACACATTTTAATATCTTGTAGAACTCTGTTAAAACTGTATAGAAAACACGAGACGTCTAACGTACAAGATGTTTTCGTTTTGTTTATATTTTAAATTATATTCACTGAAAATATTATTGTTACTAATATGTATATACACATAAATGAAACTCGTTTTAATTAGATATTGCCCGGTCGTCTAATATGGATTTGTATTTCAATTTCTATGCTAGGTTTTGTCTTGATTTTATATCTAATTAGTGAAAATGATTCCGGGATATTTTTATTCCGTGGTAAATAAATGTAAAAAAGTTCTTTTGTTGCAAATATGTATTGAGTTAGTTTCCAACATTTAATTACAAGAAAATATGTTATTAATTAGAAAATTGCATGGAAATGGTAGATGTGTGTATATTTAAAAAAGTTTAATTTCTATTATTTTTCACAAGTTTTAATGAAATTGGCAAGTTTTATTCATATAAGAATAAGTTAAACAATGTTTTATTTATGTAAGTCTAGTGATGTCAAATCAAAGTGGAGGTGAATTGTGTTTCGTAGGGTGGCCAAGTTTTAACATTCGTTCGATTTTATATTTCGTTTAATTTTATTCGCAGTCGTATTTCTTGTCCGTTGTAATAAAATCAAACAAAGGAAACGTACATCCATTATTCATTTTAACAGCGTAAAAACATTCAACTGGAGATACTCCATATTTAACAGACTCAGTTTTCCGTTTTTTATTATTTTTTAGTACCGTTACGACTAGTTCAGCATTTAATTGACGGTGCATATTTTAAATAAAATACTTTTCCACACTGCTTCACAAATTGTTCCGCATGTATTAACACGTGCATATGTGTACTACGTACAAATGTGTACTACGTTCAAAGCAAACACAATATATTGACTAATACTACTTATACTATCCGCGCTAGTTGCGAATGTGCCATAGGCATTTTTAATCAAACAGCATGAATAAATTTATATCTGTAGCAGCAATAAGTTGTAAATGTTACTATAACTAAGATACATAATAATATTAAATCGTGGAATATATCCATTTTGCAATATTATTAGTCCATGTGTGTATGTATGTATGTATAGTGAAGGATTTGTGTATGCTTATGGCAAAATTGAATCTAGACATTTGCTAAATTTAATCGACCAAACACGACTCAATGCTGATGAGTTACACGATAGTTATATTTCGCCAATTTCTCTCTCTCTCTCTCGCTAAACTCTCTCATTCTCTCAAATTCCATCTCCATGTGTATTTGGTGTAAGATATGTTTACATCGACTAAACACTGATGACGATTGTAATTTACGTTTGAGCATTTTCATTATTCTACATGGACAATTTACTGGGGCTGCGTCAGCAACAAATAGGTATCCAAGGATTAGTTATGTTATATTGAGCATTCAAATACACTATTTATTTATATACGAATATATCTATGTATATACATACAATGTACATACATTAGTGATATATCATTGTTATAGTCATTTGTGAATCTTATTAATTATTGTTTGTCAGAAATAGAGATTTTATAAAATATCATTGCAAGAGAGTCAGTCACTTAATTGTAGTTGGAACAAAAGTTTTTCAATTTTTATGTCGTTAATACCCATGGCTGGCTATTTGCGATAAAATCAAAACATTATTTTGTTATATAACAAAAAATGTAATCAGTGGAAAGATACTAGATGAAATTCGTAATTTACGACATAATCTAAGCACGCGATCGCCTAGATTACCGACTTCGAACGATATATATGTATATCTATGGGTATAATACACACTCAATGAATCATTCGGTTTAAATAAACGATTAAAAATTTACATTACCGAAAAAAAATGGAAATATTTGAAAATATACTCAAGCTATGCATAAAGCGCCTGATGAAATATGCATTAAGAGTTTTATACGTCAATATCGAAATTTAAAATAAATTTTTACAATTTTTAATAGTCAATTAGTACAGCACAAACACATACGGTTTTTATATACGAAGTATAAGTAAGTATTTTAATTATGCAAAATCGATCTCGTCGGTTTAACGGAAATGTACATTTTGACCTTCCTTTTTGACGTGACGTCTGTGTCTGTGTGTGTGTGCCTAAACGGTTGAAGGGAAAATTATGAAACTTTAAACTTAAGATTTCTATATGACCGGCAAGAAAAATTTTTATTTTTGAAATAAATATTCTAACCGGAAGTGCTTGTTTATTTCAGTCGTGTTTTTCAGTTTCTGCAATATCATAGAAACGGCTGCAGTTACAGTAAAATTGTTATGATAGGAATATTAATATTTCGCACAACTTTTAAAATTTTCTCAAAAAAGGTACAGGCTACAAGAGAATAGCTATTGCAATTTGTTCTTGCTTTATTTATTTTTACATAAATCGTATCAACTATGCCCGTCAATTGTTTAACAGAAAAACAAAATAGATTCAAATATTTTTATATTTTCTTAAATTTCAAAATGTGTTGCGAACATTTTAACCTAGATACGTGTGTGTATAATTCTTATAAGTTATCAAATATGTGATTGTGTGCATGCTCGAATTCAGTTAATTTTGCAAGTAACCGCAACGCGTGGATGAGTGATGCGTTGTTGTTTCAACAACGATAACAAACTCTCGCCTTGGAATATTAATTAAAATGTAACGCCGGCGCCCGCCGCTACGTTTACCCAGGTTTCAGGATCACTTAAACTTTGTGTAAAAAGATATAGGTAATAACACAAACAAACGTATATGGGTGTCTTCAGAAGTGTGTAAACACTCAACTATTATTTTATTTGTGTATTTCTTAGCGTACGTGTATGTTTGTATGTATGCATGTATGTATGTATGTATGTATGGCTGTGCCATGATTGATCGATTATGTGGAGGAACAAGTCAGCAATAACTGATGCCAGAGCTTTATATGTTGACGGATCGGTTGGACCGTTAAAATCGACGGATTCTTATTAAAAATATAAAGGCTTCAGGACGAAGATAGGTGTATGTATGTTTGTTTGGGTATGTAAGCTTGTCACTGTGGCGCACCGTGGCGTTCCTAGTACTACATATGTATGTATAATAAAAAAAGAAAACAAGCGCAGCGGATCATAAAAGCAGCTTTACGGCCCCTGTCGTTACATACATATAGTACCGACTGCAACCTCAAGTCAGCGTTGTTCGTCGAGATGGGCGTAAAAGGACATTTCAAATGGAATTGAAATACGTAAATCTTATTATGTCCCCGTTGATCTGAAGAGAAATATGCCCGCCATCTGACCGCACAGCGCTAAATCTCATTTTCCAATACGTAACATATTTCACACGTCATTTAACCGAGACACTATACTATACTATACTATACTATGCTATATATAAGTAAATTGAAATTGAAAATATATCTTTATATATATACGTATGCCATATAAAATATACATCTACGTACACATATATTTTGAATATATTTTCTATAAATTTCTTTGTTGTATTAATTTAAAGTTGGTGAGTATATAAATATAACGTTCTGGTTGGGAGCCGCATTCGGGCAGCTAACAAACCGTGTGGCAAAAGTTTAAAACGCGCCGCGTTAATTAATTAATTAATTAATATGATTTCACAAGTTTTATTTCAATAACAAGTCGTTGGCAAGTAAGCGTTGATTTAAAGCAGAATGAAGCAGCCCGCGGCCGTGGCCGTAGTGTACGTACCTACCTGAGGGGTTGCAGATTTTATTAATTTCAATTATGGAAATGATTCGAGGCCTGGATGTGTATGCTGTAGCGGAAATCACGGGTATGTGAGCTCGGTAAACGCTACTCGACGAAAATTTAATTTTACGCAATCGTGAATTTTTGCACACGCTTACATGTGGAATAATTTCAAATTATGTTAAATGGTACATGATCAGAATATCAAACGGCGCAACCGTACCGACCATCACTTGTTCTTTTCCAGTGCGCACTGTTCCGCTTGCTATTTTTAGCACATAACATTTTTCAATCAACTACGATATTTAAAGTTGATACATGTACATTCATGCGTTGGGTAAAAAATGCCTTCAACCTGTTGTACTGTACTGGTATGATTGAAAATTAAGTTAAAAACAAAAACAAAACAAAAAACTTCCATCATAATCATTCTATTTCATCAAGGATACGGAAAAGTAGGAACAAAAAGTTTTATACGTAGCGAGCAGAAAATCGCGGTAGCCCACCAAGTTTTTCCAAGTAGTTTGCTTTACGAGAATTGTTTCGATGCCGTCGATTTACGTATAATATTCGGCCAAAAGTTTTACAAATTCGTGAAAACCACGGAAGTGTTGAAGTGAAACTTTGTTCAACTCTTAAAATGTTTTATTATTTACTGACGAAACAACATCACATCAGACGTCTGCAGGCGTATGGGAGAGAATTATTATTTAATATCTAATACTTAGTTGTTCATATCCTGTCGCGAATTGCATGTCACTTATTAACAGTGTCGGCTGTGTAGGTAAATAAGAACGAAATGAATATCTTTACTACGCAAACAGAATTGAAAATGCGCGCGTATAAATTTGTCGTTCGTTATTTAATTCTGGCGATGCGCGACTCGCAGTTATCGGCTTCTCTTGTAGTAATGTACGGTGATTTGTTTTGCAGCACACGCTATCCCTTTCCCAAGTCCCACGGGATGTTTTATGGCTTTGTCCAATTTATCCGTGCGGCTCACGTGATTCAATAACTTCAACAGCCCCTCACCCTCTCGACGCCCCTCGCCACAAGTTTCTTCACTAAACCGAAATTCCTTTTCTTACACGTGTTTGAATAAACAACGAAGGTACAGAACATGCCGCCACCGACGGAAGCATAAAAGAAAAGAAACAATAATGGAATAATATTGTGTCCTCTTTCTCCTCGGCACGTTTTGTGTCTTTTATTTTATCTACGTTTCGCATTGAAACTCGCTAGACACATTGTTTTATTTTAATAATATCAAAATCCCCATTTTTAGGCATTCCGCGTGGATTCGTTTTCGAAAGCTTTGATAACAGCAGCAACTTATCAATATATTGACACATCTTTTGCTACTACGGTATTCTTTAAAACCATCCACTCCACGCTCACACCAACTAATTTTCGAATTTGTGGTATCGGAATATCCATATTTAAATTAGATTATTTAAATTCTAAATTAGTCTATAATTGTGTATACATATAAAGTAAAATGAAATATATTTGAATAAATAGTTTATTTTTTAAAAAATATTCTTAATGCTATACTGTATTGTAACTGAAAATTGAGTTAATAAAATGTAGCGATGTTTATTTAAAACAGTCATTAAAATAGTTCGGTCTGTTTCACACTCAATTGCAAAGTTTCAGTACGATATTTCATTTATTTCGTATTGCAAGTTGAATTATTAGCAGATAAGAACACATCATGCTAACATATGTATATACTCCAAATCCTTCTTCTAGTGCATTTACACGAATACTAGTTTAAAGACTCGTACTTGAGCGAATATGGCTGGGAAGCCGGAATACTCCAATTCACACGATTTTAATTAATATTGACATATCATCTGTTAAGTCGCGAAGTATGTACATATGCACCAACGAATTAAATACTTCACCATTAAACACACAACAAAGATACAGAAGACTGAAGCTGATACTTATAATTGATACTGATAATTTTGTTCTTATTTAGTAGGTTTAGGCAAATAAAGTTGTGTGTAGAAATAAGCTGTTTATTGACTATGTATGTATGTATGTATGTATCTTTGAGATGATTATTATAATACGCGTCGTAGCACGTGGTGCAAGATCATAACGAGCTATATAGATGGCACGTTTTGTGTAGGTATGTATGTATGTATGTATGCAGAATGAACGGATGCGCAGGGGCACCGCGGCACGGCGCGGAACAGCGCGGCGTTGCTATAATACGCGGAGCAAACATAACAAAATTAACTTTAACTATTCACGTTGTAATCTCATTTAGCCGAACATGTAACAAGGTAGGCGTTTAGGTAATTATAACATGCTGCGCTCCGTGTGGCTTCAGGCAGTTAGCAATTGTATGTGATGGACAGGATAATAGATCTAAAACTGTTCTATAATCATATATATACGTATTGTAGGTGCTGATAGATAAAAGTGCTACATGCGGCTATTTCCTATACGATATAGATATACATGTGTATGTCATACCGAAATATGGATGGAATGGAATGCTTTAAATTATCAATTGGTTTTTTTTTCGATTTTTTATTATTATAAGTTGAACATTCCAATAAAGTTAAACGATTACAAATGAGATCGTTTGCCGAGCCGCGGAATCTTTTCAATAGAACCACAACCCAAGTACAGATCGTTCGTCCATACAACTTCCACAACGTCCACCGAATAGAACGAGGAGCGTTCCTACTGGCTACAAGCGTCGCGCACTTTTCTTCAGGTCAAACTTTTACGACAAGCGCCGGTCATCAAGCCGTTGCGCTGCCGACTAGAACGCTTTCTTCTTTTCCCTTTTTTGGTTTCTTTTCGCTTGTGCTCGACCCAGATAAAGCCGACCGCCGACTACGACTACGACGGTTCATTGGGATACAAAACGCGAACATTCGCAATTTGAACCCTGCAAGTTGGTTTTTATGCGCGCACGGTGAATCACCCGCCCGGAGTGTGTCTTCGCTTCCCTCCATATTAACTCACATTATTTTCTAAATAATAAATTTCCATTAGACACAAAAACGATGGAGAGCTTTTTACTTGTTGACATGAATTATTTATTTCAAAATAATAGCATTCCATTAAAATCACTTTTTGATTTATATTTACGACTATTTACGTTATTTAGGTAACTTATACGTGTATATCTGTATGGTTATTGAAATTGATTTTCGCGCCGTTATTCAAATATTATTAAATTACTCGAAGTAATACAAAATAAATAAAATTCCGATCATTTTTCAAATTTATATTCAACCAATATCGAATCCGCTAATCAGTGATACATAATTCAAATTCAAATGATTAGTTTTGAAAATTGCTACTGAATAATTTACATCAAAATGAATCGTTATTCCGGAAATAATACGTGTGAAATATTTAAATTAAAAATTCATTATCGACTTCAAACATTTAATACTTTTTACTATTTGCTGAATAATCTATATTATAAAAGTAATTTATATGGAGCAGTAGAAATAAAAAAAAAATAGAAAACTTTGCTGTTTTAAAGATGATAAATGTAGTTTATCATAGTTTCTTTGGGCGGCTTGTAAATGCTTTTAGACGAACCACACCCCAGCACAGTTTGTATTTAAATGCGGCGGCCGGAACTGTCATGCCGGGCGCAGATTAAACCGCAGCGGTGAGATATCTCGTCAAAACTTTGTTTAATGATGTTCGAAAGTAATTATGAATGTAAATGTTTTATAAAACTTTTAGCCGTCGTCTCGCGCGCACCGAGTCTTGGTTAAACTTCGCGGCCCCGTTCCTGCGCCACTGTACACCGCGTCGCCGTCGTCGTCGCCGTCGCCTTCGTCGTCGCCGTCGCCGTCGCGCGGCACGATAGATTTACCTGTGTAAATATGCTGCTCCACTGCACCATCAAGTCCGGCCATCAATTTACTATGCTTTTTGTGTGCGGCATAAATTATTTACGTTAGTTTCCATTATCAGACTATATTCTGACGCTTAAACATCCATCAACAACTTTTGCTTCTAATTACTATAGCCTCCATGTTAACTACTCAATTTCACATTACGACTGTATATACGTACATTTCTGTTCAATTACAAATAAAAATTTATTATTTCAGCAAAAAGTGTTTGAAATTATTTTCGTGTTTGCAAACATAATTTAGAATTGTATACTGTATTAGTGATTCAAGTATTTGAAGAATATAAACATGTACGTATAACGTAGACGAACAAAAATACATAATCTGTGCTTTAATAAATATATTTTGTTGCCATTGGATGTATTCATGTGTTGTTTGATATAATGATGTTTGAAGCAGCAACATCAAGATACGTTGTTGCGCCGAGTAATTATATCCCTAAGGCTTGTGCTTCAAAATGCAGAAAAATATCTTTTGTTTTATGGAACCTTGTTGTGCCTTCTGTTTCTATGTAATACGTAAAATCAATGTTCTACAATATTTGAAATTTGCTTTTATTCGAAATGAATACGATATATAATAACCAGATATGTATGTATGTATGTATGTAACATATAATATAATATTGACTAGCGTCTGGCATTAGTTGTGTGGTTTCGATTAAACATTTTAATGAACAGGAAATAGAAAAAGATTGTCAATAAAGCTGGAAAATCATGAATCATTACGATGGTCTACTTCCAGTACACACGCCCATCAGCTATTAATCTTTGAAATAATTTAATAATTTACCTAATGGTATAATTTCCGGATAGTCCGCTTACAGTTGTGAGTTCATTATGAAAATTGATTTATAAATCATGCCATCAGTTGCGTTCCAAAGTAATCAAAATCGGATTTCAAATTCAATATACATATTTAAACACTAAATGTTTTTAACCAAAATGAACGAACGAACGAACCTATGTTTTGTGGTAGTGTTTAATATATATATATTTTTTCATATTCATTGGTCAATTAAAATATAATTGCCTTAATGGATCGTAATTTCTTTCGAAACCATTATAATAGTAATCTGATACGGTGAAATGGTCATCGACAAAATCCTGAAATTCGATTTAAATCCGGGCATAACACAACGTATAAACCCCGTGGGATTGAAAGTGGACCGTGATGTGTTTTGTGTTGTGTGTCGGGGATTCATATATCGTCGATTAAAACATCGTTAGGCCTCGATTGTGTGAGTGTGACCATTCGGTCTGATGTGACGCGAGGGCCGTCGGGATCAAGCATAGGGCCGGGGTCATGAATTATGCAAACAAGTTTTATTTCTCATTGCGAGCACACATCCTGTTGAGGTTTGCTTCGCCACGGTGCCAGTGAGTGACCTGGGTTACAGACGTACACACATACATACATACACCCGTACAGTTTTCGGTCCCCTGCTGACAAATGTATCGATTTGAAAACGAATCCACTCGGCAAGAAACGATCACCGACCGATGTTTCCACCGCTGATGGCCCCAGAAAGTGCGGTTCCTCCACAAGTGCGCATTTATCAAACCCCAAAGAGAACGGCGGCCGTCTTCTTGTCTTGTCGAATCTATCAAATGGCGCGCCCCAGTTATAGATACCGCTTGTCTCTCCGTGCGTTACGTACATACATACACCCGTTCTGCTTTCATTCTTTCGCACCGATTTCCTTCTTTTTTTTTTCTTTTCCGATTTCTATATTGGGCTTTCTAATACACGTACCGTAATCTGTACCATTCGCTTTTTTTGCCAGGATTCATCCATTGTGACCCGATAGGTCTTTAGTCTATTTCACTAACCTTTTTACCCGTTCAGGCAACAGAGGGTTCACACACATTTTTTTTTTCTTAAATTACGCAGATACATTCCTGAACATTCATTATTCAGTGAAAGTAGCCTAATGAAAATTATTTATTTATCGTTCACTATTGCATTTATTAATGATTGTGCCTATGTATGTGTGCATATATGTATTTCATGAAAAGCATACGAAAAAAAAAAGTAAAAATTTCACTTTTACAGTTTATGTGTGTGTGTGTGAGTGAACAGAGTTGATGCGAAACCTGGTTAGGCTATGGTGGACTGACTTCGGTTTGAAGCGATGCAGCAGTTGTACCGCACGTGGCGCCGTGCCTCGTCGCACCACGCGGGCAACAGGCCGACGCCCGACCGGAACCCTAGCACCGGAAGTATTATGAATTTCCATCCGATTTAACTTGGCCGCTCGCGTTTTAGCAACGCGCGCGACTCCACTCTACCATTATGCAGTTTATATTGTTAACTGACCAGTAAAGGGACGTGACTTTTATATTATTAATATTATAGAGAAGCTGATTTCATAAATTATATAACATACATACCTACATACATACATACATGTCTACCGTCGTTGAGAATATTAAAGCAATCTGTTTGGCTTCACGTTAACCAATTCAACTGTAAGAGTATTTTACGGAATATTTTAATCAAAGCATAAATATTCAGTTGATGGTTATTATTCGAAAAAAAAAATAATAAAAATTTAATATTTTAAAAATTCAGCCTGTGGCACAGCACAGCACAGTAAAGCACAGTACAGCACAGCGCAACGCAACGCAGGTGATAGAGTACAGAAAGGCGTATTTCATGTCATGTTTCATTGTTTCCGAATCTGTCTGATGGCGATAAAATTTATCTACATGTATACGTATAGGTGGTATAGTATAGCGGGGGCAGTGTTTTTATGGATGCGCACGTGCTGGCGTCATCGCAATGCTAACGAGCGGACGGGAAACGCAAACACGCACGCACACTGGGACTTGTGATGAGAGCGAACGGCCGGCCATAGAACGACCAGCATCCATATATCACGTAATATTATGTGATTTAGTGCCAAAGATGGGACACACCGGCCGACGACTATTTTATGTGTCCATGTGTCTATATGTCTGTGTGTGTGTTTGAGAAAAATATAGAAAACGAAACGTCCTGTTCTAATTTATTTCCGCCTCTGTTTATTAGAGATATATTCATTCGTACGTATGTACGTACAATAGCTAGTTATTTGCATTTGATATTCACGCTTCACAAGGCTCGTATTACTGTGGCGAGAGAGCTAGCAGAATGCTGACACAAATCCCTGAGAAGCATTGTTTCCTAACAACGTCATACTCGCTGAACTAACAATCACTTGCAAAACAATCATCATTCAAAACTATATGTATACATATTTAATATTGCCCCACTTTAGATTCGATACTAAATATAATTATTGTAATTGAACAAATAATTCATTTCAAAAATATATTTTTATTGTGAAGATAACAATTATTTTATAACCGAAAAAATTATTTAGCAATTAACGAATTTGTTTATTTTCATAATATTATATAGCACTAGTAGTAGCATTGTTCCAATTTGGCAATTTGTTTTAATTGGAATTATTCGAAATGTATACACAAGCAATTTCCGTTCATGATTTGTTTGCGCTACCAATACAACATTTTGACCAGTACTGCATCAAATTACGCATTTTTAAGGCTGCATTTTGTTAATAATTAATATTTTAATCAGGATCACATGATTGGATGCATTGAAATGCATATGCATCGGTTTCATTACAGTTCATATTGGATTTTTTACTTTAACTGAATTTCGAAGAAACCAAATGCACTAATAGGCATCGTCTTAATCGAGTTCAATATTTCTAAACTGCACGAATGCGTCACATGGATAATAGTATGCAATGGCTTGCACTGAATTTTCATATACAAATTTGAACTGAGTTTCATAAGTTATCTTTCAGCCGTTTAGGCTACAGACATCATTCAAAAATAGCCAGAATCGATTTAGGGAAGGTCAAAAAGTATATTTCAGTTAACACACACAAAAAATAAGAAAAGAAAAAGTCATTATAAATATATATTGACAAAATAAATTGTAGAATAGAAACTGTCAAGAAAAATAACAAATAGGCAAGCGCATCAGTGAAATGTCAGTATCTTCTTCTAATGTTCGCTGTTAAAGGAGAATAAAAATATACGAACAATGAGTGCACACGCGGTCATAAATCTGGAATGTTTAATAAGTATAAAGGACTCATATATTCATATTAACGTCATGTTAGTTTTATGTATACGGCATATAGTATAGTAAGTTGCCAGGGATTACGTAATTTTAATATTCAAAATATGCACTAAACCTAAAGCTGTCGTAAACTTTACAACGAAACATTCCAGCTTAGAAAACACAATAATAATTCTAGAAAGTGCGCATTTATTTTTGCAGGGTGCAACCACTGAATATACAGTATGTATGTACGTGTAGATTATTGTCAAAACTTTAATGTTTACTTAAAATTTGCCTATCCAAGTAACAATATGTAAGTACTTTTCATTGTGTATTTTTAAATCAAACCGATCTCAGTGCCACAAAGAAAAGGAAGCAACGAAACTTGTTTGAGGATGATGCCATCATGTTAAAATATTCAAAAGACCGAATGAAGATACTGCGGAAGTTGTTATGCCGCGAGGCGGCACTCAAATGAGACAGCGCCTGTATTCCAAGACCGAAAAAGCACATAGGATCTCTAAGCAAGAAACAAATTTGTTGTTATTGTTGTTGTTGTTGAAGAATCAAAGCGATATTTCTATCATTAATAATTGCGTAATGGCGTTCACGTTGTTCGTGTCGTCCAAAGGGAAATCTAGTGCCCTCCCGCCGGGCCAATTCGCCACTGTGCGCAACGTCGCGCTTTTTTTACGGTCTCGCTAAATGAAATCCCTCAAAATAAATAAATAAACACCATCAGACGCAGGTCAGGGCCCAGTGGGCTGTACTGCCTTCTTTGGGAGTCATACATGCGATTTATACCGAGAAATAAAGGCTTCCAATATTGTCACATTCGGGAATTATGTAATGGTTCAAATTACCATTCCATATGCATTATTATCGTAATAAGATCGGTATTATCAGTAATCGTTTTGAGAAACAGTTGCTCGAGATTATGGTGTCACATATAAGCATAGAATTGTAATTAGCACCGCTACGATGTGTGTACTACATACGTAGATTGCGATACTCTACAACATTGAAATTGTCTAACATATTCACATCGTTTAACACATCTGGTTTGTCATCTCCCTTGACTGACAGATAATTTGATTACACTCTCTCACGTATCTACCCTTTAACTTCGTTCCCGGTAATTATCGCCTGTGTCTCTGTTCCGTGCTTCTTCAATAGATGTAGTATTCACATCAATGGATTAACGTATGCCGTGCATCAATATTATGATTTTATACTACAGTACTATGACTTAATGTATGATTTATTCATTTTTTTTTTTAAGTACAAAATAAATACGTTTTATAACATTTGAGAATAATTTGCTAAGCAAATAATGATTCGAGCTTGCCGGCTTTTGACCATGATGCGACCTTTGGTAATGTTTTGACAGAAATATAAAGTTTCAAATGAACGGTCGACGTCGGCTAAGTTTCTGAATGGATACTAAACGAACAGCAATTGTCAGCAACTGGGGTTGGTTGGATGGTTGCCGGCTAGCTATATATATATATATAATACAGTCGAAAATTGTTTAGAGACGTGCGAACGCATTGCTGAAAATATATCTGTGATGTGGCGCGCAAGCGAGTTCACTGAGTGAAACACAATTCGGACCACCGAACCACTCACTATCATCTATTTGTAAAGTTTAAACTCTCGCGTGTTATCCGCAACTCAATTACCAACTTGGAAGCGTACACGCGCGCCATCATACTAGGATTCCATTCGCTCTTCTGTTCTGTCCTGTCCTGTCCTGCGTTGTGCTCCTTCGTCGTCCTTTATTATCTTTTGTGTTATGAGGGAAGTTCATCTGCTACTGCTACTCTGTTGTTGTCTTGATAAACGGACAACAAGGGAATTTATTATTATTATTATTATTATTATTCCGTGTTCGTTGTAGACTAAAAGTTGCATTCGTAAACTATTAATAAAGGTAATTACATCATTTCTTTAGAACGTGCATACCAACTTGTAGGAAAATACTTAAATACGAATGTAAGCGGATTTCAAAGGATTTAAATTCCTCGTTCAACGAATAAGAGGAAAACTTTTTCGTCAAACTGCTTCACTGTTAATTAGTATTAATTTTATATATCGAATTATTCATTTCGTATCAAGCATACATATACCAGTGTTTATTTGTTATAATTTCATTTCGATCAAAATCACTACCGACAAGCACTTAGCTGCGAACATTCAATAATAAAAGCAGAAGCTTGTTTGTTCTGATTCACTGATTTTGATGGGATTATTTTCAAACCATAACAATCTCCAAAAGAGAATCTCGTCATAAAAAAAAACATAATTCAAATCACTTCTCGCTCGCACTAAGTTTTAGGGTCGTTGATCTTATGTGTCATAGCGACAGTAGATTTGGCAACAGATGTCAGTGACACTGTGTCTGAAAAACTTAATTATTATCAAAGGCAACGACGACACTTCATAAATAACAGCGAGTTGCCGAGTCGCATAAACTTATTAATGTATTTCAAGCAAATGGTACTACGTACACACAAATCCATGGTACGTATACGTATGTAAGCAAAAGTCAACATCAGCGAGCAATGCGTAGATTAACACGCTAATAATTCAAGTTCATCCATTATAATATAGAACGTTATTCATTATGGAAACGTCGGCTACAGAACTATACGGCTGTGTGTTGTTGTTTGAAAGCGCCGTGCCATTTGCTTATTTATTTAGGCGGACACTATACGCATGTATGTACGTACGTACGTAAAGTGTATTATATTGTAATATATTGATAACCGAGCAAGCGCACACATGAAAATTAATTTCGTTGATTTGGGATTCAATTCCAATTAACTATAGATCCGTTCCACGAGATATTTACTTAAAGTAATCGACTATTGATAATACAAAGTAAATAATGTTCTAATATGCAGAAAATAACGAAGTAATACTTTATTGATTAAAATATGTTATTTTGAATAATAAACAGATTTTCGTCTCAAACCATCAGTTTTTATGTCGGTTCTAATAATAATAATAATGTAGTTACTTGGCTTTAAAATGGTACATGAAATAATAAGTTTTTGTCTACATTGTTGTACGTTTGTACGTTCGTGGAGAATGATGAAAAAGTGGTAATGACAGCAATAGTATGTCAGAAAATACAGCCTAAAAAGCGGAAGCTTTCATATTAATATATGTAAATGCGAATCGGTAGGCTTTTAGTCCTGCTGGATCTAAAGCGATTACGTGAAATGCTCACAACCAAAGAACGTTGTTGTTCGCCTCGAGATTATTTGATTACATAGGAATGAATGAATGAATGAATGAATGAACGAATGAACAAATGTCCTCCAAAACATACACACACGAATAATTCATAATGTAGCACTCCTAACGGAATAAATGAGTGGCATTAAAATGTCGTACCACTAATCATATAACATTTTAATAATTTACAAGCGTGTGCTATGGATGGATGATTAGATCTAAAGATAGTGTTACAGATGATGATGCATATATAGAACAAATATTAGCGTGGTGTCTTGCGAGCGCACAGTGTTATCATCTGGCATCGGCCCAACAGCGAGTATGTTTGCCAGACAGTGGTAACAGCGGGCGACTAGAACTACGCGAAGAAGAAACTATAGAAGTAGGAGAAGAAGACAGTCGAATAACGCCGCAGAATGTTTATGCGAAGAGAGCTTTAGAAACACGATGTCACCCATGAAACGCTGAAACATGTGCATTAATTTGCTATCCTAAACCGTCTGATATAGAGGTACATACATACATACGGTTGGCGGTTGCTAGACAAAAAGCACGTGAACGATCGTTGTGCGATGCATGCATGCATGCATTGACTAGAATAGACGAGATGCACTCATACCGTAATATAAGCATTCGTGCACTCAAATGCTACGTATGCACATGTACATGTACATACGTGGTTTGCAAGCAAAAACAATTATCCAATACATAGTCGTACAAAAAATTGGAATCTATGTATGTATGTATGCTGAGAAAATACAAATGTCATTCTTCAAACAAGCTGCATGTAAATACCTGTATGTATGTAGTACGTACAACGATTAAACTTCCGTAACGTGTGCAGTGTTAAATTAAACTTTTTAATATACATCATTGCTTTTTTGCTGCTGTCACGTAGCCATAATGCCGGCTCCACCATTGAACATTTTTTGTAGCGGAAACTCATGCATTCTTAATCCATTTCAGATGATCTATGAACAGTAGCTGACTAGAATACAATGCTATAATATAGCATAGCACTTCTCAGACATATACATATATATATGTAGGTCAACGCGTGCTTGCACGTCACCAACGAGCGACTAGACTTATGATCAATTTATAAATGTACTATATCCATTTTGATATTTTTACTTTTGATTACTTACATCGATCTAGAAATTTTAATCTCTCTTTCTCTCTTTGTTTCTGTGTGTGTGTGCTCGTTTAAAATCTAAACGGTTCAAGGGAAAATTACTATTTATTATTAAGATATGCAAGACAATCTCCAATAAAAAAATATTCAAATCAGAAATGCTTGTTTACTTCAGTCGTTTCTTCAGTTTCGGCAATATCCCTGAAAAAGCTGCATTTACAATAAAATTGTTTCAATAAAAATATTTCGTTTTTTTCTTCTAAAAATGTATTGGTTAGAACAATATTGTTTTTATTTAATTAATTTTTCCGTATATCGTTTCAACTGTGTCGGCTAATCGTGTATATCTCACTGTAAAAACTCTTTGAATGAGCAGCCACATATTATTTGGAAAAATTGACAAATTTATAAAATGTATAAAAGATAAAATATCTAATATAAATAGAGGAATGAAAAAAAAAAATGTTGGAGATATTGTTCGTTTCGAGTAAGAATCAGAACATTAGTAGAGAACAAGAAAGAATGAAAAAACAAAAATACAAGAGGGGCGTAAAATTGAGGCCAGTCGAGAGGCTGCTGCGTTGCTCGCGGTAATGGAACGTCTGCAAATGACTTGTAAAACATCATACGGACTCCCTTTTTTCCAGTGTAGGTGCTTATAGTGCATCCAATAACGAAACGAGGAGAGGGCGAGAAATGGATTCGAGTGAAATCCAGAGCGACAGATTTTAAGCGGTCGCCTTTCCTCGGGAAATGGATACCAATTTTGATAAGTACCTGCTGATTTGCGAACGAATAACGGTGGAGGAGCTTTCCTTATGTTATCAGCCGTGCCCTGACATCTTGGCACGCCGAACAAGAAATGCTAATCAGCCGTCATAGGTATTAACATCATCACGCTCGCTTCATCTTCATCTCCGCTTTCTGAGTGGCCCACTGAATATGTTTGCTCCAGATATTAATGACAGCTATTTACATTCATTTTACATGCATATATAGAAATACATTCTAACATCTATCTATTTGCAATACGTTCATTTTTATTAAACACATTACGTGTTATAGCAGATCAAAGAACACAAATGCAATTAAATTTAAAAAATAAAATAAAATATTCAGGTCAGTACCGATTCACGCGATAATGTTGTTTAGCTGTGTGTGTGTGTGTGTAGGTAACCAAAGTTGAAACGTGTTGCCACTTAACGATATTAAGAACGGAATGATAGGGGCGCTTCTGTGTCTGTGGAAACAATAAAAAAATCGCGGCAGAAAAAAAGTCGCAAACAAACAAATAATTAAAACGCGGGCTGTAGGCAAGGCGTAGTAGCGTAGTAGCGCAGTGCATACTAGCTAGCGCACACTCTATTTCATCCGATACAACAAAGAACCGTCGCGTCATTCGCCCGCTCGTTCGCTAAAACGTTTATCTCATTATTGTAAAGCGAGCCCGATTAAGTGACAACAATCTTCTAAACCGAATAAGAGTAATTAACTAATGGCCTAGGCCGATAATGGCCATGAGAGAGACAGTGTGCGGGCGGGCGCCAAAGCACTAAGTTCACACCCGGTCATTAGTAGACTCCTATTGTGGACGTAGAATATTCTACATATATACATACATACATACACACATATATGTATTCTCGCGGTACCACACCCGAGACCTTGTGGGTACATAAACTACTAGTATTTTGTGTGTCATGTAATTTATTTAATGTTTTGTCAAACTATTTCTATTCATTAAAATGCCTACTGTTTATTCGTATATCTATTATTATTTTGTATTATAGATTTTTATATATATATATATATATATTTCGACAATTATTTTTAAAACTTTAGTATATATGTACGTACATACATACATACATACGTATGTATGTACCTATTTGAAACACGCAGAGGTGCAGCATTGTTAAAGCAACTGTTCGCAATGTAAAAGTCGTTATTGCCCTGCGCGCAACAAGGGCGTTAATTAATTGTTATTTTAATTGCTCCGGGGTGGAATTCGTTATGGCGCGTTTACTTTCGTTAACTTTTTAATATGGAAAATACCTTAACTGGTACACTTCAACTGTTATATATATATATATAGTAAAAGTACTAAATATGCCTCCCCCATAACATCCCGCAGCAGATTATATCAAAAGCACGGCTTCGTCAATACTCACACTCGTATAATATGTATACCAAATATTGAGTGATTAAAATATATCCATATATAGTTAATTATTTAATTTAAATACTGTGTGGATGGGAAGAAAAAAACGTTATTGTAAGGCATTATCTCATCTATGGAGTAATTTCTTCCTCAAATATAAAATGGTTTTATGATGAAGCAGAAAAAAAACGCATTATCTTGC
The DNA here is from genome assembly GCA_944738965.1 of Nebria brevicollis. Classification (NCBI taxonomy): domain Eukaryota; kingdom Metazoa; phylum Arthropoda; class Insecta; order Coleoptera; family Carabidae; genus Nebria; species Nebria brevicollis. The sequence goes on along the minus strand of OX122898.1, from coordinate 18,002,456 downwards.
CGATTATTTCATAAGCACAATGTGTGTGTGTGTGTGCTAGATGAATGCGCGCAGATAGACAATAAAGTCAGCTTACATGATGTTTTATCAGAAAGCACGTTGATGGGAACAATGGTTCTGAAACAACGTAACCGAAAGTGTTTTGTGGACCTTTCCCCGGGCAGAATTACGATACGATTTCAGCAATATGGTGTTTACACATTCGGGGTTTGAACGATTTCGGGTAGGTAGGTACATACATACATACATACATACCTACGTAGGTGCCCCTAAGTGATATGGTCAACGAAAGTTATTACACAATTGCGAACAACGCTGCTATAATAATAATTGTTTAACGCCGATACAATCATATCAACGCCACGAGTGGCGACGGCGACCGGTTTGTTTTGTCGGTTCGCGACCACATTTTAAGCATAATCTCGGTGACCCGGTACCGGGCACGGACAGGGTCACCCTCCGGCGTGCCAACTTACACGAATTTACCATCGGAGTAAATTAATTTCAGTTATTGCATCGTTGCCGCCGGAGATTAATGAAATAATGCCGACGCGAATAAAGAAGGGCGACCGTTGCGCCGCGCCCCGCCACGCCGTCGAGATTTCAAATTAACTACACGACGCGACGCGACGGTGCAGTGGTTACCATGTATGTTTCTGTGGTGTTTACCTAATCAACCCGCGCGGCTCTGTTGGAGAGGTTACTACTTCCTATTCGGTTTGTATCACGGAAATAAAGTTTCGCCACATTGTCTAGAATATTACATTCATCAAGTCTCACGAAATTGGCTTTATACCACATCAACATACTACACCATATTTACGTATACCTGTACTAGATGTAATATTCGGTTTAGGTATTCTTAAATATAAATTTAAAATTGCATGCAAATTTCATCACCTTATACATACATACATTAATGATAATAAGGTGAATATGATTTAGAAATTGAATTAAAAGTGCAATCTCAAACGTTAATCAAATGAATGGTTGCGTGCAGCGTCAGTGTATGTATGTACATACATACCTACCACCATATCGACCATCTATCGCAGTCACAATCTTCCTCTAGCCAATTAGCAATCGTTCATATTTAATTAGGCAGACATGCAATGAGAATTATCAAAATATAATCCGTTTTCTAATTGACTTAATCCAATTGCAAACGAGATTTGTTTTAATCAATCAAGACTATTTGGCGCGCTTCTTCAACTTTTTAACTTTAACTAAAAACCGTTTACGTGCTATACATATAGCCAATAGAAAAACTTAATGTATTTCTCAGTTTACAATATTCACAATGCACATAGGTATGTACGTACAGTGAAATGACAAAGTTTTTCCATCTTTCACGCGAGCGATAAGAGTCGTCGTTGCTTGCAATATGATACGATGCGAGAAGGTAAACAACAAATATTTATAATATCGGCGCGACCTATCGGGTATCGGTGCGCACTGGAGCACATAACACACAGAACCGATTTCTCCGGGGTCGTCAGCGCGGTTCGATCAAGATGCCATTGGCTATAGTTTAGCAAATGTTTTGCAACGAACAATATTCTACTAAATTTACTAGAAATTCATTGGTGTATGCACCGATAACTTGGAACGTAATTGCTTGTACTATATACAGAACTATAAATATATATATATATTATAACATGTACATACATACGTACGTATGTACATATGTTATTCCATCAATATTGGTTGCATAGAAACTAAATCTATCCATAGAAATTTACAATCCGCTATAAAGTAACAGGTCAAAATGACATATTTACAAAACACTTTTGCACCGTCTGGTCACGTCTGTAGCATGATTCTTTGAAGCACCTATAAATAATCGAAAGTGCGTGCCAGTTTAGGTATTTTACATTTTAATATGAGCAATTTGTTTTATGGGAAACACGAAATGGCTTCGAAAACTTGTGCAATCCAATAAAGTATTGACGAGAGTGATTCAAACCGTTTATGATAAACTTTGCGAACCGGTAATTTCGTTGAGTAAAATGAGAAACCGTTTCAGAACCGGTACGGATATCCGGAACACAACGCGGGAATATTTCGCCTAGATTACATGTTGATATTCCCAAAGATATATACGTATAGATATATCGTGCTTGTACGTTATAATACACCCGCGTTTCATTGTTAGATAAAATCATCTTTTCGAAGAATATATACGACATTTAATAACCAATTCGTTAGACACACTAAAAGCTATTCTTTTATGTATTTAGATATAAATCTATCATTAATAGCCGATATGGCTTGCAGTGAACGTTCATCATCGTTTTTTCTGTTAAACGATTGACTAGCACAGTTGATATGATTTATGTAAAAAAAAAAATTTGTATCGATATCCATTTTCTAGTAACGGGAACCTTTTTTGAAAAAAAATCAAACGAAAGATTAATAACTTTACTTTTTATTATAAATATATTTCTTATAAGTGCAACCGACACAGACACTTTCGAAATCGATGTTTTTCATGATTACGATACTTATTTATTACTTCGTATAAGAAAATAAAAAGTATACATATTAATTTCATTTTTATGGATTCATTCACTATTGTACGATAGCAATCAAATATAAATCTAGTTGGAATTATGGTAATGATAAAATATTGCTTTATACTTATACTCTGTTTATCAACTCTTATAATAATAATAATAATAATAATAAAATGAATTATAAATGCTAAAAATGTGGATATAGGCGTTAGATAATATATAGATAAGATTCAGTGAGAGCTGCCATTCGATAAAAGTCAAATGATTTGTATTCGGTTGTTATCCATCATGTCTTTGCGTACATCAAACCGTGAAACGGACACGAGAGGCATGTATTGAAGAGTTTCGAAGCGACGAATGTTGAATTTCAATGTGTGGGTTGTCCACTTAAAGAAGCATACGGTCAAAGGTACAGTGTGTAAATTGTCAGAGCGATTCCTTGGTGCTTCAAGCCGTCACACACGACACTTGAATCGCTTGTCGTTGTCTGCATTGGGACGAGCATACCATTATCCCTTCCAGCGTCACTCGGTCTTTCTTTTAAGAAACAAACGAAATCTGTTCACAAAGAATCGCCTGAAACACACACACACACAAACGAAGCCGTTCTGTGATTTTTATTCATTACATTTTCCAACAGCAACAGTCGACAAGCTGATTACGCTGCTGTGTTCTTTCAATTTCGTTTCCGACAAAAACCCGTTACCGCCGAATGAACATAATATAAAAATAAATTGAAACTCATCAAAAAAAAAAAAAAAAAATTTGTAAATGATTTGATCGTTTGAACATTGATTTACAATCAAAAAGTAATTTAAAAAATGTTAAATACAATTTAAACATCTGTGTTCGGGGCAGCTTACGTTACACAATCGGACAGTTATTGAAAACTGTATTTTACAAAGAAAAATGCCCCTGGCTATAATTTCTATATAAATGAATCTATTAACTAATATGTATATGTGTTTTGAAACTAGCATAGCAATTGAATTTTAATTAAAATACTATGTGCGTTTTATCCCAGTGAAAAAATGTCTTTGTGTACGGCCGTGACGTAAGCAATGTATGTACCATATGGGTACAGGCTCCGCTGTATTGATTGACAATAAAACATGTCGGGAGAGAGCAACTGCCGTCAACCAGGAGTCCTGGAATTACACGCTCTAGTAGCAGTGGCAGCGGCAGCGGCACCGACAGCGGCACCGACAGGACATACATACTTTTGCCAGTGACCGACCGACCAAACGAGCTCCCCTGCAATTTACAGCATCGCACTACTATTTAATTTCGCCTACGCACAAGCACCACCGCTAATGTGTGCCTTGTGGGTGTGGTCAGTGCACGTTCTACTTCATCATTTCCTCTTTGTGAAGTAGGTACATACCTACATGTATTCATTGTACCCACTGTCTGCTTTAAATGATCATTTTCATGACGAAAGGAGACTGTAGCTAATGTAGTATTTTTCGTACGATTGAATTCAAAATGCGATCAAATCTATTTGATTACATATAGGTACATATGTATGTATGTATGTATGTAGCTATTTTTAGTTCAATTGACTTTGTGAAGGCATTTGATTAGGACTACACTAATAAATATTGCTATATGTATGTATGTGCATATGGTGCGGCTTAAATATACATAAGCCGCGAATAGTGAATATTAAGATGCCCGAGGCAAAAGGGCAAGTAAACTATATTTGAAGTATAAAAGCCTCTTGCGCCATGTTAAGTGAATCCCCTTAAAACCGCAAGTGGAGTGCGACCGGAAGTCTAGACAATCTCCGTCTCAACAGCGACCTGATTTTAGTAGTGCACTACATGTTCTTAAATACATACCTACATACATACATACATGCATAGAACACTGTTCCGATACATGGATTTATTAGAGTATGAAAGATTTTCTACATTGAAAAGATTCGAATATAAAAAATGAATAAGAATTAATATAGGTACTATGAGACACTATAAGAACAACTAATTTCATATTATTTGTTCAGACTCTAGTTCGGTGGGAAATTGCGTGCCGATGTTTCAATGCTGTTACATCAGAGTAATAAAGTTTCGCTCGACAGTTATTAATAATGTTGAGCCATGTAAAAGCTAAACTAATATGATTCTAGCGGCATAGGTAAACTTTAGTAAGTGTATTTGGAAACTTTGTACATTTCCGGAAATAAGTGGATAATAAACAAACGCGAATTAGAGCACGGGATATTGTCGCAACAAGTACGGAACAACATCTATCGACGGACACGTACATACATACATACATACATACACCCGTCTGAGAAAGCGCTGATTACTTATTTAAGATGTAACCAAAGAAAGATGTAATGCCACCCATCCATTCGCAACAAATGTACACAACAAATGTAACTTTGCCACCGACATTGGTACTTCCAAGTGGAAACTTTGTGCGCGCTCAAAGTTGCCCATAATATCTGAAATTGTCAGAGTGAAATGACGAAGACTGATGCAGTCAGTCAGCAACCAACAACGCCGCCCCCGCTGACAGATGGAAAAGTTTTATTAGCGTGTTTGAACTAATATTTCGAAATCCATGTACTTTAGAAGGACGACGGCCAAAAAAAGAAATTGAAAATACGATGGATGTATGTATGTATGTATGAAAGTAGTTGCGAAAGTTTAGATTAGATGGCGGGGGTGTAATTTGGATGGCGTAATATCTTAGGGGCACAGCTGCACACTGTCAAGCCATGGGTTTGATATCGGCTGCTACTGCTACTGCTGCTGCCGCTGCTCCTGCTGCTGTTGCTGCTGAGACATTCTGATGAAATACTTGGCAGCTGAGGGAAACGTCGTCTTCGGTTGCCTATACCTGTTTAGAAATGTGGAATTCGAGCGTCTATAGTCTACCTACTTCACATTTGAAATGCAGATAGATTGTCTGCAGTTGTCATGCCATCGAATACGGTTAGCGCGGTTTCACACACACACACACACACTTCCAACAATTGCAATCACACAACTATCTAACCTATGTGCGCTTCAACAGACAGACTGATGGAAAATCGAATTTTCTTCTTTCAACATATACGAATCTATGTATATGGACTTTACCAACACATCAATTTGTAGTAAAACTTATTTTATTCATGAATATACAAATAAAATTTCAAGGAATAACAACCACTTATCAGTTCTCCACATTTCAACTGCAAAATAAAATACTAACGTTTCCATGTCTACAATATAAACATCGTTTTATTATCATTTACACTGTCAACAATAAAATTCATTTCATTTCATTTCAAATAAACATATTTTCAACAAATTTCATTTTGAACTTTATATCATTTTGTCTCTGCTTATACTATAGGTAATATGGTTAAAAGTCAGTCTGGTTTGAGCAACGATGATTTGAACACCATTTGTTTTTGTATGGTTGAACATCTTAATATTTCCCCACTCGGTCTAACTGCAAATAAACTTATTTAGCAGTGCTATTGTCAACGAACAACTTTGACCATCAGAGCCATCAACAGTTTTGGAACTCTGAACAAAAAAATATTTAGGCTAAAACATAAATGTTGTTTCTTAACAGAAAGTTCCAACAGAAAACTGTAATAGAAAATAAAAGCAAATCGGCAAAAGCCACTGCATGTTGCGAAATAAAAGCCGCGCAAAGGAAAATGTAAAAATAATATGTTCCTTTATGGAAACGACGTAAAATTCATTTTTACAAATAAGTTTTTAATGTATGGCTGCGGGAAATTCATCAATACGGATCTGCGAGGATATGAATAATAAATATTCGGGGCGTTTTCCTAGTCAGCGTATAAAGTTCATGTTTACTGCCGGCGGCTACGTTAAACAATGTTACACATGAAGTACATCCCGTCGTAAAGTAGGTAAGCGTTCTCTGTAAAATTGCACATGCCACTACATACATATATGCATACATACATTTTACAATCGACCTATGCATACACACATTTATCTTAAAGCAATCAAATGTTTCTTTAATTCCAATACTGATTCAAGGCATTTTAATATACGATACATAATTGTCTCTCAATATATCTTTAAATTATTAAGCAAACTGCTTACTATCACATACAACAGCTTCAGTCACTTAATATTTAATATGATCTTCGACGATCTCTCCTTTCACACAGTGCAAATGAATATCGTAAACAGTGTCATCTATATTTTACTATCTGTTTGCATTTTATAAGATGTTGCTGCTACTCAGGTTGTCTTATAAAATGCTTGGTTTTACTACTTGGTTACGAGAGTACGACGTTATACTCATACACATAACTTAAGGTGCTTGCTAGTGTCGTTTACTTAAACTATTTCACAGTCTCTTTTATTACTATGCAATTTATATTTGTCAGTATATTTTGTTAGTGCTAACGGAATAGGGGTTCTTCAATAAAAAAGATTGTTTCATAATCGTATAATGCGTCGTTTGGGAATACAGTTGATTTAATAATTACATCGATAGTTCTTGTAAATAAATGTTACCGCAGGTAATAAATAATATTGATGAGAATAAGAATTTGCTATTTATGTAGTAAGTAATAAGAAAATGCATAGAGATAACACATCTAACATAATATGGTGATGGAAAATTTGCTCGCACAATCCATCAATGTCATGACAAGCACAACTGTGTTTAATTATAACAATGTTAATTTTGTTTTCTCATTGGCAATTTCTATAAAAAGTTACGACTGGATACGCTTCGTAACCGAAATTCATTTAGTATGCATGGAATTATTTTTACATTTGACGCTCCTCTCTTCGTTAATAAATTTAATTTTCATAGTACCTATACAATTTCTATCTCAATATAATAAATCTACATTTTCATTAATTTAATTACATACATACGGTATATGCTTATTGGCGCTCGGTTATATCTAATATTTCATTTGTTAATATTTAATGAATACAATTTTCATACCTTTTTACTTTTTTATTCGAAGTAATAAGTAAGTATTATAATCATGAAAATATTAGTTCTCGAGATTAATACCTTTTGACCTTCCTTGAATCGAGGTCATTTTTTTAATGCCGTATGTTTGTGCTTAAGATTTGTATATGTCTGGCAAGGAAATCTGTGCCTGTCAATTTCTTAAAAGAAAAATAAAATAGACTGAAATAATTTGGAATTTGACATTTAATATTTCTTCTAAAAAATTATTTTGTGAAAAAGTTTATCAATTGTTAGTAAAATATTATAAATTAGTAAAATAATATATATGTATGTATATATAAAATATATTGTAGGTTGATTTTTGGTTTTTTTATTTTCTTTTGTCTTTAAGTAACCCTCTTAGCTAAGCAACATACATGTATAAAAAAGTTCAGTGCAATTCATATTTTGCGAATATTTATTTTATTTATGAGAAAATCATTTTTATCAGTCAACATATTATTTATTTACTAGATTGGATTTTTTAATACTAAATAATAATATATGTATGACGAAATTTCGTTTCGTGTGTTTGAATTGCTTCAAAACAAAAAAAAAGTTGATTTTCTCGCTTATTTGTTGAAGAGAAATAATATATGTAGGTAAGTAATATAAGAAAAGAAAATGGAAAAATATGCTTGAATTATTTGTAGTACGGTGTAGTGTGGATGTCATGTAGAATATAATAAATAGATTGAATTAATGAGAAACAGTGTGCTTCAGTTCGTCTATAATGTACATGAATTCGGTGCGATTTAACCTCCGCCATGCAGTATGTCATACATATTAAATTTAAGCTGTCATTGTAAAGGTTAATTTGGTAATGGCCCCAAATCCCTTTTCAAAGTCCCTTTTGCCGCCCATCACGATGCTGAAATGTAAATTCCTAGTATTCAGACCAGTTAGTACCATGCTTTTAGTGCGGCGGCGACGACCATATTGGATTATAAAGTGAAATGCTATTTCCACTACTACTACTACTACTACCACTATAGGCCGTTTTCATTTCAAATTATCTACTATTCTGTGCATTTATTGTCTTTACATTACATTAACTTTGCGACATGACATATTTGTCATTGATTTTCTATTTAATGTATGTATGTATAACAAACAGGTCACCAACTACGTACATACATACATAATTAGTAGAAGTAGTAGTAGTAGAAGAATATTGCTGCATATTCATAGATATTGTTATAAATACAAAAAAAAAGATCGTTTATTTTCATCGTTGCAAAGTTTACATGTCAAGATGTTTTTCAAATACAAATTATAATTACAAAAGTGACACGTTTCTTTATCGTTGTATTAAATGACGAAGAGACAAACATCACGAAATATGAAATACTTTTATCTGTTTGGGGTTGCTTCATTTCCCTTCCCTTCCCAGCACCCCTCGACGACCAGAAAAAAATGGCACCAGATATCATACTCCTCGTTTCTCACGGTCTCGACAGACGTTTCCAGTACATTTCGTTTTGCGCTTATTTATATTATCTCATGCCACGACGAAATATGAAAGACAAAAGAAGAACGCTAAACATAATAAATGTTATGGTTAATATTTGAACGAACATTCTTTTTATTCGCACAAATGGAATAATATTTTTGTACTTTATGCGCTTCTTTAAAAAAATGTTTTCCCCTGAAATTTTGATATAATACTGAAATGTGATATAGGCACTGAATATTTCAAATGTACTTTACTTCCATTATAGGGATTTCAATATTTTGACTTGTATTCACACTCGAAACTCATCATAGATGTAGAGTAAATAAGCTTTTATGAAAATAATTGCAATTGGCATGTGTGTGTGTGTGTGTGTCATATTCAATAATCAATATTTATAAATATATCAATGTAATTTAGCAAGTGGCGCAAATGGAAATGTCTGTTTTATTTCAATGCATCCACTTCAGATTTTCAATTTATTATTTATGGAATCTCCAATTACCAATAGCATTTATAACCACCGAACAACAGTAAACACAATTCATTGATTCTGTCGACACTTAATCAGTATAACTGCGGATATCCAAACAAACGCACACACGAACTCTGGACGCTGATAACAATAGATAACGGTCGTTTCCGTTCATCGATCATTATTTTTCAGGATCGCCAACACAGAGATAACTCGCTTTAGATATTATCAGCGATATCTCCAACGCGAGCAACTCAGGTGGTGCATTTGTATTTTAATAAAAAAAGACCGCGTGGCCATTTTTTGTTCCAAAGCACTTTTATTAAAAGTGCTCATTCATCAACTATATTTCATATTTTTTTACACACACACACACACTTACACAAATGAATAGTATTTGTTTTTGTGAAATTAAATATAAATATATGCCACAGGATATTTTTCATGTGCAGTGAAATAATAATTATAAATAAAATAAAATAAAATTGTTCATACTGCAAATGATCTACCAAACAATAGTTTTGTAATTTACATATCCGTAATCAAGTTATGATTGATGTTGATTAAAATACTATATTATTGACGTGTATCAATAACTGACAGAATGCGTCATATTTTATTGGAAATTATATGGGATATAAATACAATATAATAATAATAATAATATTGTAATGAATAGATTCATAATTCAAAATGAATTCATCTTAAATAGTAATTTCTCAATGCGTCTTGCAAGGAAATGTCTGCTTATTTTCTTTTTTGTAAGCCAATGCTATTCTTCACCATATTACTAACAGATGCAATAATGATTTATGTAGTAAACTTTTTGTGTTCATTCTATAATTGAAATTTCAATTAAAAATCCTACTAATCAAAATGGCGACTTTTCTATACAGATTCATCTTAAAAGGTTTGATTGCTAAAATGATTACGATTATTATGTCGGTTCTAATTTGATCCGAAATATAATGATGAGTTTGAAACTTTTCATGTCAATATTAGTAATTCAAAAGTTTGAATATTTAAAATTTCGATAAACGCATCGAGGATCGTGGGCAAGGGCGTCGGGGCGTGAGCGGCGAGGGGTGTGGAGGAGGGGGGTGTGGGAGAGCAGCGGTATTTTTTAATAAAAGTCATCGGTTGAGTCTGGTGCGTACATAAAAATTAAGATGGGCATTTTGATGTTCCGCTATCGCTTATGCTTTCATCGAGTATCGATTGGAATAGCGATAAACCAGGGCGACGAGCACGGCAGAGCACAAGCCCGGGCGCCAACAATGTCGTCGTCGTCGTCGACGATGGTGCGCCGCGCCGTTTGCTGGTAGAACTTAATAAATGACTCGAAGACAGATTCTTGCGGCAGTGGTTCAGAGGTCACGCGGTGTCTATGCCACACAGACACAACCGCATCTTCATCCTAGTAGTAGTAGTAGTAGTAGTAGTAGTAGTAGTAATGGTAGTGGTGTACCCCGACCGATTCACACAACCGTTACGACGGTGACGGTGACGCCATTGTCGTGTTCCATGCAAGTGCGTCTATACTGCGTTTCAAAGAACTATTGCCCACGATCGCATTGCTTCAGCTGTTACTTACTAAAATTCAAAGGGTTTACTAATTGCATATTGGACATCATATATCGTATAATGGTAGCTAGCATCTCCGTTAAAAATAAAATAAAACTGTGAATTGCAGTATATAAAAGTGCTTTACGCCCCTTGGAAAAGGTATTCTTTCCGGATTTATCTCCACTGCAAGCTCCGGACATGTGGTACAAGCGAGCATGTCTACTACTGATTTAAAAGCAAAAAATAAAAAAGCTTCTCCGTCGCAGGTTATTTAATTTTTATTGTTCAGTCCTTGGCGCAAATCAAATGTTTATTCACGTGATGCCAAGATACTGAGCATTAAACATTTACTTTTATTGTTTGATTTATTCAAAAAAAGAAAAACATCATTTTCATTAGAAACTTTTATAACTTTTCTTTTGATACAATAAATTTTTTATCACGGTACGAACAAAAAAATCAAAAGTATTGTTATGCTGGCGAATCCAGCTACAAATGTAGGTAGGTAGGTATGTATGTATGTACATACATACATTGAGCGTTAAATAGAGAATCCTTGACCCTTTACGTGAGTGTGTGCCTACTCACTGATCATTAATTAATAAATACTTGAAACCATATGCTTGCTTTACACCGACAACATTCAGAGTTAGGAATGTAAATAATTTAATTTCAAACAAACAGTATTGGGAGATATATGTATGTATGAACGGTTGTGTGAATTACTTTTTCGAGGCTGCCCGTTAGCTCCACTGTATTACCACAACTATTCGTTTGGGCGTCAGAGAATTCTCCAGACAATGCCGCAGCATACAGGTGTATTCTTGTATTTGAAATTAATTCAAAATCCTCAAAGATACTTGAGATATTTATGGCAATTTTCGAGAAAAGAAAATATGTATATATATATTTCTTGAATTATGTATGCCTATGCTTTGTGAATTGCATGTTAAGATATAGTTTAGTAGTTAATTTCACTAATAAATTATTTATTAAAACGACTAGTTTCACCGACAAAGTGGCATCTTCAGGTCTTAACTCTAAACTAAACCTAAACATCGAGAATTACAGCTATTTATACATATTTAAACTAGGCCTGTAGGGAATGGGTTGTCCCCAGTGATTTTTAAAGGTCTATTTGTTCATTGGTGCACGTTTCTGTTTTATTATTATTGCACTTTATAATTTCTAATTACTCTAATATTGGCTATTTTTGTCCTTTTTTCTTGGAGGTGGCCATAAACTAATATTTTATGGCCAGATGTGATGTTCGCAAAAATTTTATTTGTTTTGTTTATTTTGTAAAATCTTAAATATTATTTGTTTGATTTTAAAATTTCGACCTGTTTGTCTTATGTACAGGGAGTTACCCAACCCCCTACAGCCCTAGTTTAAATATGTATAAGTAACTGTTGTTCCCGATGTTTAGATTTATATATATATATATATATTGCGACCGCCGCAGGACTCCTGTTTGCCACACATCCCGTGCTCGCCGGGGTGGTCAGTATTTCGTAATTATAAGGAGTAACCTTGATGGCACGACGCCGGTTCTAGATTATAGTTCTTAAGCCGGGACAGGGACACCGCAAGCATTACGCTGCTTTGGCCTATTGCTTTTGTTCCTTCGTCATTACAATGAGCGAATGATTTTATTAAAGGATTCCGAGTAAGGGCATCAAGCTGTTGCTATTGCACCTTAGGAATACAGGCTCTTGGCTTTTGTTTATATATATATATAAATATCTGTATATAATAGTAATATGTAATAGCTGATGTTTGGTTGAGAAAATGAAGCCACAGGGTGACATACATGAGTAGTATCTATAATTTAGTAATTCAAATGAGTTCGTCGCAGCGCAGAGGGGTTGCTTGTGAACAAAAACCGAACCGGGAAACGGTTCGTTAACAGAGGCCAACCACACAGTTCGTTTTCGATGTTAATTAGTGTTTATTTGCAATATAAAGCAAAACAATGTCCGCCTCCAATTATAATAATGTTTACTGTTTACGTTTGTTTTGTAAAACAAAACATTACACATACACACAATCGCAATGTAACTGAAACGCAACTTCCGGCCATTCGTACGTACGTATGTATGTACATCATCCTCATAATATTATACAATCATGTCCTCTTACAGCAAATACATTTCAAACAGCGGGAAATATCAACTCTGTTATTTGTTTTCACTTCCATAAATATGACAATTTTATGTCATATAATTCATTATGTTTGTTATAATGTAATAGGGAAATAGTTTTCTTGTCTTGTAATAAGATATATGTATTCGTATATATACGTATGTAGAAACAGCAAATGTAAAGACAACTTATCCAAACACAGCGCCGAGAGAAAATGAATTTATTATGAAAAAACGCGCTGTGTAGGGTTGGTTATATTCTCAGTCAAGGCGGCATGAATAAATGTACTTGCATTTGTTTCAATTATTCTTCGGCATTTGAAGGCAGACACCGGCAACACGGTAATGTGAACGCTGCTGCCGGGGTAATCGAGTCTCCAGTTTCTCTCCTTGCTTTTTGATAGAGACTCTTATTATTTAGGGTATACATACATACATACATGTTATGTTTGCGTTACTTTTCTCATTGGTTGTATGTAAGTACACACATCCTCCAAGTATTTCCCATGTGCCAATCCAAATAAAAAAGATTTTTTAAACAGTAAGACAAAAAGAATAATAAATGATGTTGTATTATCAAGTATACACAACAGTGTTGTATATGTTAATCTTAGAAATTCAATAAATTATGCACTTACATTATTAATGAATGTCCCATTGGACAGAAGAAACGTAGCAACAAACAGAACGCAATAAAATAATTGTGCAGAAAGAGAATGTGAAATGTGTTTCTGAGTTGTGCCATGTCAAACACTTGGAGACAGACGAAGGTCCGTTAGACCGTACGTACGATGTTTAATCTTGTATGCGACCCCGGCACAATGTTGTTGATGTTTCGCTTTGTGAGCGAGCCATTTTAAAAATTTAAGCTCTAATAATTGGATACACTTTCTCATTCGGTTTCGGCGCTCGCTGCCTCTAGGAGGAATAGTGAAAGTGTTAACAAACTGCTTATTTTTACTCGTTCACGGTCTTCAGGTGAACGTTATATACGACAGTTCGTCAAGTTAAAATACAAACAACGTCAATTCACTTGGAAACTTGACAAAAATAACTCTGGGATATTCAAAACAAAAGCTTTCTCTCTCTCTCTCTCTCTCTCTCTCTCTCTCTGATGTAGTTTATATGAGGTTTGAAAAGTTGTGACTTTATTTGTAAATAAATGAAAATACCAACATAAAATTTCAACTACAAAGCTACATTTGCGGTAAAATGATTTTTGCTTTTAATGTGACGTTAGTGTTTTCTAATTACTCTAGAGTATGTATGTACTAATTGCATTTAGTTATTGCTATATTAGGAATTGCAAATGTTGGAAACGGAAGCGTATTCCATTTAATTCAAATTCGGAATAGAAATCTTTTTGCGTGGCAGCACGTTCGACTAGGATAAGAGAGATATCCAGTTTATAGTACCTACGTATGTATTATATAGTTGCTACTTGCGCGCAATTCTTTTCCGATCGCAAATTTGATTACATCCCGGAGCAACAGTGCACTGCAACGGTGATCGCGGAACGAATCAAGTGACATAGACAGCAATGAGAACCGTTCATTTAATTGGTTTCGACATTCGTCAATCGCTTTTTATTGTGTGAAGCTCTCGTCGAAAGCAATCAGACACGTGCGGGTCTTTCTCCCATTTTGTCGTTGCACTCTTCTGCTGCGCTGCTAGAGAGAGAGAGAGAGAGAGAGAAAAAAAGAAATTGTAGAAAGATGAAGCAACCAGAAGCGGCCGTCTATTTTGCGGAGGGCGGGAATAGCACGCTCCAGAGGGCTCTTGATCAATTAGAGCTGCCGCGTGTTCGTCCACCGCAAACGTGACCCAACAGCAAAGATGGTCACTACTGTGTACGTGACAATTCCACATGCATCGTTGATCCAATTTAAATTTTAGTTCACACCATATCCATATATGTATTACTATTCAAATCATTACAGTTCGCACATACATACATTCATACTTATTAGGTACTACGTACATACATATATAGGGCAACATATTTGGTGCCACCCTCATAAAAATAAATGCAAATATTTACATTTGTTCCTGCTGGAAAATTTAACGAGATTACAAATATACATATTTTTTTTATGCATAAATTATTAAAATATACAATATTTAATATTAAAAATTAATTCGTTAAAAGCACAAAAGTAATCGTTGCAAATAGACGTTTTTGTGTAATTATACAAACGAGTCCGCGTTAGATAAGTTTGCAAGCTCTTAATATACGGCGTATCATAATGTTACGTAAATTTCGTTAAAAATAATATTATGCATATTTCTGCTTTTGCATAATTACAAAATGCGTCGACGTCTTGATTTCTTTAGTGTCTTCCGCTCTCTAAGCTGTAATAGCTGGTTTTTGGCTGTTTTTTGTTGTTCCATTTGAGTATATTTCCCGACGGTAGAATTCATTGAATAAAACAACTGATACTTGGAGGTATACAGAATATAAAATGGCCAGTGACCACCAGCATACTGTTCGTATGTGTATGTATTGTAAAAGATTTCGTAGTCTAGGTAAGCATTGCTTGTTATTCTTTCAACTCGGCGTTTACTTTTTTATGAATGTTGCATATCTTACAATAATAGGGTATACTTACCGATATAGTTAGACATTATTTACATTAAACATGAACATACATAAATTGAGTTCATTCATTCTCTACGTGTACGTTCATCAGCATGTACGAGTAGATATATGAAACATTTATACAACATTTATTCATCATTTTGAAACAATATGAATTTGTTTTAAATTTTTTTTTATTATTATTAAAACTTGGCAAGAAAAAAATTGTATTTTTTTTTGTTTGACTCAATATTACATTAATAAAATCGGTGTAGTTTGACAATATTCTTTATTAGCGTCGCGATTAAAAAATTTTAATTTAATTTAGCGACGATTCATAAATAATTTTATGACAATACACCGCGTGTTTTAATCTTATTTTATTAAAATATTTCAAGTAATAAGAGCATCATCCGTAAATTTTATTATCATTAATGTTAACAGATACAGAAAGAGATGTTTTTATGAACATGTTTAGTCATTTAATTAGCAGTATAAACATTTAATGTTCAAGAAACGTAAGGGTTTCGGTTCAGTATCTATTATCTGTATAAAAATAGTAAAATGAATGTTGTTCCGTAATATATGAAACGATAGAATTCGTGTATCAGTTTGTGGGACGTGCAACGCGAAAGAAATATGAAGTCATCAGCATTGATTCTGCAATGTGAACATTTTTCTTGTGCGGCGGCGGCATTACGGCTTGCATTCAATGAACAGCGCGCTGTTCGTATAAGAAGACTGTATCAGTCAGGAGGGATTTGGTACTTGATCCCGCTGCCAAAGCTTACTCCTAGCAACACACGATATGCTATACATTCGAAGTTCAATAATTCAACGCTGACATTTCCATTTTGCGCGCCGAAAAACATTGTACCTACCTGATGCGACGTCCTGAGCACAACAAAGGTATGTAACTATACTATATATATATATATATATTTTTTTTTTTGCTTCCGTTTTCTTTGTCGCGTTGTTTGTTTTGTAACGCCTGGAATGAAATTGAAATGCGAGATTGACACTCTGTTTGTTTCCGTGACCCTTCCGGAAGGGTACAAGTCCCTTGAGGACATTGCCCGGTTATATGCGAAATACGAGATTCCATTCACATACCATTATAGTTCATTTATACTAGAGTGAAATTAATAGCGTTACGCGAACTATACGGCATTCGTTTTCTTTGAGTGTTTATAATTAATATTTAAATAACATTTGCTATAAATAAATTCACATTTCGATTTGAGTTGTATTTTATTCTAACATATATTAACACGGCACAATAGTTTGTGAAATTGTGTGTGAAATAGCTTATTTTGATTCTGAATAGATTGTAAGTAACGGTTGTCAAAGAAACAGGTGTATTTTAATTTTAAATTTGATGGATCGCTGGAACTGATTTCTATTATTGAATGATAGCGACACCACTGTAATAACCTCAACAAGAAGCACATACATACATATATATACGTATATAGCTCGGACAAGGTAATGTAAAAAGAATAAAGACCGAAGTTCGTTGGATCGTGTCATTAAATAAACTACAGATTACCACCGTTCGTCGTGCGACTTAATAACGAGTCATAATTACACTAATTAGAAAAGGAGAATAATGGCAGTCGCATACAGTTCAATTCGTTCTAATAACGTCTGCCTTTTTCTCACTTAAAAAGCAAGTAGATTTCTTTTATTATGTGCTTGCTGTTTCAACATTGATGTGATTTGTTGTTCTTTAAAAAGGTTTCTTATGACCATGGTTTTTTTTTTCTTCATAATTATGAATATATATATTTTTTAGTTTTTATTATTGACTTTATGCCGTCTATGCAAGTTATTGTTAAACCAGTATACATACATAAATAAATGTACATAAAATTTAAGTGGTATATTGATTATAAATATCAGCAATGTTTTGCACTAAACATTCTCATACGTTGTGTTTCGATTCAGAAAATATAATTTTTAAAATACATTAAAAACATACCATATATATTTTTTACAATAGATATTATATAATTATTTGAGTTTGTTTTGTTTTTTACTTTCTTATACGCAGTAAAAGTAAGTATTGTAATCATGAAAAATTTCGATCTCGACATTTTAACGGAAATATATCTTTTGACCTTCCCTGAATTGAGTCAGACTATTTTTGAGATGACGTGTGTCTGTGTGTGTGTGTGAGTCTGTCTGTCTGTGTGTATGTGTGCGCTCTACAGCCTAAACGAGAAAAGAATATTCCAACAGGAAGTGCATGTTTACTCTAGTCATTTTTTGCATTTTCTATAACTCAAAAACGATAGTTATTACAGAAAATGTTTTAGTATAAAAATAAAAGATATTAATATTTCGCATAACTTTTATATGAAAATAATTTTCAAAAAAGATACTGGTTACAAAAGAAGTAGTGTTTTTTCAATATTCTGCTTTAACTCAAAAACTGTAGTACTTACAGCAAAATTAGTAAGAATGAAAATAAAAGATATTAATATTTCGCATATCAAATTTTCTCATGATTATAATACTTTCTTAGTATTTCGTATAAGAAAGTAATAACATTGCACCATTTTCATATATAAATATGCATGTTATTAACAAGTGAGACGTATTAAAACTTATTGTTCTCATGTACGAGTACTTTTCTATAAATTATAAATGTAATACCCTACTTATAATTTATTGTAATTTAATAAAATTGCATGCATATATTTAATTATTGCACCTAACGACTTAATAATAAATATATATTTATAATGCAAGTTACTCTCTTATAATTAATAATCATTTAAGAATAAAAAATAATATTGAAAATAAATATAACTCATATAGTGTTTAATTTTTATTTAGTTACAATAAATATGAAGTCTTTCAATGTTTTAACAATGTTTAGTAAAAGCTCTTGTGATTCCATTGTAGTTGAAAGCACATTATACAAACATAATACTACAGCTTGTTGCGTTTTAATTGCGTAAAGAATTGTATCCTTTTACAACCAACGGGGATTTTTGCGTTGCTATATACATGCATACTACGGCAATGAAATAATTCATAATTCATGACCTATTTTGACGTGGCGGTTGACTAATTTATTATATGTAAAAGATGACACAACGCAAAACGCCACCTAGATGTCTGCAGTGACATAACAATGTATTCTATAAACTTTTCCAAATGAAATAAATGACTTATCGTTATTTTGTTCCTTAATTTATTTTAAGTAGCGATAAGAACACAGTAACGTCCGTGTCTGTGTGCTTATTATTTCCCTAATGTAATTAGTCTCCCTATCATGTAAATAATTAAGTTTAATCACTGATTTTAGATACGCCACGATCTTGTGGCTCAAACACAGGACCGACGGTGTGACAGTGAGCTATACGGTTTATATGCATGTACATACACACGGCCGCGGTGTGTTGGTCTTGGGCAACAGGGCTTCATCTAATCGTTGCGACTTACCCCAAGCACATCAATCACTGCACGAACAACACTTTACCTCCAAAAAGTCATTATTCCGTTTCAAATGTCGCGAAATGCTATAGAAAAGCCACTGATGCGTGCATACCACTTATTATCGAATATATGTACATATATTGCAACAACATAACATATATCTATTATATTCAATGTTTATTAACTTTCTGATTTATGACCAAAGTTTCTTTCACTTGGGTTTACTCTAGCGAATAAAACATTTATAAAAATTAATTTTGAATAAAACCATATGGCTTCGCGTCATTAACTAGTATTAAAACAACATATAATTTATGAAATTTAACGAGTTAAAAATTTATATCTGCATAAAGTAATTTAAATTGCTTTTTATTATGGTAGGTATAAAATTTGTGTACAGGCATCAAAAAGTCTCGTATTTAATAGTTGTAAAAGTCGTACCAGAAAGCGAAGAACGCGGATTCATAAATAAGTAAGGGCATATAAATTGGTTTTTAGTTTCGTTAAGAAATGACTGTATTTGAAAACAACACACACACACACACACACATTATGGTAGAGCATATAGCAATTTTAACAACCGCGGTTATAATCAACGAGCAAAATTCCCGGCTAATTCCACTAAGAAGTAGATCGAAGCACGGTGCCAGCCTCGATGCCAATTGGGCGGAACGAGGAGGTTGTGGCGGCGAATTTGGAGACAGTCGGGGAAGTCTCGCGTACAAAATAAATGGCATGGCACACACACACACACATCTTCCAAAAATAAGCAAACAACGTGCGCCACGCCAGCCAAGGTAAATCCACGTAGTCGGCAAAGTAATAACCCGACGCGAATCAAATGCCGATGCGCGCTTGCTTGTGGCCGGAGCCCATAAATAAACACGCAAAATGGACGACAAGCGATCTGTCAGAGTCGTACGACTCGCGCGCAAATAATACATCAGCCGTTTAACATTCACATCAATCACCTGACTTAAATATAAACAGCTTTTGCTGAGCTTGCAATGGGCCTCGGGCGAGCAACCGTAACAGTCTCTCTCTCCCATGCATCACCAAATGTTTACCATCATAAACGATGCAAATCGCAGGGGCAAAAAATATTACGTTTTATGTTCAATATGATGGCGCACACATTGATTTGGCAACTTTGACCAGCGTTTCGCATTGCTGGTCACATTTGGACATAATGGCCCGTGTGTGTTGATTGAACAAACATAGAGAGACGATACGATACGATAAATTAAATTCTTCCGATAGCAATATGTAAACGATCCCTAAACGCGCCACTGTTCAGAATATTTTATCAAACGTATTTCATCAAATGTATATTATTTATATACTACAAACATAAAAGAACGTAATGAAGCTTCAAACACTTGACTCTAATTGATTAATGCATCATAGATTTTTATGTATCTCTAGTTATACTCGATACGAGCAAGAAAAACACATTTTAAAAAAATTGTAATTTACTTGCAATTTGCGACTGCTCGCTTTGTAAAAATAAAAATTCCGCTTCAAGCATGCGTTGGCTAAAATAATAAAGGTGGATTTATCGGAGCACATATGGTATCTCACTAACAAACACGTAAAATAAAACTGTGCTGTCCGATTTTTTAACTACTATCTAGCACTTTTGCGTGAACAATAAAAATTCCCTTATATTACGAGTTACGATTCATTTACTGTAGGTAATATATATTTATTACATCTATTTAAAATTAAATATATTGCTTTAATAAAATCAAAATTCTTTTCCCTTGCTTTTGTTTAAAAAGAAACAAAAAAAAACTAGGTTATTTGCAACATAAACGAATGTAATTTTCGTCGTATGACCGCAAATGCGATTGAGTTTTGCGTTGCGTTGCAATACCAACCCACAGTACGTTTTGTAGAAATATATAAAAACAAACGTTTTAATTTTTAATACAAAAGACTTTATAAGTACATTTTTGATGTTTTTATTGCATTATATTCTACAAGGTTGTTTTTTATTTAATGTTTCTACTACCTACCTGAAAGAACAGCAACCTCTTTTAATTGGTGGAGCTCCTTCTCGTGTTGTTGACCTGTGCTTACAGATCTTTCTCTCTTGCGCATGTATTTATATATGCAAATACGATATCGAAATAATAACAGGATTTATATGTAAATATATTGAATTTATATTAAAAGAACGCATCAGTCGTAGTATATGTTATCAAAATATATGGCATCAGGAAAAATTTAAAAGAGCAATATCATCCGGTATCATGGTGTGGCCATGGAGCAGTTGGCCGTTAACGGGGAGATAGAGAACGCTGATGTGCGACCATAACCGCGGGTAACGGCGCGCGGAATCCGGAGCCCAGTACAACGGAACGCTGAGGGTTACTACACGAGACCGCGCATCCGGAGTTTCCGGTGAGTAATGGACACTCGTACGGCCGCCGTTTTTAATATTTAACCGGTCCACCACAGAAGCCTACTCTCTACATTTGCATTACGAATATATTCACATATACATACATACATACATACATACGTACATAACATTTTTGATCGTTTCATGCTGAATAACACTGTATTTTTTATCTAAAATCTACTCCTATGAGATTATTTCTCCTGCATATACCTACATATAATAAACATATTTATTATTATTTTTTCATTATTAAAATTAATGTACTTTTAATAGGTTAACATATCATGAATAGCATAGTCAAAGTTAAATAAATGATAAGTGAATATTTCGCAATGCCAACCATAGGTGCACGGCTTTACAAATTGGTCACAGTCGTTCGGTCTGCTGCTAAATGAATAATAATTAACCTGTTTTCTTTGTAGGCCGAGATGACTAGTTAGGTGCAACTAAAGATAAAAGGAATGACTAGCGCAAATAAACGGTCTGCAGAGTAGCACCATTCGTCGCCCAACAGCCGCCAGCTGCCGCCACCCTCTCACATCCGCATACGTGAACCGTCGAGCCGAGGATAATTATCGAATGCTTTTAACTGAGTTTTTTTTTTTCGCAAAGCACTTTCATTCTGCTAGTTATAACGGCAGTATAAAAGTTCTGTGCGTAAAATAAAATATTTGATAGTGCTTCCGATCGAAAACCAAATTGAAACAAAAAATACAACCAAAATAATAACTTTTGTTTTTAAACAAAACAAATCAAATTGTATTATTTATTGACCATTCACATTAAAATTTGTTTTTGTATATAAAAAAAAAAACTATTAATATAAATAATGAATTAAAAAACATGAGTTCCAAATATGAATAATGAATGTTAAGACAACAGAGGAAATGGTGGCAACGATGTATTAGGTATGGTAGTGGTGCATAAGGAGGCCGGCCACGAATAACAAATGAAGATTCACTTACCTAAAGGTTAAAGTGGTCAGCGGCCTGTACGATTTGTGGCTGTTAATGTCGGCCATCGGTGTACCCCAAAAGTCATTGCGGAACACGTGCGAAATGGGACTGATGCCAAGGACGTCCTGGTTTAAAGTGACCGCAGGTATGTCGTCGTGGACAAAGTCGCCACTAAGCCCGTTCAGATAGCACGCCACGGACACGACGGCGACGAGCACGTAGATGTGCCAACAGCAATTACTATCGGCTTCCACTAGTTTGCTATTAGCAGAGCCACCGCTGTTTCGTTTCCTCATGGCTGAAATGTTGTTGCTACTTGATTTGCTTCAAAACACAGACAGTTCAGCGGCGTTGCAGTGTTTCGTCATGATTAAAACATAACAAGTCTCGTGAATTTACTTGTTTATGAAATAAAGTGCTTCTTTATGTTCCGCTTTTAACGCGAGTGCGCCCGGGAAGCCACTTTTTTACTGTTTTTTCGAAAGGCGTTCAAAACGCGCCAGGTATGTGGTATGCTGCACACGGAAGGCAGGTCATCAGCGCATTGGGACACGTACTCAAGACCACGGCGTCATTACACCATTACCACGGAGACCGGCACTCCACACGCGCACAAACACACACTAATGTCTTAATATTTCACTGTGTTTTGTGGGCCAATGGCTGAAGTTACCTGCAAACATAAAAAGAAACATATTTTTGTTAATAAGAGAAAGATAATTAATGCATTTTAAATCGTACAAGAACGGTTGAAATATTTAAGTAAAACATAATTACTGCGTAAAAGTAATTACCTATAGTATGTTTTTGTCGGTGTGGTAAGTACTGTAATGCGACAGTGGGAAAGAAATGAGATATTGCGCGGTTTGACGCAGTGCAAGCCGCAACGTTGGGCACCCCGACCGCCGATGGTGCACGTTCAAGAGGACGGTAAATATAATAATAGACAGAAAGACTGAAGTACGAGCAGCTACTCGACCAGCTGCAATGCTGCAGCAATGGAGCCACGTAGAGATAAAAATATATATTAAAGTTCAATATCGCGCGGTAGTCGGTGAACGCAATTACGCAGTTGTCCCGTGCATCGCGAGAAAAGCGACATTACGTGGGACATGTGATTATTTTTCGTCGGCTGTCTTAATTTCCAAGGCTCGACACGAAAGTTTTGTCATCGTTGGAGATTGATGATGGTATACATTTGACAGTACCATAATCGAAAGAAAGTGAATGTGAAAAATGTTGTTGTTGTCCAAAAACAAATACTGCCTACAACATACAAGCATGTTAGTCGGAATTAGAGAATTCGGTTCTTTTTGCTTCTTCTTCTTCTAGTTGGTGACTAAATATTTGAGCCAACGTCAACGCGTACACATATGCACACGTTCCAAAGTCGAAAGACGGTGGTAGTATTTATCAGCGCTTTGCATGAAGCTCCTAGCTTATCTCGGCAAAAGCTCTTTTGTCAAAGCAAAACGGGAACGTGCTTAATTCGCGTCTGAACTTCTTGTGACAGAAGCATCATCGTAAAATATGTGAAGTACGTTCGGTTTTGTACTATGTACTGTCGTGTCGGGATAAAAGTCATCTTGGGATACCTACTCCTTGATTTTGTTATATGTATACAATATACGTATGTTGTACTACGTATAAGAATAGTGACCGTAGTGAAATGTATACATATACATAGGACATATACATGGACTGAATTCGTTTTGATTTAGTCTGTTTTGCCTTGTCCATCCTGGATGCGTACTACATGATAAACGACATGTCACAGAGACTTTTGGTTGTATCCAATAAATCATCTTGGTAAATAATTCCGGTTGTTCTGTATATGCATTTGTATTTATATAGCTATCACGATTTGTAATGGATTGAAATATACAATTGTTGAGCCACCGAATATTGTTAACGGCTATATCATATAATACATGTATATGTATATATATATAAACTGCGAATTTGAAAAGCTCAGGCAGCCCGTCGAGGATTTGATGGCAGGCAGGCAGGCAGGCAGGCAGGCAGAGAAGTGAGCTGGCGGTGTTGTATGGCGGATATATTTGTATTGCATATTTATATTTCAATATGGTTGCGGAATACATTATCAACGTCAGGAGCAGCAAAGCCGCCTTGTATCGCATCGGTTTTATATTCCACAGGAATTTCGGCAATATGAACCGCTGTTGCACAACATAATACGGCACACGTTCCAGTGCGTGTCATGTGCCGCGTTTGAAGTAAACCGGATATGGTGGATGGTTGCGGGACACGCATTGACAAAACGCTGCCTGGTACTTGTATATATTTGGCCACGCATGTGGGTTTTATTGTTATTAATGGCGGTTTTTAATTGTCCGCGCCTCAGTGACAGCCCATGTGTCTATCGCCCCGTCGTCGTCCATCTGACCGGCCGACAAGGACGTTGTTGTGTAGGGTGCTTCTCATAATTACAAAAGCCCACTGCATATATTTTGAATGACAATGGCCTGTGCATAAAACGCTAGTATTAGCGCTGATGCGGCGATCTATATTCTGTATCGCTTGCGCGGAACAATGATTTTGCCTGCTTGCTTGCTTGCTTGCCTGGATACGCTGTGTGTCAGCTACTTTTTATCTCTGCCGGCGTTGTCGTCGCCGTCCGTTGTCGACGCTAATAATGAGTCCGCTTTTAATTAAACCTCTTTCTCACTAGGGTGTTAAAAATATATATGCCACCCCTCACACGCAGGAGGAGGAGGGGGGGGAGGGTGAAGCACTGCAGCAACCACACAACTGGTAGTTCGCACGTCTCACGCTCTATTGTAGTGGCGACGCTGCTGCGTGCAGACACACAATGAGGTTGCGGCTCGCAACTCGCGAGTAATCAGCCCGCTTCTCCGGTTCCTCCGGGTTCTTGTAATGGAGTTTCCGCCTGCGTTATATCGCCGCGCTTTCAACCGCCCAATGAAATATTGTGACCTGCCCGTCTTGTCTCTCACTCACGCCCACACTACGACGCCACAGGAGTCGTTTGCGTGATGCTTCACCTTTTCCTGGTGCGAACTACTGCAAGCCGTTCCATGTCGCATCTAACAACAAATATATCGCACCTGCGTGCACAACAGATTGCTATCTATATAAACATATATCTCATCTATCATTCTATTGCAATCTTATTTTATTCCTATATACGTATATATATATACGTACGTACGTACATACAATCAAAAAACTAAATTATATTTACTGAATGCCTTTGTATAAAGCGCGCGCGCGTGTGTGTCTTATTGGTGAAAATAGTAGCATGTATGTATATGGTTACGTAATGCGTTTACGTGGGGTCAGAAGCACGTTAGGATGGGCCGCGATACGCACAGCTTATCCTGGCTTCGTGGTGGTAATACAGACGCAAAACGATGTTTAAGATCAGCGGAAACGATAATAGTGGTCAGATGTAGAGATACGTATTGGACGATGACGGTGAATCGCGCAATCGTCTTCACTCCACTCCACTCTAGCATCACTTACTGAGGGTGGTTTACGGCAAAACGAGAAACGAAACGCTTTATTGAAATGGATATTTAAATTCCGTACGCAAACGAGATTAATCGGTGAATTCGTTCTGCGGATGATGTATTTCACCGTCGACGAAAATCGGAACATTTCTCGTGTCTGTTGGCCTTATTGAAATTCTCTCGTTTCTTGCGGTAACGTAGACGAAATGTGCCGATCGCTGAGCGCTGAACGCTGAACGCCGAGCGCCGCGATGACAGACAACTCATCATTACATCCGCAGCAGCATTTTCCAACAAATCTATTCATATAGTTGTTGCAAAGCCGAAAGCAGTCGTGAATTGGGGATTAGCATGCCGGCGCTCATTGCGAATTTTGATCCGCGCGGCATTACGTATTTAACGAGAAACCAGTATGCATTTATAACGCGAGCGAGCCAAGTTCAAACAAAACACGATTGCACGTAAAAATTGTTCGTTAGCCGTCGGGGAGATGTTACTTTGTAAACTCGTAGACCGCACTTTGACTATACATACAGACATACAGTCTCATCTAGTGATGCATAATTCAACGAGATGCACGACGCAACGCGACGCGACGCCTGTACATACATACATAGGCACTACTACTACTACTACTATTACTGCTATTTTGTATATACAAATTCTCTTTACTTTTTCGCTATGCAGTGGTGTTTGTGTTTCAAAACAAGTACATTTAATGATACAAAATTAAAATTCAACACTGATGGATGGAATTCCTGCTTTATATTCCATCACCATGTTGTACGGTCGCGAACGAAACTTATTGTTGCTCTGTGTATACAACTT
This sequence comes from Nebria brevicollis, assembly GCA_944738965.1. Lineage (NCBI taxonomy): Eukaryota > Metazoa > Arthropoda > Insecta > Coleoptera > Carabidae > Nebria > Nebria brevicollis. The sequence goes on along the minus strand of OX122898.1, from coordinate 17,975,636 downwards.
TGACTGTATACTACTAATATGCATATACGATTATTCCATTATTTCCAGGAGACTGACTTTTGAATACGTATAATGTATATGTATACCCACTACAATTAATATCATACGAGCAGCGAATTGAGAATGCCTATTCCATAAAGAAACTAATAAAAACAGAATGCTGGTCAGAATCATTCAATACATTTGTCGCAGGTGATCGCACTTGTATAAAATGCGTGTAGAGCTTGTCCTGCACCGCTGGTCATCCTGAAGAGCCTCGACTTGATGCAGGACAGACGATAATCAAACAAAAGTAAAGCACGTGTGCGACAAAGACAAGCAGCAGTAGCAATAGCAGTAGCAGCAAGGATGAATTCCTGCAACATCCGGGCGAGAGACAGCTGACAGTCGAAATCAGCGGCGCATGAGATCTGACACAGAACATAATAGAAAGGCGTCTCTGTTATAAATGACTATCGACCGGAAAAATTTGAAATGAATCGAAGTGTAAAACTTGTCAGAAAACGTATAATGGAAATTCTGTACTAGAGATAGATAGATAGATAGGTAGGTAGGTAGGTAGGTAGATAGGTAGGTGGGTATAACTCTATACTGACGACTGCTGTAATCGAGAATTTATAGCCAGGATGGATAACACCCAATTCCATGTATCCGAGATACATATTACAAAAATAATAAAAAGGCAAAAAAAAAAAATGTCAGCTAATGAGTTGCTGGAATGTAGAAATGACTTTTATTAAAAAGTGCAACGCACCAAAACCAGTAATCTTCCGCAGTCTATGTCCTAATGGCTAAACCTTGGCTAATCTAAGGCTTTCGACGAGGTATAAGTAATCGAGTCACGTTCATTGTGATGTTCAGTCTCAACGGTGGCGAGTAAGAATTTCAGGAGTAGGTATTCTTTTCTCTCGCACACGCACACACATTTATCATTTCAGTCGTCGCGTCGCGTCGCGTCTCTTCGTGTGGCTCTGATGCCATTCTATTCCGGCCTATAGTTTAAAGTCTCTCGCATCCAATTATAATTTGTAAAATCAGCGACGTACCGGTTCATCACTTCTCGCTCGTTCGTTCGATCAAGTCTCTCTTGAATTGTACCAGCACCAGTAAAGCTATCGGTTTCCGGTATTGATTGGCTCCGGGACTATTGATCCCAGATCATTAAGATCTGCACACGATCGTACTCAAAGGACTGTACGTTGAAAGGGAACGCACAATAATTCAAAACGCATTTAGTGAACATTTACCTCAATTAATTTTTTATACTTGAATCTTTGAAACAAAAACGTGACATAATTGTCGTGTTTATAAATTTCCGGATGTGTAAATTTGGTCCATAGAGAGCATAGAGAGAGAGAGAAAAGAGGTTGAGCTTGGGTATAGTGATGAAACATACATGTGATGTAATTAAGGGCAAAGTATAAAAATCCCAGCGGGCGTAGGTTTCTAGGTTCGCGTCGATGTTGCCAGAAAAGCCAAGCACCAGCGATGAATGGGACTGCTGCGTGGTGTGGGAAATAGACTGGCGCCTGATTGCGCCACGGATGTGTACCTCAGTCCGGGGTCGCGTCACATAATTCAGTTACCAACAGAGAGTATACGGGACAACGACAACGACGACGAATGAACGAGAGTAAAACATATCCACCAACCAGCCATGTCCCAAGAGGCTCTGTGCTGGCCTGGGCGCCGCACCGCGCCGCGTCGGATGAAGCGCGTGAGGCGATCCCAGTGCGCGAACGTGATTACAAGATACCGTCATAACGAACCCTAACGGTTCCGTATTCATGAACAATACGGCGAATTTACGCGTTGTCCAATTGGATTAGTCGATGCTCCTCCATATTCCCCATGCACTTGGCAGATATGGTGTTTGATGGTCTTTGACTTTGTCACTTGTACTCACTATGTAAATGAAACATATTTAAAAGCACACAGCAAATAGAATTCATTCATACAGGTACACATATGTTGTTGTTTCATCCTTTCAATTACAGGCTTGCTTGTGGTAATTTGAATTGACATACAACAGCAAAAAGTACTTAAGAAGAAAACAATTAATAAAACTTACAATCATAAAAGTAGAAATGTATTAACATACGAGTATATGCATGAATGAGTTGGACTGTATTTAATATTAATTTTTGTAATCCTCTGTCGTTGTGGTGTAGCACTTAAGAATCTGATAAAATAATGTAATTATAATAAATAAACAGGGTAATTCATGAATAATCAGTAGCATAAGTTAGAATGCTATTGCAATCGTCAATAAAACTGGAGGATTAAAATGAAAATTTGGAACGCTGAACTGGGGACAATTTTACTCTTCTCATACACTTTATGGTAATGCTTATTTTACCGTGTCTGTGTATGTGTGTGTGTGTGTGCTACGTAATTCATATATGAATAAATAATTAAATTACACCCTAACCGCGATGCAATATTATATACATGATGTTTACGATTGCTGAAAACTTTTCAGTTGCAAACAACTTTTGGTCAAATCGCATATACATACATATATGTATTTTTAGATAATTATATTTGCAAACATTTTCTAATCGATCATCTTGAATGTACAAGCATCTTTACATAAATACAATAGAAAAGATAAAAAAAGAATCATAGTGTGGTTTGCACTGACTTTCTATTAGGTACAATGGAATTAAAAAGAATCCGATGAAACAGGCAGAAGTACTTTGTTGCATGTCACTGCGAAAAGAACTGCTACTACCGGTTACGAGAAATATGAGACTTGATAAATCTTTTCGTCGTTCATTTCTTTAGCAATCCAATTCGTTCAATAACACCACTTATGTAAACGGATGCGCATGTTTAAATTTCTGACATTTTAGTATTACAAAACGTAATTCGACTGTTGCCTCGCAGGTAAAATGTTTTATAATTTCAAATATATCGAATAATAAAAAAAAAAGAAAAATGGTACGTCACGGTCTTTTATATGAATATATGCAATAAATTCATTTCTCGTTTTTAATAAAACTTAAAACCGATACATACGATATCTAAGCTTCGTGTTCTTTTGTAAAAGCAACCAATAGGTATACGTATCTAGTTTTGTACACCAACGCCAACAGTAAAATAATATCTGTTATTACATTTTATGTTTGCACAATAACAGTAATGCATGATTGCGTTGGTCAATTATGTACGAACTAGTAATGCCATTTCCGAGTTCTCTGTATTTATTCAGTGACGTCACAAACCGATTAGAAACTACAATAGAATATTAGGGAGTTACCATGGTTCCACATGTAAACTCCAACACACATATATATATATATATATATATATGCATATGTACGCTTTTATTATTTATACGAAATGCGTCTGTCTATGGGGAAATACCTATGTACTATATGCTGGAGCCAATCAATATTTAAGTGGAAACCAAACTAAGATTATCTATAATTGCTAAAAACCTTTTCCAAATTGTGGCTTCAAAATAAAATTACACATTGACAGAAAGCATATTTCATTCGTTTCCAATGATTGATTTTATTTTCAATACACGCACGTGTTTCCCTAATTTTCAAAGTCAGATTTGGTTGAATGATGTAAATGTCAATTGCGCGTTTATTAATCAAACAAACAAACAAACAAACAAAAAAACACCCATACACACAGTTGTGCATAAATTATAATTCAATCCCGCGAACGAGAAACAAAAAAGTACATGATAAACCAACTGTAAAAAAGAAAGACAGAAAGAAAAAAGCTGGCTATTATCACTCACGCAGGGAAGAATAAAATCCGCCAACGAGCATGGACTGTTGAACAATGCCTGATTTTGCGTGAATCAACAACACACAGCGAAAAAATGCAAGATAAAAAAAAATGAAGAATGAAAAACTGTGGTCATTAATTTGGAATCTTAAAGTCTACTGTTTTGATATTCGCCTTGCTTTTAATGTCAGCGTTGATTCATGCCGGCTGTGTATATTTTTATTATCTACTCCCCCACCCCCCGAAACCCCGGCATAATATAAACGTGTCATTATGAATTTAATGCGATATTTTGTAATAATCGTGTGAAATCGTTGTTATATTTTCGAGAACAATACGCGGACGAACAAACTTTTGGCTTTAGAAAAACATGTATTGTATTGCGTTGAATAGATATCATTATTCAACATTTTAACTTAGCACTTAATTATAACTGTGGAATATATTTGATGACTTGTTTACAGTATTAAATTCGTGCGACGCACTAAGGCGCCTTCATATTCTATGGATATAAACAAAGCTTCAACTTTGTAAACTTAATTAAATATTTAATACAATACTTTGAATTTCAAAAGTAAAACCTGAAATTTAAGATAATAAAGCCTCCCAGATACAGATGGAATTTGTGAAGAAAAGTTTCAAGATATTCAAATTCACGCAATAAAAAACTATTGGTGTTGATACAATTGCATTTATATGCCAGCTTCCTTTTATGTAGTACGATAGTCAATCATTTACAAGCGAGTTTAAAACATATGTAAATTGAGTTAAAAAAAAAAAATTTTTTTTTCGATGCTAACCGCTAGATATGTGTAATATTAACGGGAAAAAAAAAAGTTGCAATTTTTTTTTGAATTTATTATACTGGTTTGGTATTCCGATAAAATATAAAATACATGTACAGATGAATAAAGTGAAAAGTAATCCATTTGAATAGCTGCGAATACATACATACCTATATGATGAACAGTCGAAAATGTAAGCGTTCCTATCCATATCGTATGAAGATATTTATTGTTGGCAAGATTTTAAGTTTAGTAAATCTGTTGCCTTGAAAGCCGGCAGTTCTAGGGGGTTAAAGTTTAAGGAAATTTTGAGATCCGCAACTATATGACGGGCGATATTGTATGTACGTGAATATAGCAAAGTTCGTATAGTCAAGTAACACTGTCACAATGAACAAACATTGTGTTTAGTATGCAGGTCTACCAAGAATGGGAGCAGAGAGAATCGGATATCCGACAGACCCAACCAACATCAGTCCTTCGTCTCTGGATATATTCCTCTGAGGGACACACTCCTCTCCCGCGAACATTCTAGTTTCGCCCACTGTTGCCTCGTCGCATTCTCGAACGTTGGCATTTGACCGCTATGACGATGAATACCAAGACATTTATGGACGGCTTCTATATACCTACTAGTTCTTTTCTCTGTGCCGAATACTTCACTGTATCAAATAACATTTGATGCCGTATACCATATAATACAATGTTTTTATTCGCGTTTGATCTGAAATGATCGCATATACTCGTAAAACCTATTACCAAAGAACATGGATCTTTTTAAAAGCATGTCATGCGAACCGATCATTTAAGTTTTATATCAATGTCAGTCATCAGTTTCGTATGTATGCGATTTCGTATTTCATTTTACGTTTATTAAACATATATTTAATAATAGACTTGTTTTCGTATCGTATCGTATCGCATCCATTTCTGCAATCTATATTTATGTCAAACAAGGTATGTATGTATGTATGTACATTTATTTCATCATCGATTCGACTGTATTTTCTTTTAAAAGAAAAAGAGATAAGTTTGTCCGTGAATCGCTCAAGGCGAACGCCAGCTATCGTATATAGCAATTGTTATCTGGATGTTTGAACAGGATCAGAATTCAATAGAGTATCGTGATAGGGGCGATCATTCGTATTGCCGCTACTTGGGCGATGTGAAAAGACCGAGGATTTGGTAGGTGATGCTTCTACTAATTGAGCTTGTAACACTTCTAAATGGATTCAAAGTTTTCAAACTGACAAATTGAAATATCCTCTCTTGAAATCTACGCGCTTGAGAAACTTTCCCTTACAGATTTACCACACGGAGAAATTAGAACAAAACCACCGCTAACTTTGTGTATAGATTTTATTTTTATTTAAACAATTTTCATTTCGTCAAAATATGTTTCGATTGAAAACTGAAGCTGTTCAGAGTGTTTTAATGGATTCGATCAAGAACGGTGTTTACTTGTTTGTTTGTTTGTTCGATCTTGTTTTTACTGTCCTTGTTTCTACTCGGTTATTTGTGGTTCACTCTCTAACAATGTCCATCATTTCAAAGCTAGTGCCAAAGATTGACACAACCATCAGCGCTCACTTTGTACATACCATAAGTCGCGCGAATTAACTTATCCTACTCCGGCTCTGGCCGTCGCGTCGGTCGCGCTGTCTGACGACAGCACAAAGGGATTTGCAAACTTGACGAAACTAGCGGTTTGATAGTAAAAATACCTCACTGGTAATCGAGCAGGCAACTTCAAAAACAACAGAATTTAGCTTCAAGTTATGAAGAGATACGCACGGTTTTCTTCGAGTTGACGGGCGACGCGGCTAGAACACAGGCTTGTGGCCAGATTAAACGGTGTGGACCAGTGGCCGCGCGCACGTTCTTTGTTGATTTACAGAATTACAAGTTATTTACATGGGTCTATCCGCTCCCTTTGCAGCACCTTCGTTTGCCCGCAATCGGATGGCAATGATGCCCGACGTAAAGCGCGCCCGCCTTTGTGCTTCCGCACGCCATTGTTCAGCCCGAAAGCATTTGTCAGTATTTTTCAGCTGGCCGGGTGTTCATCGAAGAATAGCATTAATTAAAATTCATTCAAGTTTAAACTTTTAAGAGCAACTTGAAAGAAGAATTTAAGGAAAAAACTGACTCTTATTAATTGGTCAGCCATGTTTTCCATTTACACTGATGACGAACTTTAACGAGCATACTGCAAGAATTAAAAATTACTGTTGGGGAAAGAACAATTCATTTTCACAAAGCACTTTTTTGTTTGTTTTGGAGACATTCTTTTTTTGAAGAAATCTATTTCTAAATTGAACGTTTCATCCTTGGCATAAATGAAACGAAATATATATTTTGAAACACAAAAATTGTTTACTATATCTCAATATATTGTCTTTTGCGGGGTATTATTTACATGTGAAATTGGTGCGTGTGGAAAAGCAAGTTTCTGAGCACGATTCCATGGCGTGGCGTGGCAGATCCGTGCATTATTATTAGTTGAGGGGATCTCGTAGAACGCGTGTTGTAAACATGTAGTTAATTACACAAATGTGCACTATTCTTCCCCGGCGTCCCGCAATATATTGCTTACAATAATACACATTTATATTTGTACAAGTTAAAAGTAATTAAAATGATTGGCCAATCAAAGTGTAACAAGAGAGTGAGAGAACGATCAATGATGTATGAAAAACGAGCATGCATTGTTCTTACAAATGAGTTAGTAAGTTTTGACCAAAAATAAAAGAAACCATGACGAGTGTTTCACTCCAAGTGCAGAATTAGTGGTGCGGCTACCGTTTCCGCGCTAAATCTTTCAACTGCTTGACATGACGAACTAATTAGAAAAAAAGCAATTTGCTCCCAAACCATTGGGAAACATTAGCTTTACCGCATCGATTCTTTCAATACGGGAACAAAAGGATACACGACGGCTGTTTTTTTGCTTTTATATTTAATAGCTAGACTAGACAGCTGGCAATATACACTGACCATTATTTATACTTCAGTGCATAGTAAAATACGCATTGAGTAATAAAGATTATGATTGCATTATGGTCAAAGCGCTGCGAGAGAGCTTTTTGGAATATCAACCGTTTTAAATAACATTTTAGATTTGTATGAGAAAGCACTGAATCTGAATCTGATATCGTTTGCGTCATTGCACCGCCACTATAATTTTCATGTCGTCGTCGTCGTAGTCGTTGTCGGCGGTGGCGGTGGCGGTGCCGTTGCCGGCGTTATTTTGTTTCATTCTTATTTGCCGAGCGCTATACGAATGAACAATCCGTTGGGTCTGACGTTGACTTAATAACAAAAAGAATAGAAGAGCCACGCTTCTCAATATTATATGACGATGATCGATTGTGATCAAATTTGCATTGGGCTTTACAAATCGCGTATCATACTATTACTTATTCAGTTTGAAAGGATTTCAGATTGTCGGCTTATGGTTTGGGTCATTTGAACAAAAAATAAAAATGTTCAAATTTCAGTATTTCAATTTTTATTTTCTTATGCGATGTAATATGTAAGTATTGCAATCGTGAAAAATATTCCTTTTGACCTTCCTTGAATTGAGTCTAACTATTTATGGTATGAAATAAAAGTTGTTCGTTAAATAAAAGGAGGAAGGCGAAACTTGGCTGTAGGTACACAAGTTTTGAGACTTAGAAATAAAAACCAACAACAGAGAAGAAATACGAGTAATTGTGTTCAGTTGTCTTTCAGTCGGAGTGACTGTCTGTTGCCGCTGCTATGTTCGCATCAGTAAAGTGTTCCAGCATGTATGTACATACATACGTACAGACATACATACATAGTATGTGCGTTGTTGTTGCTGTTTAAGAGGTTCACGTTTTTTGGCCAGCACACATGTGCCAAGCGATCCAGCCACGCCGCCCCTCGTATTTCATTTGGTTGGTTCGTGTTCGTGCGTCCGAGTTTCCTTTCCTATATAGCGTTACTTGCTTACGACGTGTATGTACGTATGTACGTATGTATGGATGTATGTATGTACCTATAGCAGCAACACATTGGACACGATTCGCGGAACAAAACCGAATTGGTTTCTTCTGAATTTATCGCGAGCGAAACTCATGTGTAGCCTAGTGTAGTGTAGTGTAGTGTAGCGCCCCAAACGTGCCACCGATGATTGCTTCTCTTTTCGAGAAATTTCATCATCACCTACCTACCTACCTACCCTTTTGTCCCATGCCGTAATTAATCCCCGTTTACTGATTGAAAATAAAACTTACGCGTTCAATCTATTTTATTTTCCCTTTTACAATGATACCATATGGTGACTACGATATTTTATATCTAGCCTAGCCTGCTACAGTTCTGTGCTATTATAAATGTTCAATTAAAATGTGCCACGTTATAGCTTGTTGTGCATATTATATGTTCACGTATTCTCTATACGACAGAGTAATCCGTTATTTTATGAATTATTCGGCTATAGATAATTATGTATTGGTATCACTGGCTAATTGGTGCTTCAGCGATGAATGCATACGTAGCCAGTATTGCATTTGAAATCCCTTGCATACACATACGCATATGCATTAGCGCCAAACTACATATAGGTATATACCTATGTATATAAATATATGCCATTACTGAATATGTATATTTAAAATTCACACAATTACATACGCACATGAGCATCAACACTTTCAAAACGACTATTGCGAGCTATATCATCAGAATTTATTATTATACCTACTAGTAAAATAAACGCAATGGCTTGTGCTGAAATTTCTTATACATATTTCGTTTCATATTTTTATTATTTTATACATATTTTGTTCAACTAAATATATTTTTCATAATAAAAAATAAATGTCAAATTCTAAATTATTTGAGTTTTTTTTGTAAGGAAATGAATAAAATAACAATTTAAACAATTGACAGGCACAGTTGATACGTTTTATAAAAAAAAGTAAATAAAACAACGACACAAATTTCTTTATTTATTTTCTTGTAACCGGTAGCTTTCTTGAAATTAATTATTACTTCGTAAAAGAAAGTTAAAAAAATGGGAATTATACATATAGAATTTAATAAAATTTCAACTGTAAGGAATACAGTGCGGGGATAGCAATTAAATTAAATTGTAACCGCATTTGGGAATGGATTTTCGAAGAAAAATATTTGTGACAGCATTTAAAATATATTTTTCTTTGCTTCAAACAACAATTCATGTCGTAAACGCAACTTTGGAAGCGTCTTTGCGCAGCAATTTGTTATTACAGTGCATAGCAACATTATTTTTGTTGGAAACTATATATAAATATCAAAGCTATATGTGTACGTACGTATATATTGTGCTTCTAGAACAATTGATGTTTGAATGCTGGCCAAGAACAAGAAAACAAAGTTATTTTATTTGCTGCATTCTTTATAGTATATAGAAACTGTTAAAACTTAAATGCTCTGTACAAAACTCTAAAGACTAACTGATGTATTTAACAAAGTTAGAGAAAGGAAGAAGCGCTTGCCAAGTTAATTGTAAAAAACAACCAAAATCATTCTCTTTAGTATTTGCGTTTACAAGCTGCACATTGTAGCTTTTAAGAAATCTCATAAGTATCTCCAATCAACACATTAATAATAGGATAAAAATACATACATACATATGATGATTGCTGATGCGTTAATTTAAATATCACTATGGAATTGGATTGTAAAAAATATATATCTCCGTAATGTAGCTTACTGATGCATAAATGTGTAGCTACTCGGATCTGATTTGCAGACAAACGTTTTATGGAAAGCAGTAAAAGAAATGTCATATTTCGCGAAAAAAAAATCCGCTAAAGTTGGAATAGTGGATTCGCGCGTTTGTTTGCGAGATTTACTCCAAATCCAACAAGTGATCCTTTTTATATATATATTTTTTTTTACTTTCTTATACGTAAGTATTGTAATCGTGGAAAAATCGATCTCGAGATTTTAACGGAAAAATACCTTTTGAGCTTTTCTGTATCGAGTCTGACTATGGCATAGCGTCTGTCTGTTTGTGTGTGTGTGTTGTGTGTGTTTGCGTATTTGTGTCTTATTTTATTTATTTTTACATAAATAGTATCATCTGCACCTGTTAATTGCTTAACAAAATAGAATCAAATAATTTAGAATTTGATGCAAAATATTTATTGAAAAATTATTTGAAAAGTTAGTAAAATATAGGTAGTAATTTTTTTTTGTACTATCATTATTTGTATAAGAACGTTCAGTTCATGCCATTACGGATATTTTTTGGTGAATTCGCAAGCACATTTTTTATTACATTTATAAAACATTCGCACACATTCTTTACCAATATATATACATAAGATGTGGTATCTGATAAATGAAAAGAATGCGTTATTGCTTAAATATCAATTAAGTATAATTTAGGGGAGTAATGTCCACATTCTGATGAGCTGTGGAACGCAGAAGGAGGGTGGTTATTGTGTGTTTGCGTGTGCTTGGGAATAGGTCGTTTACCAACCCTCTTCGGTAGCCAATTTTCAACAGTGGCTACTATATTAACATTAATTCATTAACGACTATGAGAATTAGACGCAACTTGGTTCCTTACACACACCTGCTTGCAAGTGAAACAAGCGCCACTATATCCTACTCTGTTGCTGTCGCTGAGAACTTAATTCTAAATTGGTTTTAGAACCTTCGATAAATTCAATATCAATACTTATGTCAATATCAGTTTGGCAAAAATCTGAACGGAATCAATTTGGTATTAAGTCAAACGCATTTGGAAGTTTGTGCAAGTTATACGTAAAAGTTTCGTTTCGTATAGTAGTTTTTTTTTGTTTTTTGTTACTAGAAATATGCTAATTTGTATATAAAACTATTTGGTTGAAAACACAAACATCAAAATGAAATTAATTACAGTTGAGACAGCTTCATAAACGTATAAAAGTTATGTAATGAAAGAATATGAATCGCATACATAAATAAATATATGCACGCTCTCGTTAAAAGTAGGTACTTGTAGAGTACTTATGTATATTTGTACAGTCTGTGAATTCAAACGTACAATTTTGTAAATGATAGGCGAACGAATAAGCTCTGGTGTTTTAGGGCCGGCCAAAATGTTGCTTAAATGGATTCGCATAGAAGATAGTTATAAATCAGTCTGTATTTCTGCAACGCAAATCCTTTTTAATGAAGTTGGCGAAAGTTTATCATGATCGTGATTCTTGGTGATGATATTTTTGATGGGCTCGTGTTTATTTTTATTCAAAGTGTATTAAAATGCTTGAAAAAGTTGTTGGAACTTTGTTGATTAAATCGATTACAAAGTTCCTGAGTAACTTTTCGTATGGCGCACCTTTTCTATTTTGATTACACTGTTTAATCATTTTAAATTCATCAATGACAACGAAATTCAATCAAACTTTGTAATATTTCGTTTTTTATTCTCCTTACTTTACAAGATAATCCAATAAAACATTATTATTTGTACATAAATTCACCATAATTTAAACATCTCATTACCATTTCAAACTCGCTTTATTTTAGTTCAAAAGTCTTTTAATACTTTTTATGTGACAAAACATAAAAAGAATTTTGATGCAATTCTATTGTATTGTGTTGAAGTGTTCCTAAGCGCAAATAACTAAAAACATTACATGTGTATGTATGTAGAAATCCATGGGTCGAATATAGAATGAAGTAAATCTTGTGGTATTGCCGGGTGTAGATGTGAGTACATGTGAAATAATGTTCATTGGGTTTGGCTGGTTGTGTGTTAGTTTGTTTGCATTGAATCTGGCCATAAATAATTCCCAGCAAACCAGCCAGCACCAAACATACTTAACGGCTTTGATTACAAGAGCGCGTGTACTATTATATATCCAAACGGAATCGGTGCTAATTCACCGAGTACGATTCGCGCTCAGATAAAACCAAAGCGACGCCAAAGAGAGAGAGAGAGAGAGAGTGAGGAACATAGTACCTTTCATATAATACACTGAAGTAGCCCCTTAAACTAGTCTAAATCAACATTATACCATGTTTATTCAGTGTGTGTGTGTGTGAAACAAAAACGCATGCGCGTGAAACAATGATGGATTGTACACGTTCGGTTGTTGTCGTTCAATTCCAATTGTTATACATACACATACGTAGCGAACGAGTACCGATGCGATGATAATTTGTAGAATGTTTAATTCAATATTTATTTTGGGCACCGCGGATATGGTAGAGTCGTCGCGTCGCCACCGTCGTCTTTACACACCATAAGCTTCCATCGCATCGGCTCCATGGGGATTCGGCAAAGTTATAACTTTGCAAAGAGGATCAAATTTACAAAAACGACGTACGTCAGTAAGCGAACGGGCTTGCAAGCGAGAAGGGAAGCAGCCGTCAGTTTTTCCAAGCGCTTAGGTAAACACTTTATGTTTCATTGGCCATTATATTCAGATCGCTGCCATGAGGATTTCACTCGCCGCCCCTCCTGCCTCAAGTTTGCCTGATGTTGACATAGCATAACAGGGTTTTTTTTTAAACTCAGCCAGCCTAGCCTTTGACACAGTATTTAACGCATGTCAATTTTGATTTATTTACCGTTTATTCCGTGTGTTTTATGATAGTACCTACGCGCACTATATACACACAGACGCCGAGCGAATTTTTTTTCAGGCACACAAACTTGTTTGCCTTTGTCATTTATATATACAAAAATCAATCATCAAAAAAAAAAACACTTAATTCGCGGCATTTTGCGTGTTTCAGTTCTTTGATGTATGTATGTACATACATATAAATAGTATGTTATCGAAGCAAATATATTAGTATTAGCATGATACTTTGAAGCTAGTTAACTACCGTCGAAAGGAATTATTTTTCAAACCATCAACAAAAAGAATTAAATTTTGATTGCAACAATAATTTGATTTTCGCTACACAAATGAATAATTGGTTTCGTCTAGAGGGAAAGCTCGTTACAACTGGTGATTATTAAATACGTATTCATATAGTAATCGCAATTAGTAAATGGCATTTGTAATTATTGAACTTTCAACTGGAAAGCATCTCATATTTCATGTAGTGCAATAATTGCGCGTGTGCTCGTTTACGTGTAGTTGTTAGATATGACACAGACGCACAATGCATGCAAACATACACAGTAGTTTTATTACATCAAACTCTAGTATAGAGCATGTATCAAACAAATATGTATGTGTATTGGTTTGAATGTACATACAGACATACATACATACATACATAATATGCATTGTGTAATTCAAAACGTACTTCTGTAAAACGGGATTACCGGATTATACCAACACCGCCATTATAGTAACGCGATTTTCTTCTTTATGAGGCTACTGGAATGTTTGTAGACACATGCGAAAAAACAAAAACATTGAAATTAAATTACCGTTTGAGCCCGTATTATTACTCGGCGAGGTACCAACTCGTGCCACCCCCCAAGTCAAGTCAACTGGGATCGCAGCCCTTATTCTTCAAATTTTTACCTGTGTCTTGGTTACTTATTTATAAAATCTAAAAAGGTTCATTAGTATACAAATTTAGTAACACTTTATATGCTTTTGTACATAAAATTATTTCACGTTCTAAAATATAATTTTTATGAAATTGCAAAATAGTTGTATATTTATATTCATATACGAAGTAATAAGTAATTTATCTAATCATGAAAGTAGTCGATCTCGAGATTTTAATTAACGTATCTTTTGACCTCTCCTGAATCCTGCCTGACTATTTTTGGAATAGTGTCTGCCTGTGTATGCGTGAGAGAGAGAGGGAGCGCTGTACAGCTTAAAGACTTCAAGGCAAAATGATGAAACTTTAAATTTAAGATTTTTATACGCTTACTAAGAAAACCTCTTATTTTTGAAAAAAGAAAGAACTGAAAGTGCTTGTTTTCTTTTTTGTTTTTCCGGTTTCGTATTCTATATAGTTATGTGTTCCGAATTGGTATTAAGCCTTTGAGAAACACCCGAAGAATAAGGGTTGCGTTTTTAGTTCCGATTTGGGACGGTACGAATATATTACAAGTGTGAGATTTTATGATAAAAAAGCTTAGTTACGGTAAAGATGATAAAAATGTTTCAATGATTGATATAAGGAGTATACAATTGGTTTTAAGCCATTTGAATCCGTGGCACCTTCAAGCATAGACACGTGATATGGAAATGTATACATCTGGATATGGCATCAAACAGTCATTAGTATTCCAAACTTTTTCAAAATAAAAAAAAAGTCTGTTTTCATCAAAGTTTTTTATATGATATATATTTTTTGATAAATCAGTTTCTGTCAAGTAAGTTTTACTTTCGTTCTACTTTCATGTTCTTGAAATAAATTAGCGAGAGGCGAGTGCGCGAACGTGCGTTGAAATTCAACATGAAATTTTAATATAATGATCTGTAAATTTTGTCGAAATCAAAGAATGAAATCCTGGCACATCCGGTTATGAAGTTCAAAGTAATTTTAAAAGGGCGGCCGGCGTAGCTGCGATAAATCAAAGTTAGGGCGTAATAAAGCGTATCAAGCGGCTGTGCGCGGAAACTATATTATAGCAACTGTCGCGACAGAGATGGCTGCAACTCTGCAACTTGCCATATCTACCAATTGTCATCTTGTCGTTTAAATACCGACTCATATATGTATAAGTGTAATCAACGAAGGCACACATCACAAACGTTGGCGAATCGGTAACATTTCGTAGGTAGTACCGCTAATATTAATTGTATTTGTGCATTGCATATAGTGCATGGCGTAACTCGGCGCGTTTCGCCACTTAACGTGATGAAAATTTAGCGACAATGCTCGCCTGCTAATGGAATTAATTTCACCGTGCATAATTAATTTTACAATGCGGGCTGCAAATTTATGACGCTGCTATCGCATCGTATGCGATCATCTACTTTATGCATGCGTGAAGCACGCGTGCTCCCAAATATTGTCTCCCAGCCGATTAATTGCGTGAGATAGGATTTTTTAAATATTCATTAATTTATCAATATGGTTAGTTCTCATCAATTGACATTGTTTACAAAATTCATTAACTCACTATCTGAAGAGTTGCTGGTCACTTTTATTTCGGTGAAGGAATCAACAATGAAAATTGAATGTGCAACCGATAGATTCGTATGTATGTATGTATGTATGTACTACATATGTATATACACCTATTAAGTGTTGTGGGATGCTCAGGGGATGTTCATAGGGCCGTATATATAGAGTAATTTGGAAACGCGTTGATTCCTCCTCGTGCTCATCAACGAACGGCGACCAACACACACACACACACACCCAGAGCCCCCATGGAATAATCACATTTCGCACCCGATTCATCCGTGGTTGGTCCGAGCGACAGACGTGATTGCATATCTGAAACAGATGTTCCTAGCCCGCAGCGTTTCTGAAACCTCTACCTCCCTCTAATGCTGCTGCTAGTATGTATGTATGTATGTACGTATTTTCCCCGGTCATCATCATCCGCAATGCGCTTCGCCAGGTTGTGCAAGCTGCCGCTGCGCTCGCTTACTCGCAAATATGTCGGAACGTCATACTGCCTACCTACTATATAATTTATATTCATACAAACACGCTTAATAAATTTTGCTGATGATACTACATACGCTGCAAAAATTATATAAACTACATAATACATACATATATACATATAACAAATTGAATGTAATGACGAACATTTAGCCATTCATTTCGCTTACAACGTGCAATAACAACATGTTTAAACCCCATCATGCATCGCGCTATTTATGCATACATACATACATGTACTACGTCAACACTGTAACAACAAACATTATTCAAACTGATTATAGTAGTGCGCAAATAGAAAAACTACGATTATAGTATTATTGTTATTTTCAAAACAACATGAAAATCGATTGATTTATCATAATTTCTATGTATGTATATTTTCAACATTCAACAAGTTTACAGCAAAGTATCAAAACCCATTATACCGTTTAGTTGGTTTGTAATGTGTGTGTGTGTGTGTGTGTGTGTGTGTGTGTGTGTGTGTGTGGGCATAAAAAAAAGTTTTCTGGCACATCTGAATTGGAAATTTAAACAGAGAATCGTTTTAAAATGTGGTCTCGTCACCTGGTTTTCTACGGGTGTGTTTCACTACGTATTAAAATCGCTTCGAAACGCAGGAGAAAATATATACATACAATACGTAGTGCCGCGCCGAGCTGCGCCGTGCTACTCGTTCGATATCGGCGTAATGGCGTATAACGTATGCGAGATGTCCCAGTGAACAATGGCTACATTAACTTTATGAATGGTATTCGATGCCATCCTCTGTTCAAGGAAATGAAACTTACGACATTGCCGCCACAGATATATACCTATAGGTACATCGTCGCCATCTTATGTGCACTTCGCCAAAGATGATTGCGCAGAAACGAAATTTTCTTTTTTAAATAAAAACATTAAACAAATATTGCAATCTCCGCTGGTATTAATGGAGTTATAAATAATAAATTGTATTTTATATGTTTTATGCAGATCCGTTAATTGAAACTTGAAAAAAAGGCAATGATTTAAGTCAACAGTTCGGATGGAAATTGAAATCGAAATCGAAATGGTAAGCGAGTCACGCATCCGGAAAAAAGCGACTTAAATGGCGAAATTAAAAACTAGTCGAGCGAAATTCTGATACGGATTTTTATCTCGTGTAACATGGATGATTTTATTTTTATGATTGTGAAACATCATATTTGCCTCATAACAGTCGACCGCGAAAATATATTGTTCTTATGTGCTTGAAAAACAAAAAAAAAAAAACTCGATTTTTGATTTATGGTTAGTGGAAAAAACCTTTTAGAGTTTCGCACGTTGAAACAACGTTCCGGCACATTAATTGCGCCGCCCGCCCGCCTGCCATTGCGCTGGCAACGAATAAAAATAAGGATAAATTAATTCTATAGAGTGAGAAAATAGCCAACAGCAGCAGCCTATCCTATCGTGTGTCCATCGTACACATACTAAATTAATGCGACAGAAACTCATCGTGAGTGTGCGAATAAATAACAATTGTTAACATACGGTAGTAAATACTTCAGCATCTGAAGTACAAACGATCGAATTGGGACCAGAGGCTCAAGCTCAGGCACCAGCTCCTGCTCCGGCCCTGCTCCGACTACCACCAGTCATACGTGCGTCTGTAGCGTCGGCCGGGAATACCGAATGACGCTCGCACATCCTTTATTCAGTTCTTCTCCACTGTTATTTTCTCTATTTAAACGCTCTATTCACTTTATCATATACGAGTAAGTACGTATAGAGTATAAGTTAATGAAAAATATTGTGTCCAACGTGTGATTTATTGAGTGTAGATGGCTACGATGAAAAATCACCGAGCCATCATACGTCTTGATTTTGATTTTATTTTTTATATCAAAATTTATAGAAAATATCTGCACTGAACTGTCTCATATGTATTTTCTTTAGATCATATCATGATGATACAATTTATATCTAATTAAATAAATTAACTAGAAATTTCAATAACCATTTTTTTCTAACCAATACTCTTTTCGAAATTTTTTTATTTTATTTATTAATAGTCATTTTCGTTATAGAAAAGATTTTCTTAAGTTTAAAGTTAAAGTTAAATCATTTTAGTAGAGTTTGTGTGAGCACACTCGATTGAGGGAAGGTCCAAAGGTATATATCCGTTAAAATCGCGAGATTGATTTATTTAATGATTACATAATACTTCCGTATCATTGCGCATAAGAAAGCAAAAACGTAACAGGCTTTAAATCAAAAATACGTCTAGAAACAAAAACATATTCTGACAATCGCAACGTTTTGAATAATGAACTGCCTCGGTGTTTTTAATAAGTAGTTTTTTCTTCGTTTCTTTCTTCAAGTTATGATAGTGTAGAATGACATGGGGAACATAAATAAAAGTCAAGAATTGTAGGAATTGCATTCGCACATCTGTAGATTGCAAAAATTGGTCTGTTCACTGGGGATTATATTGTAGATGAAAAGCGCTTCCGGATGGCGCTATAAATCGTGCTCCACGCCGGATGCAATTCATTTTAATCAGAAAGTAAACACTTGATATGACTTTATATTTTTATTTACTATTTAATGCAACAAAGAAACAGTATAATTCCTTTTTGAATTAAGAACAATGTGAAACCACGAAAGCCCAACGAAAATCTAAATTGAAATCACTTGTCGAAACTTTCGGCGACGTCGCTGTAGGGGCTGACGATAAAAAAATGTATTATCGCATGAGTCGATTTATGGCCACTTGATTAAGTCAGTATAAAATAAATGTCGCTCGACTAAAATCTGAATAATTCATTTGGCTTACTTAAAATAGAAATTCGTAATAAAAAGTTGTGCAATGCACTCTTTGTTTGATCTTATTGTGACCCGAACAAAAGAAGTCGGCACCGCCAACAATGTTCATATTATCTGGCAGCGAGGTCGACCGACCAACCGACCGACCGACCGACCGACCGACCGACCGACTTTCCACACACCAGATATTGATCTCACGGGATACCAAATAAAACTGGTTTCTGGCTCAAAAACACCCACAAAACTATGATGACTAATATGATTCGTGTTCAATTGTCCACGGACGCCATTCCGTTCCCGATGTGTATACGATCACTTCAGATATATTGCTTCCGACGAGTACAATCATTGAGCTAATTTTGTTTTATGCGGAACGAACGAACGATCGAACGCAATCGACCCAATTCAAACGTCTATGTTTACATAGCCGTGTTCACACTGTGTAGCAAGAAACATACTTACTCTTACACACATAGGTACATACATACATCATTTAAGTTATAAACAATATCTGCATAGTTTAGCAACGATTTGTCTCTAAAGTCAAACAATTTAAGTTACATACACTGGCTACATTTTATGTGTGTATATTTATAACGAAACGACAAATATTTGAACTGGCCGACCTCTGCAATATAACACACGCTGCTGTATGTGAACCTGTGGTGAAGGGAAGCACACAGAACTTTTACGCAAAGATAACCCGTGATTTATGTTGAAATATTATTTTGCATCCCACACCTTTGCATTTACATGAAATACATTAAAAATTCTTCACTAAATACTTCCTAATCGTAAATTATTAACTATTTAATGCTTATTCATGCGCTGCATGTAGCCTGCCATGGCTCAAAACGAAAACTAAATCTTGTTTAATAAACTGAAACGAATTAAATGTGTTCCATTTCTTTATTTGGGTTGAATTAGTAATAAGACGAATGCGTATTTATCTAAAAATACACGTACAGATTGATTATAGTTCACGACAATTAGCAACGCATCACGTACATATACTCATGAAATAGTCACAAGTATGGTTCCCTTACATACCTTATTCAGACGGCAGCGTAAACTGTAGACAAAGACAGATGGATGAGACGATGGCACGGCGCGGCGTCTTTACCGTGGGCCACCGGTCTGGAATAGCTCTAATAGATCTCGTGTAATGCCCGTGATCCGGTAGACGAAGTGTCACTCTGGCGCGCGCTGTGATTCCAGGCGCCCCTAACTTCCGTCAGGCCAGATTCGTGCCTGCGTTGGCGCTGGAACAGAAAGCGAATGAGGCATTCATTAGCAGTCATCGTTGTTAATGTGGCCATTTCAATAACCGCCGCGCGTGCTTGAACTTGAATACAGAAGAAGAAGAAGAACCAGACAATGACGACAACGACAATGAAGAAGAAAATATCATGTACTCATATTTAATCGATTCACCATGCATTTGACTTTATAGTACGATGAGTTTCGCCGTGATGTATTTCAGAATTTATAAAAAGAACGAGAGAAACTCTGAAAATTGCTATTCTTAAAATTGAATTATGGGTATATTATGATGCATAGACTCACTTTTAAAGTCGTAAAACCAGACCCTACTTAATTCAACTGGGGTTAAGATAATGTCAACAATGTAATAGATAATAGTTTCATACTTAATATTTATAAAGAACAGTCAATATACTCATGTATGTATGTATGTATGTACCTACTAATCAAATACTAGTTATGTTGAATGCGAATTAAGTTGATATAAATCTTAGCAATTTCAAGTTGTGTGTTGGATGAAAAATGCGCCAAGCAAGAAAATGTGTACGAAAGAGAAACAAAGAAATACGTATGTGTGTGCGAGTGAACACCAGGTAATTAAAGTTAATTATAATGGGTCGTGTGAGCGCTAGTGGCGCAGGATGGAAGATGACGGAGGTGAGGGCCCTAGAGACCCCAAGTCGCTCCGGTCCTGCGCGACAAGGCCCGGGCCTAATCGATGCTCTTCGCCGTACGCGACACGGCCAGTGACACACAGCAAGCCGACGCTGCCGCCACTAGTACCGCCGCAGGTGCACCCCGGGGGACGTCTACGGCAGCGACCGATGTTTTCTTTTTTTTTCTTTTTGCCCGTCCAATGGACCATTGCCTGCGGAGCACCGGTCTCGTTAGCAGCATCTGTTAAATGTTATACGTACGTACGTTCTACAAAACAAAGCTGCACAACTATCTATCTAGCTCATCATATTATTTAGCCACAATGGAACGTTTGCGAAAATTGTATTTAAACCGAACCTCATCATCATCATCATTGCTGTTCTCATGACACGTTTACATTGTTGTGGATATTTTGGAGCATTGCACTTTTAAATGAAAATGCTAATGTATTGAAGGGAAGGAACTATTACTTAGTGCGTATGGTGCATTCTTTAAAACCCCCTGTTATTTTGTGAATCTGCCCTAACTATTTATTTTCCTTTTGTAAGTTCAACATATTGTTTTCCCAACGTACATCGCGTAGGCTACGCACACTCCGAAGGTAATACACATATACAATGGAAACGCATTAGGTACATCTCCGTGCGGCTGACAGCATGGAGCATAAGAAAAGATAATGAATACATTTGCCTTCGGCGGTAATTACACCAAGTTAGATAATGGCATTAGCTGCACAAAGAATAAGGCGACCGCGGCCGAGACCCTCTCCGCCCTAATTCTTATTTATAATTCGAGTTAAAAACCTTTTCCTAGGCGAGCAAAGGAAAAAGGTCGACAGTGCCGCCGACGTCGGCACCGGCCGAATTCGTTCAAAAACTGACTGATACAGCGGTGAAGTGAAACGGGCGGCAGCGCGTTTTATCATAATATTCATTTAATGTACTCAATTTTCCGTAATAAAATACGTATTAAACCGTCCGTTGCGACTAAAACCATCATTTCTCACGGACGCAGCTGGGAAACGGGGAGATATTTAATAGCCCGTCGCGATGATAGATTACACCCAGCCGATGTAATCTCGGACGGGCAAAATCTAATGATACGCGCCCTCATTGTTACAACGGGACGCGGTCGTTGAATAAACATTGCCGGACCAACACACATGCGCCTGTATTTATAGATGCATGTACACATATACATGAGCATGAGCGCATCTCGTTGACAAACTTTTAATCCTGTTTTTATCCCAAAATAAACACACGATTACCAGCGTACATGCATACATACATACATATATACATACATACACATGTATATTAACCAATTGTCGTTTAGTTTCTACCATCAACACTCGACTTCTACATTTCAGAAAAGCTAAATACTCTCAAGCCTTACATAAGCATGTAATTCAAAATGATTTTTCGAAAAAAAAAAACATTCAAAAAAAATGAAATAATCCCAAGTATAACATAAGCATGTAATTCAAAATGATTTTACGAAAAGTAAACATTCCCAAGAGTGAAAAATCAAATCGTATGAGTCGTTTCGTTGTTACCTACGCCTCCGTCAAAGCAACAAAAAAAAATAACGAAAGAACATTGTGAGTTTGGGGTTGGGTTGAAAAACAAAAAAAAAACAGATTCGTATCGCGTTCGTTTGGAAAAACGGGCTTTCATTAATCCACCGAGCGGACGATACATTGTACGTGTTTGTTTTTACTGTGAAACGAACGAAAGAGCTAGATAGGTAGGTGTATCAGGAAGGGGAGGGAGAGGACATATACCGTCGTATACAACGCGGCTACACAAATGTATATATTGTGTGCATGTGTGTGTGTGTGTGCGTATATAGGAAAGCAGGTGAATAAGTACTGCCACTACGTCAGCGTTAACTTGAATTTGTGTAGATGTGCTTGTAAATCAGTTTGGGTTCGGTTTTATGTGGGGTTTTTATTAAAGCTGTCCAAATTTAATAGATTTAATGATTAAATGAGAAACGAATGCGTGTGCAATACACATTTGGTTGAACTATTGTTTCTTTGAAACTTATTTACTAGATGTGCATTGTCATGCATAATAGTTTAAAAAGTAGACAGACAGACAGACAGATGGATAAAGCGAGTTATGATTGTCCTTTGTTAGCTGATTCAGGATAACGTTTGTTTTTTCATTGAATCGCTGTGTAGTCACGCAAAAGGCGGTCGGTCATGTAACGGTGCGATCCAGCCAGATATGATTTACAAACACGACAATAATAATTGTGAACACGGGTGGCGCGGCGCGGCGCAGTGCGGTGCGGCACGACGGCCGTCAGCTGCGTATTTCTACATGAGCAATTATCAGCGCAAACGAAGTCGTTCGTTATTAGAAGTGTGAGGAACAAAAGAATCTGTCTTGACGGGAATATAAATTGATCCAAATCCAAGATGGATGTACAGTAAGTATGTCAACAATGCTCAAAGGTAGGTAAGAAAATTAATTATATGAATATTTTAATTATTGAAATACCGCAGAGTCGTTTAGTGCACATTTAGAAATCAATATAAAACAAATATTATTATTATTATTAGGTATAACAAGTTCGCACAGTCGAAAGTTGAATCGCGCGGAAGTGGCGGAAGTGAAGCTGTGCAGAGCAGGGCAGAGCAGAGCAGTGCAGTGAGTGGCCGGCCATTAGTCACAGAGAATTGCGCATTTTCATATGATATATTGTCGTAGTAATCACATTAAACTATTAATCTCATGCACAACTTACGTCACGATTTTTCCGTGCAAATCATGTTCAACGCCATTTATTCGACATGCATTGTCCATTATTCATTACCGTTTATAGCTCATCCAAAGACTGCAATCAAATCAGCAAATATTCACAGTTTGCTTTTAATTGTTTGATATTTAAATCAGTTAACGTCAGCCAGTGTTGGAAAGAAATGTGCTTTGAATGAATACATGACAGGTTTAATGTGTTTTTCCTTGCCATGTACTACATGTGCATGTGCATGTAGTACATACATACATGTTTATGTGTGTGTAGATATACTGTTGGTTATCACGCAATCATATATCTTATCTAACAAATACGAAACAATCATCTATCTATGACTATATTGCTCGTTGCAAACAAGGATTTTCATACACGATACATACATATTTTTCATAAAACATTAGCAGTATCGTACACTGGACTTTCTTATGCGTATTAGATTTATTTTGTTGTGATACAAATATATAATTTTTTATTATTAGAAATTATTATGGTTGTATGTTTTTAACTTTCTTTTACGATAAAGTAAAACAAATTTATTTTCTTTTACGATAAAGTAAAAATAATTTATTTTAAATTCTGTTAAGCCGAAGCGATTGTTAGCGTAAGGGGCGCATCATAACTTTTCGCCATAGCATCGGAATTAGTTGATGCGTATACATACAAACGTACGTACCTACGTACGTATATAATCCGATGTTTCCTCCTAGCTCTCCAATCAGCCTACTTTGGAGTATGTTTATATTCATAACGAGTTTGAGTTTTCGAATGGCGCCCCATTCTAGAAAATGCAATTATTACCGAATATTTTAGCTCACGTACGTATGTCTGTATGTACATGTAACGTGTATGCAGTAATGTAATAACCACGATGATACGTGTTTGTGTTGCGGTTACGCCGCTGATGCGATATCGTCAAACACAACAACGAAATCTATTTATTTTCCGTCTTGTTTTGACGTCAAACGCACTTTTCTACAATACTTTCCTCCTACTCAAACTGCTAAACATTATTTCTCACACACACACACAATACAACCACCTTAACACTGCACCATTATTTCGTCGTTACGGACGACTATTATCATTATCTTTCTTTGGAAATTAGAGATAATAGATAGGTTATATTAGTGTTATTAATAAAACTTAACCGGACTCACATTAATACTGACAATGAAACACTTTTTCTTTTTAAATACCTATCACACCAGAACATTTATTTCAAACTAATTTCATTTTATTTCCTATGCTACATATATTTGAACAGAGATAATAAACCTATACCAAAGTAATACTAAATTGCCATCCTCTTTTAATTCGTGTACAACCACATATGTTTATTTTATTTAACATGTTTAGTCTTTGTTTAAAATTAATCCCTACCTATGAATAAGGTAAATAGCGTTTTCAACTTTCCTGTTGAGTGCGCACTGCGTGTGCACTTTTTTAGCGTAACGTTTTAAACTTACTTGTCAGTACCACGATTTCAATTTTATCTTTAAATTGTACCCTGTTTACTTTTTATTTTTATAAAGTACTGTATTTAATTAAGCTAAGACAAATCTTGCCTAAATATTTGCATTAGCGCAAGAATTTCAGGCACTGCACTCGTACTTTGTGTTGTTTTCTACTTTGTGCACTTATTATAAACCTCATAGCATGGATGACGTCACACCAAGCACTAAGTAGGCACTGAGTGTTGGTAAGTTGAAAATGCTATTACGTATCCCTTTTGTCCAATGAGGCATCTGTGGTTTAGTGTCTATCGCTTTCACCTCACTTTATTGTTGAATGGCTTACTTCGCTAAAACGGTATATGTACGTCGTTGGGTTTCTCCGATTCCCTTGGAAATATAAATTCGACTCGATAATTTCTGAATTCTTTACCGAACAGGGAGTCAGGACTTGGCCAGGATACATTGACGCTTATAGCAGCGCCGCAATAATAATATATCCAATATTAAATAGAACTTTTACTCGATACGCAATATATGTATGAGTTGTTTATTTTACCAACTCCAAGAAGTGTAAGTTTGTAAAACGAA
This sequence comes from Nebria brevicollis, assembly GCA_944738965.1. NCBI lineage: Eukaryota > Metazoa > Arthropoda > Insecta > Coleoptera > Carabidae > Nebria > Nebria brevicollis. Next base: position 17,950,036 of record OX122898.1, on the reverse strand, counting down.
ATTTTTATTAGCTTCGATAACCGCGGGGTAAACAAGAACACACATACACACACACACACACCTAGATATATTCATGCACACGTCGACATAAACAAGGAAAGGAAAGAAAAAGTTTCGCGTCGGCGGTGTTACTCGAAACTTTTCTTTTCAATACATATCATATACTGTGAAGTGGAGATATGCCCCAGGCAGGCAACCAGTTTCAAATCGGTGATGCAAGCAAACGTGCGAGCGCGCATGCGTCGCACTATTATATGTACATACGAAAAAGGCATAAAAATCAACAAGAAACTTTGATAAGATGCGAGTTCTACAGGATATTCGTCTCCTTTTGAATATCTGAACAAAGCCAAACTTAATATCATCCTAAAATTCACTTTTTGTAAACATTGATTCAGTTACCGCAAGCGCCCACGGGGCAGGGAGATTTATAAGAATCGCGTTATATGTACCGATGCCACACCCAAGCCGATTATATACAAATAATTGTTTTAGTTATTTGTTGAAATATATTTCCTACATTTGTTATTTAATATATAATCGATTGCCAACGTATTAATCCGCCGCTAATAGTTGAAATTATATATGTAACTATATACCTATAAATACATAATTAGGATAAACATAATATGAATCTGTTTATTTCATTATTATATGTACTAATAGATGGTTAACCATAAAAAATGTAATATTATTATAATCTTATAAAACTTTGTATATATTCAATAAAGCAAAATCGTTTTATTAATTATAATTGTTATATAAAAACAAAATATTATTGTATGAGAAGAACTAATAAGCTAAAAAAATATTTAACAGAATTTATTAATAATAAATGCGCTGTCTACAGCGCGGTAATACGGCAAAGAAATCGTTTGTATTTTTTATGTAAACAAAATTATTTATTTTATGTGTTACTAAAATATTCACCGAAATTATATTTTTCGAAAAAATTATTACAATCACGATTTTACCCTCAATTTACCGTAACATTATGACTAATTTTATTATAAGTGTATTTTCGTCCAATTTGCTTGGATATTAAATAAATAACAACAACTTTTCACGTTAGTTGTCATGTATTTTAAGTTTAATTAATTTATCGGCATCGATCTTGCTTATGCGTATTTTGTTTGGATTAGAAGAATCAATCAAATATAATTATCCTTTATACGATATTTTTAAAATAAATTAAAATTGTTTTGTAACCCGTACGAAATTGCCAACAAACATTGTGCAAAATATTTATATCTCTCAGTTTTATTTGAGTGTAAGTGCAACCGTTAAAGATAATATTGCAGAAACTGCAAAAAAACAGCAACAGACGTCATTCCAAAAATAGTCTGACTCGATTCAGGAAAGGTTAAAAGGTATATTTCCGTTAAAATCTCGAGACCGAAATTTTGCATGATTACAATACTTATTGCATTGTATAAAAAAGTAAAATTAAAGAATCGGCTGTCAACTTGAGTGAGTTTTGAGACATTTGGAACTGCCTAGAAACTAGAAATATAATAATAAAACACAGCACTTTTGCTTGTATCCGTATATTTTAGGCACGCAAGAAGAAAAATGTATCCGAGTTTATTCACTTGATTTTGAAAACTGTTCGGTGAAAAATCATGCACGACAACGAAGAATAAGATATGGTTGTGTATTGATATATGTGGTGTACGAGCGAGGCTGCAAAAAGCGAGAAGAAGGCGAAGAAGAAGCAGATAACCATGACCCGTGCACCACATATGTAAGGCACCGCTTGTTGAAGCTCGATTACGAAACCCGGTCACGAATCGTCTATTGTCTACGCCAAGCCAAGCCAAGCTCGCCCACCGCCACGCCACGTAACGCCACCCGTTCTAGCAACCTTAAAAGACCTTAGAAGACGCTGGTGCGCCTGCTAGCGGGGCAAACGCAAAAACTTTCATAAGGAACAAGCGGCCACTTAATGAAGATATGTTTTATTGGTAGCCCCGTGGACGTGATCCATAGAAAACAGATTCGAACGAAAATGTAACGTGCGAAAATTACAAAACAACCGTCTTGTATCGCGTTGCAAGCCTCGAAAACGTATGTTGTGCGAATCTGATTTTTATCAATTCACTGCACGATGGTTCTCAACAAGTTCGCCAATCGCCACACTCACTTTTCACTTATACCAGTATTGCACACACAAGGCTGCCAATACACAATCTTGATTTCAATGTCTATAGGCATCCCTGTTTCCATCGAAGAAATGAATAAATAATATGTGGTCCTTTTATTTTTCTTGTTTTCTGATTCTAATTGTAACTAAATAAATAATAAAGTCCCTACTAAATGGGAAAAATCTATAAAAATTGTGCCTTTTTACATATGAAGGTCTAAAAATAAATTCATTCATCCATAATGAATGGAAGAATGAATTTATTTTTTCCATAACCACCTCTTATTTATGTGACATAAATTCTGAAGTTTTGCAGGAAAATACTCAGATTATTTATACATACATACATTCGTATAGGGACGAAAGTTTCTTTTTCTAAAGTATAAACGTAATAAAACGATCACATAATGGGGCTTCAACAACTTTTTTGAATGTTAAATTGAATGAATATAATTCTCGCGAGATATTTGCAATTATTTAAGATAAATAGACTTTTTGAAAACGTACTTCATAATGAATGAATGTCACCAAACTTTACAGCATTGTGATTTTTATGAAACAATTTAGATAAACATCAAATCGCCTATATTTTAATTGCCTCCTCCGTGGATATAACGGACGGCGGTCCACGATCACATCAAAAAGTTTTATTTTTAGTTCAACTTGATTGTACATGAGACAATTTATAAAGGAAAATCTTCAGAAAGAAATGATGAATTTTTGCTTCATTAAAACTTTCAAGATTGATTAAAATCTATAATACTCTTCCGAGTTTTTTGGTTATTATACATATTTTCATTTTATCCGTATTTTTGATTGTTGTGTGCAAAAGAATGCACATATGTATGTATAATATAGTAAATAAACTGGGCACATGTAACGAAATAACTTGGCTAATCACTTAATCCGTGACGCAACAAAACCATTGTGCAACATACACACGTACATACATGCGACATACAAAGCTATCGCGGAAGGAGCCCACACAAGTAACAAACCAAGGATTACCGCATGGTCCCCAGACAAATCCACTTCATTACTTCTTTGTGGGACAATTGGCTGCTGCTGCCGTTGCTTCTAGTCTTCTATACTATTATTGCAGCGTTTGGGAATGCTGCACGTCTCGCACATACCTACAACTATGATTGGCAAAAGATGTCAACGCGAAACCTTGCAAATCGCTATAGGTATGTACATACTTCATCATATTGGTGCTATTGCGCATATACGTAGATGATGCGATATCATAGATTTATATATTTGTCAAAGAAGTCGTTTCAGCTCTCGAAATTGAAAAATCTCCTACATTTATAAATTATGACAGATGATAATCGGCCATTCTTATCGCCCGGATTTCCCAATAATAAGAAAAAACGATATAGCGCAGGGTAACGGGCAAAAAAAATTATTAATGACTTAAAAGCAAATTGATTTTCGACGATCTCCGCATTCGTCAAGTGTTTCGACAGAACGCCGCTGCAGGCGCTGCGGGGGCAAGTCTAATCTCTCTGGAGATATTGAGAAAGGGATGCGATTGATTTCTCAAAATTAAAAATTCCACCAAGAAATGCAAATGTGAGAAGCGTTACGTTGCGTTGGGTTGCGTTGCGTTCCGTTGCGCCGCCTGCCGAATATGATTAATGAACGCTGCTGGAATGAGCTGGGTAGGCAACGGTAATTAAGACTCGTGTGAAGTTGGTGCTGAAAGCTTTTCCTGGTTGTGTCATTCGAGATAATATATGAAGCGCACTCTGTGATGATGTTACACAAAAATTTGCTGTGATACTTCTGGTTTCAGAATTCGCATTAATAAAACATAACGCTGTAGCATTTGTTTTGTCGCGCGCGGTTTAAATTAAGCGTTCGTCTGTGCGTCGTTATGGTAATCGTATTGTGTGCGTTTGTTTGTTTGTTTGTTTGTTTATTCAATGCGGGATTTACATGCTATAGCAAATCAAAAATAGAACAGGATTCGAATTTTTAATCACTTTTGTGCTACAGTTACCTAATATTTTCACCATTGCTCATAGACGACAATTGATACAAAGGAAGTGTGCCATAAACAACGTCAAAGACTTTATACACAAATACTTTGAAATACAATAATTGTATAGCAAATTGTTACCGGGAATAAAAATGTTTCTCGAAACAAAACGATTGTAATAATTTTCATAAATTGCGATCGATAAATTAAGTCAATAATTATGAATTGTTCGTAGCATTTCACAATAATTAGCCAATCACTAATAAGCATATATGTATATATGCATATATTGTATACATACATAAATACACACATATATAGGGGATTGTATGTAATGAGTATCCGGACAAAACAATCGCATGCAAAATGAATTACAATAGAATTTTCGACTGAACATATAATGCATACAAGCGCATTTCAAACAACACACAAATTGATTTATCCAAACACAAACGGACACCGAGCACAGCAGCACTATGCATCAATGTGGTTACTTCCCGCACTACCATCATTTGGAATTCGTTGTTATTGCTTTTTATGTAGTACAGAGAAAGAATATTACAAGCGCAATGTGCATAATTAGTTATTATTTTTTCCAAGAACAGTTGCAGTATGTATGTATGTACAATGGTTCAATTCTTTAATTTCCTTAACTTGGTTTCCCATTATTCGGTTTTGATTTGATTGCGTATAATACGGCCATTTCTAGAAGGGGATTTGAAATAATTGAATTTAATAATCCTTTTCGTTCCGCATATATTATGTGGCGCAGCAAACAATTGCATTCTTGTGTATTTTGTTGCATTCGCTTTGACAATAGTTGGCAACACACCTAAATTCAGTTAGATTTAGTATTTTGTGATCCAATGAATGCTTCTCTAGTATTCTTATCCCCTGCTATAAATTCCAGAGTTATTTTTAAGCCAGTCTATCCAGGTGGCACGCTGCCAGAGTTTACTGACCAAGAATCCTGATGCGATACGCTTTTTGATGCCATTGTCTATTCAGTGAATCCAAGTTTTCTCAATTACCCATATTGTTTCATGAAAAATATCGCCTTGCAGCACACTGCCCTATTTGTGTCGTTTCTCAAATTATCCAACAACTCAGATAAGTCATGTTTAATGTATCATCTAGCAGTTTGGAAAAGTGTGTTGTTATTTATTGAAAAACAAGAATTATGAGCGTGTAATGTCGTGTGACTTTTTCCACTAAACAAGTTTGTCTTCCAGATTTCTGTTTTTCTTATTTTATTTTACTTTTTTTTTTTTTTTCGCCCCAGCAAACTTTTCTAAAACGCTATATTTTAAGGCACTTACGTGCAAGTTTCATGTTGACAGTCTACAGTTCTTTAAAATTATTACTAAAACTCGGTCCAAGTTTTAAATCAGTTATATCTTCGTTGACCTGCAGCCTCTCCAATAAACCTTCCAAGCTTGCGTTACGATGAAACGGTTTTTGATCACGGTAACTGTCGTGTTGGTGGGACATTCTTCAGAATAAATTATCGCTATTTTTTATTCATCATTAGACATTTAAGTAGTTACTTCACGATAGAAACATTAAAGAACTCTTATATACATACATACATATATACGTAGACGAAATGAATGGTGTGAAAATGCGAGGCCGTCCTTAGAATAAGTGAATAAATATGATTGAAAATTAATTGCGTGAAATAAAAGTTGTAAGACGGCTGAATACAAGTTCGTGTCTAAAGAATTTGAACGAAGTAAAAGAAATGTGTAAAGATCGAGTTGAATGGTGAAGGATTATCAAGATTTTCTGCCATCCCAATTGACGGGAATAGACATGATGTATGTTTTCTTCTATTATATGTATTTTTACTTGCATATACGAAGAAAGTCATGAAATAATTCTGTCTTGAGATTTTAACGGAAATATATCTTTTGAATTTTTGGAGTGATGTCTGTGTCTGTATTTATGCGTATGTGTGTATGTATATGTGTGAGAGAAAGATCAATAACTCAAAATTGTTTGCAACAGAGTAAAAATTAGAGATATTAATATTTCACACAACTTTTGTTCAAATTTTTGTTTGCAAAAAGAGTACTGGTTGCTATAAAATATCTAAAGAAGCATATTTATTTTTATATATATTATTACTGGTCAATTGTTTAACAGAAAAATGTAATATTTATTGTATGAAATATATTTACTATAGTAAAATTGTATCAAAGGTTAGTAAAATATTATAAATTAAAATAGTAAACATACCTTATCCAAGCAAAGCCATTGCGGATATTTTAACATAAATTTGTAAATTTATATTACTAAGAATTTTACTGTACATTTATGAAATATGAAAAGGCAATTATTTAAAACATACTTTGTAAAGCATAAAATGTTTAATTCACAATATTTTACAATAACCATAGCACAAAATTAGATACATAATGCTGAGAATGCTCAAGACGATATACGTTGTATACACCTAATAGAGATGTATGTAGTAGGTACTCGAAGACGCACTCCACCCTAAGGTAACTTCGCTAAGACTCTTTGTCAACTGATACGAAGACAGTTGCAGGTCCAATTAAACAATGTGTTCTTACATTCTAAGCCCACAACAGCTATAACATGCATACATACATACATACATACATACATACATACATACATAGATCTCGCGTTCTAGAGGGTATTTGAGAATGTGAGAATTTTGAGTGGAACTTTGCGACGACGTGTGCTGTTTAGAAGGTGCAGCAGTATTTAAGAGCTGTCAGGTCACGTGTGTTGTTCCTTTGTGCAACTATGCGCTAATTATACATACTATATCTTTTATACATCTGGTCGTCCATCCGTCCGTTCGTTGTTCACAAAGGGATCTCTGTGTGTGTGTGTGTGTGCTGCACTGTAATACGGTCAGTCAACACAACATCCAATATTTATTACATACATTTATTCATATCACGACCATTACGGTCATCTCCTTAAATCGTTAATGTAACAGTGAAGCTCGAGTCCGAAATAGCGATACAGTCCATGTTGAGCAATTAATTCAGCGATTTAACTGTCTATAACGCTGGATACATGAAATAATAAATGATCAAACATTTGTTTCTATATGTATGCATATTAAAATTATGGGGCTGTGAGAATATATATATTTATGTCTAAACCGCAAAGCACAGCCAATCACGACGCTGCGATAAGACACTAAAATTTAATCATTTTTATATGCACCATATAAACGCCGTTTCATATTATTTCTTCTGTCGTAAATGTGTTTTTGATCGAAAATGTTTCTATGTCCATGAAAAACATTCAGTTTTTATTCCACTCAAAGTGAAATAAATGTCGAGTGCCTATTCTTGATAAGTGAAATGCGCTTGAAGCAGCGCTGACTGGTTTAAGAGTCGGAAACAGAATTAAAATCAAATGAACTGAGGTGGACCAAGTTCAAAGCGCAATCGTCGCATTTTGCGTTGTCACATACCTATGTTACGTCATATACCGCGCGCGTAACGTTTTTCTTTGAAATGTAAGGGTCACTGTCAACCCATGCCACAAACGACCCTTGAGGGTGGAAATGTTTTTTTTTTCTCCTCTTCGCCACCAAGTTCAAATGACAGTGCAAACATTTCAAACGCATTAAAATTGATTAACCCAGGGAATTGCGCCGATGGCCTAACTTTGTTTTGATTATATTTCCAATTTTCAAAGAGTTGCAAATTTCAATCGCATTAGCTACATTTTTTATATTCATTGGTACCATAAACATTTTTAATGCTTTATTATTGTTCAACATTAGCGAGAATATGAACTGAAGCAAAATAGAAAAGCGTGCAATTGATAATTGAACGTATAATTTTATTATAGAGTACGTATAAGAAGCACCTTTAGGCTGTCGGTTTGAATTGGAGTGGATATGATGCCATACCTTACACATCTTAAAAGATTTTTCGTAAAATCAAATTATGAAATGTCATAACGGCAATTTTGTTGTTACAGACGCTAGAAGCAAACAACGTGTGACAAAGCTCGCGCTGCCATCTCGACTGTACACAATAATAATGGGTCTCAGTTATGGAAGCTAGAGTTTAAATCGACACGACATGTGAACATGTCGCCGGTAATGAGATAGGAACGTGCTGTTCTACTGATAATATAAGCTGCTCGCCGTATATATGTATGTGCGATATGTATACGCGATCTCCACCGGGAAACAAACTTGCAGCACTGCCTTTACCAATTACTTCAATGCTTAACAGAAATTTTATCGATCTAGAGATACCATATAACAATATCTCAGAGCAACAATGGCAATCGAAGTCAAATTTAATGTTTCAAAACAATTAAAGCGTTATTTTTCAACGATTTGTATCGTTTCCACCTGGGACATTATCTACATATGTTTTATTTTAGCAACGTTGTTTCAGCATGTTCATAAATATATATAAAAATATATATTTTTGTAATTTTGTAAATCAAATTTGTATGATATAGTGATGTTTTTGAATAGACATGCAGTTGGCGTGGTCCGCAAAGATAAAGCTATAGGTACATTGTCGTATGACACGCGAACAATTAGGCATGCCATATGAATTCGTAACATGTCAGTTCGTTTTGTTGGAAGACTTAATGTGACTGCACTATGTACGGTGGCGTTTTGTTGCAGCTTATATAAACGGTTCGGTGCAATGCCGCTGTTGGATATTTAAAATGTTGCGAGATTCTCTAACACGTCGCAGATATAAGTGTCAGCTTGTCACACGGTGCATATACCTACACACGTCGTTGCATTTAAAAATCTCGGGAGACGGAAAGGGCAGGAATTTCGTCCGCATATGTATATAATATGACAGAAACGAAATGTTCTCGGATCAACCTATCATTTGTTTATCTTTTAAAGTGTTTTTTTTTTTTAAATAATAAATCTCTACATCCAACAAAATTACTATTTTATATTAAAGATGGAATTTGGGATAGCGTTGGAAGTTTCAGTGTACGTTAGTTACCGGTGGCTGAGGTGCGTCTGCAGCTCGTTTCAAGTTACTCACTTGATAACTTTCAGAGAGTGACGTCAGGAAAATTACACTTACGAGGTTCTATGATTAATGCAGAGAGGCTCTCATCTGTTTCTCATGCCATTAATCTTGTACATTGGTTAAATTAGTAGGTGGTGTCAGGGTCAAATGGTCAACAGGTCTAATTCACAATTAACGTTTAAATATATATATATATATTTTTCTTGTTGCAACGTACTCGTGTGACATTCGTATACATACGTGCAAAATGAACAAATTCGAATCGACTTGCATATAAAGCAAATTTCCTTTCCGGATCTAATTCGCGATTGTGATAATATTTCAATTCCTGCTGCGACGGTTCCGTATACTACTAACAAACCGTGATGATGACGAGAATATATCCTAATTAGATTTGTCAAAGGATGAAATAACATAGTTATCTGGTTTCCCAAAGAGAATGTCCACCCATATATTTGACGACGGCGCGGCGTTCAGAACAAAGCACTGTTATATCATCTGTGGCTGCTGCTGCTGCTGCTGCTGCCCGTTTCACTCTTGCCAATTGGGATTATGAACTATGATATCGAAATTAAATGTTGTAATCATCATACAACTATGGCTTTACATGTTGGAAATATTATCAAATTTTAAAATCATTGTTCTACACACACACACACACACACACACATATTTATATATATATACCAATAATATGTATATATATATTGAATTTAGGTCGTTCAATCAATGGAAATAATGCGCATACGATCTAAGTATGCAAGATAGATTTCCATATTAAATTACGTTTACTAATAATAACTTTATTGATATTACGTGACTCCAACAATCAAGCAATTTCATGCACTAATAATTTGTTTTATCATCAAAATCACATTGTAGGGCAATACAATTATTGGTATTTTTTTTTAAATGTCTTGTCAATAATTTAAATTTATTAACAAATAAACAGATCGTTCGAAGTGGCGTAGTTGTGTTCAATTTATAAATAATAAATATTTAGTTCGTATATACTATATAAATTTGAATAAAATAATGAAACTGTAGCAATAAACGTTGAAACATGACCTGAATGATGCCGTAATGTCTTTACTGAAAACTGTAATGCGAGCAAGAAAATAGAAATGCATCGCTGAAAGTTATATGGAAGAGTTCTTCAACATATAAAATAAGTAAAAAAGTTTAAGACTCGCGGTATTCAAATAAAACTACTATGGATTGACATTGTTCTCGTTACATAAAGCACCATTATCATTGGACAAACAATCAAAATATGATCTGTTGAACGAATTAGAATAAACTGAAGCGAACGCATTATTATTTCCAACGCGACAGACGTGCGTTTGACTGTGACTGGGGCGGTGAATGTAAAAGTAATAAAAAATTCAGTCCCTCATCATTTCCTGCCAACGAGAAAAACACTTGTCCGATCATGTCCCATAATTCGAAGCAAACAAAACTCCGGGATGCGCTAGCAGACGGAAAGTTTCGGCGTGATCATTTGACAAGATAACCGCGCGCGCAAAACGAAATGTCGCACGTGCTACTTCCGCCGCGGTGACCGAAACGATGTAAACAAAAGGGGGAATCAATTTTTCCGGCAACGTGAAACCCACCATCCCCTCACCCCTGTTCCCAGAAAAGAGTGTGAAGCAGCTAATTACACAAACGACGAGGGAAACTTTCAATTGGTTCAATTTTTCCCGAGTTTCAAACTAAAAGCATCATGGATGTCGTAGCTGGGCTAGCCGTGTCTGTCAGCATTCCACGCGAAGATTAAATAAATTATTCGAGGCCGGCACGAACGCTCCATTAAATTGTAATTGCGATTTTCTTGCGCGTGAAACACTAACATCGGATGGTACCGACATTCACATTCATACGTCTATAAAGAGACCGACGGACGCGGACAGATTTCATCTTTTAAATTATATTTCCAGAGGAAATCTGCAATACGCTCTTTACAATTTAGTATTACTTTATATATACATATGTATGTATAAGAAATACGGTTACTTCACTATCCTATTCACGAATATTCCTCAAAGTAACTATCCAATATTTTAAATTTTCATAAAATATCGGCAATGGCATGCACCGTACTTTTTTATATGTATTGCGTTTAGATAAGAAGTAAATCTTAATAAACAATTGCTAGGTACAAATGATATGATATATGTAAAAATAAATTAATAATATTAAATTTCAATAGACGTTATCTTGTAACAATTACACTTTTAGAAAAAAATTCTAATCAAAGTTTTACCAAGAAACATATATTATGCTTCTTGCTTTTACGAAATAATAATATCTTTCATTTTTATTCATATTGCAGAAACTGCGAAAAACGACTAAAGTAAACAAGCTATTTTGCTTTAAATTTTTTTTTCAAAAAAAGGTGGCGTTGTCTGGGATATAGAAATCTCTTGTTTAAAATTTCATAATTTTATATTTAATCGTTTAGGCTGTAGATCACACATACACACTAACAAACGTCATTCCGTTATATTTCGGTTAAAATCTCGAGATCGATTTTGTTCATGATTACAATATTTGCCTAGAACTTTGTATAATAAACTAAATAATATACACTAAATAAAAGTTAATTGTTTATAACCGTGTCTGAAACTTAAAGGGTTCTATGAATTATTGAAGCAATTTGTCAAGAAAAATTCCATATTGCTAGAACGAAAGTACGTTTTTAATTTCGAATAATTTTTTTCTCATTAATGAGGGCGGCAAATACTAATTGAAACGTTATCAGACGTTTCAATTTATAGATTAATAGTTACTTTGAAACTATATAGTACACAACTCTTAACTTTGAATTAATTCTAAATTTGATTTCATAGTAGATAAAAGAATAATGGTTTTCCATTAAGTTTTAAATAAATGCCATATTTGATTATTATTATAAAAAGTAAAGTAGGCACGAAAGACGAAACGTGATGCGTGACAAATAGTAATTAACTGCATTTGTCAGTTCATTATAATTGTGTTTCCGTAAACATTTTTCGGTAATTAATACGATATGGTATTCGAGCAATTATTGGATTTAAATTCTTTTAATTTTACCATTACGATCATATCAACAACACAAACAGAAATATTATTAATGACTATATTTGATTAAGTTTCGATGATTGATAAAATAGTAAAAAATTTAATTCAATGTATTATTTATACGGAAACCGTAATCAGTAATACGAAACAGTTTGTATATACATATGTATGTATGTATAATGGAATGCGATTTATATCTAAGATAATTTTTCGGTTGAATCGCCATAATGGAAATATAATAAAACGTCCATAAAGGCGGCATGTCCAGTCCATAGATTCGTACTTATGTGTGCTGGTTTGTCGATCGGTCGGTCGGTCGGTCGGTCGGTCGCTCGATTGAATAAATGTTTCCCGCAACTGTGGGTGAGTTGTATTTATTTATTTGGCTAGCTCAGGCTATAATAGTACTGCATGTAGGCTACCTTCTTCTTGACATTTTTTTTTTGCAATAGATACTCGATCAAGTTGCACAATTCGAATGCACTATACAGTGGTTGTGTGATGTATGACTAATGTTTCGAGTGCAATTGCAAGCAACATCGTTTCATTGTTGCTGTTGACCATTATCGATAAATATGAGTCATCGTTTCAGAATGGCATATAAAACATTACGTCACAAATTCCTTTCACGACCACTGACAGCTATTATCGGGATAGGCCAAGAGCTTTCAGTCTTGTTTTGTTCACAAATAAAAATACGATTCTCCTGAGACTCCGATAAATCCTTGTCACTATTTGATAAATACGACCATTGAAAATTATGGTTTCATCTACAAATCACTATACACGCTTTTTCAATACGTATCTTGTATTAAAATTCATTAAAAATGTACATTTCCTATTTATATTTTAAACTTAATCATGTATGTATGTATGTATGTTTATACTATACACACACACACACACACATATAAATTACGCACTGAAACACATCATACAACCACAGAACATCATCTACCAACAGCCGATGTTGTAGCATCCAAACCACTAGCCAGACATGCAAATTTAACAACATGCATACTCAGTCATCACTACATGTGTGTGTCTGTGTGTGTGTGTGTTGGTGTGTGCGGTCAACGACACATCATACGGCCTCAATCCTTCGGATGCCCTTGTTGCTGTACCGGGTATTATATTGCAAACTGGTATTGTTATTTATTGTCATCCAAAATGACATTTAAAAATATCGACAGCAAACATATCTTGATGCATTGACTGGTGCCAATGCGTGCACATGCATTGCTTACATACATACGTATTTGCATTGAATTATGTGATAGCCAAAGTGTTGAATTACCGCCCCAATGAATTGGAAGGGGCGCTCTCGAAAATTTACTATGTGTACATTAGATTTGTGAGGGAGCCATTTTTTTTATTATTAATTTCGTGAACACGAAAACTCAATATTGTATCAAGGAACATTAATCACAATAGGAATTTATATTGTTACGAGCGGCGGAAATGAACGATTTGTTCCCGAAACACCATTTATTTAATCGACTAATGTCTGTTTATAACTTTTCTGATGCTTAATATATTGAAATACCATGCACTGAACTTACTTATACGTATTTTGTCAACATTTGAATTATTCAGAAAAATACAAATTTTAAAATATACTAAAAGCCTACGTACAATCATATTTTTATTATTTTCTAGTTTATTTTACTAATTATTGAAATATCATTCCAAAAATAATCCGATTCGATTAAGGAAAGGTCAAAAGATGTATTTCTGTTAGAATCTCGAAATCGTAATTTTTTACGATTATAATACTTACTTCGTATAAGAATGTAAAAATGTGTTATTTCCTTTTCTATATGTATCATATACCATTTAGAAATAAAATATATACATATACTATACTATATCCTTTTGATAAGATATGTAGAAGGCAGTGCAAGCGTATAAGATATACCTTCCAATAAGTCTGCGTGCTCAAAGAACTAATTTCACATAAATATATCGAAAAAAATAATAATAAAGGTGTCGATAGCAACGCAAGACTATGTATGTATGTGGGTGTGTATGTATGTACCTAGTAGTGATTTTATGGGATATACGTAAATACATATATCATTTTTATTGAAGTTTTTGCCTTCCCAAATTCGTTTTCTTTATTTATAACGAAAAGAGAAACTCGTGGTGCGGTGGCTTACGCCATCTGCCAATAGCGCTCTGTTCTCTAGAGCATTGTTGTGATTTAATGCAATTTCCGGCGTGTAAATAAAAAATAAACTGCAGATATGACTACAATGCCGTCATTTGAATGAAAATGCTACTATAATCATTGCAGCATCGCGTATATTTCATTTATGATCAAAACACTTGTACAGAAAATGATGAAATTCACCATATACATATGTGTGTATGTATGTACCTATACGCATATATGTAGTTATGTATTTCAAGCCGTTGCGGTAGGCATCGACTATTATATGTACCAACCCTTGGTTGAGCGCATTTATCGTATAGAAGGTCAGAATGTGTATGTATGTACGTACACATTATGCAAACACAAGTTTGCTAAAACACAGACGGCGCACACAGGCAGTGTGCAATTGTGTGTATGTGTGAGTCCGGTGAACCGCCACTTGCTAATCCTCGACATTGTAACTAGTCGACCATTAAAATAAACGTTATTTGACGGCGGGCAAGCAGCACTTGCGCCAACAATTCAAGGAGAACGCAAATCTGACCATTCGTGCCACGATTGATTCCGTACAACCCTCGCCCGCCCGCATCGATTTCCTGTGGATATACAATGAGTACCTACACCTACACCTTCACCCAATTCTATTGGAGCTCTTGATTACCCGCGATACCACCGCGGCATACATTGTCTAATTTATAAGCTCATACATGTTCATTAGTCTATTATTATTTATTATAAAATATATTTATTCAAAAGTAATTTAAATATATATGTGTGTGTGTGTGTGTGTGTGTATATTAGCGCATGTATGTGTGTGCCTGTGTGTGTCGTATATTTTAATAATCCGATTTATTAAAATAAATTCAATAATATTCAAATGTGTCGCCGCTGGTTCTGCAATATGTGTATGTAGGTAGGGTATATGTATAGTATTTCCCGCAGCGAGATTCAATTTTCATGAAATGCATTTTTTAAACTTACGAATGACTGAAAGAAAAATAAATAGCACGAATGTCGGAAATGATTACTTTTCACAATATCCAGTTTGCATTATTGCATTGATAAATATTTATATGCATTTGCTGTCTACGTACCTCACACACATACATATGCATAACGTGTAAATGCTTCATATTTAATTCAATTTAATTTTAAAACAAAACAATTGATATAAATGTTGGCATGCTTGTCATTTGGCCTGTTTGTATACCTATATAGGTTGTGTCCAATATTATTTATTATTCAATAATTTTATTTATTTAAATTTCGCACTATTCTATTATACAAATATACAAATGTATATTATTATAGTGTTTTTATGCATAAATACTATTTCATTCGGTAGAAGACTTATTTTAATTTATAAATTTTGTGCACATGCATGTATTTGTAGATCAAATAAAAAACAAGTTAACATAATTAAAGCTGCAATTAAAGTAATAAATGATATAGAAAACTACCTTAATAGCATCAATAACGCTGCTCCTCTTGGTAAGAGGAAAAGTTGTAATGACGCAAAAGTTAAATGAAGTAATTTTTCTCCCATTTACGTAGGTAATTGATGAAAGTCTGACTTGTGGTCCAGTAGGTACACTGAAGAGATAGGGTGAAACGTGTGGATCGCATTAACGGTCAAACAACTTCTTAGCGAACGCTAAAGGCCAAACTTTTGACGGAAACACTCAAACTTGAGCTGTTATACTTGAGAAATTGTAGTAAAATGTTCAACAGGCACCCATCCATCCAATGGGCAGCACGCGTGCCATCGGCCACAGCTTTCTAGATAAACACACTGATATGTTTCTATCTAAAATGTCCCCGCGAACGAACGAACGAACGAACGAATAGGTGGGTGGCCATTGGGCCCCCTAATAGACCCCATTTCTCATCTAATATCTTCGTTATGGGCTCTACTTGCGATACGGGCGTTCTAGTCATCGATCACATCTTTGCTAACAAGATTATACAACGGGACCAAAGTTGTTGTATGCACACAGATATGCAATATGGTTCTATGTATGTGTGTGTGTATATATATATACAAATTGCTAAGCTTGCATTCAGAACGGGAAACTATTTCGACGTGGCAATCACTACGTGCATGATTCAGTTAAGGCATACTACGCCCGTCTAATAATATTCCAAATCGCCCAATTTGATAAATTGAACCATTATTTGTATTTTACTATTACTACTATTTCGGCGCCACACTACCATGTATATAATCATTAGATTGCGCCTGATTCTAGATCTATAGAACGAGTGTGACGAGTGTAATAAAGTCGTCAGTGTGCGTAAAATGCAAGTGTTTCTTTTCGTAGCTAATCTGCACTTTTATGTGCTACCTGTGGCACCTGGCTATCTTGCGCGTGCCATGATTTACGGCCGCCATCGCTTGCTGTTATCAGATAATATACCTATATATTTATTTTTTCTTGCGCACAATTTATGCCGCCAGGAGTGTGTTTATATTTTCACTTTCTTCGTGCAACGTTATCTCCCATTGCCATACTTCATTTCGTATATGCGCTCAGCGACCGGAACTCCGGAACAAGGGACTGTGCCGGAGAGTCTGGCATACCTTTCGCTACGCACCCAACTTCAGACCCAAGCCTTGTTTATAGACGGCATAATTAATTTAATAAGTTCTTGGTGAACCTCTGATTTCACTGCCCAAATATGCATAACACGTAACCCGGTTACGATAATGGGGCTAGTTTTATCTTTGCGTTATTATACGAGACGGTTCATTTAAACGTATTTATTCAACTTGTATGTCTATATCTACTACCCTCTCTGTCATTACATTACTACGTATAACGAACCAATATATTTTACATTTTCTAGTTGGCTGTTACCAATATAGTGTATAGATATAGGTATATATTAAACTTTCCATTATGTTTTATCACGTCACGGCCGGGCAATATAAAATTATGACTCGCCTTGTCGAATCGTTTCATCCAGCAGAGCGACGACGGAATCCGAGACATCCGGAATTGTTGTTTTACGTGTTCGCATGAGATATACGCTCGCGCAAACGTCACGTTGCCTCCATAACTAGTGAGACACACCGCGTATATAATATATATATATACAATGTGTTAGTTCTTATATATAGGTAGATACATAATTAGAAAAACATATTTTCATTAGCTTTTGGTAAAATACATTTTTGAGATTGCAGACCATTTCTGTTAGGCGCATCGCTGCGGTAAGCATCCACGAAAATAATTAAATTTGAATCTAAAAGTCATTTGCAACTGGTCGATGAGTACCAACCAAACCATGACTACGTTATCTAATGTTCCGTTGCTTGATGATGAAATATATTACTTTGGAATGAACTTCACACCGATAGCTACATCATTCCCTGTCGAAATAAAAGTGTCTACCATAGGCTAACATTTTCGCCGAAGTAAATACACATTCACATGTTTTATTTAGAAAATGAGTTATGTTAGTGCAAACGAATGTAATTCGTTTCAAAAGTAATGCATAATATGATCAAAGACACCGAGTGTTATTCCATTTGAAGGAATGATATAAGCGAATGGTTTACATTCTCTCGCAGCCGTGGAATAAATGGCAATTTTGTGCCAACAATTGTAGAATGTACGGTCTTTACAGTTCGTTTGGAATTACATCTGAAATATAAAGTCTCCCGGCAAGTTTTAATAGTATCAAGTCATCAGCCTCTTGTTATACGCGTTACATTAACGGAACATTGTTCCGCGTAACATGATGATGCGAAACTATTTAAGGTACACAAAGTTGGCTTACACATCAAACTTCAAAGATTCATTATTCTCCTAATTTTTATCCTATTTGGGAAATTTCTCTTTAAAACATACATATATGTTATGATGAGTTTGAAATTCCTGTATATGTATGTCCAACAACAACTATGTACAACGTCAAATATTCGTATAGAATGAAATATTATTAATAATAACATTGAGAACATTTTATTGAGTGCAGCTGGGGATCGAACCCAGAACCTTCAGATAATCGTGTATATTTGTGAGAAACAGTTTCTACTAAATTTTTGTTAAGAAAACAACTAAACTGTCTTTTTAAGACTGTCTCTATCGTGGCGGCAGCATGGAAAGAAGTCATTTTGCATTCGGATGCATAGATAACTTGGTCAAGCGTGGTAGTATGTGTGTTGGAAACACTGCAAACTAGACGTGGATATGTTAGGCAAAATGCAATTTCGACATTTTTATCTCGCCGGTTGACAATTTGTTTGGCCGTGCCAGCATGGAAAACAAAATCGTTAATGTGACAGTCCGTACGAAACATAAAATTAAATGTAGCGAAGCAACGGAAACGCGTCCTCGTATCCATACTCGACAGTTTTTTAGTGCTCATGCCACAACAACAACAACAACAACAACGACGACGACGACGACAGTTGGAACAGTCGAGCATCGCTCGAAATAATTACCGAATAAACAGAAATTCTAACTTCTAACAAAAGCAAAAATCGTTTGAATGCACGTGTGAAAATCGCAACTGTACACACGTTTTTGCAGGCGACTAGTACAGTAGCCAGCTAGTATTTGTACAAGATGCGAACCAAAGCACCGGCCATCATTATAGTCAATCTCGTAAAGCACTTGGGCACGGATTAAACATGTCGGAGAGTTTGTTTGCGGCCGGCGGCCCGTGCGCTTATGCCAGCAACTGCAGTTCAATCGTCGAACTCTGATACAAGTGCTAACAATCAATTTTATTTTTCAAATACTCCAGTTATTCTATTTTAATAATTTTTATTTTATTATCTCAAATACAGCATATTATATGAATTTCAATTTTAAAGCGTATAAGGCAACTAGTAATTTGAAGCGACTGTTCTGTACTACTACTATTCTGTAATACTAAAACAATAACACTAGAAAATAGTACCATTTGATATAGGAATGAATGGTTCGGATAGACAGCTATTATGCAATAAGACTTTATAGTGTCAGTTTGTTTCGTTAATTTCGGTAAAACGATAATATTTATTAGCGCGATGTAGCGCCTATAATAAATCAAACCGCGACGGGCTTCCGAAGACGAAGAATAACAACATAGTACGTATTATTAGAAAGCAGTGCGAGAATAGCGCAAGTTGGGGAAACCCAACCGGAATACTAAATACGCCTCTTCACTAGTTCGTTCAACGGTTCTTTATCGCGACATACATCATCATTTCAGCTGGAGACAGTTTTCGTTAAGGGTCATTTAGCACAAGCACGCGCGGATAGTGCAAAAGGCCACGTGATGATGGTACTAAAAAGTAAAAGACTTACCCAGTTTGTCGGTGCTGATGAGTGGGTGGATGTCGAACGCAAACGCGCGAACACTTATGAAAACCGCTCGCTCGGTCGCTGACTTGCTGAAGAACGAGAACCGCGTCGAGACGCCAGGAGGCCGCGTTGTATCGCGGCGAAGGCGGGCTATCGACTGACGCCGGAAAGCACACGCTCGCACAGAAAAGGGAGCATCGGGTGGCGTCACCAGCGCCGCCACAACCTGAAACTACCCCAAAGCTCAAATGCTCAAACTGTATGTATGTACATACGTATGTACATATAGCCACCAGGTTCTCTTTGCTGTCGTTTTCTTCGCACATTTCCAATACATGTTCACCTTACTTACTACTATCGAAAATCGAAAATCGTTGCTGTACCTATATGGGGAATTAAATATGTGGAATCAAAAGTATGCGTATTAGCCAAGCAGTTAAATTTACACAGCCGTTTAGCTAACCAATGATAAATCGGACCAAGTTAGCATGAGTGCATTCGCGGAAACTCCAGCGAACGCACTAAGTCATCTGGTAAGAACCACCGAGCTGGAGGCATAACACTACAATGCACCATTATTAATTTAAACAAGTCTGTCGCGTCGTGCGGATTCGCGTTCCTGCTACCTATGTAGTGTGCAAAACAACCCTTCTAAAACAATCTATTACCTACTAACTTAATTTAATAACACTACCCCGGTAAACATGCCTAAACACCGCACTTATATATCTTAACAATTATTTATTTATATATACTACGTACATATGTAGCTATACGGAATATTAATTAATTAATATAAATTATATTTCACTAGTTGTAAAATATTTTTATTATTTGTGTGTATTTGAAATTTTAATTTGTAACGTAATCACATTTTATGTTGTCCACACGTTTGAATATGATAAAATTAAAGCCGTCATTTTGACAAATACGAAAGCGGCCACATTTGAAAAATTCATGTGTCTGGTTCAATATGATTACATTCATACAGTATTATATGCATACATACATACATACATACATTTATAATGTTTGAATAATAGAATAGGCGTAGAGCACAGATCTAAATGTCCATTGAAATCATCACAATGTCCGATTGTCATTTGTATCAATGGGGTTTATTTATTAATTGTTAGAAGAGAGGTGGCGATGCCATAGAAATAGACATTTATTTGTTGAACTTTTCTATAGAGAATATATGAGTCTACATAGTAACGATACCTATTTCAGATTAAATCAGTGACGGTACTGGTATTATGGATTATATTTAAGTTATGTAGTAGCAGTACTTGGTGTATGTATGTTATTTATTTATGCTGTGTATGTGATTTGTACTTGTATCCTATACGACATCTCATATTTCATCTGTATTATTCACAAACTTGAATAGATAATACCTGCGGTACGTCAGCCACATATATAAATCTAACGAAATTTATCAAAATCTGTATTGATACCCAGATAGGTAGATGTATGTGTGTATGTACGTACATAAACCTTAATACGATGTCGATTCCAAACCATTTTCCGGTTGCATGAAAAATTGACAGTTATACGACGACTGAAAATACTGAAAACACCACAAGTGAACTTTCAAATAATATACATATACCGGTGCACATCACGGTCATATCACACCAGGTATACAGCATATAGCATACAAATAAAAACACAGACTGACTAAAATTTTTAATATTCATCATCAGGGCATCAAGGAGGTAGGTACATTAAAAATATATTGATTTTCAAATTAATAAAATTGACGCATCTCTTACAAGAACAGAATATACTATCTATTTTAACAAAACATATGAATAAAATATTATTTGATACATTTTTAGCTAATTAATGATAAAAAAATAAACAATTAAATCTCGACCCTCATTACATACTTATAAGTATAACACGAAAATAATATCACAATTGAAACAATACAACGTAAATATCGTTTGCTGAACAAAATCAATAATATTTATTATTGATCTAATTTATGCAGCAATATAATAGATTTGAAAAATAACTTTTTTTTATTTCATAGTATTAATCAAACAATCTGGATATTATGCAGATGAATAAAAATGTTAAAGCTAGCATAGTTAAACTATCGTTTCCGAATGATGACAACTACCATGGGAGGGGAGATTACATGAGAATAGATTAGAAGATTTGTTAGGAGGGGGAGGACGGGGGGGGGGTGGATCAGTAGCAAGGGATGTCATTTGAATAATACATCGGCGGCAATTATCCCACCGCCAGTGAACGTATGGCTAACGCGCGGTCCCCCGACACACGCCGCAGATTTATCGTCAACTCCGGGTTGACGTGTTTTATCGAATGCCCGTTTGGCGGCGGCCGAAGCCGGCTAGCCAACGGTCATCGCGGTGCACACACATAAATATCATCATGATTAAACCGACTGTACACATAATCGTGCGCTCAGATTACTGAGATTTTGACACGGACTATAGAACTAACCATATATTTTATAACTAGAAAATATTATGGCCTTAAAACAAATAGATAACATATTGGATATTCCGACGCTACACAACGTAAAATTACCTTTAAGAAGTCTATGAAGTAATTGCATTACATGTGATGTTCATATGGTTTCTTTTGTTTTATGGTGGAGTTGCCAACTTTTCTACTAAAAATTGTGAATTAGATATTTTTATTAAAGCTATTAAAATTGAGGCCTGACATTCTCGCATTTTTTAATTAAAGAAACGAGCTCGATAACGGGTTAAAACAATTGTTAGGGGTCTGTGTGTGTGTGTGTGTGTGTGTGTGTGTGTGTGTGTGTGTGTGTGTGTGTGTGTTGGTTTGGGGGAGAAACACCATGTAATAAAAGACACGCAAAAAAGTGACATCGCAAATTAATAAATTTGAAAAAATTAAAAATTCTCAAATTTCACAACGCGTACATTACATAAATCATTTGTTAGCAACAACAAGTACTAATTAAAGTTAAAACTGTTATTAATTCGTTTTAAATGAAATTTAATATGTGCAGGCAATAAAAAAATTTTAATTTAAACAAAACCAACACATTATTGATTTTTCGCTGGATCGAATTTCTATTGATTACTGAAACAGTACATTTTGTGGACCCTATTTTTCTTATCGTCTTCAGACGGAATAAAACAGTGATTCTTTTTTCACCAAAGAATAAAATTCAAATGCTATAAAAATGTACACCGATTCGTACGAGGGTTTCCAATGTATTACGAGGGGATCGACTCTGTATAGGTACTGCAAGGAAACGGTTTCTACTTTACCGGCAGGTACCACTACAATGGTCACATATGCAAAGCGGTCCCCCTCGCTATTTTATCTACGACATTATATAACCGCAGATAATTTAAGTTTTACTGTGTGACACGTGTCAAAGCGCTTAGATTGAATTATTATTCACGCATCAAATGCTTCGTAAACTTCATTAATTAATCGTCGAAGAGAAACCCGCTCAATACTGATTAGGTCATTAAAATTTCATTGACTACAAAGAATTTTATTCAAATCGCAGAAACTTTTCGTTATTTCATCAAACATTGGTTTTGTCAACATTTGAATGTTTTTCAATATATTGGTTTAAACATCTAATACGTTCTTAGCTGATAGTTTCTGCGTTCGTATATACGTTGGATTTAGAAACTTTAAGAAAATCATTTAAATAGTAATTTTTAAAAACGACTAAAGTTAAAATGGAAATGAGTTTATAAAAATAAAAATGCTTTTAATAGTTTGAATTCAAAATAAAATAATTTGGATTTTCTCTCAGTGTTTGAGCTCTGGTGAATATGAAATTACTGTAAATGCTATTCGTTTTAAATGTTAAAAGCATTTTGTTGTATTATATAACATACAAACATATCTTTTTATATATATATATATATATATATATATATATATATATATATATATATATATATATATATATTTATATATATATATTTCTTTTTTCTTTTTCGCATAAAAAAGTAAAAATAAATAAGAAATTTCAAAAATTTGAATAGGTTTTCTAGTACACTTCTTGAAGACACAAGTACGTTTTTTAACATAAATTTTAAAAGTAAATATACATACATATACATAAAAAAAAACATTAGAAATTTATTTATTTCAATGTCCTGAATATAAATTTGTTTACTGTGCATTAATGAGTAGGTGTACATAAAATAAAATATATGATAAATATACACAGTGAAAAATAACAAATTTAAATTGAAAATGTTGAAAAAATAAATCATGATTAAGTGCGCCATGTTCTGCTTAAAAAGGCTAATAAAAATAAGCATCACATATACACAGTAAAACCGAAATAAAAAATAAACAGAATACAGTTTTAATGAAAACGACAATGAATTTTAAATATAAAAAACATGCTTTTCCAATTAGACAAAATGTATATATATATATATATATATGACTGCACACGAATGTAGTCACTGAGTCTGTGTCAGTTTTTGACAAAAAAAGAAATACTTATGCCAAAATGAAAAAATAACAAAACGTCTATAAATGGGTTTGCGTATTCCGGTTGCTTGTCTATTTTAATTAACCGATATCCCGCGAGAGCGGTTCACGGTTGGCGCTGCGAAGCAATCAGTGAAAAACGTGCGTTCAATATACTGAACAATTTCAATTCTATTAAAAAAGACATTCAAAAATAAAAACACACGTACCTAGGATGCAACAACTTGAATTTAAAACACATCAGACGCAACCATTTACCCAACAACCAATAAGATACAACTAGGGAGTTTATTGCGCGCCACTTCAACAATAATTGAGCAATTAAAATAGGATTTATAATTGTAAAAGCAGCTTACACAGTTAAATAGAATATATATACATATTTATTTACCATTATAATAGAAATAAACGAAAATGAGTACTGAATAATTTATGTACATATACGTACCTATATGTAGATATGATCTGATATTGAAATAATGTATGGGCATATCCCTTGGTTATAATAAAATGATGTGTAGTGTGCGGCGGTATTTCCGACCAATTTTTCATTCGCTGTAAATGCTTTGCGCAATGAATATTGGAAGAATAAATGGCGGGTTATCTTTTCATGTTAATTAATTACTAAATAGAAATTAGGCCATTAATTTGACTGGCTAACGAACGATGGAATGAGGGAGCGACCGAGCGAGCATTTTCTTTTTATCTTCTTATACGTTTTAATTATAGCGCCACCGGCCACTGAGAGATTCATTTGTCCGAGATAAAAAAATTCATATTGCTAAACCGAAGATATCAAAGAAATTGTTACAACTGTTTGTTTAATTATTGCGCACTTTGAGCAATTACGTCGATTTAATTAATTCTTTTTATTGGAACTCAATCATAATACATATTTGGTTGTGAAAATATTCTTGTGCAGTAAATAACTATATGGATTGAGTTTCTGTCGTAACGAGGTTGGTGGCTATTCGGTTTTAAGATTCCAGCGGAAATTTATTAGAGCACCCCCTAGTGTATTTAATTAAAAGCGAAATAAGATCTCGATGAGTACGCCATTATTGCATATTTTCCATAAGTATTACTATACTCTAGTTGCTATAAGAAATATTTAAAAAAAAATGGTGCGCATGTCAGAATCTCTAAAGAATCTCTGTTTGAGAAGAAACATTATTACATTTGTACAAATAATAAAAATGTACGAATGTATTCACAAATAAGCACACACACACACACACACACACACAAAGAGAGAGAAAAGTTTATTTACTTATCCGTCGTGAAATGTAGTTAGCTAGACAAACAAGTTCAACTCTCAACTAAAATGACTAATTCAGAAACCCTGATGCATCATCAATTATGAATCGGCCGCCGTATAGCAAAAGTTGCCATCATTGACGACAATTTCATTGGGATATTTGCCATTCTCGAATGTATTTCATTCCCAAACTTATCTACTTCAGAGATGGGTGACTGATCAATAACTAAAGATACGATTTCAATGTGAACTTTATTATTTATTCAATGTTAACGAACGTTCATTATTTATACATCAATTTATATAAAGTACATAAATATCCACCTACAGTTCTTTTATGTTTTACGCATCACTATAATAATATTATACATTTATACCGTCTTTCAAACACATTTTCCATTCTTATGCCAAAATGAAAATATCTCGAGATTTTAACGAAAATATACCTTTTGACCTTCTCTGAAACGATTCTGACTATTTGCCTAGCAAGAATGACATATACATAAGAAAATTCAGTGCAAGCCATTGCGGATATTTATATGAAGAAGAAGATGCTACCTTACTTTCAGATGTTTATTTTATTGAATACAAAGTTATTATAAGCAAATCGTATCAAATATCAAAAGTAGCAACTTCTTGTTCCGTAATGTATCAAAATGATCAAAATATTCACCCCCAACCAACATTTAAAATATATGCAAATTCTGTTGTTATGTACAGCAGCTAGTACCTACCTATAAAACCGTCTTGTTGGTATTACATTTCATGATGTTCCTTTTTATCTTTTCAACAGCAGTAACTTCATCTTTCTTATTATTAATGTTTTCATCAAACTTTAAGTACAATTGTGAAATTATATATTATGCAAGTATTGTTTTATAGAGATCAGGTAAATATGTATGTATATTATAGAATTCAGAAATAATCGAAATTCTCTATTAGAGATATTTCAATCTCTCAACAGCGCTCGACATAGCTCGATGATTGAGATCTTGGGTATCGTCTGAGCTGTCAACATACCGCATCAGTTTAAATTAATGTCCATCCAACACATTGCTAATTAATTATTGAACTATATACGTTTGTACGTATATGCGCTAGATACGATGATTAAATGTCACTCAACTCTGCATATCACAGCGTATACGGCACGATGAATATTCCAACATCACTTTCCCGAACACTGGACCCACGATACGGCCACATCTTGCACTACATCATATCGCTCCAGAAGCGGTTCGCCCACAAGGGAATAACATATAAAGTTTCGCACATTGATTTCATGTGTTTAATCGCTGCACATATTTCGAATTGACGCAAATGCGTATTTAACTGGAATAGCAGCCGCCTCGTAGGATGGCTGTGTGATAAGGTCGGTTATATAATGCATTCCCGCTGTATTATAGCGGGCAGGGGAAATGTAGTGGCCAACTATGCACATTACACTAAATAACTGGAGTTACGTGTGTCGGGGGCCGGAAACCAACAACGGGCGCTCCGGTTAATGAATAGTTTGGGACATTATCGGGGGCAGAAAGTAAAACTAATTTCCTTGTGCGCGGATTTCAGAGTATACGAATGACTTTCTCTCTGTCTTTCACACGCGCGCAATAGAATTCCATTCCTTTATATACTATATATATATATAGCAAGGGCTTCTTCTTATGATAGTATCAACTGCGAAACCGACAATAACAGCGCTTGACCACGTTGCCAACGAAATTGAATTCAACCGTCAAAAAACAACCACCATTAATATTGGAACGAAATATCATATATACCTCATATATACCTATACCTATACTATACGGTGTATTATAACCAATTTAGAATAGATGGTCTGTTTTTATTTCGTTTCCATCTTCCACGGAATTACTAAATGATTTATTTGTTAAGTATGATGTGCTCATAAATAATTCCTGACCATAAAATAGCCATGGTTTGTTACGAGCGCACGTGTTTTGTTGCGTGTCGTTTCGGGCTCGAAAATAACCAAAACCAATTTTGTTGAATTATGATTCATTTGATCCAATCATATAGATACATATATGTATGTATATAGTTGTTTTTGCTTTTTTGTATACATAAAGCTATTTCCGAAATGATGTTCCTCGTACCCTAAATATTTAAATACAATCGGCTATTTTTTGTTTTCTTACAAAATTATAAAACTTGCATAAAGAAATATTTTATTTCATAGCTCAGCGAGAGTTATCTAAGTAATATAGGCACATAACATTTATTGTTGAGGTCATTTGCAATTTTAATCTCAGTGCGAACTCATGAAACGAATAACCCGAGTGTCCTTCAAGTTTTATGTAATAAGAGTAAACCCAGCGCGGTAATATCGTCAATGTTTCAGTGTAATTTTTCCGAAATTCGATTCGAAAGACGCTAGCGTCTCCGGTTCGGTTATGACCGCTTGGAGATACATTTAATGCTTTACGCAAATTGAATACTGAATAATTTACATCGAATGTGTCTCACACTTGCTTGGTGCACGCGTAATTATTTATTTTATAATTACAAGTTCATTTTGAAGATATAAACATTTGGAAATTAGGTACGCGTGTGGCATAATGCCAACTTTCGTCCTGGGTGCTGGTACCGAAAGCTTTCCGGTGTCATCGATGTATATCATTGTTATTTCACCGTAATTTATTTTTAAAAGTTTTATATCTACGCCACGTCATGTATACGAGCAGTTACGTTACCTTCCTCGCACACACAAACTACGTTTATGTTATTTATGATGGGCGACTTTAAAAATGTTATACATTTCTAGAAAATTGGTGTGTCGTAAATTACAGATTTTAGAAGTCAGAAATATACACTACCGTCTACGAAATGTATGGCTAATGCATTTTTCCACAATGTAAATGGCTGTCTCATAATAATATTACTCGTACAGCTAACGGATAATATATGTATTTTTGATTTATTTTGTAAATTAATTGTTATATTTAATTAAATCATTTTGATTTCATACCTACATACCTATAGCATGTGATATTGTTCACAGATTTTGAATTGTCACTTTTGAGGGAAAACAAAAAATAAGAAAGATGAAAACAAAAAAGCAGTAAAGAATGGTACGCCTACTTTAGCACGTTTTAATGAACGAAGCTTACTGGGTTGTAAGATACTGTTGCTGTTTCGGTCCATTTGATAATGGACACTGGTGTTTAGTGTTTTGTTGTACGTACCACAACTTGATTACATTGAGCGTTCTAATTTCTTCGTACACGAGCTCACTTTATTTACTTAAATGTGTAATGCTTAAACGCTCACTTAACTTGTAATACACCACATAATTGAAAAGACAATACAAATGCCGTCTTCTTAGGGAACTTACTTTCAGAAAGCGACATTTGTTTGTAGCGTCATATAAGAAAAATTTATTTATTAAATTATATCTACCTATATACATAAAACTCCTATGTTAATAAATTACTGTTGTATGCGCCGCTATAGGGAATAATATTGCTGGTTAAGCGTGGTACATATTTTTGCTTTCTTATACGAAGTAATAAAAGTAAATAATCATGAAAATATTCGATCCAGAGGATATATACCTTTGGATCTTCCCTGATTCGATTCTGACTATTTTTGGAATGATGTCTGTATGTGTGTGTGTGTGTGTGTGTGTGTGTGTGTGTGTGTGTGTGTGTGTGTGTGTGTGTGTGTGTGTTTGTATGTGTGTGAGCGCTCTGCAGTCTAAACGGTTGAAAGTAAAATTATGAAACTTTAAACAAACGACTTGTATAAGATCTAGATGTGCATGTATTTTTGAAAAGAACATTCAAATGAATTAGCAAAATATTAAACTAATATATTTGTTGTATGTATAAGAAAGTTCAGTGCAAGCCATTGCGGATATTGTTTCCTAGACAATGGTACTGAAACCTGCTCACGTACTGAAGTAAATCACAGGTGTAAAAAATCGTATTTGACCTAAGCTGGTTTCCAACAAATGTAAGTAGATTGCAATAGTTTGTTTATTATGATGTAGAAGCTTTAGCCACTAGACCACGGAGATACGTAATAAGTTTAAGCGTATGTTGAAATAAGTAGACGTGTGCATACAAAAGATGTACATACATATACTCGCGTGTATACAGACACATATACAACCGTTTTACTTACTTCACAGTGTATGGCTAAAGACCACAACATTAATTACATTATACTATATAGCACAGCAAGGGAAGCCGGTTCATCTTAGCGCCAAGGAGTTTCTTAATGTACGGCTACGGGCGGATTAGGTGTAATATTCGAGCTGAAATTACGTACCAAAACAATTACTCTTAACCGCTTTCCAAACAGCCTATATATACCTAGTTTGTTTCGAAACCACTCGTGTTTTCTGCACTACATACATACTATACTTGAACTTTATATGTCTGTGTACCATTGTCTATGCTTGAAAACAATCACATATGTACATATCGTTATATTTATTGTTACTTTCTTATACGAAATAATAAGTAAGTGTTGTAAAAAAAACCTACCTACAATATATCTTATTTTTATTGTTTTACTAATTTATAATTTTTTTATTAAATTTTGGAGCACTTTTTACTTTCTTATACGCAGTATATGTAAGTATTGTAATCATGAAAAATTTCGATCTCGAGATTTTAACGGAAATATACGTTTTGATCTTCCCTGAATCGATTCCGACTATTTTTGGAATGATGTCTGTCTGTGTGTGTATGTGAGCGCTATACAGGCCTAACGGCTAAAGGTAAAATTATGAAACTTCAATCCTAGCCAACTATTTGTTAATATGTAAATAATTTTTCAAATAAATCGGTTGAAAAAACATACGGACATATAGATAAAAATAACATACATATCTACATACATCAACAGTAAAATGATAAGTTTCCCGAAAAGGACAATTTTATTATTGAGATATACTCACTTGTTGAAAGCGAGTTGATCTGGAGGAACCTTTTCTTATATCAAACGCGAATGGTCTAGTATATATTTAAATAAAATTAATATTGAATTTAATATTGTTAAAAACCACTAGCGTCTGTAACTTAGCAATTTAGATGATTGTTCTATATTTTAAAATGTTCATATACTAGTCTACATTATTCCGCACTATGTAGCAACAATTTAACAACAATTTTATGCATTTTACATGTACTATATACGTTTAAAACAATGCAAAGTGGCTGGCGGTCGCCACTATACTGATTATTTCCGATCAAATTAGGACAGGTTTTCAAGAAATAACCAGAAAATGGGAATTAAATTCGGGTGCTATAGAAGTTAAACAAGGAGAGACATGATCTGTGACGTATTTTTATATGTATTGGTTTCTTATATTTACACGCATAGAATACACACATACATGCATATATAAATCACGTATACATTTGATATATGACAAAAATATTTTCGCTTATGGTAAAATAAACCAAAAATATATGTAAATATAATATTTATATATTTTTTTTTAGGTTTTAAGATCGTCTGGAGACATAATAATTCTAATACAATTTAATGAATAATTATAATTTAAGGAATGTTTAAAATTTTCAATTTTAATATCTTTTCTATCTAATAAAAATACATAAAAGAAAATTCAGTACAAAAGACTACAGATATTGCTCTATTATATCATGATAAAATTGAAAAATATTCTAGACTAATAATTGAAACAAATACACATCGCTCGGGCACAGAATGTCTATAGCGTACATATATATTTTTAAATTTTATTTTGTTTTTGTCAATCATTGTTCGTGACAATGGCCATGTTTGGTCAGTGTGTAGCAACCGATTTTTTTTCTATTTCTATCCGTCTATTGTTTATATTTTCATGCACGTCACAGCCAATGTGATTGGTTTTAAGCGAAATATACGTTTGCATGATGTGTGCCATTGACAAAATAGTAATTCGGACACAGCGAATAATTTGCACAAGTCTGCCGATGACGAAACTCGAGTAATTGAAAACCTTGCTACCTACACATTATTAGTTCTAGTAGTACTACATACATATATGTATGGATACGAGTATATATATTGAGAGCATGTTACCATATACCTACTTTGTTGAGTAAATATAATAGATTCGGGATTAGGTTTTTTGTGTTGGTACCACTTTCCCGACTAAACCATCGTTCTGCGATGTATACGATATACATACGTACACTCTGTATGAGCTATGCTTTCCACCTTCTACGTACATACTATATGGTGATTTTAAAATTCAACCTTTCAGAGATTTTGTTTTCTTCTTATTCTGTCTGTTTTGTTTGTTTTCTAACAAGCGCCTCTGTACTTTTGTGCATTAGTGGCGAAATTTTTCATCGTTGTTATTTCTTTTAAATTTTGGAGATGCTATGGTAGTTTTTGTTAAATCTGGTACAAATAGTTTTAATAGAAATATGCATCTCAAAATCATCAGTGCAAGTAACAATATTCAGAGCTCTATGATGATATGACTTTATAATACACGCGCTGCATGTCAAAGCGTCAGCTACCACGATGGCGGAAAAGAGAATAAAGCGATTTCGTATTTCGTAGCAGCTTACGGAAATTCCGCACACACACACACACAGACACAAATAGGAAGATCACTGCATCATTCCACGGTTCTAAATATCTATGGTGGCGCGCATAAGTCTGGTAATCGCAGACAAAATCCACAATCCGAGCCGCGCTGATCTCGGAAATAGAATATGGTAAAGAATTCACCGCACTATGGCTGTACCGTGTGCAGGTGAACCCTCTGTTGTTTCGCCGGCTTCTTATGTTATATTACGTGCAGCCGTCTCCGGATTTCGGCTGCGACGTATTTCAAATAAAATTTTTCGGGTTTCACCGAGTATCAACGGATATTTTTATGAATATGATTGGCAGATCACCTTCCGCCTACATTTACTTGGCGTCGTTTCTTGTATGAAAGACGACTATGTACTAGTAAAAGAATGTAACAACATTGTGTGAGAATACGTATATATGAATGTCCAGTAACTCACCGTATAGTGGCTCTATATTTTCGTTTCCTTCGTGCCCTTCTTAGCGATAGCGTGCGCAACTAAATCAAGCTGGAAGTGACCACTATCCGTTCGCACACGAGATTTTACAACCTTATGTTACAGCGTCACTGCAATGCCTGGGCCACAAGAATCTTCACTATAGTATTGCGATATCCTACCGGCGCAAAACACATCACCATTTGCCCTATTTATTTAGCACCAAGGAACATCGACGCGCACGTCATACTTCCCGTTATAATTAACAATAAGTTTAAAAAAATATTATAAGTATTTCCATCGTAATGTTATCAACATATTTGAAATTACTATAGATATATAGATTATAATGGCGTATTTAAATACATTACTCTAGAATTCTTGAAATTGGTCCACCTTTACAGATTCGATTCAGGGAAGGTCAAAACGTATATTTTCATTAAAATCACGAGATCGAATTTTTTCATGATTTATACTGCGTCTGAGAAAGTAAAAACGAGTGAAACATAACTGTGTGTCTATTTAAATTACACTAGAATGTATAAATTCAATAAAATTTTGATAGTGTAGCTGAAATGAATAGAAACAATATTGATAAAAATAGCTTTGTTTTAGTTGCTTTGGGGGCGGTAAAGCGTGAGGTCGCCAATATAGAGCGATATAAGTATATATCATATCAGTAATATTATAATCCTGGATTTATCCCATGGATTATATCCCCTATGAAGCACAGGTGTCCGCCACGAGCTTAGCAGAGCTGACAATTTAATACTTTTGAACATATATTTTCCATAGGCGTACGGCAATGGACATAAATAATTCTAAAAAATAAAAAGTTTCACACATATGTGTGTGCATGTGTAGACGCAAACAAACAAACAAACAATAAACGTTTCGATCGTCTCGTTAGTGGATTATAAAAATGTATTACTCATCGGTCATATTACGCCTTTGAAATTTTAAACGAAATTTGCAACGAGTATAAAACATTATAAATGTTCGCCGAACGGTGACGTATTGAACAAATGTAATGGGAACGACTGTAAATTAAATTTATATTCTCTGGCAGATGTCGTTTGTGTTTTACGGATGCATACTCTGATACTCTGTTTATCGAGTACGTGATCTTGAGTATTTACGAAATTTCTTATTGTTTTTCGTGTCTTTAAATTTATTATCAGCACGCGCAAGATTTCATCTCGCGCGTCTTCTCTTCCCTATTCCTTTCCTTCCCTTTCGTGATCAATCGTGCGCAAATTCATTTGCTTTGCAACACCCTCTTAAATCTTTAATATTATTCCCATCATGTTATCCCTAATTTTTATCTAATTAAATCACTAATAATTTATATAATCATCAAACTCGATATTGGAATCTTGTTAATTCACTCGCAAAATTGCTAAACGCTATTTTCTACATTAAAGAAAATATTTTACAATTCGCAATAAAAATCGTTCTTTCTATGCTTCCATCATTTAATTGATATGGCGA
Organism: Nebria brevicollis; assembly: GCA_944738965.1. NCBI lineage: Eukaryota > Metazoa > Arthropoda > Insecta > Coleoptera > Carabidae > Nebria > Nebria brevicollis. Next base: position 17,916,159 of record OX122898.1, on the reverse strand, counting down.
AATTGCAATATACACGTCAATATAAATTTCAAATCTCCAAATTCTGGGTTTTTAAAGCACGTCATTATTATTAATAAATATTTACAGAAAATACCAATGCAGATACCACGGTTTGCCAAAAAAAATAAACCATATTCGAAAGTTCATGTTTAATGATAAAAGAGTCAAGGTTTATAAATTAGGCTAACTTATCATATATTTGACAGTTCATGAGAAGATATTTCAAAGTCTCGACGCGAAATATATTAGTAAAGTAGGTACATACATGTTTAGTGAAATTTAATAAACATGATGTATTATACTTGTTTAGCGCTATTAACTACTTGTTTAGTAGTGAATGTATTCGGTAAGTTTTGGCGAACGTGTGTTAAGTGTTTATCATACATCAAATCATACTTTGTCGTTATATTTCAATATTACTATATGTATGTAACTATGCCATCTCGATAATAGTATTGTATTATTTGTCTAAAAGTACTTACACTGTCATATTATACGTGCTCTTACTGTTATATGTATATAACGATAATGGACATACTTTGAATTATTAACAATGAATCTCTTGATAGCTAATATCAGATGTAATTCTATTCATGTATCAACAAACGATTAGTTTATACTTTAGAATTGTTTATCATTTATTCAATCTATTCAATGCTAATAGAAAGGATAATTAAGATCTCGAACAAAGATATATGTTTATTGATCAGAGTTTTGAGAACATACATACATATATGCAATGACTTATGTTTTCATCTATTTAAACTTTGGGTTACAATTAACCAATTAAAAATATTAAGATTGATAAAATAATAATAATGTATAAAATATATTTGCAAAATAATAAGGCATAACTGGAGGTGACGATACAACAATTGATAAATTTCCACATACCATTCACATCAGACATTTCAATCGCAGCATATGCGGCGGAGCAATCATAAAACGCAATTATGTACTAACGGCTGCACACTGTACAGACGAGTAAGTCTCATAGACAAATTAACGCATTTAAATATATATAAATAAATAAATATATATATATATATATATATATATATATATATATATATATTTATTTATTTATTTATATATATATATATATATATATATATATATATATATATATATATATAGGTATATAAATATAATGAATTTTAAGCCTAAGCGCCAAATGGATGTCCGTAAGAGCTGGAAGTAACTCCAAGCACGAAGGAGGACAAGTTATCAAAGTTGCTGAAATAATTCAGCATCCAAAATATATTGGCTTGACGAAAGATTATGACATTTCTATTTTGAGAGTATGTAAAATTTCAGAAACGTTAAGAATGTTTGCGAGAAATTTTAATATTTCTAATGATGAGTGTATAATGGTGTACCTACTTGTGCCATCATAAATGTAAGCTAGTGAATGTTGGCGTCTGACTGTTGTGGAAATGAAATGTAGGTGTTTGTAGTGTATCAGAAAGCGGAATACGTGGGTGTATAAGCAGTGCGATATTGTATAAAATATCATGTATATATAGGTGAAAGTCAAATGAGATGATATGGCCTTATTGAAAGAATGTCGAATAAAATATTAACTAAAAAGATTTATGTGAGCCCGTCCTCGCAATAAGTGAATTTGATTGAGAATGAATTACGTGAAAGAAAAGTTTTGAACAAGAACATGTATGAAGAATGAAAAATAAAAATAAAATATGTTTCATGGTGGTTTAGTTAGAGCAACCTTTAACGTTTGGACGTAACATCAAGGCAATAACACTGCAGCCATCAGAAGTGAGTGCAGGTACGAAAGCGTTAATTTCCGGATGGGGAAAAGTGCAGGTTAGAATGAAAATGCATCAATTGTTAATTTGATATTTATATGTATGTATATCTCTTAAAGCCAAAGGATGTAAACTCGCCAAGTATCTTGCAAACAGTTGAAGTAGAAGTGATAAGTTTACAAGACTGTAAGGATCATTATAAACAGAATCCCGTTACCGACCGGATGTTCTGTGCATCAGCTGAAGGAAAAGACTCGTGCAAAGTATGTATCTACATTGAATTTCAATACGAATTGTGTTTTTCTCTTGTATACTTATTAACAATGTACAATATCTTTGAAATAACTATTCAAACGCTCGGGTCGAATTGATCAAGAGTGCATTATCGCAGTACAAGTACGTCATAGCCGTGTGCTTGGAATACGTAATAAGTTATTTAGACTGCGAGTTACAAATCCCGAGAAACAAATGCAATTTTACAAACAAACCATGCACTCGGTTGAGACAAGGCGATGTAATCATCGCGTGGAATTAAACATTCATCAGCCGTAAAATGTTTTCGTCATGTTATTTACTTACTTCTGCGAATTTCATCTTTTCTTTATGTATTTTCTTTACATACACACATATAATATTGAATATATTGCTGCTATTCTTAGAAATATAATAAATTCTATTCGGCTTTTTTTTTTAATTTAATCACAATTATAAAGCAAACACTTTTATCGCAAACTTAGAGATACTAGGTATAGGTACCTACATGTAAAATGAAACTAAACCATATTGCCTTTTTTTTCAAGGATCATTTTAAAACTATTTTAATAAAATATGATTATATGTACATATGGATATCCTTTGATACATTTCCTACTTTGAAAAGCGACATTTCCGTTTCTGTTTGTACATTCCCATTAAATTTAAACCAGGGTGACTCCGGTGGACCACTCATCACCAACAACAAACTTATCGGTTTGGTGTCTTGGGGACGCGGTTGCGGCAAAGCCAAATACCCAGGAGTCTATTCGAAGATATCCGAGCTCAAATCATGGATTGACTCAAATACCAGAGCTTAAATACCAAATGCAACTATGTATCAATTATTTATGTACGATATCAATTTATAAATAAATTTCATGAAAACATAATTTGATTTTTTTTTTGGGCAATTCACAAATAATTTTGTTATCTATGAAGGTCAATAAACAATATATAATTGATATCTATCAGTTGATTAATTTTGATAAGATTTAAGTATATAATCAGGGAAAAAATGAATTGCTTAAACTTCAAGATGTTACGATTGGTGCTTGGTTTGTGTTTATTAACGGTTACTTTTGGTAATTTTATTAATATTTTTATTCAAATGTAAAATTATATGCGTGTAGTTTAAAATGTTTTTTTTAATGTCAATATTGTTTTTATACATTTGTTGAATAAATTGTGTTTTAAAAGGATTCTCAATTCCTACGAATTTCCAAGGAAAGATTATCGGAGGTGAAGAAACGACAATTGAAAAATTCCCTTACCAAGTATCTTTCCAAAGTTATTCAGTCCATATTTGTGGAGGAAGCATTTTAAATGCCAATTCCATCTTAACTGCTGCTCACTGTACTGACGGGTATATTTTTAATGACATTTATTGTAGTTTGCTTACTCTAAAACCATTATATTACATAGACGTGTCCCTGACCATTTGTCTATACGAGCTGGCAGCACCAATAAAGAATTTTTCGGTCAAAGAATTAACGTTGTTAAAATTATTCAGCACGAAAAATACAACAGAATCAATAAAGATAATGACGTTTCCATTTTAAAGGTATGTTGGTGAAAGCTTTGATGTGCAATGAATACAATAATTTTTTTCCCGAAAGCTTGAGACCCCCCTAGAATTCGGACCTGCTGTCCAGCCAATCCAACTTCGAACTGAAGAAGTTGACCCTGCGGAAGGTATTGCCGCTGTAATCGCAGGATGGGGTCGCACTGTAGTAAGTTTCAGGCACAAATAGACTGTTTAAAGCACAAAGATGCCATCCTGTGTAAAATGTTTTGTGAGCTCATAGTTCTAATAGTTCACGTTTGTGTGTTAGGATGGCGTACCTGGAGGGCCGGATATCTTACGTTTCGTTGAAGTCTCAACGATAACATGGGCCGACTGTAAAGCCAAGTATACTGTAAACCCTTTAACCGAACGCATGTTGTGTTGCACTTCCGACGGGAAAGATTCATGCCAGGTAATACAGTCCCTTTATTCCAAATAAAAGGTACATACCTCATGTAATTGTTTGATGTAGGGAGATTCCGGTGGGCCACTAGTAGCTAACAATAGGCAAATTGGTGTTGTGTCCTGGGGCAAAGGTTGCGCTAATCCTAAATATCCAGGAGTGTACGCTAGCATTTCAAAATTACGTCCATGGATTGAACAACACGCTCAAGAATAATAATGTACATTCATATATCTTATTGCACTAATATAAATAAATAAAAACATTTTATATTGTAGTTTTGATTTTTAATTAAAAATATCTCCTACATATTCTACCTTGAACTTTAATCAATATATATATATATATATATATATATATATATATATATATATATATATATATATATATATATATATATATATTTTATCTACGAGAATTTAGTTTTAAAAGTGCTTATTATATAAGAATTATAGAACATTGTTCGAGTAGCAAGTAATCTGATGGAAAAAGTTATTCGTTAGTATATCTTATTTTGATTATTTTTTCCAACTCGTCTATTTATGTTGAGCACTTACCGAACGCGTATCTTGATGGAAAAAATCTATAAATATTGTGGCAACTTTTACTCATCAAAGATGTTTCTCTTGGTAGTGTGTGTAAGTTTGTTCGCCGTTGTTCTCGGTAAGATAAAAATTATTACAAACTTTTCATGTAGCGTCATATTTTTTAATTAATATTATATTTGTTAGTGCTTTTTAATTGCTTACTTTTTTTGTAATATCTCTACGAGTTCACAAATTTTTCCGACGCAATTTCGAGACTGTAACTTTCCTCTCAAAATTAATTACTTCAAGAGAATCTTTGGTTACAGGCGGGAAACTTGACGATGGTAGAATAATCGGCGGCGTTGAGACGACCATTGAGAAATTCCCTTATCAAATATCCTTGAGATATTTGGACGAGCATACATGTGGAGGTTCCATTGTTAATGCAAACACAATTATTACTGCAGCGCACTGCACTGATGGGTAAGTTGCAAGTGCGCACTTATTCCAAACGAAATCGATTAATGCTATTCGGAATTTCATTCTGGCTTTCGATATTCTATCTATACATATTTTGACTTGAGTCAGCATTATTGAGCAGCATCGCTGTTCAATCTAACGAAAATGAATTCACAGGAAATCCGCCAAGTATCTGGAAGTAAAGGCGGGCAGTGCGGACATCGAAGCTGGAGGACAGACAGTCAAGATCAAAGAGATCATCCAGCATGAACAATTCGATTCATATACGTACGACAATGACGTTTCCTTATTGAAAGTGAGTCTGTTATATTATTGTGTATATACAGACACACACACACACACACACACACACACACACACACACACACACACACACACACACACACACACACACACACACACACACACACACACACACACACACACACAGACAGACAAACAGACAGACAGACACACACGCACACACGCATACATACACACACACACACACAAACACACACACACACACACACACACACACACGCACGCACGCACGCACACACACACACACACATGGGATTAGGTGTGAAGTTATATATGTGTGTATATAAATATATAACAGCATATTGTTCGTTGTAGTTGGCTGAGCCATTGATTTTTGATATCACTAAACAACCTATTTCTCTGCAAGAATTAGAAGTGGTTCCAAATACTGAAGCTACAGTTTCTGGTTGGGGATATGTCGAGGTATTTTATTTATTAATGGTAAGTCAATTGATTCTAAAGAAATTTGTGTATAGGTGGGTGCAAGTAACAAACCAGATAAACTTCATAAAGTAGAGGTGAATATTGTTAGTGCTGAAGAATGTAACAGAGATTATGATGGAAAAACAACCTCAGCCATGTTATGCGCAAAGGCACCAGGAAAAGATGCTTGCCAGGTAAGAATGATGCAGATTTTAATTACGCCTTTCATAGCCAATTTTGTAAATTATTAAAATTCTACGTATGATTTTATTACATCCACTTAAATATCGACGACTAACTTAAATTATACTCAATTTATCTTCATATTTACGAAAAATATGTAGTATATATTAAATTAAAAAATGCATTAAAGTTGAGAGAGAGAGAGCCGTTTTTGTTGTCGTTGTGTTGTGTACGTTTTGCTACTGTGAATTCCGGACGAGTTCCAGTAAATAGGTACAAAATGGATCGCAAAACATACAAACTGCAAATGGACTCGTAAGAAAAACAAAATATTTCGAAACTCTTTTAAAATATCGTTCGGCACTTTAAAAGTTAACAAAATAAAAAAAAATAAAAAAAATGAGAAATACAGTGAACAGCTCGAGCTCGTGCTCGACCGGCGAACGAGTTATCGACGTATACATTCGCATGAAAGAAAAACGTAATTCGACGCGCGCGAATCGCTAAATGAAATTAACGACATGTAACCTGATTGCAGGAGAAAAAAAAAACACACACACACACATACACAAAATGTATATTATAGATTTCAGTGGCGATAATTCATGGTTATATTGAGCCAAACAAAATTAAATCTGGTTAAATTAAAAAAATTTTTTTCAGGGAGATTCTGGAGGACCATTAGTATCAAAAGGGAAACTTATCGGGGTCGTCTCCTGGGGAGAAGGATGCGCTGATTTTTCGCATCCTGGAGTCTATGCTAAAGTGTCTTACCTTTTGCCGTGGATCAAAATGAAATTACTTTCGTAAATAAATAATTTTTAAATCAATGTCCCGAATTTTACTACCAATATCCTGCATCGAATTATGCGTATTTTCTCCTAGTACTAGCTAAATGAAGATGTTCTAGAACAATCTCGTGGGACACATTCCAGCAATAGCTACGTATATATAGAACAGCTTCGAAATTAATCTGATTCTATTGTTATTCCAAGCAACACGTGGCGTACAAGCCCCCGAGCGTTTGATAATGTACAGAACATTATGATATTCACTTAACTTGCGCTATGCATGTATATAGATACTACGAATCTATTATTATATTTGTAACTTTCAATAACTAACCGAAAAGCCAATGCACACTCTCCGCAAATTCTAGAATCGATGCGAAAATAGCGCAAATTGTATCGTTATCTGTTTATGACCCGTTTGAAACTCATTTAATTTAATTAACAAAAGCGAAATAAAAACAATGGTAACTACCTATTTAATTAGAATACGATTGTATAATGACCCGGCCGGTGTCGTGATGCAAATGAATTAATAGAGTCTCTCGCTGGAATGGCGCGAATTTAATGATGTAGTTTTATTGTTCGAGTGAAATAGGGTGACTAACACCCACGGGCGAATGGGGTTAAATAAATAGGGATTTGGTTGGGTAGCTCACCCACACTTGTTTTTATTTGTATATTTTAAGCCAGCTTTTGAAAACGTGTTTAATTTTATGTTAGTAGCAAGTTTAAAGAAAGATAGCACTCAATCACAACGCGTACGACGTTGATGTGAAAGAAATGTTGTTACTTGATCAAATTTAATTAAGGCCATGATGGATTATACTTTAGCGCGTCTAGATATATCATACTTTGTATTATAATGTTGGAAATTTAGAATATTATGAAATTCATTTAGCGACTAAATGAGATATTTCAATAGATTCATATATCAATATTTCTTAATAAAATATTTACCTGCTTGTTGTATACTTGATTACAACATCAAGAGAGATTTTCGGGGTTTTGGGAATGTTTGCGAGATGTTTTAACATTTCTAAGACTACAAGGTATTGCTATGTGTACCATTGAAGCCATCGTTGTTAATGTATGTGGGAGTCAATGTTGAGTTTGACATTCAAGCATAAATATCCGCACTGTCTTGCGCTGAACTTTTCTATACGTAGTTTGCTTAAATAGGAGGGATATTCAAATATAAATTTTGAATAATTCAAGAATATTTTAATTATTCATTATGCTCTATTTTTTTATGTTTTATAATATACTAAAAATCCTACTTACAAGAAATACAAATATTGTTAGAAGTGTATTTAGTAAAATAGTATTATATTAAAAATGATTTTCTTGTACATTATTTGAAAAAAATATCTAACATAACTTGTGCGAAATATTAATTAATATCTTCATTTATTACTTATTTGAGATATTGCAGAAAACGGCAAAAAGTAACTACAGTAAACATGTATTTTCAGTTTGAATATTCTTTTCAACATCAACGCACATTTAACTCATATACATGTCATAAGTTTAAAGTTTTGTAGTTTTACTTACAACAGTACATAGGCAGGCAAGCAAACACACACACCGAAAATAATCAAATTCGTCTCAGGGAAGGTAAAATATCCAGATCGAACATTTTCATGATTCGTATAAGAAATGTATAAAGCATGCGACTGCTGGTAAAATGATATTTTTTTAAGTATTTGTGGTGTATCGAAGAGAGACAGGAAATGTATGCGATGTTGTACGTAATACGTATATAAAGATATGCTAGTTGAATAAATATTGAGGAAATATGATTTATTTGCTCTTAAATTAATACATTGCTATTATTATTATTATTACTATATTTATGTACATGATATTTTTATTCAAGTTTGAGGGGTGCAAATGTTTGGGAAGACTTAACAAATCTTATGACGGGATTAAGAAAAACTACAATTTTTATAATAATCTCATTATAAAATGACACATAATAAAACGTATAGTTCCTCATCATCAGGTGCTGATGCTGTGCTGACACATACTACATTTACGTACCTATAATACTTGTAACATTTACATATATAACCTTTTGGCACATATCACAACGAGTATCGAACTATCAACCATGTTTCGATTTGAGTTTAAGCTTAATGCCGCCATCTTTCGACGGCCTCACCATGTGTAACGGGTCCTTTCCGTACCGTGCGAACACCTCCTTCTTGAACAGCTCCAAGTGCCGTCGGTTCGCGCTGTTTTGGTTCTCGCGCCAAAGCGGCCGGCTGCGTTTGTGCTGCAGGCCCCAATGGCACGTGAACACCGGCGACAGCACATGAAACTCGTAATCGGCCACGAACATTTCATAAACCTAACAACAAGAAACATTCGCTGTGTATTTATCATGTGTCCTATTTGCATATTAAGCTCTACGTAATGCGCATGCGAAAGCTATATGCTAGATGGATATTTGAGGAAACGGAATAATTCCGTCATTCGTCGCTGAGATATTTTAAATTGGTTTACTGTGTTTTAGATAAAAAAAAAAAACGACGCCGCCGAACGAATCTACATCACTGATGATGACAGCCAGTGATACCGTCCGCGTTCGAAGAGTGACACAGACCGTCACATGGGATTCATACACTTCAACCCGTCAAAGTTTAGACAACGTTCACTAGCAGCAGTAAAAGACAAAACAATTCGTTATTAGGAATTTATTCAAAGTTCTTTTGAAGATTTTATATTTTAGAATGAAAACTAATAGATTCCAATTCAAAAAAAGAAAATATAATATATGTATATATATAACTATGTATGAAATAAGAAATAGTAGTAATTTAAAAAATTGAAACACGAAATGAAATGGTGTGTTTTTTTAACAATGTGCAAGAAGATGCTGCAAAATAAGTGCTATAAATAGTTTCTGGATTTTAATTTCACACCGAGTGTAATCTCAGAGTAGGTGGGTACAGAATAGTACAGTATAGTATAGTACATGCACTAGCACATCAAGGCACTAAGAACATAGGAAAATTGGTATTGCTAAGCATCAGATGGCAAGGAATCTTCAACTATGGTTTTCATACGAACGACAACAAAAGAGATAATGAAAGAGATTGGATTGTGCCCGCAGAGGACTCACTACACTCTTAATAATCAACGGTTGCAACGATGTTGTTCCATTATTAAAACGTGCACCGTTTCTTGAATAAAAAAATGTTGCTTTGTATTGTTATACACACACACGCACACATGTTCATTATGCGTATACAGGGATAAAACATAAGCACAATACAAAATGAATTTTTAAAGATACGCATGCACACACATATTTATAAAACAGACATGTTTACACGTATCATGATGATGCATTATATTAGCTAAATTGTATCGAAACATCAAAACACTAACGGAGAATAAACAGCCCGGAGCGCCATATTAGTGTGTGTGTATGTGTTATCATTAAATTTGTTTACGAGATACATTTAATTGTATCATAATTTATATTGAAACACACACACACACACACATGCACATGCTGTTGGCGGAAATCAGGTTCTAGGTATTACGCAACCATGTGTATGTATGTATGTATGTATGTACCTACGCTAGCGGCTGTCACTCTTTAATCAGTCTTTAAATTATTTAAGCATCCGTGCTTCCGAAATGCTCCGCCGCACGCCGCCTTCTGAATTATTGAGATTGGAATAATTATGATTAATTTACATTTGAGTTTTCTGAATACGTGTACATTCATCACTTAACCCGGCTTATCCGGCCGCGTTACACAATTATTTAATCCAATAACCGTGAATAATTTTCAGAATTAATTAAATTGCAGCCATATACCATGTATAGAATGTACATACATACATACATACATATATACGTAGACCGTGTTGTCTTATATTGCGTAATTCTTTTTCCCTCGACACGTACGTATGTATGTACATATGTATGTACATTGGAACATCCTATAATTAATTCGACTGACACAGCGACAAATTTCATTAGGAAAACTGTATAAAATTATATACGAATGTATGTACATATAAATGGTACAACTCTGTACTTTACGTCTATTCATTTTTAGTTTAGACATATTTGTCTGGATAAAAAATTAAAAACATGCAAGCAACAATATCTTAAAATAGCACTATAAGCATTTTATCAAGCATAAAATTCAAAATAAAATATAATACATTTACCTGTGTGTTTCTCGTAAAGCCATAGCCTAAGAAGCGCTCATCATGGGGTGGTACTGTATCCAGCGCCACATAAAACGGCTCGTACAAGAACTCAAAGTTGGTAACTCGATGACTTATGTGGACTTCTGGTCCATCTGCTACCATACTCTGCCACCTGCAACCCAAAATGCACACATGCCGCATATATATCTATAAAAAGCATCATCCTTCCATTCTATGTATCACCTCGAAATATTCGTCGCGTATTGGTTATAAATAAATACTTTATGGTGAAACGGTCTCGCCAATCCTTTATTAGCCAACCGCACCAAATCGCTCTTATTCGCCGGATAGCGAACACGTTCGTCCAGCTCATACGTCGGTATCACGTATGCACAACGACCTTCACAGCTTACGTGGCGCAAGAACTGATCGAGACCATCGGCCATCCGTAAGCTCGGGATAATATCAACATCTGTGAGAAAAACGTAACTGGTCTGGCAGTTCTTGCGCGCGAGATTCCGCAAATGATTCTGCGGATACGGATTTTTAAATCGCCATTTTGTGACGGACATCGGTCGCTTTTTCACTAGCTTCTGAATGCTGGCTTCCGGTTTCAAGCAATTCATGTTCCCCAGCTCGGCGAAATCAATTTGAACAGATGTCGGCATTTTTTCTTTGGGAAACGCAAAATGAAAACTAACTCGATCGCGAACGACGGCATGGCATCGTCTTAAGTACGCAATATACAGTGTTAAGAGTTTGAATTCATCGTCGCCGGCTGCGTAGACCGCCACCGATATTGGCCCGGTCCAATGGTGAGCAACTTGGACTAACGAATACAATTTCTCGATTGAGCTTTGAGTTGCGAGGCAAACAATGTACTTTTTGCTTAAAATAGTAAATCTATCACCGACTAGTGCGTAATCGAACATTTTGAACAAGTGCCGCGAATCCCAACGTCCCAGTCGTAAGTCTAAGTGTTGAAATGGCTGCTGCTGTTGCTCTTGCTGGTGGTCTTCTGTTATTGGTGCGTTTGCAGGTGTGTTGTTTAAGATATGCTGCTTGCATTGGGCCGCACTTGAGACAGGAGCTGCTTGGAGGGGGCCGGCTTTCGGTGGCAGTGGTGACGTGCAGTCGGGCCCGTGCATTAGGCGCACTGTTAAGAGGACGTTGTAAATTGTTAAGACTAGTACACTGACTATACTCAGGTTCCATAGTCGACATGCTGTCTGCAACAACGGAAACAACGTTGTTTACTTTATTATTCAAACCATCTATATACATATGTCTGTATATATTTGAAACATATTTGGGACATGGTATTAATGACAGCTATTAATTAAAATATATTAAAATATAATAGACGCATAATTAGTCATTGGCTTCACTATAATAAAGTACATCTAGATATATATGTATATAATCTAAATTTAAGGATAAGAAACCAGTAATTATACTGTAGCATAATGATTAATTACATAAAATTAGTTGTCTTTTGAAGAGTAACTTAATTAAAATTTTCAATTGTATCAAATTATAATTTAAAACATGCGCGACACAATCCGACACGTGTTACATATGAGTACTAAAAGAATGTTAAAAATACGTTTTATAAAAACAAACCGAAACCAGTACACTTATTGATTTAAGCAATTAGAACTGAAATAAAAACGTACCTGAACCATCGATTATAATCATTCGTTAATTGTTGCGAGCACAATTTGAGCGGAACAATATTTTGTTGTCAGCAAGCGCCGAAATCGTAGCGTACCCGAAGCACAGACCGCGACATTTTGTGATTATGTTACGCGACAGTCGGCGTGGATAGTTCGTTGAATTTGTTCGCATTTCACGTCACTGACACCGTACCCTATCCGGTGCACTAACAACAAAACGGTTTACGATTAACGGTCTTTGTAATCGAAAACCGAAGATTACAAAATAAACGAATCCTCCATTTAATTGCTTGTTGAACGTCGTCTGGTCGACGCTCGGTCGCGCATGAGCCGGAAACCGTTCGATATTCAACAGCACATGCGCCTTACTTTAAATAAATATTTTAAATTCTCATTATTATTGTAAATAATAAATTGATTCGTAGTAAATTTATTACACCTGTACAGATATCTGTACGTTTTTATTGCTATACCTAAATTTGATTCAAGGCGCTTTATCATATTTTCGCATTATTAATATACGAAAATAAATAAGATAGTCATAAAGATTTTCAATCTAGAAGTACCACTTTTGACCTTCTCTGAGTAGCGTCTGTATGTGTGTGTGTGTGTATGTATCAAACCGGAAGTGCATGTTTACTCTAGTCATTTTTGCGGTTTCTGCAATAACTCAAAAACGTTAACACTTATAGCAATTTAAAAAGTTTGCTGGTTACAAGAAAAACACTATTAATTTTTTTCCTTATCTTACTTATATTACCATAATTATGTAGATATAGAAAATTTTATTACGTAAATCATATCAACTATTCATGTCATATTTTTAATAGAAAAAATTTTATATTTCATATCTATTGTAAGATATGTATTTAGTGCAAAATTGTTTCAAAGATTAGTAAAATATATATAAAAAATTATATACTTAATCAAAATTTGTTTTATCTAACTAAAAAAAATTCGTAGAAGAAAATTCAATGCAAGAGACTGCAGTAATTTCATATTGCTGTACATGAAATAGCATAAGTAACGCGTCAAGCACACGCAAACCAGGACAAAATGTTTTTCGCTGCATGGAAATCGTTTTTGCAATGCAATGAAACGTCGAGCGCAAAATAATTAGTTATCACGGCGGACACATATACATAAAAACATAAATAGGACTTATGGCAATTAGTATCAGACGCAGCACCGAAAGCCACCGAAAAATATTCGACCTGAGCGCAGCGGACACGGAAAATGCATTTGCCCTGTCTGCCACAGTATTTACTTTTAATTCCGCGCGAAATGAATAATGTATACTAGATAGTGATTAGATCACACACAGAACGACTCGATAATGCATTCCACATTCCGCATTCCGCTCATGACTATACGAATAAGAACTGTGAGGAACTGAAAACCGCGAACAAAGGTGCACACCACTACCTACTCCTTTCAACTTTGGCTCTATTGATATTACGTCGTAAAACAAACTAGAAACTGAATTACAGAGTTTGTTTTTTGGTGCACCTACTTCTCGAGCAAAACTACAACAAGAACATTGGTGCTGTGTTTAAGAAGAACACAACTCGCTCATCAGGTCAACTTTATTGTGTTTTACGAATTTAACTTGTTAGTTCGGAACTTGTATTCAATTTACTACACGGAGATAGGTTTGTAGAATAATCCAAAAATAGCCTCCTAATGCGAAATTAAACAAAAAACTTAAAACCACAAGATGTCATTGGTTCTCGACTCAAGTAGAACTGCTCTGTCTAATTCCAAACCTTTTTACAACCTTATTTTAAGCGAAAGATTATAAATCGTTCATAAAAGCCATTTTAAATGTAGTCATAATTTATACTGAGATGCAACAAGTTATGAAGTTTTAAAATATAAAATAAATATAAACGAGTACTCCAACTAATAGACGATGTTCTATCAAAGAGAATTTATTTAAATAAATAAATTCTCTTTGATTCTATCGTATGGTTTTTTCGCCAGAATACAGCTTTAGTTGTATAAAGTATTGTACCATTTTTTTTTCAAGCAAAGGATAACTTTGTTAGTGGGAGCAACAAGATTCATTATAGAAAACTAACGCTCTGTTATTTCGAAACAGACCATCGATCGTCTTATACGAATTTTTAGGAAGTTACGTGATTTTGTCGGGAATTAACGTACATATAGCAAATGGTTTTAATTTTGAATTTCCAAACTCAAATCAAATTTATTTAACTTAATTCTAACACCTAACGAAAATATCTGCAGTATCATGCACCGAACTTTCTTATCCGCATATGGGTTAAACCATATCGTAGTTACATTATTTTTCTAATTTATAATATTCGTTCTAACATTTAGTTCGCTTTTACAGTAAATATATTTCTTAGAAACAATATAAAATGTCAAACTTCAAATTATTTAAGTCTATTTTGTTAAACAATTGACAGGCGCAGATGATACGATTTATGTAAAATATATATAATAAGCAGAAATTTAATTTGAAGCCATTACTCTTTTTGGAAAAATAATTCAAACAAAAGTTGTGCTAAATATAAATACCTTTAATTTTTGTTCATGAAATTTTTCTGTAACTGTAACCATTTTTGAGTAATTGCAGAAAATGCAAAAATTGACTAGAGTAAACAGGCACTTCCGCTTTGAATATTTTTTTCAAAAATAGGAGGTGCACACCTCAGGCATATGCAAATCTTAAGTTTAAAGTTTCATAATTTTAGCTTCAACCGTTTAGGCTGTAGAGAACATA
This sequence comes from Nebria brevicollis, assembly GCA_944738965.1. Taxonomy (NCBI): domain Eukaryota; kingdom Metazoa; phylum Arthropoda; class Insecta; order Coleoptera; family Carabidae; genus Nebria; species Nebria brevicollis. The sequence continues at coordinate 17,900,864 of OX122898.1, read as the reverse complement.
CACACACACACACACACACACACACACACACACACACACACACACACACACACACACAGACACACACACACACACACATATACACACAGACGGACGTCATTCCAAAAATAGTTGGAATCGATTCAGGGAAGGTCAAAACGTATATTTCCGTTAAAATCTCAAGATCGAAATTTTTCATGATTACAATACTTACTTATACTGCGTATAAGAAAGTAAAAAGCATTCAGAAATATATTAAAAATTATATTTAATTGAACTACTCAAAATTAGTATATGCATATTTTAACTAAATGCGTATGAGAAAGTTTAGTGCGAATATTTTTCATATGTCTTAAAACCTTTTCCGCCCATATACCCGTTGGTGATTGGAGAAGACTTGGGACACAAATTAGTTCGCGCCTATATAAATCTGTTGTCAGCATTTTAATTCCGTCGCCTGTAAGGCTCGCCCATAAAGGTAGATCGCAAGTAGTAAAGTTACTGGCAAGGTAATTCGATTCGGAATTTCGGATGCACGCAGAAAGTTTTATGGTCCATGATAAAGTGTTAGGAAATAAATTTTTTGTTGGATCTAATATACAGCGGTGCGCCGAGCAACACATGCGACGTAAAATAATGTATAATATGTGAGCTGATACATAAAATAATGTATGAGGAACTCACGCTGTATATTATCCAGAAAGAAATTTGTGACACCTTAAAATAATACAGTCTTGTTATATTATGTAAAACAGTGAACGTTTTTACATGAAATACTTGCATCAATACTTATTATTCTATGTACCCCGTACAAGATTACAAACAACAGTGTTTGAACATGTTTACTTTCTTATACGAAGTAATAAGTCAATATTGTAAACATGAAAAAATTCAATCTAGAGATTTGAATGGATATAGAATAGAATTTGGTGCCGCCACTCACCCATAATTGTTCTACAGTTTCTGTAATATCACCGAACAGCTGCACAGGAAGATAGTTATAATAAAAATTAATTGTATTAATATTTCGCACAACTTTTGTTTTTTTTTTTTCAAAATTACGCGTAAATTTGTTTGCCACTATATTCTATAATTTAAAAATAGCTTAACATGTCACAATATATACGCAAAAAGGAAGTCACATGTAACACCGACAAAAAGTACAGAAAAATAAAACGTATCTCTATAGAAAATACGATAAAAAAAAGATCTATATACTTTGCCAAGAGTCAGTAGAGCGATTAATTTAAAACAATTGTCAAAATTTATATATTTTTCTTTTATTATCATTATATTTTATTAAAATGTTTCGTTGTCGTGAGATGAAATTGAACATTCTGCTTCGCATAGTCTTGTCCGCTAACAAACCGAGTTTACATTTGTCTTTAATTATAATCTAATATGCCGTTTGCAGTTGTTTCGTGAACAGTGTTAATTAACTTATTGAACAAGCAGCACATTGGTTTTAAAATGTAATTTTAAAATATCTTCAATGTTTATAATAAATGTCAAGTATTTAACTAAATAACAAATTAGACTCACATTATATTTAGTAATCATTGATATTAGATGGGTTTTTAGTTTATTTTAAAATATAAAAAAAAGCATAATAAATAATATTTTCTTGCATTATTTAAATATTTTATTTTAATATAAATCCTATCTAAACAAAGAAAGTAGAATACAACGGATATTTTATAAATTAATTATTTGATTTAAATATTTCAAAATATAATTCTGTATATACAAGTATACCTCTCTGAAGATGTGACGTGTGGCGGACAAAAGTAAGTAGGTATAACGACGATACCGCCTAGTGCTCATAGATGGCTCACCAATTAAACAAAACTAACTACAGAGCTCAAACTTGAAGTTTTTGTAGTGATATCAAAACAAAAAACCTAAACTTCCAAAAGAATAGTCAAGATGAGTGGATTTCAATTTAATTTCAAAACAATGAACGCGTACGAAGTACACAAAGCAATAATAAACACATACATACTAAAACAACCTGGTGATACCGCTCTACTTGAGCGCGACACAAGTAACGATAAAAGAGACATTGACGTACTTAAAGAGAACCATCAGTTTTTATGGGACGACGAACCATCAACATGGGAAGAACAGCTTGCGAAAAAGTACTACGATAAACTATTTAAAGAATACTGCATTTGTGATTTGAAATATTATAAAGAAAACAAGGTTAGCGACCACTCATCCAATTTCACGTACATCTGTTTAACAATATAAATATATTAAGGTAGCACTACGCTGGAGAACTGAAAAAGAAGTTGTCACAGGAAAAGGACAATTTGTTTGTGGGGACAAAAAATGCCCATCGGCAGATGGACTAAAAACCTGGGAAGTTAATTTCGGTTATGTAGAGAACCATTTGAAGAAAAATGCTTTGGTTAAATTGCGTATGTATTTTTACCCGCTAATTAATAGATGGTAACTTTAATAAATATTTGTTTAGGTCTTTGTTCGGCATGCTCTTTAAAATTAAATTATCGGGTCAAGAAACGCGAAATTAAACGCCTTGGGAAGAAAAAACCAAAAACGGACAAATCTAAAGATGCTGAACTGAGTTCCAATGAAGAATCTAGTTCGACTGTTACAGAAATTAAAACTAAAGTCGCTAATGAAACATTATGGGCGCAGCCTCAAAACGTAATAGAAAAATCACGCGAAGAAGAATTCGAAGAATACCTTGAAGAATTATTATTCTAAATTGTGTAAATATTGTAAATATTAATCTAGGATTAAAATCATTTATTTATAAATCTACAAAATATTGCCTTTATATTCTAAAACCTGTCGTAGCTTTTTAAGCTTACGTTCCTTCCTCGTTTCTTCACGGTGGTGGAAATATTTCTCCCTAAAATCAGATGGAACATCTTCCAAAATTGCGTCCTCATCTTCTTTAGAGATTTTTTCGTACGTTAACAGACGTCTAGACGTGTGTTTACTCAATGTTTGTTCACAATTTGAAAGTAATCGCAAGCAAGGGTGAGAAGGTAGACTGGATTCGTTATAATCTAATCTGTAACATTAATGAATAACCTAAAAATCGTAAGATTTATAACTTAAAATTACCTAAAAACGGGAAACCAACACACTAAACGTCCGTGCATTTTCAAATACTTCGTCGCGAATATCAACAGGTCCATATACAATTTTGATAAACCATACTCAACTTTGGCGGGAATGTGAGTGTCTAAATGTTCATCGTTTATTTCGTAATTGTCCTTGTGAATTCCGATTCGTTCAGTTGACTCTCGTATCCCATATGGAGCTATACGTTTTTTGTTTTTTAATAAATGATACTAGCCTAAGGCAAAAATAGACTTACGATCTGTTATAATGGCATCAAATTCGAAACCTTTTCTCCATAACGGCAAAGCAAAATCATTAACAACAACATCAAGATACTGCTGTTGTAATCCATACTGTTTCATATTCGTTAAAATACTTTCATCTTGCGCTCGTTTCTATAATATATTCCATTATTAAAATAAATTACACAAATACAATATATTGAATTATTTGATAATTTTCGGAGCTAAAACTCTAATTTGCACTGGATGGCTTAAATAAGATATAAAAAAACATACACCTCTTGTTTGATGCGAGTCGGCCGTGTCTTTGCATGTAACATTAAATAATCTATATCAGTCCCGAATACGTAGCCGCCAAATTGAGCTGCGGCAATCAGTAACGAGCCGCTACCAACGAACGGGTCCAAAATTAAATCGCCTCGTTTGACTTGACCGTGATTTGCCATTAATAGCGATAATTGTGCATCCATACTTGTATTCCCAATAAATTTTCGTGTTTTAAGCGATAGTTTACTGATCAGTTGCCGCAATCCATTGGAAATCTAGTTAATTATTAAATATATTTTAATTAAATATTACTATGATGGGAATTAAGAATTGTACCCAACGTCCAAAAAATACTTCGTATGGTTGTTCTGGTGATGAATTTGGTTCGGTGCCATAATACTCAATGTACTGCATTAGTAAATCAGGATTTTTTAAACTAACTGAGCCACTAACTGGTAAGTAACTGAATGCCTAAAGAAATGTTTATTCATATTTTCTAATATGTTAACTCAAAATATGTTTATAGCATACCTCAATTTTCTCGATTTTTTCACCTTGTGAGAAATGGCGGCAAAATGTTTCGACTTCTATTTTAAAAGTTTTCTCTGAATTGAAATGCGATGCTAGTTCACCTTGTGGTAAATTTTGTAATTTTTCATGTAAACTTGAGATATCTGAAGCATGCGCCCACAGCTCTTGGCAGGATCGTAGCGACACTGACCTACTTGCTAAGATTTTTAATTCGTTTTCATTTGGAAACTGAACAATCCAGAATGGTTGCTACAAATATATAACGATTCAAATAAACTGTCTTTATGTTATATATTTTGTAGCAACTTACCTCCTTGGTAGGTTCTTCAACGAATTTCATTGTTAACTTAAATGCGGATAAAATGGAATATATTTCCTAAAATAGACGTAGATATTAATAAAAATTCAGTAAATTATTAAGTGCTTTGTTTACACTAAATCTAAAGTCGACATGTTCCTGTGCGAACCACAGTAAATATTTCTTCCAACTTTTATTCATGCTTAACCTATGTTCTCCCTACGTTGTTCAACTAGAAAATTATAAAATCATTAAATGCGAGTTCGTCCCCACTATTTTAGCGGAATATGTGGAGTGCGTTTTGTGATTGGTCTATTTGGATTGGGCTCTATATTGCCACATGTAGTTCCGCGTTGTCACACCGCCGCTGTTGTTCACTAAATTCAAAATACTTACAGTACACTATTTACTTATAATCGCTATTTTCATCAATTAGAGGCTTTAATTAGTTTGGCAGAACTTTAATTTTTATATATTCAAAATCTCTAATGTATAAAAATCTGACTGATCTGTATCGATTTTAAAACGTTTTTGTTCTAAAGTTTCGCAAAAATCTTTTCCATTTCTTAAAAATTGTGGTAATGGGTATTAACGGAACGTTAAAGTCTCCATGTATTTCATATAAAATTCATAGCTGTTATAGTGGAAATTATTTAAATTTTCATTTGTTAAGAACTTTTAAATTCAACGCTTAACAGAACCAAAAGTGATTCTATATCCTTGGCATGTATAGTGGCAATGCAAGGTTTCGCAAAATTCTCCCGCTATACTCTTTAAATTCAGGTCGTACCACAATTACTTCATTTCTCAGCCATTTACACAATGCTAATATCTTATATTGCTATGCCAGGTTTTATATGTATGTATAGATTCCGTTTCGATTTAGTTGGACCGTTTCTGTTGAGATGGCGTTGTTTGGAAAACAGTTTTAGTGCGAGGTAGTTAGGGGATGCTCCTAGAAATTTGCCCGTATTGGCCATGGCAAAATTGCGATAAGGGTCGCACGTAGTCTGCCTCCGACACTCGGAGGGAGAAAGTGTTTTACGGGTTTGTCTATATAACGGGCGCTAAATTATCCATTTGTGTTGACTGGAAACTGGAGGATCCATTAAAGTCACCACCAGCAAGCAGCAACAGTTTAGAAATGGAAAGCTTAAGGTATATATATAAGTTGGATTTCTTAAATCGCTACAAATATATATTTGGCAATAATTCAAAAAAAAAAAATGTTTAGGTCTTTTATATTCCTGAAAAACTGAAAGGATTGCTAATTTATTCAAAGGCAATTTAGATCTAGTTAGATTAGTATAAATCGTGTAACTAGTACATAATACTACTTATATCTTGATTGATGATTTTAGAAATAATCTTTTTGTTGTTTTAAATCGGATTTAATATATAAGAAAAATGTATTTAGTGTTTAAATTATAAAAAAAATTTTAATTTTTTAAATATATTTTTTCGCAGTATGTTTTTTGTGTAACATTATTATATAGGTATTAATCCAATTAATAAAATTTGTATTTTTTGGCAATATAAATGATTAAACTAATTTTCTACTTGTTCTTATTCAAGTTATTAATTTTCTGGCCCAAACTATTAATATTGCAAGAATTTAATCTATTTTGGTATATAAATTTTGGGCGTTAGTTATTTGCGTGCTTATGTTCTCTAAAACGGAACCATACATGTGTATGTATGTACATACGCGATAATGTTTAATATGTTACGATGTATTTTAGATGTACACAAATGATAAATTTACCCTAAAATTATACTAAAAATCAAACAATCAAAACGTTATTTCTACAGTAAATTTGCTTATGAATTTCAAAAATATATATGATAATAAATAACCTGTTTAGTTGATTATGTTTGTAGTATTTGGCGGTAAATTTTAATATGAGCAAAAACTGTGTATTTCTAATTAAGCCCCTCGATATTTGAATGCGAAATTTCATCAATGTTTATACATATATTTGTAACATAAATTATAATATAGAATGTACCTTTTGTATACGGCCGGCCGGTCGCCTATAAACCTATGTAATTCGGAGCACAACCCCAAAAGATCTCGAAATCGTAAAGGGAAAATTAAATTATTACCGAACCACAGCGTGTTATTGGAAATTCATTACCAACAGTTACAATTTCATTCAAACATCAATTTATTTTTGGATTTGCATATCACGCCATACATCACACAAATATGCATTAAAACGTTAAAAGTTTACTCTGTAGATCACGTTCTCAGGTTTAATAAATTTTCTAAATTTGGATTGATATTTTTTATGATTTGCCCTGTCGTCAAACATGATTGGCTATTATATTTGCCCGATCAATATTCAACGATATATACGATAGGTACCTGTACGAAAGCATTATATTCTTTTATAAATTTATTTTACCGTGCTGGCTGCTGGCATTTGCAACTGACCAAACCAAAAGACAAATGATGTGGCCTCTAGATCAATATCCACACATACCACATATAACTTGCCTCATTCATCATATGAATTGGCCATTTCAAAAAAACACATATACCAAGAAAAACAAATATATATATATATATATATATATATATATATATATATATATAAATTTTTTTTGAAGAATCATGTGTTCAATATATAATAATAATTTGCACAAATGCAGCTTTTAGTTGATTATGTTTTTGATTTTCTTGAGAATGTTAGTTCCTAGAGACAAATGTAAAATGGAAAAAGTCATAATAGTCGAAGGACACACTACAGCTACAGGTTCCTTTATATGAAATGTTATGCAAATTTTATCGTCGAAAATAGAACGCCTTGAACATTTTTATAGGACATTATTGATCTGATTTAGCAATTCCAAGTTATTAATTAATATTATGATTCATGCCAATTCTTTCATATTGATTCCCTGCACTTATAATATATTAGTTAATGTATTATATTTATATATTTATAATAAATAGAAATTAAGGAAGCGAATATTTGTAATATGTGGTGATGTGCCTGATTAATTTCAAATAATAATATAACAAAGAAATAATCAGACACTATAATCATTAGCGGTAATAGTTTGTGAATATTCATATTGTATTGTGGTGGTTGTATTATGTAAATGATGGGTGTATGCATGCCGCCTCGCGATAGATATTCATTGCTATTTCCGATGTTTCGAAATAACAGAAGCACACGTGATTGTGATTGAAATGCCTACTTATTGGTGCTTGTTGAAAATTTTAATTATACGCGTGAATAAAATATTTCCAATATCATTCGTTCTACGTATTTTGTTTAGTTATTCAAAAACACATATTCAATTATGCAAGAACATTTTTTTTTTATTTTACTAACCTTTGAAACACTTTTTCACTAAATTTATTTCTTACAAAAGATATTAAATGTCAAATTACAAATTATTTTAGTCTATTTTTTTAAACAACTGATAGGCATAGTTAATACGACTTATGTTTAAAAAAAATGTTTTTCCTAAAATTGTGCCAAATATTACTATCTTTCATTTTTATTGTAACTATTTTACTGCAAGTGCAGCCGTTTCGATAATATTACAGAAACTGTATTCAAACCGAAGAGAGAGAGAGAGATGTCATTTCAAAAATAGTCAGATATGATTCGGGAAAGGTTAAAAGTTAAAATCTCGAGATCGAATATTTTAATAATTATACTTAATACTTACTTATTACATCGTATAAGATAATAAAAAGCGCGTGCTTTTTTATATCCATCAATATATATTATAAAATTACACATTCAAGATGTGCTGGGCGTTATCGGCAGCCTATAAAATAAAGTACCTATATATGTATATCGCTAAGTTTATTTTAATATAGTAGCCAGGGATGTTAAAGAAAGCAGTTAATGTTTAATCGTTTAACGTTTAACGTCGTGCACCCATACATTTACCTATATTTATATAAAAGGTCGTTAAACCGTATACTATCACACACAATTGTTATATATTGAGCCACCCCTATGATTTATACTAAAATAGGTAATAACAACCACTACTATATTACAGAACTTTAGAACGCTGCGCCGCGCAGTGCCGCGCCGGGAACAGGATTACGTTAATGAGAAAATCCAGTGCCACTGAAACATTAGTCACTTTTCGCATTTGAAAAATTAACTAACCCGCGACAAATAGACACCACACCGCCATTTCAAATAACTGCTATGGAAGCGGAATTAACATTTGTGACTAATGTCACCGAATTCGCGTCGTTAAGTGGTTCAAAACTAGTGTGGCGTTCTCTTAAATGTGTGTTTTTTATTTTATTGTACAGATTCAGACGTGGCAACAAGTGAAGGTATCCGAAAAAGAAAAGAAGCACTTGGTGAGAGTGAAGAACGGACGTAGTTCGTCGCCGAATTAGGTTACCGTCGCATCGCAGCAAGCGACAACAGAAGCACTACGGCGCGCTACGAAATGGGCAAGGGCGACAAGCGGAGTCTGACACATCGGACAGATGGTGGTGAGTGATATATATTCAATTTGTGCATCAAGAGCACGAATACATGTTGTGTCTTTTGAACACAGTTGCCCGACAATTTTCGTTTTTAAATCGATGAAGCAGCGCAACGCTGCTTCATTATTATATATATATATATAAATGTATGTAGCTTTAAAAGCTTTCGCCCATAGATTACTGCAATTTGGTTAACAAAAATCGCTGTTTGTCGCATATGCGCTAAACAGACTATCAGGGCACTCGCTGCTAATGCCGCGTAACACCATTACTAAATAGATATGCATTTTAAAAAGTAGTTTATTAAATATGAATCAAATGGCTCTAGTAGCAGAGAAAAACAGTTGACGACTGCGTGACCATGGCAACTGTCAATGACATCCATATCCGAGCACGGTGATACGCGGAAGCACTTAAAAGCGAACGGAAGATCTGCTACATACATATCTCCTCCATCAGCTACGAAAAGTTGCAAAACTAGATGAAATGTACTATAATAGATGTGTTGGTAGTTTCTATTTTTATCCAATGTCTGTAATATTTGAATCGCAACAACGACTTGAAGAGCTTTGGCTTGTACAATTATTGATCAAACAAATATAACACGAACCCCTCTAGTCTATTTTATACATAGCGATTTTCAGATAACTCTAATCGGCGAATAAAAGCAGATACATTTTCTGCACGATTTTGTCGAAGCAATAACAAAAACACCGGAAATTGGCGAATCACAAATCAAATTTAGCTAAATATAGATGTATGTACGATGTATGTATTACTACCTTTTACCCATATGCATACAGTTTATTTGCAAGAACCCCTTTACGTAACGTGGCTCGTGGGATTAAATAATTTACGTGAAATAAATTTTCTTAATTAAAAACGTGCAGGACGTTCGTAATAAATGCGCACATGATAAGTAGTAGCATAAATTGCATTCTCTATGTTGTCATTATGTACTATATCCGACACTTATCTGTTGAATTTGTCGCAAAGTACACTTTTTTTGCGACTGGGTAATTTTGTTCAGTACGTTTTTGTTGACGAGATGACGCAAGCGTTTATAGTTTTCGTAAATAATCAGTGTCACCAGCATCAGTGCCATGTGGCAAATGTCATTGCCGAATAATATACGACCTGTCGAAAGGACGGATGTGGTTAGATGCGCCATAACACAATACTTGCCCATTTGATGCCCCTATGATAAATGTTGGAACGCATTTCCGCTACCGTTCCAATATCACTCGTCAACATTTTCTTTAAAATAATCATTCTATTTCGCTAAAACTTACAAGGATTGATAGACACTTTTTGTTTCCATTTCGACGATCGTTTTTTCAGTCTTCAATAGACGGAAATGAATCATTTTCATCATATATTGAAAGGCACTAGCGGAAGGTCCTGGCTTATTTGGTGACAGAGGTACCCTCGGACAAATGGGCTCGCGTTCAACGAAAGTCTCGGCCGTGGTTCGGTGGCAGTTACTAGTTAACCAGAACCGGCGATGTCGCGGTGCCGTACGGTCGCCATAGTAACATGTTCGGGGTCTGGCTTCGGTGGCTTTTATTGGGATATCATGAGGCACTCTTCAAACCAGCCCCCATCTTGTCAGTGTCTCTTTAACTTTAATTCGCTTGTAATAGTATTCCTCTTTCTTGTTCGGCGGATTAATAAAATAATATGTATGTATGTGGGCATTAGTTGTGACCTCTGTCTGTATTAGGTATGTACGTGGCGCAATTTTGTCGTAGTATGCGCACACGTTAGTCGCGCACTATTTCAATAATGATTGTGTGATGTAACTCGTTATAGTATATTATGAAAATCTAATATTGGAAATTTAATTTTATGCCTGCTATTTCATATAATTACATTCTAAGTTTACATGTTATGTATAATTACTTGCCAGCTGTGCATCAACTTTGAAAAGTGTTTTCAGACTGGCATATTTCACCGCTAAACAAAATTAAGGAATATATATGTGTTTTATTGTATTAGAATTACAATTATTACTACTATGTTTTTATATAAATGATTAACTATCTATTATCCTGTGTACAAATGATAGAAATGAGTTTTATTATATAGTAATACTTAATAATAATATACATACATGTATCATTCGACACAAACTTAATATATAATAATACAATCACTGGAAGGAACTATTTATTAAATGCTGATTGGAGCGTATATCATCCAAATAAAAACATATACACACATGCACCGAAGTAAGTCTTTCAATAACACTCCAGTTTATTAAAAGCTGCACTTCTATTCAGGCGATGAAACATCATTACGCGGCAGTGATAATGACAATCTTCTCTACTACTACTATCTACTTTCCTCTCATGATTGGTCGTAAAACATTTGCGCAGCGTTGAGAGCTGCGGCGGTCACCTCCCGACTGCACGGATTGACATCCCAGAATGATCCCGGGCAGCCGAGCCGCTCAAAGCAATTGGAACGCACTTGTTGCGATGCAGGACTGCAGCAAGAAATTATCGCCCAAACGCAGCGATTCGGACCTTCTTGCTTAACGGGGGTCTGGCGACTTGCCTCCGGTCTTCTAGTGGTCACTCGTGGCGTGTCGTACTTGGGTTGGAGTTGCTGTTCAGGCACCTGAGATTGTTCAGGAAAAGCTGGAGCCTGAGTTGCTTGTGGAACAAAACTCGAAGCTTGAGTTGACATGGTTTCGTCGCCCAGACTCGGTCGATGTATAAGAGGGGGTGTTGGAGGTTTACGTGGTCGTTGCATGGGTGTTTTGACAGGAGGGGCATCTTGGCCGACAACTCCCCAAATACGTCTATCATCTGGAACATTAATTCGGGAGCCAATAACTACTCCAGAGTCTGTTGGAGTTTCAGTTGTTGCTTGGTTTGATGGGCGATTTTTGACCGGAGTGCCAGGGTTGAATAGGATTGGTTTCGCAGGGAAAAAGACTGGAATACGACGTGGGTTTCCCCAAATTGGAACCCAGTAGGGCAAATGAGACGCTGATATCTGAAATGTGGTTTGATGCACTACAGCAGTTGAGGCAGGCGTATTTCCGTGCCAGGCGATGTATTCCCGACGGTCTCTGGTCTGGGGATGGAGAGACTGTGCTAGTTCAAAATTCTGGTTGGGTGTTTCTTTTAATGTTTGGCGTTTTCGACGTGGTGTATTTATAATGGCAACACCATGGTGGCGGTATGTATTAATTGGTTCGCTTGGCGTCTGACGATTTTGCAGCATGTTCTTCGGCATTTCAGAATCTTGTGTTGGTGTATGTACGTCAAGGTCATTCTCCACATGTTCAGAATCTCGGTGCGATTCCGTGTCGATGGCGCCCTCGGCACAACCCACTTGCAGTTCACCTTGATGCTGGTTCTTGTCATGTGTAACCGGCACGTTGAAGCGATGATGATGGCCATCGAGGTGCACTCGGTGTAGCTGTTTGTCGACGTCCGCGTGTTCGGTGATGGCGATGGCCCGGTCCCGCCGCGGCTGTTGCTCGTATTGATCTTGGGAGAATTTTCGTGGCGTTGCGGCCGTGCCCGCCACCAACACCAGCACCGTTACGGCCGCTGACAGCAGCATCGCGCGCCCTTCCACACCAGACATCCTGCAACCGAAAGGGCATCATGTTATACATTATACAGGCATACATATATAATAGGAATACAAATTCAAGTGACACAATTTTGCACACAGTAGTATGGATGCGATACGCAACCGGCAACTAGCAGCCGGCGCCGTCAATTGCCAGCGGCATCAACCACACTCTCATCAAATACGAGCCAGCAGTAATGGCATCATTCACACATACACACGTGCACTCATTTCAATAAAGCGCCTCAACTTTTCTGCATGTCCACGCGTTTAAATAGCCATCTACGGAGATTTATCGCTCAAAATGGCTTATTATTGCATCAATAATTGCTCGCAATATATATATTTTTTTTTTCATTCCGTTGAATTATCTAAGCATATATGTACATACATATGTATATGACATAACACTATATATGTATTCTGAAGGAAAAACAACAATTATAATTTGATTGAAACACGACTGTGACTTTGGTTTTTTTTTATTTTTCCTGATGTCCAATTTGTAAAGATAATTACAAACCGTTCACACAGTTCAAACAACAACAAAATATAGGGCACACATTCACGTAATTGATGACGACGACTAAACTGGCGTCAATGTTCATAATAACGATTGACATTTCAAAGGAAAACTGTTTTGTATGTTGTATCCCGAAGGGAAATAGACAATCTTTGATTTGCTTGCGCCAGCTCGTATTGGTCGCCAATTGATCACAGTGGGTTACTGTAATGAACTTTAGATTTTCATGTCTATTGCAAATTATTGCTTCGTATACACACATACATATGTACATCGAATTGGCTAATTATTCGTCCAGCATTGAGTTTCCATTGCGAAACATTTATCACATAGTATTATTAGAAGAAAACAAAATCGATAGATTTATAAATTGATTGCGACTTTAATAAACGACGAACTAGGGAGCTAATGATTTTTCCAAACTAAATTTCTATATCATGAATATGAATCAGCACGGTTGTTTGCAAAACTTTTAGAATTAATTAAAAACAGAAAAATCTTTAAAGCTCTAGGCCATGTCGAAGTAAATATGTACGTATGTACGTATATTGTCGGGGTTCGAACAAAGTGAAACAGAGAAATATACACATGCAGAGACAAAGAGAAGCTACACTATACGCATCAGAGGCGCAATATAGTGAATGTGCGTGGCTGAGCGCTTTCTTGTTTTTACCGCTACACTTTCTCCATACTAATGTTGAACGAAAGCTTTCTGTCGTACAGCCAGCTTCTGCAATTCCTATTTCATTCGACTTCCATAATCTATGTCACTCCAGCTTCCGCCGAATTACGTCGCGCGATACACGTCTTGCGACTCTACGCAACAGGGCCATTTCAAACAATATTAAATAAATCCGTTCGATTGAAAACATCCATTTTAGTTTTACTTTACAGTTTTACGCAATCATCAAAAAATGTCGTATTTGCCCTTGTTGCTTGAACCATTTTCCAACCACTGATGATGCAGTCAGCGGGAAAGATCAACTCATTCCATTTTGTTATTTTTTGTTACTTTTTGAGCGGAATTCTGCTAGTGTGATTTATTGTGTATATCGTGCTATCGTAACAGTGCATTGTGAGCTTTCCCTGGCCCCGGTTACCGCCGCCATGTACATACATACATACTATATCGGTATCAGGCGGCATATATTCGTTCTCCAGCATTATACAACAGCGATTTTATGTTCTGGCCTCCAGCTACACCGTTCGCAAACTGAAGCTAGATGTACATATACGCTCCATATTTACCACAGCGATTTTCAGTTAACTCTCAGGAGGGGCGCAAGGGGATTTACGTCTCTTTTTTATACAATAAACCAGAAGAATTTAACGATGTATGTTTGTGAAAAATTTATATACCTACGTTAAATTTAACAACTTATATTTAACAAATAAAATTTTTTTTTATCATAAGTACGTATGTATTTTTTAGTCATCTATTGAAATAATTTTTGTGCTCAAATAAATGCTGCAAGTACCAATAATGCTTCATATTTAGATATATTGTAATGCATACAGAAAGTCAATGCATATGTAGGTTGAATTTATATTCAGCAACGACATGTATTATGTCCAGAGTCAACCGGAAGTAAACCGTAAACACTATCATTATATGGGTAGTGTATAAAAGTTTTATTTCCAGACTCAAAGCTTATGGTTACTCCGGTCACCGGACAGACCTTTCCAAACTTTAATAATAAATAAATAATAAAAACAGAACTTTCCCAACACAAACATACGTCTAAACTTTAACACTGACATTTTTGTTGAACTATGTTTATATATTTAGTTCATCAGTCAACAGTAAGTATTTGTTATTAATTTTAAACTATATTAAATTAAAATCAATTCTAGTGAAATTATTATATTTTAAATCTGATATTTACATTACTGATAATTGGAATAGTATTTATTTTTCCCGAACGGAATAATGACGCACATTTATATATGGAAATCATTTTTTTGGTATATCCAAATAAACAAATTAATTAACTGGATATATTTTATTTATGACCAAAATTTATATAATTGATGAACTTTTATTATTTATTAATATGCATATATAAATTTTGTTGGTAAATAATTTATAATATTTTACTAACACTTTTTCACTAATTGTAAAGATATTTCTTATAATAGATATAAATGCCAAATTATTTTTTTTATAAAATATGAACAAATTTCAATTGCTATATTCCTGTATCCGGTACCATATTTAAAAAAAAATTCAAACAAATTTCAATTGCTATATTCCTGTAACCGGTACCATATTTAAAAAAAAAATTCAAACAAAAGTTGTATGAAATATTTATATATCTAATTTTTATTCTATTTTTGATGTAAGTGTAACTGTTTTTAAATTGTTGTGGAATTCGCAAAAAATGACTAGAGTAAACAAGCACTTCTTATTTTATAGTTTTTTCAAAAATAGATTTTCTTGCCAGGTACATACACACGCACAGATGTCATTTTACAAATCCCGAGATCGAAATTTTTCATGATTACAAAACATTATTACTTCGTATAAGAAAGTAAAAAAATGTCTTACTCACATATAGTAGTACGATTTGTAATATTATTATTATAGTAATACTAATAATAATACATAGTATAAATAATATAATAATATGTGCGGCTTTTAGGTAGCAAAGAAATGAAATAAAATCCGTCGGATTCCATGTGTACGTACGGCTTTTTCTTTCAACCGACGCAAGCAACGAAAAATGAGAAAGTGGCAATGTTATTAAATTTGTGAAATATTACGTTTTTTGTTTTTTCCGGCGCGAAGAATTCCTTATGTTGCATTTCGGTTGTCGCATCTTTTGCAAAAGAAACGCGACCGCTACTCAATACATTTATCGAACCGCAATATGTATGTATGTACATATGTATGTAACTGTGATGGCAATAAATAGCAAATTCACCTTCACCTTTCGCCGCCCACTGTAACCTTTACCGTGACATGATACGTGTCTATCGAAAATCTAATCATTTTAATCACGAATTCTATAATTGATCAGCTTTTTGAAAAATACGTACATACATATATTCTTTTTATCATTATTATTATATTTAATAAATAAATAACTTACATGTAGTAGGTATGTTCTGGGTTAAGCACACACAGTTAGAAACCAAAGCACAGTAAAAATATAATTTGCGCACAGCACGAAAACTCGTAACGCGGAATACAGATTACGAAATGATGGCGGAGCGCTGCGTTGGATATGTTTTATATGTAACTGGTACAGTTTCCGTTGTGACGTCATACACAAACACTCGTACCATCATAAAACACTTATGAATCTCTTAATTCGTTCCGAAATTCTTTGCGTATCTAGTTTCTATGAATTATTATTTATAATGTGTACCTAATGTGGACATTAGGATATGTCTTATCAAAAATGACATTTATTTTATGGGTATATATGTATGTAATTGAAGTCACGTTCTATGAATCACCTAATGATTTAATTACATTCATTTAAATACGTTTGCGTATATTCTGTGCAAATCCTCAAGTAGGATCATCGTCTGCATTAATAGTGTTACTAGAAACTATCCGCAGTGTCTTGCACTGAACTTTCTTATACGTATTTGAATTATTTAAGTTCAAGAAAATATAATTATTCATTGTACTATATATTCTTTTACGTTTTAAAAAAAAATAAACATTTTTGCAGCCGTTTCGATGATATTATAGACACACACAGGAAGTCACACAGGTCTAAAGGTATATTTCTGTTAAAATCTCGAGATCGAATTTTTTCATGATTACAATATTACATATATTTAAGTAAAAGTAAAAAATGGGATGACATTTTCCAGCCACATTTAAATATATTCTAGCAATCTCAAAATACGCATTTGTGTTAATTAAATGAATATTTATTACATTTCCATCAAGCAATGGTTAAAGGGAAGCATATTTGTCGGAGGTAAATGATTGGAAATCTATTATGTGTGTGCCGCAATAGAAAATGGCAATATTGTAGTTTTTAGCATAGGTTGGTTATACCTACATATAATTTATATACGTAACCAATGCTTTTAGTTAAGGTGTGTGTTTGTGATATACTTTGGTCCAAAATGACTATTAGTAGCATCTATATCTGTGGAGTTATTTTAATGGTAAGAGAGAACGGTTTCAGCACTCCCGGCAGCTGCACGAATGAGTTCGGGTCTCCTGGGTGAGATACACCACCGACCCTTTTCTGCCCGGTCGGCGCGTTACCGTAACTTTATACAGTATAACAAGACAACTAGAAGCACGGCATCTTTGTCTTTCTCTCACGTTTATCTCTTTCGTTATCACGTGTATGTGTGACATTCATTCCTAGAAGAAGAACGTCATCTCCTCTATATCCAGGTTTTATTTTCTGTCGACTTTATCAGTGTATTTTCACCTTATCGGCGACACTGTCAGTATATGTCAAAAATGCATGGAATATGTATCGGATTTCAAAGGCTTAAAGGCGTTGAGGTTTGAGATGGAGTTTTTTTTTTTTTGGGATATTTCAATTTTTCTTCTTTCGACGCTTTCTTGTTATAGTAATACGTTGAAACTCCATTGAAACCAGATGTCTTTTCAAAGATGACTTTGAACAGAATCTGCTTTCAGCTTATTATATTATATTTCATTCTTACATAAGTCTACTGATAATATTCTAGTACTTTCACATATTAGGTACACTCAATGCAAAACCATTTCGCAATAGGAATAGACGCTCAACTATTTATGCAATTTGATCTAAGAGCTGTTATCTCTGTTTAACCCAGTTCTGCTGCGGAACCCTTACAATAGTTGAGCCAGGAGCACAGCAAGTCCATCGGGAGAAACAATGGAGCGGTGCTATGTGCATTGTATGTTCACGCGGTGATGATTGCTGATTGCCAACACTATACACCTAAAGGGAATGTTCTAATCATTAATTCCTACTTCAGACCTCAGTCAAATTATTAAATAGGTACTTGATTGATATTTTTATTTTTCGCACACAAAGGAAGTTCAAAAGGTATATATCCCGAAATCGATTTTTTTACGATTACAATACTTACTTATTACTTCGTATAAGAAAGTAAAAAGTAAGTTGATGTAGCCAATAATGGATTGTATATCCAACATTGTATATTTCATCCGAAATTATTAATTTATTTACGCAAATTTATCACAATAAATAAAACGATATCCAAATATAATTTATTCCGGAAAAATGTAAATTCAAGGAAACATGTGGTGTATATAAAATATATAAACGTTTGCATATATGCGTACAAAATATGTTGATGATGACACAGGGATTCCCGATACAAATAGTCACATGTGTTTATATTCATATACGTATGTGGTTAACAAAATAAATTTGAATAATAAATGAAATATGTGCAATAGCATTTTAGGGCTGAATCAACTTGAATGTCACTCGATGTTATTAAAACCTAGCAGTTTCTCGAATCTGTCGACGACCTAATCGTTTTTTGCTGTTCAACGTTCGTCCGAACAAGATCGACTTTAGATCAAATGCCGATTAGTTGGCTTTTTTGTCGACAGACCAAAACGCAAAAGATATATCAATGCGAACGACGTAAAAACGCGACTTATCTTTGATTGGCTTCCTTTTTCATTGCTGCAAAATACAGACGTCACACAATCAAACCGTTGCGGCTAATAAGAGAATCGAATTTCCTGATTAAAGATAATAACGTTACTTTAAAATGGAAAACAGTTCTTGCTGTTGCACTAGACTCAAAAAAAAAAATGTTTTCAATTTTAATTCCCACGATTTTAACAGCGTATTAAAAAAAATTTAAACATCATAAATCCATTTGGTTCAATTTATATATGTATGTATTTTTTTTTTGTTGATAATATTTGGTTAGTAATGACATCATACTTTTAAGTTTTAAACACTTTGCAATCCGTTGACATGCATTTGTTTGAAAATCACCAGAATATGTCGAGGTTAATGTTTAGTATTAGAAAGGAACTATTAATGAATGCAGCAGATAACAATACTAAGTTAAACAAAGAAAATGGCAATAAGTTATGCCAGTATTAATAGAGGAAATTGCCGGCTGAAATAACGTGTGCTGTTGCGCCACCGAAGCTATATGTGTGTGTGTGTATGTATGTATAAGTAGTTGCATGCAATATATTTCATCATTTACCCTATATGTATAATGAGTAGCTATACCTATTTATCTCTAAATTGTTTGTTCTACCAGAAGACAATTGCTTAATTTAATTTATCGCTACCTTGCACCTTTCATATACTCTATACATTTAATTCAACAAAATAAATCACTCTTACGATTTTCTCGTAAGGGTATATAAATAGCGCCGTTTTAAGTACTTTTGCAACGACGGATCCCGTGCTATGTCATGCATTCCATAATAAGATACACTAATGGTGTGTCATAGAATTTTAATTAAATAACCGATTTTTTTCTTTCTATCTTATGCGAAGTAATTAGTAAGTATTGTAATCATGAAAAAATTCGAACTCGAAATTATAACGGAATCATACATTTTGACCTTTCCTGAACCGAGTCTGATTATTTTTCGAAAGACGTTACACGAAAATGGCAATTAAAATTTCTTTTTATTTTATCTATGTTTACGTAAATCGTATCATTTGCGCCTGCAAATTGTTTAAATTGATTCAAAAAAGTTTTTCAAAAGTTAATAAAACAAATAAATTTGTAATATAATAATGATATATAATTTTTCTATTTAAACAAAATTCGTATAAGGAAGTTCAGTGTAAGACATTGCAGATATTTACTTTAAGAAAATAGCAATTTTCACACTGGTAATAAGAGCCTTTTACTCGTAATTGTTTAGTCAAAACCGCAAGTGACTTTAAATTGTGGTTTTGAGAATCCCCATATTTATTAACTCTATCTATAAAAAGCGAAAAAAAATAAACAGCATGAAAAACTGTTTGTTTCCTTAATTGATGTTTTTACCACATGTCCACAAGTCAACATGATAATTTCTGTTGATAAAATAATATTTGAATTGCGTGAATAAATCATTTTTCAAAATTACTTTGATACATTCGAATTTTGTTGTCTAAAGCTTATAAACAAAATTAAAGTCCATGCAAAAACAACCATTAAATTGAAAGCGTAACAAATGTATGTTTAACGTTGATATATTTTTCGGGACCAGGTTTATTTAACGACTCATTTATACACAAGTCACTTTAAAACATCGTTAAATTTAAGGTGTACTGCACAATTTAAACTACAGATTTATTTTAAACTGTCTACAGTCTACGATTAAAATGGAATAAATTTAAAATGAATGAATGAATTTATTATATATTAAAAGCAAATGAACGTCATTCGAAATAGTTATCTCCATCCACTGCGGACTCTTTGATCAATTTCTGGGTAATTATGAATCAGTTCTATTCTGCCAATAACGATTACTTTTAATTCCTGGATGTAATCACACGTGAAAACAAGCATTGAATCGTTAATAATTAGCGTCACAGTGATGGGTCACTCACGAGCCGCCACAGGCGCACAACAAAAGATCGATGAGTTGACGAACGATGATTGTCATTCTCGACACAACACTTTCACGCTCTTAAAGCACACGTCACAACTCTGGAGGATATACCTTCACTTGAGTAGCAACCCTCGACAAAACTTCTCAAAATGTTTTAATTGCAAAAAAGTAATTAAAAGAAACGTAGTACAAAATTTGGTTAAAATCAAATTCCCTGCTCGGAATATACGACAAAAAAAAATTGCTGTATGCGTAATCCTAAATATAAAATGTCAAAAAAGATAATCGCATTTGTAAAAGTCAAATAATAATAATAATATGCTATTTCAAGGCCTAAATGAGTCATTTTATACAAATATAATAGAGAAAATATGTATCCGACGAGCCCAATGACAAATAAATACGAGCGAATCGATAAAGTAATTGAATCTGTCAGCTTGTCAACGATTATATCGTTTGGAGGAGTGTTATTTGTCATAGAGGGAATACCAAATGCGTTCATGTTGGATTACCAAGAGTACTACAGACACTACACCACTAACGCATTAGTGAACGTAATATTACGGTATGTACCAAACGGAATTATACGGATTACATTTCTGCTGGACGCTAAATTAATTCGATTCCACAAATCTTTACGTGTGCAATTTACGAAATGTGTACGTCATATCGTAGCTTCTAATTTCGTAAATTCTTTAAGATAGATATTAGATAAAATTTCGTTTACGCCCATTGTCGAAATTAACAAAGGATAAGAAAGAATTTGTTACTACTAAATACATAGTACATATATGTAGGTTGTTGAGGAAAATTGTGTGCTGATAACGCTGTATACGCGTTGCTGGCCGGGCTCAATTTGAACAAAAGTAAACGGGATACGAAAGACTATAATGGAAGGCAGTAAATAATTGTGAAATTGTCTGGAAACAGGTCGCTGCAAACGAATTTATATATGTAGTATGTGTTGGAGATTCGCAGTAATAATTAACTTTCAAATTACACATACGCCACTTGGATCATTACTGCGCAAATTAATTAAATTATTTTATCTTGTATTTACACAATAAAATTGCTTTATTCATTAAAAGGAAGCACATTATATATTAACCAAAATATATGGTGCGTTCATATTTTCTTTAGATAAACAGGGTATTAAGATACTAATTTAGAATAATAAAGAAATTACTAGAGTAAACATTTCGGTTTGAATTTTATTTCAAAATTAGAAGCTTTTCTCGCCAGTCATATACAAATTTAAAGTCTCATATTATTTCATTCAATTTAGGCAATAGAGCACTCACAAACACACACACAAACGTCATGACAAAAATAGTCACACTCTTTTCAGGGAAGGTCAAAAGGTATATTTCCGTTAAAATCTCAAGATAGACTTATTTCTTGCTTACAATACTTACTTATTACTTCGTATAACATACATACATAGTATCATGCCTATTCCCATCAAATAGGGTGGCAGAAAACTCTTTACATTCTGTCACATCTTGACAATTGTTTGCCATTCAACTCTATTCTTTAACACTTCGCTTCATTTAAATTCTTCATACACGTTCTTTTATAACGCTTGCTCACAACTATTCTTTCACACAATTCATTCTCAATCAAATTTATCCATTTATTCCCAGGATAATCTCGCATTCTCATAAGAAAGTAAAAATATAGCATGCCATATTATCTCTTTCCTAACAGTGTTTTTCCTAATTGCAAAAAATTAAATAGTTGTTTTGAAATAATAGCTTCTTCAAATGTGCAAAAAAAAAGATGATAAGTCACTTTGATAATTTATTTTTCAAGCAGTACATTATAATATAGCGAGTAGCTGTTCAACCTTAACCACATATTTACGTTTATGATTAATCTTTTTTTAGAAATATGCTAATGAACTAGATCAGCCTTAAGTTAAACCAGGTATAATATTTTTTTTAGTTGTGCAATTAATATGCATTATACGTTGAATGAATCGCGAAAAAGTTTCCCAAATTTAGTACACATATCAGAGGTACAAAAAAAAATTCCCAATTCATCCAACTTCGTGAGATTTATTAATTGTTTAATTAGGAACGAAATTTATTCCATGAATTGCCGCAATAATTAGGATGAAGAAAAATTCCCATGGTAAAAATCGTGTAGCGAAATGAAAACAAAGCAAGCCGTGCGTTTCGAGATTATTTACGACTTAAGCAATAACTTAAGCCATGTAAATAAACATGGTTAAGACGTAAATGACGAAATAATATTAGAATTCCCCCAAAAACCTGAATGAACAACATATTATCTGAAGGAAATAGGTTGGGCATTCTGGAAATACCCAGCAAGCACATTTACTTGAACTGGTTTTATCTAAACAGATGTGTGATTCGACGTCCGGTATCGGAATGTCGATTTTTCGTTTAAAGACTTAACTATTCCTTAATAATTGTGTACTACTTTTGCAAGTCACGTTCAGTAACAAATATAGTAATACAGGTTCCACAAGTACTAAAAACAATTTCATTCTGATATATCGGTTCTGCAATCCGGATGTTTGTACGTATCATTAAATATTTCATAAACGTTTGCGGTTATACGGATAAATGATGTATGTATGGTTTAGACAGGACATCCATAAGGGTACAAAAACAATTTCAAAATGTGAAGAATGCACAGCTATGTTTTATTATATTAAGTATGTAACTAATTTTATTGTTTGTTTATAAATAAAACAACAACATTAGCATTGTAATTGGTATTCAATTAACACCAAGGTTATCAATATCATGAATTTTATTTTCGAAGAAAATATAAATATTATTTCCAATCAATAATTGCGTCTAGATGTCTTCTAGACATAAAAATAATAGTATTTGACAAATATATAATTAAAGTATCGAACTAAATACTTGGGTTTTTCTGTTTGTATTTGTTTCCTTTTAAAGTAAGTCACCTTGACCATTGATCATCTATATATTTATATAAGGGGTCAACGTAACGTTTATTTACAATTTGAAATATAATTTCAATAGAAAAAATCGGTTTTTACAATTGATTAAATTATGCAAAGAAAAATATCAATAAATTAGTTTATAGATGCAAATCACACCTACGTATATTTCAAGGTATTGCTTGATAATCTGATTATAAATATTCAATAGCAACAAATTTATTTAAATATGTATTAATGTTTCTTATAAGGTTTCGAAGGTTTTTTTATTTTGGTTGGTGTAAAATGTAATTTAAAATCTAATGCGCATAACATTGTTTAAACACATGAACTTTATATAGTTGAATAGCTTGGTTGAAAGTTTTTTTGCTGTTTACTTACGTAAATGAATTGTAAACAACCGTAGATATGTAGTCACAAACACACTCAAGTATATAATGTTGTGGTAGTAATGAACAGGAATGTATGTACGTACATATGTATGTCAAGTACTATTATTATATGAACGTATGCATGTATACAAAGCAACTCAAAGAGAAACACACTCACGTTTTCAAGCACTATATAGTATAGTTTCGACGAGAATTGCGCTAAACTTTGGCACTAGTTCTTCGACACTTGTTTCTTGTTTTGCGAGGGAGCAACCTTTGCGGCAGCCAGTCGTACATTCACTCAACACCAGACACTATCCCTTCTCTTGTCCACTACGCGCTGTTCTGTGTATGAATACGACGGTCATCATCTGTCATGGACGACATCCTTGCCGAGCCAAGGAATCATGTGTCTGGCTCATTGATTAATATGTTTGATAACAATACAGAATCTCTAGCGACTTTCGTATTTTTGCCTTAAAATGTAAAATCCGAGTTTTATAGTTACATAAAGCCGGAGCGAGCACAGTGGATTTTCCCGGAAAGGGCGTGCGATTTGGCGGCCGGGGATTGCGCAGGATGCCTCTGGAATTGCAACTCTATATACATACAAACAATAGCTTTGTGAATTTCAATTTTTCACAAAGCAATGATGGAAATTATAGAAACACATGTGATCAGGTCTATTAAGCTCGGCGCGACCCCTACACACCGTTGCTTCAAATATATGAACTGTTCAAAATACAATGCAACTACCACCTTTATATTCAGTGTTTATTTGCACCCCTGATCAAAATAAAACATCCACACTGTTCTTTCTTATTCGTATTTTGTTTTGATAGGAGGCATATTAAAATACTTTTTTTTTAATAATTCAAGAAAATATAATTGTTCATTATACTATATTTTTTTACGTTTTAAAATTAAAATGTGTGTGTGTGTGTGTGTTTGTTTGTTTAACTAATCTTTGCACACTTTTTCACTAAATTTATTTCTTACAATATACATTAAATTTCTAATTATTTGAATCTATTTTGTTTTTCTGTTAAGCAATTGACCAGTACTCTTTTCGACAAAAAATTCAAACAAAAGTTGTGCAAAATATTGATATCTTTCATTTTTATTGTATTTTACTGTAAGTGCAGCCGCTTCGGTGATATTGCAGAAATCGCAAAAAATGACTGAAGTAAACAAGCACTTCCGGTATGAATATTTGTTTTTAAAAATAAAAGATTTTCTTGCAAGACATATACACAAATATTACGTTTAAAGTTTCTAAAATTTCACCTTCAACCGCTTAGGCTGTAATGTGCGTTCACACACACTCACACAGGGAAGGTCGAAAGGTATATTTCAGTTAAAATCTCGAGATTAATTTATTTTTTAGAAGAAACAAGAATTCGTAACACTACATGCAGCATATTTTGCTTAACAAAAATTCTTTGCCAATGTTGGCTCAAAGCATTATGCATATGAATTAATCGTAGTTTTTTGGTTAAACTAATGGCTCGCCTCATAATATTTTCATGACATAGTCGAAGGTTACGTTTGATAGGCAAATTAATCTTTCACACGAAGCAACGGAAGGCGGCCCAGTTTCTAATTATTTTCGTCCGAAATTAATTGAAACTGACAGATGAAAGAAAGTTTGGGCTTTTTTATTTTTATTCACATCGCGTCATAGCGCAAAATGTCTTAATTACAACAGCCGCTGCCGATGTCAAATGGGAATAATTGTTTGTTTTATTGCATCAAACACACACACACACACACACACACACATACCAATAATATTGCAGTTATGGATAAGGCGGCAACAAGTTAAGGCGTCGGCCGGTCGGTCGTCTTGGGCATATTGCCAAACAAACTCAAACAGTTTTTCTAATAAAATGTTTTGTAATTTTGACAGCGCCCGACAAATAAGATTGTAATTAAGATTTAGCTCAAGTTGAAATTATTTGATGCCCTGCTCGACCTCGCTTAATTGTTAATTTTGCACAAGTAAATATAGGAATTATAACATTCATTTTTGTTCATGCTCCGTTGTTTTACACTTGGTTGAGTTATTCAATCTAAAATCTTTTCCACCAGCAGCTGGGCCATTTTTAAAGAGCTGCTTCGTATATTTTATTCATACTTTAATGGAATTTTCAGTTACGGCATTTCAATATTTTTACTTGAATCATATTTACCCACAGAAGAGTCAATTCCGATCAGAATAAGCTCATTTTATATTAAACCATTTGAAAATCTTACTTCTTTTGTATTGATAGATACAAATTTAATTAGCTTTAATTTGACTGCAAAAATCATACGTCTCAAATTAATTAATTTGAAATACTTGAATGTTTTGGCTTTTGTGGAATGTTGATTATAATCTAATATTAATGTAGGTTTGTGCGAATATCTATCTAAATACAATATGTGTGTACCTACGTATGTACATACATACATATAGCACATTTGATTCATTCTTCAATGTCAGATTAATGTCGTAATTACATTATATTGATATTGAGATTAAATTCTGTTCGTCGTGCCAGTAAATAGAAATTAATAGTCGTGGATGCCCCGAACTCAGAATCGTGACTTGTAGGTGGACGGCCTTGTATAGCACAGATCCGTTATCACGGATGACTTAATTAATCGTCATTAAAATTATATTTATTGTATGTATGTATATGTTTAGAACAATGCTCAAAGCATGATACTGTAAAATGTTCAATTCCATCATTGATACTATCAGAATATGATGTCATAGTCCTAAATCATGACCAGGATTTGGTTTGCATGACGCCATTGTTTCGAAAAAGTATTTATGTATTTTAATTAAAAACAAATACCTAATAGAATTGAATTTGTGTTTCGGAAAGTGGTAACTGAATTGTAAATTGTTCTCGGTCTTGTAGTGAAACTCAATTTTCCAAACGTTGTGTATCGAAAGATAAAGAAAGAGACTGAAACTGAAAACAAGGTGTGCTCGCGGCTTCACTTATCAGAGGAATCTCAGCATGCTTGTTACTAGTGAACTGTGAAAATCTTCTTTGCTTCGGTGTTATACCTACTATACGTATATTGATCGAGCTTAAGGGTTTACAACACCTTCAAGGAACACCAATTTGCTTCATTTATCGAAATTATCATTTTTCGATCATCAAAACAAATTTATATGTGAAGATATGTGTTTATTTATATAATGACGCTTTTATTGGTACTAGATGAATATCAAAAAAAATCACACTTCCTTATTTTAGTCATTAAAGTAATAAACATTTATTACAATTTATAAATACACTTGTTTTTTATACTTTATTTTACGATTGTGGTTTTCAGTATACCTAAATATTTTAGTAAAAAATAACTATTAATTTGGCATTAATATTCTATAGATGTGCCGTGTGGTAGGTTTGTTTAAATTTAATTATAGCGATTTTTCAATCGTTAGATATTACATAAGGGTTTTTTCGGTTTTTATCCAGGAAACTGTGATTTATGTATCCCGATGCATATGCGCTTCGTTGCTTAATATGCATCAGTTTTCTGATATTCTTCATGAAAATTCTCATTCTTATCACGTAAACAATCACCATGCAGAAATACACAATCTGTCAAAAATCTAACAAAATTGCTTTTAACTTTAACCTGACTGAAACAATATATATTTATATACATATATTACTTGCGCCACATATATTATTTTATGGTATTCTATACTTTTACTTTCTTATACGAAATAATAAGAAAAAAAATTGTATAATAAATAATTACATTTTCTTGAATTATTCGAAATTTACATTTTAATACCCCTTTTATCTAAACAAAATAGCATAAGACAGTTTAGTGCAAGACACTGCAGATATTGTATATTTGCATCTATTTATACATAATCAATTTAATGCAATCATAAAGTTAAGACTTCTTGTTTGACGTGAAAGTTTCATCGTGAAAATCCACTGTCATTGCAGTGATTATTACCATCTTCCAAGGCAGTATAGTATGTATGATTTATACGTGACATATTCATGAATGTTCCAAGTGGTTATTTCCAAATGGTTATTTCATGTAAAATGGTCATTTTGGGTATTTTATAAAAGCGAGTAACTATTTTTTGTACATAGTATTTTATTTCAAATTCTTATAAATAATGCAATTGTGGTTTTGGTTGATTGTTCTGTTTTATCTGATATTAGCGGCTCCGTCGACGAACCTTGTTGGAAAATTTACACAAAGCGTCCGGCGGATAGTGCAAGATGTGAAAGATGAGGGCACCTCTAGCGGCCTCACCAAAGAAGAAGTCATCGATACTAACGAGCGACTAAGAGCGGTTCGCGTACGACTCGAGGATTCTTATGATACGGCGAAACGAGCACTAATCACACTTCTCTCCAAGTATAACGACAGTAAAACTGTCAACAATGTGTTTCAACGGTACACCCTACTCAAGGCTATGATTAAGGTACACACATATATGAGATCATTTTATTCATTTTAATATATTTTATAATATCGAAATAAAATATATTCTCGACAAAATATAAAAATGTATGAAAGAGCCTTTTTAGTTTTGCGTGAAAGTAACTGCTTTCTGTTTAACAAAGGACGTTGTCCGCTTGGAAACGCAGTACTGGACGCTGGTGGACATACCGAAGCAGGAAAAGCAAGAAACCGTTCCGGCTTTTGTGTTGCGTGCCTGTGCAATCATGGAGAAGACGCAAAAGTCCGGGGAAGGAGTGAAAACTTCTGCCAAGTTAGCGGAAGAGGCCGTGGACCGAAAAGAGCGAATTGAACGGTTGGAAAGTGAGTCGGTACGGTTTTCATTAAAAACAACTTTAACGCGTTCATTATATATGTTTCAGATATGACAATATCTCAGATAGAAAATGAAAATACGCAGATGACGAACGATTTGTATCGGTTATTGAAGAAATACTCTGGTCTAAGGAACTGCATTCGGGAACTCAAGGTATACAAGTGTTCCGTTGGGTTTTTTTTTTCTGTCACTGATACGGTCTTTTCCCGTAAATCATGTTAAGACAATTGTTATCTATGGTTCTCGGGGGGTTTGTTCTTAAATGTAACAAATATAAAGGGAAACTCTTCGAGCGCATTGTTTGGAATATTTGATACGTTAAAGGCGATAGTGTATATCAAACTCGGATCAATTTCTAGTTTACTTTATGTGTTTATGCATATATACAGGGTGTAACAGCGAAACGAGCTACCTGGAATAACTTCTATGTTATTAAAGATACAATAAAATAGTATAAGACAATCTTATGCAGGACCAAGGGGGACATCCAACTATGAAAGAAAATATTTTTTTAAACCAGTGGTTCTCAAGCAACAACACAAAGTTATATTTTTTCAAATGAGATGCTATATATTTTTTAGACCCATTCGATAGAGTATTTTTTTCTGAATTCCATTATGTATTCGTTTTATACTCTTACATAAGTAAAATATTGAGAAAAATGCGATTGAAACTTAATTAAATTTTATTTTTATAGTTATTTTTCAGTAGGCTATGAAACAAAATTGAACTTAAATACATGAAATTCTTTGTTATTTACTTTATAACACTATTTATAAAGTAAATAACAAATAATTTAATGTATTTAATTTATGTTTCGTTGTATTTAAGCTCAATTTTGTTTCATAGCCTACTGAAAAATAGCAATAAAAATAAAATTTCTTTAACTTTCAATCGTATTTTTCTCAATATTTTACTTATGTAAGGGTATAAAACGAATACATGGTAGGATTTAGAAAAAAATACCCTATCCAATGAACCTAAAAAATATATAGCATCTCATTTGAAAAAACATAACTTTGTGTTGTTGCTTGAGAACTACTGGTTTAAAAAAATATTTTCTTTCATAGTTGGATGTCCCCTTTGGTCCTGCATAAAATTGTCTTATACTATTTTATTGTATCTTTAATAACATAGAAGTTATTCGAGGTAGCTCGTTTCGCTGTTACACCCTGTAGTACAATATAATTATCGCATAGTTGATGTATAGTTTGTGTTTTAGAACGAATATATGAACTCCAAGTTGTACCCAATGTTTCCGCGGTACACTATGCTGAAGGACATGATTAAAGACATCATGCACGATCCCGACTACATGGAGGTATGCCACGAAGTCGACGTGTAGCCCACGTCGAACCAACGTGGTGTTATTGGCGGTGGACAACGTCAGAACAGTCGGGCAGGCATTTAACATAAATAATAATTTTTATTTCTTTCTTTGTTGCGTGGTTACTGCATTGTTAACCAAGAAGAAGCAACATTTTTTTAGATAAATAAGCATAACTCTAAGATATTTTCTATTATTAGGTACCATTTTTATTTATATATGTTTTATATACTAATGGAATATTGTTTAAAAAAAAAAAAAGTCGGTGTTTGCAAAATATGGGATTACGACTGAACTAAGTGTTGCCAAATTTTATGTATGATGTACAAACACAACATATCACACACACACACACACACACACATATCTAAAAGACGAGCACACACAATATACACGCACTGGACACTGGGCAAGTTCGTCGTCTATTAAGTTTAAACTTAGTATACAAATGTGTTTGATCGTCCTATCATTATAAAAATATATATCAGAGGTGGCCCGAGCTCAATAATAGTAGAACTTGTTCCACTTCCCACTACACACACACACACACTCATACATATATGATTCATACAGTTGTTTCGAAGAAAAAAACTAATTCGTTTTTAGCATGTTCTTATTTGATCATGCATCATGGTACACTGCCAAAAATTGTAAACAACAAAATTTCGTTAATTTCTTGAAAGTTCTTATCAAACAAAACTCGCCCCATATATATATATAGTGGAGAGAATTGTCAACGTTTGCGAGAGAAATAAATAGACTGGTTCTCTTCAGCTCTCTTTCGAATTTGATTGATATCAACAATCAGTATCGTCGAACACATATCCCCCGTGTCCCCCCCGCATACGTATTTGATTGTTTAAAACAAAAAGTTAATTGTCGCTTTATGTGCATCAAACACCCAACAAAATTTATAATATTACAATTAGGTTATTCGGTGTGCATGAATGAGTGCATGTTAAATTAAATGTATATATAAGCGTGTTTATATAAATATGTAATTGCGTGTAAAAATTATTTATAACAAAAGAAGACAAAAAAAAATTACAAAATATTATATATGTATACCTACATATGTACTAATATTAATCATGAAGCCACAATATCACTAGTAATAGACTTAGTCGGCAGTTTCATAACAGTTTAAACTCAAATATTATTGCAGTTATGAAAATATTGGACGCTTAACAATATGGTACAATTTCTAATATTATATTTTGCTTTATTACGTTTGTTATACCGAGTGATCGAAAAGGACTGGCTGTTACGTAACAAGTAGAAAAACAAACCTTACTTCCATTTTGCTAAGAGACTTACTGCGCAAGCGCAAAACTCAACTGACAAATGTACAAGTAACCAGTGGCGTAACTTTAAAAAAAGAAGGTAGTTTTGATAAGAACAGTGATAAAAGATGATTGCGTAACAGCCAGTCTCTTTCGATCACTCTGTATTTATATATAAACATTAATTTACCAGTTTAAATTTGTCTCGCGTTCAATTAATAATTTTCTTTTAAATTATAAAACAAATTTTGACATGATTAGCTACCAAAACCAATTGTATAATTGTTTAAAAATACTATAGAAAATGAATATAAGTAGACAGTGTAGTCCAGTGGAATTCTCTCTGGTGACTAGTGATATAAAAATATATATACTGTTAGGTTTCTACAATGAACGTAATATAAAATGCGATCAAATCAACAGATGTTATACATATATTGTAGGTCGTAATAACCATTGTGTCATTTTCACTGTAGCTTGAATTTTAGATCATTTACTAAATATTAAAAATGAACGACGTACATACATAAATATAGTAAATCTAATAACTGTTTTTACGTACCACTTGGCATTTACTAAATAATAAATCTAATTATTATACTTACTCGTATAACTGTTCTCTCTGATGCGTGCTAAAACAATGTGTAATGTGCTTTGCTTATATTATCGTTCTTATTATTATGATTACACAAACACTGATGAACACTCTTTTACACAACATATTGTAGCGTTTCGTTTGTTTTGCACTGAAACAAATATGTAAGTAGTACAATTCGATGAATAAGATTTGCACAAAAAAAAAAGAAAGGTGCGAAACAAACGTAGTATCTACCTAGTATGTATGTACGTACATATGTACCTAATGTCAGTGAAGAGCACGCACGTTTTCTTATCGGACCATAATGCATTCTAAACATTCTTATTACTAATAAACACATATGTATGTATGTGTGTATATATGCACTAAACGAAATAGTTACCATGTTATTCTCTTTCACTACTCCCATCTGCAGAATCAGTTCAACTATCGCAGCTTACCTAAAAACAGTTATTTTTCAGTCATTTACACATACTAATAATAAATCAAAACGCTGTGAATCAATATATCTAATATGTATATTAATCATAAGTTGAATTTTCAAAATTTCTTACCAAAAAGACATGCGAAACACACAAAATATCAAAATAGAAAATGTTTTATATAAAACGTGATAACTATGCATACAATACAAAACATATGATGATGAGAATTATATATTATAAATAATAGTGTATAATATATTTATTTTGCGATACTGTTAAAACGCTATTTAAATATTTGCTGCGTGCATTTCCGCGCTATATGAGAATATTATTATTATTAATAATAATATAAAGAAATAATTATAATGAGATTTGTGGGAACAATAAAATCCGAATAATCATGTTTATATTACATAGTTAACGTGCAAATGTTTGTAACATTATTTGTTCAAAATGCGTATATGTACCTACTATACATTTACAAAAAGATATAACATTTTGTTTTGTACAATATTTCAAAATGCAGTTGTAACCATCAGGCATTATAATGTATACAGCTTTGTTAATAATAAACAAAACAACCAGAAATAGAATTTGGCTTATTTATCATTATTGAACGAAAGTTGTGTTACTCAATTAAATATGGTAGAAAAGATATCTGTAATATTGGTTGGTCTCTATGTACGGCATTTGTAAGCAAAGCTACCAATCCTTTTTATAGGTCCTATTAAGTATATAGTTCGTCGTTCGCGCGATAGGCTCCACTAGGTAAGGTGTCCAATAACCTTGTAGCGTCGCGCGCACCGCACCGTCGAGGATTTTACATGTTTAAGCGGGAAACCGGAGATCCTCCGATGTCAACATTCTTAGTTCGGTGTCGGTGGTGTGCAGTTCGAAGCTCAGGTACGACGTGCGCCCTTCGAAATACGCGCGCCGTGACAATGTGATCCGTTTCGAACCGGAAGAGTGTGTGTGTTGTGTTTGTTTTAAGTGAAAGATGTAAAAGGCCGCGTAGTGTTTCGTTTGCGAAAATGCCGTTCATACAACGTATCGTTGAGCCCAGGTATTTGAGCCGAACATGTCTTCAAAACGAAATTGGTGAACCGCTTGTTAGTGACTGTGAATTGGAAGCAGTGACCAATAACACGCTTAGCAATGCACTGAGACAATTAGCTTCCTTAGTGCTGGTGGCTAACGATATCTTCGCGGAGCTCACAAAAGAATTAAATCATATCCAGGATAGGTCTTCGAGTCTGAAGACGAAGATTGGATTAGTTGAAGAGCGCGTCGCTAAATATGACCCGAAAAAAATTCCAGTTCGTAAGTCTCTTTCATACATATTTAACTCAATTTTTTTAATTCCTATTTTATTTATTCCAAAAAATATATTATACCTACATAATTCAAAATAATTTCCTAATGCGACAAAATTTATTTATCCTAAATTTAGTAGTGTGCACACCTATTTCAATACATATCATATATTCAAACACTATAATCCGATTATACAATTCATCATCTAAAATACCATTGATGCTGGGTAAAAAATGTTGTTTGGTCACCGACTAGACATTTGTGTGTTTCGTATACATATATGTATGATAGGTAATAGTCAGTAGAATAATAACGGTTATTTTATACCAGTCCATCATCACTGTTGTAATTTTTTTCCTTCGGAGTGTACCACAAAAATGCGGCTTAATGCCCTTACCTAGGCATGGCTTCCTCTCGAACCGCCGCACCGTTCTCACCTTACCTGTGGAAGGTACTTATTACACAATGTTTGCATGTCTCCAGGAGACTGTACCGCTGTTGCAATTAAAAACTCAAACGCTTTACATATTTGCACCTGTTCCCTATCTGCTCTGGATATTTCGTTTGGAGCGATTCAAGTGCCATATGTTTCGCCAAATTTCAAACCCATTTGACGAATTCAATCGTAACAAGTTGTGTAATGATAACGAGGTCAGGAAGCCACAGACTAGACGAGAAAGTGCCGAGATATTATACCATAATAACTATGCAATATACATACCAATCCAGAAAAGAAAAGAAAAAACACCCAATGTGTTTTCTGCATCTTTGTTATTATTAGCCTCAATATGAAAGAATGCGCTGCATACCCAATTATCCGTTATTACTTGTGTATTCCATTTTCACCTCTCGGCGAAATAAACGCATCGTGTTTTCTATTTATTTTTCACTATTTGAACGACTCACGACCAATATTTGGGTCAAGTAGTATCAACCACGATGAACACTCTTAATAATTATCGTTGATTAAAGACAACCGGATGCGTGATATGACCAACTTAATTTTAATTCATCTCGAGTTGCATCCAGTGTCTTTGTTCAGTCATGGAATGAAATTTAGTTATGGGTCCAGGGTAACGAATGGATATTCAGGTCAATTGGGTCACAAATCCGACTAGTTTTAATTAAATTCGCATTGGGCGTTTTGATTAAACAGTATTAAATCATGTTTACGACTTGAGGTATATTAGGAAAATGATGTTAAATCAATGGGGTTTATTCTGCTATATGCATTCATACTTACAAAGTGAACACACATTCCGTATGACTTCCGATCAGCTGTCTGCGGTGCAGGGCTTCTATCCCCTCACACACATGACAGCACGCAAGCTAGCATAAAGGGAAGGAAAAACTGTCCGTTGAAACGACGGTTACAAACCCTGAACGAAACGAACTGTGTCTGTCAGCGAACCATGCACAAATGATAATTATACACCACACCAAACACGCATGAAATACGGAGAATCTTTCCTCAATTAACTTTCAAATATAATTAAAATCAATGGCTTGCAAAATAACTTCCTAACGATAAGTAAACATATGACCTTGAAGGAGCAAATTATGAATTTATTTCGCCAAAATGTTTATAGTGCGAAAGCACACTTTATTTGCTTGCGCTAAATTTGAGCTTGTTCACTCAAGTAAATTATGGTTAAAGAGAGGCCTGGTTTGAATTACACTGTCACAAAATCCATGCAACGGTGTTTGATTTCTGTATTGCGGATTTGTATTTGTACTAGACTTGTAATATTTCGTAGTATCTCTGCACTTTCTAAACGTGCAAATATAGTTTCGTTGCCTTTTATGGGTTTTTTGTCGGTCTGACCATAATAAAATTATCCCTAAAGCGTTGTTCGCAAGGGGGAGAACGCTAAGGTATCAGTGTCTGAGTGTACTGTAAAGATTAGTGTACCATCTGCAACATCCACGCGATTACGAATGCATAACACATGTATATGCCCTTATGCGAGATATTCACGTGCTGCACGACGATTTTTAGTGGACGCCATATGGTCCATAACACTGAAATAATCGAAATACATAAATAATATTGTATTTTCTATTATTATTATATAGGTGTTTAATGAAGAAATGTTTGGTACTTTCTATGTTAAGGTGCACAGAAGCGAGGTCAGCAGGGGCGGTGTAAGAACTTTGCAAGACCTTCACAACTACATGTGTATATGTATGTATGTATAATATTATCCGTTGTCTACCACGCCAGGTTATTGACTGGCCACTCTGTTTCCAATAGTAACTCCAACGATCACACAACAACGTGACTGCTGCATTACAAACCGTATCTTTCTTCACCGGTGGTTGTGTACTTCTTGCACATTTATTTGTTGTTATATGGAACGAATCTGGAATTTGATCGGCGCACACAATCAAAGGATATTCAATACGCAGCCGGTGTATCGTGTTTGCTTATTAATTCAAATACAATCATTCAGCGAATATTATACATACATATATTGCTAATCATATTTCACACATCAATGAAAAGGTTTTTGATGTGAAAATGGCACACTTTTAGAAAATTTTTACATAGGAGTTAATTGTAACTCATATTGCGCATGCTTGGACTGTCCCGTTACCAATCGATGTTTATACATCTTTAATCGTGAGTGTTTTTTATTGAAATACATGCCGAACTAACATTTTTAATACGTTCTAATTCAACCATTGTTGAAACCCCAATTCGATACGATTGTAAGAGTGTTAGTTCGCAGTATATATGTGTGATGTGCTCTGTTTATTTCATGTCTGAGCGTGAAATAAACTAATGAATAGCGTAAACAGAAGGCGGAAAGTTGATATTTAAATTTATAATTACTAGTCGTTTGATAAATGCTTTTAAAAGTGACCCAAGTAAACATGTATAGGCAGCAAATGTTTATTATTATAATCGTATGTGAAGTGAGAAACTTAACTACCCATAATAAGTGTATATCATTGATATTATTATATAGAAAATGTTTACTAAATAACGGCTTTACTTGTGATTAAAAGCACCGTTTCACGGAAGATTATTTCATTTTTATTGGGTAGCAAAAACGCTAGAATGTTTTGCTTCTTTTGGGGTAGACAATATTTCAGAAACCTGTCCAACGCAAGGTCCTTGTGCCTGTTATAATAACCCTGTTCTTTGTAACACATTTCAGTATTGTTCTGTTCAAATACCTACGTACTACGTGTATCCGGTCAAATAGTAAAAGGACCCCATTCATCCTCTTAACAACACCTACCATTTCAAGCTCAGTTTATTGAATTAAAATAAACGTGCAATTCGCTTCATCAACGACCACAATTTAATCAAACAACAACGTGCGTCGTAAGTACGCAAACCGGAAATGTGTAATCAGACACCTTCTGCAATGTCTCGGTGTAGTCTATTTTTGAGCGTTTAATTATTCTGAAAACTAAATATAGTTTTACTATCGCCTATTGATAATTCCATTGCACAAGCCACTTGAAATTGTTTCTACATTCTATGTTTTTTACTCGAAATGTATTCTCAGAACTTAGGTGAACATGTCGAACATGTGCGTATGCGCAGAGAGACTCTCTTTAGTCTCAAATCTCAAGAACGTAAAAGGTAGCCTTTGAATTCGATTCTTTCTAAGGCTCTTAAAGTCACTTTATTGCCACCCAGTCAAGTGAATGGTTGCACAAT
This sequence comes from Nebria brevicollis, assembly GCA_944738965.1. Classification (NCBI taxonomy): domain Eukaryota; kingdom Metazoa; phylum Arthropoda; class Insecta; order Coleoptera; family Carabidae; genus Nebria; species Nebria brevicollis. The sequence continues at coordinate 17,863,599 of OX122898.1, read as the reverse complement.
TGCAACAAAAAAAAATGGTTTCGTACAGATATAACATTTTAAACTATATATTTATATGTATCCATTGAGTCATGAAGATATTTTATTTATAAGTGTTATATTTATTATTTATTTCCTTACCAAATGGTGTGTAATTTATTTTAAAATCGTATCATCGAAATGATTCATATATTTATTGATTTCAAAAATATGCACGGGATACAGCGCGTGTAAATAAACTTTAATATTTATTTAAATTACCATCGACCAAATCTAGGCCTCTTACTATATTTGGTAAGTTGTAATGATCGTGGCACCTTTTACTGTTACCTGTTTGTTTCTAAGTGGCCTTTCCTAGCACTAACACTGTTTCTACACACAACACATATATTAAAATAAGAATACTTGAAACACGCATTTCAAATTATGCTTTTTGTTGGTGTACGCTCACAGAACTCACAAATGGTTTATATTGTTATTTTTTAATTAAATCCCGCGCCTCGAAAATTACGAAATGTCGTAAAACTTGATAGCGTTCTATCCACTTTTTATACGTTTAGTTGGTACAGCTGTCATTTTATGATAAAAAAATATATATATTTTTAGCTTTGATAAACATTTTATAAAATAGTTTAAATCGTAATTGTAAAACGGTGGATAAACATAATAACGTTAAAACCACTATCGTCAGTGTAATTTTCTCAAGAATAATTTCAATTAGCATCAGTAATGGCATTAGACATTGTTAATAAATGTTAAATTACTTACAGTCTCAGGTGTTCTTCACGATCGCTAATTAAATTATACGATCTGACGTTATTTACAATACTTGGCAGTAATTTTTCCTGGAAACATTCTAATTCCAGCGCGCTGCTTGCGAACGCGAATTCCCTAAACGTAACGCCGTATTAATTAAACATCTCCTTTATTTTATAATCGTTGTGGTGATGCAAAATTAAACTGGAGCTCATCGCTTGCGCATATATATAACTTTGCCGCGATATTATCTCGTCGTCATTATGGCGCGTCCCATGTGGTTAAAATGAAATGTTATTATCTCCGCTAAAATTAAGCTGGGGATTTGTTTTTTTGGTTTTTACGTAATTTTTAAACCCTTGCATACAAAAAATAAATGTAGCATAGTAACGCGGGCATACTTCCGCACTAATGTGATGTTCGATGTAACCGGTTCATTTGAGCGCAATCGATATTTTCGGTCCAGGTAGTATAATGGAGAGTGGTATTTCTTTAAACGTAGCATTTGGTTGCGAGGTGATGTACACATTCTCTGACACGGGTGGGCCCGTAGCCTGTAGTCCGCGGGCCTTGGGTTCTTTGTGTCTCAGGCCCGCCAGAGCCTCTTGACTCTGTGGGAATTCTGAAGCGACATTCACAGAGACACTCAAACGTTTTTTTATTTATGATTAGTTTTTTTTTTAAACGCAATTTTTTATTCTAAATTTAAATTACATCTCGCGTGTCAATACAAAACAAAAGTTTAAATCTATGTAATTTTATTAGAAATTCTGCTTTAAATATAAAGTCAAAATAAAATTTTACATATAGTAGTTTGAGCGTCATGTGGCATGTTCACTATTTATTACATGAATAGAAATTGTGTAGGTTGAATTTATATGTGCATACTCCTACTTTCATGTACCTATTGTAATTTCCAAGCGTATCCCATGTGAACGTGCCTTTATAGTGTAAGGTATTATTATAAATATAATAATAATTATAAAATATTTCATTTACCACACACTAGAGACGCTGAGGAGAATTTATGTATTTTATAAATCTGAAAAGTAAAACATTTTAAATATACGTTATGTCCTTGTGTGTAAATGCATAGAAATAAAGTCTGAGAATCTAACACCTGATTTGGTTACCTTTTGAAAACTTTCCAGGGATTTCTACAAAGAAAAATACCTGTGTGTGTGTGTGAACACATTTTTGTTTGTTGGTTCATTGATACATGATGCATAGGTATTCTTATCTATTGGTTTAGCGATTACGTTTTGAAATTTAGTTTATGTCTATTTGTCTGATTGTTGAACTTTGAAAACATATTGCGTTTCTTGTACATGTATATCCGCTTACTAATTAGTATATTGCAAATGTAATTATTATCAATATGTAATCAAATATTACACATGCACCAATAAACGTAAATCAATTAGATAATTTTTATATGTGTACCTATGGCGTATAAATAAATTGAAAATACGAAATACAAAAATGTAACTCGTGTAGCTAATGCGGTTAGAGATAAAAATATAGATACATCTACTCTAAATATAAACGCGTATACATCTGTGCCATATTGTCAAGTGTACCCCAGATAATTGGAGCCCCCTATCATCCACAACTGTCTGTCTATTCGGTTCAATAAGGCTTTTTTTGTGCATCAGGTATTGTTTGCAAATATATTATATATACATATAACGGAGCATGTGAAACTCGGTGCTTATCAACACATGCTCTAGATTTTAAATTTTTACTCACTCAACCATACACACTATTTAATTATTATTTCTTATACTAATACATCCTAAAAGGAATACATACATATAATAAAAAAGAGCAAGAAAAATAGAATAGCGTGTTTAAAGAACTTGACGAATTAGAATTGAATGAGCATTTGAAACATATTTGATTAGTATTAGTATTTCACAAAATAAATTTAGGTGGCTAAAATCAAATTTGAACCTCATAATTTCTGAAGGGGATCCTAAGCCTAGAGGGTGACTAGTCAAGGGTAGAGAGGCAATGATCCTTACAACACTCTACTAAATTCACAATACTGCATGATTGAGCCAACAAAAGACTAGGATTCCATTCACTAAATAACATATGCGTCGAATAACCGATCCTTCACAGGAACCATATATGCTCAAAATTTAAAATGAAATATATTCAATCAATAACAAAAAGTTTGAAAGATGTATGTGTAACGAAAACGAATATGTTTTCTGTCACATAACATAATTTATCATTCCCTGTCCTGTTTCCTGATTTTTTTTTATTTTTTATCTAAGCATATCACAGTCTATAGCTATAAAGCTCTTACGAGGATTGGGTTACAAGAGTCATTTGTCTACATTCCGTTGTGGAATTGTTTATTATTTTTAATTTTCAACCTTCAATTTTATACCAAACAAAAATCGGAATATGCGTATTGTAAATGTTATTATGTAACAAGGACACTGCATCAGACTGTTATGAAAGCATACGGTTATCTTTTTTGTAACAGATGTTTGTGCTTTGATTTCCTTAAAATATGAATCATATATGCGTTTAACGGCGCTACAAAAAAAAACGTCATTCCAAGAAAAAAACTTGCTCTCGCAAATTTCTTATTTATGTAAAGCTGTAAACTTATATAGAAATTGTTCATGTATTTTCTGACAAATTTATCTATAAAGTGCCTTATTATAAAGAAATGGTACAAAAACAATGCGTTGTTATTATCACACATCCGCAACTTATCTAGCTGGGAAAATAAATATTTTACTATTACCATAATAAATACTTCTAATAGATTATTACTGCGTTAAATACGACTGTTTTGTTGTTTCTAATCAATTTAGAATAGTTTGTTGTAAAAGTGTATGTGAATTGGGTCATGATGTGCTGTGTTGAGTATATATGAGAAAGTAACATTAAAGTTGTGTTCCATAATAGAAATATGGTTGATCCGTATCGTCCCGATTTCTATGCGCGGTCTATTCGCGTTCATTTACCGTAGTATTTAATTCGTTTAATGGTACTTTAACCTTTTCCGTTTGACTATTACGTTGTCAATTACGATCTAAATGAGCGATAGATCAATTGTGACATGTCTGTGAGCAGATGTGTGTTTGTGTGTGTGGTCACAAAACAAAACATTTCGCTATGATATTAATGATGTTCCGAGGTCGCCAAGTCATGCTTTATTATTATAAGCGCGCTTGTTGGGTGATTATTTTTAGAAAAATTATAATGATTCTCTGGAGTTCATTTTGTGTCTATGGCATGGATGCAGGATGAACATTATTTGTAGCATCATCAGATGCTGTGTGCTTCCTTTGTAAAGTCGAAATAATTGATGTTTACACGGCATATGTTTCCTGTAATAGTTTTCGATTTGATAGCAACAAATCTTCGCGACGTTAGATTGTGCATCGTCTTGAACATTTACACGTTAGCAAATACCGTATATAATTCGTATTATTTCATCTATTGTTCATTTAATCTTGGCGTGTAAATGCGTATGTATGTACCTATAATTGCATACATTTATGCAAAATAGCAAATTCCTTTCTAACGTGTGTTCACATTTGCATCTTTAGATAATGCACATGTGTGTGTGTGTATGTATCTTTTTGCGCAAAAGTATACTATAAATGATCCCGCATGTATCATACTTTCACTATCGCACAATCGCTCAAAAACTTCACATTTATTATCAGCTTAACGATCCAACCATACACAAAACCTGGCTGGTTCGTACTGATGAATGAGCCTCTCATTTCTTATCATTTTTTACAACTGTCGTAAAGGTGTGTGTAGATTACTTTGAACGATGTATTATAATATATTAATGACTTTTCAATGGATGTGCCTGTTTGTATGTATGTGTAGTTAAACAAATAAAATCATATACACATATGCAAAACAGGCAAAATACAAATATATGGAAAAGGTATGTATGTACATGCATATGTACGTTCGGTAAATATAAAATAGAAAGACATCTTCAAAGTATACAATGTGGCGCTATTCTATAAACGTGTATGTATGCTCAATGACTGATGAAAAGGATGTGGGAGCATATCCGGTCGCCGATGGATACCTTCCGGGATTTATTGTACGCCGATTCAATACTAGAAGGGCGTAACAACGATCAAACGAATCGGGGTCGCCGAACTAAATATACGCTCTATATATTTTTGTGCCTGTCGCATAACACACATAACTACGCATTGCTCACGCAAACAACGTATAAGCAAACAAAAAAGATCGGAATTTAAAATGACTTATTAGCAAAATACAAACAAGCCGGCACAATAATATCAGAGCCAGTGACGTAGGTGGTCAACCGTTCGAAAGGTTGAAATAATCAACGGGGATTATTTTTATTTATCACCAAGTTAATAATAGGATTGTATTTAATTGGATTGTCAACAGCAGGAGTAGATTGAGTAAAACAAAATAATTGATCCATTATATAAAAGCCAATTCGATTTCGATACGATATGACGCAGCAGAACGCACTATATTTAATACAACCGGAAGTGACATCTGATTCACTGCGGTGGCGTAATGTACTACAGTGGTGTCGTGAAGCCACCGCGACCTGACCACAACTTCCGTTTGCCCTGAAATGTCTCGTCAAGGCAACGAAGGATGTTATTAATAGAATTTGTGACACTAAAATAAATTTTTATTCAACTAGATAAAAGTAGCCATCGAGATCAAATAACTAACCGAATAAAGTAACTAACACAATAAAACTATAGTCACATGGTCGATCGAGTTGACAAACAACGCTGCGATGCCATTTAGATTATCGCTCTTTCGGAACAAATGGCCACCATATTGTATATTGTTGGAAACTTGCCATGTAAGCTTCTTAGTAAGTAATTATCGTTAACAACTTTTACATTTCTTTTTCAAAGACAAAGTGTGTTGTTTTGCGTAGTGAAAGTTGAATTACACAAGATGATTTTATAATAAGTTACTAGGTTTATCAATGAAACATTCAAACATTAAAATGAGAAATATTTAAATATTATTCTTAGTATTAAATAAAAATAAATTACATTTTCAACTTGGAAGCGGAAGAGAAATTGATATTTTACGACATTTTAGGAAATTGTTCTCCATTTCGTGTTGTGAATTTGCGCCTAAAAGATTTTCCATTAATTCCGAATGCCATATACTTCATCCTTTCCAGTATTTATTACTTAAAGAAGCGTTGAAATATAACGCTCAAGCTAACGTATACTAAGTACCTATACATTTTTTACCATCCCAGTAAAACCAGAAGATAATCTCCCCAGTGTCTCGCACTGAACTCTCTTTATCGTATTTTGTTTAAATAAGAGAGATATTTAAATATTTAAAATTAATCATTTACATAATAATAAAATAAAAATAAGTAAACTAAAAGCAAAATATTATATTTCTTTCATTTTTATTGCAACTATTTTACTGTAAGTGCAACCGTTTCGGTGATATTGCAGAAACTGCAAATAAACGATAGAAGCAAACGAGCACTTCCGGCTTGAATATTATTTTTAAATATAAGAGATTTTATTGCCAGGCATATACAAATCTTAAGTTTAAAATGTTACCTTCAACCATTTAGGCTGTAGAGCGCTTATAGACACCTCCCCCCCCCCCCCACACACACACACATACAACGAAAAACGTCATTCTACACATACGGATAGAGAGACGTTAGATTCGATTCAGGGATATTAAAATGTATATTTTCGTTTTTTTTTTGATTATAATACTTACTTATTACTTCGTACAAGAAAGGAAACCAAGCCGCATCTCGTATTTTACAATATCTTACACTGGGTTGGTAAGCATAAAAACCAGAACATCCATTACCGAGTTTAAAACTATCATAAAACTAGAGAACCACGAGAAAAAAAATTTTCATAAAAAAGTTTTTCACTTTACGTCACGGAAACATAAAATATCGTGAAAAGATTGCTCAATTTAATAATAACAAAAAAAGATTGTCACTCTTGTAATATTGCAACATGAGCGTTTCGGTGGGACGATTTTAAATTGTTCCAAATGTCTAGGTATTAAGATTGAAAGCACGTAGTGGTTGAAAAATGTGTTTAATCGTCATTAAAAGATCCAGGACATGATGTGGCAACTCTTGTATATGAGAAACGTTTTAATTGGTACCATTTGTCATACGTTATGGTACTGTTTTACCAAATGATTCTTTCGCAGCGAACCACAAGCTGCAGCGAAATACATGACAGGCTTTTATATATACATACTTGTATATTTAATTGAGTCACGGAAACATTTTATTTTCTTCCGAATCTTCAACAGACAATGCAAATATGGCTTAGAGGGTTTTTTAATTTAATAAATTACGTTAAGGTAAGTGATGTATCGTAAGTAGTTGTGTTTGAAGACACCTAACTACGTTTCGCTTGAACTAATTAAAAGTGTGCATGGCTTCTTGTCTGGTGTCATGTTTGGATACTCCAGTAACGGCTTAGACGCCATTTGAGACGTGAGTGGAATTAAATCCGGGGATTAGGAATATCGTAAGTACAACATTAGGTAATTGATACAATTACTAAACTCAAATTGTTTTAATATTGACTATATTCCGCACAACAATTTGGCATTTATTATTTATTGTAAGCAATATATTTAGTAAATAAATGTTTCATAGATTAGTACAATTCTATAAATTAGTATGATAGTGTTCTAAATAAAATACGTATAAGAAGGTTTAGTACAAGAAATTCATACATATATCAGTAAATGCTCCTTGGCGGTTTGTCTGGCAATTTGATCGCGTAATTTGTGCACGAATTCTACATTAACTGTCGACATTCGTTTTGATATTAAAACACAATTAAAGCAATTATGTTGTCAAGTATGAATACACACACACACACACATACATATAGTCGAGGAAAACATTTCAATTTGTCTATGTAGAGTGTGATGACAGTTTATAACGGTTTGAATATTATTGTGCGGCTACGCATCGTTGATAATCTGATACAAGCGAACGAAACGTTGTTGATTTATATTCTGGAAAACAAATATGGCTATGACGTGTCGTAAATCGAAAAGAAGATTTATTGATCGATAAGGCATACATGATATTGGACATCACCATAGGGACGTGTGGTTTCTTTGAGCTTGACTTTGTCGCCGGCACGAACAAATAAATATGTGTGCTTGTCGGGTATTAGTGTGAACAATTTATATTACCACAATCCTAAATGCGGCGTATACTTTTATAAATATACATATAATTTTACCACCATTCTAAGAAACTCTATTTCACACATGTCGAATTACAAAAGACGACTTTGTATTACGATAAATTCCTCTCGCAGTAGTAAATCGATTGTTTTTCAAGAGGCGGCCGCTTAAAACAGTGTTAGAATTTTAGAAATTGCATCAAATTGCATGTATTACAAGGGTGTTCCGTTAGATGGAGCCTAAAGGATGTTAAAAAGCATGTTGTTGGCGACCACCCCGGTGTCGAAACAGCCGGAGGCCCTCGTCAGCTGCACTCAACTGAGCATGCATTTGATCGCGCTTTCTTGACAAAAAGAAAAAAAACACAACAATCTGATGCATTTATGACCCGTGCCACTCCAGGTAGAATGCGGGTATTAATTACACAGACCTCTTTCTTACTCAGACTGAACATTCATTATTTAATCTAATCTAAAAATTTTAAAATTGTTCGTGCGTCAGAAGTCGCTGTGTAACGAGGTTATTTTGTAGTTTGACCTCACTACCGAGCTTATTTTTTGTACGAATTAAAAGTGCTTTTATGTTGCCGTGTTTTTATTTAATTAAATTTATTATTATAATTAAGACGACCCACTTTATGTCTGTATGGTTTTTAATTATATAAAATGTCAACGGAGGCAGCTGATAGAGTTTTTATAGAGAGAGAGATGTTTTAGATATTTGTTTAAAAATTTGCATATCGTGCTACAAGTTTGATAATGGCCGCAGCAACAATAACAAAATGTACAGTGGTCGGATGGGTCATCGGATGGCCGCGTGTGTTTTCAATGAAACCGACAGTTGAATTTCTATTGTTCTCAAACAAAACCAGGGTCATTCGCGCTGCTATTCACATCAGGCAACCCTTTTATTGCTAACGGTTTCTCCAACAACCAAATCATTATATAATAGCCATTCTCATCATTCTACTATATCTATAATAGAATGCAGTAGCTGATACTATTATTAACAGAATTTAATCCAACTGACAAATGTTCGTAGGTACATACAATTTAAGGTGTCTTTATATATCTATGTATATATTCTTGTTGTTTTAAAACTTGTATATAAATATCTTGTTGTTCTGGATAAGCGAGAATCTGTGTATGTAGGTATGCATGTACGTACATGAATCTTAATCTATTTTCGGTAATACAAGAACAGCATGGCCTGTGTTAAAGATATAACAGAGGTATTCGCATTTGAGTCAGTTCAGCGTCTATAAATAAATAAACACAGAAGCTAGTTCAATGTTAGCGTTGACATTGCGACCTTACCTAAAAATAAATTTATATCTTATAAAATTTACTAGTATTAATAAATAACAACGACGAGTAATGTAAACTTTACATGCGACTTAGTTTACGTTTTACTAAAATCGCATGCGTGTTCCTACAACCATGCGAATTTATTCGTGTGCCAATATAAATGATATACCAGTCATGATGATAGAAATAGAAAAAACAAACACTTGTTTTTGTTTCATCACCATAAATATAGAATTGTTAACAAGTGTACTTAGCACTAACATATAACTGCATACGTTAACAAGAGCTCGTTAGACAATAGACAAAGAGATCAAAGCGAAAACTAATCAACAGTGTTAGCAATAAGTACACAAAAACGGAATATTGCACTGCGGTGGTAATACGACACATGACCAACTTGTTCCTCGATGTACGTTAGTGTAAACATTAGAATAGGTAGGAAATTCGAAATTAATGAACGCTAAATAACATATAATGTAAACAGGTGTACCATACACACACACACAGATACATATATACGGCACCGTGTGCCGCTCACATACACACACATACACCTCTAGGTACAAGGCCAATGCAATGACCCATCGGGTTCACTAAGTGGGTTGGGGATTGTGGATATGCATTTTACATGAGGCTCACATACGAGTGCACACGTGGTATCTATGTTGTCACGTGACACAAGTTGTGTATACGTGGAGGCGGCATGTGTGTGTGTGTATGTGAATGAACTAAAGTGATGTGCACACGTTGGAAAAAATGCACAACTTAATGGGATGAGGCTTTTATGTATAGCCGTGCCCCGCGGTTAGATTACAAAACGAAATAATTATTTGAAAGCACTCGACTTTAGCATCGATTTAGGTTGCTTTAGTAAAGAGAAATAACCGCACTGTCTTGCACGGAACATTCTTATACGTATTTTTTGTAATGATACGACGAATATTCAAATACAAATTTTGATTCATGCAAGAAGATTCAATTTATTTACTATCCTTTACTTGTTACGTTTTAAATTTACTAAAATCATACGTACAATTTTGCTAAATTTTGAATCATTTTTTCACTAAATATATTTCGTACGATATTAAATGTGAAATTACAATTATTTGAGTCTATTGACATGCACCATAAATACAACTTTTGTAATAAAATTTCCTACACCTGCGTAACTATGACTACATAAAGAATATATGTAAAAATGTCTATAGCAATTTTCTTGCAACGTATAATTTTTTGTAAGTGTAACCGTTTTTAAGTTATTGCAGAAACCGCAAAAACGACTAGAGTAATGCTATAATGTTTTAATATTCTTTTTGAAAATAAAACCCATATTATAGGTATGCAAGTCTTAAGTTTCATAATTTTACTTCCAACAGTTTTGGCTGTAGAGTATTCACAAACATATACACACACACGGAAAGTGTATTTCCTATAAAATTGATATCGAAATTTTTAATCTATATTTCCTTATATACATTCGTATAAAAAATGTAAAAGTTACTGTGGATAAATCATGCGACAGAGCATCAAAGACGATGTATGTATGTACTTATAGAAATGAGAAGCAATTATATTTATTGATCTCGTCCAATGATGTCTTCGATTTCTTATGGATACATATTGAACGGTAGTCAAGTCGAGACATATTCGTCAATTATCGGTAGTCTAACAACGATGCTGTGATGCCGTTATGAATAAACACATCAAAGACATCAAGCATTAATGAAAAGTGACGGCGAACCCGTTATGCAAAAGAGCGATCTGTCGTTTACTAAAAATGCACCGTTACAAAATTACTGTGCATAACTGCTTATAGGGTGGTACTTTTATGTACTATGTATAGTACGTCTAAAGAGAGCGCGTCGCATTTCATGGAAAGTAACAAATTCAATTGAGAGGAACGAAACAAACGTGAGCGGTATATCAAAATCCAACATTTCGAAAAGTCAATACGTGATTTGAAGTACTTTCAATTGCAAACTGCACCATATATAAACAATATCTGCAGAAATACCCTAAACTGCATTAAATAATTGAATTGAATTTATAAGAAACTTTCTTCTACTGTGCCCACTACGTCACGGTTATCTAATTATGTGAGGTGCCTAATGGAATGTGTAACATAAATATGATTGATATTCTATGGGAATCAGAGCTGGTGAGAAGCCCTTGTTTGTTTTTCTCTTCACACGTTTAGAGCAAACTGAAACTTCCTAGTTTGTATCGTATATAAAGAGATACGTGCGCTAAGTGTCCTGTGTGTGCCTCGGGGGATTTTACGCTGTCTATCGTGCGGTCATGTCAAGATTGGGACGTATGAACTTTTCAAATGGTTCACTTTCACTTATATAAGTATAGGATTCACACACGAAAATAACTGAATACATTGATTTACTCTTGTTTATGCATCAGATTTACAATTGATTTCGCGAATATCAAAGAATCTATACCTGTGCGCATAGTAATAACCGTCGCAACATTTTTAAGTATGGTCGTATATTTTGAAAATATTTTACGATCTCTATAAACATTCCGCAACATTTTGATAAGTAAAATTAAGTTTGCAACAACATCAACAAGTATATTATGGCCATATCTAAACATAAAATTATGATTTAACCGCCGTTTATTTAATGAATGTTGTGTGTTTGCCTGTCGTGTGTTTCACTGAACATGGCATAAACCTTTATTTTTCGTAATGTATTATTTTAATGGCTCCATAGTGTTGAGAGCAGAGCGCGCGATTCGCTTCTCGCAAGCAAGATGGATGTTGCAATTATAAATGTATTCTTTTCTTGCTGGCAATAAATATTATAAATTCATTTATAACAAGCCAGAAGCGCCGACCATTCATTTACTGTACACATTCTTCTGATGTGAGTTTCTACAATTACTTATTTATATACTAGATTGTTAGAAACATAACTATATTTTTGAAAATATATTCAGGTCTTGTATTTTATTTAAATACAAATTTTAAATATATCAAGAAATTGTTTTACCAAAAAAAAAACCCATTTGCCATATATTTTATTATTTTACAAATTTATAATATTTTGATAACCTTATTACTAAATATATTTCTTAGAATAAATATCAAATTCCAAATAATTTGACTAGAGTAAACCTGCAGCCGTTTAGGCTATAGAGTGCTTACACACACAAAATAGTTAGACTCCATTCAGGGAAGGTTAAAATATATATTTCCGTTAAAATCTCGAAACCGATTATTTTCCTAATTACAAAACTTAATCATAACTGTATATAAGAAAGTAAAAAATTACTAATTATGATTAGATATAATAATTTTTGAGTGTAAACATGGATAAAAACCACTAAATTTGAAATAATTTATCAACTAAAATTCAAGTCACGCGTTCGTGACTGCAGCACCATGAACGTGGCCATAGAAACAAAAATAAAAACGCAAACAAAATACGAAATGACGAGCACAACGACGTAATAAAATACATCCAATTTAAGTTGAATGAAAATATATAAATGCGACAATGTCCAATGTTAGTGGCAGCGAAAAAAAAAAACCTTCTGATTCATATAATTTTATTCGCCATTGGTACAGCAAAGTTTCTCGAACTCTCAACATCCCGACCGGCGTATCACAGTGAGCACCAACTGTGGGATAAAACATTGAGATTCCTAATAAGGTAGCCAGTCAAGAGTGCGGTGTAACCGGTAGACAAGTGCAATCACCGTAAAACAATGTCTTTCGTCATTTCTCAGAATGTCCCGCCAGCAATCCGTTCAAAACCAGCAATTATTTATACCAGATCGCACTACAAGGATTACAGAACAGTTTTTCTCTCTTTGATACTGCCTGGATTGCTTTCCATCCATCAATTACTTCTTAAACTGGATATTAATACTAAATTACACTTCAAATTCACATCAATTAACATTTATTGTTCAAAGTTGGGAAGCTTGATTGTAAATAAAGATTTACATACATATATGCACAATTCCTGCATCAAATCGTTTCACATCTTAAAAATCTTTCACCACTCCTCTATCCTTCTTTTGCTTCATCAAGCGTTGTTTTGAAATGTGAGCCGCGGCGATAACTTTAATCTTAACGATCTTCTGATTGTAATTTATTTCGCTTGATTAGAATTTCCATACAAATATTTTACTATAACGCAATGAAACAATTGTTGAAATTGAAATGATGAAAAGTATTTGTGTTTCACTATAAAATATTTCTGTTGCCCAACAGTGTCCTTGGTGTAAAAACGCTGTTTCTGTTTTTTTGTTTCGATATCGCTATAGCTGCTTGATTGCAACAAATAATAAATAACCACATTGATTCAGCATAACCACAATGGTGGTCTGATTTAAGCAGCAATGGACAGGTAGACATCGATGATGAATATATGGGGAGTCTCTCCGTTTTATGTATGTATGTATATACATTGCACTGCACTGGTTAACCTTCATGCTTCAACGGATGGCCGATTCCCTCCCAGAATACTTACACAGTATATTATATGTTTTCGTAGCGTATTACATGTATATATGTAGTACGTACAATATAGGGATTTCACTAAATTTTCTACCTCACACTAATTGTAAGTGAACTGGTCTCTGCAATGGATTGTAGAAGCAAGCGCATGCGCTATAACAAAACATTATTATAGCGCTTGCGCTTGACATGCCATATTGAGCCAAGATACAATATATATTTAATATTTATTTTCTGTTGGTATGGTATTTGGTGCTACTAAGGATGTATCTATAAGTAACTATATGTGAGGGTAGCTTAGGTAGTTTAGTGACTACAAATGCCGTCTTTATACACTGTCGCTGATGAGGAAATAATCCTTATTAAGACGCATGTAATAATAATAACTGTTTGTGTTGTTAAAGATTTGTAATACACCTGATTTGAAACAGTTGTTGATGTTTTTAATAAATTGTCGTTTAGCCAAGGCTATAATGGTAACAAAGGTCAAACTTAATAATTCATTCATTTAGTTCATTCATGAATTGATTTAACAAGCTGGTCTATATAATGCATTTCCTGGCTGTGTGAGGTCTAACGCCTTTTCAACTGATTAGATTATGATTTATTTATGAATTATCTTTCAAGCATGTATGCATAGTACATATAAGCGCACCTATTTTGTGCTTGTGTATGTATGTACATACATAGATTTCATAATAGCAATATTCCTCTCAGCACATAATTTGAAATAGTTGGGATCGTTGAAATTTCTTCTTGTTTGAGCTAAATTACATTATTACTCCAGCACTTAACGCCACAGACGTAAATAACATAGTATATTTTTATATTTAGATATGTTATTTCTTTTTACGTGTTGGGGAATCCTTCTGACTCACGAGATTATAGGTGCAGAACATTCCAGCTGCCATCTGTCTTTCTACACACTTCAGTTTTGTTTTCATACAAAAACTATTTGTTATTCCATTTTAAATTATTATTTATTACATACACATCATATTTTAGGCATGAAATATATTAAACGAATTTTTGTTAAGTAGTTTGCATTATTTAAGACAGTGACATTTTTGTTTATTTGACAAATGGATTCGCTTTTGAAAGTACATTATTAATTACAGATAGTGTTTTAAAAATGCATCTTCTTATCTTTCGAATTCCTCGAGACAGTGTCCATTTGTCTGAGCCGTCACAAACGTTATATAAGAAAAATATGATTTATACGCGCATCGTAAGTTGTATATTAATTAAATTATATCCACAACCAGGGTAAAAATGGAAAAAGATCCATTTTAGATTCTTTCCACAACACAAACAAGGTTACTTCTTCTAAGCACAATCTGCTGCTTTGTAAGTGAGCGTCATCTAATTATTTATGACTAATGGTGAAACAGGGGAGAATCTAAACATTGTGGTGTTGGGGCGTTTGCAGCAGTGTTTATTTTTAGTTGTTAGATATCTAGGTAGGTAGCTATATGGGGAGATAACGCACAAGTAAATAAATATAAAACGTGTCTTTTTTCCAAAATATACTATAGAGGAATAATAGTAATGCAGGTCTTTCGTTATCTTCCTGTCCTGTTGAAATACAAACACTGTTGATTTAATCGAAAACTGTTTATAAGAAACTTTCTAATAATTATAAATCGCCTACACGTAAAAGTATCTGAAAATATAAAACCTTGAACTTCTATGTCCAAGTAAGCTATAAAGTAGACCCCCCGTTCCTCTGAACTTTCGCCTCGAAAGCTTTTTGTTGCGAAAGTGCTATTATCTTTTGGCTGCCAACATGTGAGCCAAAATTGATTACCCATGTCGTTCCACCAGGTGGTACCCCATAATAGTACATCTCGTTATACTTATAGTAAGCAGCCTCCATCTTGGAACCTGACTGGCTTCCGTACCTACAATATGGTCACAAATCCGTACACGCTCTTTCGCGGAATCATAAACTACGTTTGAAATTCTTGACGAGTCATCGCTCTGCCTCAGAGATAAATAAACTGATTCGATTTAGATGCACATTGATGCGTTTCACTACTACTAAATTGTTTATTATTTTACGTTTTACTTATGTACGTGCAATGTTGTGTTTCAGAGTGCATTTCTAGAAATTCTAAATCTTCATTTCCACTGACAAAATAAATACATGATCGTAATCAATATTAGATAGAAATAATCGATTAACTTTTGTCGTGGACGTTATCATTTGCTACATGCGTATGTATTTTCGGTGGCATCCATGCAAACGCTGATGCATACACATCTTGAATCGTGAGTGCCGCCACTCACACGTAATTTTATTCTACTCTTATTATTATTGCGCTAAATTAATTATTCAACCTGTGAAATTCATTACACCGTGGTCGTTTTATGTGAACAATGGTCCGATGGCTATTGTAGCAAAGCGGGCCGGATGTGTGAAGTATCCAACAACGCCTGATGACGTAATGATTATAATTGCAGTTTGTGTAGTGTGAAAAGTCATTTTACGTGGGTCTCGGAAATCGTTGAGCAACATAATTAAGCTTACTTAATGCATCCAAGGTTTTAATCCCACAAGCAACGTCGTGCTTTTTGGGGCTCGAAATAGTGCTTCGCACTCCTTTCGAAGCCAACTCTGTCCTTGTGTAGGCACATAAAAACGTTTATATCTCAGTTTATTTTTGTTCGGGTAAGCGCAACGCGCTGTTAACAAATAAATTAAATCGCTTTTTTGATGGCGTACAATTTGCTCCGCATCACTTGGTTTCAGGAATGATGGCCATTATTTGTTTTATTTTTGTTATTGTTAACTTGTTCCATTGGCCATTGTCGAAACAACATGATCGCCGTAAGTGCAATTAACCGTCTGAGGGTATTGCAATGATGCAACCTAATGCCGCGCGCGATATTTATGTATGTGCATAAAGTAAACTCGCTAAGTAGAGATGTGTATCTTAAAATGTTGCATTATTATACGAAACACGTGAGGTTTTAATGGAGAAACTAGTATAATGTTATTTTGATACTGGAATATGTGTATGTATAAACAATGATTGCTTTTGCACTGATGCTTCGTTTAGTGCATGTCGTGAAAATCACCGGCTAGCATTGAAAATTTAATTTCTATTTTCAAATCACGTTTTTTTTTATTCCGTTTTATTTGTCTCGTCTATAAATAACGTTATATGTTATTATGTACATTTGCGTTTTATTAGCAGCCATAAATTATGCTGTGTCTGTGACGTTAATGGTGTTTCTAACACTGAGTTTCTGAGATTTTCAATTGTACAATTGTTTTTATTTCAAACATGTTATTTTTACTTTCTTATACGCAGTATAAGTATTGTAATCATGAAAAATTTCGATCTCGAGATTTTAACGGAAATATACGTTTTGACCTTCCCTGAATCGATTCCAACTATTTTTGGAATGACGTCCGTCTGTGTGTGTGTGTGTGTGTGTGTGTATGTTCTCTACAGCTTAAACGGTTGAAGCTAAAATTATGAAACTTTAAACTTAAAATTTGCATATGCCTGAGGTGTGCACCTCCTATTTTTGAAAAAAATATTCAAAGCGGAAGTGCCTGTTTACTCTAGTCAATTTTTGCATTTTCTGCAATTAATCAAAAATGGTTACAGGTACAGAGAAATTTCATGAACGAAAATTAAAGGTATTTATATTTAGCACAACTTTTGTTTGAATTATTTTTCCAAAAAGAGTAATTAAATTTCTGCTTATTATATATATTTTTACGCAAATCGTATCATCTGCGCCTGTCAATTGTTTAACAAAATAGACTTAAATAATTTGAAGTTTGACATTTTATATCGTTTCTAAGAAATATATCTACTGTAAAAGCGATCTAAAGGTTAGAACAAATATTATAAATTAGAAAAATAAGGTAACTACGATGTGGTTTAACCCATATGCGGATAAGAAAGTTCGGTGCATGACACTGCAGATATTTTAATTAAATATTTATTTAAGAATAATATATGCCCATATATCTTGCACTGAATATTCTTTTATTTAAGGTATATTTCCGTTAAAATATCGAGATATCATGATTACTTACGAAAAACTTTCGCCCCATAGCACCTATAGAATCTTTTTTTTATTTCAATTATTAAAGTTTGCTTATAGAAAATGTAGATTTCTAATTCGTTGAATTGTGTATTTCCAGCCGAAGGGGACATCAGTACGTTTGCATTGTTGCGCGAACACTACCAACAACGGCAGGACATGGGCCAGGGGTTGTTCGGCGCCGAAACGCGTCCACGTGCACTCCGAGCGTTGTATGAGGCCGCCGCCAAGACACCGGTGCACGCAATGCGCCAGATGGACCGATGGCGCCGCGACGGTCATCGCTCCTCTAGATTCTTTCTGTGCACGCCGGTCCTAGGCGCCAAACGCAGGAAAATCCGTAACCGAATCGATATTGATATCGAAACACGAATGGTACGCAAATATATCCATTATTTACTCGAATGCTTATAGCTAGTATTTTAGTCGTCCTACGAATTCACCAACGATTGTGATGCAGATTGTAAATATATATATAAGTAACATTTAGCGATAGCTATTGAACGCTCTTAAAAGTAATTGTTTTATAATCGAATATAGCAGCGAGACATGTGTGTAGTTTAAAACGATTATAGTTCATATTCAAAGAATTATTATTCACACATAAACATAGGTTTCTTTGAACTGCTGCAATTCTAGTAACCAAAATAATAACAAGGAAATTTGAATCACTTGCATTTATGGTTCTGTTATGATCAGACTGCAACCACAATAATTACGATTACGCGTTTTTATAATATACTATGTATAAAATAAGTAGACGTAAGAATATTTCATCAAGTACCAGTGATGTAGGTATTTCGATAAAATGAACAAACTATAATTTGATTTGTTTCCCGATTCACAGACCAGACAAAAGAGACTGGCGGCGTTTAGCGCTCTATGATCGTCCAAGTGGCATTCTTCTCCTCTGTTTCTCTTCGCTTCTCTCTAATAATAATTCCTTTCTGTCGGTTATCGTTTCAAGGACGATCGAGCATATAACTTCACCACAAGATGTGTTCTTATTGACTAGTTTCAATAGTGTTTAGTCTACTCACGATACACTACCTTTTCTTGCTGCAGGGAAACAAAACTCACAACAAACGGAATTCGTTTTATAGATTTCTAGCACTCCAAACTAGTTCATTTCTAATAAATTCATCGCGGTCTACTTGTTAGGTATTATTTAAACGCCCTTATTATGCAATTATTTCAATAACTATCAAAAATTAATTATCTTTAAAAGGCAGAACCTATATAGTAGTAGTAATAGAGTAATTGCAATGTGTGTATGTGCATAGCAAGTAAATCATTTGGTAATTACAATGGTTGGATAACGATGATGTTAGGTCGCGCATCTTAATCAAATTACAGTTTCCTAGTTACAGTTCGATAATTATAGGAAATCAGCAACGTGTGTGGCTTTTAACTCGTGTATAACGATTTGTTCATTAATCAAATTGAAATTACATCGTTTGCCGATTACCCGCGAAGCATCTAGCTGCACTCTCAAATATAAATGAATATTTCATTCAAAAAGTTGGTGGGCGATGTGGCGTGTAGGTATACATACATACATATGTAGGTGCGCTGTTGTAGGAAGTCGTCCATGAAATAATATGCTGGCTATAGGTAGAGTGTATGGTCGTTATTGTCAGATGATACAATGGTGGACCACACGATGATGTTACTTGGAATGTTACCGCAAGCAAACATGTTTTAGTGTTATAGTACGTAGTAGATATATACCTACCACACCGCGGCAGGCGGCGGGCGGCACTATCTACCATCTAAGTCTCCAGCTTCGCTTTGATTTAAATTCATTGGAGATTATAAAGTGCGATGTTATTATAATCGCCGCCGCCTTGTAAATAAATATTTGTCACAGTGCAGCGCGTGCAAATTATTATTTAATTATGCGCACGAAACGAACATTGATTCCTTCTCGTCTAAACGGCGACGCAACAGTCAACTAGTTTATCAGTCGACAATGATTTATGTTAATAAACTTTAATAAATACAGATAGTCATAAATCAATTATCCTTTCAGCCCGCAGTTGTTGGAGAATTAAGGAGATGGACATCCGCCGAGGCAATCGGAGATATGACTGTCACCACAGACTGCATTAATCGAATCACATCAAACTCGACAACTGTAGAGGAAACGGATGTGACCGACGTTGGGGCGACTTCAGGAGATGACGAGGCCATTGATCATAAGTTACCATCGCCCGAGGAACAACTACAAGTGTTGGCACTCAAGTACGTCATCCGTATCCTCTCGCGGATAGTGTATTATTATTATTATGTGTTTATACGTTTTATCTAGATTCCCAGCAGAAATTGTGGCCGTGGATATTTCGGGTCGTAGATTCGACCGTATGACCGTGCAGAGACGCTCGTTGTTGCACACGGAAACTACGTATGAGGAGGATGATGGCACGGGTGGCAGCACTGTGCGGAGGCGAACACGTACGCGCAAACCGCGCGGTAAACGGAGAAACACGCTGGCTGGAACGGACCAGAAGGAAATACGCGATGCATTGACGGCTGGGTACGCGCTTATTTTAATACCGTGTTTGGCATGATATCCACTGGATATAATAAACGTTTACTAACATAACATTTCTAGACTTTTTATGCCATTTTAAGTCATTTCGATGTGATGTAGACTAGAGTGACTAAATATATAAGAGTGTGGACAATCGACGAGTAGTCCCTATCTAAAGCATAGAGCGCAGGTTCCCCGCCTGTGATTGGTCGCCGCCATAGTTTGTCTAAATGTTCAAATGAAATGCATTGCGTTATATGGAGTGCGCGGCTCATATTTTCTCATACTCTTTAAATCTAAAGGACCAGATAAGATAATTGCACCCCGTATTTTTTATGTTATTCCTGAATAAATTCTGCGTATTTTATTCCGCGACAGCATATGTCTATCTTTTATAGAAACATTTATACAAAAGTCGAAACATTTCGCGCTCAAATATTACGGTATAAACATAATTTTAAAATACACAGTTTGAATTAATAAATGTAATAAGCATAATAAACAGTGTTTATTTCTAAAGATTCGCGAAATGTATAACACTAATATACTTGCAAGTATACAGCACAAATAGTTATATTAGCCCGCGAAATGTTTGGAATTTAGTATAAATGTTTCTATAATAGATAGACCTATGCTGTCGCGGAATAAAATACGCAGAATTTATTCAGGAATAACATAAAAAATACGAGGTGCAATTATCTTATTTGGTCCTTTAGATTTAAAGAGTATAAGAATATATGAGCCGCGCGCTCCATATAACGCAAAGCATTTCGTTTGAACATTTAGACAAACTATGGCGGCGCCAATCACAGGCTGGGAAGCTATCGTCCACACTCTTATATATCTAGTCACTCTAATGTAGACCATTTCAAATTACAATCTGGTTATAAAGCAGAACTAATAGAAACGTATTAAAATCATCCAAAGACTAGATACTATGTTCCATCAAAGTTCAAAATTGTATTATACATAACAACAACCATTTGAATTTTTTTTGCATGTAGAGCCGGTGCTTTTTTTATTATTTTATTGTAACAGCACTAGTTTTGCTGACGCATGGTTCAAATTTTAATCGTGTATTATATTTATACGTACATATATATAAATACATATGTAGATGTAAATTGCACAAAGCCTCACTGCCAATTTTGTACATACTAATACTAACTCCTTAACAGGGACGAAGCGAAATCTGACGAAATTCTCGGTACACCAGACACCTCAGAAATAATCGTAGTGCGCAGTCGCAGCACTGACTTGTTGCGAACCAAAAAATCACACTTCAATACGTTGAAGCAATGGGGTAAAAGCAGATTAAAATTGATGCATCGATCCTCCGATACAAAGTCGATACAAGAAACAAGTAAAATTGTCGACATCGACGATATAAATATTTATGAAACTGTGACAATGCGACGACGAAAGAACATTGATAAGGACACCAAGGCAACCGAACGGAAAACGTCGTATACGTCGTCCGAGAAGTCAAGTAGCATTAGTTTGCCGATATCTACACCACTAACGGCTGCCATGAATATAGCTGTTAAACTACGGGAGAGCTCGGCGCAGCGGCGACAACGGCGCAATAAAGATGAACAGCATTCATCGAGCGGCAATTGGAGTGCGAGCTCTGAAAGTGGAAGGGCTTCCATCGGCTCTGAAATCACCACGACTACACACCCGAAATCAACAACATCGGCTGCTACATCAAGCAACTCTCTCAACCAACACCCACCCAGCTCTATCAATAGTCGGAGACGATTCATAAACACCTCGGCCTCGAGCAGCATCACCAGCGAGGGTACCTTAACGCCAGACATTATCCACGACATCCACCAGGATGACGGAGAAACGTCTTCAGTATACTCATGCGACACTGAAGGCTACTACACATCATTCCATATGGACAGCGGCCTCAAGACACTTAAAGAAGAAGAGCTTGGTTTGCCGATGACACCTCTCCACATTACTAGTGCCTTTTCCAACGGGAGCAACAACACCGCAGAGAACGAGTATGAATTATTCGGAAAAGGATCCACTTCGACGACAACCAGTTCTGCAGGAACAGTTTGTACCACATTACGAGCAGCTGATAGTAACAGATCGTTGATGGTTGGGCCAACAGTTCCTGAACGAATTAGCTCGCTCAGTCGATTCGATGACTCTGGGGATAATTCACTCGAACGGGAATTCGGCTCGGATAAAACAGGCACGGTCAAGCGGAGTCCTGCCACGAATAAAGCAACAGTTGTGGCGGTCGTGCATAAACAATCTGG
Organism: Nebria brevicollis; assembly: GCA_944738965.1. NCBI lineage: Eukaryota > Metazoa > Arthropoda > Insecta > Coleoptera > Carabidae > Nebria > Nebria brevicollis. Next base: position 17,841,000 of record OX122898.1, on the reverse strand, counting down.
TGGTGATGTTTCACCTGATAGTGGGCATAACACGTCCAGTTCTCCTATTGAAAGTGTCAGTAGTCCTAACGGCGCCCCGAGTTGTTCTGAATTTGAGTTTTCTGAGTCATCAGACTTGGAAGGTGTGGATCGAATTGAGCGGATTCGTATTAAAACAACGATAAACTCTAGTCGAATTCCGTCAATGTGCGTCATTACACCACCACACAGTGACGATGAGAGTATACAAAGCATGCAAGAGTATACGTACTCGTACAAGCCGAAAAAATCGACGAAACACAATTTCAACATTCCTGATTTAGGTTCTAAGAACGCCTCGCGACCAAAACTAAATTTACCTTTACAGCCCACCGAAACAGATCTTGATACACTTACATTTGCAAATGCATCATTAAACGATAAACATTTACCAGTGCACGGATCTAAACTGCAGCTAATTAATGTCAATCCCGTTTCTGGATACGCGACCATTCAAACAGAGTGTGACACTATCACGCAAAAAAGCGTTAGAGCAGCGTCTCCGAGCGGTGGTTGTGTGGTAGTCAAAGATAGTCCGAAAGACAAGTCTCCGTCGCAACCAATTCTGAAAGCAACGCTCATGCCTTTGAATAATATGTTTGGCAAACTAAAAATCAATCTTTCCAATTTTGCAACAAAAAAAGAAAAACCGTCCGCGAAAGTAACGCCAGTTGCTGAAGAGATGTTTGACTCCGGTGATTATGTCACAATAGCCGATGTAAGAAATAACAACGAAAAGTCTGCGCTGACTCCAGAAGTATTATACGCAAATGATGTCGGTCCAACAGTGCGCCGTGATGCTGAGTATATTTCCCTGAACGATCTCCACCAAAATGTAACGGAACAAAATTCGTTGGAACGCAACCGCCGCCAGGGAGCTCGAGTTACTTTAGATTCCGAAGGAAAAGTTGTTTATAGTTCCGACAGTTTGCGTAGACGTAAAGGGGCGCATACAACATTCGAACCCGGACCATTTGTGAAAGACATGAATTCGCCAACGGCTAGTCCAGTGCCTACGCATCGGACACCGCGAACAATACGACCCGTCAATCAAATAGCGACGAATAAAATTCCGACAGCGATTGATCCTATAGACCCATGTCCCGATCCACGTCCGCTCAGTCCGCAACTGAACAAAGTTGTAATCCGTGCAAATCCTAAAACGTCATCGGGACTTACATCCCCGACGGCGGACTTTGTGCGCATGCCTCCCACCACCATAGTTACTCCCACTACGATATCGCCGAAACTCGCCAATACGCGGGGTGGTGCATATGTGCATATGCAAGAAGACCGGGGAGGCTCCCTTTCGCCTGCTCTCGAAGAAGGTAAGCTACATCCACTACATCAAAATCCATCTATCCTGTCACCGCAAACACATTGTGTCAAAATTCTAAACAACATTAATATCAATACCGTCAACGATGACGATGACGTGAAAACGGTAAAGTCGCGTAAAGTAAAACGCAGTGAAAGTTATCGACTCGCGAATTCACCCCTTGTGCTCGTGAAACGCAATCACGATAAAAGTAGCAAAGACGATCTCGAGGATTTGATTGAGAAAGAAATCGCTGCAGAGCTGTGGCGCGAGCGGATCAATTATCCGCCGACCGTATCGCCAAAGCTTTGCGAGCGACAGTGTCACGTACTTACGAGCCAAACGTTAGCGCGCGAATACCTTTTGAATTCGCCAAACCGCCTCACTATACCGGCAGATAGTAACGAGCATCGAGCACGAATTTTATCTATATCTACTGTTGATACAGAAATTTGGTAAAATAATATATTAAAAAAAACTTCATGTTACGCGAATGACAATTTTATGGCAATGTAACGTTTGTGAATGTGTCCATCCTGTGTTCTTGATCCTTTTTCAATTCCCGCTTGGTGTTTGTTTGGCCCCAGTTAACCACCCAAGCTTGGGATCGTTTTTAACATGACCACTGTATGCACATATATGATTGGCAATACAAGCACTGTACAGAAACAATTGTTGCCATCAACAGCTCACTGATCAGAATCACATTCAGCACACTTGTATATAATATATATTTTGTGTTTCGTTGTGCATGACTCTTTTTGTCTTCCATTTTACATTTTTATAAATAGCTCTATATATGTTTTAACTGTATTATATAATATTATATATATTGTGATAATCTGCATTAAGTAATTTGATTTGATGCAGAATGTAAATATTTAGATATATAAAAGTATAGATGTATTTACATGTTTTAAGTTTGTGCAAATAATTAATGGGAGATCTTTTAGTAAATACGATTTTATTATTAGGTATCTTTGATTAATTATCCTTCGGAAAGTATATTATATTCCGTACAGTAAGCTTTGTCTTGTTGTACCGAATTTTATACGAACTAGATCTTATGTCGACACGATAGGCATATAACAAAATAATAACTAATTTTCATACCACATAAACATGTTTTTTTTTTATTGTTATTATTATTAATAAATTCTGCTTCATTAACAAAGGGTCACAACGTACAAGTACGTTAATTTTAAATTACACCATTTAAAAAGTTCATTCATCAGTGCGTGAATTGAATTTATTACTCATAGAAACACCGGGTATTTCAAATCAACATGACTCACTCAACAGTAATATACAATGATATTCTCACTTACTATTTTAGTAACACAACACACACTTTATGTTGTTCATTTTTGTATAGTCTAGTGTGCACACTATATTTATTTAGCACGGCATCTCATTTAGCATCGCACTTAAATAGTTTTGTGTATTTGTGACATATTTTGCACCCGGCATGTTTTGTGCTTTGATTAAGCTTGATCCTGATGACACGCAAGGTGAGATTGTTACACTTACAATAAGAATTATTTTTTATATTTTCAATCATGCATGCTTGAATTTACTATTATTACCCTAAAACTACAATCATTTTAGATTTATATATATATATATATATATATATATATATATATATATATATATATATATATATATATATATATATATATATATATATATATATATTAAAAAAAATCATCCTATATGTATAAGATTATTTTTATGTGAATTTCAGAACGAGCACATTCTGCTGTTAACATGCATCCCCAATCTGACCGATATTATAACTACCAAGTGGAATATCAACAAAATTACCAAACTGATGATGATTTTATGTTGCAACGTAACTCTCCCCTATACAGAACACTTCCATCGCGTATTACTTACAATGAAAACCAAAGGGCTCAGCCTGATATCACAAGAGGTTTGACATCGCAATACAAACAACATTTTGAGCCACATATCGTCAACGAACAACAGCATAATAGATTTAGTAGTCTCCCGCGAAGGCAGCTTTTACACAAACCCGAAACGAATCAATATAATGTACAAGAACTAGCGCCTAGTTATCAACAACACAATGTACAACCAATGCCACCAATTAATAATTATCAACATAACAATGTCAAGGCATATTCAGTTCCTCAAGTTCCACCGAAGCCAGTGCCTTATCAAGAAGGAATGGATACTAGACAAAATTTCCACTATTCTACTCCTAATAAATCTGAACTGAATCCGCCTGGGTCTAAAGTACCCATGGGTATCAGCAATTTCTTCTCGCCTATCTCAAAACAAGTCCAACAGCAAATGAATCGAAACGACTCTTTAAAAATATCTCCAATCGATCCACGAGCTACAGGCAGTTTTAAATCTTCCACACCGTCAAAAGTCGCCGGTGTTAATTTAACAAACAAATTGCTGTCGCCAAAAAAATCCACAATGAGCAATGAAGAACTATATGCAGTCATCCATAAAAGTAAAAAGAAATTAAATATCCAAACTGATGATTTAGGAACTCCAGGTTCTTCCATTGCTAGTTTATCACCTGCTAGTTCATTGAAATCCCTATCAGGAAGAAGCACTCCCGTTAAGCAGCCGGAAACAGGATACTTCGGCGAAGCCCGAAATCGGAATAGCTGGTCACCAAATAATGAAGGTCAGCTTTTACCTAGTGAACCAGGTTCACGACAAAGCTGGGCTTGTAGTGATCGCATAGGACCAAAAGCCACTTCAAGATTAGATTTCAAAAAACTATTGTTGCAACACGGCTCTAAAACCCCGGTGGTTTCAAAAACAAATAATAAATTGTCAGCTGTTGAACAGCTTAAGATAAGTAAAAGTCAACCCAAGCCAGCACCAATAAACATACTAGATCTCAGTTCTTCACCAAGGAGTCTAGTTAATAGGAAGCTTGCGAACAATGCTCCAATTCCACCAGGTTCCCCGAAAAACTCAACAGATAAAAAGCCGCCATCGAAATTGTTGTCACCCAGATCTAACTGGCGATTCGCGAATCCAAGATCAGATGTGCTCTCCTCGACAATACTGGAAGATTGTCGTGAAGATGAGAGTTCTCACAGTTCGATTGAAAGAAATAACTCAGCAAAGTCAGATCAGAACAGTTTTGGTAGAAGTAACACGAAGAAATCTTTGATGTTTGACAATTCCGTACAGAACAGTATTGCGCGCGGTAATGTTGTTGCTGATGGTTTCAGACCAAATAATCTTCAAGCTACTGGAGCACAACGACAGAATGTTAGTAGACAGTTGATGCAAAATCAGAGAGCGTCTTTTTTTAATACGTCACCTGACTCTTCGAGATATAATAGCAATACGAATTTTATACCTAGAGAAGGTTTGCCGAAATCACCTTCCCCGCCTACGCTTGAGACTGCATTATGAATTTATTTCGTTTCATATATAGCTAAAAAAAGGATGTACAATTTACATCAATCTTTTTTACAGTATACAACGTTTTGTATATAATATATAATAATAATATCATGTAATACATATTATAACAGTGATCATTAGTTCGATAAGTCTAGTCTGAATACAAATGCCATTTAATTATATTATTGGCTGCTTTATTTATAAAAAAAAAAACAACTATTTAATTTATTTGGGAATTCTGTTTGTATATTTTTTACAATAAAAATAAAATTAAAAATCTCCCTACAATTTTTTTAACATGTCGCTAAATCTAAAACTACTTTTATTTAATTAACATTCAAGCTATTTAAAAAAATATATATTTTATATTATTATATATAATGAGACGTTTTAATTTTATGAAGTAATAACTAAAAGTTTTATTTATATTTGTAATACATTATAAATGTAAGAACCATACACACAGTTATACATAGTCTTAAAATCTAATTCTTCATTTGTTGTGCATTCATCATCTGAGGCCTCATAGGGCCCATATGACCCATAGGGCCCATTTGCATCATGGGTCCCATCATCGGTGGTCGCATGCCCATCATAGGTGGCATAGGTCCATGAGGGCCCATCATCATCGGCGGCATAGGTCCTCCAGGTCCCATTCCTGGTGGTGCGATCATACCAGGCGGACCCTGTGGCCCTGGAGGCCTTTGTCCCATTTGCAACTGGGCAGGCGGCGGTATTGCAACACCTTTCGCTGCTTGCGCAAACGGATTATTGGCTATTTTACCTGCCTTAAACGCGGCCGTTGTAGCGTCAATTAAATGCTGAGCTTGCTCTTCCATCCATTTTTGGTAGTAAAATTTTACGTTGTCCTTATGTTTACGGCCGGTACAATGTGTTTTGCGTACACTAGGCGAATCGTGTGTTAGATATGTGTCACAATAGTCACAGTAGTATTTTGGCATTTTGTGGTTATGTTAATAAAACTATTTATTTGATTATTCCGTTCCCAAGAAAACCAATTTTATTTAGCACTATATAGAAGGATATTATTGAGATCTATATAACATTGACGAAAAATATCTTTTAATTGTTAATATTTACACTTTTATTATACACCAAGCATCGTAACGTGCTGTTACTTTACTTTGTTGGTCTACTATGGAACTACACATAGACGATATACAGTAAGGTCGGGAGAAATGTGAACTAAAACTTAGTTTTAACTTTCCGCTATTCCATCATAGGGAGAAACCATATCGGGTTGAATGTGGTATGTAGTCATTTTTCATAATTGTTGAATGTAACTGTTGTTGAATTTCTGCATAAAATATTTTGTTTATTTTTAAACAATTACTATTTATAACCATCCTTCAATCCACCTTCAATATTTATTACTAATTGGGTCCAGAGTAAATAAAATCGAATTTGCTTTAATAATGTTATCGAACATTTCTATGTATCACAAACACCGGCGCGAAATGCATAAATGTTTTAAAACCTTTGTTGTCATAAAAACAATCGCGTTCACCTTCGCTGTATCACCAATCCCTGATTATGATAGTTGTTATCGTACATTGATATATCGATTAAAAATCTTTAATATCATTATCAATTAAATGTGTTTTTCGAAACTATTTATTTATGGCTATATATACATTTCGTTGGTCAATTAGGCGTAAAATAATCCCGGTAACAAAAGCGAGCTCATTTAGGATGGCATCCAATAAAATGTCATTAAATGTTGTACTAGTTTTATAGTATATTGAATATGTGGAATGAATCCATTATTATATAAAAGTGAACATGGCCTCGGTTATTATTTTCACGTGTTTTTAGATAATGATTGTTATCAGTAATGTATGTAGTGTACCCAGCGTTGATGGACCTTACTGTTGTACATATCAATAATGATCCCGGTGACCCTTTAGGCCCCCCTATGTATTGTATTCTTGCAAATATACTAAATTTACTATCATACATACATACATACGTAAAAGTAGTTTCAATGAAATATTATTACGAAATGAAAGATGATAAAGATCACCGAAAATTTCCTTGAAATATGTATAAATATTTATTTTAAGTAATATAATTTTGAATGCGTAGTTTTAATTGAATTTGGTAAAATTTAGCAAAGTAATGTAATTCACATTTTTGATTCCCATTTTTCTTTGCTCGGTGTGAAAATGAAGTAAGTTTTTCTCATTCACTTGAAAAGTCGTCGGCTTTAGAAGAGAAGGAAGGTGTGAAATATTGAAGTTTGACTTACTGTAACTTTAAAATGAAATTGAATACGCTTTCAAGCAACTCGTCGTGAACTTCTGCCATTTGTGTAACTTTTTTTTCTATATACTATATAGGTATTTGCATCTCTTGTAATCCAGCCAGCCAACCAGCCAGCCCCCGTTTCAATTTACACATTCTTCATTTCTTTTCGCACATTTAATCAATTTCGTTTTGTTACGTAGAGAAATCTTGCTAAAATGTATATATTAAAAACGGTATTATATAAGGGACTGCTGGACTTTGACCATCATTATCTCGCACAGTGGCACATGATTCACTAATTATTATTATATGGATATGGATGTATCATCGTCAACATCAGCTTTACTATACAATATTTCTTATAATACATACCTATATGTCGCTACATATACGGTGTATGATTTTGGGGATTTCCCACATTGCTTGAATTATAATAATTGTTACGTAAAAGACACGTCAATGGCGGATGAAAAAAAACTAAATTGTAATTGTTAATTTTTTAATTAACGATACTGCGGCAACAGATTGATCTAGTACCAGTTCAGAAGGAAGGATAAGGTGGGCTTCCCCTTGCAGTAGATTCAACAAGATTAACTAGTATCAAGTGGCATCTTCGCACGGTGTATTAGCCGACGAACGATTAGCGTTAGCGTTAGCGCACACACACTTCGAGCTCACTAAATCTACACGACACAAATGGCTACACTAAATTGAAAACTGAACTCTGCTTTCGACACACACCACTTAGTTGTTCGTACAAAACCACCTCTAGCCCACAATCCACAAAATTACCGGATTGTAATTCTCTTACTTACTCATGTTTTTATTTTACGTATATACATACATACATACATACGGAAAACACATGAACATTGCAAAAATACATTTGATGAGCATGTGTGTATGTGAAAAATGTATGTATGTATGTAGGTATGTACGTAGATAGGTGCATACCTATACTTTAGGTGATCATTTATATCACGGCACGGAACGGCGCAGTGGAAAGTTTCAACACTAGCAGAGCTCTAGTGTTGAAAACTAAAGCAATAACTTTATTTCAATCCCAGACACAAATGAAGATGTATTGTGCCCCATTGCATTTCGTGTGTGCGGCGGGGTCCGGAATCACTTCAAGTATTTCTATTTGTTAGCAAAAGAACAAAATCTCTACTGCTATTTACTATATATCTCCCATATATTGTATTGTAATGGCTAATAGATCATTTCCCTTATACTATTACTTAAATATTATTACGAACAAATGATAAATTCTTTTTTATTTATGTACACATAAGAGCGAGAGTAAGTATTTCATTCTTTAATAAAGTAATACTACTACATATGTATATTAATAAAAGTAACAATAAATAAACAAACAATTAAAACAATAACAAAACCTAGCCAATGGTGTATGCATGTATGAATGTATGTAGTACGTATATATAATAATAATGATGTGTGTGCGTGGTTCGAATAAGCGCAGGCGCGCGCTCCTCGTGTGCCCATCATTCGCAACGTAATAGCAGCAAGACACGACGGACGACGCCATCCATACAGTGTACAATCGTCGTGCGGGCAGGCTGTATCCGATCGCTGCCACACACATAATATTACTACGCCGTTCACGTGACTAGCGACTGCGAGTGCACAACAACACATTGACAAGTCATCGAATCCATTCGCAATGGTTAGCTAGACTGTGTGTTTGATTGTTTCTTGTGTTGACAACCGTCGCTACAACAAGCCAAGCGAAAACCCCGAACTTTGAACAACATTTGAAGAACTGCGGCTCTAGTATCGTACGTCAGGGGTATTATGATGCATCGTAGTATGTACATGTAGTTTGTGATATCGCCCATGTGAAGTTATCGCGCCGCGATTGGTTGCCAGCCAATGATGACTTGTTGAACTCAGTGAATCACAGTGTGCCGAGTGTGTCTATTCGACTGTTTTTAAAATTTTTATAACATTTCTGAATTTATATCAAGTAGGTATAATATATATTATATATATATATATAAAATAGTGGAACTCACATGGTCGCTTGACCACCGCGGCGAGTGTGTATTGCGCCGTAATAATAATAATATTATATTTAGCTTGGCTTAGCCGAGCCGAGCCCACAGCACGCGCTCCTCGTTGTTGTATAATCTACGACGCGACGCGGCACGGCGCGCTCACATCGAAATAATACGTACCAACAACTAACTTAAACGAAACATTTTCCCTACATAAAAAAAGCCCTTTTATGAACATTCACTACGGCCCGTGGCCACCCATGATGAACTTAAATATGCTGGAACCGTTGTCCGAGTTGGACCCGCGCTTCGAGCCGCAAACGCGCGCTCGCTCGAACACGTGGCCGCTGCCGCGACCAGAGAACTTTGTCGAGCCGGCCGATGAGACGACGTCGACGACGGGCAACAAGTGCTCGGGCGGCGGCGGCGTCGGCGTAGGAGGCATGGGCATGGAGGGTATCAACACCGGCGGTAACATGACGGCCGCCGGGCTCCCGGTGCCCGCTCTCACTGCCGCCGCCACCGCTAAAAAGAACTCTAGTCGCCGGAACGCCTGGGGCAACCTGAGCTACGCCGACCTTATCACCCAGGCCATAACGTCCGCACCGGAAAAACGGCTCACTTTATCGCAGATTTACGAGTGGATGGTGCAGAACGTTCCGTACTTTAAGGACAAGGGCGACAGTAACAGCAGTGCTGGTTGGAAGGTAATACATTGCATTATTTAAATGCATATCACTATATGTATGTGCACACTTTCATTAAAACACATTTCCAGTGCATCATATCTCTCTTAACGGTGTGTTCAATGCATCGAGGTCGCACAAAACTTGCTACTTGATCGTGTGTATGTGTGTCTGTATATCTGTATATCAGACCTTGCCCCAAACCATTTCTCTCGCAATTTAATATCATTACGAAATCATACATATATGTACATATATATATATATATGGTGACCTCTTGCCACTACTGAAACATTCTTGTACACAACTACCGATACACACACACACACATATGTGTATTGTTTTATTATGAAAATGAAATAAAATCTATTAAAATTGCAGTTAATCTTTGATTCACATTTAAGATTGATATATAGTTTGTGAGGCGTGCGGCCCAGTTAATTAGCAGGAATGTGAAAATCCATTCTTTCTCCGTGAGTCTACGAAGGCGTACGTACGTACGTACATTCGTGCGTTGTGAAATTTCAAGTATAAGCATATAGTAGTAGTAGTAGGGAATGCGTTCAGTTAGCTACGGTTTAAAATTAGGTGCTGCGTATTGAGGACACAACGAGCAAACGATCGAACGAACCAACGACACGTTTCACTTTTTAATCTAACGCATGTGCGTGTGAAATACGTGTGTATTCAGCAAATCGCTGAATTGCATATTCACATCTTGTTCTAAAACGGAGTTTTTATGTTCAAATTTCGTCAAAATATTTATTCTATTTATCATTGTTCTTGTATACATGTATAATAAATATATACAGTTGTAAACATATCTGCAATATCTTACACTGAACTTTCTTATACGAATTTTGTTTAGATTTTACAAACCTTTGAAACACTGATTCACTTACAAGTATAAAATGTCAAATTCCAGATTGATACGTTTTTTGTAAAAATATAAAAAAGAATAAATTTCAAGTTGCGCGAAATTTTAATATCTCAAATTTGTTTTGCCGTAAGTGCTACCATTTTTGAGTTACTGTAAACACCACAAAAAATGAGTAGAGTAAACAAGCACATTCACATTCAAAATAGACGAGTTGTATATTAATTTGTAAATGATTTTCCAAAATAATTGTAAAAAATCGTATTTGACAAACAATAGTTGTACATATTTTAAGTTTTCATTCTGGTGGTAATAGCCATTGAAATATATGCATTGACATATTTAGCGTGCAACAAGTGTTCCCTAATATTATTTCGAACGAAATGCATGCGAATTCGCACCAGTGTGCTCACATTGAAACACATAATCGAAAGCTCATTACACAATGAATGTTGGAATGCGCATACACACATTTAAAGTGGAGGCACACCGGCTATAGTGAATAATTACACAAATAAATAAAAAAAAAAACATGTTTATAAATTGTGACGTCGTTGTTACCTTGACTTTTAGTTGCAAAAAAAAACTACGTTTGTTTATGTCCGTTTGTTTCTATAATGCGCTATTGGCAATTTATCAACGGGTAAACGGAATTGTGTATCAGCTTATTTTCTAAATAATTACACCTGATTAACTGTCTGGCGGTTTTATGTTTTCGAGGTTTGCAATTGATCAGCGCTAGCACATTTATTGGTAATGAATAATGTAAAAACTATAACACCTGCAAATGCTTGATCAGCGTGGCGCCAATACCGATCTAATCGATTGGGATTGCATAAACAATAATAAATGAATTACTTCATTTATTAAATCAAATGTCATTCCATTCGATGTACGTTTTATACCAACGATATTATTATATATATATATAAATGCAAGTTCTTCTTTTTCTCAAAATAATGTCGTCACATTTCTTCTTGTCGGTCATACGCGGAAATATTCACTATTTGTTTCCGAGAATTCGCGAGCGATACCTACTATGTATTTGCATAACATACGTAATAGATATCTGAATTTGTTATCATAATATTATGATTGTGCATGTTAACAATTTCGAATCATTTCAAATTGTTTTTAATATAATAAATCAAGTAGTGAAAATTGTTATTGAAATCAGTTTTGTTCCTTTTTCCATACATACATATAGATATATGTTGCAATTATCGTAATTAATTTGAATAATCACGTATGCGGTTTGAAGATTTATATGAAATATCAATAGTTTAATTAATGTCGAATAACATAATGTTTTTGGTTAATGTAATGAGAATTTATAAATACATATTCTAGATAGTAGGGTAAAACGACCAGTTGTGGCACAGTTAAGAAAATTCTCTACTCTTTTGAGGATTAAAAAAAATATGGATAATATATTTATATAATAATTGAAAATTTTTAAAGTTTAAGTGTTTTATAAAGTTAAAAAAAAAATTAAATTGTTTATTGATGTTTTAGGTAATTTTGTTCACAATTTATAATTCGATGTTAAAATGCCAGTTTTTAGACGGTGGTTGCCTTTTAGCGCACAGTCCTTTCTAGTAATAGCACGGCAAATATAGTTATAAATTTATATATTTTAGCTTGGATTTCCTAAAATTTAGGTATATATTTATAAAAAAACACTTGCAGTAGCTTTATTTTATAAATTTTTAAATTATAGAGGTAGGTACTATACCTATCTAAAGCTAAATTTAATATTTATAAAGTTCTAAATTATAAATGTAGACAACAATATTATTCTTTATCTATAATGCAAATGATATTTTAATTAAATAATAATTTTTAATCGAAATATTAAAATTACTTATAAATAGGTATATTACATCAAAATTTTTAATACTTTTCTTGCATTAAAATTTTGTGAACAATGAAAAATTGAAATCTTTTCTAGTTAGTTATTTTTTTAGATAAGAATACTTTTCATCTTGTAATTTCAGATAAAAGTATTTTTTCAAGTGTACCGGGTGGGGCAAAACAACCTCCCTAGTTTTGCAAGTGAATTAAAGAAAAAGGAGTCGAGATACAAAAAATTTATTTCAATAAAATAAAGTAGTTACATGGCCAGTTTTATCTTATGTAGTTTTAAAAATCATATCGGCCAAGTGTTGTCCTTCATTGTCTACACACTGCTGCAAGCGACTTTTGAAGTTTTGCATAACCCTTTCAAGCATTTCTTCAGGTATACGGCGAATTTCCGTGCGGATTGTTTCCTTCAAAACCAGCATTGATGCCCGCGCTGTGTGGGCTGTGGCTTCCCCCCCGTCCTGCTGAAACCAGACATTCTCGAGACCAAGTTCTTTAAGAGCAGGGGCAAAAAAATTCTGGAGCATGTTCATATAGCGCCCAGAATTGACGGTAACTGCCCAATTTCTTTCCTGTAGTAAAAGTAAGGCCCGATAATCCCTATTCGGGAAACTGCGCACCAAACTGTGACACGATCACTATGCAGAGGCTTCTCGTGGATCACCCTCAGATTGTTTTCGCACCAATATCGAACATTTTGTTTATTTACACCGCCAGAAAGATGGAAATGTGCTGGGCGGCGATTACAGACTCCTTTTCGCGTATGTATGCTTCCACGGCAAAAGCGCGCTGCTCGTTCGTCCACATTGTGTTTACGACTGAATACTTTTGTAACACATACACACGGCATATCTTTCTGCCGCCATTCACGCCATTCCTACCCTGTTACGACCTCTGCTAGCTTCACAATTCTCTGTTGAAACTAGGGAGGTTGTTTTGCCCCACCTGTATAAGAGGTTTTGGTTCTAATTCTTGATTTTTCACACTTCTTTTTACCCTTTTTATTAACGGTGTCATTGTTTTTACCAGTTTTCACTAAAATAAAAATAATTTATTCAAACGAATACAAAAATAAATTAAATAGGTCATGTTTTAGATTTTTATTTTTTATGAGATAAACAATAAAATTTCAGTGTACGTATAATGTAAATAATAACTGATACATACCTTTTAAAGAATTATTTATCTGTAGTTAAAATTTGTTCTTGTTATAAGAAATATGTAAAAACATTAATATTCTAACCTCACTTGATTACTGTCAGAGAGTCTCTGTTTACCGTTCCACATATAGCAGCAGCGGCGCCAATATTAAAGCGCTGTAAGCATAAAGTGCTTTTATAATTGGCGCGCTCTTCAAATTTCATACTAATTAAAGAACACGTGTTTTTAATATTAAAAAATAAAAAAAAGTCAATATTCAACATTTGAAATGTTTCGATGAACTATTCATTTAGTTTATTTAACCAGGTACATATTAAAAAAATACGTTTTTCTAGTAAATATGATTGTAATTGCTTAAGCTATGGTAACCGTAAACTAACTAGAAATGGCTGTGAAAAGTACAATTTTGATATCGCTAAACAATATTCGTTTTTTTTTTAATTAATAATTTTTAAATGGACGTTCTAAAGGTTTTTTCTTGTTTAAAACTATATATAAATATTTAAATCGTTGTTATACCTACGCATTTGCACAGTTTTAAACGTATAAAACCAAGTTTTTGATACCTGTGCCATTACTAGCGCTGTGCCGAAACTGGTCGTTTTACCCTAGTATATGTTTGATCTGTTTTGAAAATATATATATCTGGATTCAATTACACTGTATTTTAATTACATACATTTCATAAAATAGGACCGACCATAGTTGTAGTAAAAATGTTTAAATATATTTGATGTAACGCTTGACTGATGTAGGAGAGAATGTTCGCGTTGGTGCGTTATATGCCAACATACTATGACGTCATGTATCATTGCAAGGTCATTGGTTCTGTGTGTAAACTACTCTCACGCGACACCTATTATGAAGCCACATGTTTGCTACATTACATACATAGTTAGTATTTCTGCCAGTATGTGTGTTTACGCATGTAAATTGTAAACACAACAAGTTTGCGTAAAAATTATTATATACTCTATACTTTGTTTGAATTTAAACAGACTTGATGTATTTTCATCTCAAGTGAATGAAAATATTTCTAACACACGTTTACAATTAAAATGATGTTTCGAATAAAACTGCCAAATGGTGTAATTTGTTATTGAATAAATTCTTAGTACACTCATTCATGTCTCCATTTTATTATTCATGGAATAAAGAGTTTCATTATGTAATAACAATAGTTATTACCTTGAAATGAATAAATGTTTTATAAGGAAAGCTTATTTTAAATAAATATATCTGTAGTAGCGACGTCTGTTTCTAAGTACATACATATACTACATTAGATGTTTTACTAAATAGTTTGTGGATGTGTTCAACACAGTTAAACTGGGACAAATGTAAATTTATTTATTTCTTAGAAAACATTTGATAGTGGTTTTCCATGTGTCAAGGCTGGATATGTTATCATTTTTGACTTTTGGAAAACATGTAAAATCTACAAATCTGAGACAATCAGACACACTTTCAGCGAAATGTATAATTTATTCTTTTTTATAAACGTACTCATTTATGTTCGAAATGAACAAATAAAAAACAGGAAAAATGTTTTTTTTTATATACGTACATATGCATGTAGGTACAATCTAGGTTTGTTTTTGAAATGTAACTTGAGCACAATTTCCATATGTTTACCATTTGGATATTTCATTTATGCAAATTCCAAATGAATTTTCTTGATATTGACATATAGCCCTTCACGTGTATGTATGTATGTATGCATGCATGAGGAAACGTCTGCTATGATCATAGCTCAAACCAAATGCTATTGGCCTCTGTCTCAATATATCTAATACGAGCATCCCATACCTTGGGTTACCATTTGTTGAAATAAAATAGGGAGTACTTGCAATTGAACACAGAGGGTGTCTTTTATAGGCAATCCACCGAACCACGATCAAATAAATTCACTATTTATTAACATACACGTATGTATGTCGAGATATATACATATGTATATACAAACAATTATAACAGCCACTTTAGATATATTTTTTTCTGTGTAGAAAATAGTTGAAACGACCTTGTTTGTGATATGTGCTCTAACTATATACATACATGTGTATATTTAAAACAGTAGGCATACTAGTATGATATTAAATTAGCCTGCCTGATTTATTACTAATTTAGAGGTTTATTACCAAGTACTAAACATTATTCGTCTCGGCGTATGCACAATATTATGTTCCATTTGTCCTTAATACACAAAAATATACATGCAGATATGCACCAAGGTGCAATGCTGTTCTAAATATACGATAAGACATTTTATTATTTTTAAATAATTGTTTCTTTCTGAATAAGCAGCACCATATGTAAGGGTCACTACTAACTAGGAACCCTTATTCTACAAATGTGAGACTTGGTGCCAATTCGGGACATAATAATTATATATACGACCTGTGTTTATAATAAACGTTTTTTTTTTCGATTTGGAATTTATGGAAAACTATATGTACACCGCATATTATTGATTAAATTATGTTAATTTGTAATTCTGAATTATTATTAATACGAAATTCATGCGGTTATTTAAATAATAATTAAATTGATCAACCAAATAATTTGGTAAATGTTTGTATATTTGTAAAAATAACAAAATTATGTGCGTTGTTATAATTTTTACATTCTTATACGAAGTAATACGCAAACATTGCAATCATGAAATAATTCGATTTGGAGGCTTTAACAGAAATATACATAGCTTTTGACCTTCTCTGAACCGAGCTAGTATCTGTGTGTGTATGAGTATGCGTCTGTCTGTCTGTTTGTATACAAGAAAATTGTTTTTTTTTTCATAGTAAATATAGGAAATATTTATACATAAATCATGTCAACTGTTTTACAAAAAAAACAAAATAATTTGTTATTTGATTATTTCGTGAAAAAGTATTTTAAAAGTTAGTAAAAGTGCAATGCATTGCAGATATTTCATATTGTATGTATGATGTATATATGAAGTTTAACTTTACACCAAACAAGCGCATTATGCACATGTATTTTTTGTCACACACAGATTTTCCCACGACACAATTAGAAATGACATAATCGTGCCCTGCGCTGTTTGAATGAAATGAAATGAGATCCATGATGGATGTGTTATAATTAAACAATCTCGCTGGAAAGACGATAAGACGATTTGATCGACATGATGCTGCATGTTGTCTAAATAGTGTTTGCTGTTTAATTTGTCCAATTTGCCAATCCATATTCACCTTACTCTGCTTGAAATAAATCCTGTATCCAATTTTCTGTTGGCGCATGTATTTTCGTCTTATCTATTGGTTGTTTGTATTTTATCATACAAGTCGCATTACAGCCACCCATACAAAAGTGTCACAGTTACTCGATGCTTGATCGAGAAAGCATTCACTGCAGTACATGCTTGAGCCACTAGAACTTATAACGAGTACAATATTTTGACTTTGTCTTTGGGAAAAACGAATCAATATTTTACGATTTGCTCGCGAAGAAAATATTATTTTTAAAATTATTTACTTATTCTCTCTGTGGCAAAAGTTATTTGATATTATGTATGTATATATCATCTAGCTTGTAAATGTTAATAATGCATACACACAGCGTTCAGTAATACTCTTCTTCGTTATCTTATCAGTAGTTGAAGCCTCGGGTTATCGTTCAATCACATGCCCAATGTTGCCACATTGATTCGAATGCATCATACATTCATTTACGGAATATTTTATCCGCTTTTATACATTACGTTCAAACGTGCATTTTTCAAAATAAGAAATTGCAATTTTAAAGCAATTTTTATAGTGAGCTGACTCAGCGATTATAACTGCAGAACCAAGCAATAATAATTTACGTTTGTTTCGATATCAATATTTATTATGGAAAATTTTTGACTGATAATTCGTGTGTGTCTGATGTATAATCAGTTAATATCGGATATGCACTTTTGATAACAGTTCCTTCATTATCTGAGTAATTTATAATAGTACAGACTGTATTATGAGGGAGGGGGGGGAACTAGAAAAAATTCATTAAAATTGTTTCGTAAATTAAAATCGTATGTAGAAATATATTTTTATATTCTTATACGAAGTTATGAAATCGATCTCGCGATTTTAACGGAAATATACGTTTTGACCTTCCCTGAATCGATTCTAACTATTTTTGGAATGACGTATGTTTGTCTGTATACGTGCGCGCGTGTTTGCGTGAGAGAGAGAAAAGGTGTTTCAAAGGTTAGTAAAATAGTAATAAATTTGTAAAATAATACAAATTTGTATTTGCGTATTTCTCTTATCTAAATGAAATACGTTTAAGAAAGTTCAATCATTTTTAATATTAATTAAACAAACAAAATCATGGAAAAAGGAACAAAATTATCTATAATATTTGGTAGGATTGTTTATTTGCTAAAAATCATTATAAATACGTAGTACTAGTAGTAGTTGCCATGATATACCGGTTGCTCAAATTTAACAATATAAGTTATCATAGTGAATATGTCGCGTAGATTTTCCTTACTGCACACATATGTTTGGGCTTCCAATTTTAGTTATACACTCGTATATCCATATGTATGTATGTATGTATGTGTGATAGAAGCATTACGTTCTGTGTGTAACTATGGTAACATGATTGGTCTCATTCTTTGCACAGACCTGGTGCTGGCTTCTTACCCCCTCGCAGAGCTGTTCAATTAGTTATTGTTGGACCGGTGTTCGTCGCAATTTCTATATTTAATCGATATGTGTAGATACGATTGATTGATTGATTTAAACGCGAATTAATGTTCATCCTGGTGTCAGTATAATAAGACAACACTAAACAAACGTAATATGTACTACAAGCAATGTTCAAATTGCCATAAAATTGCAAAACAAATAAACAAAAGTCGTGTGTTTATGTAATACGCAAATATCATTCATTCATCAACATCATCATCATGATCCACGTGTGCTAGCGACGCGCCGGTAATCAAGTAAAGATTGTACAAAATATGACATGGTGTGTGTCCATAATAGATACATACATGCATGCATATATAGTAAATATTAATAGAATTAATTGTGTATAGTATATATACATATAGTAGATGTATCTATGATGCGACCATATTCTGCGATGACGAACGAGAGTCACGTGACCCCAAACGAGTGAGTGTCGTCTACATGTTTTCATATGAATGACGTCAGCTGCAACCGGAACATTTTCACACTTTGTCTACGGTTCACTAAAACTAAACGTACGTCATCGTTTCTTTGCAAAAATTATTTGTAAAATTACACATGCATATTATTGTTTGTTGTTGTTTATTGTATATATATATAGATAGATGGATAGATATAAATCTGCAAATGAGTCGCGTTGATTTCATTAGATGGACAATGGCTATTTTAACTACGTATTACTATAATTGTACATATCTAAAATAAAATCGGATGGACGTCATTCTTTTAAAATACTTTTATTTTTGGAAACATAAAAAAAACAAATTTATTAATCTTTATACTGTATGCACATCTATGTATAGATATTTTAGATTTTCTATTTTAGGTGCATATACAAATTAGCTGCAACTAAATTGTGACCTATAAGTCTAAATTAATTAACAAATTGATAATAGTCCGTAATAATAGCACATGAGTATACAGATTCAAATGAATTAATTATATTTATTAGTAGTGTGTGGCTAGCGAGCGAACGAACACGAGTGTGTGTCTAATAAGGTCTCGTTTCGCGGTCGATTTGGGCCCGGACGGACCGGTACAGTGTGTGTGTGTGAATGCGCAACAGGTGGGTGTGTGCAGTCCCCATGCACTCCACTGTGAAAAGCACACCCTTATGGACTATTAGCTACTGCTTGAACCACTGACTACGTCGTTTCAACGAACGAACGTAGTGTGCCGTGCGAGCGCGACTCATAAGCTTTTATACGTACACCTCGTGCGTGGCGCCACATCAAGCATATCCGATTTATATACTACCACGACTACAACTATTTTTGCTATAAGGAAATAATTGTTTCATTGTTATTATTTCGATGTAATACGTTATTATTTTTGAGCCTTGGCGATCAAAGCAATGTGCGTTGGGTGAGGTCAGAGGTTACCGAGAGATCGAGGCAGTGGGTGTATGTATGTGTATATATTTCGCTTTCTATTCGTATTTCTCTGTGTGACTCGCGTTCGCTTGACTACTATACGTAGAGATACTTTGAATGTACGTGCAAAGACGAAAGAAATCTTCTTCTGATACTGATACTTCGCGTTTGTTGGCGTCGTGTAATGTGCGTTCTTTCTTATGGGTACGGCCTTGAACATCATGCACCGTTATATGAATACCTCAAATAACCTCAATGTATATACGCATTATTGGCCGAAAGCGTGTTTACACAGCTTCGGCTACGTTCGGCCACTTGCGGCAGCAGAATATTGTGTTCTTAAAATAAATGCGAGCTAACTACATATATTTTCAATCATATTTATCATTGATTTTCGATTGGTTCGGTGCACAGAATTTATTACATTTTTTTTTTCAATCATACGAATAGATGCATGCATCTTGGTACTACTTTCTTCGTAGTCATTGCCAATTACTCTCTATATAGATATATACGCACCCCTAATAAAAGATTCTAATAATGTTTCGCGGCAAACGAAACGACCTTTATTGAGAGTACTTTGTTCGTTTCTCTGTTAACGAGACAACAACTATTCTTATCTTTAAGGTGTCCTCTTCAATGATTGTCCCAAATGCGCCACCGCATTCCTCTAAATAGTTATTTTAAGCGCGCAACTAGTGCAAACGATTATGCTATATATACATACTACATACATACATACATACATACATACATATATGTATATACTATATACATATATATGACGGAAGTATATTTATGCACTTACTTATGTATATGACATGAAAATTTACAGCGATATTAAAACCATACTTTACATGTTATATTTATGTATCGTAATAAATACATTTATAATATAGTAATTTTGGTTCGACCATGAAATAACAATTTCCACCCACTTTCAGTAATTTTAATTGTTTGCAATTAACCTGAATTGATACAGATTCTTGAAATGATTTTTTTATTTGAATTGAATTAATACGTCGCACTTCTATGTATTTTTAAATACGATTAAAAATCCAGAATCAATTAAGCAAAATTAAATACTTTTTTATTAAATGTGTGTATGCCTGTATGCACTGTATGTATGTATGTACACTAGAAGATGCATGTATTATGTACATACAATACAATATAATAGTGGGAGACGAAATTTGCCTGTCGTTTTTATTGGACTAGAATAAATTTCTCAAGAACCGTTAGCGTATGTTGCAGCAAGAGAGATTTCTTTCGGCCGCTCTTACGGTCACTTGCTAAACCTGTCCGTGTCCGAGATGGCCATACACGCACACATGGAAATATACGCAGCAGCAGCACCATCAGCATCACATTGACCTGTTACTTATATGATATAGATAACCTCCGGCGTTCTACATTTCACAGTTGTAATGCTTATGCGTGTGTGTGTGTGTGTCTGTGTGTATGTGTGTGTTTGGTCCCTGATGAATACATACATACATACATGCTTGGTTATCTGTCTCTAGATCCATTAGTACACATACTAATTATTGGTAGGACACAAGTTTATTTAAGACTAATTCTATGATATCCATAAATCGCTGCCGCTACTGCGGCTACTACACATACGTTTGTTTAAATAATCAATAAATATTTGGCCAGAGAAATTTATTTAGTTAATATTTGCAGCCGAATAGTAATACCGACCAAGCTAATAGTGGTATTCATATACGTACAGACACACTTACTTAGCTTTGAATATAATACATAGTGCTCTAATAACCAAAATCGGATTTCATATTGTTGTTGGTAATAGGTTGCTTTGCACGTAATCTGTTTGAGTGCTGTTATTGTAATGGCTATTAAGTTCACATATACATACGTACATACATACATACATACATACATACATACATACTTGTTGGTATTGCCAAACATGCATATATACATTTCTATAGTTTTACACGTATATTTTTTTTTTTTATTGAAATATCAAATTTTATTTGTAGTATTAACTTAGATATTTCAAAGTTAATTGACTGTCAATTGGCTGTTAACGTAGTATGGTGAAAAGCTTTAAATTGTGTTGTGTGTGAATTATACTTTTATATGCTGTTTATATGTATTTCTAAACTACATAGTTTAGCTTGCGCCAGAGGCCACCGCGCTGTAAGACCACGTCAAGGTCGTGGCATATAGATGAGGTCACACACTAACGTTCTCTATTCATCATATTATGCGATGAAAAACTGCAACATCATATGTATGTATGTATGTATGCAATTCTTGTTCTGTTTTTTAACTCCTATCTGGGGTTCATTGGGGGTATTGCGTATTATTTTACTAGGAAATATAGAGCTAACCCAGGTGAAAAAGAATAGAAAACGAATGGGTTCCGGTTATCGATGATGTAAAACCGTTTGTAATTACGTCATATCATTAAGTTAATCAGAACTAAATCGGAAAAGAAAGTTTATATTGAAAATGTTGTCAATTAGCATTATAGTTCATTATTTACGTTCACCATATTCATTTAATGCTTAATCACATGTGACTTTTACAAATTTATATTGAACTGAATTTTTATACGTATTTTGTTTAGATGGAATGAATTCATATTTTACTAACCTTTGAACCACTAAATATATTGCTCAAATATTCAATATCAAATTCCAAATTAATGGAATTTATTTTGTTTTTCTGTTTAACAATCGACAGAAGCAAAAGCTGTGCGAAATACTAATAATTTTTATTCTAACATATATATAAATCGCCATTCACAGAGAGAGAGAGACACACACTTACACACGTACGCGCGCGCATTCCAAAAATAGTCAGGGAAGGTCAAAAGATACAACATATATACAACGCATAAGAAAGTAATGATAATTGTTTTTGTGTATTGAAATGCAATTAAAGCAACTGTAATGTTCGTAATGAAATATCAACGAGATTCTATGCTCCAATTCAAGTCGCCTAAATCGCCCACTGACTTACATACTTACTATACGATATATAATTGGCATGTGCTTTCGGTATTTTAAATAGCCGACTCATAGTTCCAACTAAAAATACTTTGTATTACTTGGTACAATTTGTCCAAGAAAATTGGCGGGAACACTAAGTAAATCAGTGCACATACATTAACACACACACACACATGCATACAACATGATGTGTGTAGTATACTATATATAAAGAAAAGATAAATTGATTCAAGTCCCGTTTAGATTAAATGTTTCTAAATAGTACATCGTAAATCTCACTTATTCTCAATTATGGGACCGTAAATAAGATAGTAAAATATTCAAAGAATTGATCGTATCAAAATGAAAGCGAATTCAATTTGTCCGTGATGCGTCGCGTCGCGCTGCGCTCCATGCGGGTGCTGTGCTGTGCTGTGCTGTGCTGCTTGTATTGTCTGTCTCTTGACCCAAGCAAGTAAGCAAACAACGAGAGACAAGTCATTTTATCTTCTAGTCGGCCACTTTCTTGATTAAACCACCTCCAATTTTACATTTATTTTATTGTTTCTGAAAATCTACATGCTTGTTTTCCTAATTTCTCATCAGTCAGTCAGTCAGTCTGCGCCTTTATTACCAAATGGGATTCTTTGTTTAAACCCGTTATTGGGTAGATTTGATTTTAAGAATGATTATTTAGTTGCTATCGATCCTTTTTCTGCAGAGAGTGCGGTGTGGTTTTTTTATTTGAATTGATTAAAGTGAAGCCAGAGTTTTTCATTTTCATTAGAATCGTGTTATTATTAGCGTTCTTTATTTATTAATGAATAATACAATGAGGAAGCAACATCAGTTGTTATTATACATATAGTGAACAGAAATACTTTTAATTCTTGTGATAACGACACGGTGCTTCATGTGTTTTAAAAGGATTATTGACAGTAGGATACACCGCCACCCACGGTGGGTGGGTGGGTGTTTGGTTGTAGAACGCAGGGTTCGAACTAACGGCTGAAAATAATTAAACAGCAGTCTGTACTTAATTGACAGTTTGATTGAATCACGTGACCACACTTCTAGAGTCTGCAGAGCGACTGCCTGCCTGCCTGATGCCGCTGGATTTCCATTCTGGCTCCCATTATTTTACCACGTTGATATGTAGGTATGTAATATATACATATGTATACCTACCTATTTACATATACTACATAGTGCGACTTTAAACGCGAAAAATTATTTCAGTTATTTTGATTTGTCACTAATTTTTGATTGTTTTTTATAATTATCTGTAATAGTCATGGTGGGTGACCAAGCACTAATTTGCTTTAGGTTACTTATTCCGCTTCGCATGAAGAATTAACTTTGATCTTCTTAAATTAGAAACCTGCGTACAATCTTAACCGTGAGGAAGAAAGAATGTTACCCATATTGAATGTAGTACGCTGATTTTGATTTTATATATTAAATAATAATATGATTTATTCGTTATAAATAAACTAACAAATATATGCATTTAATACAAAAGCAGTATAAGAACAATTAAAATCGTTTTTTTTTTTAAATTTTCTTATCCTTATCAACTTATTTTCTTTAGTGTGGGTTTTTTCTACGTGGGAATTACCATTGACTAGGTCTGATAACAGTGTCCTTATACTATGGATGATACAACAGGAGGAGGGGGATGGTGGAGGAATTTTTAATTTAGATTCACACGCGAGTATTTATCAGAATCAGTTTGCATTCGGATAATAATAATAATCTGAAACAGAAATCAAGTTCTTTGAGATATTTTAATGGAATGGATGCAGTTGCTAATAATAGTCTGTGTGACAGTCAGTTATTCATGTTGACATCGCTGTGCAATAAACATACCGAACTGTATCGTATCATGTGTGTATGTATGTATGTATGAATGTGTGGGTGGTTGACTGGCTGGTTGGTTGGTTGCGTCGTTTTAGGAGGGGAAGTGTGTAGTGTCTCTGGCACGGGGGGACGCTTGATATATAACTAATTACGCGAGGTCGTCGCCGATCCGTCAAGGCTTTCGGTGACGTCACCACAAAAACGCGCAATCGAGCATGCGTCCTCTAATTTTTAGTTGGCGGGAAAAGTCAACTGAATTTTTATTTACATTAACGCGCGGATTCACAATACACGCAAATAATATAAAATTTCAAGCCTCTTTTAACTGGACAAGATGACTTTGATTTAAAATGACGCGGTAGTAATGTATGTCCCTTTGTAGAAACTGTAGTTGGTAGCTTGTATCTGGGGCATCATGGATGAGATAATTAGATTTTGTTCATTTTGCATTCCACGACCAGTTGCATGGAAATGACATATTACTATATTTCCGCTGTTACCTTAAAAATGTTGTCTGCAACGGTTCTTTCTGACGATTTCAGCATAGAAATTGTTCTTAGGGCCTTAGGGTATATTTTAAAGATATACATACATATGTATAAATTGATGTGTTTCGTTTCGTGTATATCTCAGCAATGACTGCTGATTACGATGAAGCCATAATAAGGAAATGGCGGGAGGACGCGACGATTTGCTGATGAAGTATATCGCGTGCTTCTCATCGGCTGTAATTAGCTACCGTACGTAGCGACCGCACGCTCCATATATATCTCGCAACACTAACAGCCATGACATATTATCAACAACCGATGAATTGCAGCTGAGCTGGACGGAACGGACAATCACGTTAAATGTCGTCTCTTCAAAAGACTTTTTTTTTTTTTCTACTTAAAAATAACCATGTACATACGGATACGGGATGATGTATGTATGTGTAGTTAATTTAGTAGCCACGTGGTAATGGTTATTTCGCAAACAGAATAACTAGCATTAAGTGTCTAACTCCAAATATTTACTAATACTAAATAAACTTGTTTGCGATTTTAGTTCAAAGGGTGAACAGATTTCATTTGAAAATAATTGTCTGGGCTAAATTTAATGCCACGTGGAAACTGTCGCGCTGGAATTTTATTGGCTGATCGACAAATATCGTTTTAGAAACAAATCGAAATTTATCAGGGGTTTTCCCAAATACACACACACACACATACACATATTTATATATGGTAATATGTATTTATTTCCAAGAATAATTATGTCAATAGAATAAGTCTAATTATTTAACAAAATACGCAATATGAATTTTTTTTTTTTTTGGTGTTTCTGCGAAGTTGTTTTGGTTCACCAGGCACGTGTCGCGGCTCTATGCATTTCCCTATGTATGTTTAATATAGCAAATACTACACACTGTTGATTGTAGTAAGACATGAATAAATATCCGTGTACATATACATATGTATATAATAATTATAACGCACGCGCGTATTTATCAAGTTTACTGTAACGTGTACTACTG
Source organism: Nebria brevicollis (assembly GCA_944738965.1). NCBI lineage: Eukaryota > Metazoa > Arthropoda > Insecta > Coleoptera > Carabidae > Nebria > Nebria brevicollis. The sequence continues at coordinate 17,814,971 of OX122898.1, read as the reverse complement.
TTTCGTCGGACCGAAACGACTTGAATGGCGCCAGAGGTGTTGCAATCAACGGTTCTTGAGGGCCGCAAGCAAAATACCTGTCCACATACATACATACATACATCCGTTCAGCACAGCAGCGATTTCTTTGATCCGTGTGTTGTAACTTTCTAAAAGTCATCATCATCATCCATTCTCGGTTTGGTAGGTTTCCTTTTATTCTGGACAACTAGTTTTTATAAAAATTTTTGCAGAGATGCATATGCTTATTTCTATTGTCATAATTCGGTTAATTAATGATTTGGTAAGCGTGTGATAGTTGCGTTCAGTTCAGTGCAATTTAGTACTGTCTGCAACTGTCATCAACAATTGGAAATTATGAAACAGTAATTTGTTCAGTGGCACGTTAAAATGCTATGCTGTAGTGTGCTGTGCTGTAACCGGCAAAAGTAATAAAGAATTATTATCAATGTAGAGGCGCTTTGAAATATTTCATTAACAGGTATAACCTTTTTACTTAAATGTCATTTTGTTATCGTACACTCATGCTTCTTACTTACTTCATCCGGTCGCATTATTATCAAATTCCTTGCTTTATAGCATTGTTCAACATTCACTTCTGAAACTATGGCTGGATGGATGGATCGATCTTATTCTTATTTCTGCAATATTAGTTAATAATAAATTAATTGTATGTTATTCGTGAATCTTATGCAATATTTTGATCTAGACATCTTATGACCATCAGATAACTACTACGTATGTATGTATGTATGATATAATTGTTAGACTAGAGTGTCCGTTCTGGCAAATTATTTCCATCACACAAAGAGGTCGAAGCTGCCGGTGGCGCCAGGTATCCTTGGAGATGTCGACCGCCGGCTGTGTTGTCCTGGCAACCAGCATTCGCACCGTATAACGCTTCGTTTGAAACGAAACTGGCATATATGGTTCTCGAGCTCGGCACCGTTGCTCTCCTCCTCCTCCTCCTTTGCTACCACCACCATAGGGATGACTGGCTGTCTGTCTATCTATCTATCCATCTATTTATTTATCCAGATTTACTTCGATGACTTCAAACCATTGCAGAATGTTTTTGTACATCGACCACCAATGAGCTTCTCTTTTAATATCATGCATTTCTACAATAAATCACTTATGTGCCATCTATAAAATCAATAACATTTATTTAAATCACTTAATGCCACATGTAGATATTTCCCCCTAAAATAATATTCCCATTAACTTATGATATCTTAAGGAAAAGTAAGTGTACTCTTTTGAATCAATTCTGTTTGAAGTATGGAAGAATTTAGTATTCTTTTGTAAAAACACAATTATTAGAAACGTATACACGTAAATATGTATAGGTATCGTTAAAATCGTTGATGCCATTTGACTTGACGCAACGAGCTGTGTCTACCAATTGTATATCTTTTACAAACACTTGTTGCATATTTCGTTGTATGTTCATATGTATGTATGTATGTATGTACTTGCTTTAGTTTTCTTTATATCTCTCTAGTATATGCAAAAAAGACAGTTTCAGTTTGAGATTTATTTATTCCATTTAATTAAAAGCCTTTACGTTTGTAGTCGACTTTTATTTTCAATTATTAATAACCCCTATCTCACAATTATTATTATCTTGAAATATTTTTTCACAGTCTAGTACTTGTGTTAAATTAAATCACGAATGACGTCACATTATATCTATATGTTGCACATACACCTGTATGTGACAGGACTGTAATTGCGCACCTACATACATACATACATACATACATATGTATAAAGCGCTATAATATATCTAAAATTATTTTCAAACAAATTTGTTAATTTTATAAAAGATTTACTATTTTTGAAAGAAAAAAACATATATAGATATATATAGAAAAAAAATAAAACAATTATGTAATTTACGTATATATGTATGTATATGTCGCACGTGTCGCTTTTGTACTTTTCTATAAGTAGCCGATATGTAATCAGCCATCAATCAACAATGGGAGTGTTGCATTTTCAACCCTTTTCACTTATTATTATTATATAATAACTGGATTACGAATGGTTAGGAACAGCTGTGCTAAATTTTGGAAAAACAAGTATATGGACGCTGTGGATCAGCTGTCACAGTGCAACGAAATATCTTATTTTATTCAGATATCACAAATGGTCAGATTTGCTGATGGAATTTATCAGTATAGAAAAAAAATCAAAGAAAGAATGTATCTTATTATACGATAACTCGCAAACTATTTCTTTTGGATAGGAAATTCTTACCTAGTACGTATATATATACGTATTGAAGTAAAATAAATGTCAAACGCTCAATGTGCTTAGTAAAATGGACCTACCGAGATTTGTATCTTTTCAGTTATTGTCTAGTAGTAGTAGTAGTACAGCGATTAGGTCTCTATAGCAACAAAAATGAAATGTATTCTTTCTATTTAAAATAAGATAAACAGGTCGTTGACTGTGCGATAACTATTTTAAAAGTTAAATTATATGATAAATAAAAATAAACTGTACGAATCAAATCGCAAAAATGATTCTTGGGTACTTCTGGTTCGAACTGATTCTGGCCCAATGCCCGCTTTTTAGTCATTAGATCTATTTTAAAATTGTAGAACGTCGTCGTATTCTTTTCGACTCAATACTGATACTGATGATGATGATGATCCTATTTACATTTTTTCAAATTGTATACACACATATTTGCTACAAGTCCCACGCTGGCTACAAAGGGCTCAATTGTGTACCGAAACTCAGTCGGTTGGTATGCATATAGGTATCGTTCCAAGCCATCTGCACTGACAAGCCAATCTTGTCCGACAATGGCACATTGGCCGGCTGCCTCTGCCGCTGCTGCTGCTGGACCCAGGGAACCCTTTCTCTCCCACGCTTCTAGTGTTGTATTCATTTTTCAAATAAATCCCCAAAAATATTACCCCGTATTCATAAAGGACGACCGCAAAATCGAGTGGCTTGGCTTGGGCTTCACACGAGAAACACCCGATTTTACCAATACACTTTCAAATACACATTCAATTCTGCGCACATTTATTATACGTACAGTTTCTCTGGGATTTTCCAACAATCAAATATAGTAATAGAAAATTATATTTCATAAATCATTCTTTTTTTTTTTATACTTCTGATGACCAAAGTCCACAGCTATTTTATTTATATATGCATGTATACCTATTTTATATACGATATGTATGTATATATGAAACAAATTAAAATATCCATAATTGAATGTGGTATGAATTATGTCTACTTTCTTATACGAAGTAATAAGTCTGTGTCGGAATTGCTTGTTTACTCTAGTCATTTTTTACAATAACTTAAAACTTATACTTTCACCAAAAATGGTGAGAATATAATTTAGAGATAAAATTCTATGCAAGCCATTGCGGTTATTTATTTCTATATATCGCACAAATTATATAGTTTATCTAAAACCAAATGTCTAAGTATGATGATGTCTAAATTCGTAATCGCCATAAACATTCTTATTAGAGTTCAAGTGTCTGAAATAAAATAAAACTACAAATAGATAACATCTTCTTGTGTGTATGCAAGCACATGACCACTGATGCAGACGACGAGGTAAAAATTTTCGCCGTAAAAAGTGGTTGACATTGAATAGTGTTGTGAAATACGTTGTAGTTCTAAAATGGACGGAATCACCTCACACGCCTCTAATATACGCAATCGTTCAGTTAAATATTCAATATTTAAAACCCACGCCTAAACCACAATCACTACCAGTCAGTCCACTTGGAATCTGCCAATTGCCCCACGCGACACTAAACAAGATTCACACTTGCACTTTTTAACGAAATCAAATATTTATTGTATTCATAATGTACAAAAAAAAAATAAAATGGAGAAATAATATCTAAATGTACATATATACATATATAGTATGTATATAGATAGAAATGTTGAAAAGTAACTTTATACTGTTTTTAAATATAATTTCATGAAGATAATTCTGGTTCAGATTTCATCAACAGGTTTGTGTATACATAATTGTATACCTGTCTGTCTGTGTGTGTTTGTGTGTATTTCACGATGTGTAGCTAGCTATCATAAATGTGGTTGTGTAAATTGTTTAGGGGCTGTAAAAACGTACCGCTGACAGCTAGCCACGCGTTACGTAAGCCGCTCTTTTTATTATTTTATTTTATTTATATCGAAACAGATCGATTTCACGCACGTTAAACGATTTGAGCAGTCGTAAAATGCACTGTACACTTGCGTTCTTTTTATTATTATTATTATTATGCATATGCTCATTGCATGAGTAATGATTGCAACCGATATAATATAAATAATAAATAAAAACTTTTGTGTGAATTTTTGTTTCATATTGCGTAACGGATTTCTTTTATATAACTATATGTATGTACGTACGTACGTATGCGTTGTCTTATTTTCGAGAAAAATTATTATTTATGGTGTATTCAAAAGTAAAATATGTTCGGTGTGATTAAATACACAAATAAAATAGCAATTTAAATTTATATAGGATTGTAAAAAAGTTTAAATATCCATTTTGTACACGTTTCCCACATTAATCCTATGTTTCCAAAAGTGTCTGTGTGTGTGTGTGTGAAAATTAAAATTATGTAACGGAAAAGTAATAATGGGGCTCTATACTTAATACAATACAATTTTTTTTTTTGAAGCTTGGAATTGTTTAAAGAATATACATATATGCGCGTAAGAGATTTAAAAAAAACTCATTATTTAAAACAGATATTAATTGCGTTTGGAAAATGTTTAAAATGTGCAATTTGAACTGCTGCAGCCTTCGTAAAGCGCAGCAACGCAGTTAGTTGATTTGAATAATAAACAGGTATTGTGTGTCTATAAACATACATACATACATACATACATACATACACATGGAACGCGATGTGTGATGTTTGCTAAAAGCGTTGCCTTACGAATTTGGTTCTGCAGCGGCGGCGCGACTACGATTACGGCGGCGGCGGCCAGTGGTTCTTCTTGGCTGCCAGCCATTACCACCAACCCAACCCACACCATGGCATTGCATTGCATGCTTTTTCGGGCACGATATTTCTTTTCATCTCGGATCAAATCAACCGATACACATTAGAGATTCTATTAAATATTTTCTTTCTCATGTGAATCATCATAACATTTACGTTAAAACATTCTCAGAATACACTGTTTACATGAATTTAAAATTCTATATGGTAAATTAAAAATGCACGCTGTCTAGTGAATAAAAGAATTTCAGTTTAATCATTGTCAATGTATCGAACTGAAACATGGTATTTACCTAAAGCGCGTGCACTCCACTACAAAGCTTTGGTAATTATCGTATCAGATTTAAACATCGCTACACCTAAGTATGTACATTTTTAAAACTAACTGATTGTGACTAGCTACGCCCAACACAAGCTTATTTCTAATAGCTTTGTGAGCACCATTAGTATTTTATTTGAATAACATTTAAACAATTTTATTATAATTCTAATTGATTGATTGATCGCATTTGTATGCAAGTACTCCATAATTGTTGATCTGATGACTGATGAATTATGATGAGAGTTGTAATTTCTTGATGACGATTTGTGTATGCATGAATTTTCGTATAAATTGCGGCAACTATAGATAGATACATGAGTACATAAATGTATATTTAGTGTCGCCATGTTATGTCGATTAGTAATAATTTATGTTTAAATGTCACACAATATGGCAATTAGAACAATGTTGATTAGTTTCGTAGATTTTCAATTTGGTCGCGTCTTTGGTTGGTGCTAACGGGGGCGTTAGCATTAACGTTAGATAGGTATCACGCTGAACCATTTATAATAAATGAAGTTTGAGGTTTTGTAATTAAAGGCTGTCGACTGCAGCGTGTGTCATTTTGTGTCAAATTCACTTCACAAATGACTATTGTACGTACTTAATTAGACACCCTGGCTGGTGTTCATGTGAGTGTCATACATTTTTGAATGACAGGCTAGAGAATTTATAAGCTATTGATTTTTCTTACTAATATTCCATCATTTATTATCACGGTTCTACAATTAAGTTTTCACAAATAAAACTCTATTTAACAATGTACACACACACACACACACACACACACACACATATATATATATATATATCTAAAATGCCATTTATTAAGAAAAGTAAGTTTTTGCTGTAAAAGGGTCGTAATTATCATGATGTAGCTCATGCATGCATGCGTATAATCTGCGGGAATAAAAACGACCTCAAGTTGATTAGTGTAACGAAATTATATTTTAACAATCAGCCCATCTATCGACGGACGTACATAATCATCTATGATAGCGTATAGATATGGTGAGTGCAATCAACTAGTCCCATGGGTCATCAACTAATTCCAACGAATTTCAATTATAAAACATGAGTTTTTAATTGGCATACGGTCAGTTGCACTAATAATGTAAAACACGCTTTTTGGGGGTAGGAATCGGGTAATCAGATGGAAACAATTGCGGTGTTCGTTCGTGTGCTCGCGGAGTATGTAGCTATTTAACCTGTCGTTTGTTCGTTCGTTCGTTCGTTCGGTTGTTTCGTCTCTCAAGGCCGTAAAGTTTCACAGAAACGCGTGCCTTGCCGCAGGCTATATATCTGCGTTACATACTTATATTATTATATAATAGCTGCTCAACGCTAACCGATATATTTTTCATTTAATGATTTAAAATATATATACAAGCGCATATGCAGTAGTAGATATATAGAATAAAACAATGTTTAACATGTGTGACCAATCGTGTGTAGAATGTCGCAAATGCCACATTGTCCAGCTGTGGAATTTCAGATATTGATAGTTTAAGCATGTTGTAATTTCTGCTCTACACTAAAATACCCTTTGCATTTGATATCATCATCATTATTATTATGTATAATTTGGACATGTACATTTCGACTTGAAATTTTAAAAATATTTCTTTAATATTGTACATAGATAGTAAATGTAAAATTTTCTATTAACCGGTAATCACATTAAAACACATTTTGGGTAAAGTATGTGTGATGCCTTGGGAGCCGTTGAGGCCTTGACAAGCGTTAATTATACTTGTCATATTATCTATTTCAATCACACATTGTCGACTGTCATGTGATAATTAAGTGAAATTTTAAATATACATACATACTTGTATAAAGAAGATTTCGATATTTAACCATTTTTACGTTTTTTTTTTGTTTTACCAACATAAAACTGCCTCATGACATGAATATTAAAAGTAAATGATCCTAAATTAACGCAAGACTGAAAGACAAGCTAAATTGTAATGTACATACATACATATATAGTATGTAGGTACACAAATCATATTTATTAATTAAAACAAATGATCCAAATACCTATAGATAATTTATCACTAAATGCAATAATACATTGTCTCATAAACCATGTACGCTATGTATGATTATTTACTGCATAATAGACATTTTTTTTTTTAATATTATACACACGCATTATTTACTAGTAGGTACATAGGTGACTTACATATACACATTATCTATCTACCCTTGAAAACTAATAGCACGTGTTTAGTAATATAGATTTGTTTGATTTATAATATACTTAACAGTTATAAATTAGTTGTTATCAATTATGCACTTATTATCTTATGAAAGTCATGACTGTCTATGTCTATAAGGAAAACCGTTGTTGTGTCTTTTGAATTATGTACAATTTTCGTAAAATGTGTCCCCCCGTATGCTTGTAGTTGGTGCCATTGTTCAGTGGTCAATGCAACAGGTAGATTTTTGCATCCAATTAATAGCAGATTATTATTAAATATTCTCGCATGGACACGAGAAAGAACGTTGCTTGCCTTTAATGATTAGCTCAAGGTAAGCTATCTATTATAGCCTGTGTCAAACATACATACATACATACATACATACATACGTTGTAGTATATACGGTCGCTTACACTTGTCTTCTGTGAGTGTTAATACAATATATTTGAATAGTTTAAAGAATATGGGTGAGGTTATTGAAATAATTACACTTGAGTCATTAACACGTGCGTGCATAATTATCGAATTTACATGTTATTAAAGCGACTCTGGATGGACCAACTTGTACTAACGTTGTTGTTTTTATTGTTTGTTTCAGGTAAGATCACAAACACTCGGCTACTGTGTATTATATAGTTTTTAAGTGAGGCATTAGTTCAAAAGAAGGTATGGTTATTTTTATTTAAATTACTCACTCACTGGTTATTGAACCTAGGGATTATTATTCATTTTTAATTACAAGTTAATTCGTTGAAACTAAGACATTTATTTATTTATTTTTTTAAATGTGTATTAAAATTGAATAGTTGAAACATTTCAGTGTTGCATAAACTGGTTTGAGGTAAGCAATTCTGGTTTGCCATCTTTAGCAAGATTTACGTATGTATGTGTGTATGTGTCGCACCACATCAGTATACGATATTATACAGTTTTGCATATCATGTCGAAACGAGGGAGCGATTCCAACGCGGATTCGCTACTGTTATGGTTTTATCGCTTTCTCTATGTGCACGTACTATATACTCTCTTCCAGACTTATAGAAAAACTTATCCCAGCGTTGCATATTTAAATGCGCGAATTTATGTTTGTCCTCAATCGAAAACCTATCATATGCAATTATTATACTTGTTAGTGTCATAATAATAATAATATTAATCTCGAAAATGTTTAAAATACTATATTATCAATAGAAATGAATAACAAGTCAAACGTAGACTGTTGATAAACATTTTTATTTCTAGTGAAAAAATGAGTGCAAAATTTTCCAAAGTTATATCGCATATTTGATAATAACATACATATACACGCTAGAGGTGTAGGTTATACATACATACATACATACATACATATATATTATATGTACGTATTTTATATATTTGTTTTGGTTTGTGTATTTATAGACTAAAATTACTTGTCGTGTTTCAACAATCACCACCAGTGTTTATTATTATATGTACTAATATTATTTGAAATAAAGTTTAGAGGATGTATGTATGTGAAATGGAATATTTTTGAAACTTTTATATATGCGTATTTTAATTTTATTTAATGCATTTTTATTCGTATTAATTATATATGTATGTGAATATAATAGGTAGAACAATAAAAAGCAGTGCAGGCGGTTTTGGTCGAAAGTGTCTGGTTGCATTACGTCAGCTATAATAGTCATTACAGTTTTTTCAAGCAAACATTAGGCTAGGTCAGTCTGGGTAAGATAAAAGCAAAAAGGGTAAAAATAGTCGGCGCGCGGGGCTAACCTTGAATGAATGATTAGGAAAGTGACCGCCGATGCTATGGGGCCCAGGTACATACAATCGGGGGCCCTGTATTCACGGTCATTCAGTCGTCCGGTCGCTCGGCGCCATTTATTTCTTAATAATTATCAATTTTGCGTTGTTGTACGGGGACACACATGTGACATACATATGTACCTATATTGCTATAAAAATAATAACGCGACGAAAGCTGACCGAACAAATTTAATATGGCACGTACTTCATGCTCTGTTATCAAACTATAGATTACAATGGGACTATATCAGCAATTTACTTTAAACGAGAGGAGTGTGTGTGTGTGTGTGTGACGCATTAGATTAAGCCAACATATCACGTTTTATATATATGTATGTATGTATGTACAAAAAATATTAACCTAGGTCTGCTGCGTCATCCGTTGCAAATGTAATTTACTAATGTCTCCAATTCATTGCGAATTTGAAACTCTAGAATATAATCCTTCTGTTTCTAACTGAAATAAAACAACACAGAAAAAGGTATTTAGAAAAAAAAAAAAAAAAGTTCGTGTACATTTCCACGCCTAATAATAACAATAATAATAAATGATAAAGTTGGAGTGTCCTTGCAATGCCCGGGTATTGCACTTAAATTTTTTTGCACAGTTGTCGCGATGCGCGCATTGTACGTCGCCGTTTCGGCGTGTGTTGATCATAAAAATTAAGGCATCATGCAACGTCGCAGACCCGGACCTAGGCGATGTTCTAATGTAAACTGACCACGTATTTTTAGTCATGTTCCCCGCGTCCCACCATAACCTTGGTTTCGTTAGAGGACATGCATGTTCGCAATTTTATATAGTACGTTATTATGTACATACATACATACTATATGTATGTGCAATGTGCAAAAGGTAGACGTCAAACAAGATACATCATTGTGTGTATGTATATACATATCCCGATAGTATGTATTATAATAGTGGTGTAGTGAACAATGTTGTACTAATACCGTTAGTAGACAAATTGTTCGAAATGTCTTGGGGAAGGTGATTTTTGTATTATGACTGGCACGAGCAATTAATCATGCAAATGCACGAATCAGATCAAAAGATGTTTGCGACGAAATTTTTACCGCCGAAAAATAACGCGCGCGCTCCCGCACGGACAGTGAAAAAACGCCCTGCTCCGTGGCATGATAACAATATGATGCTGTTGATAGGGAACGGAACGGAACGGTAGCGAAGATATTGTCCGGAAACAAAACGCATCTCCGAGACAAAATTGATGCTGGCAAAGCGCGCGCCCTTGTAATTTGCACCTTTTATATGTATATACTTAAGAAGAAATGTATGAGTACCCCAACGATGACGATGACGACGACGACGAAGACCGACCGACCGACCGACGTAAGCATCAGGCTAGGCCGAAAAGGAAAAAGAAAAGTATCTCCTTTTGATGGCAAAAATAATTAATAACCCCGTGAACTGAAGAGTGGTTCGTCTTCGCTAATCGATGTTCGCACAATCGCCAGTGATTAATGATGGTGGAGCGGGAGCAGCCAGCTTTTTATCCCCCAACAACTCTCGCGCGCGCGGGATACATACATACATTCATACATACATAAATCCCTTTCCGATATCATCACTATCGTACAAGTTCTTTTAATGCTAGATATACATAGTGTATATGCTCATTATTGGAAAAGTTCCCTTTTAATATTAGCAGCAGCAGTAGCAGTAATGTCTATCGTCGTCTCATATCATACACTAAAACAAAACGTCACGTAGAATTGGGTTGGCGCCCTCTGGATCCAGTAACTGGCCGCACACGTTGCCGGATGACAAACTGCATACGAGTATCGAAGATGCTGCGTTATCTTAATGTAGTAGTACATGCTTCATCTGATACTATTACTACTACTACACAGCACATGGTTGTAAATAGCGTCCAAAGTGGTCGCCCCGGCCATTAGAAGCCAGAACCCATTATTATTGCGAAGGGAATGTGATTACATGTATTGAGTTATTAGTGCGCCATTTCCTCCCGAAAAGAGAGAGAGCGAGATAGAACTGTTTGATTTTTATAAACGAAAGTACTAGTAGTACTAGTAGTAGAATATTTGTTTTAGTGGTGATATTGCACAAACAATGGTCATCTACCGTCGTCAGCGATAACATATTGGCCGCTAGGTAGCAGCTATCAGCTACCAGCCGCATCATGATCCTGTTGTGCTACCGATTGCCGTTGCGTCGCAGCGCTGTGTTAGGGTTACGTTACGTCTCGCGTATTCGGGGAGGGAAGAAAAATGATCCATTAATCTGGAACCCAAAGTCTGTGTGGCGCCTGCAGCAGTCTCGATGCGAACAAAAGACTATGCGGAGGCGCCGGGCTCTGGCGGCCCGCTGCGCGTCCCTTGTTCTCACCCCCGCACGAACCACCCCGCCAGAACACAGGTCGCACACTTTAGTTAACATTCGTCACCTCTACGCCACACCACCGCAACTACGGGTGCATCTCATTTTGCCGAAATGCGCTAGAAATATATATATATATATATATTGCTCTATGGCGGCGTCATAAAATCACACCTGCCTTGCACATATTTATATCATTTTTACATACCATACCATACAATCATTTGAATTGAAGTGCCAATAGTCACAGCTACCTACCTACACATTAGTATATAGTAATAGGCATCACAAGCAACCGCAATTAAACGGCCCGCAATTGTATCAACACATTCACACATACATTCATACGTAGTACACTAGTCCACAACGCTCTGGATTCCCATAAATTATTCAAATTGCAGACGAACAAATCTATAATTATTTAGTTCGCACCCACGCGCTTCTCACTCGCTCGGACATTCTGAATCCGTCTATCCATCCATATTACGTCATACATGTTATACATATATAGTACTAGCATATATCCGCACGCAATAAGCGCGTACACATTTAAATTCCTTAAAAACTGAAGTACATACATGCATACTATATAATATGATCGCGTTGATTCGAGAACTAGTCATTTAGTAAATTAGTGCGCGCGCGTTCTGGGAGCGCCATGCCACTAGATAGATAATTAGACGTTTAGTTTAGCATTCGTAATGCTGTAAAGAGATAATTAGCGTTAATGAGTGCATCGTGTCGACGTAGCCTTCTGTTCCACAATCCTAACACGATAGAGGATATACATAGACACACTTTTTTCTCTCAGTGACACACACACACACGAGCACGATGTGTATTTGCTGCACAATGCGTGTTCCTGTATGCGTTATAACGGGCACCACTGTTGCGTCCTTGGCAACTGATGACTGCGCCCAAGGCTACTTGCTACTAACGGCCTTGGTGTACCTGCTATTATTATTATTATTATTATTTCATATGTATTGGTATGGATAATAATAGCGGAATAGATTTATCAAACAGCTCGCTCATGTGTTCCCATTTCGCAATTTTACATACTATGTAGGTATATAATACGGCTTCAATTCTCTTCACTGCAGTGAAAATTTCACTGTTACCCTATCGTGTCCTTCAAGCACAAACATTGCCCAAATGGCACATCTTGTGAATAAAATTGCAAATGTGTAGGTACCACATATTTATTATGTTTTAATCAGTATGATACATTTCAAGGAATTTCCTACCACTGGTATCACGTTACGTTATAAATCTGAGTGTCAAACGTTTATAATACACGCTAATCAAGTCGTAATTGACTTTCATTTAAATTACCATTGGAATAGTAATAAACCTTCAAATAAATTAATATTTAATTTTATTGTTCACATAACTGTATTGTTGCCTAATGTACATGTATTATAAGGAAAATTTTAAAATCTTGTATAATGAATATATCATTTAATCGTTGTTGGTGCACTATTTTTAATTTGATGGCAATATTATGTTTGAAAAGTGGCTCGATTGTCAAGTGTCGCTGTCGTATACTGACCTCATCCGTCATGTTGCCATGTACTGCACCATACCATACCATAACCATGCCGCCCTCTGACACCGACAATGATGATGTCGTTCTTTCGTTCGTTCGTTCGTTCGTCTCGTCTAATCGATAGGGATTTTGTCGAAGCTTTTTTTTTTACTATAACATTGCTGCTTGTCACTAATGATATCGCTTGAACAACACACACACACACACACACACACGCACACGAATGATACGGCCCACGGCGCGAATACTCCTTCATTTTTTCGAAACATGTGACGCTTACAGAGCATAACAAAGTTTTGTATGGCTTTTATTTTCTTCAGTCTCTCTGATGCAATAACGAAATTTGATCTAAGGTTATGCCTAGATTTTATCTAAAATACTTTTCAAAGTAACACGGAAAAGACAAACATATATCAAGATTGATGATTGATACCGCCTATACATGTATATATCGCTATCTGATGGCTGCAATTGAGATAGATATATTTTGAGGAAATTGTTCGCGGCAACTTTTTAAATCAAAAATTGTTATCTTATTGACCAATACCCATACTTTATACTCCAACAATAATATATGTTATTGTAGTACATCCTTTAGACGTACATATAAATAATATATCCGCAATGGCAAGCACTGAACTTTCTTATACTTCCGTATTTTCTTTAGATCATATCACATTTATATTATTTTACTAATTTATAATATTTTACTAACCTTTGAAACACTTTTTCACTAAATATTATATGCTAAATATTATATATTAAATTACAAAGTATATCGGTCTATTTTGTTTTTTTTTTGTAAAACAATTGACGTGCACTGATGATACGATTCATGTAAAAATAAATAAAATAAGGAAAAGTTTCAATAGCCACTGATAATATCAGTAACTTTATTGAAATAAAAATTCAAACAAAAGTTGTGTAAAATTTTATATAAAAATTATTTTATTGTAAGTGCAGTCATTTCAGTGTTATTATAGAAACTGTAAAAAACGACTAAAGTAATATTCAAACCGGACACTCTAATACTCTCTTTCACACACACACCCACAGAGAGACAGACAGACAGACGTTATTTCGAAAATGGAATTGATTCAGGGAAAGTCAAAAGGTTTATTTCCGTTAAAATCTCGAGATCGAAATTCTAAGAAAGTAAAAAATGGTACGTGTATGTTGATAATAATATTTATAGCTATTAAACTATATGTGTGTATATTACGTCGTAATATCACCTTTGCCGAAATGAAATGAAAAATATGTTTCGCACAAATGTGTGTGTGTGTGTGTTTTTCTGCGGAAGGAAGTGGCGAAGATGTCACAGGACTGATAGATATTAGATTTCCGGTGAATACTATTTCGGTGTATCGTTTGCGGTCACCTTCCTATTTTGTGGCATTGTCTTGTCAAACAAACTTGATTGTGTATATCATAAATAATACACGGCCAAACTGATTAGCCCCAAAACATTCCATACGCTTTTACAAAATGTTATTATTGTTTAATTTCGTTGCCATATACATACATACATACATGTATGTATGATATGGATGCCTATAGCAATATGAATTAAACCATGGCGTTTTGAGTCAGCATGGATGGAAGGGAAACGTAACAACTTGTTGAAATAATTTTTTTATTCTTTGTGAAACATGCTTTCTTTTGTGCTAATCTTGCTTTGATCTGTTGCCCTCCGTAGGGCTTGTTTAGTACTTTAGTCTTCTGTGTTCTTCTTCAACTTGTACCTACATTTAAATTTAGACGTCTTTGGTACTACAAGGTAGACGCCGTCATGCCACCCATGTTTTGATAATTATCACATCTAATTATCTAATGCCTTTATTTTACTATCATATTACCACCCCGTTGATTTAAAGTTATACATGTTAATAGATAACGCAGCGATTACAATAGATTTGTTTGCTCCTCCAAGGTTAGACTCTGTGCCTGTGGTTTGGTACGGTTCGAGTATTTTTAGCTAATGTTTAGAAAGCTCAGTCCGATAACCCTTTTAAAAAATGCCGTTTCACACAGACGAGTATTTTGGTATTTCGCAGGTAAAATTGCATATTGAATGGATGCCAAACGTTTCCATGCGGACCAACGCAATACGCAGCCAAGGTTAAAACAGTGCGAAAATACACTACTTGGAAAAAGACATTGCAATCGTGTCTGATTTCTTCTTTTGTTCCATTCGTTTTAGTCTTAAATGTTAATTCATTCTTCATACCTAATAGTATGACAAACGTACATACATTTGTTGCGTATCTATATGTACGTATATACGCATGCATTCATAATTGTAACATGATATGTATGTAAATGTACTTGTGTACATGTAATTGTGAATGAATCTGAATCCAATAATTAGAGGCGGAGAATTCGAATGATTTTCAGCCAGGCACGTGGGTCGGCGCGAATGTAAACAGACCACATGACGTTAGAATTTGAACAGACATTGTTGGCGTCACCACGTGACCTATGCTAGGCACTACGTTATCTTACCTACTACTACTAGGTACGTACATACATACATCGCACCAGATTTGATATACATATAGTACGATACATGTATATTCATTTCGTTACTGCGCTGCGGCGCGCCGTTCCTCGGCCATTGCCCCATCAATGCGAGTTCCCTTTTCCACTTTCGTTGAGACAATATCTAATATTGGATGTATCGTTTGATTAATTCAATTGATACCAATTTCTGTATAGTTCTTGCTTGGCTCCACCAATAGAAGCGCTGTGCTGTGACAAACATAAATTGTTTGATATTCGGGCGATATGAAGAATGTAATCGCTTGGTAATTATATACCAGAATTTCTTAACGAAAGTTTCTTTTCACCTATATATGCCAACTATAATAGGCATTTGAAATATTGTAATATAATTTCTTAAAATAATTTAGTATTGTATGTATACAACTTTATTTTAGATACTAGGTACACTAATGTATAATGAAGTGAAAAATTATAGCGCGTGTGTTAGTGTGTGTGTGCGCGTGTGTTCAGTTCATTCTCCCGAATGGTTGTAGAGTCTGTTCATGTAAAACATCAGGTTCGCCGGGCTGTAACTCCTACTTAACCTTGCTAATTGAACCCAATTGCAACAACGGCCTCATCGACGGGGAAAATTGTATACAGTCGTTCACAAAATATTTACTTCTCTATGCACATACATACGTATTTTATGTTGCACTTATACGCATATAGATACAATTGATGCATTCATATTATATGCAATATCTATATAAAACATTCGTCTTTGGTGAAATGGCGATTAAGAAATATTGAGAATCAAGAATAGAGGAATATCAAAAAAACGGAAGACAAACTAGAACAAATCGGACATCGATAGATATAGTGTATAAGATGTGTGTTTCATCCACCAACCCACCCACACACACACACACACACACATACACGTATACATTTGCAAAATAAGAGAAAACTTTCGCGAAAGACTTCGCTAGGAATGACAGATGACAGCCACGCGCGCTGAGGTGCGATCGTGTTCAGTCGAGTGAAACCGGAAAGTGGATGGTTAAGGTGGCGGACAACGGTGTGTCGGATGCGGGGGAGACGTAGACGCCGCCGCGACGCCTGCACGTCGGGACGCCCACCATACCCTTCAGGCCACACTTGATCTCTTAATCCCGACGACACACAAGCCCGCTTTGTAAATTAATCACCCATACACACAAACACACACACACTCATCTTACGTCAAGAATCATTATGAATTATGTATTAATCAACTACTACATATTATATTATTTACACATTTAATAAACGTTAGAAATATTTTCTACGGGCCGAAATATAACAATAAGAAACTAAGCAATTAACGAAAATAAGAGAAAATGTAGATATAGATAGAATAACTCGAAGTGATGTGACCGACCATTGCCACTACTATCGTATATGTAGTGGCGTGTGTTCGTTGCTTAGAACATACATGTATGCATACGTAGATATAGAGGTAGGTAGGTTGGCTGCTTGGTTATACAGAATAGAGCAGAGACGCCGCGCGGCTCGTCGGCGCCGGAACGGTGAGCGTCGCACTGACATGGCGACAATTTACAGCTCACACTCCACAGCACCGCTGCAAATCACCGTCGTCGGGAGCAGCTAATGGATTAATCGCGCACTTTCACTCTCATCGCCCGTTGCTACACGACTCCCGAATCCCCTAATCATATCTTTTCTATACATACGCAGGGGTAGTCAACTCTACATATGCACCACCCATCATCAGATACACTCGATTTATGACACGGATATTGCCTTAATTGGAGAGAGCTGTTTATAATGAATTCATCATCAGTAATGCGAGCGATCCGAGAGATATATGTATCCGATCATCCAGATCCGATTGCAAGAATTGCATTTAGTGGCTTATTTGTCATTTATGTTTGAATAGATTGCGCAATGCGAATTACGTTTTATTTGGAAAAGATGACACATGCATATTGGGAAATATTAACAGGGATTTTGGTCGGACGCGCAGTGAATTCTAAAAGTGTCGGCCGTTTTTCATGTGCGATTTTCAACTGGATTTATTGCCGCCGAACAGATTCATTGTAATAGTTTATGATTCGTATACAACTGTAATTTTAGTAGAAATAAAAATTAAAACTAAAATATGTTGACACGCACCGGTGATAGCACACATTTTTGTATGTTCACTTTACTGTTAAAATACAGGCCATAAATTTGTCATTTTAAAATTATCCGCGATTGCCTTGTTTAACCCAGTTTTCATTTGTGCGCTCGTTTTTTTTTTCTCCCTATTTTGTTAGTTTTTATGACGAAAATACGTTATGTGATGCGGATAAAATATTGAATATGATGTATGTGTACACACACAAACACACATACATCCAGCTTTTAATAAATTGCATTTTTTATTCATATTTATGCCTATGAAATTTAAATAATTCCATATTATTTATTTATTGCGCAATCATATCTCATTTGTATTTTTTGATTAGATGAGAGATATTGTACGAAAAGTATAATTAATTAATAATGCTTAACTATACAAGTGCATCGATTTTCATGTTTTATATTGAATAAGAGCATCAAATGGATTTTTATGGTGTCGCTTGTGAATGCCGGTTGACGACATGGTATCATGCGTGTTGTTGATTAAGTTAGGTACGAACGTGCTTCGCGTCGGAAGATTTAGTGCTAGTCGTAAAACCATTACGTCAATTGAGCGCTAGTAGCTACTAATTTATAAATATTGCGATGTACTTGTCGCGAACAGGGGCTCGTTTGCACGACGACGACGACAACTGCGACAACTGCGACGACGGCGACGATAGGCGGAGAAGAACACGACATTACTAACGATGACAAGTGCACTTGATATAGTATACTATATGCGTGTATGTATCAGCCGTATATAATAGGTACGTGACAAGTGTGTTCACAACACGCGTTTTTGATGATGATACATCATTCAATTAGTTATTTATTTACTAGTATTCAATAAAAAAGTTGATGAAATTGAAAATATCTACACTGTGTCTTGTACTGAATATGTATGTAAATTACAAATGAAATTAATCTATTTTGTTACTCTATTAAACAAGTTACAGGCATAGTTTATAAGATTTATGTAATATACCTATACGTAACTATGACAACATAAATAAGATAGGAAAAACATTCAATAGCGATTTTCTTATACTGATACACTTTTAAATAAAATAAGTATACAAAAGTTGTGCGAAATACATATTAATATCTTTCATTTTTTAAACTAATTTACTGTTAGTGCAGCCGTTTTGGAGATACTGCAGAGACCGCAATAAACGACTAGATTAAATATTCACATCCGGTTCGAATAATCGTTTAAAAATTTTAAATCATTTAAAGTTTCATTGCTTGATTTCCAACTTTTTCAGATACATACAGATGTGCAAATAGGCGGACCCCCGATTCAGGGAAGGTCAAAAGGTGTAATTCTGTTTAAATGTCGAGATCGAAAATGTGCATGATTACTATACTTCCTTATATAAAAATATAATATCGTTCATGCGTCCGTCAGTCCTTCTGTCCGTTGTGATACTTTGATTTAAGATTTACAGTAGTGTGAGTGTTGAAGAAAACAGCAGTGAATAATTCGTGAGCTGCGGGAATGTATGCAGATTGCAGGTGACTGATTAGCTGTAATCACTCCGGTTAGCTAGAGTCTTTTGCTGCCGGTCTGACATCAAAAGATCCTCGGCTTGAATTATTTGTGCGAGCGCAATTACTTTGAAGTTTGTTCTGGGACGAGGCGTCTTGCGGGTATAAAAGTCTTTTTGGTATAGTATTTCCGTATGTATGTATCCGTATACCTCATCCAATCTAAGCCATCTATGCCATCAACTATTCATTGTGTTATAAATTATTAGCGTCATACTGTTTAAGTCGCATGCGACGCGATCCTTTTTTGTTTGTAGCATGTTTGATTTCATCACCGAATATGTTTGTATCATATATGCACCTAATATTCTATACCTACCATAAACTCTAATTGGAATCGATTTAAATTAAATTTAATCCATTGCTTTTTATAGAGCTTTATAAAATAAAAACGCGGCCGACCGTCTCTCCGTTAACCTGCTGGGTGCTTGCTTGCTTGTTTGTGCTGATCAAAATGTAAAAGTTTCAGGATATGGAGCAGATAATTCCCCAAACTTTTTCATCACATTATTGGATTTTTTAATTTCGCGTAAAGTCGAACAATTTGTATAGTAAACTGAACAAGTAGCTTATAAAAGCTTGCTTGCTTGATTGCTATACGGCATAACGGGATAGTTTTCATTTATTACTTTCGTTACCTCCCTTCCTACCATCCTTCCTACTATCTTTTTATTATTATTATTATTATCGCTATCGCTATCCCCCACGTTTTATTGTCCAAACCCTGAGAACCGATAGATTTCATATTTGCGATGACGCCCGCTCGATCGTTCGTAGGGGAAAAAGGCATTTTAACACACACACACATACACACAGTTATATCACCGTATAAAAATGCAACTTTTACTTTGATTGGCAACAGTTAAAAAGTTTTCGAAAATTTAATTCTCCCTGCAATTCGGTTGGGATGGGCTTTTACAGTGCACACATCTGAATATAAAGTGACTGGCTGAACCGACGAATGTCCTGTCCTCTCTCTCACTCTCTCGCATTTACATAATCATATGTAGAGGTTACCTGAGCACCCCCATTGATACTTTGCGGTCATAAAATTGCGGATCCGCGAGACTGCTGGCGCCGTGTATCATCGCAACCCGGAAACACTTCTAGTCTCGTTTTCTTCGTCACACTTTCAATGACGGGGTGGCAAAGGACGCGGTCAAGCGTCACTCACCCTGTACCACGAGTCATCATCAAACTTTTTGGCGCTTTTCTTTTTTCCGCTATAGTTTCTCGTACACTACTCACAGTTTATAACGGTCGTTACGGCCTCTTTTATGGGCCGCGATTTGAATCTTTTGAGATTTTCGATTGGGCGCCGTTTCCTCCCAGACCGACGCCACACACATGCATACATACATACATCACACACACGTGGCTGTGTTTCACGCCGCGCGAAGGAAGCCCGACACGACTCGACGCGATGCGACGCGACGCGACATAGACGTGAACCCCGTCTCGTTAGCGGTCGCCAAGTGCATAAATCACCGGTCGGGGATAAAAGTGAGAAGCTAATGGCCGCAGGTGGGCCATAAACGTTCTTTGCGACATTCATAATTCATACATTATATCCATTTAATGTCCGCGAATAAGAACTAGAACTTTATATTTCAGGTAATGAGCCGTGAAACGCATTGTGATGTTCTCGCCAACATCTATAGATACTTGATATTACATTTATATATCTTTATATACATATAGTACATAGATAATTATTGCTTTTATAATCTATTATTATTGTTATCTTTTATATATTTATATAGATACATATTTTTATGATTACAGAATTCGATTCGTCACAATCTTTCGCTGCATAATCGTTTTATGCGAGTACAAAATGAAGGTACTGGTAAATCTTCGTGGTGGATGATCAATCCGGATGCGAAACCAGGAAAATCGATGCGTCGACGAGCTACGTCAATGGAGACGAGCAAGTCCGAAAAACGACGTGGCCGCGTCAAAAAGAAGGTTGAAGCTCTCCGAAATGGATTAATCGCCGATGCGACACCTAGCCCAAGTTCGTCCGTCTCTGAAGGTCTGGATACATTTCCGGATTCACCGATTATCAAGTTAGTATTTATTATCATAGAGAAAATTCTGATGTAATAAATACATACATATTACACATACAATCATTCATTATTCGTTCATTCATTCATTCACTCATGATTCCTTTTTTTCTTTCTTTCCACCAGTGGGTTTCAACTGAGCCCCGATTTCCGACCGCGTGTTTCTTCCAACGCGTCCTCGTGCGGAAGACTGTCACCGATACCGTCTGTGGTGTCGATGGACCCCGATTGGGGTGTTTCGTCGCCGTTTTCCGGCGCGGGCTATAGCCCCGAGCAACTTCCTCCGTCAGGAGGCGGCTATTCCCCTGACCAACTGGCCGGCAACTTAGAGCAAGGCATGAAACTCCAATCCGATGCCTATAATATGCAAGGGTGAGTGCCGATGGCTTGTGTGGCGTTTACTTCCCTCCTCTTCCTCTCACGTTATCTTCATATGTGTATCCGCTAATTGAGACGCTGCTTATCTTCTTTATCATTTTCATTTATTTGTTTATGTCTGTTTAGGTACATAACGAATGGTCAAACGAATCAGTCTCAACAAGCTCCACCACCTCCATACCCCGGTCATTATGAACCCTCGTTTCCAGGTAACAGAAGAGAGTTAAATTCACTACATGCTACATCTCCATACGGCATCAACCAGTGCCCGTTACATCGCCTGCAGCCCTGTGGGTGTATGCAACAGCAACAGCAGCACTGCAATACTGGCGAGGTAAATTAACGTCACTATAACAAATAAACATGTACAGATATTATAGTTGAATAACTTTTAGAGTATGTCACCAGCCGGTATGTCCCCATCATACCCCCAATCAGAACCTTCGCCCGACCCCTTGAACGGTCAATATTTGTTGAACCGGAACAGTGTAATACCTCGACCGCCGTCTAGTAGTCCACCGTTGACACCACAACCAGTCGTCGGTGTTGGTGTCGGTGTCGGCGTCAGCACTACAAACACCCACACACCCTCCACGATGATGGGTCAGCTGATGGGCGCGCTGAACAACAGTTCGATTCTCGATGATTTAAACCTAAACATAGAATCGCTGCAAGGCGGTTTCGACTGCAATGTTGACGAAGTCATCAAACACGAACTGAGCATGGACGAAAGTTTAGACTTTAATTTCTCGACGTCGCACCAGCATCACCTGCACCACGGCGCTGGACACGGACAAGAGATGCACGCCGCGGTCACACCATCGCCGCAGACGTCTGCGCAGGCCGCCTACAATGCCGCCGTTACCGCTCCCTCATGGGTACACTAATGTCCCTCAGGTAAGTCATTCACTAAACAAATCATCCGTGTATAAATAAAATGATTGCGTACTGGTTCGATTTATTTGCATCTCGAATGTATGCACCCTTGTAAAGATGGAGGGAGGCGTAACTTATTATTACGATGATGCGAGGCGATGTCAGACAGGGCGCACGATTAGAATATTCGGAATTAAACGCGGACGGAACGGAGCGGAGCGAGGCCGCACTGTCAAATTTTAATAATTCGTCGCCGTATGCGTGTAAGTTTAATGCCGCCGCGACGCATTTTACTGCTCAATTATGCCTCCATCCCTGGGCACTTGTCAACTTATCAACCGTCGTCGTTGTCGTTGTGAAGCGACCCCGAAATTGTCAGCAGCTCTTTCAATTTTATATTCAATTTCGTTGCGAATTTGATTACTGCGACTCTGTCTAGTCTAGGACAAGTTGTAACCAACCGCCAAGCGCGCATTGTTAAACATTTCTCGGCTGTCGGCTGACAAATTTCTCAGGTAAATCCTCTCAAAGCAAGAGACGCTAATTAAATTGCTATTTTTATTTTAAATCGTACTCGGTCTATACATAATAGCCATAGCATGGTCATGCTTAAATGTTTTATATCCATGCACATTTTTATTATTTATTTTCTATATTACATATTTTGTCAAGATTGGTGGTTTCTTACTGCAGAACTAAAGGTTTGTTGGTAATTTTCGTGTTCGTGCTCTCCCCCGTGGTCTAATGAACTTCTTGCAGAATTGCCAGCAGCCAGCATATTTTTCTTTGCGTAAAACTTCGAACGCACGCCGCAAACAATTTGTATTAAAACGTCGAGTTTTTTAATTGCGTTAATTTATTAATTGCTCTTGCGCGACTTGATAGATTATATTTAAACGCCGCCCCACCGCAGCCACCAAATTTCGCGTGCCTTGCCGTCCCTTCAATAATAGCCACGGTTTTTTTTTGTAATTTGTATAACGTTTGACAATGTTTTGACGGAATTTTTCCGTCGGCTCGAAAAAGTCGCCCGCTGGTCATCGAAGTGTGAAAGTGAAAATTAAACTTCTTGTTTTGCTTGCGATCATTTTTCACAAAATCGCAAAATGTTCAAAGCAACCATAAATCTTAATTACATATACTTGATATTGTTCTCGCGTACAGATTATTGTTTTAATTAATTAATTACATTACGTAACACTTTTTTTTTTTTTCTAAAACAAAATTAATTGTTAACGTTAACCGCGCATCCGTGTTTAGTTCCCTTAAAAATGTACCCGTTCCAATTGCAATGGGCCTACTACATACATACATATATAAACGAATTACTTTGCTGACACTTTTACGGGAATCGAACGAGTTACCCCGCAACGCCACTTCGGATGCCGGTGTCCCACTGTGCGACACGCGGTGGATTTAAATTGTATTAGTTCATTAGCATTCCTGATTGTGCTAAGCTTGAGTTCGCTGGCAAGCAAGGAAGCAAGCAGGAGGAGGGACACTCTTATTAACTACTAGCTTTACGTAACGCGCCTTTCTCTGAATCAAACGATTTTTCTTCTTCAAGTAGCTATTCGTTTGCATATTTTTAGCCAGCTGATGAAGAGACTTCGAACCTTTCAATCCGCGCTACGGTTTATTAAGGACGTTTTTTTTTTTTGTTCCACAACAACCAATACTTTAATTTTATTTCATGACGGGATGTTTATGTAGATACATTTGTATTGCATAAAGCAAGAAAATATTTGGTCTATTGGTGTGGTAAACTGGCCAGAAAAGGCGTGTGTCCGTGTGCAACAAGTGCTTGCTCACCGGCGTCGGATCGCCAACGACGAAGGCCCGCCCGCCCGACCATCCGCATACTGCGCCGTATTCGTGTTGTTTTGTCGCGCTTAGATCAACTGGCCTTATTGTTTACAATGCCGCGCGATACACACTGTAGTTTCAAGTGTTCCGACCACCACTGTTTATGTGGCATAATACACTGAAGCCAAATGCCACTTGTTACGCTATTTACCCTACAGCAACTATTATTCGTTGCGTTTTTATTGTACACATGTCCAGTTCTTTTCGACGACGACGCGTTTCTATGTGATACTTTTACAAATATGCTTCAGTTTTGCCATTTGTAATTTGTACATGAAATTGGTTTTGCAATACTGAATCAGTCAATTGTTCGTTGCAACGTGAGACAAGTGTCAAGTAATTCCCGGTAGATATTGTTAGGAGAAAGCACTGATTTATGCATATTGTCGTTATTCTCTTCGTCGTCGTTGTCGTCGTCGTAACAGTATATTGGAATAAACAGAGTTTAATTTCGCATGTATAGTATTTCATTTAATGATTGGAATTCGAATAAATCGTCGTATAACAGACACACAAAATGGATGCAAAGGTTGACCTTCGGTGTTGAATCATTTTTCGAATAGATAGATAGCTTGTTGCGATTGTCAAAGTTCCATGACTGATAGCCAGCGAGCGCCAGGTCACAGTATGCCGCCATCGACGAGAGACAACTTCAATATATTTCAATCTACGTACATATATACGTGTGTGTATGTATGTATGTATATATCTTCAATTCCTCTCCCATATATCAATTTATCTTTACCAAGCAAAAGTGATTTTGTATCGGTCCACATTAATCTCGTTCGAGTTCGCGTTCGCGAGATGTGCTCCTGGTAGTGTCGCTTCCGCCGCGACGGATGTCGTCCTTGTTACGTCTTCTTTCGCAAACTTTCCGCGAAATCTTTTCAAGCACTCGGCGCGTATATAACTTACATTATGGAAATTGGTGCCGCGTCCGTATACACTTAAACTCATCTATACGTAATAAAAATCGTAATTTATGAGTTCCGAAATACATGCGATGGTTCCGTCACTAATGTCATCGTTCCTCTTCCAATCGATTCAATGGAAAGGAACAAATCGCCAAGTACGTACTGCTATAGCGGCGTATCATAAGAAAAGAAGAACACATATACTAATAAAGCAATAACCGCAGATGCAATGGCATAGCAGAGAAACACATTTTATCGCATCGAGTACGCGCGGGAGAATAAAATCGATTGTCAGGGGTCGCTACAGTCACTATACGACCGCTCGCTCGAAAGATAGCTATTGCATTAGATTCCCTTGCCATTTGCATGTCTAGAACACCCATAACCCGTACATGTCGGATTATATTTCAGATTTGTATTCCTCTTCAACGAATAGGCTGAAATTGACACATCTATACCACAACAATTGTTAGCAGGACGGAATTGGCAACAATCAATATATGTATTTGCTGATAAAAATCTATTCAAATTTTATTCGTACATACAACAAAAGACAATATTTTTATAATTAAACTTTGGTTATACACAATGCAAACATTTTTCTATTGATTAGAATTCGAACCACACCTGTGTTACCGTTTAATCCGGCAAAATCACGGTGCGTCACGAACTCATGGGTGTAAATAAGTAACAGTTTTAAAACAAAAACCATGGATTTTCTACATCGCACTTGCTATGGATTTATTTACATATATATATATATATACCTAATGCATTAAATCAATTGATGTTGTAACGCACGGTGGATTAGTTTTAGTCGTGGACAGTAGTCGGTAGTGATAAACAAAATAATGCTACTGGTATGTATGTATGTATACCTTAATTCAAAGTTCACATAAATTGAAACAGCGCCATTCGTATTAATGTCGGTCTTACTTTTTAAACGACAGTTTTATTGTGGCTTCTTAAGATAACTGTAGGCAATAATGGGTAGTTTTTCTTTCTTTTGTTGAAAACGAACAGTAGTAAAAAGTAAGGACGGTTGCCGGGCCTGACCACGCGGCGCCAAGACGCCGGCGCCATCAAAAGGGGGATGACGGCATCCAGAAGAGGGGCAACCAAGTGAAAGCTTTCCCAGTAAGCTGCGGGCAAATGGCCAAACTGTTCCTAAAGCGGCGGTGAACACACGTCACGTCACACAAATACAAGAATAAAAAATAATCAAATGTTCTATACAGAGCTAGAACAAAATTCAAAATCAGCCCGACTGTCGAAATTTTATGCACAGCCTCCATTCAACAAATTATCACTGCCATTGTCATCTGTATAATAAAAAAATAAATTTCACGCATGTCTTTAGCACAAATCTTTATTATTATTATTGTTGGTTGGTTGGTTGGTACCTATCAGCGTGGGAAACAGCGCCAATACATCCGCGATAACGATGATGATTATATATGACATTTGTTGTTTTTCTAAAAGTCTGTCAAAACTAGGATATGTTTTATATTACATCTGTTGGTGGTATCTATCTAGTAATAAATACCGTATGTATTTTTAGCGCAGATATTTAGATTTAAAACCAGCAACATACTATTGGATTGAATTCCCAAAGCAATTGAAGCGAGTACCGTACATGATACACTTATGACGAGAACCACATATAATCCAATTTGACACAATCTAATTAACAAACGACGTAGTTCGACGTGATTTCAAATAGGTATGGTTGGTGGTATCTATCTAGTAATAAATACCGTATGTATTTTTAGCGCAGATATTTAGATTTAAAACCAGCAACATACTATTGGATTGAATTCCCAAAGCAATTGAAGCGAGTACCGTACATGATACACTTATGACGAGAACCACATATAATCCAATTTGACACAATCTAATTAACAAACGACGTAGTTCGACGTGATTTCAAATAGGTATACCTACACACATATATGCAGCAACACTATGTGGGATTTATTAATAAGAAATCATTTGCAAAAGCAACCTATTTCTTATAGAAAATTCAATAACGCGTCTCTATTTTCGCCAAGCACTGACGATCGTTATTTCATTTTTTACAAAAAAATGCTGAGTAAACCATTATATCTGATCGTTATGCTCTTCCAAAGCTTTACAGAAAACCAAATTAGATGAAGAATATGAGAATCATCACCTATTTATCAATACGCGCTGTTGAAGAATATTTTATAATAAATTATAAGTTGTACCAACCATTTTTTTTTTTATATGCTAAACAAATCATTACATGCACATTTATATATATATATATAAATGATATGTTGTATGTACGTATGAAAAAGTCATAGATGCATTTGTTTGATTAGTTTGTGTGTGTGTGTGTGTTACAGATTGGCCTAACTTAGTCAGACCCTGAAGACGTACATATACGTCATGTCCCGTTCAAAATGATCTCGCATCACGTGGCCATCGGTAGCGCGGTGTTCTGTTGGAGCAGAATATTCAATTCTTCCGGTGCCATCATCTTCTCTGCCATCTAGTTGCAGAACTCGACTCAATTTAAAGTGATTGTCGCGTAGATGTGTGTGTCTACTAGTATGTATGTACAAGTACTACAAACCTAAACACTAGTCCGTGCTTTTAAGAAACCGCAAAAGCGCCTCGGTTGTCATTGTGTGTGCATCGTGCGCTTTTAATAATAATAATAATAATAATAATTAAAAATGAAAAAAAAAATAAATGAAAAACATTCAAAACTAACTTAGAGTTCCAGTACTTTGTTTTTTCAATACGCAGCCAATTCTTGTAGAATGTTCAGAATCGGCAGCTAACTCTGTATGTATACCCCTTACCTTACCTACAAGATACAAAAGTTCGGAAAGTCTATCGTTAATAGTATACTTTGTATTCAATTCAATAAATACTTCGTTTACAATCCAGTAAATAAGTAAGTATACACCTGCTATATCCGCTAATAACGATAGCGTCAGATAGTTCTGATTGATTGTAATAAATAAACTCGGTTGTTAAGTTTTATTTTAATTATAATTTTTTTTTTTTGAAAAAAAAAAAACCTTTTTATTTAGTGCGAGACGTTTTTATATTATCCGTAATATTTTTAATTTGTTATATATTTCAAAAGGCCTGGTTAGGTTTATTGTTATTTGAATAGTGTAATATATTAGTAAAATGATCAAAATGAATAATAATATATAAATATATTATAATAATGAATGGCGATGATGGACAAATTGTTGTATATACAATAATAATACAACGTGTAGAATAGCCCCGTGTCTACCAATTAATACCTATGTTAGTAAAAATAATAATAATAATAATCAGTGTGTTCGGAGTTGCGTACAATCGCATCCACGTCATTGTTAAATTGTTGCAGATGAAGAAAACGTCTTACCATACCTATGTATATACATACATACATACATACATAGGATAAGTTACGTAGATCGAACAATTATGATTATTGCCAATGTTTTGTTACCAATGTGTCTGCGTTCCCTAATGGTATTTTGAAAAGTAATTTGTTGCCATTTCGATACACTACAACTACACTATACTAGACCACAAACGAAGCGATGTGGAAAAGAAACTTTGTGTACAAAATTCTGTGTCTGTGTGTTGTGTGTATTCTTTGTTACCTGATATGCATAAACACCCCTCTCCGATTTATTTAAGCAATATTTGATTCAAATGCAGATATTATATTTCTAAATGTTCTGTACATTTATCTGTTTCCTTTCAATAAATACTCCATCAAATAAACTCCTTAAGAACGCAATCAATAACGAAGATTATTATTGCGTCAATATTTGATTTAATTATTCGAAAAAGCATAAATCAGAAAAAAAATGCAAATGACATCATCCCTGATTTAAAACAATTTTAACCATGACGACATGAATCAGTAACAAAGAATACACAAATTTGTTTTTATTTAAGTAGATATACATAATATGTCAATTATTTTTATGATTATCTCAAACAAAATCGAAGGTTCTTGTGATACCTCTTAGGTCAATGATGTGACAAATGTACTGTGGTATTGATACTGTGTCTAGTGTCTGGTGCTGCGAATAAACGAATTTATATTTTATTTTTTATGTACATACATACATATATACATACATACATACATACATCTAGTCTATACGTAAGAGCTATTCTAATCATTATTGAATTGACAAAGTGAAACGAACTTTGCTACAGAATTCTAAATGAATCGAACGTATTTGTTTGAAAACGAAATTTTATATACATATATAAGGAGCCTTGATAATAAGTCAGGACTCCTGTGTTCTTTAGTTTATCGAATGCAATCGCAACTTATTGATTGGCACATGAAAACACTGATTATTGCCTATTGACATACAAGCGCTTGTTTGAATTTACTTTGAATGTACTTACATTACACACCAAACAAAACAAAACGAAATAAAACAAAAGAAAACAGTCAATCGCCGTCGCAGCTCATGATGGTATATTAAATTCAATATACTAACACATGTACTAATATGATGTGTAGGTATGTATGTAAACTAGAGGGTTGCGTGTACTGCGCTTCTTTTGTGATTGCCGCTATTTGTCAGGTGCCTCTATTGAGTTTTTACTGTATAATTATTATTATTATGAATTAATATAAGAAAGGAAGGATATATTAAAAATATTATAAATACACAATGTTTGTTGTTTCACAAAAATAAATGATATATAAAAAAAAATATTGGTTGTTATTATTAATCGTGGCGTTCCTTTTCTAATAACTTCTTCAAACTTACAATAGGCTGTTTTCAGATGCGTTTAGCGATATGCACGACGGGTAAACTGCAGCTACGGACAATCCGGAATAAAAAGGGCAGCGTACACTCGCGCTCCCGCACTGACGCTGACTGATGATTCTACGCGTGCACATGTACACAAGTATTGAAAAGAATAGCGCTTAAAGGATAACAGCTATGGATCGAATAAAATAGGGTAGCGTAGGTTTTCAAACCTTGCTTGCTTTCTCTAACGGCTTATTACTTTCTTATACGAAGTATTGTAATCATGATAAGAAAAAAATAAACAACTCGATTTCGTAATGTTAACGGGAATATACATACGCGATTTTGACCTCTTCTATTGAAATGAATATTCAAATCAGAAGTTCTTGTCTATTTCAGTCCGTTTTGTTACAGTTTCTGCAATATCACTTTCAGTAAAATGGTTTCAATGAACATGAACGATATTAATATTTCGCATAACGTTTTTATTTTTTATAAAATTTGTATTTTAATATCTCTCTTAAGGGGGTCTTCCGGTATAATTGACCCAAACTTTAGATTTTTTTTTCTAGGGAACTGGTAAGAGTTAGAAACCTGGGGTTTTTTTAAAATCTTTATTCATCCTTGCTCTACAATTGGGATTTTTGTCGAGTCGAAAAAATCAAAATAGCGTCCAATATGGAGGCTGCCCGGCGGAAATGTTCCAAAACTGCGAGCAGCCTAGGGGTCGCTATTCGTCACCGAGAAACAAAATCAGCTCAGTTTCTTGAAGAGTATAGTTCAGAGAATGGAATGAACTACGAAATTTTGTAAAACTCAAAATTTGACAAAATGGCGGGCATTTGAAAAAAAAAGTCGTGTTTTTCGGTCGATTTTTTGACTTTGACAGGCTGTAAAAAATCTTTAAAATTGCATATTGCACCGGAAGGTTAGTTCATTTCATGAAGAAAAGTGTTTTTAATAACGGAAGCAAAGAACAAAGTCAATTGGTTGAACCGTTCAAACGCTAGAATGCTCGCAGTTTTGAAAAATGTAGTTTCGAGAAAATCACGTTTAAAGTTTGCGCGCGCGACAAAAGTTATACCTGCGCGACCCATACCGCTCGGGACGGCGATGCATTCAAAGGCCTGTTGCGACGTAAATATTTGCCGGATCGAAATATCCTTTTACCCACATATTCTAGACATGTTTAGCTTTGATTTCATGCAAAAAAAAATCGATTTTTTGAAAAAATTATACCGGAAGACCCCCTTAACTAAACAAAATATATATATATAAAAAAAAGTTCAGTGCGGATAATTTTTAAAAAATGTTTCGCCACGATGAATTACCGAAAGATTGTTGAAAGGTAAGTTGAATGAATATTAAATATAAATTACTATAATAGGCAGAAAAATAGATATTCGGGACAGGATTAAAAATTCACATAAAAACTGTAGCTCAGTCCAGTGGTGACCATAGAATTGCTCAAAAACACATTTAAGGCACTTCCGCTCTAGATTAGACGCAAATATGTTCTGGAACACGTTTAAGTTTTGTATCCGTTGCGTAGTCTATTACGACTTATCTTGTATATTTTTCTTTTATTTTCTCTTATTACATTTCCCTTTATCTTGTTTTATAATTCAGCTAATGAGAACTGACTCAGAAAGATCACGAGTGTCGCGGAAGTCTCATAAAACTTGCATTAAATATATAATCAACGTCCTTTTGCGTCCTTAGAGATTTTATTCATTTTAGTATAAATGTACGCGAGTCTAAATATTTTATGAATCGGTTACTATTCATGATGAAATATATATTGCAAAAAGAAAATTGAATATTATTGCAGCGTTTTTCTACGGCTACTGTGAAACCGAGATTTCGGGCGAAATGAATAAAAAACAATAAATACAAACATCGCGAAAAGTTTTGATTAATTGGTGCTTGAAAAAAGATTCTCGCCGCATATTTCTGTCGGTTTACGCGGTAAAAATAAAAACCAAAAACATTTTACCCACGTAGCCTCATCGCAAACAAGTAGTGGCATCTGTTTGCGACATGCGAAATTATAATTTACGATATACTATATATATTTTTTGAAAATTCTAGTGCGCATTTTAATGTAGTGTCTATATACTTACAATAGAGTGTAATGTTTCGTCTATTTGCATGCATGACTTTAGTTGGTTGAGTTTTTGTTATTATTGTTTTTGCCATTTTGGTAAGCAAGGTTTCTGTCATTTCTATTATATAGTACTAGATTTTGTAATGGTAAATAAATATAAATATGGCTCAAAATAATGCACCAGAAGTGAAGAAGGAAGAAGTATTTAACGAATTTTATACGGAGGTATGTCCACCCACATATTTATATATATTTTAGTACTAAATTTAGAGGTTAGGGAGCATTTTAAAAACTGTCACAATTCGCTAGATAAAATACGTAACATTGTTTAGGTGAAAGAGATTGAGAAAAGAGATTCCGTTTTAACGCCAAAACAACAAATCGAAAGATTGTTACGACCGGGTTCAACATATTTGAATTTGAATCCGTTCGAAGTATTACAAGTAGAACCAGAAACCCCACTAGACGAAGTGAAGAAGAACTATCGACGATTTTCGATACTTGTTCATCCTGACAAAAATCAAGACGATGCGGATCGCGCACAAAAGGCATTCGAGATTGTAAACAGAGCATGGAAAACACTAGAAAGCGACGAAATGCGCCAAAAATGTATGGATATCATAGAAGAAGCCAAAGGACGAACAGATCTAATGGTAGGTATCTTTGTTTATTTAGGTGCCTCGTCTACTCAACTGTTAATTAAAGCTTGCAGAAAAAAGAAAAAAAGCGAAAAAAGAAGGACGAGACGATATTCCTGAAGATGATCCTGACAAATATAAACACGCAATTTATGTGTTAACGATGAAATTATTCGCAGATATGGAAAGGAAAAAACGGTTACTCGCTGATCGGGACCAAGAGGAACGGAAACGCAAACGAGAGAAAGAAATTGAGGAAGAAGAGAATCTGAAAGCAGAGAAAGAATGGCAGAAAAATTTCGAGGTATATACCCTATATTATATATATATATATATACAGGGTGTAACAGCGAAACGAGCTACCTCGAATAACTTCCACATTATTAAAGATACAATAAAATAGTATAAGACAATCTTATGCAGGACCAAGGGGGACATCCAACTATGAAAGAAAATATTTTTTTAAACCAGTGGTTCTCAAGCAACAACACAAAGTTATGTTTTTTCAAATGAGATGCTATATATTTTTTAGGTTCATTGGATAGAGTATTTTTTTCTAAATCCTACCATGTATTCGTTTTATACCTTTACATAAGTAAAATATTGAGAAAAATACGATTGAAAGTTAAAGAAATTTTATTTTTATAGCTATTTTTCAGTAGGCTATGAAAAAAAATTAAGCTTAAATACAACGAAACAAATTAAATGCATTAAATTATTTGTTATTTACTTTATAAATAGTGTTATAAAGTAAATAACAAAGAATTTCATGTATTTAATTTATGTTTCGTTGTATTTAAGCTCATAGCCTACTGTAAAATCACTATAAAAATAAAATTTATTTAACTTTCAATCGCATTTTTCTCAATATTTTACTTATGTAAGGGTATAAAACGAATACATAATGGAATTCAGAAAAA
The DNA here is from genome assembly GCA_944738965.1 of Nebria brevicollis. Classification (NCBI taxonomy): domain Eukaryota; kingdom Metazoa; phylum Arthropoda; class Insecta; order Coleoptera; family Carabidae; genus Nebria; species Nebria brevicollis. The sequence goes on along the minus strand of OX122898.1, from coordinate 17,781,008 downwards.
AATACTCTATCGAATGAGCTTAAAAAATATATAGCATCACATTTGAAAAAACATAACTTTGTGTTGTTGCTTGAGAACCACTGGTTTAAAAAAATATTTTCTTTCATAATTGGATGTCCCCCTTGGTCCTGCATAAGATTGTCTTATACTATTTTATTGTATCTTTAATAACATAGAAGTTATTCGAGATAGCTCGTTTCGCTGTTACACCCTGTATAAGATGCACATAGATGTAATGAATACTCGTCAATTTAAGAACATACAATCACATTAAATGGGATGGCAGAAAAGTTTTTCACCATTCAACCTCTTCTCGATAAACTTAGTTTATTTGTAATACAATGTGTTGGTTGTAGGAATCGCGCCAAAACAGGGTAAATAGTTGGCAAACGTTTCAAGCAGGCTCATCGAAAAGTGGCAAATCGAGTAAAAAAATCAAAACGTTTAAACCACCGAAACCGAAACCGGAATCTAGATAAACATATCTAAAACAAAACAAAAAATAGCTATAATGTGTGAAATGTTTTTTTATAGACGTATAAAAGAATTTCTCTTTTAAGTAAGAACGATCAATTAGTATTTTCGATAATGAATGTGTATATAAGTACAATTTATTGTGAAGTCGCTGTACTGTGTACGAATAACGAACCTTCCCAGTAAATGGACAATTAATCTACAATGTTGATTAAACAAACGTTTACTAGGTTTATTACTACCCCAGTCTCCCTCCTATTTATGATGTAATTCGTTTATTATTGTACTTTCTATTATTATTATTATCTTTTTCACAAACATCATGATGAGCATAAAATATCTATAAATAAGTATTTTGTATGAATGTATGTATAATACACGAAATATAATTTCAATCATTTTCTTTTATAATAATATAACAATTATTTATTATAATATAAATACATATTCAATTTGGCACAGCACTAAACACTGTTTCCTCTATACACAAAAAATGGACAATAATAATTATTTGATATTTTAAAATTCAATCCACTGATTTTCAATAAAAATATATTGCACATATATTTTGCAAAAATCAGCGCACAGCAATTGCTTATTGAATCAAGGGTGTTGGAAATACTGCATGCGTAATTTTGATCAATATGTAATAAAAATATTTCAATTAGCCGCAGTATCTCGACGTACTTTAACAAAGCATTCAAATTTTTATTGGAATCGAAATTATTTCTAGTAGGAAAAGACTTAACTACTATGTTATTATTTACAACGTATATAAGTACACCAGTTGGAATTGGTGGGTTATGTTATCTATTACTATCAAAAGTTGCAAAATTGCATTTGTTAAAACATACATAGATAGAAATCATATGTATATTTGTTTTTAAACACTCACTTATACATATAAACAACTTTTGCGAGTAACATACATGTGTTGTTATTATTAATAATAACGAATACATAATAGTATCGTAATCAAAATGATAAAATTTGATAGAATTTTAACAAATTGAGTAACTGGAAGTGATATGATTTAATATTAAAAGCCTATAAAATAGGTATACAAATAATGAAAGATATAATTCTTTTACTTGATACTTTTTTACGTTTCGTAAAAAACCCGAATGGAATTCGACAAAATTGTGATGTTTTTGTCTACATGCTAACACTTGTCAATAATCGCGTTTATTTATTTATTATAAAAAATATACGTTTGATTTCATTTAAAAATACATATTATCTAGGCTAGAGAATGCTTATAAAAATATAAACGGCGTTTATTTTATAACATGAAAGAATTTTTGGAAATATAAAACAGTTAAGAGCATCTATAGTCCAATGATGATCGTAACGATATGCAACCTTCTACCCAGAAATTCGGTCGTTCTAACATATTTTGCCACAACGATAGCTCTTTGCCGACTGCATCCATCCATTCGACACTTTTACCATAATGTTTACCTATAATAATACAGATGAGTATCATACTTTCGGAAAACAAGAGACATACAAGAAATGATAGAATTAAATTACTTGTGCCAAGTGAAAAACGAACTCCGCCAAGAAATTCGTTGCTCGCAAGACGATCGTGGTCCCAAACAGTTAGCTCCAGTGCCCTTTCTGCTAATTCTTGCAATGTCACATCATCGTACACGAAAGTATGATTCCAAACCGGTGACGTTTGGCGCCGAAGGATCGGTGTTTTTTGTTTGTTGCTGCGTCCTTTATCCGGGAGCAGATAACTGCAATCGTTTATATTATATTAAGTATTGTCGCGTCTAATATTTATTGTATCAATATACCTTTTACAAAATGGATCTGAAGTGCCATTCGCCTTAACGGCCGTTAAACATTTCGCCTCTTTCACTAACACATGAAGCGCCCCGCGTGACCGTTTCCCTTTCTTTTGTACGGTCACATCAGGTGGAACAAATTTCAAACCTACGATGATATCACCTTTGTAACTCGCCAGCTCTTCAAATGGCTCCGTCTTTTATATGTACAAAACAAAAAAGGATAATCATTAAGCGTAACGAAATTATTAAAACATTTAATATCTAAACTCACTCTTTCTTGTAAATTGTACCATTTCGGTGCTGGTTCATCGAATACTTTATTCTCCAAGGGCATCATAACTTCACCTAAGAAATCATTTCGACCAAACATATCCGAATGCCAAACGGTGAGCCAAAGCGTTCGCGTTTCTAGGCCGTTCAGCGTCAGATGGAATTTCAAGCATTCGTCAAACACTGGGTTTAGAGTGTGCTTCTTCACTTTTGTTTTTCGTTTGCCGCCCTTTGATTTATCGGGCAACAGGTACACTTTCACGTACGGATCGGAACGGTTACGTTTCGCGTCCACCGCCGCCAGATCTCTGCATTGCTTCACATGGACTTCCAAAGCGCCCGCTTTGTAATTATATTGTAAACCGAATTCAACTTGGCCACGCACGGCAACAATGCCGTAGCGGCCTTCACCGGCGCCGGAGTACACACTGGCCATGGAATCTGAGCGTAACTAAATTCGTGGAAAAAGGAAAGTTTGTTATCCTAACGCCGTTCTTTATCATAAATGAATTAGGGAACCTACGCCAAGAGATGATAAACTGCTTCTGGTTTGATGCATGGCAACCAAACGATCGATATCATCTTCGTTGTGTTGCCAATCTGCACTGGAAACAGAGCCTGTACCACGGCTTAAACTATTCCCGTGGATTGGACTAGGCGAAGAGCTTTTGCTAGCACTTCGAAGACCAACAATCGGCGATGAATTTGATTCGGTTACACTGATATCATCTACAAATAAAACAATTTTTAATTCACATACATATAATCCTATAATAACAAATTTATGATATGTTTTCTCTTTAAGAATGAGAAAGAAATAGTACGTATATTTATGCGCGTTTCTTGTAGTTTCTAAAGAAATATGTAAAACTAATGGATTCTACCATCCATGGCGACGAATGTAAATATTTTTGTAATAAACAAGTAATTCATTCATCCTCAAAAAAAATAACTTAAAAACTAATCGAAAATGAATTATATCTTTAATTAGAATATAATTAATTTTTTACTTTCTTATACGCAGTATAAGTATTGTAATCATGAAAAATTTCGATCTCGAGATTTTAACGGAAATATACGTTTTGACCTTCCCTGAATCGATTCCGACTATTTTTGGAATGACGTCCGTCTGTGTGTGTGTGTGTGTGTGTGAGCGCTCTACAGCCCAAACGGCTAAAGGTAAAATTATGAAATTTTAAACTTAAGATTTGTATGTGCCTGGCACGAAAACCTCTTATTTTTGAAAACCATATTCCGACCGGAAGTGCATGTTTACCCTAGTCATTTTTTGCAGTTTCTGCAATTACTCAAAAATGGTTACAGTTACAGAAAATTTTTGTGAACAAAAATTAATGATATTTATATTTAGCACAACTTTTGTTTGAATCTTTTTTCCAAAAAAAGTACTGGTTTCAAAATAAATGTCTGCTTATTATATATATTGTTACATAAATCGTATCATCTGCGCCTGTCAATTGTTTAACAAAATAGACTTAAATAATTTGAAGTTTGACATTTAATATTTATTCTAAGAAACATATTTAGTGTAAAAGCGATCTAAAGGTTAGAACAAATATTATAAATTAGACAAATAATGTAACTACGATATGGTTTAACCCATATGCGGATAAGAAAGTTCGGTGCATAACACTGCAGATATTTTTTATTAGCAATTAATGTATTGTTGGAGCCTAGGGGTAAACAAATAAGGTACCTATACATGTATGTATGTATTTATATGCACACTACCTGATGATGCAGAATGAATAGTAATGTGAGGTACATCAATTTGCCGTCTTTTGAATAATAAGGCATCGGTCGTTCGTGCTTCACATTGCGAGTAAATTAAACTTGCTTGTTCATTTATTCTCAATGTGCTCTTTTGACTTGGCGTTTCTTTTGACATTTCAAGATGACACAGAGCATCCTGTTTATCCGATATTTGCTCCTAAGTTTCATATATAATTTAATATGTAGGTACATTGTGAAAATATTTCGATGTGCTCTGATTTGTTAAATAAATTTAATATATGTCTTTGGAAAGCATATTTGATATACTGTTATAAGAATTATTTATTTATATATTTAAGTAAACAAATCACCTGAGCACAAGCCTGAGTGTATTTAACTAGAGCAAATTCCGCGTCTATATCATCTGACATTGTTTCATTCGATTTGCACCATTGACAACATGAAAATAACGAGCAACACTGTCTTAAACATTCGTTCAGTTTCTGTTGGCTGCCAGACTGTTCGTGGGATGGTAAATTATTAAATGTCGAATAGGATTCTTCAGTACGAGTTTGGTAACTAATTAATCGAGCCATGACTATCGCAGCGAAACTTAAACTAATATCGCATCCGTTTCATTTATGCTCATTTGAGATTGAAACGGTATCAACTCCGGAAATGTAAGCTGTTGCCGTTGTGCGACTTTGAATTCTCATATTGTGTCGCTCAACACAATATGATATCTGATAACATTTTTTTGACTAGTTCATATTTTAAGAATTTTAACAAACAACGCTGAATAGAAAATATTCTTTATAATGGTGCACGTAATGATAATTAAAAAGAACTAACGAACATCTATTTTGTATCTGTGGCTTATTTTTGTGTTCATTCTTTATATTAAAAGATTCGTCATAGGTCGCACCGCGCGTGACAAACATTCGCTTGATTAATATTTATAAAACCAGCAACGTGTACGCTGTGTAATGAAGTTTTATTTTTTCTCATTTAATTAAAACAACGAATTAGCTCAAAATGATGCTTGTGTTTTGTAAGAAAAAATAAATAAATGTATGTAATATAGAGCGCGGTAATTATTTGTAGTAATGTCAAAATTGTTTGTCGTAGACGTGCCAATTAAAATTCGAATATTTTGTTGTTGTTCTCTTCCCAAATGTACCATATTACGACCTTTCTATACTCGATTACTACGACGTAACTTTGTATTTGTTCTCTATGTTTACATTTCAAAGAATTCAATTTCACAAATACAAAGCAACATAAATTGTTTATGAGTGGAAAAACATGCACTTGATGCACTCATAAACCTATATTATGCGCATGAATTTAACGTAAATTTACTTGACGTGGTAAAGTCTTATTGTACTCAATTACTAAGTGTTAACCCATTTTATCCTACCTTACTCTTACGAGAACGATACCGAAAATAGACATTTTCGACTAAATAATATAAAATAATTTTTTTGGGACCAAATGATTAATAAAAACATTTAGGCCCGGTATTATAAAGAACAAAATAAATGTTAATTAGTTACTATGGAACTAAATTTACTTACGCAGTTAATATAATTTTGCGTGTTATAAAAGAATCTTACAAGTAAATTAACTAATAGGAGATTTACCGACTATTTTAGTTCATCTATTCATCAATAGATGACTAATATATAAATATTGCATATTTCGCATCAGTTATTATTATAATATTCTAAATAAAAACAAAACACGAAGCTGTCAAGTAATTGACAGAATAAATTTTACTTGCTAGAAATTCATGGGTGTAGTTTAACTGTGAGATTTACTAGCGAAGTAAATTTATTTTTCGTTTATAATACGGAAATCTATAGAGTCAAGTATATTACTTGGTTACCAAATCAAATCTACCGAGTATTTTAGTTATTTGACGTTTATAATACCGGGCATAAAGTAAACAAATATTATGTATACGTAGTAAATTGATAGAAAACTGTAGTCAAAATAATAGAGCCGCGAGCTGCAATTAGTTTGCGGTCCACATTGGGTACCCATGGTCTAAATCTAGTAATGAATTAGATAGTATTAAAAATAAAAAGTCTGTGAACTGTATGCTGCCGAGAACAATGCAAATACAACTTAAGTTTATAGGTCATATGATGTTTTCTATTGTGTTAAAGGTATTTTTGTTTGCGCCGCACGATACCTATGTGTATTAGCTCAGTGCAGTGCAGTTCAGTTCAGCTCAGCTGGTTTTAGAATCGGAATGCGGTAAACGTGGACGCAGCACACCTTTGTATCGAATAGAAATTATGCTCGCAAACATGAACTTATATTCATGATGCAGTAAACAATAAATCAGTGGCATAACATTTATATTTCACCGTGATGTGAAAGTAACGATTTAACACTATATTTTGCTATTTATATTACATGTAGGTATATATTGTTTTTGTGCAACAATGAAATGAAGCGAATATTATAATTTTATAAATGCATAATAATTTACAATACGAGCTAATATGAGTAATTAAGAAATTTAATAGCAACCAAAACTATTCAGTTTTGCGGTCAAGGAGAAAATTTCAACACGTGAATACACAAACCTATTTCAAATAAGTATAGATAATTAAAAAGATACATTATATAAAAAGCGGAACAACTGTTTATTCTTAAAACAGTTCTAATTTTAAGAATAAACAGTTTAATTGATCGTCTTATTGATAAGGGCAATATATCTCCTAGTTTAAAATATAGTATATTATGTGTTTAACATTATTCGAAAGATAAATCGGTTTAGGTGTACGCAGTTAATGAAACACAAATACGTGAATCGATAAAATATTGGCGCGTTTGCTGGTTAAAGTTGTATGTGTGATACCTAAGCATATGAAGGTACTACAAACACAATTTTATATTTATCAGATTGATAACTGAAAAATGTTTCTAATCTATAAATCAATACACTTTTCAATCAACAATATTATTATACTCATATCACACTGCTCGGATGATTAAAAAAACGATCGAATATATAGATGAAATAATAAAAATATAAATATCCTGTGCATTATTATTGAAAATAAACTAACAAAAGGTGGATACAACAGTACAATCAGCCTTGAAACCTGTGAACAACACAGTTCATGTGAATCCATATTCAGTAGTGCGATCATCTTTCTGCTTGTTTGACGTCATATGATACCTTGGCAAGTAAAGCCAGCTACTATTACATAGATGTGTATATGAATCAAAAGGTAAATGCACTGTTTTCACCAACATCAAATATTAACACGTGCCTGATAAAAGTTACATGAACTTCTTAAATACAATATTTAACTGTATTGAAATAAAAAATAGTTTTATGTGTACACAAATACAAGATGCTGATATGATTATGAGAAATAAACAGTAACCAATCCCCTAACTTAGTAGATTTCGGTTTACAAGACATAAATAATAATCGGATACAAAACTTGTCTAATTTGCAACAATTTAAAAGTACCATTAGGCGCCGTGGGATATATTTCTAGACTCACCAGATATAGGTGGCTGTTGAGACCGTCGCCGAACATCTCGTCTGGGGTGCGTCGGCTGCAAGCCTGGCGCAGACACAGCTCGTTTAGGTCCGGCAGTTCCTGATGTCCTATTAAACCCAGGTGGCCGGTATCTAGCACTTTTGACATTATGCTGCAAAAAGTGATGCATACTCTGTGCTTTATGCATGTTGGCTGCTGTTGACGATGTCGTAGGTAGACGAGGCAGTGAATTTGTCGTTGCAGTGTTCGTCTGCAAACTGCGTGGTAAGGTAGATCGATTCTCCATGTCCTCTTCATCATCGTCTTCACCATCTGCAGAGCCGCCGGAACCACACGTTGCATCTGGTACGCTGGACCGTCGACGGTTTGGTCTAACTGCTGGTGTTACAACCCAATGTTTTTCTTCGCTATTGCTGCCACCGCCGATACTTCCACAACTTCGTACCCTGTCCAACTGCTCTCTGCTTAAACTTTTCGGGTTGAAGAGCAAATCGCCGGCGGACCGCCGTTTGGCGGCCATCGCCAACGCTGAAGCCGAGGCTGACCCTTCGGTGCCCAGCAGTGAGAGTTTCGTTCGGGAATCGGTGGCCATTAATGCTGATTCAAAACTTCCTCGCCAGCTGAAACGTTCGTAGTCACTTGCTTCTCTTTCTTCAGCAATATCTGAGACGCCACTACTTGATTGGTGGTGCGCGCGAGCATCTCCGAGAAGCAAGTCATGTGATCGACTTCGAGGTAGAAGATTGTAAGATGTGTCAAGTCCTGTTAGGCGATCTGGTAGATTACTATCAGATGTGCTATCATCATCTTCTGTCGTAGTTGTCGATGCAGATGACAATTTTTGCTGCAACCTCCTATGATGATAACGGACTTTTGGACTTGTACTGCAATGGCTTTCACCACTAGACACTTCATGCATCAGTGCTACAAGTCGACTGCCAATATGATGCATCACTTTGGCTATAATTGGTGGCGAATTATTCGACGGTGTAGTGTCGCTAATATTGTCATTTGCAGATGTGATTTTATTTAATGATGCTACAAGTTTCTGGTACACAAATGCAGTTTCACGATTCAGTACTTGAGAATCATCTATAATGCCACCATCACCTTCATCTCCCTCCTCATCCTCGGCATTTTTATCAAATTTATTTATTATCTGTTGACAACTCGCTGAAATTTGTTCCTGTAGTGCTGATTTTTGCGCAACAACTGTGCATTCTAAATCTGAACTGGTATAGTCTGACGAATCGTACGAATCACTCCACGTATCCTCACTGCTTAAATACTCCACTATTTCTCGAACTTGGTCGTCACGAATCCCAGGCACTGTTTTCATTAAACGCGTCAGCTCATTCTCGAAGTACACCAGCTGCGGTGGCTTATTTCTTCGTGGACTTGGCACAGGTAAGGGTGTGCTATGTTTTTCCAGAACTGGAGTGGTTGGTTTGGAAGGCGTTTGCTGCAGCTGAGCATTACTGCTGTTTGCAACCATAGTCTTGAAGAACTGACGCATTTTTGACATCATTAAATTTGTTTCCTCGTCAGAACTCCAATTGTTGAAGCTGTCTTTCCGGGTTAATGTTGTTGCCGGTGGCCCAGAATAATATTTCTCAACTTTTTCATCGACAGTTCGCTTTTCTTCGGTGATTTTTTCAAGGTCGTTTTTCAGCTCTAATGTTTTTATTGAAGATGGTGAACTGTCATTGCAACCATTAAAATCTGTGTGTGCCCTTTGGTCTTTCAGTAGGTCGTCACAACTACCGATGAAGCCACTGTCACGGCTTTGATGTTTTCTACTGTTTGCCAAATCTGCAGACATGGGTAGTAGAAATTCAGGCTGCGGTGTCTTATTACCTTCGTCATCTTCATCGGAGTCTTTGATTTCATTTGATTCTTCCATTGTTTCCAGTTTCTTTTCATCGTGGGGCGATATTGATCCGCCACTGACGACTCGTTGCTTTTTACATTTTTTACGCTTGACGGTATCAAATTGTCCGTCAGATTTTTCAAAGTTGCTCGATGGTTCATCATATGTGTCCGTTTCTGAGCTGGAGGAATTTTCTGAGCCCAATTGTGTATCAGCTGATTGCAGCTCATTGCCAGATAATTCTGCATTCGCTAGTAAATTATCAAGAGACGACGAATGCGATCTGCCAGTACCTCGAGCACGAACCAGCCGTTTTCTCCTTTGCTCCGGACTAGGTCTGCCTTCACTATCACTGCCAACACTGCCATCACTATCTCTACGTTCAGCAGTAAATCCCATAAATCCACTTAGAAAATATTTTTCCAGTCGTGAAGATGCTAAATCAGCAGGATCCTGTTGATTGCAATCATTAGGCATTTCTTCTGCAGCGCTTAGCGAATCCATTCCCTCGCTATATATGCTGCTAGTTTCAGAAAATGCATCATCACGATTTGAATTAGTATTGGGCACAGTTCCGTCTCCAAGTCGATAGAAAAAGTATTTCTCCAAGTCGGTTGCAGACGTTGGTCTTGTTTTTTTATTGTTAGTCTGGGCGTGTTCTACTTCGCTTTCCTCGCAACTTTCTTCTACAATTGTGTGAAGTGTGAAATCTATCGCGGATCTATGATATCCTCGTAGCTCTTCTTCCTGATCCATGGACGAGGATATGGTAACTTCTTCACCGGATGACGAATCCGTTGCTGTAGTAGTTGCGAATTCATCTTCATCATGGCTGATGTCTTCCACCCATGAGTCATCATCGGCAAGACCTTCTTCTAAGCATACAACAGCCGAAAGTGTTTCGCCGCCGGTCACAACTGTTACACCGCCGTCGTTACCGGCAATGCTTTGCGGATCACTATCCGCTAATATTAGCGTATCTAAGTTGGCAACTACCGTTACTGTTTCATTGTTTAACTTGGACGGCGTTGTCGTCACGAGCGGTTTACGTCGCGGTTGGCGCACTGTTCCTTCTTGAGGATTATCAAGGGCCAATGTAAAGTATCCGGCAAGCCCTGATGATTCACTACTATTAGGGGGCTCATCACCTGTATTTTCTGTATAGTCATCGTTACTAGAAGTTTCATCTTGCCAATTTGTGTGTCGCACGACGACATCGTCGCCGTCATTCGTGATTGGAACAATAGTGGTGGTGTCACTCGGCACAATGCTCACCTGCGGGCACAAAACGTTGGCAGTAGGTGCGCGAGGCGATTCTTGTGTGATCATCACGAGGCTCGTGTACCGCGCGGCTGGCACATGGTGCGCTGGCTCGGTGTCGACTGCCGTTGGCGCACCTGTCCGCGCACCTCGCAATCCGTCGCCTCTCACTGCGCGCTGCCCTCGCGGCCAACTAACGGGGTCGTCAGACCGGATCCCCGCGCTCGTGTTCCATTCACTGACGCTGGCACTCGTCGATTCGTTTGTGGATACTTCCGACTGTTTGTTGACAGTCATATCCGAATAATCTTTTTCGACAGACGACAACGCAATACTTTCCACAATTTCTGTTGGCTTGGTGTGGTTTCCTAGACGACTACAATTTTCCGAAGAACGATCTCCGCTAGTCAACGGATGAACAGAACTAATGTTTTTGTCAGCGATTGTTTCTGAGGGCGTGATATCGATTTCGTTTAATGTTTGCAACAGAGCCGGATCTTCAATGTTTGCTTTCATATTAGATAGGATCGGTTCTAGTTGCGTTGCTAAATCAACTTCAATTTGTTTACTTTCTTCGCTTGCAAAGCAATTTCTTGTAGGCGTATCGCTAATTAATTCCAAGTTTCTTGCTGAGTGTAGGTCGACTTCAGTCGTGCAATCTGCTGCATTTAACGTACCGGCAACAACTTCCGTGAACGGAACTTGCAGGGATTCGCAGAGTTGTGCATTTGAAATTTCGTTTTCTATCTCAAATATATTAGTATTGTCGGAGGGATTGTCGGAATAATTTTCTCTGTTTTCTATTGTTGCTGAGATCGTATTGTTTGACGTATCAATATCACAGTCATTGACGATTTTATAAGATATTAAGTTCACTTCTTCCGAATCACTGTCACAATCGTTATTAATTTCCGTTTCACTATCACTGTCAATTTTATTTCGACTCAAGTCAAAAGTAACATGCTTTAATAACACAATATCTGTTTCACGCACTTCATTCCTAGTTTCTAATCGATTGGGATTTACGTGCCCGTCTTCGGATTTCACATGTTTTAATAACACTACACTTTCATCTTGTACATTGTTGTGAGTATCAGTTGCATCTACAATCGGTCGTATATAGTTTAAGACAACACAATCCTGTTCCGTGTCCGTATCTGAAGAGGAGGACGAGTCAGTATCCGTACTTGAGCAACTACTATCAGTGATATTGTTCACGACAAATACTTTTGAAAATTTCTTAGGCTTCGGGTCTGCGACCGTGCCTGTGTCATCGGTATCAGTATCGTCTGGTGTACTGGACGAAGACTCGTGTCTGTCGGAACTGTTTGACATTCTACCAGTATCATCCTCTTCATCACTTGTCACATTGCTGCTGGCATCATCACTATCACGCATGCTAGTACCACTGACGTTGTAAGTTCGGTGTATTCTTGGTTTACCAACACCTTCATCTTCCGACACACCACTGCTGTCCGATGATTCTGTGGATGACATAAAAGTGTTTTCACTCTGTAAATAGCCATCCACTATCAAATCACTGTCACCAATTTCGTTAACGGCCAGAAATTCGATTTTTTTATTTTTATTTGAGATTGTGTTGTCATTATCCTCTTCACCATTTGGTGTAACGCGTCGTTTGCTGTCCGCATTTGAACTGTGTTGGTTTGTTTCTGCTGGATGTTCATCAGGCCGTGTGTGGTTCCGGTCGAATGCGGCGGCTGGCATACTTGTTTCTGTTCTAGCCATGCCCGCCGAAACAGCCGTAGTAAACATACTGTACTGTTGCTGCTGAAACGACAGCAGTGTATTCCCGTCGCCACCTGCGCTTATCAGTGACGAGATAAGCGAAGTCTGATTCACATATGGTAACAAAAGTGCACCGGTGCGCTGTTGTATTGCACGTAATCGAGCTCTCAGGTTGCTGTCTATCGTGTCGGATGTGTTATATAAAATGACAGGATCCAGAGGATTCCAAAATGCGGCAACTGGCACGGGAATCGGTACAAGTACGGGAATGGGTACGAACTGTGTTGTGGGTGTAATTGCACCACAACTTTGACAGGGCGGCCGAGGCGAAACGGAAGGTGTGCCCACCTGATTGTTACCGGCGCTACCACTAGTTGCGCACGGTGTTGCGGCGGTTGTTGTGTCATGCACTATACACTGCATTAATTGTTGATGTTCATACAGACTGGCCGCGTCCATTGGCAAGTGATCCTCGGTTTCTGAAGAGCGCGACAGGAAACCACCGCCTGCGGTACTGTCGGATGAGGCTGGTGATACCGCTGTCGCATCCTCGTCAGTTCCCGTGTCACTTTCACGTGTTCGTCGATACACCAACGGCGAACTTAGCGGTGAATCGAGAACGCCGCGACGGTACACTCGCGGCGACCCAAACGGTGAGTTGCGATTCGACCAGCATAGCACAGGCCGCACTCCAGAGGTTGGTTCAAAGTAATCCCAATCGCAATCGTCGATCGTGAAACTGTGAGCGGTGGTTGCCGATGATATGCTGTCATTGTCGTCCAGGTCTTCCTCTTTAGAGGAACTATCGGAGCTGATGAATACCAGTTTGTAGTCGTCGCCTTCTGGAAGTAAGATGCGCCCGGTTTCTGGGTCTAGGAGGTCATCCCGTGACGTTTCGGTATAGCGATGTTTGCGACGCGTCACAGAGCCTGTGTTTCGAGGAGCACACAATCTCAGTTTCATGTTGACATTATACTAGCGTTATGTTTAGTAATAATACACAGTACTAGCACAAGAAAGTTTATACCAGCGAAAGAAACGCTTCCCACATAGCGACATTGAAGAGCTTGTTATGGTCATGCTTGTGCATGGCCGCGGAACCTACACCTCCGACATACACACACACATACAAACACACACAGATACGCAATGGATAGGATGGACGGGCGGTGGGCATGGATATTAAAAAAGAAAAAGCAAAAGTGGAAACGGACAATGCGCAAGAGCAACAACTCTAGCAAGACGAAGAAAAGGTCGACTATCTGAAGTCTGCGTGAAGAGTTTGAACTTTGAATTTGTTTGTTTATATACTCTTATAGGGTGTGTATTAAGATACCTGCTCATATCCGAGATTTTACTAGCTATAATATATAATAAGCGCATGTTAATAATTGTCGATGAATTATGATATACATTAGGCTATACATAGGCGTATATGTATATAACACGAGTGCACTACTGGTTGTTAATAGAACATTTTATAGTAGTGAACCCAACTCGTTTAGAACGTCAAGTCAAAAGAATGAATAGTAGCACAGGTAATTAATTGCATTAAAAATACATGTTAATACATAGAAAATTAGTAATTTCAAATGACATTGAACATAGATAAAACGGCAACAACAAAAATGGTACTCGCCTTCATCGAACGCTTGGGTTTTTCGAAAATCATGACGTCGTTTTTTGATAGCCACTTTCCGGAAAACAGTGCCGGCTAATTCACAAGCGTCTTTATCGTCCGAAAGTGGTAGTGTTAATTCGGTGTTGCACTCATTTATGATCGGTTCAATTTCGCTATCCTCACTAGATTTTGATTCATTTATCGAAGTACTACGAGATTTCATTTCTCGTTTCGGTATTCCAGATTTCAATACTACGTTTACAGATGGTTTACATTCGTCATCGAAATAAACATGCTTCTCTTCTTTCTCGGCTGGCTCATCAGAAGATTTTGAACTGTGTCTTTTGGCAAGTTGTAAAGAACTGTGTTTTCTTAGAATTTGTTTCGATGTCTCAGCCAGTGCTGATGTCTCTGACGAACGAGCATATTGCAATTTCTTTCTCGGTGACGGTATCTTTGACGGTTTTAGTTCCGCACCTTTTTTCCCGCTTATTTCTACTCCATTTAAAGGCGAGCTTTTATCGAAATTCTCACTAGTATCATCAGCTGTTTTGCGCACGGGGGATTTTTTCTGTGAACCGTACAATTCACTAAGTGTTCGTTCAAACTGAGAGATTCGGCGTTGAGATGGTAGACTTTCAGGGTCATCGGATTGCTGCTGCAGTTCACTGTTGTCGGCTTGCTGCAATTTCAACGATAGGAAATCGGTGACATCGCGTCCACGTGGTAGACTGTTGTACGGCCGAAATTCAGGAGAATCACGTGTGGTCGGCCATCGTGGATTTGGATCTATAAAGATGTTTCATCAATTAAATTAAAAAAGTACATGGATTTTAATAGTAGGTTGCTATGCAAATAGCTTACCGCAAATTGTCCACGAGCGACGTATGGTACTTTTGATGATATCTGCTGCCGAAATGTAGAATTTGTTTTCTTTCCACTGGCCAGATTTTTTCGCTAGTTCGTTCATCCATTCTCCAGTTGTCGCTTGTGCTTGCCTACAGGAAACATGATCACATATATTTACTTGTAGCACTTATATTTCAATTAATAGTAAACTAGATAATGAATAATATATAAATAAACATTACTTAGAATTAAATTTAAAAACATAAAACTTACGTGCGTTTGTAGCATACTGTACAGACCCAATCGACCGTTCGTACTGTGTATTCGCGACAAGCCTTACATACGCGCAGCCTGCAGGCTTGACAAACTGCACCCCGGTTCACAACCCAGCCTAATTCGGCGCGACATCGACTGCAAGATTTGTTAGTATCGTCAACGGGACAGTCTTCTGATGATGGACGTAAACCACTTCGCCGTCTCAACCATTCACCTTTCATCCTTCTGCAATCAACAAACATATCAAATAGAATATTTAGAATGATTGTATGCTAATACCTAATTTATAGGAAAAAAGGTTTGATGACATACAATGCCTACCCAGATATATTCATATAAATGCAACAGATATTTCTAATGATAAAAACGTACCCATCAGATATTTTAGAGAGTGAAATAAATATTTTGGAAGTAAGTTACAAACATATGTGATTAATAGTTTCATGTTTTGCAATCTATACATCTAAAATTGTGTGTGTGTGTTTTTTCGATTGTCGAAATCCAATATTTTAATATAGGTACGTATATAAAGTTTTGTTGCCCACAACAACGCAAGATAACGTTCCTTTAGCCATATATTAAACGCCCATTTATCCACCTTTTCAAATAAGTATATTATGTGGGAGAAAACGAGTTGCTCAATATATATAGCAAGGTATATAACACGACCCATATAAATTTAAGCTAACGCGTATACCAATCTATCAAGATGTGGCTTTCAAAAAAAATGTAGTTTAGTTCACGTTTTAGATAACCCATTGCACGAATTATTCATGTTATTTCAATAAACTTTGATTTATTTAAAGTGGAATTTGGTTGTGGTTTGTAATGAATTTAATTTGAATTATTTACGAAAGTATGTACAACAGATAAAAACGGGAATATTAAACCGAATAGTTTGGCTATTTCCGGCTATAGGTTGTGTAGGGATAATGATTATAAATAAGAATGATTCAGCATATAGAATGGTTTGCTTCAATCATGAACGCCATACTGGTTGCTTGAATTTACTTCTTCATATACACATGTATGTGGAAAGCAAAATAAGGTTGTTGGCCTCTACCGAACACACGGACGAAGGAACGACTAAGGTGCTCTCCAGACACTGGTCGCGCACGTCTTATACAAATGCAAGTGCACATTTTAGTAATATGTATGTATGTACGTGGACACTTTACAACAATATAAACAAATTATGTAGTAGCTAATTGAAAATCTAGCATATTATTTTATCTTTAAGTTTAACGAATTACTAATGTACTATTGCATGTGGGTTTCATGAGAATTGTTTTTACTTTTTCTATAAAATATAATAGATTTATTTAGAATGACCTTGATGTACTAAATTAAGATTTGAAACATGAGTGCACCGTCATCTATTTCAAAGAAAAATAGAATTTAATTACTTAAAACATACACACACATATATAAATTATTTTTTTTATACTATTGTATTGGTAGTATATCGTTCCACGAAAATTTGAAACTAGAAGATGTTACCATCGTTATTGATAATGTAACTATTATAAAAGTTTGCTGGTTGTAATGTGTGTATGGGGCAACAAAATCTAGTTAAGAAAACTAAGCAAATGAACTCAAGTTACCTGGCATCAGTGGCGTTCGACATAGCAACTGCAGACATGTTGTTATCTCTTCGCTTCAATTCACTTCCTTTTCAACATTAACATGTAGGTAGATATACACTAAATGTGGTATCTACGCAAGCAACCTCTATTCTACATTCTCTTGAACAATTCGTTTATCCGCACTTGACATATTATCACACAATTTCACACTTCACTATTCATATATATAGTACATACATACATACAGACATATGTATAATAGTACTATTATTATTATGTTCGTTTCCTAAAAGCTATAAGCGGTAGTGAAAAGACTGTTGCTATATACCGCTGGTGCAACAAACGAGTCACCATCACAATAACAAGAAAATATAAGCATACAAACCACTTTCTCATTCGGGCTCACTCTAGTTTTATCATTAATATTGTTATTATTATTACAAAATGAAAATATCGTTGCGTTACGCAAGAACACCGTCTATTGTTATAAACACTGTGAACGTTTCATAATTACAAATTCAATCAAAGTATGTTTTTACTTTCTTGTGCATATAGAACTCATTTGAAACAGTTAGCTAAATGCAGATTGTGACTTGTTGCATTTCATTGTATTGTAAGTTAATCAAAATTAAATAAAGAACAAAAACTTTTCTCAAGGTTGGTGCCGGTTTTGCAAGCAAACTTCACAAAATAACCCATGAATATTATTAGATATATAGGTACTTAGGTATGTGTAGGTAGATTAGAAGCCATAACATTCTCGTTTCGAAGACACTCACTTTATTATTCACAACTTTTCACATAATTTCCACCGTAAAGCAATGATTGCCTATAGCTACTTGCCCGTAGTGTAAAGTAAATCCTTACAGCTCAAACACTGACAGATACTGGCGAATCGCATGTGGTTTCCCTTTTGTATACGTATGTCTAACATTAACAAGAACAGATTTACCTGGACGGACTGGCCATCACAAGTTTCAAGGTGTATATGTACACTGAGAGCGACTGCGCGTTCTATACAGTTATTCAACTCTCGACACAAAACATAGACGTGCATTTAAACAAATATAAGAAGGAAACATGATAAATCATTTTATTATATATCCCACCTTTTAGACAAATACGCCAATAAAATATTTTTGTAGAATTGAATTCATTTTAAATTAAATAAAGAATGTATGCATATCTTATAACTTTTATTTAATTAAGTACAGTAATAATATTTCACTTACAATATCCTTTGTTCATCCCGACGACGAAGCTGTTCGTCCCGTATCACCACATCCAGAATGATGTGCCGCTCGCGCGGGGAAAGTTTACATATTTCCATAACCATTGGACCGATAATTTCCTCGGGCGCTGCGGTATACTGAGCGCGGCCAGCGAATGCCATGGAAGAAAATATACGTACGCAGAAGCCGGTCTTTCTGTAAATATTACCCCCACAAGGCCAACAGATACCTTTAGGGTATATTCTATCGAAATACCTTAATTTAGGTACAATTTAAACTATACATACATATGTGTGCAACAATTGGCACACATGTTTCTATTCTAATACTTATGAACAGAGTTGTATTCATATTTTATAATCATATTAGATATTAATGTATTATTAACTTTGTTAATTAAAAATATGTAAATGATGAATTTAATAAATATATCACAATAAGTTTACTTACATTAAGCATATAAGTAGCAGACATATGTAAGTATATACATAATAGATGTTGAACAAAATATTTAACGCGAACTACGAACAGAATATGAGAGCGCACTTTGGCACAGCGCACGTGCAACACCCGATACCACACTGGTCCTGAATATTATCTATGTCCTGAATACTGAACAGGAGCAACAGTTCTCCCCACCACTTCAATCGACCTGTCGCAGGATACATTATAAACAAAACAAGGATTGATTGTAATCGTTTTTTACATACATCAACAAGATTCTATTTTGTACGCAAGTATGTATAAATGCATAGAGGAGTTTGTATTCAATTCATATTTATAGATTAAAACAATGTGGTATTCCGTGGTAGGTATGTACTGTTATATTATTATTTTTTTTTATATTACATCATATTCAACATACATGATTATAAAACAAATTCCATTTGAAATATACAAAGCCCAGTATAAAATAAATAGAAACATAACTCTAAGTGTCTTCAAATGTATGTGTGGTACTATTTATATGCGTAATGTATACCTATATTACGTTGTTAAAAATCAGCTACCAGATATGATCTAGTTGACACTCAAAATAAAGTTCATAAAAATTAGTAAAATAAAAAAAAAATAAGGTACGCCATTTAAAAAACAATAATAATAAAAGAATCTTGAGCAAATTACTATAAGCTGATGTTTTTTACCTTAAAATCTGGTAACAATCAAATTGTACAAATGTATTTATAAATTTACACAATATATTATATTCATTCAGTTTTTGGTTCAACTGATGCAATTCATTATTATTATTATCTTACATGCTCGATGCAAACATAAATTTGTATTCCTATTTATGTATTTATAGTCTATAATATTCTCTCTGTAGCATGGATTATAATACTATTATTATTATTAATATACAACCTTTATTACACAAGAAATAAAAACGCTAGTTTAGTTTTAGTGGAATGTAAATTTAGCAATACACTAAAGGATATTAAAAAAAATGCATCATAAAATGTTTAATTCATACAGTTAATGCTTATATATATCGATGTACTTGTTTTTGTAAAATGTAAAAAATGATAAAAATGAATAGAATCATTAGCGTGTGCATTTATTTGGGGAAAGTTCGGAATATTTTTTTTTAAACCGAACCCAATCCTTGTCTTTCGTTACTAAGTACTCATCAAAATGGAATTATTTATTTAGCCAAATATTAGTTTAGTATTCCGATTCGAGGAATGTTATCAATCAATCACACTTGCGTAACACACTGAGCGACTTTTTCCAATTCCGATTGCAACAGGCGCCTCATATCAGTTTCCATTTGCAATTTGACTTTTAGCTCATCAATCGTGCCTTGCATCTGTTGGTATTGTTGTGACATTTTCGCCTCCATCTGCAATATCCGTTCTTGCAGCTCTAAATACTGCCGCATGGTAACGACCTCTAATTTCTTATCGATGCTGGAGCGCGGGCTTGATGTTAGTTTCACGGGGTCTTTTTCGGCCACAGGGGGTTTAGGCGACGGCGTTTGACTGCTTGGTGATACAGATAATCGCGAGGGTTCGACGAGGGTCGTAACACCGTGAATACTTTGTGGTCGTGCTGGAATTGTGATCGGTTGACTTTGAGCGGGAGGTTTGGTACGTAGTAGTGGCACATTTGTTGGAGATTTCTCTGAAGTTGACGCATCTGGCGTTGGTAGTTTTAATTTTGTTAAAGCAGTCATTGATTTGGACATGTCCACCGTACTGGATTCAGACTGCTGTTGTTGTTGCAATGAAGACGATGGTGACTTTTGTTTCGTTTCATGTGTTTCGGATTCGATTGGTTTTAATCGTGATTGATCGCTGGTAGGCCGTTTTCCTTGGTTTAGTAGTTTTAATTCATCCACCCAGGGTGCCTTGTGCTTCTCCCACTCGCGCACTTTTGGTTGTTTCTTTTCGTCGTCCTCGTCAGTCGTAATGTCAACGAGCGAAGATGGCTGGGAATGTTCTACGTTGCCATTTACCAAATTTGGTTGTTCTGTATCGCGATACACAACGGAGGGCGGTCGACGGCCAGGTGCTTTCGCGCGATTCGCTCGCACGTCAGGTAGCATAGCGCTACGCTCAACTTGATCGAAATCCACATCACCGTCTTCCGTTTTGGTATCCGCTGTCGGTAAACGACTACTGGCAATACCATCAACTCGATCAACTAGTTTGTGTTTTAGACCAGCTAAAACGCCGACTGAACCAGCAGAGGAAGGTGATTTTTTTGGCACATTTGGTTTCTTACCGGGTAATGGTGGCGTTCGATGATCATCCGTTTTCAACTCCAAAGACTTCCGTTGTGATGCGACGTTTGTGTGTTTGGTTTCATCGTGCGGTGACACTGACTTGCGTGCGGAAGCTGCACCGCCAGTGTCGGAATGTTTTTTATCTTTGCCAACGTGTGGCGAACCGTTTTGCTCAGCGGCTGGCAGCACAACGACAAAGTTGTCGGGGAACACACCGACGCGACCGTGTAATTCACCGCGCCACCAACCGCGATCCTGGCCATCTTTGTTTATAAGCGTAATACGGTCGCCTTCCTTCAGTGTCAACTCATCATCGTTGCAAGCATCGTATGGGTATTTCGCTTGACATATTATCTTCGCTAAAATACAAATTCTCCATTCATAATTCATTTTTATAAAAAAATAAAATAAAAACTAATATTCTTGAGTGATAACAAGTAATGATAAATCAAACATTAAAAAAAAAAAATTCATTATTACACCCAAAGAAATGACACATGATTTAGTAAATTAATATAATTTTTTTTTGCGAATTTAATAATATAATCATAATCTATTAATCATTAATTACAGATAAGATAGTGGTAATAAAATGCAATAATATACATATATATAAAAATATAACTTATTTATCAGTTGAATGTTATATATTTTAAAATGTTATCAACTTACTTGGTTTCGGTGGTAAATTAGGTGTGCCCAAATCACTAGAAAGACTAGCTAAATCCTCTTTACTGCTACTAGATTTCTCGATCTCTTCAACGAAATTCGATGGGAACACACCTTCAAAATGGCCCAGCCGTCCTTTCCACCAGCCCTCCTCCACCTCGCACAAAACATCGATAAGATCACCAAAGTTCAGTTTTAATTCGTCGTCGTGCGCTGGGTTGTAGCTGAAAATCGCACGGCACTGTCGCAACGCTTTCTGTTTGTGTTGCTGCCTCATAGAAGCTTTATGCTCTTTTTGAATAACCGTCACAAAATTATCCGGGAACATGCCGCGCTTGTCGCGCAACGTGCCTTCCCACCAGCCACCCGGTTTTTTAACAATCTCCCGTATTACATCACCCTTAGCAATCGTTAATTCATCTGGTTCGGATGCAGTGTAATTGTACTCAACTACAGCTTCAACTGAAACGATAACACATTGTCAAATATTCATCTAATACTAATAATTGAAACAGTCAATCACTATACATTACTAGTGATATTATCAAAAAAATTATATTTCATTGCATTATTATTAACAATAAATCAACATAAACAAGACCTCAATTGACATATTTGTCATATTATTACAAGCTTACCCATTTTGAAATATGTTTAAGTATAGCTGCCAAAATGTGTGTACATATATATATATGTTACATTACTTTAATATTATAAATGATAACAATAAAAATATTGGTATATGTTTTATTGTACAACCAAGCCCAGATGATGATATCATGACAGATAGATGATGACTAGACTAGCGGCACAAAAGTATACTACGTTTACACTCCCTACCAACTCTAAAACGCATTGGCAACACTAGTCACTGATCGTAATTTCCCTATCGGTCACTCCTAAGCGGGAATTTAGATTCGTTTGTAAAATAACTAAACTTATTTCGATTATTAGCAAATATACTTGAAGAGCACTTGCTAGTAGGACTCTTCACAAAACCTATTCGAGTCGAATGTCGAAATAAATTACATTTCCGTGTTGTATATACATGAAAATAACAAAAAACATGTTTATAGTTATATATTAATGTTTGAATAATATATGTATTAATAATTTGTGCAATAATAATAATATGCGTTTATTAATGTTATATTTGTATTATACATAATAGTATTTATAGATATGATTATAAATATATAGGTTTATATTTATTAAAGGTCATTGTTGCTGATAAATCGATTACCTTCTGAGTGTTTTCCCGAATATTTATATCTGCATTTGCCGTAAGCACCTGCAAGTAGAAAACATCGTTTGTAATTATACGAAATATAGTCAATAGCACTAATCGAATGAATACCTTTATGCTCATTAAATTTCCGCACTGTATTCGGCAGGGGGGTGTAGCTGCGCGAGGAAGAACTGTCTTGCAGGATATCCGGTTCGGCGAGGTTATCAACTTTTGGTCGAACGACTTTCATAAACTGCCCTCGTCGGTTTGCTTCGACGCGTTCGTCTGCACGCACGCGCGTCGAGTCCAAAAATTTTAAATTTGGCAAATGGTGTAACACAAAATATCTAAAAATTCATCTAAACAATCATTTTTTTATTCTATATCATAGAATTAACACTGAGTACCGCGTTTTATTTGTATGCAAGTTATAATGAATTTAATTTTGATATTTATTACGCAGATGCAACAAGGTGCAATACTTACTTATTATTTCGCATAAGAAAGTAAAAATGCACCAACCAATTTGTTTTTCGCTTACTAAATTACGGTAGGACATATGTTTAATTTATACCTGTAACGTTGATAGTCAGCATCATCGTTTTCCAAATTTATTAATTGATTAGGGCATGCTTGGTTTCCAAGTAAACTCAAATATGTCAGAGTTGGAAGATTAACAGATATTTTTGTAACTAAGGCATCTATATCTGAAATCTATACACAGATAATATATATAAATAAGTACTACTTTATTTTGAATAGATTATAGATTGATTTTCGCAAGAATAAAGCGTTAGCTATCACTATATATAAACGCTATTTTTATCTTAAGAGAAATCAAATGTACCTCTAACTCTATATTCTTGCCAAAAAAATAAACAGACTATTGTATGCATATATTGTATATAGATATGTAATACGCTTACGAGATTCTTATTGAGCGATAAAGTATGAAGAAATGGCAACAGGGTAAACGTTAAAGAATCCGTAAGATGATTATTGTCGAGTATTAGCTCTTCTAGAAGTGGAAAAGCTTCTAAACCTTTCAGCGTGACAAGTTCGTTGTAACTGAGATCCAGACTATGCACTTTTTGTCCGTACAGTTTTCCTAAAGCTTCTGGAATGCGGTAGCACGTCTGTCCACTGTAACTTAACTATTGATACAATAAATGTTATGATAATAATGCTCTATTCATATTCATTATTACTAAAGCATTAGAAACGCAAACTGTTTGTTACATTTTGAGATATTATTACATATGTATATATGTATGTAAATTTGGGATAGTAATTGTTAATAAGTGTGTGATGTCTGTATATAACATACCCGATTTTCTACAAATGTAACCGCACTATTGTTAACACTATCATCGTTTTCGCTGTATCTGCTGCTGTTTCTAACTTCCATGTTCGTTTATTTATGAGTTCGATTTATTGTGAAATGAACATCAAGGTCTTCAACAAAGAAATTTAATACTCAAATATGGTGGGGTGGTATTGGAGTATTAGACCTACCATAGTCACTATACTTACATATATAGGTATATATATATATATAATTCCAACAACAGAGAAATTCTTAAATGAAACACTTGTTGTTTGCAGTGAAATTAGATAAGATAGAATTTTTCTTGAACTTTTGTCTGATAACGCTAATCTGCCCTAGCCTCTCTTAACAAATAAGTATATTCAAGTCCACTTCTACCTACATATAATTGAGTTACCTACTGTAATAATCGTTAGAAATGAATAATTAGGTATTATTATTATTAGAGTATCATAGAATAGTTAAGAATGCAAATGATCGGCATCCACTAAAATATTATCTATTATTTCTTGCCTTATTTTATCGGATTTCGCTTTAGTAATCTTAAGTTCGTCTGGTTGGCGGAAGATGATGCCTCAAGTCTCGTAAATGCACAGAATTGAGTAATTTTTACTTTCTTATACGAAGTAATAAATAAAGTATTATAATCATGAAATAAATTGATCTCGAGATTTTCCATGCATTGGGTCTATGTTTTGAATGACGTCTGCCTGTTTGTGTCTGCGCGCGCGCGTTTGATTGTTTGTATATGTGGAAGTATGTGTGTGTTACTATGTGTATGTGAGTAAGCACTCTATAGCCTAAACGGTTGAGGGTAAAATTATGAAATTTTAAACTTAATTGGTTATATCCCTTTGGAGCAAGCAAATATATTTTTATGAAAAAACAATCCTTATAATAGCATAGGTAAACTAGAGATAGAGTAACTACAAATCCTTAGCAATAAATAAGAAGTAGGTATCGATTAGGCAAATTGCTCCGTGTAAGGCCGAGGTTCTTAGGTATCGTTTCGGAGCGCTTGAAGGTGTTTCAAAAATTTAGTAGTGGGATTGAAATTTTTTTATACCTAAAATTCTATTTAAGTATCAATCTGGGGATATCTATACATCATTTAAGCAAATAAAAAAAAAAGTAAAACATTTTTTATTTTCAAAGAGATATAACCCCTTGAGACCTATTTTGAAAAGAATACTTAACTTACTTCTGTCGTTTTATGCAATTTCGGCAATATCACCGAAAACGGCTGCACTTATATACTTATATAATTATGTTTTCTTGAATTTTCAAAATTAGTATTTTAATATTTCTTTCTATAATATATAAAATACGTATAAGATAGTTCAATGCAAGACACTGCGGATATGTTGAATAGAAATAAAATATTATTAAAATTTGATCCGAGTATTATTTGGGCTTTCTTTGGCACTTCCTTTATTTATTTATTTATTATTACTATAACATATAGGTATTGTTGTTGATATTTAATGAAAATATTTCTTAACCAATTGGATTTCATAATATACGAATGTATGTATGTACTACATGCGTATTACTTTATATTTTTTCTACAATATATCGACTAGCATTATTTAAACTGAAACATTCCTAATGAACAATGGACTCAATATACAATGCATATATTTTAATTAGTAAATGTCAAAGATTCATTGTAGAAGATTCAAATTCAATTAATAATAATAATAATAAATTTTAATTAGTGGTCGTTGGTTTGACTATGTTTGAAATGTAATTGAACTTTTTATAAAGCAATCTACAAACGTTTTTACTTTGTAAAGATGAATAGATACAAATGCTCATTTATCTTGTTATAAAATATAGGTCATACAAGTTGTAAAAAAAAAACCGTTTTAACTTTAGATAATTGGTAATGCATGACCTTGAAAAATTTAATCAACTTACAACATTCATATTAAAATGTACTTTTTTTTATGGTTTAAGATACAGCGATCAATTTTTGTACATGAATATATTTTTATTTTGTATGTAGTCTACAATATAATTCAAAATACATAATTTATGAATCGAGATTGTTTAGCATTCATTCACGGAAAGAACTAATACACATTTCAAATGAAGATAGTTTTTGACTCTTTTTAGAAATAATGTTTATTTAGAAATTTCCTAATAGAAACTATTAACGTAAAGAATAATGATATGTTTCACATGACTAGTTATATTATAAATACTAGTACATACAATAAAATTTGTGATTAATATATAAATATGTGTACCACCAAAATACAAATGGTAATTTATATAATGGTGGTAAACATAGATATATTTCTTTCTTTATTCGCTATTACATTTCTTTATTATATACATATAGTTGATTTAATATTCACATACATACAAAGCGTGAGTTTCCCCATGCGAATATATATATATTAAAACATCGAACTTGTTTAATGTTTGAGTACTTACCATAAAACACAAAACAATTTCACATTAAACCAAATTGTGTATTGCAACGTTTTTTTTTTTCATTGATAACTAATCATACAACATTGTGTGTCATTTGGAATTATGAATCTTTTAGGTATGATATTAATTACAGTTCGCAAACATCACCAACAAATGTTTGTCGCACTCTAAAACGATTCAATTTTATAATCATTTATCAGTCGTATCCCATTTATATTCATCTGTTCCATGCGGTTTTATGAACGGTCACAAAAACGGAAATGGAGTTGCCGAATAACTGAAACTTCCTTCATCTTCTTTATGATTAAAGCACTGAAAACAGTATGTATTTATGGTTAATTGAGTTTTTCATTTTGGATCGAGCGTTCAATGGCATGGTAAGTAAATACAGGATGTAACAGCGAAACGAGTTACCTCGAATAACTTCTATGTTATTAAAGATACAATAAAATAGTATAAGACAATCTTATGCAGGACCAAGGGGGACATCCAACTATGAAGAAAAATATTTTTTTAAACCAGTGGTTCTCAAGCAACAACACAAAGTTATGTTTTTTCAAATGAGATGCTATATATTTTTTAAGCGCATTCGATAGAGTTTTTTTTTCTGAATTCCAATATGTATTCGTTTTATACCCTTACATACGTAAAATATTGAGAAAAATGCGATTGAAAGTTAAATTTTTTTTATTTTTATAGTGATTTTACAGTAGGCTATGAGCTTAAATACAACGAAACAAATTAAATACATGAAATTCTTTGTTATTTACTTTATAACACTATTTATAAAGTAAATAACAAATAATTTAATGTATTTAATTTTTGTTTCGTTGTATTTATGCTCAATTTTTTTTCATAGCCTACTGAAAAATAGCTATAAAAATAGAATTTCTTTAACTTTCAATCGTTTTTTTCTCAATATTTTACTTATGTAAGGGTATAAAACGAATACATGGTAGGATTTAGAAAAAAATACCCTATCCAATGAACTTAAAAAATATATAGCATCTCATTTGAAAAAACATAACTTTGTGTTGTTGCTTGAGAACCACTGGTTTAAAAAAATATTTTCTTTCATAGTTGGATGTCCCCCTTGGTCCTGCATAAGATTGTCTTATACTATTTTATTGTATCTTTAATAATATAGAAGTTATTCGAGGTAGCTCGTTTCGCTGTTACACCCTGTATACATATATGTACATATGTAAGTATAAAGCGAAATTGGTTTGATGTATGTTAATAGTTACGTTCTCGTTTAAATTTGATCCTCGTGTATGATTTCGGACATGTTGTGCGGTCGGTGCGATGATACACTGCGATTTGAGTAGCGCATTACCGATGCCGAACGCATTGGATGCTGCTGGTATGTCGATATTGTTTTATGTCGCATTGTAACGTACGTATTGCATGTGTTCACTCGATGTAAGAGGGTGTTTTCTATCGAGTCGGAACCTATAAAAACCATCAGATACATATTATTTTCAAGCATACTATTCTATAAAACAAGATTAATATATTGAATTACTTGACTATGAATACGGTAGCGACTACTAAATAGTCAAGCGTTCAATTTTAGACCCGTACTAAACTTGATAAAAAAAAGATAATTGAGTGGCGCAAAAAATAAATGTCACTCCTATGTTATAAATTATACATAAATCAGCTTTGTACTTTAATAATGGATGGAAATTCCAGAGTCCAGACTAATCGCATTGTTTAATGTTTTTTTTTACGTAGGTACTACTAATTTCACATAGAATTTTTTGATTACTCTATGGTAACGAATGTTTTCTTTTACTGTTAGATATATACTTTGGCATATTAAAATAATGTGAACGAATGCGTTGAACGAACAAAACGTTTTAGCTGTAAAAATAAACCGAAATGAAAATGGAATATTTACTTTAGTCATTTATTAATGACGTCCATGTATTCGTATACATATGTACATACATAGGTACCTATTTTAATTAAAAATAATACTGTTTAATATATTGATGTATGTTAATCATAATGTGTTGACCTGTTAATCCGAATCCGATAGATGAGCGTGGATTTCTGACGGCCGGTGGTAAGCATCTTTCGCAACACGGAATTGATGCCAGCACTTGAAGGAATCCAGCTCGAAAGCGGGCATTCATGTAGCAATAAATGATGGGATTGTAACATGAATGCGACATGGCAAGCCAGTGCAACACTAGCCATATGTACGGCAGTCCTGGCATCTCACTACTGATTCCTGTGTACGTTGCCACCTAAGAGAAGATTAATACGTAGGTGCTACATCCAATTGGAAATAATTACACCCTTATTATTTATTGCATGTGGAAATGATGATACTGATTTTAGTTAGGAGATGAATGGTTCCAATATCCTTTTCGTTAGGAACTTGTGATTGAAGAAAGAACTGGCGAGAAAAGGAAATAAATGAGGAAAATAATATAGATGAGTGTACCAATGACGTCTAAAGACTTTCAAATGTTTTTATTTAAACATAAATCACAAAGGATTTAATTTTTATGCAAATACTTACATTAGTATTCTATAGAATTTTAAACAAAAGACGCAATTAATTAGTAAGTAAATTTCTTTGTATTTGACATCACAAGGGGACCTAATTGGAAAATATACCTGCATATACATTTGAAATGATGTTTTTGACTAAAAATAATATGTTATAGACAATAGAGAAAATAAGGAGATGATTATTTTTCTACCCCCGTGGCTCTCCATGAATGTATTGTTCAAAGTGTAGGCAGTATGTGTTTGTAAAATGGGATAATTTCGAATTGGTAAGCAGGCATACTTCCTGGATGGAAGTTTTGATTAAATAACTCACCACAAGTGTGTTAAATGGTAACCAGCACAGAGTGAATACGATAACGACTGCCAGCATCATTTTAATCATCTAAAACGAAAAAAAGTGATTATTTTTAATTTATTCCATAAGGAGTGAAATGCAAATTTCTGAATACTTGAGATTTAAACTTGATGCCGGCGAAAAGAGAAATGACACGGTGGGTTGGCTATTTAAAGATGAGCCATCCGAAACTTTTTGCATAGTAAATATACGTGTATAAATATAAGATTTGACCTTTTTTAGTGCATTACCTCTATATTATTTTGTGAGTTTAATTTTGGAGTTATTTCCATTACGGGTACATAAAATTGATGTGTACAAATTTCAAGCCGAAATTCTATGAAATGGCACTGTTTGCCATGTTTACCATACGCAGAACTGCCTTGCGGTTATTTAGGTACCAGGTTACTCTTTCTTCTTCGGGTTAAGGATTAACAAACTAAGTCCTAAATAGGCCAAATGTACAAGCCTAGTTCAAACGATATGGCGCAGGCATAATTGGTAAAGGTAAAACAATCTAACATATTCGGAAGATCAACTCGAAAATGTAAAATAGATCTTTAAACAAGTTTTTCGCCAAACAGTTTTTTGCATGGGCGCTACGATAAAAAGTGTAATTATAGACTGATTACAAAATGTTTTCGGCATTCTACTCGTTATTAGACTCGCTATTGCCTTATCTACAATTGTTGGTTTTAGTTTACTAGTTTTTTACTATAAACAAATTACCATAAACATTTTTCGCAAATTTATTTGCAATCGCGTGTTAAAAATCGCTTAATTACTTTCTTATACGAAGTAATAAGCAAGTATTGTAATCATGAAAAACTCGATCTCAAGATTATACCGGAAATTTTTGACCTTCCCTGAACTGAGTCCGACTATTTTTGGAATTAAGTCTGAGTGTGGCTGCCAATTGTTTAAATTCTTTATACACGCACTTTTATTCCGCTTTTCTTTCTCGCAATTCATTCTCAATCATATTTATTCATTTATTGGTTTTTAAGATGTCCTTAAAATTATGTAATTTTCGAAAGTTTTTATGGGAGAGTACCCTTAAATGCGTGTACGAGTACTTGATTGCAAAATATAATAATCTACTTTCATAAAATAATTATGTGCACCATACGTAGGTAAGGTACAAAATGCATACATATATCGTAAAATATCTATACATATATAAGTATCAGTTGTATGTAGTATTATTTCATGCAGCGGACATTTTAATTATAAGTTTGAATATTTGTATTGTTCGAGCTTCATAACAACTTGAAATTATACTTTTAAAATGTTACGTAGTATATGAGCAAATAAAACAAATAGGCATTGAATATATAATCAAAAGTTGTAATATTATGACTCAATAAGTTTAGTCTTATTAAAAGTATTTCGTGTATGTACATACATACATACATACATATAGTGGTTTGCTAACGGTTGCATGCATGCATCTGCACAATTACTACTGATGTAAAACTACAAAATCCTGATGGCAAAGACAAATAATACTTATGTATGTATGTACATTTCCTTTCCATTACACTTCAACACAGAATATACATCTCCTCACGAAGCTCTTGTTCATGTTACTAAAAACTATCTCAACATTTTTAGGTATTCCAGAAAGAAACTTGAACTTCCCATACATATACGCTACGTGTTAAATAAAAGTATTACATACTACGACACCTCCAATGAACTTAATAATTTGTTATGCGCCTAACATAAATAAGTATTATGTAGAATTATGAAATGGCGTTCAATACAAATTTGAAAGTAATAAATGTTTGTTAAATTTCTACTAGCATAATTACGAAATTGCGTTGCGACTGACAAACTTTAATTACATTATTTAATTGCACTTGCACAGACAACTGTTTTCGCTCGAAAGATTCGATAAAGAGAATCTTAAAAGTGACCTCAACATCTTGGTGTTTCAGTAAATATTATCAACGGTAGCACCCTATATTTATAACTTTGCTCGACAACACGTTTTCCTTTGTCATCTTCACAAAATGTTACAAACAAAATATATATATCATTCATGCGAATGTGTGTAGGTATGTATGTACATAGCTATCGGTGTCGCAGTGCGTCGAATCAAAATTACACCAAAGCGTAGTGATTATTCTACTTGAAATATGAATTGCGTTATTAAGTTATTCATCATCATTTTGTGCTGTATGCATCCATATATTATTTGTCGTAAGTTAATCAAGATCAAAAGTTACATGAAATACACTTTTAGTAGATTACTATATTGAGCTTATTTTAAATGGTACTATCCACTGCTGTATTATTCCTACTACATATGTATGTACATTATTTGTATATACATATAGACATACATATATTTGAATTGATTGTGAGATTCTCCAGAAACGTATAAAATAATTAAAAACCCACGTAAAGTATGTAATGATTTAACGTATTAGGCAGTGTATAAATATATTAGACATACTTATTCATGGTTCAGCTTTATAAGTATTTTCTTATCAAATAAATGTTCACTTAAGAATTATTAATTGATTACGTTACAGTTATAGCTACAGCAGCAAAGAAGATTTACGTGCTGCTGGTAGTGTTACGTGCACAGGGAGTCAAATAGAATTAATTATTTTTCATTGCTTTATAAATCTTGTTCGTGTGTAACATTCTCCAGATATGTTCGTTGTTTTAAGTACATATCTCAAATTTTACGTAACGAATAAAGCACAAGTTATACCTACTGTATATGTTTATTATACATAAGTATGTATGTTTGCATGTATATTATGAATGACGTTCGTAAGCATCGATAATTTATCTATTAATGAATTTGTAAACAACGTGAGAATGAATGTTATTGACAAAAAGTTGGATGATATGTGTCTGCAACTGATGGCAATTTATAGGGTAAAACGACCAGTTTCGGCACAGCGCTAGTAATGGCACAGGTATCAAAAACTTGGTTTTATAGGTTTAAAACTGTGCAAATGCGTAGGTATAACAACGATTTAAATATTTATATATAGTTTTAAACAAGAAAAAACCTTTAGAACGTCCATTTAAAAATTATTAATTAAAAAAAAAACGAATATTGTTTAGCGATATCAAAATTGTACTTTTCACAGCCATTTCTAGTTAGTTTACGGTTACCATAGCTTAAGCAATTACAATCATATTTACTAGAAAAACGTATTTTTTTAATATGTACCTGGTTAAATAAACTAAATGAATAGTTCATCGAAACATTTCAAATGTTGAATATTGACTTTTTTTTATTTTTTAATATTAAAAACACGTGTTCTTTAATTAGTATGAAATTTGAAGAGCGCGCCAATTATAAAAGCACTTTATGCTTACAGCGCTTTAATATTGGCGCCACTGCTGCTATATGTGGAACGGTAAACAGAGACTCTCTGACAGTAATCAAGTGAGGTTAGAATATTAATGTTTTTACATATTTCTTATAACAAGAACAAATTTTAACTACAGATAAATAATTCTTTAAAAGGTATGTATCAGTTATTATTTACATTATACGTACACTGAAATTTTATTGTTTATCTCATAAAAAATAAAAATCTAAAACATGACCTATTTAATTTATTTTTGTATTCGTTTGAATAAATTATTTTTATTTTAGTGAAAACTGGTAAAAACAATGACACCGTTAATAAAAAGGGTAAAAAGAAGTGTGAAAAATCAAGAATTAGAACCAAAACCTCTTATACAGGTGGGGCAAAACAACCTCCCTAGTTTCAACAGAGAATTGTGAAGCTAGCAGAGGTCGTAACAGGGTAGGAATGGCGTGAATGGCGGCAGAAAGATATGCCGTGTGTATGTGTTACAAAAGTATTCAGTCGTAAACACAATGTGGACGAACGAGCAGCGCGCTTTTGCCGTGGAAGCATACATACGCGAAAAGGAGTCTGTAATCGCCGCCCAGCACATTTCCATCTTTCTGGCGGTGTAAATAAACAAAATGTTCGATATTGGTGCGAAAACAATCTGAGGGTGATCCACGAGAAGCCTCTGCATAGTGATCGTGTCACAGTTTGGTGCGCAGTTTCCCGAATAGGGATTATCGGGCCTTACTTTTACTACAGGAAAGAAATTGGGCAGTTACCGTCAATTCTGGGCGCTATATGAACATGCTCCAGAATTTTTTTGCCCCTGCTCTTAAAGAACTTGGTCTCGAGAATGTCTGGTTTCAGCAGGACGTGGGGGAAGCCACAGCCCACACAGCGCGGGCATCAATGCTGGTTTTGAAGGAAATGTTCCCCGCGTGCTTTGTCCCTCCCTGAGAGGAGACAATCCGCACGGAAATTCGCCGTATACCTGAAGAAATGCTTGAAAGGGTTATGCAAAACTTCAAAAGTCGCTTGCAGCAGTGTGTAGACAATGAAGGACAACACTTGGCCGATATGATTTTTAAAACTACATAAGATAAAACTGGCCATGTAACTACTTTATTTTATTGAAATAAATTTTTTGTATCTCGACTCCTTTTTCTTTAATTCACTTGCAAAACTAGGGAGGTTGTTTTGCCCCACCCGGTACACTTGAAAAAATACTTTTATCTGAAATTACAAGATGAAAAGTATTCTTATCTAAAAAAATAACTAACTAGAAAAGATTTCAATTTTTCATTGTTCACAAAATTTTAATGCAAGAAAAGTATTAAAAATTTTGATGTAATATACCTATTTATAAGTAATTTTAATATTTCGATTAAAAATTATTATTTAATTAAAATATCATTTGCATTATAGATAAAGAATAATATTGTTGTCTACATTTATAATTTAGAACTTTATAAATATGAAATTTAGCTTTAGATAGGTATAGTACCTACCTCTATAATTTAAAAATTTATAAAATAAAGCTACTGCAAGTGTTTTTTTATAAATATATACCTAAATTTTAGGAAATCCAAGCTAAAATATATAAATTTATAACTATTTTTGCCGTGCTATTACTAGAAAGGACTGTGCGCTAAAAGGCAACCACCGTCTAAAAACTGGCATTTTAACATCGAATTATAAATTGTGAACAAAATTACCTAAAACATCAATAAACAATTTAATTTTTTTTTTTTACTTTATAAAACACTTAAACTTTAAAAATTTTCAATTATTATATAAATATATTATCCATATTTTTTTTAATCCTCAAAAGAGTAGAGAATTTTCTTAACTGTGCCAGAACTGGTCGTTTTACCCTATACATATGTCTATAAAATATTTAAATCAAATGAAACCATTCCGCCAGTTATTGAATAAATTGTTAGTTGTTATCTGTGTACGTACATACATACGACATACGTAGGCATGAATTATACGTTTTAGTTTATGTAATGAACACTGAATCGGTAACTATATTTTTGGAAACCAATATTTAATCAAGTGCCGCCCTTAATTGTGCTAAGGTTGCAAATATGCCACCCCTTTTCGTAATCAATACGCGGTTATGGAATCGGAAGTTATAACTATTAGCTATTATAGGTATGCATTTATGTTTAGCCAATATGTACACATTCATAGTCATCTTTCATCAACGATTGGGAGAAGTGTAAATATTTGCACTAAAAGTCTCACGTATTTCAGGATAAAAATACTTAGGTTTATACAAATATTAAAAAATATTGTGTTATTCATTGATGGAATCATGTTTAGAATGATCAAAATATAACTGATTTTTTTCTACAAATATTTCGTATATGTATGTATACAGAAATATATGAGATCATGCAAGTAATTTTGACTAGAAGTGAGACTGCATTTGGATTATTAGAACTTTAGAAGAACCATTCTATCATTTTAATCTGTGTCGCATCTATAAATGTATGCATATATATGTATGTGCACGTATTTCGTTCCCTATTCTGTTTACACATTTATAATGGCTTTGGTTGAATAGCATTCTTCATTTAACATCAAAGACAGAAAAATACTCGTATAAATGTGTTTAAAATGTACATCTCGTTAGTTAGAATATATTCACACTCATTAATATAAACGATCAGCACCCGGTATAGGCAACTCGGAATAGCTTGACAGTGACCTCGATATGTGCAAAAGACCATTATCACCGCCACGTTTTGATATCATGCCACTCACCCATCTTCTGCGCATATTGCCCCGATCTAACTATTCCAATCTGCTTGTATGCATAGCGCACTTTTTCCTTTTAACTTTCTTATACGAAATACAAAATAAGTATTTTAATCACAAAAAAAATCGATCTCAAGATTTCAATGGAAGTATATCTTTTGACCTTTCCTGAATCTAGCCTAACTATTTTTTAGTATGGCGTATGTGTGAGTGAGCGAGCGCGCGCGCGTGAGCATATGTGTGTGTGTGTTGAGTGTTTGTGAGCGCTTTACAGCCTAAACGTTTGAAGATAAAATTATGAAACTTTATACTTAAGAACGCTATATGCCTGCCAAGAAAACCTTCTCTTTTTGAAAAAAAATATACACACCGGAAGTTCATATTTACTCTTGTAATTTCATGTGGTTTCTCCTAGAACTAAAATACAGTTGTAGTTATAGCGTAAATAGTAAATATTTCATATAACTTTTATATGAATTTTTATTTTTCAGAAAAGGTACCGGTTGCAAGAAAAAGCCAATTAAAATGTACAAATTGAATCACATAAATATGTGTATGCTTGTATATGTAAATAAGTAGAAAATGAAGTGTATATGCATGTGTGTAACGAAATGAAAAATTTTGAAAATATATCTGATAATTGAAACTTCAAGCATTCATTTGAAAATAAATAGCATTTTTAACGTAATGAAAATTAAAAATATTGTCATATCCATACCTTCGATATCGGCAGACGAATATTTCTTATTGTCCCTCACATTACGTACGTACGTATGTATGTATGTATGCACGTGGAGTACAAAGTTTAGTAAGATAGAATCGAAAACAGTTTACAATTCAATACACACATTATATAGAGAATAAGTTGGAGCTTACACGGAAGCGGAACTATTCATTCAATATTAAACAATGAAACGCTACATACATCCATACATACCTATGTATAATATAATAGATAAATCTTAGATGGTGTCTTAGTTGGTGATGATGGCTCTTCATCAAATTATATCACACATACATGCATCACATAGTATTATGAACGTAGGTACCTATGTAGGTATTTAGTGGGTGTATCTATAATTTTAGTGATGGGTTGTTGAAAATAAAACCATCAAAGTATCGGTAGAGATTGTGTGATATTTTGATATTGTAGACTCATGAGGCTTTTAGCTTGATTACTTTACTAACCAAATATTCTCCATCAGTAAAGAAAGTTTTAATATAATAATTATATTGGGTAGCTGCGACATATTTTATAGTCATAATAGTTTTTTTTTTAACTCAACACGATTATTTGAATTTATGTAAATCAGGCATCGCGGACAATCATTGGGTACCAATCGGGAATTGATAGGACCTATAGTGTAATATACATGATGCTTATTAAGATGTCTGCCTGATGGTAATATAATAATGGGGATATTAATTATGCATACCTAGTAGGTGCTTATGCGTGCGAAATCAACGTGGTCGGAGATAAACAGAAAGGGATCCTATGTTCTAGTCTAACCATACCTACCTACGCATGTGGTATAATAGCAACCAAGCACAGAATAATATTATGTATAGTTTAAATTCTGATGAGTTAAACTTTTGTTGATTCTGATAGAGTTGAATTAAATCGCAACACAATAATATAGTACATACATTGATATATATGTATAAAGAAAATATGCGCTGTTTATATTTCATTTCATTTTGATTTTGACTTTGTTGTAGATGTTAATTTTGCTCTGTAATAATTTCATTATTTTACCACTGCAAAGATTCATTTACAAACCAAATTTGAAGAAGCCGTCTGTTGAAATTGTTTTTAGTTTCATTTCAAGCTACACTTGAATTAATAAAATAAAAGATACTGCCGTTATTATATTGTATGTAGGTAAGTGTTTTATAATTATCATTTCAATCTGGTGAGATGTTTCCGGCCGCGTACTTTATCTATTTATATTTTATATCAAATTGTAAATATCCTGCTGATTATTTTGTAAATATTTAATTATTTGTTTTTTTGGTGTTATTATATAAATAATTCATTTCGTCTCTTGTATTAGGAGACAAAGAAACCTTCTTTTATATGTCAAATATACGTCAGTGTGCAGAGGTAGGTATATTAGAGAAAAAAGATGTAAAAACAATAGGTATTATATACGTCTATATGTATGTATGTACCTAAAGGAACCGAACATGGTACAAACTAAAGAAAATTTATGAGCTGCTCTATTCTGTGTAATACCTTCAAAGCAGCGGGAATCACAATAAAAATGATGCTTTTTCATTACTTTCTCACATGAACATCGCTTATAAGATATATAATTTATATTATAGCAAAAAACATAAAATCATTTTTTACAAAATTCATTGATCATATCAATTCTATGTAATTAAAAAATATCTGCAATGTCTGAACTTTCTTATACGTACTTTGTTTAGATAGGAGCGATATTCAAATACACATTTTGAATAATGCAAGAATTTTGCGCTTTCTGCTGAAAACAGCTTTACAGTAAAATAGTTGCAATCAAAATGATAAATATTAATATTTTTAACTACTTTTTGTTGAACTATTTCTTCAAAACG
This sequence comes from Nebria brevicollis, assembly GCA_944738965.1. Taxonomy (NCBI): domain Eukaryota; kingdom Metazoa; phylum Arthropoda; class Insecta; order Coleoptera; family Carabidae; genus Nebria; species Nebria brevicollis. The sequence continues at coordinate 17,742,832 of OX122898.1, read as the reverse complement.
AGTACAAATTACAAGAGAATAATATTGAAATTCTTATTGTATAAATAATTCATTTCGCCTCTTGTTTGGAGACAAAGAAACAGCTTTTATTTTTTAATGTCAAATATACCTCAGTATATAGGGTAGGTATGGAGGATTATATTTAATAAATTGTATCCAATATTCATATTATCAATAGAAGACAAAATAAACCCAAATAATATGATATATATTTAAAATCTACTGTCATAAATACATTTAGTGAAAAAGTATTTCAAAAGTAAGTAAGATATTACAAATATTATATTTAAATATTTTGTTAGGTTTTAATGTTCATTTAAAATCTAATAATCGTCCATCCATTAATAATTTCTAGTGTAGTATGAAGTAGAATTATAGTTTTTGAATTTTTTACAGTTTTGTGATTTAATATCCTTTATATCTAAATACGAAAGAAAATTCAGTGCAAGACAACAGCAAATATATTTTTATTCGGGTATAAAGTTTTATATAGGCATATAAGTATAATCTAGATGGCGATGCGTTATCCTAAAATTTTGAAATAAATTTATATATAAATTTGTTTCAACATTTTAGGATAACGCTTCGCCAACTAGATTATACCTATATGCCTATAATATAATACCCGTATATATCCTTTACCGACGAAAAGCTACGTCTCCATCCAATATATTCATATTTTAATATTCTTGGGACGTTTTTTGATTTCGGTCTATTGCATTCTTATATTTTATTTGATTTTTAGTGTAACATATGCTGTGAAAATGATAAAAATGGTTAAGCACGCATGTATATAAGCAATATCTGTTGGCCAATTTTCGTTTGGCGTAATGAATTTATACTGATATGTACTACGCAATAGATACATATATGCAGACATACTACGGCCTACATACATATAAATCATATTGCCGTATAAGTTTGTGATGTTCACAAATGTTAAACAAGTTACTCGATCTGGCATTGATGACTTCTCAAACACCAACTTTGATGTATGCAAATATCTACTTATCAGCTGCACCAAAATAGCACTGAATAAAACTAAGAAACATAAGCTTATATTAACATGTTACATGTGTGTTTTAAGATGTATAAATGAGAACAATTTTAACTACATACCTAACTACGTAGTAGTTAGAAGAATGTTTTATGGTTGCCATTTATTATTATTAGTATTATGTGTATGTATGTTTGTTAATATTTTGATTAGTTTTAAATGCTTTTGTGCTTTAGAAAAAAAGAGATTCTAATTATTAAAATAAGATGAAACGCTACTGTTCATTAATGAATGTGTTTTGCAGTTAGATGTTAATAAATTCGTCCCATCTGCCGATGAATTAGTTTCCGTTTGCACCACTAACTGCATTAAACTGAAATTGCATTATAGGTAGGTACGTTGTACTACATAGGTACGGTACGTACGTACACTAGAGTACAACCAGCGTCTTACCTTTTATAAGTATAACGGTATAACTTTGACATTCTAATTTGCCATCAGTGCTACTGCTTTGCGGGGGTTTTTTTTTTTTACCAATAACTGATTTTATTCTCATTTCTCAAGCCATTATCAGGGGTTCTACACATGACAACAGCAAATACCTCTATCAATAATTGATATAAATTAAGTAAACACAATTAAACGTAATAATAATTCATATATGTTTATCATTCTCTAAATATTGGACAGGTATTACAATAATGAAAGTCGTGTCATAAATTAGAAATTCAAAATAATAAAAATAGATAACGTATATTGAGAGCAGTGTCATTCAAAGCGAGTGCCGTCAAAAAGTTATTACACTTTCAAATTTGATCATTATGCATTAAATATGTATGTATATATATTAAAAAAAAAAAACAAATATAACGTTCTTTCTTATAGGTACCGACGTAAATGTTTCAAGGGTCGATTTATGGTTTGTGTTCAATAGCATACTTGTATGTTACGATATACATACATACTAAGTCTAAATACATACCTAAACATAATTTCTTAATGTATTTGCGTGAAATATTACAATTTGAATAATTACTCACTTAGGATATTAAATTGTTGTTTTCTTACATATGTATATACATAGATATTTATCATGATATAGATTTGTACTCTTGTACGACGAAGGTTTTTTTACTATCTTATACGAAGTAATAAGTTTGTTTTGTAATCATGAACAAATTCGATTTTGAGATTTTAACGAAAATACAAAACAGAATAGACTCAAATAATTTGGAGTTTATTTTAAATCGTAAAAAAATATAGCATAATAATTTAATTAGATATGAAAATAAAAGACGTATAATAAAGTGTAATATTTGAAAAATGTTCATTTAGGCATGATTATTTAGTAAGTAGAAAGATTGTTAAATTGCGAATGGATGATAATGGTGTTTCTATGACCCGAATTGTTGGCAATAGGCTTGGAGGTATGTATGAAAAGAATAATATGTAAAAATGGTTTTGATGTAAAACCGACATATGTCAATGTTTTCATTTCATCAAATCCAGCCGTGTATAGTGACTGCACATCGCACATGGCACACGCATATATTATGATTTATCCAATCTGATGTTAGCCAAGTTCTTACCTTACGTTTAGAGCGTGCAAACCGTTGGTCTCGGGAGTTTTCAGCTTCGCCGGGCGTCTGTCGGCACCACACAACAACGGCGATGCTTGTATACGTAAATATCAACACGACCACAGGAACAACGAATTGCAGTAACATTAATACCATATTGTAAATTTCGTTCTGTCTGACCGTAGGCCAGACTTCCCTGCATACGAATCTATATACCAACAAATAAACAAACACAAACACATTTTTTTCCCGTATATATCGCATACATACACAAAATATACATTTTCATAGATTTTCATTTGTTTGCGGAATGTATTAATTTGATTTTTGGTATTGAGACCACATGTTGCCAGATTCAAGTTCCTTCATCAAATATTCTCACAAATAAATTGTGACGTAAAGTATAAAACTCGAGACGAGTGACATGATTCTACTTTCAAGATGAGCGCGAAAATTAAGATGGATTATAAATTATCGCAAAACTTATTTTATATTTTATATCTAGCGATGTACCATATTTGTTTTGTAGTGCATACTTGCAATAATTAAATGAATGTGTGTGAGTGTGTGTATACGTGTGTTTGTGTGTGTGTGTGTGTATGTGTGTGTGTGGATGTATCAATCATTCATGTTATAAATACAGATTAAAGTCGTCATAAATATGAAATATTTAACTAATATGAACAAATATAACAACGTTCATATTTTATATATATTTATATAGATATATACACATATGTACATACATGGATACATATGTATATATATCTACATACAACCCAAATACGATTTACTGAGCACATATTTACAAAAAAAAATCGGTATAATTTGAACCAACGAAATGAAAATGTGGTCCGCAATGAATGCTAAATTGAATTATGTACTTGTTTAGAAAATTAATTCTGAGACCCAAACTTAAATGAACTAGGAGTATATTTGGAGCATGTTTGAAGTAGTAAGATAATTAATTTTTTTCTGAAATGTGAATGCAGTGTATTTTAGGACCGATAACATAAAAAAAACTACCATTATGATCATCTGTGGTAACAATAACACAACTATAAAAAAAAAACGTATACCGATCTATTATGGCATAAAAGGTATTGTCAGGGTGAAAATGAAAAGATAAGACAGCCTGCTTTTTTCGTTGTTAGTTTTTGTGATGAACGAAAGTGGCTGTCATTGGGTTAAGCTGATTTTCAAATGTTGCGATTTTTACTCAATATGTGAATTATCTAACACACATACATAACGTACATACATACATACTTGTACATCTGTAATGAGCGATTGGTATTATAATAATAGCATATAGAAATATGTATGTATGTACATATGTTTGAACGATTGAAACTGGATATTTGATAAAAATGGAAGCTATTAAAAGGTTCTTTTATTGTATGTATGTATGTATGTATGTATGTATGTATGTATGTACATAGATCTAGTATCATAAAATATAGTATGAGTATACTTACTTGCCACAATGAATATGCCATGAAGAAGGTTGTGTGAGTTGACTGAAGATCGGTATTGGCAATACGGTAATGACAGCGAATAGCCACACCGCAAATATGATTGCTGCTGCATACCTTTTGGTCAGCCGCGGCTTCAGAGGCCACATAATAGCAACGTACCGGTCAATACTGATGGCCACCAGAGTGTATGCACTAACAAACACTGACACCGCTTGCGTATAGTTAACGAACGGACACATGGCTTCCCCGAACGGCCAGTAATGCAGGATGAACATGGGCATGAAGGTGAAAGGGATGCATAGCACGGCCATCAGCAGATCACCGACGGCTAGGTTCGCGATGAAGTAATTCGTGACGGTTTGCATACGCGGCGTTGAACCGACAATGAAACACACCATCCCGTTACCGAGCAAACCAATCACCAGCATTGGGCAGTACATCGCGTACACGGTGCCGTAAAAATACACCGACGACATTGAGTTCTCTTGCGACAGATAGCCACTCGAACAATCTTCATTCATGTAGTCGGTATCGTACTCATTACTTATATTATTATTATTACTATGATGATGCATATTAATAATGGTAGCATCACTCACATTCCCCAATTCCTTATTCATTGTCGTTAATGCGTTTACCCAATCCTATTTTGCTCTTGTGCTGCGTATCGCTTCAACCATCATTTTTTTTATACGTGCCCCAAATGGTAATAGGCTTTCCAAAACTATAACATAAAACAGCATAATTATAAATTTTATTAATTACTAAACTATAGCAAACTCGAATTATTTTGGTGAAGCTACAGTTTTTAGGGGTAACATTTGGGTATTTGAAAATTACCTTATCTAGAACAAAGTTTCGTGTTTCTAGAAGCTAGGCAAGCGTAAGGGTTGAATACATATTTCATATTTGTAGTACAAAAAAATTATACTGGAAAATAAACCTATATGAATATGTGTATAAAAATAATTCTTTTTAGAATAAAATTAATTATGTTTATTATTGGTTGGATTATTTAAGAATTAAATGTATGTATGTAATAAAATACCTATAGAATATTTTAAAATTGAATTCGTTTGGTTTAATTTTATCTAAATAATATATAAAGAAATTTAGAATTCAAAATAATTTTTATGTGATGTTCAATAATATTACCATGCATTTATAGTAATAGTGAAAATAAAATCACATTATGTCCATCAGTAAATTAGTCACATTTTTCAATATTATGTATCTAAAAAAATATTCGCGCACATAACTTTGAAAACGTTCGACAGGTGGTTGTCGATATACGGTGGATTGCTTGCACGAGAGCCAGTGCGCGACTGCACTTTTACAGACGCTCTCCGTCCCGACGTCCTCGGAATTGAATCTACGTTGCGGGGAACGCACGCGCCGAATCCGAATTATTATGTCTCGAAATCCTTTTTTATACACACACACACACACATATACAAACCATTTTAAAAATATTCCTTTTATATTCAAGCGCACAAAATAAATACAAAGACATATTTTATTTTATCAAAACCAGATAAAAGAGTACTAATGTTGCCTGGAATAAATTACATTTATTTATTATTAAATTCTCACATATTCTAGCTGCACCTAATCAAAATAAATTCATACATATATACCGTAGGTATGCCTCTTGCGTGTAGTTCCCATTCGTATTATTTTAATCTGGACAAAATCAAGCAATTGTTTATTGATTTACGTTAAATGAATTATAGTAATGTATGTACCCTATGAAATATTGAGATTAAAATAAGAGACTAGAATAAGCGCCGCTTATTTTAGCAATTTGAGCTATGGCTGATTTTTTCTATAATTTTAAATCAATAATTAAATTATGTTTGTTAATTATAGATATATTCCGCCACGTTTTACTAAGTTGTTATTTAAAATGAATCCGTAACACTAATTAAAACTACATAAGATGATTTTTGTTTTGTTTTTGAGATATACGTCGTATGCACATACATATAGTATAAAATGTAAATACATATTTGAATACATGTGAGTATATACATATACAGCATATGTATGTACATAAAGTTATTAAAAGATTAAAACGTCATAATCGTTTTATGTTCACATAATAATTATGTGTGTATCTTACGTTATAAAAATACACAAACGCGATTATGCCAGCAACATATTAAATAACGATATTATATCCAGAATTCTTGATTATCCTTTAACAATATTAAATATTTGTTATTTGTATGTGTACCCACCTAAATGTATAAAGTTTATTTCCGCATACATAACAGAATGATGGATACCAACCAATTCATAAGAGCGTTATATACATACGTACATAACACAGAGAAAGAAACCTGGTGTAGACATATTATATCAACAGAATTTGTTATATGCCAGCGTTATTTTATACATACACATTTTCGTACAGATACACATGCATCTGTTTAAGCCAGGGATGCCACATAGTGAAGGAAAATATTTTGATGGGTTTGGAATTCCGCACACGAATCCATATTAAACTTAAAATAAAATACTACTTAATCAAGTCTACTTAAAATACAGAAATATTTCAAATTCCAATCGTAATAATGAAGGAAAGTTTTTTGTTTTCAATATCCATACATATGTACATACGTATGAGTGGGAAAAGCGTAAAATTGAAATAATGAACTATTTCAGTAGAAATGAAATCTTTTAAATACATAAATATGCGCATAAATGTCTACGTATTATACTTTAATATAACATATGTCATAGAATGACCCTTGGATATAATTATTAACTCGAAAATATCGCTTAAGCTATTATTATATTTTATTTGTCAAACTAATGTACTTTAGATTTAAAGTCACTAGTCTACAACAACATATTTAAGTATGTACTAATTGTAAGTAATAAATACATACATATGTAGAGGTAATTACGTTTTAATTAAACACCATTTACTACTACTGTGTATTACTGTACGATATATATACATAAAATAAATAATAAATAAATTATTAAAGATTTTGTATGAGATATGCATGCACACCTACATGACATATGTCCATACGCGTATATTATAGTACAATTGTTAAAATGAATGATATTATAATGGGCGAGTACAATGCGAAATAAAAACGAAATGAATATATAATACTAAATTTATTTACAATTTTACAATAACGATTATCAAAATGATGTTTTGTACTTAGAAGTTAATAAAGTAAATAGTTAATAAAACAATGTCAATAACAAAAAAAAAAAATCTATCAATTGTCCAGAACTCGTTTATGTCAATGCTCTGCATATTTGTACAAAAGTATGTTAACAAAACATATACACGTACATGTGTACGTATACTAAATACTATTTTAGCTATACCTACAATTACGTTATTATTATTTATGTAGGTACACACACACACACATACACACACATATACACCATCTAAAGAAAATCGTATTACAATGATCTGTCGATTAGATTACAAATGTTCATTCAATTTAAATTGAATTTTCCAGACAATTTAGTAAGATAACTTTTTCCACCAAATATTCACTGTACCGAACGAACGGGTCAATCTTTTGTAAGCAATTTGTGTGGTTAGTTAGAGGGTGGAATTTTATTTATATATATATATATATATATATATATATATATATATATATACATATATATATATATATATATATATATATATATATATATATATATATATATATATATATATATATATATAACATATTAATATAGGGATAGTGCTGACTCAGACTTAAATAAATCAAATTATATTAAATTGCTCTTAAATAAAAAACATCACGAAAATGTATAAATAAATAATCAATTTTTTTCACTGGTATAGAATAAGTCTCATGAATCGCCGAGACAGATACTGCTGTTTGTTTACCACACATGCATTTCACTCATAAATAGAATCTCTTATACAGTTGATTAAATCTAACATCACAAGAATTTAGAATATAGTATATATACGCAACACACATTGTGCCGGTAACCGTTTAATTCTTTGCGGACATAATATTCTTAACGAAACAGGAACAGCACGATGGTATTTTGAATTTGTCGGGTATTGGCTTGCCATCGTAATTCAGCGCCAGCATTTTGCGATAGATATATTTCTGTTTGCATTCCGTTGTGTATATTAGCGGAAAGATTTCGCTCATCGAACACTTATCCGATTCATTTCTGAAATCATCAATATACTATCATTATAAAATCGGAATAAAGTAGTCAATTCCCGCGGGAGAATTAAAAAAAAACCTGATTGATAATCATTTCAAAGACATTTTTAACAAATCAAGGTCTTTTCGGTTGTTTTCTCTTGACAGCAGAGATGAGTTTTGTTACATTGATTTGCAAGAATCTATTAATTCGGAAACTGGTATATAGACATATATTTGGTCACATTTTGTACAAGGTCAAAATGGTAACTAATAAACTAATAATAATTTAACTGTAAATATTATATTATTAGAATTAGGATATCTTGGAATGTGAAATATTTATATATAATGAAAATAATGTATAGTATGCCGCTTAATTAATTTATAGTTAGGTCGTGTGGTAAACCATAAAATGAGTAAAACTTAATGAAAATGTGTCCGTACATACTACTTACTCGCAAATTTCTACTCGAATTCCTTGAACGAATTGGTCCTGGTTGACAATATACATCCATTTCTCGTCTTTGTTCAACGCCACTTTTGGCTCGACAACATGCTCCTTTGAGCGGCACATGGGTGTCTCGTCAGGTCCGCCAATTCGCGTACCGATGCTGATATTCGTGGCGATCTCATCCACGCCCAGCAACGACGAATAATTGGAGACCACTTGGTTCAAGACCGCGTTCACGTGAGCGGTCGGATAATAGTCCACGTTCACACAGAACGTCGATGCTTCTCCTTTGCAGCGCGGTTTCACGATATTTAAATCGGGAATAAAGGGGTTCGCTTGCACGGCAACATAGTCCGTCGTCGGCATCGTCGTACTTGTTGTCGTCGGTGAACTGTTGACACGGCCTGGAAACACAAAATCGGTTGGTTGGTCTCCTAACATCACATCGTGGCTGGGAACTGGAACATTCATTCGTCATTATTATATTATTTCTCTTATTAATATATTGAATTGAAAAAAAAAAACGCGAAACCAATTTTCCCATTTTTATTTATAAACCATATCCATTAAGAGTATTCTTGTAAATCACATTCATGTGTGCATTGTGTATAGTATAACTTACGTGGTTTCCGATGATTTAAAATTCTTGTAGACTGTTTTTTTGTGGTAAGTGGAGCAGTATCATTATATTCTGTCGATGTAGATTGATTTGGTCGGAGTTCGTCATATTCGTTTTGCTCGTAGACGTTAGCGTGTTTCTCGGGTATCGCGTCCCGAGCTGGGCCACGAATTCGCGACGGTGCGCTCATACGTTTGATCGTAATTCTCGTGCCATAATTGCTGTTGTAAGTTGATACCCTTGATGGAATCTCAACATGTTCGTATTGTTGATTATACCTTTGGAAGGATTGGTAACCGTTATTGTCATTGGCGGAAACCAGCTGAGTTCGCCAACGAGGATTTTCATTGTATTGCGGTCGGCAATTCGCTAAGCACAATATCTGCATAATAAAAACGATATTTATGTCTATAACATATGTAAATAAAACTTCACAACTGTCATTAGTGCAAATATTGGCCTTTAATGTGAAAGTTTATTTTGCCATTTATTATTTAGGTATACGTATATATACCTACAACGTATAAGTAATAAGGAAAAAATTTATATATCTCAGTCTGACGTCAGTGTGAATGAAACCAGTTTAATTTTGACTTTCCCTTCGTAAAACGACTTTTCTTGGAAATACTCCTTTTTTTTGTATGTAAGAATGTTATGTTAGGTCAGTTTTGTATTATACGTATTACATAAAATACCTATAGGGCAATAGACAATAGCAAATTCGTTTGCAAATTCAAGGCTATGCACATATTGTAATAGCTGAGAGCATAAAAATATGTATGTACAAACATATAGACACAAATATATGTACATACATACCTTTACGTATGTACGAGTTGATTGAAAATGTTTAACTGAAATTAATTAAATCATAAAAATTACAGCGGAAGAAAATAGTTAGTGTATGTATGTACATAATATGTACAGATATTCGCGCATGCGATGCAATCGCATTAATAATATCCAATGTCAAGTTCAAAACAAAGGGACTTTTTTTGCAGATGGATGTTCACAATTACGTCACCCACATTTATGTATTATGTGTTAATATTACATACACAGCATAGGTACATCAAGATTTATGTAGTTAAATGAAACCTACTATATACTAATGCATATTTAACATGCCTACATAAACATATGTCTATATAGGTATATATTATGTATTCCAAGAATTTGCTTTCTAACTTAGCAACAACATATTCGTGGAATATCCACTAAAAGGGTCGTTCGTTAAATATTTGACGGTACCTACTATCATTAATTAACCGTTATAGACAAGCAGATTGAAAATAAAATTCTATATTATACATAATATATGAAAAAGAATTTCATATCTTACAATCTATATCTTATATGAAATCATCATAACTATCTGTGATAAAAATTGATAAATATAAAAATAGTTGTTTTTCTGACGTATTATATAGAAAATGTATTAAATCTTTTGTTTATCTTTACACTTCGACCAATCGCTTTTTTTCAAAACAAAGGTCACTGGTTACGGATTTAAATAAATAAATTGCAATATTAAAATTAGAATTGTTTATATATATATATATATATCAGTGAAAGTATTTTAATAAATGATGTAATTAGCAATGTGTCACTTACCATCGTATATAAAACCAATAAACTATACGAGTACATCATTCTAACTGATGGAGGTAATACAGTGTTTAAATATAAAATAAACTAGTTTTTAAGGTTGACACAGCCAACAGTTATCACATTTATTATACATATGTATGTATAATAATCATTGGTAATACATATTATTTCTTGGACACAAACGCTACAAAATTAAATAAAAACGCGCGAAAAATCAACTTCACTTGTCCAGTCTAGTCCAGTCCACCGTTTGGACAATACTAAGCTATGAGAAGAGCCTGTAAATGTAAACACAACATGTTATAATAGTTGGGTACTAAACAAGGACGACAGCATTATGGTCACTTTGGCGTAACGCGGAGAGCGCCAATGGCTATTTATTCATTTTATCAAATCATACTTATTATCAGATAAATCAAATTACACACACATTCACACACACACACACACATATTTATATATAAAAATTATATATATAAATATATATAGTATTCTAACTAATATTGATTGTTGATATACACATATATGTATGTATGTATGTACGTCATAGACCTAATGATGATAGGTATATTCCAACTTAGACGAATACGTCATTGGTAAGTTTCAATAAATGTGTGGAATCAGATCATTAAAAATGCAATTATTATAATTTTATTTTAATATTTATAATATAGCGATATAGGTAAGTATGTATGTGTTATGTTCATAGAAATAAATAAATATTTACTAAGAAAAGGGCATCAATACTGGAAGTATTTATTGCACAAATCACGAAAATGGAAAATTATAATTCAATGATAAATAGGAAAAGCCAATATGTGTATATATATAAATTGTTAACTGGGTATACAATGGGCAAATTCCCGATGATCATTTATTGTAATTGTATATTGAAACGATACGAATATATTATACATATGTGCATAATACATTTATTGGGTTTATAGTCTAAGCTAAGGTACATGACCGAAGGAGAAAGTTAATATAAACGTTAATATAGGTACATTACGCCATAGATATCATCTTTATAACACATGCTAAAATGTATAGTCGATCTCACTCAATAACCATTTCATTCAATATTTATCTGTGTTGAATTCCATATGAATGTTAAATTTAAGAAATTATTCATTTTGTTTTATACAAAATCATTCTTCACATATAATACGAATACGATTCCAATTAATTTGTAGGGCAAATTAACCATATCCGCTATACACATACGTATATATATGTATGTATGTACACAATATCCTTCCTTTAATTGGTATAAACTAATTTTCGCGTCTTTTGTTAACCACAAGTGGTTTCCATTTATGTATGCGTAGATTATGTATAACATTTCTATTTTACACTCCTACTTTGTTTAATTTAATTATATTTACAAGTCGATTTTTTTTCAATATTGTTACAATAATAATTAATTATATCAATTCAAATTCGCCTACATACGTATTATTTATTTCTTATCAGAAAACAACAACAAAAAAACTTTAATTCATTAACTATTTTATAATCGTACAAATGCAAAGCATTGTTAAACAAACATTGTACCCATGTGAATGAATTTTTTTATCGAAATATAACTCAGTTTTTCTTGCTGTAATCTTACAATTTATTATGTACTACACTCTAACGGTTAAAATACAAAGCACTGTGTCATATGTACGCATATCATACTTCAAGTAGGTCTCTATAGAAGGTATGTATCATATATATACGTACGTAAATGTGAAAACCAACAACATCTATGTAGAAAACTTTTCATCACTGATACTTTCGATTCAAAAAAATTCCGATAGAGTTTTTAAATTAATTAATTTTTTTTTAATAAATATATAAATTAATATAAAAATTTATACATATAAATATAAATATATATATATATATATATATATATATATATATATATATATATATATATATATATATATATATATTTGTGTGTGCGTGTATAATGTAATAATATGTATTAAAATGATGTATAATTGACCGAATATTTAATGTTTTGTATTGTTTCTATTGATATTTTAGCAACAGGATATCCTATTCCTGAATAAAATATATAACTATGATAACACGTAATGAGACAAAATAGTGGAAAGTGTTTTTTACTGTTGAAATAAAATATGAACTATATTATCATCACTACGATGCAATATGACGTGCCGTATGTTATTAGCATTGACATGCAAACACGTATGAATATGATAGAGTTCCTTAACATGTCTATTGTATAAGGAAAATGCAATATGGGTAAAGAATATACGTATATGCATATACATACTTAGATACATATCATCATGTCTAATCCCGTCAATGGGGTGTCACAAAACCCTTTACATTCGTTCACATATTGACAATATTTCGTCATTCAACTCTATACTTTCACACTTTATCCACGCTCAAGTATTCCGTTCGCTTGTAACTTTTTCTTTCACGCAATTCATGCTCAATCAAAACCTTCTTTCGTTCAATTTGCTATTTTCTTTTGATTTTACTCTATCTCGTATACCACAACATATTACATACATATTACGTGTGAAATATAGATCAGAAAGTAATTTTTATTGACTTATTATTAGGTGAATTGATTTCAATTTTGATTGCTCGGTAATAATAGGTGGACCTTTATACTCGGACTATATTGAGACACGCAAGCAGATGAAATTTAATTACGTACATATGTACATATATTGTGGGTAATTTTTGACTACGACGTTATTACATAAGAGATTGCGTTTTTAAAATGATCGCGTGCGAATGTGATGTATGTGCCGTTTAATATTTTGAAAATTCGGCTCGCAGGTCTATATCTTTTGCCTACGTCTGTCAATCAATTGTGTAATAACTGAATGTATGTAGACACATACGTAGATACTATCGACTTTTAACTCAACACTGGTGAACAATAAACAAATTCATATTTGTTATTTTTTTAAATTACATAAATTTGCATATATATTCCTCATTGGCATAGCGTGCTATGTAAAGTAATTGGTCCATGTAGGTATTGCAATTTGTTTTTGCTAATGACATATTTTTACATACTTCCTTTCTTTCACAGCGATAAGGATAATACGTTTTTTATTTGCGAGTCGTTTGTGCAAATATTACACAAATATTTCCTAATAATAGCCATCAATGTCCATTCACTGGTTTAAATACTACATACGTATGCATGTAGATGTCTAGCATATCATGTATATATAACAGTAACTTAATAATAGATAAAATTGATAATTCTTAAATTTCTCTCAAGAATATTTATAATATATTATATGTATATATAAGTATATATGAACGTATGCATTAGTATCTCTTCAAGTAATACATCTATTACTGTACTATTACATATTAAAGAATTATGTAAAATAATATATTTATTATTACTTTCGGTAAAAAATGCACTACAATACTAGTTATATGTGTCACAAAAACTATATTCATTTATATAATTATATATATATATATATATATATATATATATATATATATATATATATATAAATATAAATTTAAAAAAGTAGCACGTTGTTGATTTGTTTGATTGTTGGTTGGTTCCTAAATGAACAATGAATTTATTTATGACAACGTGTCGCATTTCACTTTATTTCTCTTATCACTTTCAATTTCGTCGATGCGTTTGCCATGTTTAATACTTAGGCGTATTAACTTGATATATTATACTTGATACGTATATGTATGTATGTATATATTAACGTACCTCCAATGAATTATTCAAAACAGACAGAAGTATTACAAAATTTATTATTTACCTAAATAATTTTCGTATATACATATTTAGAGGCTTTTGCATGTTCAAAATTATTTATAGCATAAATATTGAGATTATGATTGGATACGAAAATTTCCCATTTCGAAAATAAACGGCTTCTTCAACTAATCACCTGATTTTTTATCCAATTTATTCAAATAATATTAGTTCAATTTAAAAATTAAGTTAATGTTAATTTCAGGTACTTATACTTTCTACTACTGATTTATTTATTCAATTTACAACATTTTTGAGATACAATTTCTAGATTTCTTAAAATTTATTTATATATATATATATATATATATATATATATATATATATATATAAATTTTAAGAAATCTAGAAATTGTATCTCAAAATTTTTATATATATATATATATATATATATATATATATATATATATATATATATATATATATATATATATCGTGTTTATTATACCTATTAGATAATATATGTCTATATAATTGATATTTATAATATTAAATAATATCAATGTGCATTTTGTAACTGACCCTATAATTACGTTGGTTTCATCATCATTATGCTCTGTCTATCAAGCACGTAAAGGACTAAGTAATAATTAATTAGCGTAATAATTACATCTTTCGGTGTAATGATTCATATAATAAATATTATGTCAGGTTTTTCTATTAGGTGTGCCGTTTAAATGATTGACGAAATAAAAGTACATACACATGCATAAACTATAGGAATATTATAATATTACAGTTAATATATTTGTATCGTGTACTTACGTATATGTTACATATTATAAATAGGTACCCACTTTCTTTTGTAATTTTATTCAATACATATACATCATCATTAGTAAACTATATACATAAGTATTATATTCGACGGTATACATACAAACATTTGTATATATGTATGTATTACATACTTATGAGAGAATACCGATATAGTTTTAAGCAACGAAAGAAAGAATAACCCTACACGATCTTAAACAAAATGAGTATGTAGGTATAATTGTTGTTCAAAATTGACCATTCTTAATACTTTTAATCAACACTTTCTCTTCTTAAAACATACAAAAAGTTTCTAACAGATAACAAAATCGTATTTAACACATTATTATTATGTATATACATATAATGTTTGTTTGAGTGGTTACCATAAAAATAAACCCTGTATCGTAAAATTAATAATTACATTCATATAGATTTAAAGTTTGCAAATTTGGCCTCACTAGAAGGCTTACAGGATACTATCATATTGAGTTAGATGCCATAGCGTGTGATATAGGTGAACAAAACAACGACAATTTTTAAAATGATATACATGATTATATTGTTGCGAAGCGAAGACTTATAATATTATTATGTAGTACAAATTAGATTAGGTATATTCATATGACAATGATTGAATAAACATTAAAAACATTTTGGCAGGGGTTAATAATATTACCAAGTGGGGAGAATACTATAAAAGATGTGGGTCACATTGTTGCTAGTATATTGTGCAGTTAAGTGAGAGTGGTGAAGAAGGTAGGGAAGTGAAATATACAAACATACCGTGCGGTGCGCCATCAACAAACCATCGACTTCTTCTCTTCTCAGTGGTATTATACTAGACAAGTGCTACAACTACAACTAGAAGGACAATTTTGTAATATATATATACTACTTATTAAAATGAAGGTTAGTGATTTTTCAGAATCGTACAGAAATTATTTATTGTTATATACAGATATTTAAAAAAATCTCTCATCGGTACACTACAAATATAAAAAAAATAAAAAACATAAAGTGAAATTTTATTTATAAATAGATATTATTTGACCAGAACTACTATTTACATATGTAGTACATATATTCGTATTTTATATGTTTATGTAGATATTTTGGTATGAATGACTGATTTTAATAAATTGGCAGTGAGTGGCGGCACGCATAGGGTTTTTGTGTCAAATGAAACGCTTTTATTTTTGCGCAAACTTTCACCTTGACTTAACTAGCAAGTTGGCGCGACCGTGAACCGGAGTATATATATTCCAGTATTTATGAATGTATGTGCGCCCATGAAATCTCACTCGCTCTCACCTTGCAATTACTAATCACTGCACTATAATACTTTACTGTATCATCGAAATGAAAGGAGTGGTTGCCACGGCGCGTTTGTATACTTCTGACCGGTAAACTATTTAATTACACATTCACATCGCACATCTCGGCGTTTTTTTTCTTTTTTTTTTAGAGAATTTCTCATTTCTCTTACACCTTGATTTTATATCAAAAATTAAATATGGTATAAATATAGCGATTTCGTTGCTCGATGGTGCTTGGAGAAATCGAAAGTCGTTTTATTATTTATATCTAATTTATAACAGGTACCTTATTTTTATTAGTATATACAAAATTAAATTTGTATACACACACAGCCATAAATATTACTTTCCAAAATTTGATAACTAATTTATATATATTTTATTTATTATTTAAAATTATATATTAATCTTTTATCAAATAATGCCCAAATTTAAGATAATGTATACCTTATAAATAGTACTTAATATTACATCTAAAATGTATTTACCTTTGTGTTTAAATTTACGTTTATTTTGAGACTTATTTTGGGTACGATTTACGAAAGTATAAGTATGATAGCCACATTGTTTTATGAGTCATTTATCACGAAAATATATGGTCTTAGAGCGGAATAACTACAGACATGACCTTAATATAGATTTTTAAGGGTTCGTCACCAGCAATGCGTGTTTTATATAAGTATTAGTTTCACTCACACATTAGCCGTAAATGTATAAGACGTAGATATTTGCTATATAATTATTTGATTTAAAATATATTTCCTACAACATGTAGATTACTTTTCACATAAAAACATACATATACTACATGCGGAAGGACTGATTGATAATAGTAATACAATACAATTAGAATGCTATCAATTAGATAGGAAAGAAAATACTCTTCGAAACATATCCTTTGATAAACTACATACGAATTTATTTGATTTTGAATTTTACAAACACATAATTATATATGCTAGTTTTACATTCGATGTTAAACTAAAGTGTGTTGATTAACTCAAACATAATTTCTTCTAGACGAGAACAGCTTTATTATTCTTTCTGGGTGTCGCGGTAACGAAAACGTTGAGTGCCGCAATTGTAGAACCAATTGAATATGTTACGATTGTGGAAAATGGTAGCTCGCCCGATTACATAGACGAGGTGATTCGGATAAAGCGATCTGGTTCAGGAGACATCTTTGGCTTTATCAAGAAAGGAATCACATCGAAACTTTCACAATTCGCTCAGGCATCTGCGGGAGCATCAGCCCATTTTAGCAAAGGGAGTAGTGGAGGCGGCGGCGGTGGTGGCGGCGGTGGTGGATATTATTATCCTCAACCTCATGATGGGCCAGTAAGTTACTTTTAGACTATTTGTAATACAAATCTATCGACGAATTTTTAGTCATGCTTGAAATCATTTCATTTACTTAAAACTGTAATAAATTCTAGGTTAATGATTTTAATTGTTAAAAAGTATGATACTTGTATGTATGTGTGGATACGAAAAAACGAAAGCGAAATATACTCTCGCTTAGCGGCGCACGCGTTTAATAATAATAATGCTCTCGCTTGATGCTCGACTTGTTGCGTGTTAATTTGCTGTGTTGTATCGCAGGGTTACGATACGAAATCGTTCGACTTCTGGACTTTAAAGAAATCGATTTTGAATACGTTAATACAGGCTGTGAAAGCGATCAAAGGTGGTGTCATTGCGATAAAAGGACAACTCATCCAAGGCGGTGGCTCGATCATTTCAGCCAAGGGGAAAATTATCAGTATGAAGGGTGAAGCAATTGCAAACCTCGGCCGGCATATCATTACATCGGCAAAACTAAGTCCGAATCCTTATTCACATTCGTTATCATCTTCATCAGGATATTCTGCGCCATCAGGTAATTTTTATCATACGCATGTTATGTATGTATGTATGTATAAATCATAACATTTAGAACTTATGCGATTGAAAATACTTATATATGCATATTATTATTATTATTTAATAATATACCTTTACCTTAGAAAGTGTGTCCATCAATGACATTATAATGTAATATACTTATACATTGATATGTGCATACTGTATGAATGTATGTAGTACATATATGTATGCAGTATTGATTTCCAAACAGGATGATGTGTACCCATGCGTAATATTAATAAATTATGATTATTAAAAACCAATTGCAAATAAATCGTTTCTAATGTATAGGACATAGTGGGCCTTCTGGTACGGCTGCCATCAGTGCCCATCCAAGTGCATCGTATGGACCCCCGACGCCAGAGTACGGTGCACCGAACGCCGCCAGCTTACCTAGTGCACCCACGGCACCTAGCGGTGCTGGTGGCGCTAGTGGTAGTGGTTTCTCGGACTTGCAGCCGCCGTCCACTGGTTACGGGGTACCTTCGAATGCATATGGAGCACCGACCACTGGATATGGTCCACCGATTGGACCAAGTGCACCCAGCCAAGCATATCTGCCACAGAAGTTGAACAATGCGTATGAAGGTATGTTATTTTTGATACTTGTCAGCCAAAGTGTAACACGGCTGCACGTAATATTACTATTTATTGGCTTTCGGAACAAAATTGGTGCTACTGTATATCTAGCATACATACATCTATAATACACGCCTAAAGTTATATAGCGCATCAAACAGAACCATTTCTAATAGTGACTGCCATATTCACAAACCATGACATATAAAGCGTATTTAATGACATTCTTTTCGACTAAAATGGATGACTGAATTTCCCATTTGACAAACATATAAATTATACCTTATATATACATGCACATATGAGTGTAAATATATATATATATATATATATATATATATATATATATATATATATATATATATATATATATATATATTTATATAAGATGACACACACTATGAACAATACCTACTTACATATCTATGTATTGTATGTATGTTACATGCATACATATAATTACAATTACTCAATCAACTAGTACCTACTTATTACTAAATACAATAAATGACTTGACTGTTTGAAATACCAGCGTTACGAGGTAAATTGCCCCATGGAGTTGAAGCAGGCGTCGTAATACTGAAGAAGATCCCAGCAATGAAAGATCTAGACCTGCCGCACGCGGACGTCGCGCAACTGCCACTGCAAGACGATCGTACTCAGGTGGTTAGTGCGCAGTCCTTCTCTAAGCACAAGAACCTTGTCAAACTGCCGCCACTGTTTAAACCACTGCCACCCAACACAAAGCCAATCCAGTTGCCAGCAACTTCGCACCCATACTCTCTGTTTGAATCATCTCCAACGCTGAACGCAAACTATGGTGCGCCACCCCATCACCACCACCATGAGGGTCCTCCTAGTGCACCGCCAAGTGCACCACCTAGTGCACCACCCAGTGCACCCGCGTATCACAATATAGACGAATCTTTACTACCAAATGCTATATTATCATCAACAGTTTATAATAATAATAATATTCCTGCTCCTTTTGAATTAAATACACACGATGTGTCATTTGAAAACAATTTGGGCCCTTTAAATTTTAATATTCAAAGCGGTGATAACAAACATTCGACTGATACTTTATATGCACCGCCATCACCGTATAATGTATATGATGTTCCAGCACTCCCAGTGGAAGCACCACGGTCGCGGCCTTCAGATTCATTCACATTTTCTTCCAATTCACCGTACACAAATAATGGGGTTTTAGAACATAAACAATTGCATCATCCACAGTATGAAGTTATCAAATCCGTGTCATACGAATTACCAGCCCAAAAAAAAACTAGAAAGATGCTCTAACTTGGAGATAATTAATATTTTATGTACACATAAGTACATGCATTCTAATATACTATACCTATACTATGTAATTGTTTCTAAACAACCCTGATGACTGACTAACTGATTGACTGACTAAAGGTAATTCATACTAATTAATAATCGAACGTCTATTTTTTTTTATTCATACACCTAATTACTTTTACCCTTTCTATACACCATAATAATTGCTGATTTATTTGTTACAGAATCACTTCCAGAATATCAAGATTCCGGCCATTATTGATCAATATAGTTACTTTAATAAAATGAACATTCAGTAGGTGTATTTAGATGTTTTTATGCATATCTACAGAAATACATATATAACTCCTCAGGAAATTGTAATATGTGTAAAAGAATTATTATTAAAATTACTAAACTATGTTGTATAGGTGGGTATCATATTTGAACCAAGTCAGCTGGTATGGGTTTATAATGCATATTATAACTGTATGTTACATATTATAGCTACCTACTTATAGTTTTTAACTAATAGTTTGAGTGATATATATCATAAAGTGTATTAGATTATTAGACATTTTCATTTAATTTATAAATCTGTTATACAAATCACTTAAATTATTCAATTGTACATTGTCACGTCGATAATTTAATAGTGTGTAAGTTGTATTTAAATATGTATTTTTTCAATAAAAATTTTAAAATAAATAACTTTTATTTAATATACATCGCAATATTTGAATTACTAATTCATTTATTAATAAATTAGCATAATGAGCTATTATTGAAATTCATTTATTATTATTATTTCTAGGGTAGGCGATATAATTTACATATGAACGGCAATGCAATGAGTCTTTAATGTTTATATTACAGAATTGTTATTGACATGAGAATTGCGAATAACTAATTATTGCTTGTCGATTATTATTTTACAATTACGATATTGATGTTTCTTATAAGAGCAACATAACTGCTGGTTGTGTTGCAGACATACATTAGAGCAAACATTGCTTGCTTATTCTTATTTGTGGAATAATTCATGGAATACTTATTAAAATTCATGTTTCTCGCAAGCAAATTTTATAAATTAATATTCTCTATTCCGTTTGCTCAAAAGGTTTCCTTCGCGTTACTTATTGTCAATTATATTTATGCATTTATTCCGAACACGATTCCGCATTCTTACAACACTCAATTCGCGCACATATATTTTCTTCGTTAATTTTTCATTCGACATTCTCTCAACATGCTATACCATCTCATCTTTCTCTCACCTATTTTATAGGCACCACTACATACGAATATGCACTGTATGTACATACATACACACATACCTACTATGTCATCAATGATGTACTATGAAAGTTTAATAATTGGTTCTGTATATGTAGTTGATAGGTAGTACATACATAAATATATTTTCAAATCGCGGCCGCAATTCGAAAATATCATTTTGCATTCAGATCCCCAGTAGCACAGTAATATAATACCAATATTGGTTGACATATTGGCCCAATATGGTTAGGTTTAACATAGTACAATATTAGCGGTATATATCAGACCCAATACGCACTGTGTTTAACTAACTATATTTTTGTACTCGTTTCTACGTTCCTCACGTTATATTAGGGAGTTAAGTAAGGAGAAAAACTATTTCGCGATAAATGTAAATTACTACTTCAGTTTTTAAAACAGGTTTCATTCACATTTTAAGTAAATTTGTGCTAGCTTCAAATAATACACCACTGCTCTCTGAAATTGCACTGTAGAAGCAAGTGCACGCGCTTGACATGCCATATTGAGCCAAGATACAATATTTATCCAATATTTATTCTATATTGGTTTCGTATTTAGCGCTACTAGAGATGTATGTAAGTGTTTCTATATGTAAGTGGGCATATAATTTGTCTATGAAGATTACAATAATTGTAATGATAGATTATAGAAAGTTGTTATAAAGTAGCAACATCAGAATTAGTAAAAAATAAATGAAGCAAAATTCCTAACTATTTATGTATGTATACAAACATACATAAATTAGAAGTAAGAGTGTGTTAAAGTATAATTATCAATATAGAAGGAACAGATTGATCTCTAATATCAAAATTTTAAATTTCTATTGAATAAATAAACAAATAAATGTATGTACCTATACATATTATATATGTGTTGATAAGTATATCGGGCTCCATACATATATCTAAATTATTTCCTACTAATAATATTTAATATATATCTATGCATGTACATACATACATATATAGATATATTTTGACATAAATATGGGGAAAGTTGGAGAAAAGTGGAAATAACCGATGTTTTTCATAGAATAGAAAGATTGTACAGAAAAGTAGAAAACAATTCCATATATTCATGTAAGTAATGGTTAAATGTTGGCTGATAGTAGTAATAATGCGCTGATTTAATATTATCGCTAGTCAATGATCTGGGGGCGGCATATCACCGTGATGTATTACATGTGATCAATAACTTCTTATAGTAACTCTATACGGATGCCGTTCATATCGTATAAATTTATTTAATATAAAAAATTAAATAAATGTTAATGTTTTTGCAATTTTATTTATTCAATTTTCTTTTCAGGGGTATACTTCTAATTGCTATAGTTTTCTTATATTTAGAGATACGTTTTAAATTCAATTTGATGTACTTATTAATAATCATTTTTATTTCTATTCGAATATGATATGTATTGATATATAAAATACAGGTATATGTATTTTATGCATATATTATGAAAGCCATGATGGTAGTTTAGTTTGTAATGATGATACTTGTGGTAGGGGTATATAAAAGACAGAGTACTGACCTAATTGTCTAGTAATAAGTGAAGTGATACATATTGCGGATGGGTAGTGTATGTCCGTATTATTGTATAGAAAGATCAAGTTTAGCACAATAAAATTATACCTTACAACGACAAAATGCACGTAAGTACCATACATCATATATAAACATGTATGTATATAAATGCATACATACAATTACAACTATATAGATGCATTTTCACGTATGTGTGTATGTATGTATTTTTTGAATATTATACATATATGTTTATAATAAAATATGATAACATAAAGAAATAATTAAGGACTTAGTTTTTGTTTTTGCAAATTATGACAGTTTACATCAAAATTAAAAAAATATATTTTCGGCACCGTAAAAACTGAGTGTGCGTGTGTGACCTTGACTAGTAAATTTCTAGCAAAAAGTATGCATGGCCTTTAATTATGTAGAAATGTTGTTTTGTAGTATTTTGTTATTAACGTGAAAAGCGACGTAAATTTTGATAAACTTGTCTTTTTTGGTGACGACTTTATAAGTGTGTCATTTCCTATTCTTTGGAATATTTGTATGTATGTATAGGATGCTCGTAGATATTATATAGTTTTTATACACATATACAGATTTATTTTAAAGGTGTATAGGTACACTATAACAGTAGGATAAGAGAAACCAAACACATCAGCAATGAGTGACCTACTCAGTAAATATACACGTTTGTCCTTACATCACTTACGGCTTTTAACCGGAAGGAAGCAGCCAGCAGGTTAATGAACTAGCCATAACCCAGATATTCAATAGCACTTTGAAGACGTTTAAACTAGATATTAAAAAAAAAAAAAAACTTACATAGCACCTATAAAAACGTTGCTTCTTATTACGATTTTCTTTTCTCTAACGATCGATCGCTAGTCAATAGAGATTAGTAAACCAGATTGGAACTAATATGATGATAGTCTATTTTATAAATACTAAATGCAATTCATGTATACTCTATTTAAATATATGCATTTCTTGTCGATATATATAAAATAATAATAATTTTTAAATCAGATACAATCACTTCTATGGATCGCTATTATATGGTGCACATCCGTGCACGGTATAATTCAATACAAAGTTCGTGGACATTCAGGAGGCTTGAGAGCTCAAGCTCACCATGCACATCCGTATCCGGCGACACACTACACGAAAGCTAAATGGTCAATGCCGCCACCAGTTAGGAGTCCGCAAAGACCGAACATGAGACCAATGCCAGTACACATGGCTTCGTACAAAGTGCCCGTGATTGCAAGACCGCCGAATAAGACACCCGCACCACTAATATTCCCTAGTGCTGTATGGAAGACACCAACAGCTGTTTACCGACCGCCACAAGAGCATAAACCATTTGTTGTTGCCTCACCGTCCGTCACTCATTCATCATCCTATGAATTTCAATTAAATCAAAATGCCGCATTAAATGTACCAACGATCAAACAAGTCGGTGAAAAAGGACCCATACACACAATACCTGCTCCCAATTTGAGTCCGGCAGATAAACCACATGTGATACTTGAACAACCGGCTCAGAAACACACTTATCATTATTATAATACGAAAGAGTCTGACCTCTCACCGAATGCAATTTCACCAAGTACACTCGTAGCGAATACGTTACTTGGAGTTCAGGCGTTGCCTCTCATCTCAACGCAACATCACCATCAATATCAAGTCACAGAAAACGCTGAATATAATGATCAAATCAATCACATGCCGGCACAAAAGCCCTCATATTATCCAGACCATATAACCCAAAATGCGGCTGCTACTAAACCATATTCAGAAAAAAACGTGCACGTATATGAGCCGTCAGCAGATTTGTTTCAAACACAACAATCACAGTCAGGAATTCAACTATCTGCACAGGATTTGTATCAATTGTTAAACGGAATACCACAACAGCAATTAGCTGACAGTTACGGTTTGCCATTGAATCAACAACCTCAATTGCAACAACATTTCGTCCAGCAAGTACATCATCAGCCACCTCAAACGAATCCCAATTATCAAGCGTTACTGCGCACTGCTACCCAATACATGCAACCTGAACCAGCTTCATCTTACTACAATCAAATAGATGGCACTGAAACAGTAATCAGTCAACGTGTGAAAGATAACTTCAAACCACAATTTCATACATTTAACTACGAAGAGCCTGTTAAGAAGCAGCATGCACAGTCGAGAGTGACTGCGGATTATGGTATCGAAGCGTCTGCAGAAGATGAAACAGTTGGTGTTCCAAACCAACATCCAAATGACGCACTTGCACAAACACGATATATTCAACAATACTTTGCAACTCGAAAAGATAATAATGTTGCGGCCGAAGCAACAATAACAGCCGAGAATAATGAAGTAGAATCGACGGAAGACGCGAATGAATCTCAAATGTTATCGCAATTAAAAGCAGCGAAAAATGAAATATCTCCCTCAATGTTCTATTCATCGCTGCCGAATAGAGAAGTTGCTGAAACGTTAGCAACCCTTCAAGCAGCAGGTAGTAATAACAACCATTTTCTGAAACGAAAACAATCGGAAGAGATGCGCATTTATGTACCAGATAGAGATGACGAAGACGAACAAAACTATGAAGACATGGAAACTCAAGCATCTAGTGATGAGAAAACACAAACTAACGCACAAGATGATCAAGGAATTCGAATTTATGAAACAACTTATGCAAAACAAAACGATGATGAGAGTACAGAATATGAGGATTATTCCAGTGAACTGGAAACAGAAGAAAACGGTAAAAGTCAAGTTAGTTTTGGCAACAAATTAAAAACAAAGACTCAAAATGCAAGTTAAACATTTTACCTAATCATAATATCTATTTATTTAGGTGTAATTTAATTGCCTGTTTGTTTCGATATAAGATATTTGATTGCATTACTTTCCTGTTGATGAATTGATTTGATAAATAATACTAATTCAGCAATAAAAAGAACGTACAAAAAAAATAAATACGGGTTTGTTCTTAAACAATCAAAGTTAAAGATACATAAATATATATATAAAACAGTAATGAAATTATGATTTGATATCTAAACGTGTATCTAAGAACTAGAAAGTAATTTAATTTTAAAACTTAAAATGTTATAAATACAGTTATTTATTTTAATTAAGGTTTTCGACAAATATGATTTGTTAGTTTGTTAAAGAGATACGTAAGTATACATGTAATGAAACAATAAAGATATACTTGTTTTTCATTTCACAAAAAAAAGTTTATTTATCATGAATAATATATAAGGCAAAAACACAATCAGGATTGAATAATTAATGCAAGTCAATTGATTTTAAACAAATAGAACACAAGCGTGTTTCAAGAAACGTAATAATGCACGAAAGTAAATGAATGAATAAACAATAAGCAATATACATACATAATGTATGTTAGAATTACATTCTATCCATAAAATGCGGTAACCCGTTTGTGGTCGTGCGACGTGTCAAGATATCGCAACCTGTATCGGTGACAAGTAATGTTTGTTCGAATTGCGCTGACCACAGTCCATCAGCGGTCACTGCAGTCCACTTGTCCGGCCATTGCTCATCACGCCACGTGCCCTCTGATATCATTGGTTCGATTGTGAAACAATGACCAGCTTTCATCACGCCAATCGCTTTATTTTCTATTTGTTTGATTCAACAAATAAATGTTTCATTATTATAATTATTAGTATAGGCAAAAAAAGTAAGCACGTGACAAAAGACGCGGGGATCGAATTCGTTCGCATTCAACGCTGAGAGACATGTTAACCTTATGGCCAGAATCGGCGGCTCATTTATTTTGAGACATTACACTTGCATTTGTCGATGAATCAATGAAAAAAAATGAATGTGTTAGGGGCAATAGAATAACCTTTATGCTATAGTGTTTATGAAATTACGAACATCTTTAATAAAGCTATATTTTCAAATTGAAAATGCATTTTATGTTAAATGCGCCTCTGCACATGCGCGACCATGCGCAATATGCTGCGTTTGTTTGGCTTCGTTGTAGAAAATGTAAAAATCCAAACAAACGCAGCATATTGAGCATAGTCGCGCATGTGCAGAGGCGCATTTAACATAAAATGCATTTTCAATTTGAAAATATAGCTTTATTAAAGATGTTCGTAATTTCATAAACACTATAGCATAAAGGTTATTCTATTTCCCCTAACACATTCATTTTTTTCATTGATTCATCGACAAATGCAAGTGTAATGTCTCAAAATAAATGAGCCGCCGATTCCGGCCATAAGGTTAACATGTCTCTCAGCGTTGAAAGCGAACGAATTCGATCCCCGCGTCTTTTGTCACGTGCTTACTTTTTTTTGCCTATTATTCAAGAAACTTACTTGCGTAATGAGGAACATTTGGGGCAGTATGAAACAAACGATGTATGCCGTGGCCACAATAACTACGAACAACTGATAGGCCATGCGCCTGCGCGTGCTTCTGAATCACGTTGCCAATCTCACGATACTTCTCACCCGGTTTCACAATATCAATGGCTTTGCTCAGACACTCGTACGTGGTTTCAACTAGTTTTTTATGCTGATCACTAACGTTGCCAACGAAAAACGTTTCATTTAAATCACCATGAAATCCGTTGTGATACACTGTTATATCAACGTTACACAGATCACCATCAATTAAAGCTCGTTGATCCGGAATACCGTGACAAATCACCTAAA
This sequence comes from Nebria brevicollis, assembly GCA_944738965.1. Lineage (NCBI taxonomy): Eukaryota > Metazoa > Arthropoda > Insecta > Coleoptera > Carabidae > Nebria > Nebria brevicollis. Next base: position 17,714,783 of record OX122898.1, on the reverse strand, counting down.
TTCATATTTTTATATGCCAACATACATGATTAAACAGTTCGAAATTGTTTGCATACCTCATTCACTGATGTACAACATGATTTTGGAAATTCATAATAATTCAATGGTGATGGATAACAATTTCGCTCGATACAAGCTTCGTGTACGATTCGATCGATTTCATCTGTTGTTACTCCGACATCGCACACTCGAGCTGCTTCATCGAGCACTTCACGACCCAACTTGCACGACACACGCATCCCCTCGATTTCTTCATCGTCGAGCACCTTGATTTGCGCGGTTCCCTTCACGGCTTGCTCGGATATTGGAATGCCAGTCGGATGGTCACCGTAGTCTGGTCGAGTGATATGTGCCGGTACGGAACGTTTTATTGATTGTGGATGCGGCCTCAATTTGCCAGTGTAGTTGTACGATGGCCATGGATTGTATACCGAATCGTTCTTACCATCAGTACTTTCACCTTCTTTAGTTCACAACAAAATCACAGTATTGGCATTTTAAATATTTGTTAGGTTAGAGCAAACATTTACAATGCAATAGAAAACATACCTACCTACCTACCTCAGATTACTTACTGGCTAATGAGTGTATGATTTTGTGCGTTTTCCAATTGCTTTTAAAACATTCTTGCGAACAAAAAAACGAGCCTTGAATACCGATTTTTACGCACGTTGGACATTGCAGTTTTGCCAATGATTTACAACCAGGCGTCTCACAGATGGCAGACATTATACTTTTTTTTATCTAATCTTCGTTAATAATATGTACGTGCAAATGGTAGGACAAATTGTCAAAATACGATACATGCGTTTATTATAAGTCAGTGAAGTCAAGGAAAGACATCCACGAAAAACATTCATGTAACCTGACAAAACAAATTCCCCTAGATTTTTATTTTACTTAATATATGCTCGTTCGTAGATAACTTTACTGACATGAAATAGACCACTGGCAATAAAAAGAGAACATATATCACATCTATTCCAATTAAATGATTAAAAACATGCTGTATAAAATTTATTATAGTTATATCACACAGTATATTTGTATAATAAAGAATATTTAAAATGTGTATTGCGTTCGTTATTATAAATGTCTTTAATTGAAATAAATATCTTGTAAACAATAAAAACAGATTTTTCTTATTGAATGGTTTTCATATTGCTCTATTAACTAATTTTATTTAATCAAACGCGAAAGTATATAATGCAGTCATTGATTGAGCAGTGAGTTCTATTTTTGACCACAGCTCTCCATATTTTATGCAATCTTATACTCTCAACCAAAAGTCTGATAAATAAACAGCTAACATTCCCATTGAAATGAAAATTGTGATTGAGCAGCTGAAGCTAGTTGCAGCGTTAGGTCCTGAATCTTTATTAACTGAATCGTCAATAACTGATGAAATTGAATCGGCGTATTTTTCGGCCCACGCGATACTTTCTTTTGATTTTTCTATAGCTGCATCTAGGATGACTTTGACATCTTTAAGGTAGTCCGCATTGTCAGTCAAGAATTTGTCGAACTACAAGAATAATTTGAGTAAATTTGTGATTTTATAAGAACCATGTGCATTTTAGAGTACATATCAATTTGTGATGGATTATGAAATTCGCTTTCAATTTTAAATCAATATTTAAATTTACATAAACTCATTTATATGTATAAGCAATTAAAAATTAAAGAAACTTACTTTGTTTACTTGATCCACACTATTTAAACGAGCTGCCAAACCAATCATAGTATCTCCTAAAGCGTTCATACCGCCATACCTGAAAACGTTAATTTTTAACTATTTAAGCTAAACCAATATATCAATCAATTAAATAAAATTATGCTAGTGGCTTTCTAATATTATTAACAAAGATATAGAATTATATTAATAAATATGAGAATTATTATTCCTTACTTCATTGCAATTTCATGGTAGTTTTCTTGTAAGAAATTAAAGGCAATGTCAACACCCTTCGAGTTTCCAGAGTATACGGATGTAAATACGTATGAAGCATCTTGTTGCCTAATGTCATCTGATATCGAATAGTTCAAAGCTCTGTAAAATATTATGAATAAATTCTTTACGTACATATACATATCTAATTATTTAATATAGATGGCGTGCATCTCTAGTTTAAATATAATTTCAAAAGCTAATGCATTTAAATGAGTGTTAATGTATGATGGAAAACATATTAATTTATAGATTGTAATTGCATAAATACATTTTAGAACTTACTGGTTCAATAAAATGTCATTATTGGTACATCCAAGTACATTTAATATTCTAACTTTTTCTGCAGCTACATTTGATTCTTTGAATCTGTTCCACAGGAACTTGAATTCATCGGCACCGCCAGCTCGTAAAGCTGAGCAATAAACAACGCTCCTTAAATTCTTAGGAATTGTTATGCTGAAAAATAAAAAAAAAGTTAATTCTATATCATTAATATACGCTATATTTAAAAATATCTGCAGTGTCATGCACCGAACTTTCTTATCCGCATATGGGTTAAACCATATCGTAGTTACATTATTTTTCTTATTTATAATATTTGTTCTAACCTTTAGATCGCTTTTAAACTAAATATGTTTCTTAGAATAAATATTAAATGTCAAACTTCAAATTATTTAAGTCTATTTTGTTAAACAATTGACAGGCGCAGATGATACGATTTATGTAACAATATATATAATAAGCAGACATTTATTTTGAAACCAGTACTTTTTTTGGAAAAAAGATTCAAACAAAAGTTGTGCTAAATATAAATATCATTAATTTTTGTTCACAAATATTTTCTGTAACTGTAACCATTTTTGAGTAATTGCAGAAACTGCAAAAAATGACTAAGGTAAACATGCACTTCCGGTCGGAATATGGTTTTCAAAAATAGGAGGTTTTCGTGCCAGGCACATACAAATCTTAAGTTTAAAATTTCATAATTTTCCCTTTAGCCGTTTGGGCTGTAGAGCGCTCACACACACACACACACACACACACAGACACACACACACAGACGGACGTCATTCCAAAAATAGTCGGAATCGATTCAGGGAAGGTCAAAACGTATATTTCCGTTAAAATCTCGAGTTCGAAAATTTTCATGATTACAATACTTACTTATACTGCGTATAAGAAAGTAAAAAGGCAAAGTTCGTAAATACTTTATATGTGGCATGAAAACATACAAGCATACATTTCGTCATTCATACATGTATGAATATTTACGTACTTTGTATTTGATGATGTCATGAAGTTTTTAAATAAAATAGTGGCATTATTGACGCATTCTTTATGACCCAAATTGCATGCCCATTCCAAAGCCTGAACTCGATTAAAAGTTTCGATTTGATCGTCGTCATTTGCATTAGTTAAATCCATGCCAACCAATAATTTCCCCATCAAACCGAAGATGAACGTACGGAGATTTTTTCCTGTTTCATCGGTATCTTTATAGCGTTGCAATAAAAATGTAAATGCTTTGAATGCGGAATACCACGGAAAATAACTATTTTCATTCGATAAATAATTGATTAAATTAAAAGCAACACTATATTTTACATGGCCTGCTCGGGCTAAGTTCATGACGTCATCCACCAGTTGCGCTTTGTTCAAATAATGAATACTTTTACTAACTTTCTCTGTTTTCAAAGCAGCAGTTATCTTTTCCCAAAGTGCTTGATCGTAATTCACACGGTAATATCCTATGAACAATATCATGTTTGTTTCATATTAGGTTCATTATTATAAAATAATTACTATAGGGTCTAATACAGGGTGTAACAGCGAAACGAGCTACCTCGAATAACTTCTATGTTATTAAAGATACAATAAAATAGTATAAGACAATCTTATGCAGGACCAAGGGGGACATCCAACTATAAAAGAAAATATTTTTTTAAACCAGTGGTTCTCAAGCAACAATACAAAGTTATGTTTTTCAAATGAGATGCTATATATTTTTTAGGCCCATTCGATAGAGTATTTTTTTCTAAATTCCATTATGTATTTGTTTTATACCTTTACATAAGTAAAATATTGAGAAAAATGCGATTGAAAATTAAATAAATTTTATTTTTATATATATAGTGTTATAAAGTAAATAACAAATAATTTAATGTATTTAAGCTCAATCTTGTTTCATAGCCTACTGAAAAATAACTATAAAAATAAATTTTAGATAACTTTCAAACGCATTTTTCTCAATATTTTACTTATGTAAGGGTATAAAACAAATACATAATGGAATTCAGAAAAAAATACTCTATCGAATGGGCCTAAAAAATATATAGCATCTCATTTGAAAAAACATAACATTGTGTTGTTGCTTAAGAACCACTGGTTTAAAAAAATATTTTCTTTTATAGTTGGATGTCCCTTTTGGTCCTGCATAAGATTGCCTTATACTATTTTATTGTATCTTTAATAACATAGAAGTTATTCGAGGTAGCTCGTTTCGCTGTTACACCTGTATATATGATATATCCGAAAAGTATGTAAAAGTATCTTACCACTTCCTTGCAAATTGACAATTATAAAATCTAAATTTTCAACAGTTAAATATTTCTTTGGGTCGTCAGGCGTCAGCCAGAATTTTGGTTTTGTATCACTGTAAAGTTGTTCTTGTGATGTTGTATAACTTATTGGTACATGCCACTTGTGATCCGAATTCATATCGTTTTCCGTTAAGAAGAACCGTTCCTTAATTATTCACAAAATAATTAGATATTGTTAAAGTCTTCTAAAATTATATTACCTGTGAAAAAGACAAATTGCCATCAGCTTCAATTTTTACATGGACTACTGGGTAACCAGGTTGTTCAATCCAAGGGGTCATGATGTGATCGATTGATGAACTTAGATTTGCCATGTCTTCCTTTGCTTGTTTTTCAATTGCTTCCCAAAGATTTTGTGGCTCAGAATTGGCGTACTGACTAAAAAGTGCATACTTCAGTCATAAATTCTTATGTTATTGTTATGTGAAGCAGTGATTGTGACTCACTTGTTTTGAAGATATTGCCCTAAGGCTTTCTTGAAGGTTTGGTGACCAACGAAGTGTTCCATCATTCTGATAACACTACCACCTTTGTTGTAGGAAATTGATCCAAAATGCGATTGGATTTCAGTTGGTGTATTGACTGTGTTTTTTAATGGAGTGGTGTTATTTAGAGCATCTATACCAAATACAATTTGTTGTTGTTCGACTAAAAATTGGTCACTCATCTGCCATTTGTTCATAACCTGGGGCATAAAATATTCTTATACATATTGTTAAGCCTGTATGGCACGATGTATAATTCAATATTGAATTATATATTGATTTTGATATTGAATGAGAATGTACCGTATCGTACTATGTATCAAATTTTATAGGACTTTTCCATTTAGAATTCAGTATTGAAAATGTGCAGACTGTGTGCGCCGTATGCACTTGTGCAGCGATGTATATTTTTACTTTCTTATATCTTATATGTTTGTTAAGTATTTTAATTGTATGGTGTTAATTGAAATTTGTTTTTTTTAAGTAAAGCAACCAGGATCCACTACGAATTTGGCATATTCGGTAGCTAAAGATTTTCTTACCATTCCTGTGGTGTGGTATTCAAAGTATCGCGCAAAACCCTCATTCAACCAAGTATTGTCCCACCATTTCAGAGTAACATAATTGCCAAACCACTGGTGAGCCAACTCGTGAGCAATAACTGATGCCACTCGCTGTTTGTCACGGTTCGTTGATTCCTGTTCGTCAACTAAAAGTGCTGTTTCCCTGAAATAAAAACCAATAAGACAGAGAAATACCTATAGGATATAGGATTTAGAATCTTCAATTATATTTTATTTATTTTTTATGAATGGTTCTATTCATATTAATCTGTTAATCTATACGTTATTGTTAAAATTAAAATTGGTACACTTACATATTAAATTATCGCCGGAATTTCAGAGTAGCGTGAAATTGGAGATTTTACATTTTAGTATGAAACGAAATAATCTTTATATATTTATCATATGGCCAGTTGCACAAAAAATTATAGCTAATCTTAAATTTAGTAAGTTTGTTAATTATTATCAAGTGAAGTTTAACAATAAATAATGTTCAATTTTATATGAAGATTAATATTTAGTAAAAGGAAACCTTAATCTTAATTAATTAAAAGTATGATTAATATTTGCAAAATAAAACAAAAAATATCTTAAATTCGGATTGATTCATGTTAGTGCAATCTGGCAATGGCCATCTATTAGAAATTTATTATCGATGAGCTCTTGAAAATAAACATCTCGCATGTTATATTTTATGAACTATATAGGCCAATTATGAAATTATGGCTCAGAGACAAATAATGTATCAATATACCTGTACGTTAGGAGACCCCAATTTTCCATGGCTCCTGCCGAGAAATCAGGCAAAGCCGCCATATCCAATTTTGGCATAATAGAAAAATAATCTATGCCAGTAAATTTATTCAGAGCGTCAACCATTTTCATGCCGTTATCTGCCGCATATTTGGTTTGTAGTGCAGCTGAAGGACGCGCCCATACCTGAAAAATATAAATATAACGAATACAATTGCAATTATTTTCGTTGTCTTATATTTCTAAATTTACCTTATATTTTTCATTTGCAGCAGCATTAGTCTCGAATTTCGAAACAATGAATGCCAGTAAATATGTTGACATTTTTTGTGTGGGATGGTATGTATCGATGTTATTCCTATACAAAAATATGTTTTAATTAAAATTATACTACTTAATGGAATAACAGAATGAAAAATAAAAAATACTTACTCAGATTTACTTTGCTCCATGTTCGAAATAGATTTGTAACTATCCGGTCTTTTGATTTGGACATGAAATATAGCTTTATATTGAGGCTCATCAAAACAAGGAAATGCTAATCTTGCATGCGTTGGTTGGAATTGTGTTGTTGCTAAGTATCTATTAAAATATAATACAATTTGAACATGGATGAAATGCTAAGAATAAGCACGTGAATTCGTTAAATATAGTAACAATATAATTTCTATGGATGAAATGCTACTTATATTTATAAATAAATCATAGAAAATGTATAAAATACTTCAAATGTAGTTCAACGTAGTCAAATTGTTCATAAATATTTAAGAATATACTTACACCGTTTCATTATTTTCAACATAAGAACTTAGATAAAATCCATGCATTTTATTTCCCAATTGACCGTCATATTCAATCTCAATTTGAACATCTGAACCTTTCTTAGCTTCATTTTTTAATACCAAATCCATATAATCAAAAGATTCAATTATTTCCGAATGATTAAATTCATTTTGGTTATTTATCAGGACAGTTATATTCTTTATTGATATATTTTTTACATGTAACCGTATGAATTTAACATCGGCAACTGTCTTTGCTGTTATTTTTACATTCCCTTCAAATGTAGAAGTGCTATTATTTACATTGTCTAAAAAGTTTGTTAAATCCAAGGCTATTTCATATTCGGTAGGAATAACATCGCCAGGTAATCGGTATGATATCGGTGGAGTTACAGAAGGTAGTACGTCATCCTTTACTTCATATATGGGACTTGCAAAGGCTCCATACGCACCCAAATAAAGAAATGCGCTTAAAATCAGCATGCCAAACCTGCAAGTATACCAATTACGATTTTGTCTTATTGCAGAAAATAAAAAAGTAATAAAGACAATTTATTTTATATAGGTGAAGTGACCTAATCTACATGACATTTACTATGTATTAATTATAGTATGATGGTGTTGAAAGGAGAGGTGCAGCACAAATGAGGTGCTGAAAACCAGTGTATAAGAATGGCTGAGAAACCCAGGCGGCAGCGTGGTTCAAAAATTAGTTCCCCATCACGATAAAGGACAATGATAATGACGACTACATTGAAAATAATTTAGATCTATGCGTAGCTATTGTGTATATTTAAAATTTTCTTATTGCCTTTATTTGTTTCCATCTGACCGGGCCTTTATAAAATTAGTTAAAATTACGAGGCCACTAGAAAAGCCATATAAAACTTAGGCGAACACGTTTTCAACTTAATTTGGTATAAAGTTGAAATAATAAAAGATTATAAGAATTTACTTAAACATTTAATAGATATTAAATTTACAACAAATTACTTACAAAACGCAATATGTGTCAAGGTGAACTTAGAAAATACCTACTTATAAAAATTCTAGTACATACTAAAAAACAATGGAAATTGTTATCACTTTTGACACTGTTATCTAAACCTAAGTCATTGTAGAATCATCATGATAATTAAAAACAATAAATGTATTAAATGAAAGTTGTAATCATTAATGTTTTACGTAACTAATAAAGATATGATACAATTGTATATTAATTTCTATAATCTATGTATAAATAATAATATTAAATATATTTTCCCACATCGCGTAATTAAAATATACAATTGCAATTATATAAACATTTTATATTTATTAAATATTCGTTACAAACAAAGGAACATAAAATTGAAAGTAAAAACAGACGCCAAAAATGTGAAATCTAAATTAATACTTCAGGATTAACAAATAGACAATTTAACAAATCAAATATTAACTCTGCAATAAAAATATAGAAATTTCGTGGATATAAAAATAATGTTAAACGTTATCTGAATATTCAGTGAGCATTTTTCCAAATTAGTTACTTTAGAATGATTTTATAGCATGTAATATTTTAACATATCGGTAATGCGCTTGATATGTTAAGTGTGGTTAATATGCTTGTATAAAGTACGATACAAAGTAAGTCAGTATTGGTATGTGGTGTGTGTGTGTGTGTGTGTGTGTGTGTGTGTGTGTGTGTGTGTCTGTGTTTGTGTCCGTGTGTGTTATAGTTTGCGGAAGATTTGTGCGGCTGCCAAATAATAGTATACCCACTAGCTTAAAATTGAACTGCAGGAATTAGATTATTTGTAAAACAGATTCTCAAACAAATATCTACAATCTGTGTGAAAACTACAAATACAATATTTACTCAACACAAATCAAGGATCGGTTCAGTTTACTATACGTATGTATGTATGTATGTCGGTGGTAAAAATAAACAACAACTTGTAATGCTGTTTTTCTATCTTGGGATTTTATTTAAAGTGCACCTTTTGAAAATATTGTCTATATTTCTATATAAAAACAAATTCCTATTTACCATTATTTGAGTGATATTCCTAAAATATATTCTCATGCTATATGATTTTTCCTAAAGCAAATGATTGATTTATTCCGCTTCAGCGAATGGTGTCTAATTTTAATTCAATATTTCAATCAGTGTGTAACTGTGTTAAATCAAGATTTTCTGCAGCTTTTATATCGTCTTTATTCACTAGAAAATTGTTTTATAAAACTATTTATTGACTATCATTTTAAATATCATTATTATTTTTTATAGCATTAGAAAAATTATGTCTGATTTTAACACGAAATAAGTAAATAAAGCTCAACGAATATTTCGTTTCGTGATAGTAAATATAATTTTAAGAACGACTTACCTTACTTTTTACTTTGAAAACTTCAGTAAATCAACACATTTGTTGGAGAAACCCCAATTGTATTTATACATTCTCAAAGATGTTTATCTTATCAAAAAAATAGATCATTACTTTATCTCTTTACTTTCTTATACAAAGTAATCTGTATGTATTGTAAACATAATATTTGAAATATGATAAGCTATTTTATTAGGAAATGCATTCAGTAATTGAATAAATTTCGAAATAGATGACTGCAATTCTTGAGAAAATAACAATCATATTAAAATTTGAATATGTGTTGCATGACTATTTTTGAGAATAATATGTAATTCAGAGGTACAGGTTTGCTCCAGTTTTGTTGTTCCTGTAATATCTCCGAAACTACTGTATGCATACCATATTTTTTAAATATTTCATATTTTAAACATATTTTAACTAAATTTATTGTTATTTAGCCTAAATAAATGGTACTGTAGTACTAGTCAATCTATAGGTACATGTATACGTAAATACATTATGCAAAATTTTGTAATTAATACCATGTCCCGTCCGCTTTGTTCTTCGATATTAGAGTCCTGTTACATGTCATTTGCCATCCTACAAACATCGTTGTCAACGGACTGAAATAGACAAACTAATTATGCATGCACTGGTTGGTATACTTGCAAAAAACAAGTTCATTACAAATGAGCATTGACGGAGCAAATGCTTGCAGCTTGAATACAGAGGGCTAGCTAATTGTATCTAAATATTCCCTCTTCCTCTCTCTCTCTTTCTCTATACATCTTTATGAGTAGGATCTCTGGCAAAACCCGCCATGTGTTCCAAATAGATCATTGATCGTTGATTGAGTTGTAAAATAAAATATAAATAATAAAAAGCTACAAGTAACATTTGCTGGGACAGAGTATACGTATTTATATACATTCCAATACAATTATTTGGGATTATATGAAGTTCATTTATTCGTCCCTTTCACTTGTACGTTCAGGGAAACTGTTTCCTTTGTACTGGTAAACTGCATCGTACACTATGGTAAAACACCGGCATATGAATATGGGGTCTATTTTCACAAAGTACACAGGCAAGATAAATACATCATAAAAAAATCATAGCTCTCTATGTAGAATCCTTTGTCCGATGAACTGGGGCTAAAACTGTAGTATGTCATATTGATGCATCATCATCATGCTGAATATGATGAAATTTTGTGCTAGTGTTTGTAAAGATAACCTTCAGAAAATTGCAGTGACCAGCACTAGATAATCTTATATGTTGTAGGGAGTCATATATATTAGAAAGGATACTTAAGATCATAAGTCAATATATTCACAGAATTATAATTTAATATTCCATAATAATTATTATTTGACTAGCATATTAAAGCTTTAATGAGTAAATTAAAAGGATCTAGAAACCTTGAAAAAGAAAACTGTTCTACAAATTGTCAACGAGTTTGTTCGCATTTTATGTGAGAGACTATAGTTCGAGAATACTAAAGTGGCACATAAGAGAAGAGCGATAGACGGAACTCTGCTACAATCAGTTCAGCAACGACGTATTCAAATGCCAGAGGCCGTATAAAATTCAGACAGATAGCAATCTACTGTTAGGGGAGAATGAAAATTCGCACAAATCTGGGATTTGTGAAAATGCATGTCCGAGAATGAGTATCAGCGTATCCATAAAGAAAGAATCTCATCAACGACTATTCTAACATCTGCTATTTGTTTCTCTCTAGTCATTATTCCAACAATGTTGATATCTTGCAGGCACATATTAAATTATTTCTCAAGTCGAAATTTATGTTGCAGACAAAATTTTTTTCAGATTTTGTAAATTACGTGTTTTAGCAAAATCAATCGATTTTCTACTTTAAATAAGTAACTGAATAACATATAAAACACAAACCCTGTTTTCAAAGTAATCGAAAATAAACATATTACTTTTAATTAAATAAAAAATATTAAATTTATCCCGTGTAAAATAATAGCATCAATGGTAAAATAGTTATGTTTTTCAAAAAAAGACTATCAAAAATGAAGAATTTAAATAAAACAAATTAGTGTTTAGTTTTATGGCTTTAGTTTATAAAAATAGCGGCACAACTTCCCGGCAAAAAAATCGATCGATTTGACAACTCTGAAATGGAAATATATACTATATCGACTCCCACGCAGATTGCACAGTGTGCCACAATTCTTTTGTAATATTTGGTTTTTCTTTAAAATCTGCTATTTTGAAATCCACCCAAAGATTTTCAATCGGATTTAGGTCTGGAGACTGTGCTGGGTATTGCATAACCTGACGTATGTTTTTGGTCGCTGTCTTTTTGTAAGACCCATTTTAAAGGCATATTCTAGTCAGAATAGGGAAATATTACTTCGCTCATTATCTGGACGCAGATTTCGGCGGTCTTGATTGGCTTAATCCAGAATATTGGTCGGATACCATCGTACAAGAAGTTATCCTATCATTGACTTTTGCTCCTCCGTGCTTAACGGTCTTTATTGTGTATCTGTGATTTGAATTTATCTCCCTTCCTCCTGCAAACAAGTGTTCTGCAGCCAGGAGTCCCAAATAAAATCGTTTTTAACTCATCGGTCCATAGGCGATTTGAAAGTTTCTCAAGGGGCCTATTTTGACGTTTTCTGGCGAATTTTATTATATCGCTTATGTATATCTTCTTGAGCAACGGTGCTTTCCTGGGAGTTCTAGCAACGAGATTCTACTTTAGAATACGTCTTCTTATTATTGAAGGATTCACATTAACAGTTAAGTCTATTTTTAGTACGGTGTATACGGTAGTAAGAGTATATCTGCCGAGGAACTGAATATTCTGTATATAGAATTTAATCAAAGTTAATTCAGAACAAAGTCTCACACTTCACGGACAGTTTGATTTTATAGCAAAACGCAACACTGTGTAGCAGGCGTGCGGAATCGTGACTGCCACTACAATTAACTTCAATAAGAACAGTAAATTGCTTGACCTCTACCTGAGTAAAATCTTTACAACCTCCAACATCAACAAAGCACTAAACGCTTACACAGCTTTCTATGCGTACTCGTATAATACATAGATGGCTACACGATAAATACACTACTGTAATATATGAAGTCCCAGTTTGATATGCAGTATGTGCCATCATCCTGCTCTCACTACCACAACTGTCTTCGTTTTGCCACCAACGCTATTATATGCACTAGGATAACATAGATATACAAAAGTACAAACATTGTATACATAAAATCTACATGCACAACATGGCATATAAACTCAACGATCGAGAAGTCTTCATGAGCTGAACATGTGACACAACACACACAACAATGCAAACACGCTACTATCCATACTGTATAGCACGAAATCCAATCACAACACAGGACATGTATTGTTTACAAAATATCTATTAATCATTAAATTAAATTAAAATAGCTAATGTTAAAACGAGTGAGGTGCAGAGCGAAATAGATTTGAGTTGATAATACACAATACAGAGAATATGAATTAACTAAAAAATTGTATTAAAATTCTCTTTGCACTTTTTCATACGAAGTAATAAGAAAGTTGAAACCTTATATATATATATAATAATTATTATATGTATTAATTTACGATTTTAATAAATAAAATATATATTTTTTACATTTTTCGTGCCTGTGCTTTATTTAAGATTGTATGAGACATAAATGTTAACAAGTTATTCGTCTTTCGTATATAAATTGATATTATTACTGTAAACAAATCGGCAATGTTTCATGAAATTTTGGAGCATAGTTTAATGAAATTAGTGAAATTGTCAAATAACACTTCCTATTTTAGTCTATATTACAATAAAATTATTGTTTTAGTATATGTAAAAAGCTATGATTAGTCAAATTAATTATTTTGAGTTCTAGACAACACATTTTAGTTTCTTATTACATGCATAAAATATTCATATTTTCATTTCTAAATGTTGTAAATCAAGTACAGGCCCACCTACAAGTACAAAAAGCGAAATTTATATTTATAAATAACAATCATAAACACATGTTTACAATGTGTAAACATATTTTTTAAGATTTCTTAAAAATTATAAAACCTAATAACAATAATCATTAATAGCGATATCGTTATAGGCCATGAAATATCAACTTTTGGCAAAGATCTGTCGTCTCACGCAACTTTAAGGTAAAAATTATTTATTCCTAAAAATAACAGATAATTTTTTTCAAAAATTAGATAGGAGAGAAGAGAAATAAAGTTCATCTAAATAATAAACAAAGAATTGTGGCACGAATGCTAGATTTGGTAAGCAGTTTGTGAATGTTTCATTTTATAATAGAACTGAAAAGTTACACCTATAGAGCATGTTAGATAACGTTGTTGCATTGAAAATTATATATGCCACAATCTTTCAGAAACATTTGCAACTGACTATAAATAAACGTACTACTTGAAACCACCTGTATAAAGCTCTCTTATCACCTTGCAAAACGCATGCGTTAACTCGTTGGCGCGAGCAACCCCTATCTACCATTCGACGTTTGCTACTCAATAAAGTGGCATTCCTTTATAAAATTCCACCAAGCATATCTCTAAACAATATATGCTATTGTATCTATAAATTTGTTTAAATTTTAATCGATGTTTGTTTTACTATACACCGTTATTTAAGAAGCTTTTCAACATCTTATTAATTTTGTTTTGCTAAGACAAGTAAAATAGTGGAGTGACATCAACAAGTGGCGTTTGAAAAGACAATTAAATTTGATTGTAAGACAGAGGTGAACATTTTGTTTCAATTTTAAATAACTTTAATTTTGTTATGACTATTGCATCATGTGAAATTGTGAAATGATTTTACAACAATTGGGGCTTAGAAAGGTAATTTAATGTGATTTTTTACAGAGATAAGTTATTTATTGCGCCAACCAATATACAGTTGAATCTACACGTTTTCTCGTCTGTATAATGACAGACGACCAGCTCTTGAATATATATTATTATTCATTAGTGGTATTTCTTTTTCAATCAAAATCAGCATATTGCTAAAAGAAAATTCGTTATTATGTTAATATAAATATGATAATATATAGGCGCTAATAATCTTTGCAAGTTGATTTGTTAAAAAAAAATATATTTTTTTTTTTATCAGTACCGATAAATCAAAATTATGTATGTTTAATCGAATCACGATTTAAATCATGATTCATACTAAAAGTTTAATAGGCACTAACAACTCGATAGTGATCTATGATTTATTGATTGACTGGTATATATATTCTCGATCCATTTCCATCAAATGGTATGATAGAGAATTGTTTCACATCCGTTCCCTTCCAGTTATTCTTCAAATTCAAATCTATCATCACGTATTCCTTTTCTTTCATTTCAAGTTCTTCATATCCGTTCTTCTATTCCACTTGCTCTCAACTTTTCAATCGCGCTACTTATTCTTAATCAAATTTATTCATGTGTTTGAAGGACATGCCCACCCTTACAATATTCATTTCTTTCTACTAGCCAATGCCATCCTATCTGGCTATCAGTTATTCTATTTACATTTTTTTTTAAATATTTACACCTTTTCCAAAAAACGAAATATATCAAATAGTGCAAAGTTGTTGATTTTTAGAAACCATCTAATAAATAATTAGGATTGTTGAAATTTATTGATTGCTAAAATTGATACTGTTTCATCTCTCAAATCGTCGTGTGCCACTTTGAAATTGAACGGAAATGATGTTGAGCTCTGACGGATTATAATAAGATTTCTACATGCTGTCTGTATGTATGTGAATGCCGTAAGCGATAACTGTTGAAGGCAATATAATGATATTTTGTGCTAAAAACTGCTATGTGGTCTTGATGCTAAGCTTTGAAATGAATATTCGTACCAGAAGTGCATGTTTACTCATTTATTGCAGATTTTCTAAAATCTCTGATACTGCTATACTTACAGTAAACATAGAAGCTTTTATAGTGAAAGAAATAAATGTTTTGTATAAAAATTATTTCAATCATTATATTTGTTAAATTGCTATCGAAATTACCAATTCTTTCTCATTTTTTTTTGTTTTAGTTAAATAAATTTGGGAAATTATGTTTAATAAATTATTACATTTATGCCTGTGAAATATTTAACAACTCAATTTATATGAGCTTTAACATTTCGACACAAATATATTTAGTTAATAGTTTTTTTTATTTTTGATAAGTTAGAACGGAAAATACTATAAAGGACCACACACTAATTACATTAAAATCCGGACTCTGCCAAAATTGAAGTAGTTAAAAATGAATGTTCCCAAACACAGATCTGGCGTTATAATTAAATGGGCACATTTTTCACCAGTATTTTATTTAAGAAAAAACAAATAAAACATTCGTAGTGTCTATCACTGAAGATTCCTGTTCGTATCTTCAAATTAAAATATTCAAATTAAAAGAAAAATGTAAGAAAATAATAATTATGATTTTTCTTTTAATTTGAATATAGCTCCTATCTTAACAAGATACGAACTGGAAACTTCAGGGATAGACACTGTGAATGTTTTATTTGTTTTTACTTGAATTAAATTTTTAATAGCATTGCTAAGTTTAAACTGTAGCTCACATTGTTCTTGTGATTCCCAAACTAGCTAACTTTTGCACGCTACTTAGTTTATCTTTGTAATGTTTTGTCATAGTTCTTGGCCACCAGACAATGGTGGCGAATTCATTGACCGGCATGACCATAAGTCACAACACAGATAAAACACCTTTATACCTGTACTAGTTACAGGTGGGCATCTGTATTTTTATCGTAGATATTCAAGTATTTTGACTGCAGCGCCACTTCCGATCTAGCTAACTATTTATTGGTAAAATTTTTCATAAATGTTTGTACTTATAGCAAAAATAAATACAATAAAAATGTAGATACTAACATTTTGTTGAAACTGTATTTGAACCTTTTTTTTTAAAAAAAGGTGCCAAAAACAAAAAAATGGCTTTTGAAATTGGTTCTTATCATAATTATTTTCACATAAATCGTACCAATTGTGTCTATTAATTGTTTAATTTTAGTAATATTAATTTTGGATAAGTACGTATATTGTTTGCGTGATAAATGAGGGTAAACTAATAATAGAAAGACACATGAAACACATAAAGAAGATTAAAATTTATCTGTTCTGTCGTTGATGGCGGCAGCACCACCATCACCGATTGCTTATTTCCGGTGATGGTGGCAGTGTCGCTTGGTGGTTTCCCGACATTTTAGCTGCTGTAGCTACCCGCCATAATCAGATTGTGTGTAACCGGAAATTAATCAGCGACGCATCATGTCTGGCTTTTCTCAGTTATCTGCATTTGAACTAGAATTCAATCTTCAAAATACTGTTTATTAATGCTAAATTCTCGCAATTTGTCTGTTAATTTATAATTATTTTTGTGTGTGATAATAAATAATTTTTGGATAAAATTACAAAAAGTATTTTATTCCTTAATTCTATCAATTTAATAAAATATAATTTTCCAGTCGTTTAATGTAAATTTTTTTAATTCTCTCCCCATGAAAGTATTGAAACACAGCCTAGTAGGTATATCTATTAACATACGAAGGAAACTAAAACATAGAATGTCATGGATATATATATTTTTCTCTCTTCTTTAAATCACATCGTATCGTTAATATCAGAAATCCATCAGCAGATTTTGGATAATGCATAATATAAAATCATCATTAAAGTCCAATTGAAACTGTCGTTTCCGTTCGAAAGACCGCAGTAACCACTTGAATTTTCACTTATTGATGGGTCTAGTGTTGCATTTCTCTGCTTTTCATTTTAAAAGCAAAATATAATGGCAGGGATTATACATGAATGCTTATTGATCTATCGATTGAACAAGAATATACTTACCATTATATGTGTTGCATTAATAATAAACGGCTATGTTCTGCATATCGATGTACCCATGTCATAAATAATATATGTGAACTAAGGCTAAAAGGGAAGTGAAATTGCATACATAAATTACATAAATCATATCAACTATGTTTAACAAAAATACAAAAACTCAAATAATTTGGAATTTGACAGACATCTCTTGTAAGAAAGAATGATTGAAAATGTGTTTCTCAGGTTTTATCTAAGAATGTAAAGGATTTTCTGCCACCCAATTGGATGGGATTAGGCATGATGATTTGTATGTGTAAATATATATATATATATATATATATATATATATATATATATATATATATATATATATATATATATATATATATATGCGTGTGTGGGTGTGTATGGGCATGTGTGGGTATATATGTATACCTCACATAATTAATTACTTTTTGTATGTACAGTGACATTCATTCACGAATAGGTATCTACAGAGAAGTAGGAAGTGATTACCTTGAAGCTGTTGCTTCGTTGTCACTGTCAAAATGGACAATGTTACTGCAGACTCGTCAGGAGGTGGTAATGAAAGTGATTTCGCCAGCAAATCCAGCACACCCATATATACTATTGGCCAGTATTTTCTCGCAAACTGGTAAGTATTAGTACAAAGATATGAAATAGATGATTTAGATAGAAGATGTGGATTAAGGGGGTAATACACCTTTGACGTTTAACAAATAGAAGATTGTCTATAGTTTTTTTTTTGTACGAGGAAACCAGCAACATCATAAATATCATAAATCAATGACTATCTTTATATTTAATTATTCGTTAAATTATGTTGATGTTTTGATTTCTCATTACATTCCTAAAATAAATTGGTGACGCTGATATGTTCTATTATGAGCAATATAGCAATATCGGGAGTGGAGTTACAATTATTTTCGATGCAGGTAGGATGCGACAGAATAAAAAATCCGATAATGCGACAACAAACAATAGTCAAGGACAAATTGTTGATTTTACTTGGCGTATATATCTATCTTGACCTCCGTCATTCAATCAATTATATTAGTATATATATTTATAATTTGGAAGAAACCTAAATATTAATCAAATTAAATGAAAAAAAAAATCGAATAATACTCAAGTGTAGTCTGACGCTGTTTGATCCAGAGGATGTGGATTAGTGTGGTGTCGGCTTGCAGTGATCCAGGATTTTTTGGATTTGGAATTTGAATTAAAGAAGGTAAGATATACAGAAAAGTATGGTATATCGACAATGTTTGAGATTATAAGAGAAATTAACGCAACATTGGAGTGCCTGTAGCGCTAAACTTTCGGTGTAGAAAAAGGAAAAATATATATAGCAGATAATTCTATTAGCGAAACGGCAGCTTATAATTATTTTATAATGATGGTTCAATTTGGTAATCGTTTTATATCTAATTTAGATAAATGATAATGATATTGCGTTCTCTGTAAATGCGAAAATTTATTAAGAATATGGCTTGTCTCGATACAAAAATAAAATCGACATATATAGTATCGGTTTTTATTACATCATATCAAGAATTCGACAAAATCAAACATCTTATGTTCAATATTAAGTTATTTTATATTGAGTTTCTACACTTTTATGTATGTACATATGTATATATATTTATATATGTATATATATATATAGAGAGAGAGATACAAATTTTAGGTTGATAGGATATGATAGAATTTAATATTAAATCAATATGTATATTTTATTTTACTTCTACAATTCACGAATTTTCAAGTCACTGTGGGTTGTTTTCCTTATAAGGTGCATCCGATAAAATCTGACCGTGATTTCTAGGTAAAAATAATTTCTTATTAAGGCATAATTATGGAAGTTCAAACGTTCTTTCAATTAAACAGTGCTTAGTTTTCATTTATATGTAACCTAGTTCGAAAGAGTATAGCTGATCATGATCATTAAATGGTCAAACCTCACCGTATTTTGTTTTGAAAAATAAGAACGTCGTGGAATAAACACGTTCATAAATCCTTATTATCATTATCTGAAAAATACATAAATCCAAAACATTTTCAATATAAACGAATTTAAAGAGAATTTGTACATAATTCTCCAGTATAAGTCTAGGTCCGATTTTCTCTATCTGATATGTTTGGAATATCATAAAGTTTATAACACGGTCTTCGTTCATGCGTCACTATTCGCAGTGCTAATGAAGCGTTCTACTGAATCCAGTTGGGCATGTAATGAGAATCAGCTCCTACTCTGAAGCAGCCCGAGGTCTTGTCATCAAAATAGCATCTATAGATATATCATCACATATAGTGGCCGCACGATAACTTGAGTAATGCTCCTGGAGCGTTGTAAAATCTTACGGGCAAACATCATTTACATTGCTACAGAAACACCATATTAGATATCTATTTACTATGCTGTACTGCAGGTGACCTTAAAACTTCATGACCCACTCTACTCGTTTTCATGAAAAATAAGTAGTGTTTAGCTAGCACCATTCCATAACTGAATTCATAGCCATCTATATTTTTGTATTTTGTTAGTAATATGTTAGTTTTATTCAGAATCTATATAAATTTTATATTCATTCTATTTTAAACTTAAAATATCTGGCATGTCTGTCGCTAAACTTTCTTATACGCATTTTGGTTAGATAATTAGAATTTAACAAAATTTGAAAAATTTGGTTATTTTGAAAACTTAGAAAATTTTGAAAGTTTTTCATTAAAAAATACGGGCAAATTTACAGATAAAGGGCTAATATGCAAGTTTTATGGAGGTGTTTTGGTGCATTGGAAACCCCATTTTCACGTTACTGATAACATATTACATAATTTCATTTAACAATAAAAAATGGTGATAATTGTTTCAGATTTATTGTTTCAGCGAATTATTCGTAGATATTTGATTAGACAAAATTGAATTTGTAAAATAACGAGTTGGGCAGATATTTAAAGATATTTGTTTTGTTAACGAAGTCGGCGGTACATCGGACAATGATCAATTCGTCCAAAAATTGTCAACTAAGGAACTCATTCAGACACAGTAGCGACTCTTGGATTGTAGTATTACCATCATACATAAATTAGCACCGTATTAAAAGGCAATTTTCCGAAACAGAATGTTCTTTTCTCCGAATTTAAACTCAAGTAAGAAACTTTGAAAGTTTATGCAGATATTTCCCTAGATATCATCACCAATAAATGCCATTGCATGAACGATTGATGCACTTATAGTATGCGGGAAAGAATGTAAGGGCCAATTGCAGCGAAGAGTAGCATTACCAAATATTAATGTAATTGGTTTAGTTTTTTATTTTTGCTTTTATTTATTATAAACATTTTTCAATGTAATAAAATTCTATTTAAAATATAGATATCATGATTTTATTTCCTCATTCACCCAAGAAACACTTTCCTAATTGCGGCTTTAATAATATAATCGCCAACTGTAGTTGTTGAAATATATTTAGCTTTATAAAATACTTTTTGGTGACGGGCTTTATAGTATTATTGAAAGTTTGTTTCTTTTAATTTTCAGGAAACAGAAAAAAGAACACGAACGACTATGTAAAAGTATTTTCTCACGTGTCAAAGACTGCCAGAAATTTTACAATACATCAACACTGATAAATTATTTGACTACATGGAACGAAACCGTGCCCAGCTTTGAAGGAAATAACAATAGTGATTTGTACTATTTTCGAAATAAATCTGCAATTCATGAAGATGACATAGGATTAATACCAGTCTTACCAGCGTTCCAGCTATGGCAAACAATATTAATAGCAATCAGTTTAGGGTTATTGATTATTTTAACTGTAGGTGGAAATATTTTAGTACTACTTGCATTTATTGTCGATAGAAGTATACGCCAACCCAGCAATTACTTTATTGCTTCACTAGCGGCGACTGATATGCTGATTGGTAAATAAAGTTGAACCAGGAATTAGTCAGATTCAAAATAAAATTAATGCATTATTTTGATATAATTTTTCAAATTTTTTAAATTCTTATACAAATTAATAAGTAAATATTGTTATTATTGAAACATTAGACATCGAAATATTTAGAAAATATATAATCTCTGAGCTTCTTTGTATCGTGTCTGACTATTTTTGAAAGTATTAATTGTAATATTTCATTTATTATTCAGTTATTTTCTAATTTATTTTCTAGGAACTGTTTCCATGCCGTTCTATACTGCTTATGTTATCATGGGTTACTGGGATTTAGGACCTCTGCTATGCGATCTGTGGTTATCCGTTGATTATACAGTGTGTTTAGTGTCCCAATACACTGTATTATTGATAACAATCGATCGTTTTTGCTCAGTAAAAATAGCAGCGAAATATCGAAGTTGGAGATCGAAAAATCGGGTAATCTGGATGGTTACAATTACATGGATTATACCTGCTTTGTTGTTTTTTATAAGTATTTTCGGGTGGGAACATTTCGTAGGCTACCGAGATTTACTTCCTGGCCAATGCGCCGTACAATTTCTAAAGGATCCCGTATTTAATACGGCTCTTATCATTGCATACTATTGGACGACATTGGTAGTACTGTTTGTGTTGTATGGCGGTATTTATAAGACAGCATATGATATGCAACAAAAAAGCGAAGCCAAACAGCGGAAAATGCAATCAATGGTTGCATTAAGTGCCGGCGCAATGTCTGGAATGGCAGAACGAGCGGCGGGAATTGCAATTTCAAAAACACAGAGCACACTTCTCAGCCAAGATAAGCCAAAAATCACGAAAGCATCAATATTGATAAAACCTGGTCAAACTTCATCATTTGATGAAGCACCAGTAGATCTTGGCATGGGAGATTCATCTTCAACTCAAATAACATCTGTCAATAAAAAAAGTATCACCGTTATAAATACTACAGCGACAACTGATACTACCAAGCTGCCACAACTTTTAACTCAAGAAGGGGAAAAATCTGAGAGATCGAGTAGTCCAGCGTTTGATTCAGATGAAGAAAGTACTAGTCAGCCTCCAGTTTGTATTAAAAAGAAATCTTCGATCGTTGGCCTGGTTGCACAAAGCGGCTCTTTACAAGTCGTAATAGCTAGTAATAATAATCGTATCAATGGCAGAATACCGATAAATTCTGCTGAAACGAATAAATCACCAATTTTAGAACAGGGTTTTCAGGACAAAGCTAATGCTTCTGAAAGAATGTTTTGTGAAATCCTCACTAATAAGCCTACTCAACCCCAGTCTACTATTGTATGTTCTGATCTCAGTACCATTACATCTGCTTCATCAAGTATGAATGCGAGTTGTTTGACACATTCTGTACAGAGGCCACATAGTTTGCGTATAGATGTAGCAACTACATCACATGATGTCGTGTTGGGAATGGATGGTGCTGATCTGCGTTATATGGACGAAAGTTCCGTTGTTGTCCCCTCACCAACATGTGAGAGTCCTCCTTCCTCACTGCCTATGCTAACAGGAAATACATCACCCGTTAGTCTGACGCAAACCAATAATTATATCACGAACAGTGCTATCGTTAAAGTCAATACTGAAGTCATTGCAGCTGCAGATGACTCACTACATACCTCTGTTATCAAAAATCCAATGGTAAATGAAGTTAGTAATCGCATCAATACACCTAATACATCAACATGCCATAAATCTGCACTCTGTCAAACTGATAATACTCCAGCTATTGTAGCTGCTACTGTTCCAATCCGAAACATGAAACGAGCAAAGAAGTTTTCAAAATCAGAAAATGTCGAGAAGAGACGGTTTACAAGTACTATTGGAAAACGATTGCGTGTTAAAAGGAAGAAACGCGAAGATATTTTCGGAGCGATTGGACGCCAGAAGTCCAAATCTGAAAATCGAGCACGTAAAGCATTTCGTACGATTTCATTTATTTTAGGAGCGTTTGTTATATGCTGGACTCCATATCATGTTTTAGCGTTGGTTGAAGGATTTTGTGTAGATCCTCCGTGTACTAATGAATACTTGTACTTGTTTTCATATTTTTTGTGCTATGCAAATAGCCCGATTAATCCGTTTTGTTATGCGCTCGCAAATCAGCAATTTAAGAAAACATTTACTCGAATTCTAAAAGGCGATCTACATATGACCTAAATTTATTTAATCCAATATTAGAGGAGGCGATCAAAATGTTACACCAATATAGATCCCGTTATAAAATAAGATTAAACGGGGACCCCATTATATTGTGATACAGTATATTTAACGGAGAAACAAGTACATTTATGATTGCTTCAAATTATTAAGCATGTATAATATAAATAATATTTATACATAATAAGTAAAGGACAATAAATCATGTCTAGATATTCAGACAACCATCATGTGTTCATTTCTTCTATGTAAATTAATATTATCCAATTAAATTTGTAAATATAATATTAATTTTCAAATTTTTCTTCCACATCATTGTGTTTTTACAAATTTGTGTATATTAAACGTTCGAATAATGGGTAATGACAGTTTCTAAAGCTGAGCCCCATAAGATACTGTCTTTACTAATATAACGCTGATGTTTAAATAATTTTAAAAAATAACTGATAGTATTGATTGATACATTAATTTAAACTATGAGTAAAATTATTATTTTATGTCATAGTGTCAGTAAAACATCTGCAGTGCCCTGCACTTCACGTAGTATTAGTTGTTATTTAGTTATTAAAAGTAGTTATTTAGAATGTATAAATAAGAAATGTATGTGCTTCAGTAATAGATTTTCTGTCACTGGTACAATTATTGAAGAATCTGTTCAAACGAATGTGTGATTTTCTTCATTTTTCTGTGCTTCAAAATTGTTGAGACAGTACAAAAAATGTTGGAGTAAATACGCACTCTTAGTTTGAATGTTCTTTGCAGTTCTTAACAAGCCATATGAAAAACTTAAAATAAATTCTTTATTAGAAATATATCAACTGGTGTGGTGTAGGATATATAAACACACAAACATGGAGTAATGGAGATAGATCTTTTATTCCTAATATTATCAGACACTCAAGATGTATATACGACTATATTCATATAAATCTGTAGTTCAATATTTTTCATGATGAACTACTTATTAGTATAGGAATCATTAATATTTAATTTGGAATCAATTTTGGTTTTCTATGCACATTTAATATTCTTAAATATTTAAATAATGTGTAAAGAAATAATGTGTAAAGAAACAAATTAGAAAAACCGTTGTACAATCAATTCTGCAATAACCGCATTTCATTAATAAAGAATAATTTTAAAGCTTACTGCCTATATTCAAAATGATTTAACTTGTATAAATTGCATATTGCAATCATGCAATAAAAAATGTAGTATAATAAATAACGGCTATTTTGTTATCGTTCTGTTGAATTAGAATTCGTTGAAAATTAATATTGGCAAAAATGTCGTACGTAGAATAGGTGAGTATCAAATGAGATGGTATGGTCATATTGAAAGAATGTCCAATAAATGATGTGAGAATGAGAGGCTGTCCTCGAAATAAGTTGATAAATATGACACAAAAAAAAACCCGATGTAATAGCTGTTATACTGATGTCATCTTATTTTGTCAATTAGAATTGTATTAAGTAAAATACCTGCTACTTAATAAATTCCCAGAGTAATCGTGCAGTAGATATATATATAGGTGAATTGTAATTTATTGTACATTTTTATGAAATACTAAAGCGAGTACTTAAATATTGTCTCAAACCTACCCTTTCACCTTAATTAACCACCATTTTTTCCTAAAAACTATGCAATATATATGCAAATTTCGCATACGGTTTCAATATGGATCTGCCATATACCACCAATATTGTACTAACCATATTGAGCCAATATGTCAACCAATATTGGAATTATATTACTGTGCTACTGTGGATATAACTCTGAAACCAAGCAAAGCCAAATTCTGGAATTATAGTTGATCGACTATGTCTTGAATATCATTGGTCAAAAATATACTTTCTAGATTGGAACAACACCATTCTACTTAATATGCAGCCAAAAACCAGAATACAGTAAAATCAGGGCTACGTTCACCCTGATATCGCCAAATAATATGCAGACACATTTAATTGGTGAAGGTTTATGGTCAATTCACCAACGGTTGATTTTCTGATAATTAAATCATTTTGTGATCGCGCACCGTGTTGCATATGGTATAAAATATAAGTAGCTGTAATTTAGTAAATACATTTATTTCTCTGTTGACAAAGCTTTGATAGTGATTGTTTATTGGGGTAAGTGTATAGATTGGCTATATATGTTTTATTATTTTTTTAAGAACTGCGCATCATAAATATAATAGGTAGATAATAGTTGTACGTATCACTCAAGCCACAATAATAATTTTGTTTTATTGGTTTATTATAATTAATTTACATTTGATTTTTATGATTTAATTTAATAGCTAGTTTAATCTTACTATTAAAATAAAGCAGAATGCTACTGATACATCCATTAAAATCTCCTCAGGAAATTATTTTTTATTGAATAAATTCACTTTTTATTTAATCTAAAAAAATTAAGATAAAATTGGTAATAAAATATATGGAAATAAATTTATCTTAATTATTTACTGAAAGTTGTATATGTGAAGGTCAGTTAGTATTAATTAAAAGAAAAATTTTAATTGTTAATCAATTTTATGTAGGTAAATTAAAAGTGGAAAAATTAATTTGGCAAAATATTTCTTGGAAAATTATTCTGTATAATAATATTTTTGACGTAACTGATAATTAATATTATTTTCCTTTTCAGCCATAAAACGTTATTAAATAATTTTTTTATATATTTCAATATACAAATATGAAATCATTATTGTATCTAGAGATATTTATAATTTTGTTTAATTTGATAACTGCAATTAGTTTATTAGAAAATGTTAAAGTTCCTGAAGATGCACTTCTTACAACCGTAAGTATTTACATTATGTTTATTATTTTTTTTTTTAAATATGTAATTATATATTCCAGCCAGAAATTATCAAGAAATATGGATACCCAGTTGAGATTCATACTGTAATTACAGATGATGGATACATTTTAACACTCCAACGAATTCCTCACACCAAATACAAGTCTAATAACAAACCAGCAGTGTTATTAATGCATGGAATTTCAACCAATTGTGTCGATACAGTTATTGCTGGTCCTGGAAACTCAATAGGTCTAAGAATATATTAATAATCCTCATTTTTTAAATTTTTTTCTTTATATTTATTTTTTATATTGGATTTGTATAGCATTTTTTTTATCGGATTCTGGATACGATGTATGGTTAGGTAACACAAGAGGCACCACATATTCTCTTGAACATGTTTCGCTCACAGCAAACGATCACAAATACTGGAATTATTCGTCGCATGAAATTGGATACTATGATGCGCCAGCTATTATTGATTATATTCTAGAAATAACGCAACAAGAGAAGATTTTCTATATTGGCCATTCACGCGGCACCACTGCTTCATATATAATGTGTTCAGAAAGACCTGAATATAACGATAAGTTGAAGGCTGTGATTAGCTTGGCTCCAGTTTCATATTTGTCCCAAGTATCCAGTCCATTATTTCGATTTGCAACAAAATATGGCACACAATTTATAGTAAGATATTTTTTTTTGTATGAACCTGTTGCTATTTGTTTCATTATTATTATTATGTTTTTCAAAGTATTGTTTCATACAGTTCATTGTTCACTATTCTAATTCTAGTTCATTAATTATTTGTTTGCAGAAATATTTAGATTCATTCGGAATATTTAGAGTAAACATACGTCCTCGAATGTTCGCTCAACTTGGACAAATATTTTGTGCAGATAACTCACCAACACAACCTATATGTCCATTATTGTTTTTTTCAATTGCTGGAGTCGATTATAAATATTTCAATACCTCCCTAATTCCAACTGTATTTGGATATTATCCTGATGCAGCTGGAGTGAAAGATATAAATCATTTTGTTCAAATTATTAAATCAGGTAAATTAGAACATAAAATTGTATTATTATCCCGATAACAAATTGTATTTATATGCATATATTTATTTGTTTTAGGTTTCTTTAGACAATACGATTACGGTTATCAAAAGAATTTATTAGCTTATAACAGTGCCGTGCCTCCTAATTACAATTTAACTAGAATTACTGCTCCTGTTGCATTGTTTTACAGTGCCGACGATCTATTATCACCAGTTGCAGCAACGGAGAAATTGTATCGGGAATTGGGTAATCCAATCGATAAGATCTTACTACCCAAAGGCCTCACGCATTATTCATTAATTTTTGGGATGCACATGCGTGAAGTGTTCTATGAAAAAGTCTTAGATATATTGAAACGATATTAAATATTTTGAAATACATATCACTAAGCTATACTTGTAATATGAGAAAATTCCAAGTGATACATCAAAATTACATATTATGTATTAAACGATATTACGCTGAATATTAACAATTTTTTTTCAACCAAATGGGGGGGGGGGAAATCAATTTTTAATTAGTAATATTATTTTATGTATATATGTACTTTGTATATATTTTAATGTATCTTTTAATTATGTATTATTTCAACAGGACAATGGAAAAAATAATATTTGAAAACTAATAAATAATAGAGTATCTAATTATTATTAATTATTTCGTTATTAAGATTTAGTTATCACTATAATATTTTATCAATTGTGATACCAAATTTAGATATGCATATTGCCTTTTACCTTTATTATTCGTTGCTCCTGCCTTATCATCCCCTCCCTTATCTTCTCAGATATTATCTGGCTGCACTCACTCCACCTCCACTGAAAGCTAGCCTGAAATATCTGTTACTAAATAGCATAATATCTGAGATAATGATACTCGAGATAAGAAAAGAAAACGATAACAAAACGAATGGAAAGGGGAAATAATGTTCAAGTGAATCAAAATCCTTGTTAAATATTACCTTAAAGGTACTACTTGACAAGTACTGAAGCAAGCACATAAATTTAAAAAAAAAACTTATTTGACCGTAAAGTTAATTTATCCGACTACGTCTTTGTGTTT
Source organism: Nebria brevicollis (assembly GCA_944738965.1). NCBI lineage: Eukaryota > Metazoa > Arthropoda > Insecta > Coleoptera > Carabidae > Nebria > Nebria brevicollis. Next base: position 17,686,352 of record OX122898.1, on the reverse strand, counting down.
AATCAAACTATTTAAGTGTGAAATAACTAATCAGAATTTACTCTCTTGCATTTTATGCATTAATTAATAAAAACTATCTAACGGATTCTAATAATATAATTACTAGAGACTAATTCTATATTAGGTTGTATACTAAATATTTTTTCAAACTAACCAAACCTTATTGTAAAAATATAACCAAATATTTCAAATAAATACAATAGAATGAACTAGAGTGACTAGATATATAAGAGTGTGGACAATCGACGAGTAGTCCCTATCCAAAGCATAGAGCGCAGGTTCCCCGCTTGTGATTGGTCGCCGCCATCGTTTGTCTAAATGTTCAAATGAAATGCATTGCGTTATATGGAGTGCGCGGCTCATATTTTCTTATACTCTTTAAATCTAAAGGACCAGATAAGATAATTGCACCCCGTATTTTTTATGTTATTCCTGAATAAATTCTGCGTATTTTATTCCGCGACAGCATATGTCTATCTTTTATAGAAACATTTATACAAAAGTCGAAACATTTCGCGCTCAAATATTACGGTATAAACATAAATTTAAAATACACAGTTTGAATTAATAAATGTAATAAGCGTAATAAACAGTGTTTATTTTAAGAGATTCGCGAAATGTATAACACTAATAGACTTGCAAGTATACAGCACAAATAGTTATATTAGCCCGCGAAATGTTTGGAATTTAGTATAAATGTTTCTATAATAGATAGACCTATGCTGTCGCGGAATAAAATACGCATAATTTATTCAGGAATAACATAAAAAATACGGGGTGCTATTATCTTATCTGGTCCTTTAGATTTAAAGAGTATAAGAAAATATGAACATTTAGATAAACTATGGCGGCGCCAATCACAGGCTGGGAAGCTATTGTCCACACTCTTATATATCTAGTCACTCTAGAATGAACCAGATCTACCAATCTCCCACACAAAAATGATTATTCTTTAGCCGTACTGCCAGGATTTTGTGTTAGCGTTGATACTAGTGAGTTCAGGAAAGTTTTGGTAATGCAAATAAGTTAATTTATGTTTTTATTCTAATAGTAATTTTGCATTGCTAATAATCGTTTGTCATGAATGAATTATTACAGTTAAAGACTTTTTAAGAACGTAATCTCTAAAGAAAACGTTATTAAGAAAAAACAATTCTATATATAACTGCAATTCAATGTAAAAACATGATAATATTCTTTAGTCGTATGTTTCGGATTCCTGTTGTACGAGTTTAAATCGACGTGGTGATTTTACACTCATTGAACCATGACCTTCGAATGATAATCTTCCTTTCATTTGCAGGTATCTTTTTATGTATCTTGAAACCAATTGTTGAGGTCTTTGTTGCCATTCGTCAAGAACTTCTTTTGGAGCAAGAACCTGATAAAGATAAAAAAATTAAATTACTAATATTTCCGCACAAATTTACAAAATGATGATGGGTATTCAATCATTTTTAACAAGATAAATAACCTTCTTAGAAAACTTAATTAGCCAATGTAATTTTATATCACCTAAAATTAACTGCGTCTCAATATATACATTTATTTTTAACTTTAATAATTATTATTACCTGATCGCTTTTTAACCTATCCATCAGCGTGACACATATAACAGCGGATTTGATACCCGCATGATGAGTTAGAGCAGCAAAAGATAATGATTCCATTTCAATGTTCACTACTCCTTGTTTATGAATTTTCATTAAATATTCCATCTTATCCAATTCCGAAAAGTCACAGAATGCTCCATCCAAACGGCCTTGTCCTACAACGAAAGTTATTATATTTTGAACGAGTAGATAATTGCATTATTATCGCAAGTATCATTTAATATTTAATTTTTTGCGTAATAAATATGCTATATAAACTAAGAGTGTTTGATACACATTTTCTACTAAATATATTTTATAGCAGATATTAAATATCAAATTCCAATTCAATTTTATTTTTCTGTTAAATAACTGACACGGCATGATTATACGATAAATAAAAGGAGAACAAATTTCACTAGCCATTTTGTACAACAAAATTGTAAGTTTTGATGAAATATCAAAAAGAACATTCAAATTGTGATTCAGAAGGAAAAGAGAACTGTCATTTTGTTATCTCATTGTGAATTGTTCATTTGATCCGTCCACTAGTAAATAATTCGATTCAATTTTAATTCATATAAGTTTTTGGGAATATATACAACTATAATAAAACTAAATTGAAAGTTTACCTTCGTAGAAATCATATGTGCACATTGTTTTTCCGGTAACCGTGTCGAATAGATTATCTGGATCCGCTAAACCTTTCAATTCTCTCGCTAGTTTTCGATCTAGTTTTGCAGGTCTGCTCACAATTTTTCCCAAAACTGGCTATATAATAAAAAAAAAAATCATTAAATTAGATACTAGAATTATACTAAAAAATCAAGATATTATTTGGTAATTTTTTTATTAAATATATACTAAATATGTAGTATTAAAACAAATTTAGAAATTTCACTTAAATGCTCATATTTAGCGACGTAACTTTTTACGGTAAACATGCAGAGCGCTTTAATAAAATATTCTACGTGCTAATGCCTTTTTTATTTCAACTTAAAAATCAATCTCAGCATTATAATGGAAATAAACCTTTTGATCTTCTTTTGATCGATTTTAACTACATTAGAAATGGTGTCTGTGTATTTGTGTTTCCGTATGCCTTAACAGGTGATGGTAAAAAGTTAAGTGAAAATGGGACCGACGCAAAAAACACCTTCACTAAATCTGAATATTAGCCATATATCTATAATTTTGCCTAAATTTTCCCAAGTACTGTTTTTTGTTAACAATGTGTATTACATTTATTATCGACAGGATAGTATCAAAAATATATATCATATACAGGGTGTAACAGCGAAACGAGCTACCTCGAATAACTTCTATGTTATTAAAGATACAATAAAATAGTATAAGACAATCTTATGCAGGATCAAGGGGGACATCCAACTATGAAGGAAAATATTTTTTTAAACCAGTGGTTCTCAAGCAACAACACAAAGTTATGTTTTTTCAAATGAGATGCTATATATATTTTTTAAGCCCATTCGATAGAGTTTTTTTTTCTGAATTCCATTATGTATTCGTTTTATACCCTTACATACGTAAAATATTGAGAAAAATGCGATTGAAAGTTAAATAAATTTTATTTTTATAGTGATTTTACAGTAGGATATGAGCTTAAATACAACGAAACATAACTTAAATACATGAAATTCTTTGTTATTTACTTTATAACACTATTTATAAAGTAAATAACAAATAATTTAGGCCCGGTATTATAAAGAACAAAATAAATGTTAATTAGTTACTATGGAACTAAATTTACTTACACAGTTATAATTTTGCGTGTTATAAAAGAATCTTACAAGTAAATTAACTAATAGGAGATTTACCGACTATTTTAGTTCATCTATTCATCAATAGATAACTAATATATAAATATTGCAAATTTCGCATCGGTTATTACTATAATATTTTAAATAAAAACAAAACACGAAGCTGTCAAGTAATTGACAGAATAAATGTTACTAGCTAGAAATTCATGGGAGTAGTTTAACTGTGAGATTTACTAGCGAAGTAAATTTATTTTTCGTTTATAATACGGAAATCTATAGAGTAAAGTATATTACTTGGTTACCAAATCAAATCTACCGAGTATTTTAGTTATTTGACGTTTATAATACCGGGCATTAATGTATTTAATTTATGTTTCGTTGTATTTAAGCTCAATTTTTTTTCATAGCCTACTGAAAAATAGCTATAAAAATAGAATTTCTTTAACTTTCAATCGTATTTTTCTCAATGTTTTACTTATGTAAGGGTATAAAACGAATACATGGTAGGATTTAGAAAAAAATACTCTATCCAATGAACCTAAAAAATATATAGCATCTCATTTGAAAAAACATAACTTTGTGTTGTTGCTTGAGAACCACTGGTTTAAAAAAATATTTTCATTCATAGTTGGATGTCCCTCTTGGTCCTGCATAAGATTGTCTTATATTATTTTATTGTATCTTTAATAATATAGAAGTTATTCGAGGTAGCTCGTTTCGCTGTTACAACCCTGTATTTCATATCTTGATAAAATGATTCATTATTATGGTTCTAATTTGGTTTAATAATATTATAATGGAAATCATACATTAAGGAGTATTATACGTCTAGATCACACGAAAAATTGAAAAAAAAATCATTTTACCGATTATCAAAGTATTAATTATTGGTAACTGAAATCCGAAGGAAATTTTTATTCGTGTGCTTTATTTTCAGAGACTTGCCGCAGTGATTCGAGCACGCTCCTCTCCCAACAGATTCATTTGGGATTCTATACCAGTATATCATGGGTGTAAGTACGCCATCGAGTAGCTGTGTTTGTATTTTAGTTTGTTATTATTATCTAATTTGTACAAAAACATATCAAATCAATATAACTCAAATCACTTTCAAACACTATAACAATATTTTACTATTTTTTATTTAAATAATCAAATAATTACATACCAGTTCCAGAGCATTGTGCATCATGCCGTCAACAGCTTCATCCGATATAACAACACTTCCACCTTCCAAACCAATGCCACCGCACGTTCCAATTCGAAAGAACACAGGGTCCCGAACTCGAGCATGGTACATAAGTTTTATTATCTCATGTAATAAGATACTGACTGATGGAATTCCCATGCCATGCTAAAACAATAATTTTACGTATAAGTAAATATAAAAGAGTAAACTAGTGATTATTCCCCATATAAATTATTATAATATTGTATCTGTCGTAGACAATAGTTATAAATCCTTTACAACTTACTGATCGTCAGTATAAAAATCAGAATCAAATATTTCTGGTCGATAGCATAAAATAGTAAATGAGTTTAACTGCCACAATTGGCAAATTGGTTTAGTTAGCAATACAGGGTGTAACAGCGAAACGAGCTACCTCGAATAACTTCTATATTATTAAAGATACAATAAAATAGTATAAGACAATCTTATGCAGGACCAAGGGGGACATCCAACTATGAAGGAAAATATTTTTTTAAACCAGTGGTTCTCAAGCAACAACACAAAGTTATGTTTTTTCAAATGAGATGCTATATATTTTTTAAGTTCATTGGATAGGGTATTTTTTTCTAAATCCTACCATGTATTTGTTTTATACCCTTATATAAGTAAAATATTGAGAAAAATACGATTGAAAGTTAAAGAAATTCTATTTTTTGAGCTATTTTTCAGTAGGCTATGAAAAAAATTGAGCTTAAATACAACGCAACATAAATTAAATACATTAAATTATTTGTTATTTACTTTATAAATAGTGTTATAAAGTAAATAACAAAGAATTTCATGTATTTAATTTATGTTTCGTTGTATTTAAGCTCATAGCCTACTGTAAAATCACAATAAAAATAAAATTTATTTAACTTTCAATCGCATTTTTCTCAATATTTTACTTATGTAAGAGTATAAAACGAATACATATTGGAATTCAGAAAAAAAAAATCTATCGAATGGGTTTTAGAAATATATAGCATCTCATTTGAAAAAACATAACTTTGTGTTGTTGCTTGAGAACCACTGGTTTAAAAAAATATTTTTCTTCATAGTTGGATGTCCCCCTTGGTACTGCATAAGATTGTTTTATACTATTTTATTGTATCTTTAATAACATAGAAGTTATTCGAGGTAGCTCGTTTCGCTGTTACACCCTGTATATTTTTGATTTTGTATTAAATCTCTTTCTCGAATTGAAATAATAATATTACACATATTAGATGACTCACTTTGAATTGACGGCATATCCACTACAATAATCCTACTAAAATTTGCATGCCTGCCTTTTTGTACGTCTCCTGTTTTTATTATAGTTTTGGACATATGTTTTCTCATTTAAATATTAATGTTTGAAGTAGTCAATTATGCGTTAAGGAATGGATGTTTGTATTTTTATTTGCAACAACTATTTAATAACTCGTTTATCATAAGTAAGATAAAATATTTTAGAATGCCCTATAATAATTTTCGTGTGTAATAATTCCTTTTATTCATTGTTAATTTTATTTTAAACTTCCACTACGTTTACGATTTGATGAATATGTAATTAAGAATATTGATAGATCATTGTTAGTCCTTTTAGTTTGTAAAAAGGGTCACTTCTCTTAGTGAATTGAACTTTGGTAGTTCATCCGCCAAGAAATCGGTCAAATTTGATTCGAGGCTTTTTGATGGCTGTAGCGCAGATTGCCTGCTATGTGATGTGTACAAAGACTATGTTTTGAGCGGTGTCTATCAAAAAGCCCGGAGTGCATCCAACCCAACGATTATTCAATTTGTTAGGCCTGGCAAGCTCTGGAACGTGAAGGGTTTCCAGATTCCCTCAATATTACAGCCCTGTGACAAGGATACTTTAATTAATCGATTAAAAATGTAATTGTTACATTTTAATTATAACTAAATTTAATTCAATTAAACAGAATAATTGCAGGTCGCTACTAAGTAGTTTAGTTGAAGACTGCAATTACATTTCGTTACAATTAATTACAACTTAAACCGATATAATACTCAAAAATTAGATTTGTCAACCGTTTCTTCAAGCAATGTATTTATTTCTTTGATAATATGAATGCGTGATACATAAATGAACAATATTTTTTAGATTAAACTAATATCTGTACATTGACAAATGAAAAACACACAACGTGCAAAATATAATATTTTATAGACTTCCAGTATTTTTGTATCGGCAATGAACAATCTATTGAAAGCCATTATTTGTTTTCAGCATCGTCGAGGTTGCACTCTTATATCACCCACGTCTACTTCTACATTTTGCGTTGAGATCTTTAACCCCCGGTCAATATAATTCCGCTTTTTTTGCTTTCGCAGTTTTAAATTCATCAAGTGCATTGTGTAATTTTACATAAAAAAAAATGTCTGTGATAGACGAAGAAGGATATAGTACTTAAATCATGGATGATTTTGCAAGTACTTGCCGAAAGATTCTACAGCAAAATATGTTGCTTTATGTATGATATGCTTTCCTCAAAATACAAAAGTAAAGGAATATAATAATTGTACATTTAACTTCCTAAACCATTTAGAAAGAAGAAAAGGTAATAAATGAAAATAATAGCGTAAGAAAAGCACTGAAAAATTAGCAATCGAAGGAGAAGAATATTACACAGGAACAATTTGATGATAACATCGTAAAATATTTCATCCACTCTATGATTCCGTTAAGGACTGTCGAAGATCCATATTTTTAATAATTTTTACATATACAAATATAACGAATATAGACTTCAAGCTTATAAGCCGAAGCTTAGGACGTCGCCGCATGTATAATAGCAGTATATTATTAAAAATAATATCAGTAATATAAAATGTAAACACATAAGTTCACAACCATGCACACAATATAGATTTATATTATTAATATATATTTATAAAAATACTCACACTGACAGACAGTACTGGTCCCACTTTGTACATGGAATATCTGTAGGAATATTGGCTGATGTCTTGTAAAGTGGTACCAGTAGGAAGTTTATGGCCAATTTCTGCCATTATATAATTTGCAAATTGTTCCACTCGTTTCGGCGTGCCACCCATACACACAAACTATATAAATAAAGAGAAATAGTGAATTCATAAAACATTCGCTAACATCAGACTGAAGATTCAATCACTATTGATTGAATGAAAAATATTCAAATGCGCGATTATTTTTGAATTCAAATCTAGTCTTGAACTTGTCAGTTCACAATTCAAGCTAGTTAAAAATCTCTGTATTTTTAATTTCATTATTATTAATTTACTTGTTTCAACGATGTCTAGTTGAAATTATTGTCTGTTTTTGTATTAATATATAATTTTCTATTTATGGTTTTCTGTTTTACTTATACAGAACCGTATTAGGAAATGTATAATATTAGTAACCAAATTACTACGATATTTGTGAATAGATTACATTTGTTTAAAAAACTCATTACTCGGTGATTACTGACAATGAAATATGATCGTATAATTACCTTAATATCTCCGAACATTTCTACTAGATCATGTGAACCACTCCCGAGAGCCAAATGATATAGTATATCCTGATCCATAAGTTCGATGTTTGGATTGCGAAGTTTGATAGAGCCATCGGGATAGCTGCGCAAGAAATGAAAAGAATACAAATGTGTTATAATTATTTAAATCTTTAACGAAATTTATCATTAGCCTAGTATGCAGTATACCCTCATTTTATTTACTACTGCAACACAAAATTAAACATATAACAAATAAGGAGATAATTTGTAAAATATCTAGTTGTCGGTAATAAACATAAAATATATTATTATTTGAAGTATGAAGAAAGTTTCAGAGTAAAATCTCCAAAATTCTGCTGGCGATGTAAAATTATCTTTTTTTTTGTTAATTTTTAATAACGTTCCAAACCTAACTTAATCTAAATCTTTCCTCGAAATCACATCATATCGTAATCTCGTCATATTTCAACTATACAGCCAATACACAAAATCACACAAATAATTTTACATTATACATGACATGGACTGGGCGCAGTTCCACAAAGCAGCGGTGGGTTGTATCGACCAAGGGACGGTAAACTCATCGCCTCATCCCACTACCTCTACGCAGCTGCTGAATGGACATGGGTGTTTCAGGGCCTACCAATTTCGATTCGGGCTGGACGACGACGCGTCGTGCCCCAAATGCAGACCTGGAGAGATGCTCGCTTCCAAGACCACCTGTAACGCGGTGTCACACCATCATCAAGCAACCCAGAAGTGTAGTGAAGGAGCGAAGAGGTCCACAGACATAGAGGAGTAGGGCGCACAGCGAAACAGCTAAACAACCAGTCCGCCCCCCGCTAAGTAATGCATAAAGGCGGTCCCGAAAGGTGTTGGGAAACACGGGAGGTGGGTTTTGTGGGTTAAAATCCCACACGCTACGGAGCACAGGAGAAGATTTCCCCTTCCCTCGTAAAAACAACATACACACATACATACATTAATTATTATAGAAATTATACTAATTATTATATATATTTATATAACACTAATTGAGCCTAAAATATAATTGTGGATTTTTTAAATAATTTCAGTCAATGCAGGCTACAGTTTTTGCTCATACAATCTTACCGCCAACCGTAAAGTTGTTAGTAAGCTGAGTTATATTTGTTAAAAATCTATGTATTAGTTCCGCCAATTTCTTTCATGAAGCACTAAAATATTCTAATTCTGCAATAAATGTAAATATTAACTACAGTTCTGCCAAAAACAGCAGCATTGTAAAAAATGGGGCGGTACAAATGATGACAAGTTAGCATAGAAAGGCACGCATATAATCTTAATTCTGAAACAGTAGGCTCTTTTGCGCGCATGCCGTACGCACTTGAAAATGTGTGCGCGTCAACCGTTCGTGCGCGCAAAAAAGTCAGTATGCGCTGATGTGGAAAAACTGTCAATATTATTGGATTAAATAAAGATTTAATGTTCAAATAAAAATGTTGTTAATAGCATTTTTATTTGGTGTGACATTGACTTTTAACACAAGATAACACTAATCAAATTCTCATTACAAATATTAATTCATTTGTAAATATAAAGTTAAAATATTAATTTCTTATAATCCTCAAATATTTGAGCCCAACCTTGACGATTTGTAAAGATTAGATTTCTGTAACGATTATTTCGCAACTACACCGCGTTATGTTTTATTCTCAATTGTGCCATCAAACATCTCTTCTCTTTAGAGTTAATAATCAGGACTAATATAGTTTTATGAGCTGTAATTATAACAATTCTCAATGACGAAAATGGCACTATCATCATTTCCTATTATTATGTTCAAAGACACATACGTAATTAAGTAAATGTCGAGCAAAATTTTGAAACATGTTCTTACGCATATTAGATAAAAAGAAGTATGCGACAATACAATAATATGTATGGGATTCTAATCGCTATACAGAATGTACCATAACTTGAGGTACATATTGTAATGGTACCCTAAAAATAAGGGTGGTTTACGCAAGAAGAACATTTTTAGTACCATTTATTTTAAATAAAGAAATAATTTATTCGACAAAATTGAAAAAATTATAGATGAGGCCAGCTACTAATAAAAACACACAAACATATATCAAATTACGCCTATCGCATTTAAATCGGGTGGCATAAATTTATTTACATGCATACTCATCATCTTTCACATTCAAATTCGCCATTCATATCTATCCTATAAAAATTCGGCTTATATGTTATTTTCTGCTTGCTCAAAACTTCTCTTTCGCGCGTTTCAATCGTTTTCATATGTATCCAAGGACTCACTCCGCTCACCTCACGTATATTTTCTGCATAAACTTTTTATTTGACATTCTTCATACCACCTCATTTATCACTTACATGCTCGACGAACTCTTTTCAAATATTGATCTTCTACTATGCACGTATTTCGCTTTCAATTTCTTTTCGATTCAGCACAAATTCCTCCATGATATTTTCTAATCGACAGCAGTTACGCGGATTTTATGCTCTCATACACAGAGCTCTAATTGCAATAAAATTGCCTACAGCTTACACACATACACATAGACACATACATACAAACATACATTCACACACACATACGCACAGTGTATTTCTCTTGTTTTATTCAAATTTAGCAAATTTGTTTCATTACACGCTGTGCATTTCCGCTTACTCAAAACGGTCATTCATTCAATTAAAAATAAATAAATAAATAATAAATAAAAATCCAGTTATTCCGACAATATTTTACTTTGAATGCCAGTGTTATGTCAGAACAGGGTTACTACCCTAACTCCACTGTCATTGATCGTCGCCGCAATAGCCCGCCATGTTCCATAGTGTACACAAACAAAAATATAATGTCCAATTTAATAGAAACAGAAAAGTATCGATCGTATACCATATAGAAGCAAATTATTGGTGTTGAAGAATATAAACAATTTTGTGTAAAACTTACTCATCAAGTTCTTCATCTGAATGAGACATGATTTTATTAATTTGCTATTGATAGGCACTTATTTATATTCGATAGTATGTATATATGTACAAGATGATATTTTCGTAGAACAATATTTTAAAATGTTTATCGAGCTTGACCTGTAGGTCTCAATCTATGTACGTAACACACGCTCGCGTAATTCCAACTATTTTATTATGGGCAGGCTTTGGCAAATGAAAATCAGCATTAATGCGCATGCGTGTTTCACTTTATTGATGGTATCTTCGTATATTTTGCGCACAAAACGATTGTGTTATGCGCTGGAATTTGCCAATTTGGTACTTTTGAATTGTGGATCAAATTGGTTTTATAGAAATACTAATGCAGAAACAAGTTATGCCTGTTCATATATATACAGTTCGGTTGGCTACTAATTTGTCTATTTAATTCCATTTGAAAATATATTTTATTGTATTTCGTTGATCGTAAAAATAATGAAAGTGTATTTACACTTTTTATATATATTCAACAATTTTGAATTAATTCTGAACTTATGGCTTTAATTTTATTTCTTTAGTTAATGTCACTTGCTGACAGGGAGATAATTTACCTAGAGACTTGTGAATTGTAATTTAAAGATAATGAATTACTTGATCGTATAAAGATTCTTCATCATAAAATACACTGCTATAAAACGCAACACTTTGGTGTTCATCCCCTAAGGAAAAGCACATTTTGAAATAAATTAATATTTTATTTAAATTATCAAATAACATATTTTAATTAATATAAAGTCAAAATGTATAAAAAATTTATATCATTCTCTAATCTATATAACTAAATAAACCGAAAGTTATTTATTTTCGATATATTTATGTTTACCGATCGTCCAATCTGTCATTTTGGCATTGCCATTCGCAGAAGTTTTATATATGTTAAATCTTGAAATAATAAATCTATTTATTTTGTGTGTTTTATCTCATAAATTGAATTAATTTACGTGCAAATCCTGATAGTCTGATTGCTGGTGATATATTTTAGAAGTGACACATCTATTTATATATTAAATATAATATATTAAATCTAATAATAAGAATTGAAATTTAATTTAATTTGGCAATATTGCAATAACATAAAAAAGGGTAAATTCAAAATAATTAAAAACATATGTATGTCGATGTCAGAATCGTGCGATCAGTAAACATGAATTTATCAAAAATAAATAGTTTTAAGTATATTTATTTAAATTGATAACGAATTTGTGTTTTATTTATTATTCTTTTATGTTCCATTATATTTGCCTATAGGTATTTTGACTCATTTATTAAATATTAATAAGTTTTAAAAAATGTGTTACTAAACACATACTCCGAAAAAGAAAACTTTAAGCAGATACTAAACAAGATGTTACTAAAAAATTTTAAGCGGGTTAAATTTACACTACTAGGACCACATAATCATATTTTGTATCCATAATTTTTCTGCGAATTAATGGTTTATATTACTATAATCCATTTAATTATACGTTGTCGCAGATAGACTTTGAGCTACAATGAACAGATTTAATTTATTCTAGTTCAATAACAGTAACATCAAATTAATGTAAGGTTATTAAATATATTTCACGGTGATACGTTTTTAGTTTTGAAAAAATGTCAAGGTCCAAATATAATGAAATGAATTGTAGTACATCTAGGTAGTTTTAATTGGGAGCGCAAAGTATCTAATACAATGAAAAAGTTATACCTTGGAAATAAGCCGAATCGGAAACAGGTATAATAAACAAAATGCATACTTGGAATTATTTATATTAGCAATGGATTTTATTATCTTATGGAAAAAACACATACTCGGAAATATACGTCATCGAAAAACATCATAAATGGTTACAAACAGTCGTAATATCTGCAATGTCTTACATTGAACGCATTGAACTTTCTTATACGCATTTTATTTAGGTACATATTATTATTATTTTATTTTTTTTTGCTAACCTTTGAAACACTTTTAACTTTCTTGTATTTTCTTTGTTTTGTGTTGTTTTTATTTGTTCGTTTAGGTTTATTAGCACACAAAACAAAGAAAATACAAAATGCAAAAATACAACGAAATCAAACAAACGCAGTATAATTTATTTCCCTGCGCATGTGCAGACACCATTCATGCACAGAAAATAAAATGAATTTTCAATTTGAAAACATAGCTTAATTAAAGACATTCGCAATTGCACACACACAATATCATGAAGTTTATTCTATTGCATCTAACGAATTAATTTTTTTCATTAATTAAGCGACAAATACATGTGTAATGTCTCAAAATAAATGCGTCGCCGATTCTCGCCATAAGAATAACATGTTCCTCGTTTTCGCTTCCCGCGCCGTTTGTGACGTGCCAACTTTTTTTTGCCGATGATAATTAATAGCGATAAAAGTTTAACTTTTGGTTCATACAACCTTAACAGTGTACCTTTTTGTAAAGCACCCAATGAAATATTCAATCTTCCATATTTTTAACAGATAACACTAATGTTTCTGACTGTTTTCTTATAAGTACGGTTATAACCTTCTGTATATATCAAAATGAAATTTATTATAATATTCACTATTTTAACTCTAATCGGTGTGTATGCTGGTAACAAATACTCGAAAGAAAAAAATCTACCAACTAGTACTGCTTCTTCGTTGCGAACTTTAGAAAAACCATTTCGAATGGCAAAATTAAATTTGCTTTGGACAAAAGCACAACTCGTAAGTACCAAATCTCTATCAACATTTGTTTGATTAATAACACAAAGCGATTTCGTTGTAGAGGGTAACTGAAGTCAAGTTAAAATCGCTATTTGGCGAGCTTAAAATACACGATAAAGAGGAAATAACGTGGAAGAAAATCCGAGCCGACGGAGGTGACAAAGAAGGATTAAAAGAAGCTGAATTACGTAAAAAACTCATTGGGATAATGAGCACTTATGATCTATTGGAACATTTCGAAACTGTCCAAGATCCAAAGAAGCACAAACCACATAAAGCTTTTAACGATGCTTCCGAGGAACATATCAATAAAAGTCTCTTTAAAGATAAAAAGTTAAATAAACTTTGGGTCAAGGCAGAACAGGCTGGATTTACTTCACAAGAATTACAAGCGTTGAAAGAAGAATTTGGACATCACCAGGATAAAATCGATCAATATTTTTCGATTTTAACCGATGTGGAACAAGGTCCTAAAGATCAACATGAGAGTAAGTTGAGAATTCTAATAAAACGTTTATTTTTGCATACCAAAATGTTTTATACTTACCATAGAGAATTCTACATACATATGCATACGATTTGAATCACTTTTAATAATTAATCGTAAAATTAAATTATTTATATTTTACATAACATAATAAATAAATCAGGACTTATATAATAACATATGCACACATTTAAATCGAATAAAATATGTTACAGAATAAGATAACAAAATTATGATACAAATTATTTTTAGACACTTTAGATGAGAGTTTAAATCGGTTCAATACATTAGACACAGGAGAAGAAACACCCGGTAAAGAATACATTCATAAAGCAAACGTACTGCGCGACAAACACCGTGACTTACGCGACGATTACGATCGATTGTACCGGCTTTCCGTGCGAGGACCCAATAGTAAAGAATTTGTTGAGCCGAAAGTGCAAGGGTTATGGCGGATTGCCATCGAGACAAACTTCACGCCCGATGAACTGGAATCATTACGAGTCGAGCTCTTGCACTACGAGAATAGGCTCTTAAAGTTACGTCACATGCAGGCTGAATCTGTTCTCAATGCTGAAAAATCGGAAGAGAAACAAAAAATTACAGGGGATAAATCACATGGGGCGTTGCATTTGGAGGAAAGTATTAAAAAACAAGCGAGAAAAATCGAGAAATTACACATAGATCTGGAAAGTAGGATTATGCAACGGCATGTTGAATTGTAATTTAAATATTTTCTATTTTATTCAATGTTGTAGTTTTGTTGTTTTTTATCAACTAATATACCAAACATAATTTTAAATTATATATTTTTGTATATATAGCACTCAATAAGGAAATTATGCTATACGCTTGAATTTTATAAAATCCATATGGTGTAATATGTATATTCTTCTGTAAATTTACCTTAATAAATTACTTGAATCTGAGTCTCAAAAGTATAATGGTATATTTATTCAATTTTATAAGTTAATAAATGTTCGAATTAGTTTATTATATACCAAATTGCTCACTTTTTAAGTATGTTTCACATTAAAGAAGTAAATATCTAATTGCATTACCAACTTTATCGGTAAATTAATGGAAGCCTCCCTTTTGAACTTAATAAACTTATATTTATTGAAAAATTGATTAAACTAATATTTGTTTTATCTACTTAACGGGCAATTTTTTCTTAAGCTTTGCAAGTTGTATATTGTAGAGACATCAACCGATGGCTACTTGCAATGATGTATAACATAATATTTTGATGAAGCGGTACTGGATTGGATTATAGTATGGGAAAATATTATGATTGTCAATAATAGAGAAATAAATTATAAAATAATTAAACACGAAGTACGGTTTTACAGTGCATAAAGATATATTTTAAGTCTTCATGTACAAGCAATATTACATAATCCGTATAATAATTATATCCCTACAAGTAAATGTGGGAAACAGCGATACCCACCAAGTGTGCTAAGATTCGCTTTATCTATCGAATTCTGCGCTCCCCAACAGAGCGTACATACAAATATCAAAAATCATACATACACACACATATAAATAAATAAATATATATATATATATATATATATATATATATATATATATATATATATATATATATATATATATAAATATTTTATATATATATATATATATATATATATATATATATATATATATATATATATATTTATTTATTTATATATGTGTGTGTGTATATATACATATTATGTAAATTATTATTTATATATAATATTAATAAACATAGTATGTATATTTCTTATATAAAACTCAATAGTATAAACGAATATTATAAACTTTCTTATCGCCAATTCCCCTGCTCCAACAAACTAGGTTAGGTAAATTAGTAGTACAACGTTCCAGCAAAGGGCTCCACTATAGCATAAAACGTTGCATTACATCACAATCTCAATTCCACTACGAGTTTCTCATATTTTTTTTTAAATTTATCATTTATTTTATTATAATATGTATATATAATATAAGGTATATGTATTTTTAATATTTATATATATAAACGGGCGTACCGACGTTTTTCCTAAACAGAAAAGCGATTTGCGATTGTTATCAGTCCGATAGACTAAACATTACCTTATTATATTTATAAATAAACCACATTATAGTAGTAAGGGTTGTTTTGTATATAAACTATGAAGCAGTTTAACAAAAGGAGGACGAGACATGCGGTATCGAATCTATCAGTTTGTTTGTTTGTTTGAGTTTAAAGACAGTTTTGTGTTTGTTGCGCTAAACAAATCAATTTTCTTTTTTTTTTTTTTATTATTTTCTTTTTTTCTGAGGTTATTATATGCACGTATATAGAGAATATCTAATAAGTAAACCAAATTCTACACCGGTGAAGATTTTACTCATTTTATCTAAAACTACTGCAAAACATTTTGTATCCGAAACATCACAAAGATCAAAAGCTAGTTTTTGCATAGTAAATGGACATTTTGATATTTAAAAAATAAAAGATTACTCATCGATAGATAGATAGCGGCATTTATTGACTCCACTTTGCAGTCCAGCCCTATAAATTATAATAATTGTATTCGATTAAACATCATTATTTACATATCAATATTGATTTCATATTTAAATCAAACAACGGTCTAACACGTCATGACACATTTACGTACATTTGAGATCAATGATATTTAGATAATTATCCTTTGTGCATAAATTAATTCTGAAGTACACAGCAAAGGATTCTAATATTTATTTGTTCACTCTAAGATCAGATCATTATTAACTTTGTATTTTAAACTTGAGACATTTTTTATATATATTAAATAATGATATTTGTTTCATTCTAAAGACTTTATCTCAATTCGTTAGTAAACGTATAGTGGTGTCATTGCATATTATTCCCTTGTTGACTTTAATTTATATCCTAGAATTTCAAATAAAGAACTGAACTTACATGTTTGTCTTGTATATCATTAACGCCCATTCGACCACCGTCCCACTGCTGCATTTCACCGATCTTCATTGGATCAGCTGCAACTGCAGCAGCGGCGGCGGCAGTCTGAATAAGGTCTTGAGCGGTGACAGGGCCACCGTACTGTTGCTGTAAATTGAGCTGAGGAGGCCCACCTGGCGGCATCAGAGCCATGGTAGCCACCGTTCCGTTTTGGAACACATGTTGATTGCTATCCATCTGATTACCACCGTGCTATATAAATAATTTATCATTAGTAATATATTTTTAACTTGTACAAAACTTGTCCGACATAAAATATACATATATTATATTATCTCCTAAATGCATATATATATATTTATCTCTATTAAATTGGCCATCATTACATAAAGTATATTGTGTTATGTAACTTACAATAAATCAAATATAGTTCTAGTAATGTGAAAATGGGTGCAAGGAACTTCTTACCTGACCATAGGTATCCATCATGTGTGCAATTTCATCCCCAGCCGGTAAGCGGAATGAAGATCTAAAAAACTGTTGTTGTTGTTGTTGCTGTTGTGGCTGTCTATCCATATTAGGGCCCAAACAACTTGAATTCCACGATCCCATCGCAATTTTGGACTCATTGCCCAGAATCCAATTCATATCCGTCGTATCGGCGGATGTAGGAACATTGCTATTTTGAATTTTCCATGCTCGCTCAATACCAATAGGTTGCGGCATTTTGCGATCCTCCAGTTTATGATGTCCATCTCCAGCAGGTCCTAGATTATGACCTGCAGGCGAATTGGGCGACATCGCCGGCGAGTTATTCACCGCATTCATAACTCCGTTTTCGAGAAGATCCATGGGAGGATGAGATAGGTTTAATCCACGTAGATGACCAATATTACTCATCTGTACCATGATATCAGGTTGCTGCTGATGATAACCGGAAGGTGGTCCCATGTACTGCCAGCGGTTCTGACCGGAGTTAGTGTTATTTCGGTTTGGAGGATTGTGGTAAGTGCCCATTGATGATTTGATTGGATATGGTACATTGTTGTTGCCCATGACAGGATTTGGGGCTGAACCTTGCGACATCGCATTGGTATGGTGATAATTTGCGGCATTAAACATTGTAACTGGCTGAGGATTTTGTTTATTTTGAATATTGTGTAAAGAAAAATCAGGTGCGCGAGGATTTAATCGAGACATAGATACAGTCGCGTTGTTGTTCATTTGTTGTTGCTGCGATTGTGAAAAATTCATGTGATGTTGCTGCACTTGTTGGTGAAAAATCATATTATGCTGTTGTTTATTCTCCCCAGGGACCATTTTCAATAAATTTGCAGAAGATTCTGGAGTGAAACTCGAGGAAGAAACCGATTTATACAAATTAGAATTATCGGTTTGGCCACTGGATCTAACAGGCATCTCTGACGGATAGACCTGGCCTCGATTTACGTAATGATTCGACCCTAAGTCTAGAGGACTGGTTTGAGCCAGCTCAAGACCAGGCCGGGATACGGGCCTATTTAGATTAATCCCACTCAATGCAGGCATAGGCTTTGACTGATCAGGAAAGTTGTGGTATCCCGTTCCAGGAGCCAACGCCGGCATAGTTGGAGGCGTAGTGCTACTACTACTGGTCTTTGACGACACTGGAGAGCAAACAGCTGTTCCACGGTATCCCGGTGCTTTAGAAGCATCCGCCTGCGGCGGGGGGTCATTATCGATAAACTTAGGTGGTTGGATTCCTGATTGTGTTTGTTGCATCCCTCCTCCGGTCACGGCAGCAAAATTAATTGTTTTGTCATTCTCACGGCCCCACATCGATTGCTGAGTGACTTTTGTGAAAGAATCATTAAACAAAGAATATTCTTGAGGTGTGTTGCTTGACATCACACTTGTTGGCATTACATTTGCATGATTATCTCGGTCGGTGTGCACTTGCGTTGCATTTGATTGAATCGCAGCAGTAGAGATTGCGGGTGCTGAGTTGATGGTGGGATTTAGTGATTCAGAAACTGATGATTGGGCAGTGTGACTGGAAAATGGTGCTTTGCCAGGAGTTTGGTATTGAGGGATGCTTGGTGGTGCGGAAGCTGTCGGCAGTGGTCGGTGATGCTTCGGAGACGAGATTCCGGGGTTTATTGTCACTGATTGCTGTACAATGGATGCTTGAGGTGACGTAGGAGCGGTCACTGATGCGTGTGGTATCGATAAAGTCTAAGCACAAAAGATGGATAAATTTTAATATATTGGATATATAATATATATATATAAGTACTCTTGGAATATTTACACAAATTAAACAAATATAATAAAATACAAAAATAGAAAAGGGTATTGAAAATATCTATTAAAATGAATTGATATAGATTTACTAACCTGCTGAGTATTTCTCGGTTTGTTGTTGGCCGAACTAAGGGGCGGTTGATGTGAGTTCGTAGAGATGGACATAGAAGGTTGTTGTGTCGAAATCATCGAATTATTATCGGTGAGTTTAGCGGCAAATGTCTGCGTCATAACCAGTGCAGGCGCGTTCGATGTAACTACTTTTGTGGCGTTAGTACTACCGCGACCAGATGTCATGATTGCTGTGGTATAAGACATCGTGTTCTTGGTGTTGGCAGCCAATTGCGCTGCAACCCGTTTCTCTGCAGCAGCAACAAGTCGAGGTGCAGTACCGCGCGTAACTGATGGTGAGTATGTCGTAGTCATCTTGATTGACGATCGAACAGTAGACGAAATCACTACTGCTTTGATTTGACTGGTTGACGCAATGGCGTGACTTACGCTTACCACTTTAATGTTCTTTTTAGTAGATAACTAAAAGAAAATATACACATGTCTGAGTAAAACAGGTTGCATGACATCTTCTCTCGTAGAAAACATCGCATTTTATTTATATCTGGATGTGATGTGAATCACATAAAACACTGCCCTATGTCATATAAAGCTCTAAAATAAAATCATGCATTTTGAAATAAAATATTTGTACTTACAGCTGCATTGGTTTTGTCCCACAGAGATGAAGTGACTACAGTTTTCGTAGTTTTCGGCAACATTTGCAAGATATCCACGTCAGGATCTTTAATCAAAGCGCCGATTAAACTATGGGCTTGTTTTGTAGCTTCCGCCGATCCCTTGATAGTGATAATTCGCTCCCCTTGGCCCTTGCTTTGTTTCTCTACTTCAATATGCGCCCCAGTCGCACCTCGAATCGCGTTTATGTTACTACCACCTCGGCCGATTACTCGAGAAATTGCGTTCAATGGTACTGACACTTTTTTAGTGCCAGTCTCCGCGGATGAGACCGTTTGAACTGAAGACTTTCGCACTACTTCTTTCCAACCTTCTTCACGTTTTCCCAATTGCTTCGGACTAGTTGACGAATTTAATTTCACACTTATGACGTCATTTTCGTAATGGCTATTCAAAGGAAACCTTATCTTTTATATTTTTGCTGTACATATGTTGCTTTTTTTACAAGTAAAATATTACCGAAAATGATGTGAGAATAAGTAGATAAATATAAATGAATTGCATGATGTATGCATGTAGAATGAGTAAAAATCGACTCCATAACTAAATTTTATAAAACTTACATATTAAACGACTTTTTCCCTTTGGCAGATACATAGGTTTCATTTCCAGTCGCTTCAAATTCATCTCGTTCCGCTGGGTGCCTAGATGATTCAAATACTAAAAGTCCTTTACGATTTGGTTGAGAAACAACTCCTCTACTTGGTTTAACGACCGGTTCTACATGTTGATTGGATGATGTTGTAGGTTCCACGGATATGCCTCGCCTATAAAACAATAAACATGAACACGAATCTAAATATTTATTTCCAATACAGAATGTACCTTTCATTTAATCTCTCTTTGCTCTCGTTCGCAGACGAGGATGAGTGAGATTTGTTAAGCGTATTAGGTCGAATCGATTCCGTGATCGAATCATCCACTTTCCCTAAGCTTTTCTTCTTTTTCTTCTCTTTGCGTTTCTCCTTTGCTTTCACGTCATTGCTTGAGCAACTGCCTTGACTGTTGGCGTCAATACCGCTATCACCCTCTTCTTTATCAACTGGTTCAGCGTTTCGCAATGGAGAATTCCCGCCCGCAAGAGTGCTATCACCGCTTGCTTCTGCAAATAATTTTTGATTTCAGGATTTTGGGACTATTGGGCACGGGTTAAGAAGTTTTCATCGATAATCGCTTTACATTTAAGCTCTATATTCCCTACCATTGTTTCTTGAGTTAATAGAAGTAATGAGTTATCACTTTAACAATAAATGCAAAACAATTTGTTTACCTTCATCATCAGCTTTATCTACTTCATCCGCGGATTTCTTATCATCTTTATCATCGTAATTTTCATTTTTACGGTTTTCTTCATACAGCTTTCGTTTCTCTTCCTTTTTCTCTAATTTTTTCTTCTTCTTGCGTTCGCGACGCCTTGCAGCCGCAGCCTTTTTAGATTCTTCGCGGTTTTTCTCCATGTCAAGTTCTTCTAATAAAATCGATGCGTTCTTGTTGGCTTTAGCTGCTTGGGTTTCTTTTGCAGCTCGAATGATTTTGACGCATTCTTGACATTTTTCCAAGAGTTCTTTATCGCTCACCGTTGAGATGTATCTGTATAAAATACTTTATAAATGACTCCACTTTAGTCTTTCTTATTTTACGCATAACAATAGAGGACATCCCAAATTAGAAACTAAATGTATTTAATTAAATAGTTTTAACGTAGCTTACCTGATCATCTCTTGATCACTAGGAAATTGAGTGACGTGATTGACCATCCATTTGACTACTTTGGTGTGGCCTTTCCGGAATGCGGCCATCAGACAAGAGACCTTTCGGTTGTCTTGACTGTCGATGTCTGCATGAGCGTTATAGAGGAGTTCCACAACGCTCAAGTGGCCACCGTTTGCAGCGAGCCAAAGTGGTGAATTACCTTTCTTGTTTTTTACTTCAACGGCAGCACCTCTGGAAAAAGTACACAAACAAACTTTGGTGGTAATAAGATATCTTGGGTAGTGTTACGAATCAAATACAGCCAAATAACAACCAATTTGAGAAGAATTATGCAATAATGCAATGAAACACTTAAAATAAAATGTAAATTTCTTTTATAATTTTGTTGATTTGATAGAATTAAATAATTTGTGCAAACCTTGACAATAGTAGTTCAACGAATCGACAATGTCCTTTATCGGCTGCAATTGTGAGAGCGGTGTCACGAGACGAAGGAACGGGGGTTGCGTTCACATCAGCTCCTTTATCTAAGAGTACACGTCCTACCTCGACGTACCCTCCACTTGCAGCTTCCATTAAAGGAGTCAATCCGGTCTTAAATTTAGAAGAAAAAAAATTATTATTATTATAAAACTGAAATATTTAATATCAATGTATTATTATTTACTTTAGCGCGATGTTCCACATTGGCTTTGCGATCCAACAATAAACTAACAACCTCATGTCGACCTTGGAAACAAGCTAGTGTTAATGCAGTATTACGATTTGTTTCAATCTGTGCATTAATATCACTTCCCATATCCAATAGTAGTTTTACAGCAGCTAAATCAAAGCAAAAGTTACGTTAGACAACAATTTTTTTGGAGCATTACGCAATATTTCGTACCGGTATGGCCATTCATTGCTGCTAACATAAGCGGCGAAATGCCCAACTTGCTGCCTGTACGCGAGTTGATTTCCGCGCCATGACTCAACAGCAACTTGATGATGTTTACATAGCCACCGGATGCCGCCAAACTCAATGGTGTGTAATCTGAGACATTGCGATGTTCTCGGTTTGCACCACGAGACAAAAGCAAGTCCACAACCTTAAAACATTCAAAGAAATTCAACAGATGTCCAATTGTGTAGTTTACACTTAATTCCAAGTGTGGCATAATAAATCTTTTTTAGTTATTAAATTCTAGCAAATTATAAAATGGTCTACCTCATATCTGCCACCAGAGCAAGCTAAACTCAGAGGTGTATCCTTGGTCCTCTCCGATTGAGCTTCAATATCAGCGTTGTTGTTTAACAGGATCTCAACAACCTTTTCATGACCAGCCGTAGCGGCGAGAATGAGTGGAGTGAAACCTTTCTTATCGCGATGTTCGATGTCTGCACCGCGCTGCAGTAAGAGCTCCACCAGATCCTCATGTCCACCGGCGCATGCAAGCGTCAGAGCGGTATCATGATTTGAATCTGTCTTGGAATCGACATCTAGCAGATACTGGGTCTGTGGCACGGGTACGCTAGTGTATTGTTGGCCTGCGTTGTATTGAGCTACTGTAAAGATTCGTTTTCACGTTGTTTGGTAGAATTATCAAGAAAAGAGATCAAACTCGAAACCAATTTAATATTTTAAACTTCCGGTTAAAATTAACAAAGACACTAACCTGTATTGGGGTCAATTTGAAAATTTTGCGTAGTAGCAGAAAACTGTCCATTCGGTTGTTGCTGCGGAATTGTTGCCAAGTGATTTGGTTGTTGTCGTTGCATTAACAACCTCCCCTTCTTTACTTTGACGATTTCGCCGGTGGGCACAATCTTGCCTATTTGTTTCTTACCATCAGCAATACCAGGCGTTGTGGCATGAGCAGGTTGGGTCTGAGTGGCCACTTGCACCTGGTGCGTGGTACAATTTGGTTGTTGCACTTGCAGCTGTTGTTGTTGTTGCTGTTGTTGAAGCTGCTGCTGCTGTTGGTGATGAGGCTGTGGTTGGACGACTGGATACTGTGCTCCATTACCTACCGTCACTACTGGAGATTGAACAGCTGTTGAAGGTATAGTGGTAGTTAGTGGCTCACTAACACCACCTCCTGAGCATGCTATAAAATTAAACGCACTCCAACATTATTTATGATCATTTCCTGTTAATTCTATTTTATTAAGGTACCATTATCGTTAATTTAATAATAAAATAAACTATTATTTTACCATACGGATTGTTAAGGGATATTTTTTCGAAATGGATTTTGTAATTTATTTTTTCTCACAAAAATTTTTGTTTAATTATGGCTATAAATCAATATAATGTACATAAAAAAGAAAATAATAGAAAACGTAATGTAATCTCACCAAGTTGTTGAGGTGATTTGCCCATATGCATTTCTTGACATAGTTGCAGGCCCGCCTGGAATCCAGCTTGATACATGGCACCTTGTACTTGTTCGCTACCAGCTACCGATTGTAAATATTGTTCATACTGCAACTGGAGTCCTGTAGCGGTATTGTGTCCAACTTGCAATGTTGGAAGTTGTGTGTTTGAGGTTGGTACAGCGAAATATTCAACTCTAATCAACAACAAAAAATAGCATGTAAAAAGATGTTAAAAACTCTGGTGGGACGGGGGGGAAAAGTACCTAGCAACATCGGTTTGAGTTGTGCCAACTTGCATTGAAGTATGTGCTGCTGCAATCGCGTTGATTGTATCATCAAAATTGCTG
Organism: Nebria brevicollis; assembly: GCA_944738965.1. NCBI lineage: Eukaryota > Metazoa > Arthropoda > Insecta > Coleoptera > Carabidae > Nebria > Nebria brevicollis. Next base: position 17,661,714 of record OX122898.1, on the reverse strand, counting down.
GAGAAAGATTGGAGTTGCAAACCTGCCGCAGCTTGTTGTACTGCTGCAGCCATTTGCAATTTTTCTTGTTCGGCGGCTGCAACTAAAACAAACAAAAGTATTGTTATAATAAAACTCTATATATGAATAATATTTTTTTCAACGAAGTTTTTATTTTTTAGAATTTGAGCCTACCATTAGCAACATCCTCCAAACTGAACGTCTCGAGTGTCTGGACCACATCCTCAACTGTTGCATCTAAATCCTGAGCAACATTGTCTAATTTAGTATCATCACTAAACAAATGACAGCCATCTTGGTCGGCTAGTAATCCGACCAGATCCGTGTCACCGGCTTGTAAAATATGATTGTTTTGCTGAGCAGTGATAACCATTTTCGACTGTTGCAACTGCGGCTCAAGGATGTGAGTCATAATTGGCGCAGCAAGGACAACGGCAGGGCACGACTTGGACGAGGTGACCGATTGCTGAATAACAGCAGCATGTTGTTCGTGTTGGGCAACGGTCTGCTGTTGATCGACCAATTGTTGTTGCTGCTGCAGCACTTGTTGTTGTAGTTGCTGGTTGATTTGTTGAAGATGTTGTTGCTGTTGCAGCGCTGCTTGGTACGCTTGTTGTTTGCGGAGGTTCTTGCCTTCTTTCTTGCTTACAGGTTTGGCTTTAGGGCGGTCGCTTATTGCAGTAGTCTACAGCAATTTAAAAACATAATTACGTTGAGTATAATAAGTTAGAATTGTTACTGAGACAAAAACATGTTTGTCTAGTATATACATATAAATAAAATTGCTTTCGGGATATAATTTATCAAAATGTGACAAACTAACCTGGCTGACTTCAGCAGCACTGGCCGCAGTAACAGGTTGATACTGTAATGCTTTTTGCCAGTTGGATAATGTTTGTTCTTGAGATTGAAGCTGCTGCGCGGAAAGAACAGGGGGAGCTGGCGTTGAAGTGTAAGTAGACGGTACGAAACTCGTATCACCACCAGTTAGTATTGGCTGCTGTTGCTGCAGACATTGGGGCGCCGTTTTGCCCGTGTAGAAAGAGCCGATGTTGTTATTGCTGGAAGGCGCGGGTTGATGGAACAACGAACCCGGTATACTACCCGTTCCACCACAAACGATTCCTCCTGAGAAATAATAGCATAATATATTAATAATGAATATCATTTAGTTGGAATGGATTGATGGTTGGTTTATCTATCACCAAAGTTGAATCATGTACTTTAGTTAAAGCCAAATGTGAATATTAAAAATTATTCTTCTCTAGTTTTGAGAAATATTAAAAAAATTATTACAAATTATAAAACAATATATACCTTGAACTCCAGCAATTGTATGGGTGGCAAGTTCGATATTCAGAAGGCCAGGCAATCCAGCTATCTGTTCATTCTGCGCCATTCCATACGTATCAACCAGCAAATGGTTAGGTGCCTTGACTTGAAGTTCTCGTTCCACTCTCTAGATGAGAAAAACAAAAAATAGAGAATTTATATATGTAAATAAAAAAACGAAAATCGTACAAGTTTTCAACTTACATGTAAATCTTCCAAGATTTGTTGTTTTTGAAGGATATGCTCCTCGGTAGATTGTTGTTTTTGTTGTCCAACATTACCGGTAGTATCTTCCAAAGCGAATTGTTTTCGTCGAGCTCGAATATACTCTACAATGCTTCCGGTTGTGCTGCCTTTATCCAATATACTTCCGTCATCTTTGGAGAGGATTTCAATTGCGGCTGCTGAGATACCAAGCTCGTTGCTCAAATCACCTAGAGGTTGTGTGCGAACCTACATCATAATTCAAAACAAAACAATAAAAATCGACTGCATAGATATTATTAATACACACAAAGAGAGTAGATAAATCTTTCTTACCTGCTGGGCTTCAGCGGAAGTAAGACTTCCATCAAACATCATTCCCGCTGATCGATTCTTTCTTAGTAAAGACTTTTGACCGGTGTGTTTTGGTTGCTGAAGCAACTGCTCCATGATGCGCGTAGGATTTGGACACGACGCGGTCGTTTTTCCATCACCGGTCGACGACGTGGCATCCTGCTGAATTATACGTACCGCCTCGGGTACCTCATGCAGCCCCTGGTGGCAGGTGAGTGTGTCCGCTGTCGTACTAGAGGTCGTGACAATCGGTGGGGGTGCAGCGGTTTGCAGAAAAGGCTGCGTGGCCACAGTGATGGAGGGTGGTAAGGACACGGGCAGAGGATTGGGGACGGTGGTTGGCAACATGTTGGTGCCAATCACGTTCGAGGGGGCTTGCTGCTGAGTTTGATGGGATGATGGCGTCATTAGAATGGAATGTGGATAGTCGAGCAAGAGTTGGACTACACTGGTATGACCACCTTTTGCTGCTTCTATCAGCATTGTTGAGTTATCCTAAAGAAAACAAAACGCTCGTTTAACACCTGGTGGTGAACTGAAACGAACTAAGGAGTGCTCAGTACTGTGTAATGTAATATAAAACGTTGAAATCCTAGTACGTGCGAACAAAGTCCGTCGAATTACGGCTAGCAAGATTGCTAAAATGAAGCATGGTTTGATTTGACGAAGTTTACTATCGTTTATATCGTAAAAAGGTCTAGCAGATAATATACGCAATTTAAATTACCGAATGAAGAAGATGGATAAAAAAATGTAGTTTGTTCTTTACTATCAATATCTTCGCTTTTTAAAAATATTCTTCTTCTAGTGTTTCTTCTACTAAAAATACATGCTTCCATTTTTATTAACTTTTTTGAAGGTTTAAAATACAATCTAAAAATAATCGCGTTTTTATTTATCGCCAACATTTTAGTTGGAACAAAGCTCGCATAAAACAACGAAATAAGAGAATATAATCATATCAATTGCAATAATATTAGTTGGCTTAAAATATAATATATAATAAATTTTAGAAATGAAATGTACCAACATTGCAAATAATATAATTGATAAGGCTGATTTTTAAATATTGGTACTCAAATTCGCAAATATTTAGCACGGAAATAAAATAGCACAGTGAAGTATTTGAAAAGTATTCATTTTAAAGATAAAAGAAAATAAACGCACTAGCAATCTTGTATATTGCTTACACACAAAAGTGAAAACTAACCTTCAATTTATGGAAAGGATTTGCTTGATGTGAAAGCAATAGTTCCACGACACCGAGATGACCACCGGCGCAAGCTAACGACAAGGGTGTGTGATCATTGTTGGTGGTCTGCCGATTCACGTTCGCGCCCTTTGAAATGAGGAACTGCACGGTACACAAATGGCCGGCTCTGCACGCTTTCATCAAAGGTGTACGGCCGCCCTCAGATTCATGTTCCTGTTTTAGGTAATCGAATACACGAATACAGTTTCATAAACGATAGAACTAACACATTTTTACTTAATGCAGAACAATAGTTTTCATTAGAATTATCAACGCTCTTCTTGTCAAAATGACAATTACTTTCATTTTAAATGATTGGCAACAATTGGACAATCAAACAGCACGAGTACATAAACGCATAAAAGCTTGATTGCAACAATACATCAACAAAATATCTAAGAAATTTATACTTTTAGATAAGTGGCAGCAATGATTGTATTTGAAAATATAGCAGTGTTGTTAATACTATGGTAATGCAACACAGATTTATATTAAAATCTTTTTAATGAGTATGTGTTCGCAATTTTCCTTGTCTATGAATTTAGTATTTTTAATAGTGTATTATGTATTTGAAATAAATTATAAAAGGGTAAGAGCAGCGTCGCTGGGAATTTTTAATAAATTATATGTTTAGTACTAAAACGATTTACAAAAAAAAATATATATAAATGGCTTGCTAGTTATTACTACTTGTTTCTAGTGTTATCGTCGTTTTTTTTTTTTTTTGAGTAGATAGTAAATGATATTTGACATACCAAATCCGCGTTACATTCGAGAAGAAGATCGGCAACATCGGTATGTCCGTTTTCACATGCATACGTCAGCGCTGTATCGCCCGTTTGCGTCTGCGCGTGTACATTCGCGTTAGCTTGCAGTAGATACTTCACCAGCTCTAGATGTCCCTCTTGAGCGGCTTCCATGAGTGGGGTCGATGCACCTAATTCGATATCAGCCCCGGCTTTGATAAGGAAATCCGCTACCTCACTAAAACCGCCGCAGCAAGCCAATGTCAACGCGGTCTCTTGCGTTTCATCGGTTTGAGCATTGATATTAGCACCTAAATAAACACAAAACATCAATTTTAGCTCACCAACTAAATAGATGCATTACTGTATTCGAACAGGAAGTGCATGTTTACTTTAGTCATTTTTTACTCTAGCATTCCGCTTGCTAATATTTATTCACATATTCCGAGGACGGCCTCGCATTCTTACACCGTCCATGTAATTCATTTTAGTTAATCTTTCATTCGAAAATCTGTACCTTGACTGAGAAGTAACGCCACCATTTCTTCATGTCCCTCACGTGCTGCCTCCATCAGCGGAGTGTAGCCTTCGTCGTTGACTTCTTCAATGTTTGCACCACGTTCGATGAGGAGCATCGCAAGGTCCACATGACCACCGCACGCAGCTAGTGTTAACGGAGATTCAAAACTGTCTGTAGGCATATTTACCTAAAAACAAACAAAACAAAAAAAGTAGTTAAAAGGTTTGCATGGATAGAATGAAGCTAAAAGTGTAAAATTATATTACCTGCGCTCCAGAATCTAGCAACAATCGCGCAACTTCGACATGTCCATCCATCGAGGCTTCCATTAGAGCCGTGTGCATTTCATCCGTTTTATGTTCCTGATCAGCACCGGCTTCTAGTAAAAACCTCACCATGTCCAGGTGGCCTTTGTAACACGCAAGCGTAAGAGCCGACTCTTTGAATTCATTAGAATGAGTATTGATGCCTGCTCCATGCCGTAATAGAATCTATTAGAAGAAATCAAATTTAAATCAGAAATATACATTCTCACGAAAGATACAAAATAATCTTTCTGATCAGGGGTATTGAAAAATTATTTTAAAAAATGCGCACATGTTTTAGTTAAATATACAAATAATATAATATATGTAGACTATTTCCAATAGTTAGTTAAAGATAGCGAATTATAATATTTATCCCAGCGGCTACAATTATTTATTAATATGCTAACTAGTATTAGCTCGCCATAAATAGTGCATAGCACATCTTTATAATGTATGGGAATATTTATTAATTATATGAAAGAATCATGTTCCTAGCTGGCATTTAATTACGAAATATTAAACTATCCTGGTATATGTGTCCAATTTCTATTATTCAATTATTTATGAATGGCATAGTACATTTAGTTTTAGACTCATTGAATATTATTTCTAAATATAACTTTTGATTTTATTAAGTTTTACATTTGAGAACTATAACGAGAAATACAAATCAGGTATGAAAAAAAATACAAATTATTATTATTGAGGTAGAAATACCAGGAGAGAACATATACCAAAATAAGTGTTTTTAAATGATGTTAGCAATGCAGATGATCAAATTACCTTGTTTAGTAGCTAAATTGAAATATTTTTGTATTAAAATTAATAACATATGAAGTCAACCGATAGAAACCACGTATTTATTGAATTTGATTGTTGTCAACAATGAGACTAATCAAGAGGCTTGATTGATTACGAGTAGTGCATACCATTGTTCTGATTAAATATTTTTTGAATAATTCGAAAAATATTTGTACATAATTCTATTATATATTAATGCATTTCTTTGAAAAAATTAATAACTCATGAACTTAATTAGAAACCACGAATTTGATTTTGATTGTTGTCAACAATACTACAACTAATCAACACGCTTGATTGATTTCGCCTAGTGCATACCATTCCTATGTTTAAACGTAACTTGAATAATTTGAAACATTTGGTTTTGCACGTAATTTTATTTCAAATTTTGGTATTGAAATTAAAACAATCTAGAAAATCTATGAGTTTGTCGCATTTTGCGATAGGAACAATAAAACTCATCAAGCCGTTCCGTTGATTTGACAAAATTTAATCATCTACTGCATTTACATATATTTATTATTTGGTTTGAAAGTTATTTATGTAGAACAAATTGATTTGTATTAAAATTAACAAATCGTGATAAAACCCATGAATTTCAATGTTATCAACAATGAGAATTATCAAGACGCTTGATTGATTTGACATGGTTTAAGCCATTTTTACTATTCAAATTAATAACTTGAACATAATCTCCATATGTTATTTTTTGCACGTCATATTTGACGCGGTACTGTGATTCATACAAGCATTTTGTCACTTATGTGATTTCGTATAAGCTACATGAATTACGTCAACTTGACTGTTGTCAACAATGTGACTAATCAAGTGATTTGATTGGTTCGATGCAGTTCATACCTTTGCCACATTTACATGCCCGGCGCTGGCTGCTTCCATGAGAGGTGTGTGGCCGTTTTCATTGTGATCCTCCACATTGGCGCCCGCTTCCAGAAGGGTTTCCACTGCTTCTTCATGGCCTCCAGCACATGCGTACATGAGTGGGGTGTTTCCTATTATACGTTCATATTTAATTCTGCAGCAAATTCAACTAGTTTGTGTTATAAATGTTTATAATTTGAATGAAGTTTGATGATTTCGCTCTACAAATACCCAATCTAGGTTTTTATTTTTTTTTATGTAGACTCTATTTGGTTAGTTATTTATAAACTTAAATTCACTTCAAAATTAATTGAGTGAAGAAGTCATATGTCAGAAAATGAAAATAATTCCAGGGCGAAACCTGCAGATATTTTTTAGAGATGTTCACTTTTGCTTAACGAATTGGAATTTTTAGCGTCTCCATATTACAAGAGGTTGAAATGGATTACAAGTAACAATAATTACTCAATCATTCAAGTTTTTGAGGAAAAAACAACCTTCAGTGACTTGCTTGAGCCAAGAAAAATATTCTTAGGGAAGATAAAAGAGAAATAAAACGTATTCCATAGCGGGGCAATTATCACAATGAAATAATTCATGGTAAACTGAATTAGCAACGGTGCAAGACATCACATAAAAATGTATCATGAGTATGATTTAGCACCATGCAATAAATACAGAATAGATCCTCTCAAACACTTCTATCTATTGGACCAATGTTACTCAGAAAAGTAGTTTTATTTGATTTGATTTCCTGCAAAATGTTTGACAAAAAATAGACATGAAAGTATTATTAAAATATTAACCTATTCATTTATAAACAATAAATAATACAACACAACACAAAAGAATTGAAAAATAATAATTTTATTAAATGCCTCAACCACAACGAAAGAACATGCTTGTGAATTACCAGAGGTGGACTGCGCGTTGACGTCAGCGCCATGAGCAATCAGTAAGCGTACGATGTCGATGTGGCCGGCCGAGGCAGCTTCCATTAGTGGTGTGCACTCGCCTTTGATACCGCGATCTTCTACGTTAGCGTGCATGGCTAGTAGAACCTGTGCCAACTCGAAGTATCCCGCGCTGCAGGCCAGCGACAGTAAACTCTCCCCGTCTTCGGTGGTCTCGTGAACACTGCGCCCTTCGGTGAGTAGTTTACGTACCGTACCTACATCACCATCGGTGCATGCTTCGACCAGTGATCTATTTCGAGAAAAATTTTACAAATACGATCACATTTTAATAATTTCAATACATTACGGAGTTACTTCGCGAGATAAAATAATGATAATAAGATTTTCAAATATAAAATATATATATTTTTTCTAAATTTCTTTATCAAAAAGTTAGTCAAGTTTCTTAGAAGATTGGTCAACAATTTCTTATTGATTTGCTTAACAAACAATAGGAAACCATTATAATGCTGGTTTATTATTTTTTATGTTAGTAAACATTATTCCAGCCATATCAATTTTTAATTGATTTAAATATTAATAATAGCACAAAATATAAATGAAATGCAAAAGCATGCTGGTTTCCTGTTGTATAAATAAACACGTTCGCTTAACTTGACTTTAATTGTTAAATGGTCGTCTATAAATCGTTTAAATATTTTAATTGATTTTGATATTGCCTAAATACAATCTAGTAATGAATAAACAATTCGATTGTGAATAAATTCAATCAAATATAGGCTAATTAAAAACATTCGATTCGGCACTATCTTGCTACCTAAGTATAAATTATTTTGTCTATATTTAAATATGTGGATTTGTTTCACACTAAGAAATCTGTACATAATTACTTTTTTTTACATTACTTTTAAAATGTGCTGTGCTAGAATTCATAAATAATAAAACGATATTTCAATGAAAATTATAAGTATTATTACGTGCATATCTAAATTAGTTTGCTTTTTATGGAAAACATTTGAAGAAGGTAAATTATTGAATTTACCGCAATAATGTAATCGATTCCAATGAAGTTTGGTTCGATATCAAATCTGCTACAATAATAAATACATATAAATTTCAATAAAACGTTAATTATATCTGCAGAACTAAAATATTCTTATATATTATGTTGTTCGTAAATTAAAAAATTAAATATAGAGAGAAAAGCTACAATTAATTGCATTGATTCGATATCAAATCTGCTACAATAATAATAACTAGTTTTTTGTTAATTCTTTTTTTGTTTACGTAAAATTTAAAAATATATATATGAAGATGGCAAATTGCAAAATATTCATTTAGGCATGTATTATTAGTTACAAATGATAAAATGTTATACGTTCCATCACTAATTGCTACTGAAGGAATTTTCGATGAATCGCTATTTTTCGAATGTAATTGAATAAAAAAAAATTCTAAGCCACTTACGTCTTCTCCGAGTGTGATGATCGTGGGTTATCCGTCCGCATTCGAGTTAGAGCAGCGGCTGCTTCGTCCAGGGCACAAGAAACACTTGACGTCAGTCTTCTCAGTACCTCGGGATCTGCCAGATGTTTACCATCCTTTGTTGCTAGTTGACTGATACCTTTAGAGATAACATATATAACACCACTAAACATTAATATTAATAAGATAAAATAGTTTATCGAGCGGCAGTCCTGGTTTAAATTATTTAATTTCAACGTTTCAATCATCCTTTGATCTGCAGCCTAATACATAATAAAATACTAAATAAAATTTGCTGAACAATTTAATATTAATCTAATAAAATCAAGATTGTTTATAAAATATACAAACGGCAAGAACCTACTTCAAAAACATTTGTGCGTTTTATGCCCGGTATTATAAACGTCAAATAACTAAAATACTCGGTAGATTTGATTTGGTAACCAAGTAATATACTTTACTCTATAGATTTCCGTATTATAAACGAAAAATAAATTTACTTCGCTAGTAAATCTCACAGTTAAACTACTCCCATGAATTTCTAGCTAGTAAATTTTATTCTGTCAATTACTTGACAGCTTCGTGTTTTGTTTTTATTTCAAATATTATAATAATAACCGATGCGAAATTTGCAATATTTATATATAAGTCATCTATTGATGAATAGGTGAACTAAAATAGTCGGTAAATCTCCTATTAGTTAATTTACTTGTAAGATTCTTTTATAACACGCAAAATTATATTAACTGTGTAAGTAAATTTAGTTCCATAGTAACTAATTAACATTTATTTTGTTCTTTATAATACCGGGCCTTAGTCATTTTATAATATAGGATGATCAAAAAATGGAAATAAAATTATTTGCATCAAGATAACCTCTAGAAAACTTGTTTCATCTTCAAAAAAATAACAATCCAATATCAAGAACTAATAATAAATCTTACACTTACATACACTCTACATTTACCAAACATAGTTGATGCTTATATTTTAATCGATACTGAAACGTTTATGTGCAATTATAAAATAAGTGCAACAATTGGCGTTTTTAATACATAGATAACGAATTAAGTAAATAAAATGTATTTTTGATTATTAAACACGTTTTATTTAAAAAAAAAAGTAGATTATTTTAGTATTTCTATAATTATAAATTAAACATACTAAAGTTACTTTATCGAAAGTTAGGATTAGAGACGGTTTTCTTTCGAATAAAATTCCGCGTTACAACATTCACCAGCATACATCTTCCATACGATATTTGCGATTTATTTCCCTTAGTTTTGAAATGAGTGAGGTTAAAAGCAATACAAACCATTACCTGCTGCATGAAGCAAAGCTTCTAGTCTCGCCTGGGTTTCTGGATCTACCGAACGATCGGCTTCTTCGGGACTCAACAAGAATTTGGATTTTTCTAGGCGCGGATCCTCGTCCAGTTCAGTGCGATCGATGATGAATGACTCCACCTAAGTAAATCACAACACCGACATAAACCAACCATCAGTTCATCATCGCAGCATCTTCAGTTTATGTAGCAACATTGCGCTTCAAAACTGCAAATCAAAATAGTTTTTATATTATTTTCGAACGGCAAAGGTACAAATGTACGAAAATAATTTAATTTGCTTCTACGTTATTGGTTAATTAGAAGTACTACAGTACCACGTTATATGCGACGAGACTTAAATAAACAAGAACCACTAATATTTGTTTATAATTATTATTTGTTCGTCATTTTAGGGCCCCATAATTGTGGCAATAAAGGTTGTAGTGGATTTAAAATGCGAACGACATGAACCATGTACCCATAGATTATGTATACCAAATTTGATATTAATCGGTGTAGTATCGTCAAAGAAGAAGAAGCGACATGCCTACCTACCAACATCAATAATTTATCACTGACATCTCCAAATTTTAAGCAAATATCTGGAAGGAACGTTTAAAATTTGCACAACAAGACTTGAATTGTTGTGCATAAAGAACAATTATAAATTCTAGGCTTAGAAAATATAGAAGAGATATGTTTCTAAAATCTTTTTTGTTGTAAAATTTTAGGGGCAATATTGTAGTCAAAATTAATTAAATTTATAATAAATAATTTACATGTTTAGATACTAAAGATTAAAATTTGGTATTTCTTTAGGTATCTAGTTGCCCATTTATTCTAAGATGGGGGAGGCTATGAAAAACGTTGAAAGTACTTGTAAGCAGCAAAACAAAACTTATAACTTTTGAGAGCAATGTACAAATGGTGTTCTTAAAGCAACTAAATGGCCTTATACATGCTCGGTTGCTGTCCTACAGTCGCCAACAGATCAATATTTTTTGATGACGTTAGGTTTTCATTTTTGAAAAAAAAAAGATCCTAAGACCAAAAATATATTCATATTTTAATTCTTAGTATGGTTATCTGCCGATATTGCAAATGTTGACTCTACTACTGGGTGTGGTCCATTGCCAAAAGTTTGGCATGGCGAATTTCTGTATAAATACGTACTATTACAGTCAATATCAGACATGTTTTGTAGCTGTTGATTGAAAAGAATTTCATTTACAATAAAAAAATACGAGATCAAAAATATATTGTATATAAATTTTATCGATATTTTTAAAAGTTTTTAAGACAATATTTAAGATCGGTGCATTTTCTGATACCTTGTAAATCCGGAAATCGAGAGCCTAATGGATTTAAAATGCGAACGGCACATATTGTGTACCCTAAGATTATGCATACCAAATTTATTGTCAATCTAATATATATCTTCAGAGAAGAAGAAACGACAAATTAGGTCTTACGAGCGACGACTATCATCCAAGTATATAAATTTTATATATTTTTCAGATTCTGCTTTAGCGCTTCTATACTACGTACGGCCATCTTAAAATGCTTTACTTTACTGTTTATTGATTACAATAAAAAACTCAAAACAATTTTTATATAGCTTTTTTATATACTTTTCTCATAAAACGTATCTGCCTCCAAATATTAACATTAATAATTTCCTTCTAAATTCCCTGGTGCTTTCACCGTATTTCTTAAAATTATTATGAGTAATACTATAAGTTTAACCCCGCGTTTCATTTTCGGAGATATTTATTTGGCTATGTGTGAACAATTTTATAATTCTATCAGTTGTTTTCTACAATTTTACTATGTTCAAGCACCCACACAATTCGTATATGTTTATAGTCGAACCAATTAGACACGCGAATAGCTATACAAGTGAAATAATTATTTATTCTATAGTTATTTAATTTGCTACTAGTAATAGTTGCTCAGATAAGATCAAAGCTTACAAAAATCATGGTATTGCAAATTGGGAGAATTGGTAATCCTCAACCAAAACGCAATAATCAATCTCGGATGTGTCATCATTGCAACAGTATAAACAAACAATCACGGCAAATTGATTACAACAATTAAGATACAAGAACCGCTTGGTTACTTATGATTGGAATAAAATAACTTTTTGCTTCATGCTAGTTGCATTTAGAAATTGTATAATATTTCTATGAACAGTTATATTAGGAAAACTAAACATACATTTAATTCATTTGAATATTTCAGTGTGCAACTAAGTTTTAATTAAATAAATCGAAAGCTATTAAATCAATACATTGAGATCTAATACAATATAACAATAAAATACCATTAAAATCAAGATTAAATTAGATCTATATTCAACGGAAATTATTGTACTCTTACAAGATGGCTGCTGAAAATATCGTATTTTACAGTAAACAGATTGTCTGCACTATATTATCCAGGTTGCAATCACAAAATTTACATATTTCTATTACATTATCTAGATTTAAAATTGGGGTACATTTATTTATCAGAACAATAAAAAGGCTTTATACTTTTTAGTTGTCTTTATAGCGCTAATATAGAGTTGACTCTGAGTGGCAGGTTCCTAAACAGAATTGCCCGGATTTCGTAGTCTCAAAGATTTTTATTTACTGCACGAGAGAATGAATGTCGAATTTTCGCATGATATGCACTTTGCAGAAAAGTCTGCTCAATATTTTCCATTGTGTTTGGTATTATAATTTGTACAATGAACCCATATCATAATGCCACACTTTCACTTTGGTTATTTTTGCATTTTTCTCACAGTGAACTGAAGGTAATCATTTTAAAATGGAACACAAAATTGTTAAACTTAAAACAGCAGCCCAAATTCTCTGGTCCAAATACCAAAAAAAAATCAATCATTCTTGCAATGAAAATCTTACGGTCAATATTATCAATTGGCATGACGCCTTCTGATCAATTATTTAACTTTAGCGACAATCAAATAAAACGAAAGTTTGCATATGATCATTATTCACTCGGTGTGCAATTTTTACATTTTTTATACAACAGAATAAGTATTATAACCATGAACAAAAAATTCTCTCGGGATTTTAACGGATATACACCTTTTGACCTTCCTTAAACCGAACATTACTATTTTATGAATAACGCCCCTCTCTCTCTACGTATAAGAACAGATATATATTTTTTTCAATTTCGTTTTCATTTGCCATTTTCTACTTCCAGTGAAACTGATGGATGTGTTCTTTGTGAAAAAATGATATTAAATCCTTGATGGACAAAAAAATATTCTTTTCCACTTTTACAAATTGGAGTAACATTTTCAAGCTTTTTGTAACCCTTATATAAAATAAATTAATTTTCACCTGTGTCTTTACTTCTAAGGTTAGTATTTGCAATATACTTTTTAGTGTTTCTATTTTAAATTACTCAAGAAGTAAAGTACCTGCACCTGGGCGTTCACTAGGCACCTCTAAAATAGGAGGATGTTTATATTTTTGCTGAATGTGATCATCATCAATCAACAATGGATTTAACGAACTAAAATGTTTACAAAATATTGCAAATCGAATATAAGCAAAGCTCAGAAGTAGGAGAAATAAAATCTATCTATTTGGTTCAATATTTCATACGGCTTGATCAAATCAAGATCCAATTTACACGTCACATATGTATGCATGCAACCGCCCGTTATTATTTAATAAATGTGATATGTGATATTTCGCGACGCCAGTTGCCGTACGTTTTATAGAAATGGAGAAAAAGAACTGAATTTTCTGTCTAGTATTAAGATTTTTTAAAATTATATATAACGATATTTAACACATATATTTGGAATTAAAATGAAAAATATTCATGCATATAAAGCGAATTGAAATATTTGTTTAAGGGTTAAAAAGGCCATATTTCGGTGAGTAACCATATCACCAATATCCGCACTGGTGTAATTAAACAATTCTGCCACCCATGACCATGGAGTGTCTAATATACACTTTTCAGAAATTTTTAATTATTTCCACAACATTAGACGAATTCATAACAATTTTGCTCTTTTCCTCGTCCAGTGATAAGAAGACTAGAATCATCTCAAATATCACGCCGTAATGACACGTACATACATAGCGATGTAAATTTACAAATTAATTTAAAATAAAAACATAAAAAATTAGTTTGTACATAATTATGTATTGCAAATATATATATATAGAAATTCTGTATATAATAAATAAATATTAAATTCCAAACATATTTCAATAACGAATTATTCATCGCTCCAGACGAGCGGATATTATATAAGTATAGGATTGTTCGTTTATTCTAAAATAACAATAAAAGTATGAAAAATTAGTGACTAATACGGAATCATTATTCCTTCATCTCGTATGTTCACATCCCGATATTGGAATCAATAGCGTTTTAAATCCTCCATGTGACTAGACTGGTGATAAAAATTAATTTTGGGATCTAAATAATGTTCATTGTATTGTATGGCTTCTTGCGCCGAATATAAAAATTAGTACTCGTAAAATACATACGCAAACACATACATGTAATACAGAATATTAAACAAAATTAAATTGTATGAAATACAAATAATTTACAAACTTATTTGAAATATTTACTTTTTTAAATGAAAACTTTCATCAGTTTTTAAATTGTAGCGAACAAAAAACATTTCAAAATAAAAAATTATATTTAAAATTTCGGGTCAATCGTTGTGACTTTGTTTAAACAATTAAGAACGCCCTATGCTTTAAAGCCGTCGAACCTCGGCTCAAATAGAACGCAACGCAAATTGGACTTTCCTATTATATGAGTGCCAATTTTGGGGGCAATCAATTAGTTAATTTCAGGAAAAGAGGATTAAAAGTGGTTTTGCACGAATGACGAAATATTATTCGGAGAATTGCACACATTCGATCGATTAGTCGCTTAATATTTGGGGGGGATTTCAATTATTATTCTACATGGTACAGATATACATATGTAAGATGCTGGACAAAGTTGATAAATATTTGGGTTTGAGAATAATAAAAGTACAGGTCAATAAATTTATCTATAGAAAGTTTTTGCGCAGGTTACGAACTATCACGAGATCGTTCGTGGATACCAGTGCACATTATACATAAAAAAAAATGTTTTTTTTTTCACCAACAACAGTCTTCGCAGATATAACCAAATATTACGCAGCACACGCATTGTATAGTTGAAAGAATTAGCTGTTTACCGATTAAAATAAACTTAGACAAATATTTGGTAATTTTCAAATATTTAATTATATTTAACTAGTATTAGTGTAGACAACTCAATATACAAATATAATAAACAAAAGTTTGTTTCGGTTATCAAATATACCTAAACCGGGAAAATACGAGCATAAAAATGCGACTTTCATAAAAATAAAAACCCGCTATTTAAGAATGAATCCCGCAATTAAGTTGTGTTACAATAATCAATACTTTAGCAAGATGATTGATGTTAGACTACTGATGGTTTTAGAAGTTGACACAAAGCTAACTAAAACAACCTCAATATTTCGTGTGATTTATAAAGAACCTCCATTTATTAAAATAGAAGATAGAATTGTTAAAATACAACATAGGGTTAGGTCAAGTTCGAAGTTCATTGTTGTTTGTTTAAAACAAAAAATAACTAAAATACAGGTATTACAAGGTAAACCACATGGCCAGTGCGCTAGCCACTAGAAAACATGCGAAGATCAATAACTACCGCATTTGTTTATATCGGAAAACAAAACATAATTATAACAAATGATAAACACAACACAACTGTCAATGTACAAAAAACCACATAACAACGATTTGAATAATCGAACACATTCAACTATCCGACGGCAACTTATATAACGAATGAATGAATGTCGTGCAAAAAAAAAAACATATATGTATTGACCACTGAGCAATTGTATTAGAAACGTAATTTGAACAGGAGTTATAGCCCAAAATCAACTCGTAACGAACAATTTACGCATCAAGATGGAAAAATACCCGTACGTCCGGTTGCCTGAGCGAAACAGTTCTTTGTTAGTTGTAAAACGAAAATGTGAACGAAACTCATAAACTAGCGCACACACACACATTGCATTGTTCACCTTTTAATAAAAACTTTATTAGTACGATTGTCGACACATCCGGGAGCTTCCTTTTAATAAAAAATCACGCAATACTTGGAAAATAAATTCTAGAAGTATGTTCTTAAAATGGCCACTTGATTTCACGTATCATTTTAGTAATTCAATTGAATTTAAATACCTACGATTCGAAACAAAACAGCCGAAGTCAAAGTGTGCATTAGACACGATGGACGATAATGTTCACGCGTACTCACACACACACAATGTTATTTTATTAGAAATATTATGTGATTTTATAGAAATTAAAATTTACCATTCTGGGATTAATGAAAAGAAATAGCAATTGTGAAATAGGTAAATAGTTAAAAACGGCAAAACGGTGATTGATGCGAGCTGGCTACAAGCACAAGATGTCTCTATCAAGTTGATCGCGACTAAAGACCTCATTCGAGGCTAGGCCAGTCCGTCAAATATGTGGAAAATTGATTCATCATATATGTGCCTACCTCTGAAACGCTATCCTCTTCACTTTCTGATGAATCGGACATAAATCGTGGGTGTTCCGAGTAGGTCTCCGTCTCGGATTTTGCAGGGCTCGAAGTGGAGGAATGGGGAGTCGTCGAGTTCCCTATATCGTGGTGAACATTCACTTTTTCTAATTTTGGGTTATCTGTGGTCGATCCTTGTGCTACATTCTGCATTTTTACCATTCATTAATACTAGATTGAATTAATCTTGCTATTTACGTTTGTTAGATTACACTATAGACACAATTTTGATGACTTTTTCCACAATTAAAACCAGACACAAGATCTAACACTGGCCGCCATATTCAACTATGGCCGTCCGTATGGTCGGCTTTTTCACTTTTGCGCAGCGCAGAACCGTGCTGCTGCGCGTAACAAATATTTCGAACTAATACATTTTTACACAACCATACTGCGTCATCTCTGTTCACTACCCTCAACTACAAAGCATTTTATTTAAATTCCACTGCGCCCATTGTTCACTGGCACACCACTTTGTTTTCGATAAAGTCGCTTTTTTTTTTGGATGTTAAATAAAATCAACTCATACTGGCATATCATCACTACTGACGACTTATACTAAAAAACCAATTCGAAAGAACGGCGAATTAGTTTTGGATTTATCCTTGCAAGCAGGGAGTATTTTACACGACCTAAATTCATTTTAATCATTTGTTTGGAGTCAAAGTGCAATATTTCACGTTTGAGCTTTAACATATTTTTAAATGAACACCCACAGCATGACGTCAAAATGATTTTTTTATGGGATTTTGCTTGATGATAACTTTGTATATTTTCTTATTATAGATTGACTTTTTGTTATATATCGATTCATATAATAAATAAAACTTAGCAACTCTATCTAATAAATTTTATTTAAATATTAATATTTTTATTTATTTATTAATAAATAATTATTACAATCTGATATAATTTACTACCGTTTACAAAGGACAGATGGCAGCAGCTACTTATACGAAATAAATATTGCAATTATTCGATTTCGACATGTTAACGGAAGTATACTATTTGACAATTATTATTTGCTAGTAGTACCTGTAAATTAATATTATTACATAAAGGATTGTAATTGAAATAAAAACAGTTTTGATATAATTCTTTATTACTTAATTCAAGTAAATCACCTTAAACAAAAGATTCAATATTTATTTCGACACTAGCACAAGGATTGGTTAATTCGAACTTAGCCAACACATCTGGATGCAATACTCCAATTTTGCCAATTACGCTTCCGTTACAAACAATTTCCGCGCATCGGAGATCGAAATAAGTCGGATCTAACATAAGAGTAATATCAAGTACTGCTTTATAATATCAAATAAAACTTTACCTTGAGCTGGTCGTAAATGATATCCTTTACCAGATCTATTCGGATCCCAATTGATTTCTAGTAATAACATAATTCGATCTAATAAACCGTGCACAACTTCAAAACCTGCGTTTTTATTGCAATTAATTGCACATATTCTGCGCTCATTTTGGGCTCCTACTTCTGTAAAACCATTCAGATTCAATAAAACACAATAAAAAAAAAGTTAATTTGCAACATGCCTGATTTTGGATCTTTGAATACAACATCAGAGACTTCAAATAGTTTTAATGGGAGTGGCATTTTTTTATTTGCGTTTAAAGTTTTTAATAAACCTGGCAATAACGTTGTTCTAGCAACTTGAAACTCTAACGTTTTCGGATTAGAAATATGCACAGCAGCAATATCTTCAATTTTCCAGCCTAATTTTGAAGCAATATCATCTCTAGAACACTTGGAAACATGATTAAATAAATTTCAAACTGCATAAAAATCCAGAATGGATTCATTTCGCCTGATCGCACTTTATGTTCAGCGTTACACAGATAAAATGAACCCAATCCGTAATAACTAAACTTGAAAATTAACTAACAAGTGAAAAAGTTAAAGCTTCCGAGAATCCAGCTTGAGCGATCATTTCTCTCAATTGATCCGATAATTTATTCATCGGAAACTGGCGACTGATGGTGTTCGTTTTTGGTAGAGTTTTCACTATCTTATTATAGCCAAACGCAATCGCAGCATCTTCATAAATATCACAAGCATGTATCACATCATGTCGAGTAGGAGGGATAATAACTGTAACATCTTGATTCGATGTTAACTCGGATTTTAAACACATTTTTGTCAATAGCTTCGCTATATTTTCCCCGCTTTCACTATTTTGGCGAACATTAAAAACGAATACAATTATATTTTTTAAAACGAGGTTAGAATAATGAATACAGGTACCTGAGTCCGATGGAATTATTTATCTTATTAACTGAAACAATTTCATTACGGTATTCCAACGCTGGGTACATAGTACTGGTTTTGTCAGGCATTATTACCTCAGCGTATTCAACCGTGAATTTTTCTGAGCAATGCTGACTAAACATGCATACTATTGTATCCAGTACAACTTTTGCCTAAATAAATCATAATAAAAATGCGTTCCGTAATAGTTATAAGTAAAAAATAAACATATTTACATTTCGCTAATAACTAAACGATTCTATAAAGAATAGATAAAATCGAATAATAATAATCTTACCTTAGTTAAATCGGTAGCAGTACACTCGATAAAAACATTTTTCGTATTCAGAGTAATTTTTGAATGATCGCCATTTATAATCGGCGGCATAGAGAGCACTACACCATTACTATCATAAATAATGGGATACACAGGACTATCTTTGATAATATGCAAGTATTGTTTTAGTTGTGAATGGAACTGAAATTAAAAAAAAAACAAATCTAAACATAAAAAATGACACTTTTCGATAAATTTGAATGTATAGTACCGAGTACAAATCCATAAGTTCCACTGCGCTATATTCCTTATCTTGATTCAGTGGTTTAAATTTGATTTCATTTGGTGGTTTTGCATCATAATAGAACGGACCTTGAATCGTATCTAAATCGTGCGTGCCAATCGCTACTAACGATCGTTTGCGACAAATATTTTGATGTAATTTATCTTGCAAATCTATGAAACTACTGTATGAATCTTTTGTAAAAACTAAATTACGCAAAACTGCTGCAACAGCATACGGCCTAACTAGCGATGTCGCCGGAGACAATATTAATTTTTGTAACGTCTCCGCAGAAGGTTTAATTGCCTTATAAACCGGTGGCTTAATTCTAAACACATAAATAATGTCGTTCTAAATGTGAACATAAATATATCTTGTTTATGTTACTTTTCTTGGAACACCAAGAGTCCTAAAGACAGGCCTTCCAGACATAATAAATCGTATCGATTCGCTGGAATATCAATACGATAAATGATGTCCTCGGATGCATCCGCTGAGTTAATGGTATCTTCACCTTGTTCCTTAGTTATCATTTGTTTTTCCGTGGTCTAAAACATAAATTGTAAATTGAACACTGATGCTTAGTCTTATAAAAACCATTTAAATTTTCTATATTAAGACACAAAACCAAACTAATAAAAATTGTAATACTTTTCAATCATAAATAATTTGCGCGCAAGTATGTGTGTGTGTAAGAGAGAGAGCGCTCTACAGAATTTGAAAAATTGAAAAATAAATATTCTTTAATATAATATAAGTTCGGAGTTACGGGAAAGTAATAAATTATTATCAAAAATACACCTTTCTTTCACAATTTTATTTAATAAACGTTCTTTAATGTTAATCGTTAAATGATGTCATGATCGATAAATAGATATTTGTTTTGTACAGGTAATACAAGTTACGAAGAACATATACTTACGACTTCATCCAGTTCCAATCCAAATTCAAAGCATAGGCTTTGGAATTCATCGTCCGCTAAAATGTAAAATATGTTAGGGAAAATTAATAAAATGTTAAATATATATCGTACTGTATGTTCTTCCAAGTGAACTGAATAATAAATCACGTTTAATCCCTATTGTAGGCATTATTATTTTTGAAATTGACGAATATTGAGTATTCGGTTTTCAA
Organism: Nebria brevicollis; assembly: GCA_944738965.1. NCBI lineage: Eukaryota > Metazoa > Arthropoda > Insecta > Coleoptera > Carabidae > Nebria > Nebria brevicollis. The sequence continues at coordinate 17,640,996 of OX122898.1, read as the reverse complement.
AAAAAATTTACACGTACGTGAAATATAAATAATTTTAGGTTAGAATGAGTTGCTTATGAAGCTATTCGCGAGTTAAGAGAAAAGAAATTACGTAACCAACAGTGTGAAAATAAAATGTCGATCTATCTTTCATTTTTAGTAGTAGTTTGAATAAAATAATAAGGAGTATTTAATCAAAAACTACAGGAAATTTAAATTTAATTAAAGCAACATGCTTACAAAGTAAAATTAACTATTTAGGAGACAGGTTCAATAATTTTCAAAAATTACCGCACTATCATTAGCACAACCTTGCCACGAAATATATATTAGTACGATTAGTACTAATCTCTGATTGTAGTTGTTATTTCTTAAAAAAAATAACAACTTCATAGTAGGATTGGCGGTAATAATAGTGCTTATGTTTATATAAGTAGATCGAAAACAATTCAAAGGAATTGATTGTTAAAATGAAGTGCACAATTCCAGAAATATCATGGCACAATCGGGATCCTGTGCTTAGTTTAGATATACAACCGGTGCAAAACGATAATATTTATAGGTTAGCCTCTGGAGGCACAGATTCGCATGTTTTGGTATGTTTGACTTTATTTCAATAAATATACCTGTTGTATAATTATTCATTTGTTTTAGATATGGCATTTGCGAATATTGGAAACTGGAGCAACAACAACAGAGGCTGTCTCTGATCTAACGAGACATCAACGGGCTGTAAATGTTGTAAGGTGGTCACCGTCGGGGCAGTACTTGGCATCGGGTGATGATGATGCTAATATTATTATCTGGCACCAAAAATCAGATGACTTAGCAATTTTGTTGGATGGCGATACTGGAGATAAAGAAAAATGGAGTGTTTTCAAAGTAAATTATATAAATTCCATTACTTTTTCACAACTTAATGACTTAAATAGAAAAATATTTTTAATTATTTTGCTTCGAATACATTTTGTAGGTAATAAATCCAACAATTGTTTTTTTTTTAGGTACTTCGAGGTCACAAAGAAGACGTTTATGATATATGCTGGTCACCCGATTCTACAAAATTGATCTCAGGTTCCGTTGATAACTCGGCAATTATTTGGAGTTTAGCAAAAGGCAACAATGAAAATATATTGCAAGACCATAAAGGGTTTGTACAAGGAGTGACATGGGATCCTCTCGGGCAGTTTGTAGCTACATTAAGTAGTGATCGGACATTCCGAGTTTTTACTGAAACTGGTAAAAAAGTGAAGTGTCGAACGGCGAAAGGATGCTTACCTGTACCAGAAACGCACCCGTTGCATAACGTAGTAGTACGATATTACCATGACGACACTTTGAAATCGTTCTTTAGAAGACTGACATTTTCACCGGATGGCAATTTGGTTATCACACCGACAGGCTGTTTGGAAGCGGGTGATACTAATACGCTTTTATATACAACGTACATCTACACAGTTGCATCATTATCTCAGTGAGTTACTTTTAGTTTATAGTTTTATCTAAAATAGTGTGAATGTGATTCGAATATTAAGCTAGATTTTACTGTAGCACTTTTAACTGATCAAATAACATTTTATATGATTTGCTTTTAGACCAGTTGCAATATTACCTTCGCCATCTCAATACACAGTAGCCGCTCGCTGTTGCCCCATATTATTTGAATTATGGCCAAATGGACCAGATTCAATCATAGATCTACCGTACAGAATGGTAATTGCAGTAGCAACACGAAGTTCCGTCATTTTATACGATACCCAACAGGCGACACCATTCGCTGTTATATCAAATATCCATTACACCCGTTTAACCGATTTAACATGGTCCCATGACGGCCGATTACTAGCAGTATCGTCTACAGATGGTTTTTGTTCATTAGTAACATTTGAAGTGGGTGAGCTAGGTAAACAATACTTCAAAGAACCAGATGCTATCGTGGATACACCAATGGAAGAACTTCCTATGATAACAACAGAAGTAGAAATCGATATCGCTTTGAATAACTCTGTCGATGAGAAAAAGGATCGAAGACCTAGTTTTTTAGACCAATGGGCTACTAAAACACCAAAATCAACTCAACAGAAAACCGCGAACACGGTAGAGCTAGAACATGAAAAAGAAAATAAAAAAGTACAACCAGCACAGAATTCAGTTGCAGCTAAACCTATAGCAATTCGCAGAAAACCCAGAACTGCTGAGCAAGTGAATATAACTCACTTTTTAAAAACGCCTCAATCGCCTAAAATTGAAGTGAAACCACAACCAGTCTCCTATATTTTAGAAGATTCGGTTGCGCAAGATGCTTGGAACAACGAGAATTCTAATGACACGAATGCAATATGTGTGCTAAACAATGAGCCAATTTTGATAGAAGATAGTCAAGACATTAAGTTAGTTATAGAAGAAAGTACATTGACCGAAATTAAAGATACACCAACGGAAGAAAAAATGGAGGTGGATATAGTAGAATACTCAAATAAAACAGGTAAGTCGAAAGATAGTACAGCGGAACAAGATGTAATTCAAAAATGTTGTGCTGTATCAAATGCTAACGTAAATACATGTCCGGAAGCTAAACCTGTACACCCTAAAGATCCGTTAGAAAATAAAAAACGTGTGCCTTTAATAACGCTTTCAAGCCCAAAGCACAAGAAAAAGCCTTTCTAACCTAAAATTATTATTTAATGTCTAGACTATGATTGGGCTGTTCGTTTTGTAATTTGTATAAATTACAACATAAATGTTTTTCTATCAGTGAATTATCAAAACGCATTAAATTATTAAATTGTTATAGAGACCGGACAGTAACGCGCATTTCTCATATGCTTATTCTTGACTAAATAATACTAAACCATAATTATATAAATTTAGCAATGATTGTATATATGTCATTTTGATCCGATATATTAGTGTAGATAACAGCTTGGCCGTCTATGCTTGGTCGCCGCAATTCATTTATTAAACATTAAAACGTAAAGCGTTACTTTAAATGGAACGCGCGGCACATATTTACTTACTCTTTATATCTAAAGGACCAGATAAGATAATTGCAGCCCGTATTTTTTAATTATACCTCAATAAATTCTGCATATTTTATCCCGCGATTCGTGATCGAAATTATCGTTGGCGGCGCTAGTAGCGTTAATAAAAATGCCTGGCGTAATGACCAACGTATTTGACAGTTGAGATAGAGGCTATGATTGGACACGCGAAAGCCAGCAAAGTGAAATATCTTTTAAAGTGAACTGATTATAAATGTTCTTTGCCAAAACGATTAACTCTTGGAGTCAGAATCTTTTATTTTGTGTTCTTTAAATGTGTATTTTGATTGCAACTGTTATTTACAAAGTATTTGTGAATTAACCGAAGAATTTACTTCGTCAAATATGATAGATATTTTGTTCCTTGGATATTTATTAAAAAAATGACAGCTGGCCATTAGTGGAACAAACAGCTGTTTGGTACATTAATGCCGGGCGTAATGACCAATTTTTGTAGTACATTAGTTTCACCGCCAGAGAGCGAGTTGTTAATTTCGATCACGAATAGATTTCGTTTCAATGTTTAGTAAAACAATGGCGGCAACCAATCCTAGCCTAGGGAAGCTGCCGTCCATAATTTCGGTAACGACTACTCGCCGATAAATCACACTCTTATATATCTAGTCAATCTAATTTTAACTTGTTTGCATACAATGTCACGACTGTATTTTCCAACCTAGAACCTTGATTTTTTCCCTGAACGAATCTTGCTATGATGTAGAAGTATCGTCTTCATTTTTATTAATCTCTCATCGAAATGGATAAAATCGCATCGTACTAAATCCCATAATAAATTGAATTGTCTGTGATCCCGTTTATATTTAGCCCGCATTTTTAACAGCCTTTGTGGATACTCCGTCGCGACACTATTGTACAAGTCTTTTTTTTTTTTAATGTTTTTAATTATGACTTAAAAATCAAACGGTTTGTATCAAAACCAAAATTGCGGTCCCGATATTTTAGTCCCAGATATATGCCGGTCTCACTAATATATTTATTTTCGCTAAATAAAATCATTTAGATATAGGTTATAAAATATCGTTTATTTTATTATCGGTAATTAAGTAAAATAGTATACAAAAAATTATACATGATAAAAATTCTGAATATGTTTAATATTGTATAGTAAAACTTTTAATTGAGGTATTTATAAAATAGAAACTATACCGACTTATTATTGTTATTACTATTTGTTCTTAATGCTACGTGTATTTGATTGCGTTGTTCAATGGTTCTCAAAGTATTTTCTTTTTTCCACTGGATTCGGTATTATCTGAAATATAAATTATATATGGTACATTTAATTATGTAATTATTTAGTTCTTTGAACACGAGATATGATGCCGACAGTTAGTATGGTGCACATTTATAAATACATATATTGTTTTGGTGTACATATTCAATTAGTAAACCGGATTAAGAAATTATGTACTGCCGCACAACTTTTACTCCATTTTCTATGTTGAATAAATTAATAAATTTTATAATTTGAGAACTCTGACCAAATAAACTATTTTACTATAAATTTTTGTATTTATTTATTATATATTTCTCTATAACCTATCTAGGAATATAAAAACCTTATTCATATATCAATGTGAAAGCTTCGATATATAGCATATCTCCCGAGATGTGATGAAGCTTAAAACATGTTACACCTTTCTATTAATTAACTGCAATTCCATGCGTACCGTATCTTGTCCAGGTTTCCATCCAGCAGGACAAACTTCTCCATGTTTATCGGTGTATTGGAAAGCTTGAACAAGTCTCAATGTTTCATCGACACTTCGGCCAACAGGCAAATCATTCATTGTAATTTGCCTAAGTACTCCGCGGTGATCAATTATAAATAATCCACTAGAAAATAAAATGAATAAAAATCGTGCGAGTTATTTTAAAGAAATTACGTTACCGTAATGTATGACCTTGTTCTTCTAAAAATACACCATAATCTTTGGAAATGTTATGATTTAAGTCAGAAAGTAATGGGATATTTACTTTTCCGAGCCCGCCTTCTTTTCTAGGAGTATTAATCCAAGCCAAGTGAGTAAAGTGCGAATCAACTGAGCATGCTATTACTTCGGCGTTTATTTTTTTAAACTCTTCTACCCGATCACTAAATGCTAATATTTCCGTTGGGCACACAAATGTACTAAAACAGAAAAATATTTTTGTTACAAGTTACCAAAAAAATGTTTTTTTTTATCTAATACAAAATTAAAGATACTTACAAATCTAACGGATAAAAGAAAAATACCACATATTTTCCTAAATAATCTGATAATTTTAATTGCGTAAATTCACCATTAACAACTGCTGTTCCCTCCCATTGAGGTGCTTGTTTAGAAACTGAAAAAAAAAAAATTTTGTAAAAAATAAATGAACAAATTAATAACAAACTGATTGTAAATTGTAAATATTTACTTAACGCTTTGGTCCATTGCAGTTTATGATTTGTTTTCTCCGGATCAGTTTCTTGGGGATACACCGTTCCACCGGCATATGAATAGCATGAATCGCCTTCTGGTATTGCCGTAATTACTTTATAACTTAATAAAATACACGAAACTACCGCGAATAATACACATTTTGTCATTGTTTATATGTTTTGTGTTATTTTTCGCGTATATTAATTTGATTTGTGACTTTTTATAATGCCACATGTAACATGAATTTAAATTATCTAATAATAAATCAGCAACCTATTGAAAAATACCTATGCTCACTGATAACGGTGGAAATCTCGACTTTTTCATTTGACACGCACACTTGTAACAACAAATCACAAACACAAGGAAAATGAACAAACCTTCAACGAAGTAGTAATAACTACAAATTCTAGGTGGTGCTGATAGTAATATGCTACAAGAAGATTTAAATTATATTAATTATACTATTTATTCATATGGATAGAAAAAATTCTATTCATTTTTAGTTCCTGGTATTTGGTCGTGGATTGAAAATAAGTCTTTCATCGCTCTGACTTCATAAATAATGTAACGAGCCTGCGGAGTGTACCGTAGTACAGGAAGGAAATGCGGGCTGCCTGTACAAGCAACACGGAGAGCTCTGGAAACTTTCACAACGACCGAGAATATTCATGAAAGATATACGTTAATATATATGCAGCAGAGCAGAGATAGAATCCATTGTCCGAGTGTAATATGTGAAAATAAATAGTGAGTAGAGATATAAACATTAGTGTGGAAATAAATTATTGATTATTGTATAACATAAATATTAGTTCAATAAGTGGTTTATTAGTTTTAGTGTATATGTGTATTAAATAAATAATAGTAGCGTTTAAGTAAAAAAACTGTTGTTTGATTTCTCCACCCAATCGGTAAAAACGTAACAATATACTTGGATGTAAATTGTCGCTTGCTTGCTCGTAAGTTAAAAATGTGTCGCTAAAATGGACATATGTAATAATAACAAGAATTATAATAAAGCTTTTAATAAATAAATTACAAATATAATACGTATAATAAGAATGTCCAGTGATAGATCAACATCTATTACTGGTTCCCTTATTTACTCAAAGTTTATTTAGTAACATAAGGCAAATATGTACTAAGTTGATCTAAGAATTATCAACTTTTTTAAATCGTTTGAATTCCATAAATTTCGAAATAAATTTCGACGATGGTGAATGTTTAAAGCTTTTTGATCAGCAAGATATTTTCCTTATTACAGTCTTTCAAAGAATTATTCAAACCCACATCAACAGTATGGAATCACTAACAAGTAATTTCATCAAAACTACATTACCAGATTACGGGTTAACCGCTTAAATATAATTCTATCTGTGTTATTGTTGTTAAGGTTTAGGAGTGTTAAGAATTTTTATACTGAATATATATTTATGCATTAATTTCTTGTTTTTTTTCTATGCAAATATAACATATCCATAATGGTTTGCACTGATCTTTCTTATACGTATTTGGTTTAGATCATACTACATTTATAAAACTTTACTGATTTATAGTATTTTACTAATCAATGAAACTAAATATACTGCTTACAGTAAAAATTTAAAAATACCAAATTATTTCAGTTTTTTTTGTTTTTCTGTTAAACAATTGACAGCCTGTGATACGATTTGTGTAAAAATAAATAACATAAATGAATATATAATAGCCACCAGTTCCTGTTTTGAAAATTAATATCTTTAAAATGTAAGTTCTACAGCTAAAACTGACCAGAGTAAACATGCATTTCTGGTTTGAATATTCTTTTCAAAAATAGGAAAATTTCTTTTTTACTACCGTCAACCGTTTAGGCTGTAGAGCTCTCATTCATACAGAACACCATTCCAAAATTGCCAGAACCGATTCAAAACCAGTGTAAAAATACACATTTGACCTTCCCTGAATTAAGCATGCCACAGAAATCTGCGATTGTAAATAACATACATGCCTACAAATACTGCGCAAGTTTCCAGTGTAACACGCGTGCATGTTGACCTCCGATTGTTGCCATAACAACAATATTAGAGATACTGCAGTTTTTTTGTGTCTACTAGATTTAAAATCAAATATTCTTTAATTACGTAGAGTATTATTTAAATTCAAATAGTGCATAAATTATGGATAGTACTGAAGTCAAGTATGCGTCGTTACATAATGAAGATACCGATGATGAAGATACAGAGTACTGTAAGTAAAAACTTCAATTATTGACTAAACAAAACTATCAATCTGCATTATAGTATAGACAAATAGTAACATTTTGAGATAAAACATTTCTTTGATTTAAAGCTATTCCTATTTACTTGTAACTTATTGTTTAGAATAATTATTTACGTATTATATTATAACTATATATTACTCATAAATATATTGGTGTTGTGATCCTTTTACATCCATTAAAATCTTCAAATTACCAGTTCAAAATACCAATGCGACATTTATAATTAATCGTATATAATAAGACATTCAGTAAATTGGTTTTTAAACATGGATTTTGCAACTTAAATAATTTCTTGTAGTGCTATTCTGCCTGACAAAATTTAAATAAACTTTTATAGTTTTGCAGGCAACCGTTGGAGCATACGACTTAAAAGAAAAAATTAAAACAGCAAACGATGATTTATTTGAAGATTATTATACATATACAAATGTAGTTCGTGAGCCGAAAGTGACGTTCCTTGAAGAATTAGTTGATTATGAGCCCGATTTTACTTCAGATGATGGTAGCATACAGTCCCCTGATGTGTTTACTAATTCTGAACAAGAATATAATGATATAAGCGTAAATAATTCTGATTCTGAACTATCTACAGAAGAAAGTAATTATATGAACGACAGCAAAATTGTTGAAATTGAAAATTATCCTAAAGAAAATCGCGAAAATAACACAGATGAATTAACTGGCCAAAGTGAAAGAAATAATAGTAGCGATGACTGTAAATCAGAAGAAATAAATATAATTGATGAAACAATGATTGTAGTTCAAGAAGATGAAGAAACTATTGAAGTGATAGAAATAATACAAGATGATATTGATGAAATCGATAATAACAACGAAACTGCATATGAATTAGAAAAATCTTCAAATGAAGAAACTGTTGAAAATAAATCTACGCGTAGACTTAAAAAGTCTCCTAAAACTGAAACAATTAATTGTCGTATTCATTGTTTAGAAAAGAAGGAATTGGATATAATATGTGGAGTTTATAAAAATAATACAGATGGTGGGAAAGGTCCTGTTTTAAAACTTCGCCAAAGATCTTGTTGCGCTAATCAAGACAAGCTTAAATTACCCATATATAACGGTTTAATATCGGAGTATGGACTGTCGAAAACGCAACAAGAAATGCGCCAAAAGAGAAACGTAAAGCTCGCTCAAATAAAAAAGGACAAATTATTGCGATTAAATGAAGAAAAACGCCAGAAAGATATGTACAATGAAGAAATTTTCTGTGCTTGGTTGAAATCGTTACGGGAACGAAATCAAAGTAATAAAAATAATAAAGAAAACCGGAAGAGCGAATTTAGTACTCCTCCAATCAAACAACGACCGAAAACTGCTACCTATTCCAAAACCACTTGGCAAAAAGGAAAAAAACGTCCTTATACTTCACCTTGTAAAGGGGTGTCTTACACTACAATTTTTTTGGACTTCACTAAAAATGCTTGAAGCATGTCATGTACTAAAATTTCTTAAATAAATAAATAAAATTACATTTATACTACTTAAACGAGTTAATCAATTTTTGGAATGTCTGTCTACGCATTTTGGCTAGATCACATTTTTTTATTATTTTTCTAATTAATAATATTTTACTATCCTTTTGAACCCTTTTTTACTAAATATATGTCTTAGAATAAATCAATCAAATAATTATAATTGAACAAATTTCAATAGCCATTTTGTTTCCGGTACCGTTTTTGAAAAAAAGTTTCAAATAAAAGTTGTACAAAATGTTAATATCTAGAATTTTTATTCTAACTATTTTTATCGACTGTATGACGATCTGATAATATTTCTATGAAACAATTTAAAACATGCATTGATGCAAGTTAAAAACTTGTATATTCAATATAAGATACCACTACTATTAAACTGTTAAACAAAAATGTTTTAGCATCGTCTGTAATATTTAAATTGTTCCATCTAGGGGATATTTGCGCGCCATGTTTTGTAAATCAATCCTTTGGTCTATTATAGTGTATTTTCGTACTGGACGGTTGTAGTCCTGCGACGTGAAGAACCACGTGTTGTAGAGAAACGAAACGAATGGAAACGAGTTCATTTCCTTTCACGTTTGGGTACGGTTGTTGTCCGTTTACTTTTGTTATAATAATTATAAAAACACTGTTTTCATGTACGTATATTTACTATTAGAAGTGATTTTATGTTTTGTTTTCTCTAGTTTTGGTGATATTACGTTGTTTGATATATTGGTTGTGTGATAAAGACCGAGGACGCTTCGATTGCTTGTCGCGTATATGTAGCAGTTTTTGCCTCCATTGTTATCACAAAATACAATTTTAAACTTATTTTTAAAATTATTATAAACATATACTATCAACATACATATATATATAAATGTATTACTGGTTTTATTGAAAATTCTACTTATTACACTGTTTAATTTAATTCGATAACATAGACATTCATTAAATAAATTAATATATATATAAAAAATTAATGGAGATCATCCCTTGACTCTTAATATTACTTATTATTGATGTGTAAGTATGAATGTGGTGTTAGTTTAAAATGTTATGTTATATAAGATATTTTGTTTGGTATTTTGATTTGTTATTGTGTTTTACTGATATTTTATTTGATATTTTTACAGAATAACCCTGCATCCCTGCCCAGTACCCTATTTCATATTAAATCATGGATATGGACAAACCAATGCTCAATGATGACCCTAATGTCACACTTACCATCAGGTTAATTATGCAAGGAAAGGTAAATAAATTCATAGTTTTGTTTTATTTATTAAATTTCGATCTCCTTTCCCAATGTTGATTATCTTCGCATAAAGCGTAAAGCTTTTCTCTTGTTAGGTCTTCCATTTATTAAATCAGATCTTTAAAGTTGTAACTCTCCTTTAGTACATATAATTTCGCAAAATCATATGGCTTTTACTTACTTTGAAACCATATTTACATACTTCTATATATGAATCCTTCCAAACGCATGTAATTGGATAAAGCAAGAAGCCATGGTACTTCTAAGGACATGATCTATATACGTTTCAGCTTTATAATCATATTGCGTCTATCTATTGTTATTTGGTTCATTTTGTTTCTTTTATTCCAAATGTCATTAAATAATCATCAGATCTATGATTCTGTATATTTTATGAAATTTTAACCAGTTTTTAATATCACCTCGTTAAATTTAATTTTTGTTTTCATACACATTGTGTGCGTCGTTATATGTTACCTCTTCAGTGTACACACTCTTCTATTTTGTGATCAAAACATGCCCCTTTCCCTTCTGGATCAATACAATTTCTATGTTCGCTTTGATCGAATCACAAAAGTGTGCGTTTTTTTGTTGTTGAAAATAGCATTTTCATCTATTTTAAATACTTTATTGTACCATATCGCAAATAGCTTTCAAATATTTATTAAATTTTATTTCGTAATATTTGACTAAGTAACTACGTTAATTCGGTTTTTGGACGGTAGGGTCACGTAAACGAAATAAAACTTTAAATCACGATCACATATATGGGTATTATATTTAAATATGATTCAACAAATCTATATTTTTGCCCATGGCGCCAAATTTCACTTTTTCATTAGCTAATTATTTCCAATTTGTCATTGAAATCAACGCGTACGTAAACAGACATTTCTTAGGCCGGCACTATATGTAACTGACAATACATTTTACAATTCTAAGTATAGATGTCGCCATGATCATTTACCATTTCTTCTGGTGACCAAATAGAATAGTAGCTTATGTTTAATACGTATTTGTATAATTTGAAAATATGAATATAAAGTTATCAATCAATTATGTCTTATATATTTTTTTAAATTAGTTGCGTTAGTTGACATTTTTAATTTATTTGTTTTGCATTCGGAAACTGATGTTAATTTAAAACGTTTCGGTGGTCGCTATTTTGAAAGTGTGTTTGCAGATGGGTATTTAACAGTATTTCGGCATATAAGCACAAACAAGACATATTTGTTTATACGATTCGAATAGCGCTAAATCAACAAGTAGTAAGTTATACCAACAAAACAAATGGTAATTCGTCCAGTATATTGTTGGGTACAGGTTTGCTCATGCTTGTCATTTCGAAACATACACATTAATTACGAAAATATCGTTAATTGAAAGAAAAATTTATATATCAACTAAATATTTTTTTATGTGCAATTCTGTCTGTTGCGTGAAAGTGAAATATTACATAATTGCAAAATTACATTTTTGAATCCTGATCTATCCCCATTAGCACACTAATATAATACCATTATTGGTTGACATATTGGCTTAATGTGGTTAGGGTTAACATAGTACAATATTGGCAGTATATGTCATACCCAGTGGCGTGCTGTGTTTAATTATCCATATTTTTGTACTCGTTTCTACGTTATATTAGGAAGTTGAGTAAGGTTTCATTAAAATTTTAGGTAAATTTCATTTGAAAAAAAGCTCAATTTGTTTTTTGCTTTTTATGATTGTGAATTAGGTCACAATGTGCGCGATATGATGTACTTGTGCGTAAATCACAGGTGTTTTGAGCTTATTGTATATTACGTGAGCAATGAGACACAAATTAATTGTCAGTATCTGTTAAAAAACGTATGAAACTAGCAAATTAAGTAGAGTGTACGTCATTTATGATTTATTTCTAATAAATGCATCCAAACAAGTGATACTATATCATACCTGTGCACGGAATTGTTTACGCTCCGAAAATCACATTGATTAATGCGACAGGGACCAAAGTGTAGTCAAGCTTGAACCACTTGAGGTCTCCTAAAATGGTGGAATGACATTTATGGTTTGGTGTACTTCAAATACCAAGGAGCTTAGGTAATCGGTCCTGTTTGTATCATTGACAACCGTGTCCAATTTGATAATGGTTTTAAATGTAATTTAAAGTATGTAAATATAATTCGTGTATTTTAAATCAGAAACATTTTAGAGTGTATACATCGTTACTAATGAATATGTTGTTTTTTTTTTGTGTTGAATATACTGTACATCTCTTGCTTGTATGTTGGCCTTTTCTCTGCAGGTACGCAATCGATTTTGATTAGATTATTTATTACACATATTACTTGAGTGCTCCATTCGTGCCCCCTTACAATTTCAACCCGATAGACCGTTATAAATTTCATAAATATATTCAATATTCTATAGAAACGATACATTTTTTAATATATATAAAGTCATTCTATATTCAAGCTAAAAATCATTTTAATTAACATAATAAAACAAACGTTTTTTTTTAAACTAAATTTTGAGCAATGAAACCAAATCAAAATATAGACAATCAAATTAATATTAAACAATAGCAAAAACAAATTGATGTAATAATAAAAACAAAAGCACTAATATAAAATATTATTTGTGTATTTGTATTCTTTAGTTTTTATAAATTTTCGAAATTATGTTTAACGTCTTTATGTTATAGAAATTTGCGATTTTCTATAAAAAACATTTTCTTAAATAAATATTTTTAAGACTTAAAATTTGCCGTCAATTTAATTGCAAATATTTTCTGAATCCTTTGATTCTGAAAATATGAAAAACAACAATAAGCTCTTCAAACACAAAAGATTTACTAGAATTATAATTTGCATCAACATAAGATTAATAAATCGGATATTAAATTTTATCACTAGTTATTTATAGTTTAAATGACCAATATATCAATATTAATTTGATTGTACTCATGATCGTTTATCGACAACAAAAAGTTAAATAAATCTATTTTTTTATTCGATTCATGTGATATTATCTACATTATTATAAAGACGAGAAATCCCGTAATGAATTAAATAATCCAATTATCAAATAGCAAGTCTGGCTTGACTCATGAATGCGTAGAAGTGAAATTGATTTTTGAATTTAAAGCATGTTTTAGTTGAAACTAGATTTCGTATGTGCAAGTTACACGGTCTTCCTCTTGTTTTTGCAACTTGTATGAATAGACACAAGGCTACATTGTTTCAAATATGCGATTTATTTTCTATATAATACCGTTGCATCTAACTAAAATCACTAAAATATGGGAGCCACCATCTTTGAGACACCTCTCACAATTATAACCAGTTAATAACTTATTTAAACATTTGAATTACAAAAAAAAGATAAATTTGAAATTTAAATTGCAGTATATAGTTCCCTATTCATAAATTCTATTTTATTCGAGTTGCATAGATAAACGAGAAAACGTTTTGACAGTTCAAATAACAAAATGCGCGCTCTCTATTCTATTTTGTAAGAATAACGTCACTGATGTCGTAATAGTTCATAAAATAATATACAATAAGGAGATATCACTCCATTTATATGCTCCGTGTTAATTTCAAAACGCATTCCACGCATTCAAATGCAATAAATTAATCTTAAAATGTCCTAACAAGTTTATATGTATAAGAAGCGTTAAATACATTTTTTACTTAATTTAATTTTCGCACTATTCATTTAAACCGTGAATGATAGGAACGCTAGCATTTAGAAATATACCCACGTGCATTTCCGAAAATATAAATCCTCATTTCCATTTTATTGATTGCTAGTGGATTTCTTTGTGGATATTTTGTTACTTATAGGAGAGCGCGTCTTTAACGATGTCATTTTAGGCTTTCTTATACGTAGTAGGGATACCAATTTAGATAAGAATACAAATAGTTAAATGAAATAATACTATCTGTTATTATAATATATAAAAATGTGTTAATTTCAACTAAACTCATTACTATTAATGTTCGGACTTTATAATTATATGCAGTATGTATATTAATGTAAATCCGATCTATCTACTCATTGCACGCGCAAATTTTAGTAGAATTAGATAAGCATACCATTAAAATAATGTGTAATAAAGATCATGTTTTATTCACTCGAATTAACACCCGCTAATTACTGTTATATAATTATTGTAATTAGTACTTGGTGAAGAAGCATAAATATGAATAGAAATTTCTGTTATTGCTGTTTGTTTAGGCAAAATAAAAAACAGTTATTGCTTTTAAAAATGATATTAGTCATAATCTTTTAAAAGGGACATTGTTACAAAGTTTTCCATCACCAATAAATACGTAAAACATTTTTCGTGTCATGACATAAAAATCATTTTGAACAGCGTTCGATAAGACATTCGGAAATGAAAATAGAGTACGACAAGTGACGTCACTGACGATATTATCATATTATCTTTTCGAGTTACGTTACGTGGGGTACTCTATTTTCCTCTCGGTGTGCTTTGTTCTGCTTTTATCGTACGCAGCATTGATTAAGGTTCAGATATTACAAATGAACATTTATTGTTACACACATAATATCAAGTATATGCTCATGAAATGGGGTGGCAGAAAACCATATACATATATGTTATTTTATTATTATTATTACACAATTGTTTATTTTTACGTAATCTTAATTTCAGAAATTATTCAAATAAATAAATGGTAATTTTGTGTATTTGATGTTTATCTAGTTTGCATAATTACCACAGGCAATTGTATATATTCATATTTATACTTTTCTAGTTTATTTTATTATTTTAATAAATTCATTAATTCATAAGTAACGTAATGAAACACTGTTAATACATCAGTATAGTAATTATAATTCATTTTACAGTTAATATCAATTACGAAATTGAGAGCTGGAATATTATTAAATAATAACGTATGTTTGACAAATTTACTGTGGCGTATATCAGATTTGAACCATATGAGCTCTCCCGCTTATTACGGTGTAAACACCCTAAACCAGTAGTTGCCAACCAGTGTATATATTTGAAATTAACCCAATATTTACATATGGTTTATTTAACAAGTAATAAATCTGTAACGATGAATACTCATTATATAATACACTAGTGCTATCTAGCAATACACTATAACCAGATCATAATGACACTCTAATGTAGTGTATCACATTACTCTCTGTACTGGTACGATATTCGAATTTAATTATTGTCATCTAAGAGAATGCACACAAGCGCATGCACAAAGATACGTAGAACTGAAATATGTGTTTCAAAGCGCTTGATATGATAGAGTATAGGAGATGAGAGGATTTTGCATTGTTTACGAATATAAAATTAAAAGCAGCTGGTTGAAATTTTAAAACGAATTGAGTTCGTCGAGTGTTTAATAATACATAGCGGCCAACGGGTTGACGACTACTGCCCTAGACTATTGGATTAAAATAGGAGGGCGCCCTTTTACCGGGTCACTGAATGTTTGCCGCCTTTGAACCATTTTCGTTTTGAGTACAATTATTCTTAACCACTGGTTAGCTAGCTAACCAACGATGTGATCAGCTTTCAGCAAACCCAAGCACTAATGGCCTCAAACACTTACGTATAAAAATATTTGTTGGTAACGTGGTTAATTATTTAAGTCTATTTCGTTTTTTTTTGTTAAAGATGATACAATTTATGTAAATGCGCATAAACTCGAACGGTGCACGAAGGTTAATACTGTTGAAGTAATAAGTTAGGTAAAGAAACAATTTTCTTTTCGATGACTAGTATTCGCAAACAAAATAACTATGACTATAATAATAATAATAAATAGATATATTAATATGCATACCTGAACATTGTGTTGGTGATTTTTTTTCTACCATTTCCATTTTATATTTTCATGAGTATTATTATTTAATGTTGGAGAATTACCTTGGGACCTCAGGGTATGACTGCTATTTTCTTTGGAAGTATGCGAATAAAGAAATGATATTAATATTTTGTAGTTTTTGAGAAAAATGTTATACATATTTTATTTGCATTTTCAAGAAAACAAATACGAACATTGTTTAAGATTAGGGTAGATTTTATTCGTTCAACGGAAAGTAGCTAAACATTTCTTACGTAATAGAATGAACTACATGCTTACCAAACAAATTTTGACTAAATATAGAGTGCCTTATGTTAACTAACAAAAATTACGAAGTAATAAGAACTCAAGAAAATAACCAATTTTAACAGATATATAAATTTTGACCTTCCCTGAACCGAGTCTGTTTTATTTCTGATAAGGTAAAATTATTATACTTAAAATTAATATAGGCCTGACAAAAAAACCTATTGAAATGAATATTTCAAAATACACTAACCGCCAGGAAGATTAAAAATGTTTACCTTTCAAACCAATGGAAATACGACTATATTCTGGCTAATGAGCGTACTAGAAAATCAGCTTACATCATCTCCACTAGTAGATAAACTAGAACCAGCAACTCTATTATTAATATATGATATAAGTTATTGATATTTCAAATGAAAATCTCACTTATTCTACCGAGGATGTAAACGAGAGTGCTTTTAGCAGAATCTCTAAAAACGAACACTACAGCTTATGCACAAACAGTATGCACCGAGAGAGTGTCTAGAAGTTACACTCAAACGTTTTTGCAAGCTTCCCTAATATATTACATTCAAAGTCGAAATTTCAATTATTTTATTAAAGTACCAACATATTTTATTGAAATCTTCATTTGTATTACGTAAGACGAGCTTAATAACTAACCTTTCCTATAATTTGATGTTATAATCTAATAGCAAACTATCTTAGAATAACACAGACAATATTGTATGACTTATAGAGTTTGACCAAAACTATCAATTTGATAGAATGGTTGTCATTGTAGCATTAAATCGCTTCAAAAGTGTTTTCTATTGGAAGATTTTGCCCTGATGGGGATCTTAGGAACGACTGTGATGACCTCATCACTTTCTATTCAGAGGGCGACTATCCCTATTCCCCCGCCCTCCAGCTAACTTACACGTCAGTAATCAGTCAGTAATAGCGCCGTAGAGCGTGTTCTCGCTTGCTTGACGTACGCTTCTACATTATGAACATAAACATGGAGTGTTTCTCGTGGGTGGAATTCGCCAATATGCACATTGCTTATGGCGCAGCTGGTGATATGGAAGATATGTATATCCACGAATTTATATTATAGAGTAACCCGTCCGTCATGTGTCTCATTATACTACTCACAATCATGTGAGTGTTGAAGTATTTTAATTCACCATTAGTCGCAGATTTAAGAAGTTACAATCAACATAAATGAAATATAAGAAAATTGATATGACGTCTATTCAGGAAGTGGCAAGCGCGAAGAATGTTCATGAACCAACACTTCGGTTTGTGTTCGAATTCGATGAATAAACGTTCAATAAAGGACATCAACCGACAAGATAGTTCATAGAATTTCCGCTCAGATGCTCTTGTATATTTCCTGACTTCAGTACGTTATACATTTCAAGGTCATTCTCGAAACAATTATACGTATGAGAATGTTCAATAAAATACACTTAATTTGCTATATATTTTTTATTACCCAATATAAGCTATCTTTAAACATTTTCTCATACATAAGCTATAGTTTATCAGACAAAATGAAAATAACCCCAAAATATAACTACATTACATTTGCTTACCAAAGTATCAAACATTAATAAGGTTTTAATATTTGATTGTTTTGTTTTTTGTTCAGTACATTTGTAGCGTATTTAATATTTATGGCCTAATTTATTTTGGTTTGATTCTGAATGAGCCTGACCAAAATTACTTTTCCCCATAAATATAGTAGCAGACAACCTTTTCGAGCAATCACAATTTCACATAGTACTTCCTGCATCCCTAGTAATATAAACATTTCGTTATTTTGTAGCGTGTTTAAATCACATTTTAACTAATTTGAGCTTTTGTTCGCGTCGAAATTAATTTTTGTATCAAGTTACCAAAATGGACTTGAAAATGTGCGCCGATTTATCGGCCTGCATTAACACGCTCGTCTAGATTTCATTTGTTCGTACAAACATCTGATAGTCTTCAGATCTGTGCCATTATAATAAAATTGCGCTTGCGCACCAAATACGTTACTATAATTCGAACAAATACGCACATATGCTAATAATTAATTACAAATGATAACTGAGGTGTAGCGACGCTTTAAAATATATAAAATTATAACGCACGACAGGATGCTTGAATTGATTACCGACTGCTAGAATCAGGTGGTGTAGTAGTGCAAA
The DNA here is from genome assembly GCA_944738965.1 of Nebria brevicollis. Classification (NCBI taxonomy): domain Eukaryota; kingdom Metazoa; phylum Arthropoda; class Insecta; order Coleoptera; family Carabidae; genus Nebria; species Nebria brevicollis. The sequence goes on along the minus strand of OX122898.1, from coordinate 17,622,270 downwards.
TATGATTGTGGGTGGTTCTTCGAACAATTGCTATGCGAACCTTGCAAAACATTCACCTACCTGGAAGCGCTGATGCGACGCCTTGTAGTGCTTCAATGACGCTTCAGCGACCATGCATTCCTAACTATGCTTAATCTCTACAAAATTCTCGGTATTATATGTGTTTATTTGCTTTTTCTTCTTTGAATTTTCGTTAAAAACGCATAATTTTTATTATACACAGCAACAAACGTCGAGCACCTGCCCCGGGCAAAGCAGGATAAGAGTTATTTGTTATTTTATATAAAAATATTATTTTTGAACGTATTGGCCGCATTTTAACCCTCGTACAAAAACACATATTTGTGGTGTTTGCTATACCTCTGCTTTCTTCATCGAAACCACTTCTATATGTTGGCATAAACCGCAATAATATTTAGGTATAACTTTAGACGAATTCCGTTTTGTTATATTCAGAAGTCTAGATTTTTATCTTGAAATTGTTGGCATTTTTTTATTCACATTTGCTAGTCGACGATACGTTAAAATATTTCAGTTACATTTAGAATGCGAAAAAGGCACATTCGTATCTCGAGTTATTATGTAATAACGTAACATATTTTAATTTTCTATGGGTAATATACATTTCTACAATGAAATTAAAATATGTTTAGATACTATTAATATAGAAAACAACTTACTAACATATTTTTATAAAACTATAATAAATATTACTGTAGCTATACGTAAGAGTGAAATAAATATAATAGTGCCATAAATTTCGTTGTGTACAATATTAAATTTGATCAGCTTCATTCTCTTTATATGGAATAATACATGATTCGTGTACGTTCGGCACTACAACCGAGTGGTACAATCCAACCAGCTTCGTTGTTATGACAATTCAGTTTTATGCAATATCGATCGTAATATGTCGCTGCTAATACATTCGACCGTAAGGCATAAACATTAAATTTGCATACGAAAACATACTCCAGGTGAAATGCAATTAATTCTTTTTAGCTAGCCGTTCGTAAAGCTTATGTATTCAGTCATAAGCTGAGCGTTAGTATATTTTTTTTAATGATTACAATACTTTAAGAGTTGGAGCTACAAATCTCAGTAATACGAGCGAGCGAGCGAGCAACCAACATAAGTATATAGACATAGTATATTTTCGGAATCGCAAAGACGCGAAAGAATTTTTGTTACAGGCAGACGTCCGAACAGTGTAAAAAAACAAATCGTACATTTGTTAAATACCAGTGGTCTTCAAACTATGTTCTTTGTTAACAAATATAAAATAAAACGTATATTATACCGAAATCGTATTTTATTTTATAGTTAATTTGATTACATACAAACCAAACTTGTTCAGAAATTACATCAATGCTCATGTATTTCATAAATGATACTTTTATTTACAATTATTTTTAAATTAACTAACGCATTTAGTTAAAAATAATAGGCAAATATATTTATATTAACTAATTTATTAACTGGTTAATTCTTTAAATGCAGTTTGCAGAAAAGTTTTTGTTTTATAAAATAATATATTTGAAAGATAATCGAGCTCTGAAGTTATATATTTTTAATCCGTGTTCATAATTACTAAATACAACCCTGAACTGAAGACAAATTAAAATCAATAATGCTCGGACAAACACCTGATCGAGTCTCGTGTTTGGATGGACAATTGTGTACTCTTCCTAAATACATCAAGCTTTTTTTTTTTAATGCAATTTGATAGCTCTCAACTAGGTTTGATTTTATTAATAAAATTGTATTTATTTTTAGATTTTTATTTGCTATATTAAAGTATGTTCTGAAATAATTCATGTACAAATATTTGAAATAGTTTTCTGAAATTACAATTTTTGAGTAATGTCAGAAACTAAAAAAAATTACAAGAGTAAACAAGCACTTCTATATGAAAAAAATAGGTTAACTTGCCAGGTATATGCAAATCTTAAGATTAAAGTTTCATAATTTTACTTAATTATTATTGTGTGATTATTTAATTCTACAATTTTAGTATGTGTAAAGAGTATCTATACTCGTTTGCACGTTATGTAAAAATGACATATTTACACTTGCTTATCATTGCTGGATTTACATAACTATACAAATATTTATCGTAATAATTTCTTGGTTAACAAGCCTTGAACCGCATCCGTCGTTATTGTTGAACCAAATGTATCTTCGAAGTAGCGAATTCCATACCCTTATTCAAATTTATACAGAACTTTTTTTCATTTTAAATTCTGCTTACTTTAGTATTATGTAGTATATAATATTGAATGTATTGCCGAATCTCATATAATTGTCTCTTAAGCATAAATAACTGACTATAAATAGTGTATGAGGTCTGCGACAGCCCAGCATTACAGACAAGTCGGGTCAATTTTTCTATGTTGCTGCCAACAAATTCTTGATTCGCACTTCGAGACAGTTGTACTAAATATATTATTAATAGATACCTTTTATAAGAAAAATTTATTAATTCCTATTTTATTTAAATTATAGAAATGACTAATAAATAATTAGTAACAATTTCAAACAGCTTGTCATCTATTGTTTTGGTTATTGTCAAGTTCATCATTTTAATGCAAGTTTAGTCACTTTTTAGTTCGTCATACATACCATAACAAAGAGTATACAGATACTTGCATATATACCAGTACGCTGTATATTAATATGTAGAAATTCATCCCTCAAATATTCTCCAAATTGTTAGTTGTACGTTTTGGTAGGTTTTTTTTTATTCTATCTATTTTTGTTGTAAGTGCAACCGTTTTCGAGTTATTGCAGAAACCGCAAAAAAATGACTCGGGTAATAATGCACTTGCGGTTGGAATATTATTTTCAAAAATGGGTACTTGCCAGGCGTATACAAATTTTAAAGTTTCATTATTTTACTTGCAGCCGCTTAGGCTGTAGAGCACTTACACTCTCAAACTCTCAGAATAGTAGATTCAGGGAAGGTCAAAAGATATATTTACTTATTACTGCGTACTATAAGACAGTAAAAATTAGAACAAACATATAAATACTATGCAATTATTTTCTCAATTACACCTGAATCCTGGTACGTTATTCCTAGAATATTAGTTATATTTAAGGCATTTTCATTAAATCCAGTAGCAGGTGTAATTTTCTTATTAGTAATACGAAAATATGTGGTGCAGCAAGAACTGGTTCTCTAAATATAATATAAAGTTCAATTATATTATAAGTTGCATAGAACTTTTGTTTTGGGTTCATTTTGTGTAAAATCAAACCATAGATATATTTATATCTTTAAACAAGAAAAATATTAATCAAAATTTAACCGAAATTGAATGAGTCTAAGATTATTTTTTTTTATTGATTCTTTACTTTTTACTCTTTTTTATAGAGGTAATAAGTATTGTAATCATGAACAAATATTAGTGACGAGGTTTTAACGGAAATACACCTTTTGACCTTCTCAAAATCTAATCTGCCTATTTTTGGAATGAAGTTGTTTGTGTGTCTAATATACGCGCTACAGCCAAAACTACTGAAGCTATAATCATGAAACTTTAAACTTAATATTTCTAGATGACCCGCAAGAGAACTTATTTTTGTTCATTCAAATCGATGATGTATAATTATTCATTCTAGCATTTTAATGCGGTTTCTGTAAAATCCTCGAAACGCGCGGTTGCACTAATTTAAGATTTGATATACAACATCGATTGTAAGAAATGTTAAAAAATATTCAAAATATTTTTGAATTCCAGAATATATGGCTGTGTATTCTATAATTTTCTGTTTATGCTTAAGATGCTGTGAGACTTTTTAATTAAAAAAATTTTCATTTAAGTAGTTAACACATAATTAGAGAAGAAATATGAATTTCGGTTTTCCATGTTTTCACCTAAATTTTATTAAAAAAATGTTTTCGTTAATTTTAATTCTTTTTCGGTTTGTTATGTTTGGGATAAAAATATATTATAATTTTTAATTATATGTAAACTGTGTATTATTTTAATTTATACGGATATATACGTATATTTAAATTTTTTTTTTCTATTTTGTACTTTTTTTCGTATATCAAATATTTGTAGTGGCTCACGTTGCACTTTCATATTCGTAGTAGATTTAGATAAAATTCGATCAACAGTTTTGACTGTAGAGCGTTCGCTGTGAATGTGAGCTTCGCATACGCCATTCCAATAATAGTCCGATTCCATTTAGGGAAGGTCAATAAGTGTATTTCCATTAAAATGTCAAGATTGGTCTTTTTAGTTGTTAACAATATTTATTCTTATATGAAAGTAAAAAATCGTTAAATAGAAAATCCACTATAAAAATAAATTTAGGATCATTATTAATTATTCCATGCACAAAATTAATAGTTGGCATAAAACGTTATCGGATATTTTTTTAGCTAAATTCAACTTTTTATTTAGTTTTGGCGGAAATTGTATTGTACACAATAGAGTACGTTTTTTTTTAATTCCAGGCAATATTTTATAATAGAGAAAAAACAAAAAAAAATGAAACTCAATTAAAACATCGACGTATTTGTTTGTGTTGATTAAGCTTTATTTCATTGTTCATATAACTGTCCAATTTATACTTTACAAGAGTTCTTTCGTTATCTGGTACAGCAGTAAAGGCAATTGTGTTTTGTCTTACGGATTTTTATATTCCAATATTTTAATTATCATTAACATCAAACAAATTGTAGAATTATTTATAATTTTAATATACAATATTCTGTAGCATATTTAATATAATTCTAAAATCCAATCAAAAGGAATCCTTATTTGAAGTCGTGTTACTCAAATGGCATGACATCAGAAACATTTCAAATAAGGATTATTTCTTATTATGTACACTTTAAGACTTCAACAGCTATTAGATTAAATATTCTTTAATGGGATACGTGAATATTTTATTCATAAACAGCAAATGTGTATTTGTTGATATTCATTATAATCGATTTTATTATTTCTAAATGGTATATTTTGTTTGTATAATTTCAGGAAGTAGGAAGTATCATTGGCAAAAAAGGGGAAATTGTGAAGCGATTTAGAGAAGAGGTAAATTGGCAATAATTCAATTTTGTAAATCATATTAAAATAATTGTATTTTCTTTCAGTCTGGTGCCAAAATCAACATATCTGATGGATCATGTCCTGAACGCATTGTCACAGTAACGGGACCAACAAATGCTATATTCAAAGCATTCACCCTTATTTGCAAAAAGTTCGAAGAGGTAGGCCTCATTTACAAAAAAAATATATCTGTAATGGCTTGCACTGAACTTATACGTTTAGATAAGATTACCGTATTCGCCATTTTGCTAATCTAGTCTTTTTCTCACTAAATATATTTCTTACAATAGATATTAAATAACAAATTCCAAGTTATTTGAAAAAAAAAATTTTAAACAATTGATAGGCAAAAATATTTAAAATAAGAACAAATTTTAATAGACTCTAATTTTTATTCTGACTATTTTGCAGTAAGTGCAACAGTTTTTGAGTTTTGAGTTTTCTTGCCAAGCATTAAACAAATTTAAAGTATCATAATTGTATCATCAACTATTTAAGCTATAGAGCGCGCACACAAACGACATTGCAAAAAATGTGTGAATTCTAAAAAGTAGTTCTCATTTAATATTGAGCGAAATTCTAATTGAAATATTGTGGCTGCACCCATTAGTGGTGTTCCCAGTTTCAAGAGATGAACAGTGGAAGCAGCGGTGGGGGTAGCGGAGTACCTAGACCACCAATTACACTAAGACTGATTGTACCGGCGAGTCAATGTGGCTCACTCATTGGCAAAGGTGGCTCAAAAATAAAAGAAATACGAGAAGTCACCGGTGCATCGATACAAGTTGCTTCAGAAATGTTGCCCAATTCGACAGAACGTGCCGTCACAATATCTGGAACAGGCGAAGCGATCACACAGTGCATCTATCACATTTGCTGTGTCATGCTCGAGGTAAGTGTCTTTCGTCCCATTTCACCAATGACATTTAAGTATGTGTATACCTTAAATACGCAAATAGATAAACTGGCAGCAAAGGTATTTTTACCATGAAAATTTTTGATATTATCTAATTAAGAGCGTAAACTTTTGTGTCCATAAAGTTCAAAAACAATAATATTAAAGGAATTTTATTGACGACCGGTTTTGACCAATATGTTTGCAATTTTCAAACCGGCATGCATCTCATCTTGTATTTGAAAAAACCCAATAATTATTGGTGGAAACCGGTCAAGAATAAATTTAATTAACACACCACCAAATTATTTATTTCATCAATTGTAGAATAGTTTGTTAACTATTAACAAACCGTTAATTGTCTAACATAAAACACATGTGCGTCAGATGATTGAGGATATGAGGGTTTTTTTTTTCCGTCGGACATATACCTAATATTATTTTGTTTTTTCTCGTTATGTTTGCAGTCCCCTCCTAAAGGTGCAACCATCCCATACCGCCCCAAACCACAAATGGGTGGCCCTGTGATCCTGGCCGGTGGCCAAGCTTATACCATCCAGGGTAACTACGCCGTGCCCGCTCATTCAGACGTAAGTAACACTGTAATGTTCAAAATGAAATCAAATTGAATACAATTTTTCGTTCTTTTAAAATTTGAGAACTTTATCCGCAACTGATTAACCACTATCAGAAATTTGTTTAAATAGTTCCTTGATGTGAGTGTATTAACTTGAAAACCCAGTTTATTTCAAACAAATATTCATATTTATTCAACGACAAAATGTTCACATCTAGATATTTGTTAACAATACAATTTGAATCATTGTTACAGATTGGAGGTATTGGTAAGAGCCCATTAGCAGGACTAGCAGCTTTAGGACTTGGTGGACTCGCGCCGGCGAACACTGGAGGATTAAATCCTGCAGGTATGTATCTTTAAATATATATTAGACATCCGTTTGTTTTATTGTATAGGTACATAGGTAATTTAATATTGGTAAAAATATAAATTTCGCATTGTAATACGATATATGATTTTAGTTTAAGTTTTTACGTTGAATTGTTTATCATATTCTGTTTTCGAAAGTTTTGTTCAACTTTTATTGCACTTTAATACCATTAAAAAGAGGTTTTCTTGCTCTTTTTATCAATATAATATAATATGTTGCTAGTTTATTTTAAATAATAACAAAATATATTTTGCAAATCAATAATTCCACGTTTTAGTCGAAATAATAACAATATCAAAATCTAATATATTAATTTATTCAATTATTCTCAATATTGCAGCATCGCCTATGCCTTCTTCAGGAGATTCTTTATGATTTTTAATATTATTTATGTTTAAACGAGATCATAATGTAAAAACAATAAATAAAAATAACCATATAATAAATTTTTATTTCAATTTTACCTATTATAAAAAATATAATGACTACATCTTTAAAGATAACATCTGCAGTGGCCCGTATTGGACTTTTTTATACGTAGCAAGTATACCAGTTTGGAATTTTAAAATAAATTGTGAATTTCTTTTTGAAATATCCTGGATAAGGCATAGATGATGTCGAAACGTTGAGTTTACTTAAATAAATCATTAATCCAAGAATAATTAAACAGAATTCATTTTTGTTATCAGGAAAAAACTTTGTAAATAAATTCAGTAAATCGTAAAACCAGAATGTGTAATTGTTACATGCATGAAGTTTGTTCTTTTAATTTAACGACACCATAGAACAGTACTAATTTTGTTTGAATTAATTTAATTTTAGCATTGGCAGCTCTGGCTGGATCACAGTTACGAACTAGCAACTCACGCAATCAACAGAACTCAAATCAACAAACACATGAGATGACTGTACCAAATGAACTAATCGGTTGTATCATCGGCAAAGGTGGTACTAAAATTGCTGAGATCAGACAGATTTCGGGTGCGATGATCCGAATCTCAAATTGTGATGATCGTGAAAGCGGTAGCACTGATCGCACAATTACAATCACTGGAAATCCGGATGCGGTGGCACTCGCACAATATTTGATCAACATGAGGTTAGTGATATTTTATAAACTACGTTCATTTTATGAATTTAATTTTGTGTGTTCGTGGCTTTAGCTAAAATCTAGTGCATCAAAGTTTTTTCTGGAATTGTTTTAGTAGAATTAAGATGTACAAAGGTGCGACAATATGGAATGAGTGTATTTATAGGTGAAGTAAATGAAGTGAGAATGTGCAAATATTATTGAAATAAGTTAGGGGAAAGACATCGTGATCAGGCGGAATAACCGGTGGTCTCTGTGACCGGCCCCACCCCCTCTGCCAAAAATTATTAAACATCCATATATATCATGCATATATATTGCGCGATTATGCCCCAATTTTCGTTGGTTGGGTTTACCTGGACCTTCTTTTTAAGAATAAGATATTGTTAATTAAGATTTTAGAGTTATAGTCCATATATGGTTCTATGACAAAATCTTACATAATGCGAGATAGTTCACTGCAATAAGTGCTTGAGTAATGCAGTAATTATGAATATAACTCGGAGATTTTGTTTATGGTTTTAAAAGCTGGTCATAAGAGCTGGTCATAAGAGCTCAGAAAACCTACATTGGTCCAGCACCATAAATAAATTACTGATGTACAAATTTACATATTCAATATTTATTTTTATATATATATATATATATATATATATATATAAATAAAAATTAAGATTCGTGTTTTATATATACTGCGTTATCCGTGCAAATAAACTACAAAATTCGAATGAATAGTGGTAGAATCTGCAAATATATACGTAATATTTGTTGCCATTCGAAATTGAATACCTAATGTCAGACAAAAATAACATTTCTTTTTATTAAAAGCGACGACGTAAAATATAGTGATATACATATTTAGGTATGTGCGAAGAACATCGATTTCAAGAAAGTGTTTGTGGAAAATAATGTGCAAATAAAAAAATCTAATGTATATGTTGGATAATAAATAAATAAAATATATAAAAACAAAAATATGATTAGTGAATAAAGAATTTATACTATAATGGTTTTGTTATTTTCACCTGCTTACTGCAACTGTTACATATATGACACAAATACCAACAGTTTTTTTTCCAAGGTTAGATGATGTATCAAACTTGGTTTTAAAATTGAAAATATATTTCATTATAGCGCTACTTGGTATTCTGAAGGGCTGAGCAAAGTATACCATCACAGCCTAGTGAAGAATATTTGCGGATGCACACCCATGTCCGCAAATGTACTTCATCTAGATGTCAATTATCTCTTATCCTAGTTACCGTGGTTTACATCACAGATTCTATTCATAAATTATTATTTTTTAACCAGAACTATGGTAGTACATTTATTAAATTTAAAGTCTAATTATCTTTTATCCTAGCTACCGTGGTTTACATTACAGATTCTATTTATAAATTATTATTTTTTAACCAGAACTATGGTAGTACATTTATTAAATTTGAAATCTTAATACAAATGTTTTTTTTTTTCGTTTTAATGTGTAACTATAAGTTTTTAAATATTATATTTAAAGTATTTGGTTTATTTTTTATTGTCAAATGATGGTATATTTATTTTGTTATAATTTGTTGATATCCATAAATAAGAACCATATAAGAAAAGAAATATCTTCATGAAACCTAATATCAGCCCTATTGACCAACAAACACCCCCCTCTCAACCCTCTGGGCCACTTGTCATAAAATCCGCAATACCGTTATGATCACAATAAATCTTAAAATCAAAACTGATCTGACTGAACTCCTTTTGGTATTTTCTTTGTTGTTCTGTTTCCCTAGTGTTGAGCTGCAGAAAGCTAACCTTGAGGCCCAAAACTCTCCTAGTACTGGTGGATCCGGTCCCGGTCCGACCCAAGCTGCCGCCTCTCCCCTGGCAAGTGCCATTCCCCTAGCGCAACTGTTAACGAAGCCGGGCGCTTTAAATGCATTGTCGAGTCTGAGCGCACTCGGCGGTTTAACTGAGCTGCTGGGCGCTCAGGCAGGCGCAACGCCAGTACAAACAACAGGCGTTCATCGTACGCACAAGAGCTACGCCCCAAGGCTCCGCTCGCCTGGAGGTAGCGGTGGCCCCTCAGAAACATCAAAGTTAAAAAGCGAAAGGAATAAATTTAGTCCTTATTAAAATAATTATATAATAATACAAATAAGAATCACGTTAAGTGTATAACAATAATATAAACGCCGACTTATCTACAACGTAATCGAAGTTATCGCTATCATTGTTACATTTCATTATTGGACAATGATTATTATATACACAACACTTATCGTTATACAGTTTTATTGCGTTTATTTTGTCATTATTTCATTTATTTTTTTCTGTCTTTAACTAGCATAGGGTTTAGTATGTAATATTGTGTATCTTTCGTATTGACGCAACTGCAGAATAACGCAGTTTATCATCATGTGATTTATATTTACACAGCAAGTGACTACGGCTGTTGTCTTTACTAATTTATAAGCACTTTCTACGGTTTCTTTTTTTAAATTTGATTATCATGGAATTATATTCATAGACTAATAATATGACTGTTATTATGATTAATATTTTTGTTCAAAGACAAGTAGATGTTTATTATTATTATTATTTTTTTTTTTTTCATAATTAGGTATGTGGTGCAAGATGCACGATTTTTTTACTTTTGTTACATTCTTGTGCCACTGTGTTCAAAATGTTTGGAGAGATGTGTCACGTACAATCATATAATATGCTTATATCTACAAGATTGACATTATTTTCAAAAATATTTTTATTTTATTACTAGATTGATGTTTAAGAAGTACAAGTACACTTATATATTTATATATATATATATATATATATATATATATATATATATATATATATATATATATTTATATATATTTAGCGTTATTATTTTGACCATTGATTCTAGTAAGTAATCATAATTAGAAATCAAGGATTTGAATCATGCTTCAAAATAATCTTCTATTGCAATTTATAGTATTTTTTTTGTAATCAATCTATTAATAATAACATTATAAAGACTTATGCATACCATTTTTTTAAATTATTGTTACTAGTTTGAGCAAGTTTTTTTTTGCAACAGCCCTGACACATATCAGCTAATATTGTAGCTGCTGAAAGAAACAATTTAAAGTTTACACTGATAATTAATTGTAGAGATAAGTAACAATTTGGCTAGTATATAAAAATGCTTAATAAGTATAATATATATTTACATAATAAAATATAGATTTGTGTATGAAAGTGTCTTGAAACAATTCTTTATTTAGTAAATAAACAGTGTTTTATTCAACCGTAATGCATTTGCAGCTAATCATTGTAACCTACTCATGCCCTTCGATTAAGGAACTATACATTTTTAAATCATGAACTTATTACAGTTTTATGTTGAAATGCTATTATTTTCAACTTATAAACTACCGAAATAATAACACCTATTTTATAAGTATAACTCGTAAACTATATATAAGATGTCCAAAAGCTGAATCCGTAACATAATTTAACATACTGTCGCATAGATGATATTACGAAATTATTTAATTCTTAAAATGTCGTAAGATCTATATTTGTCTTCATATATATGTATATATATATATAGAGTAGTTCTATATCCGCTACATTTGCACCTAATACACAATATATATTTAATATGAAATATATACAGAGCTATAAAGTACTGCAATTAACAGTATTTGTATTACTTACTATATTTCCATAAGTACTGAATACTGGTGATGGAAATACTTTTCTGATTATAAGATTTGACCAGCATATAGCTTTGACTTTTTATGCCTAGCCACATTTCTTCAATTAGGTTTCATTAAATTATGGAAAACTACATTTAAAAATGGGATTTGCCTGCTTTTCTTAGGGGAGGCCGCTGCGTTGGCTTGAAGACATGTTAATTTTAGATGCTTATATTTTAAAGCCATATATTATATTTACCAGATTGTCCTCTACAAATCTTGAAAAAATGGCGAAGTCCCGTTTTTATAGTGGTATTCTACGAAGAGATGATTTTCTCCCTCAAACTGCATTTGAAACAAACATAGTTACGAAATTGAAATTCTGCATTAAATATTCTTTAATTTTATTATTTCATTAACTTTTACTAATTTCATTGACCATTTTAGAAATATTTGATATCTATGAGCTTTGGTGAATGTCGAAACGATAATGTTCGAAAAGAATAAATGTGAGATAGTGTGTAATATTGTGGTAAATGGACATCGACTAGAGTTAAAGAGTTTATTTGGGTTGCTTATTCTGTAGCGTTGAAAAGTATGATTGAGAGCTGGTTGTAAAATTTTAGACGCACTGGAAATGTTTGTGAGAAATTTTAATATTTCTAAGGAGGCAAGATAGTGCGTATAATGATGTACTTGTTCCATCGTTAATGAGCAGTGCGATATTGTAAAAAATGTCGCACGTCAAATGAGATGGTATAGTCGTATTGAAAGAATGTCGAATGAAAAATTGACTAAACAGATTTGCATGGTAGAGATGAATGGTGTGAGAATGCGAGACCAGTCTCGGAATAAGTTGATAAATATTATTGAGAATGAATTGTGTGAAATAATAGTTGCGAACAAGAAGAATTTGAATTAAGCGAAAGAAGTGTGTTAGAGTTGAACGAAAATTTGTCAAGATGTGAAAGAATCTAATGGGTTTTCTGCCACCTCATTTGATGGGAATAGGCATGATGGTATGTATGTTTAATTTAACTATTTGGATTTAAATCTTTTGTCTAACAATATTAACATGAACTGTCATTGCGGTGATAGATTACTTCGAAAATTTCAATTCGCAATCGCTTTATATAAAAGAGGAATTTGCGCATTAATTTACGCAAGAAAACACAGCACAATTGAGTACTGAAAAGTATAAAAATGTATCAAATTTTGTTATAATTTCTGATTTGTTTAATCCAATTCTTGCTACAACTTCTATCGTAAAGAACAGGTTTTCATAAAAGTGCGGCATGCAACGATCTTCTTTTCAGTATAAGCTTTCATCAATACAACAACAATACAATAGCAAACAACTGAATATTTTTTTTCTTATTTTCTATTAATATAAACTTAGCATTTGTGAAACTGAATCCGTAAAAGATAAATTAACAAATTAGCAGATATAAACTTTATCCGCACCAATCGAGTATTCAGAGGTCACATTGTATCATATAGTAACATATTTGAGAAGAGTATTATGGAACAACAAAAATGTGCGGTTCGGCAACAAAATAGTAGAATCTAAATTGCCATGTCAACAAAAAAGTTTGCGAACCCTTGATATAGAACGTAAATTGTAATGAGTATAGATTATTCGTGAACGAAATTAACAATTCGCTATCTAATGTACTAAAAAAAAATTGCTCATTACGTCGGGCATTATCAATCGATCAGCTGTTTATTTGTTTCATAAATTTCGAAGAAACCAAATATCTATCACATCCCACGAAGTATATTCTTCGGTTAACTCAGAAATAATTTATAATTTCCAACATAAACTTCTAGTGAACAAAAAATAAAAGATTTACAGTCCAAGAAAAGAACGTATTTAAAATGAATGGTGCACTTTTTGTGCCCGATCATAGCCTCTACTTTGCGTCATTTCGCCCGACATTTTTATTAGTGCTATTAGTGCCACCAACGATAATTTCGTTCACGAATAAGAAATATAGGCATTATTGCCTGAGATGTTTACTATATTCAAAAAACGACTTAGAATAAATTTCGATGTAATTTTATCATAACATACATTATTTAATTTAAGCGTCATATTGCAAATATTAATAATATTTTGTACATTTTATATAGGTAGTGTACATATATTATAAAATGCCTAGATAATATTACCATAATTATACCTATATAAATATATGTATATAAATATATTTTTGATATGTTTACATACATATATTTATATTAATATAGCAAAATAGCGATAACTCTTTACAGTGTTACCTTACACGATAATTTGTTAGCTGGAAAATTATTGGTTTTGGTGCTTTTGAGCGCAGTGCACGTGAAACATAACACAATGGTTTGTGAATCCTAATATTGTGCTACTATACTGACCGTCACCTAATCATAATCCAAGTATTCCGAGCAGATGTGAGAAGATTCATGAATCCTCTGGTAAGCTTTGACCGTCCGTATTTTCCCTTTTTCATTGTCTTTTCACTATACCAAAGTTTATTATTTTTGTTAAAAATTATCAATAAATTCACCTTTTTTTTTTGTTAACAACATGTATATTTACTTATTTCACACTTTTATTGGTTATATAACAATAGATTTTTAAATTTAATAACATAACAGTATCAACGTATCAACCGAATTAGTTATATTAATAGTTCAATAATACATGTAGTTGTAGGTGTTTCGATTACCCATGAACAGATGAGTTTTAGCTATTTATTCAAAGTACTTAAAACTTAAATGATGTTTATTCAAACACAAAACATAATTACATTTGTATTTTGTCAATCACTCAATTAACTATTGATTTTGATTATACAGAATGGTTTGATGAAAGAATAAGGCGATATTATGCATAGTTCTTTCCTGTGTCTGTATATTCAAAACAATGTTAGTATGATGTATTTTGTGCCGAAAATATTATCATGTTTGTATTTGGTTTTTGTTGGTAGGATATCAATGGAGACGGCCGGTCTTCCGATGCCTGGTTACCACTATATCGCACCCAATCATATCGTAAAATCACCGATACACTAACTGGATCCACCCTGGCTACAGGCCAGCTGTTTTCCACATGCGGACATGTCGCCAATGTTGTGGTACTTCAGATAAACACATGATGCGATCATTGTGGATAATTTTTATCAGCAAATATTGACAATATTGTCATCAAAAAATATTATACGATGAAAACTTTAAATAAGTTTGAATGGTATTGGGGAACAAGCCAAAGATTATTACATTAATTTTTTTTATATAAATATATACATAATATATTGAAACATAGGTAGGTGTATATCGCTACTGATGAAGTAAAAGCTCATAAGTCTGTTTTTACCAATGCTAACAACACTCAAAACAGCATTAGTTAAAACGTGTGTCGTAAGCGTGCTACAATCCCTTTTACACCAGGCGCAGTATACGTTCGTAATGCGACTATAGAACACTTAAACGTACTCTGTTAATAAAATGCAATGAGTTGACAGACTTAGGTTATGAACTTATGGTCTTTTTTGTCTTATCAGAAGTGATATTAGAGTTAGCAAGAAAAATTCAATAATTGATTTAAATTTGTTTTATAATATTTTAAATATTTTATTACGTTTTACAAACTATTATCGGAATGATAGTAACACCGTAGGTTTTTCTTTGAAATTACAACATGTACAAATAATGCAAATGCTAAAATAAGGTGCCAAAATTATTATAGGTGCGCTAGTCATGTGATTTAATCACATTTTATATAAAAATGTGTTTTGAGCACTTTTAGTTCGTTATTATTATTATTATTATTATTTAAATTGTTATTGTTGATAAATGTTTTTTAATAAATTGATTACTGTTTGAAGAAATAAATAAAACAGTTATTTTAAAAAAAAAAATTATACAAGTGGTAGTATATACATACATATAATTATAGGGGCTTTTAAAACATGGGTATTTTGAATCAGTCAAATTTTGTCACTGATAGTGACATAGTTGTGGCGATCGAATACTCGTTTTAGACTGATACATATTAAGATCTTTATTAAATAACATTCTTATGCTGGCAGTAGTACGCTTAGTACTTGCTTGAAATTGCAATTTATGTTTTTTTAAGTTTTTGTTAAATTATTATTATTTTAAATATATAATATCATTCATTCATTTTTTTTTTCTAATACAAAATTGATTTTATTTATTCTGTGAATTATTAGATTCTTTATTCAAACATCTTTGGCTGTGTTTTTGAAAGTAAGAAAACAGTAGTAATTAATACTGTTACCCATTCCACAATACAAAAATCTTTGTGCCAAAACTTGTTCCAAAATCTTTCTTCCACAAACTTTATTATTATTATTTCGTATTAAATGTACTACAATTTTTACGTGATATTTCAATATATTGAAATAGAAATTTCGGAAGCTGGTGGATGTAGATGTTCTCAAAAAAAAGTGAATTTATTGTAGCAATTCCTTTTTAGTGTTATTCACAAGCATATTAACAATAATAGAACGCTTAATCCAGCATATTTATTTAAAAAATAAAGAAATAATAATAATAAAGCCACATTGTAAATTTTGCTGAAAATGGCAACACACATGTACGTCTTTTTGCTTCCATATTAGTAACTGGAACGGTTAATAATCTTTCACTTACACAGAATACTCGTCATTTTTATTCGTTCAAATAGTAACACCTGCATCTTACTTATTTTTATTTAATATAAAGATAATTTTGTGTAGGTTGATCATAAATTCGTTTTAAATTCGCTTTAAATTCGTATTATTTTTTTGGTGAGAACAGCTCTAGATGCCATAGATTGTGATTAAAGGAAAAGCTATAAAAATCGTAGAGCTCAGTAGATTTGTTTTTATATATCAGTTTGTATTCAAAACAAAACTTATCCAAAATATTTGTTTTCGTATATACGTTTTTTTAAAAGCTGGTATATGAAAACTTTCATTTCGAAATATTATTTAGATATTTACATTTTCAATAATCAACTACATTAAACGCAAATTACACTATTTTGTTGTTATAAAACAAAATAAATTAGATCTAGTCATGTATGAGATTAATCTTAAAGTACACAATTTAGTTTTATAGATTTATAGCAACCTTTGAGCAAAATTAAGTAAATCGACATTTGTATTTAATTATGCATAAATTACAGAGTAGGCTTATTGAGATATTAAGTTATTTCGAGACCATGTAATCGAGAGTAGGAATAGCTTATAGTTTTAAAATTATAATATAGGGTCCAATTTCCGTAGGGCGAATAATTCTTATGAAAAAGTGTTTAATAAATCACCAGCTTTGTCGAGGATTATCATTTGGTCTACATTTACTTTTGATTTAATGCATTTAATATGTGGAGATATATAGGCGCAAGTAAGATGAGACATATTAGCAATTTAGTGATATTATAAACTTATCTTACTTCTTCCTACTCATGGAATCGCAACATGGCCAACAATAAAAAATTATTTAATGTCATTTATATTAAATTCTATATAAAATTTCGTCTTACCACTAAGAAAAGTGTAATTTGCCAATATTGCAACAGATGGTTAATAAAAAAAAATATCTAGTCACGATTCAGGTTGTGAGGCAGTGCCAGGGAATTAGTATTAAATAATTAAAAATACGTATGCTATATCCATCATAAACTAGAGACCAATTGCCACTACTTTAATGTGCTTATTCGTTATATCATCTTGGCAAAAAAAGCAAGAATGAACAATGCTTAAAATGTAAATATCTAAATTAAAACTACTATAGACCGGCCGGTTATTAAAGAAAAAATAATATTTGTCCATTTTGAATTGAATTCGTATTAAAATTGAACGTTTTAAAAAAAAAAAAATACACATTTATGTAGCAGTATAAATGTTAATTCGCACAGCCTATAATGCAAATTTTGATGTACAATAAAATTATATTTACGCAATTTGAAAACTAAATGAACAAGAAAAAAACATAGTAACTATTAATATTAAACTTTTTTTTTAATTGGGCATGCGTAGATGTTGGTTACAATCGACGTATCGTAATGTTTATAACTTTTTAGGTACATAGGTACCAAATCAACAATATTATTGTCACTGTTGATGTTATTAATTGTTTTATATCTCACTATTTAAACCTCATTATTAGGCATTTTTAATAATAGCTCAATTTTTTTTTAAAAGTATGTTTCTTATAAATATACACTGGACAGTTATTAATAATATATTTTGTTTATATAAATAATATGCATTTGTTATCAAGAAATGCATAAAAATGCAACAAAATATAATCATACTAATAATTAGTTACATTTTGATGAAAAGGCAAATTTTTTAACTACCTATTACAAATTTAACAATTGTATCCGTTTTAATTAAAACTATTTTGCGGGAAATTAAAAATAATAAGCAATTATTGCAAATTATTATCTTTTGTACTACAAACTTAAAAATATTTCCCAGCCCAATATATGAAAAAATGTCACCTAATATAATTACGAGATATATTTAGTAATATTCTATCAAACCAATCAATTATACCTCAATCGTTCAAAAATGCATTCGTCAAATTGTATCTAAATAAATTAGTTAGCTTGTTTTTAATTGTATACGGAAATTAATTTTTATTATATTTCGCTATATCGATTTATTATTATTAGTAATTCTAAGGCCCGGTATTATAAAGAACAAAATAAATGTTAAATAGTTACTATGGAACTAAATTTACTTACACAGTTAATATAATTTTGCGTGTTATAAAAGAATCTTACAAGTAAATTAACTAATAGGAGATTTACCGACTATTTTAGTTCATCTATTCATCAATAGATGACATATATAAATATTGCAAATTTCACAACGGTTATTATTATAATATTTGAAATAAAAACAAAACACGAAGCTGTCAAGTAATTGACAGAATAAATTTTACTAGCTAGAAATGCATGGGAGTAGTTTAACTGTGAGATTTACTAGCGAAGTAAATTTATTTTTCGTTTATAATACGGAAATCTATAGAGTAAAGTATATTACTTGGTTACCAAATCAAATCTACCGAGTATTTTAGTTATTTGACGTTTATAATACCGGGCATTAATGAATTAAAAAGTTGTAGAGTTTTGGTGGCGAAAAGAACCAACTCGTAGTTATTTATTTATTAAGTACAAATTACAGTATTTAATACTTGATTTAAATGCGAACAAAATTCAATTTTTTGTTGTGCTGATTTAGTAATTGAATTTTAGAACTAAATTTATATAAACTAGAATATAGAAATGAATGCATATGTTATATTTAAATAAAAAAAAGGCACAGGTGCTAGTGACGCTAACGTATAATTCCGAATGACAATCCATACGATTAAATAAACACAACTATCATTTTAGAAACATTGCTTTTAAAAAAAATATCTAGCTATTCATAAATCTGCATTTGATTTGCACCTAATAATATCTTAACAGTAATCATGCAATTTGAAATTTATTATCATTTTTTTAATGATAGAATTCTGAGACTGCTTTATAACGTCTATTTAGTGATTCAACACTAGCAATCTAACGATAAATAGTTTTCTCAGATATCACACCTTTATAATACTTGAAAAAATATATAATTATTCTAATTATTAATTGTTATTAGTGTTTCTGTAGGGAGGTTGGTATTATGGAATTTAGTGAAAATCATAATAATAATAATTTTTCTCTGCTAGCTCATCCCTCTGACCTTTTCCTGGAGGCTACATTCATAAAATTTGAAGGTTTAGCAGGGGCCTTAACTGTATTTCTTGTAGTTGTCGTGTTGTGCAAGGCAATCAACGGTTAGCTTATTTGTACTAGTT
Organism: Nebria brevicollis; assembly: GCA_944738965.1. Lineage (NCBI taxonomy): Eukaryota > Metazoa > Arthropoda > Insecta > Coleoptera > Carabidae > Nebria > Nebria brevicollis. The sequence goes on along the minus strand of OX122898.1, from coordinate 17,602,747 downwards.
GTTACGCTGAGGTTGATGTGCTATTTTATTCTCGAAAACATTATTTATTTGAGGCAATATAATTAATTAGTTACATATTTTCTTCAGTAGAACTTTTATACGGTCAATTTTTTAAATTCATATATCTTAATTATATTACATTTTCATGAAGTAGAATAAGGTTTCAAAAACTTGACCATCTTAGTTATCGTTTTCGTTTTGTAGCCGGTAACTGCATTCTCTGTTGTAGTTTAAAAATCTGGCGTGTTGTATGTTTATTTGAATGTTGTCTAATTTGTTTGTTTGAATTTTCTATACCTGCATATAGTTTCTTTTATCGATATGTTCAAGAACTATTCTGTTCTATAACTTCTCAATGAAATTCCGAAACGGAATCAACATAAAAAAAGCTGCATTGTCATGTACCGAACTTTCTTATACGCATATGGGTTAAGCCACTTCGTAGTTTCATTATTTTACTAATTTATAATATTTGTTCTAACCTTTAGATCACTTTTACACTAATTATATTTCTTAGAATATATATTAAATGTCATACTTCAAATTATTTACGTCTATTTTGTTAAACAATTGACAGGCGCAGATGATACGATTTATGTAAAAATATATATATAAAAGGCAGAAATTTATTTTGAAACCAGTACACTTTTTGGAAAAAAAATTCACCAAAAGTTGTGCTAAATATGAATGCCTTTAATTTTTGTTGATAAAATTTTTCTGTAACTCTAACCATTTTTGAGTAATTGCAGAAACTGCTAAAAATGACTAGAGTAAACAAGCACTTCCGCATTAAATATTTTTTTCAAAAAGTAAAGAAAGTAAAAAACATAAATAATCTTATACTCTGGCATTTTCTCTAGAAAATATCGCCGTCTAATCACTGAAATATAGATTTTATTTATTTTATTCTTCATTATTTCATGGATATGTAATATTTTATAGAAAAACTGACTACAGATTCAGTGTCAGTTGTCAAGCGATCCATACATAATAAAATGTTTAAAAAATTGACCGCTTAATATATGTTAGTTATTGTTGATTACATATTAGTGCAAAATAATTTCTGATTTGTTTAACTATTGAAAGTTAATATTAATCGATAATTTTGATTATTATTATTGGTAGATATCTCGTAAGATAAGTGTTATATTTATTTCACCCTCAGTATTTCTACAATCAGAAAGCTAACTAATTTCTTGTTGATAAAATATATAAAAAAGTAAAAAAATCAAATCTTTTTACTAGCCTTCAAACAAACAGGGTTATTAAATAATTACGTAAGATTTGTTACATTTCTAGTGTTATTTGTGATGTGAATACATTGACTTTCAATATACATGCATGACTGAGAAAACAGTATTGTGTAAGCTGCTTATAAGAGTTATTATTATTGAAAACGTACATTACAATGTGCCAAAAAATAATAAAATAAATTGATAATTGTATTCATTGTATAATGTATTCGTTATAAATATTTATTATGCTCCATTTTAAATGGACTACATACAAGTAGGTTTGATGTTGCCATATTCCATTTGACTATGCTAGAATGTATAGTCTTATATAGTTACAAATGCTTATTAATTCAATATTATTAATCCTTAGTTTATATATATATATATATATATATATATATATATATATATATATATATATATATATATATATATATATATATATAAACTCAATAAAAAAAATGTGTGGCAGCTGCGCGATGTATATATGTCAGCATTATGGATGTTTCCACTGAATTATTGTTAGGCAAGAGTTAATTTGCTTGAAGTAAATTTATTATTTTCAACTTGTCCCGCTTGTTTTGCTGCGGTTACTATAACATATATTTTAGGAAATAACATAAATAATCTAAAACTGGGAGGAACATAAAGCTTATTGGAGAAATGATGTTTATTGAGTTATACATTTATAGAAAGAAGACTGGAGAATTGAGATAATTATTTGTTGAACTATAATTATTAGGCCATATTTAAGCAACTGTACTGTGTTTCTTTACATGAACGCGCAATGAAACGGAAAACAAGCACGAAATAAATGCGGAAACTGAGCGTAATTCTAAAATTCATAATTTGCTTTAGATTATTTTCCAAAAAAAAAAAACCATTTCTGTTGGCTATGCAAAATGTATTTCATTACGTTATTTGCCGTGTTTAATAATTTTCTCATTAATGCAATTCTCTCTTGTGAATCTTTTATTTCAATATAATATAAACTTGTAATTTTTAATACTACATTTTGTTTCGAAATTATTGACCGTTTAAAAATCAAATCTGCTCAAGAATGAAGTTTTTATTTCCTATGAAAAGAATAGGTAAATGTAGCATATTTTCGTTGTGAAACCATGTTAGTTTAAAAGTCACTAATATTCATATAAAAACTACAAACGCTACTTTATGAAAATGGTATTACGAGTCTTGTATATTGAAATCTGACAATAATATGAGTTTGTAATCTTTTGAAAGTGAGGAACTAACCTTCCCGTACCTGAAATATGTGCCAATTTATCATTAATTTTTAGAAATATAATTGCAATATATAAATAAAATAAACAAATTGATTTGATGTACTTACCGTTTTACAAAAATATAATTTCGATTGTGTTTTAACTAAATATTCAATTGATTGAAATTAACTAAGTTTAACATTTTTTTAAAAACAATAATTTAACATTAACTCAAGATAAGGGCCCGTATTTCCACGTTTGAATACAGACCACTTGTTCTAAGCGTGGAAGAACAGTGCAAAAGCAATTAAAAATAAAAACCGATTTTATGTTGGATGGAATATGGCATAAACGAATGTCACCGTTTCTAAGCTCATATAATGTGTCATTTAAAATTAAACATATTTTATATACTCAATCGAAGATTTTACAATTGTAAGACAAATCAAGATATGTTCTAGTCATATTTACAATTTATTTATCGAATCTATATAAAATTGTATTATTATTTTAAACATACGAACCAGAGTACCAAATTTATAATAGTGATACATTTTATCATTAGGGTAACCGGTTTTGAGGGATGGGGAGTAGCACTATGAAATTATGTAAATTTTTTTTTTTTCGTTTTAATATTAAATGTGATTTTGCATTCATATGTACTTTAAATAAATAAATCTGCACCAGATGAAAGTATCAATGTTTCGACCAAAAGAAAAACAATAATTGTTTATTTAAAACTATTTTATTCTGTTCAAGATGCTTTTAAACTGTGTGTGTAGAAAAGTATAATTGATGCAAGATCATAAATGTATGATATTTTATAAAAGTGATAGTAATTTATTATTATCAATAAATGTTTTTAATCTGGATGTCAATCACGGTGTGTAACTGTGTAGATTGGTTATCAATATGTTAAAAATTTTGTTTTTTTTTTATGCAAATACATTAAATCAGTACTTCATGTTGCTATATGATAGCGCTTTTAGCTTAAAACACAACACGACTGTGTAGTATTTAATGTGCCAAACATTAAAAAAACACACATAAAACACATAACGATTGTTACTCATTTTAATAATTCATAACCAATTATAAGTGAATGTAGAATTAAATACCATATCCATTTTGATACATATCAGTTCACGGAAAAATGATATTTTTTACGCATTTTCGATTATTTGTACGAATTTGCTCAAAATTTATTCACACATATCTAATCCTTACTTAGTAGTGATCGATTGTAAAATGAGTAACAACAACGCTGTATATTTTGTTATTGACTCTAATAAAGAATGTCAATTTTAATTATTTTTTTTTCTATATATTAAATAGTTCTAATATTTAAGGGCAATAAGTATTAAATTATTAAACAAAATTGTATAATCTATTGATGAATTATGAAAAAAAGACAATTTTAGATATTGCACATTATGTTTTTTAAATATGTAGATGGTTCATATATTAAATTATTAGAAAATGTATTTTGTTTGTTTTTCTTTTTGTTAATAAAGTGTGTACATAGAATATTATATGTGGTCATTTAATTAATTGCAGACTGATCATTTTATTAGCCAACCAGGGTTATGAAGTATTCAACCAATTATCTTTAAAAAAAATTTTCGCAGATTTACCATCAATGGATTTTTTTTTTATATATATATATAAATCTCACATCAACGTTTTGACATGTAAATAGTAAGAATTTTTAATTTAAGTTAATTATTGCAAGTTGCGATTTTATTTATTGTTTTATATGATTATATAATAACATATTTTGTTTCCAACATATATTTACTAATTGCAATCATTGTTTAGAATAAAAAAAAGGAGAGCGCGTCTTAAATGCAAAATAAATATGTTAGAAAATTACAACTACTGCAAATCATAATTAATGCACAAGCTAAGAGTAAATTAGTTACGTTTTAGTTAGATTTTAAAACATATAAAAAAAAATCAAAATAAGGACTTGTTGATTTGAAAATCCAACTGGTTTTACGAGTCTAGAAACCCACTTATACATATATACATTGGTGGCACTATTGATCGTACATATTTGAAAGGACAGCGAGAAGAGGATTCTTTGTGGAAAATACAGAAAATTAAAAAATATATATATATTAATAAATTATGATCATGTTAGTTTTATAATATTAATTAATAGCTAGATCTCCAATCTAAATGAATAATGTTATTAACTTAGGCCGGTTATCTAGCGCGATAAAAGAGATTTAGTTTGTATTTGGCGGCATTATTAGTTCGATTTCACACATTTTGGCGCTATTACATAGGTTTTCAGCACGAGACAAGAAAGCGAGAGCATTCTATTTTAGATACCTTTATTTCGTGGTATGATATATCAAAAATGAAGTATATTTTAGTGACTGGTGGTGTTATAAGTGGAGTAGGTAAAGGTGTCATTGCCAGTTCGTTCGGCACTATTTTAAAGTGCTGTGGCATTCATGTTACATCGATAAAAATCGATCCATATATAAATATAGATGCTGGGACATTTTCACCATATGAACATGGTAGGATATGCATGCAACGTAACAATCATATATAATTACTATTTTTTAGTTGTATATGTTATTATATTTAAATGGCCAAACACGCGGTATCTATGTTAATAGTTAGGGTAAGAGCGCGCGATTCTATGCTTTAAGCACTTCATGCCAAAGGAATGGTTTGAGTTGTAATAATAATAGTAGGTGTTGCTAGGTGATTTAGATTAAGTTCATATAGTAATTACTACAGTGGTCAAATTGTTATTTCCGTATTTACCTTGAAATAAATGAGCGAAATCGAATTGAAATTTGAAATAGCATTTTGACAAGTGCGGCCTTGAAATTTGGCGACCATGCTTCTAAAATTAACCTAACAAAACGAGCGTGATTCGCTGGCGGCTTTTTAATCTATAAACAAACAAAAATCAATCATGTCCCCAAATATTTTTAGTACTATAATATATATATATATACAAAAAAAAATATATATATATATTTATTTATATATATTTATAATAAACTATATAAAATGATGTTTAATTGAGATTATTTCTTATATATTTTTAGGTGAAGTATACGTGTTAGATGACGGTGGAGAAGTGGATTTAGATCTTGGAAATTACGAACGCTTTTTAGACGTGACTTTACACAAAGATAACAATATAACAACAGGGAAAATCTATCAAAATGTTATCAACAGAGAGAGGCGAGGAGATTATTTGGGGAAAACAGTACAAGGTATTAATGCATATACATAATTCCGTTTTATTTAAACTAAACAGGAACATTTACATACGAACAAACGGACTAGGAGTTCTTGGCCTTGTGGTGTAATAATACCCAATAACTTATATATGTCTTATTTTATTTATATATTTTATTTCCATTTAATAATAAGTATTCATTGAAATAAAAGACAACTTGTTAATTCATGAAAATATTTACGGTATTTTATTCTAATTTTTGTATTCTGGTATTATAATTAGTTGTGCCTCACATCACGGACGAAATTCAAGATTGGGTGGAAAGAGTGGCCAACCAGTCTGTATCTAGTAATGGATATACACCCCAAGTTTGTATAGTTGAATTAGGGGGCACTATTGGTGATATTGAAGGTATGCCGTTTGTTGAGGCATTCCGGCAGTTTCAGTTTAGGGTGGGAAGAGAAAATATTGCATGCGCCCACGTTTCATTAGTTCCGCAGGTAAACTCCAATTTAAAAAAATATATATGTGTTTCAATATTACATTAATTCGTGTTTCGATATAAAGCCACGATCTACGGGTGAGCCAAAAACAAAACCAACACAATCCTCCGTTCGAGAATTACGTGGACTTGGATTGACGCCAGATTTAATAGTTTGTAGATCAGAAAATCCTATCGGAATTGAAGTTAAAGCTAAAATTTCTAATTTCTGCCATGTTGCTCCAGACCAGGTACTCATTTTATTCCAGAAATGTAAAGCAATTTATTTAAAACGATATTTATTTAGTATATAGAGTGAAATATATGTATTGTTCTTCATTAGGTGATTTGTATTCCTGATCTACCATCTATCTACAAAGTGCCAATTTTAATGGAATCTCAGGGTATAGTTGAATTTTTAAATGAACGTTTACTATTGGGCATCAATATGCCACCACCAAGAAAATTTATGCAAAAATGGAAAGATTTAGCTGAACGCGTTGAGCATTTACGCAAAGAAGTGTCTATCGCATTGGTAGGCAAATACACAAAACTCGAAGATGCTTATGCATCAGTGACGAAAGCACTGCAACACGCAGCTAACTCAGTTGGTTTTAAAGTAAACGTAAAGTATATTGAAGCGGCTAACTTGGAGAAAGATATGAAATCAGAAGATCCAGTTGTTTATCATGAAGCATGGCAGCAATTATGCAAAAGCGAGTAAGTTTACATTATGTATCAAATCATATTAAAAATAAATATATGTGTTACAATATTAGCATGAAAATATATTTATATAATTTGAAAATAAAAAATAAATGACAAAAATGAAATGTTAATTATACGTTTTCTGTAAGGTTTTTTTTTTATTCTCAGTGGTATTATAGTACCTGGCGGTTTTGGTAAACGTGGAATGGAGGGAAAGATTGAATCCTGTCAATGGTGCCGTGAAACAGGAAAACCGTTCCTGGGAATTTGTTTAGGTTTACAAGCAGCTGTTATTGAAATGTCGAGAAATGTTTTAAAATTGGATGATGCAAATACAACAGAAATCGATCCAAGTTGCGCAAATCCGATTATTATTGACATGCCAGAACATCACACAGGTCAAATGGGTGGCACTATGAGATTGGGAAAACGAAAAACAATATTTACGGACAGTAACTCTATTATAAGTATGTCATTTTTATACTAATGAACTTCAACAGAACAGCATTTTCTTATTAAATTAAAATAATTAAAAAAATATAATCTGATGCATAAACCTCCTTTATGATGTATTATGTTTGTAACTATTTATTTTTGTAGAAACTTTATATGGCAATAGGGATTTCATTGAAGAACGTCACAGGCATCGTTATGAGGTAAATGTGCGCTATGTTCCCGAATTGGAACGAACTGGAATGAAATTCATCGGTTGGTATTTGTAGACTTCATGGATGTGTTCATAAATCATTCATTTTGTGAATGTTATAGGACATGATGTTGACAAAGAACGAATGGAAATTATTGAATTAGCCAATCATCCTTACTATGTAGCGACACAATTTCATCCTGAATATTTATCGAGACCTCTAAATCCGTCACCGCCATTTTTAGGATTAATCCTCGCATCTGTTGGTAAATTAAAATCGTATTTGGCACGTGGCTGCCGCCTATCACCTAGACAACTATCTGATGAAGATACTGGTGAGTTTAATAAAAATAATCCTATAGCCTCTTTTTATTTGTCAAGTGTTAAATTTGCACATTGTGAACAGATCTTTATTAATTCAGAGTAACCATAACGCTTTGCTAAAGCATTCTAAAATAAAGAGACATGAAATACGAAAGAAAAATGGTGCATTTAAAATAATACATCAGTGAACCAATAAAGCGATTCATAATTTTGTATGGGATACTTTAAAATTAGCTGGTGTTTGTACGATTTTAATTTTAGATGAAGAAGATATTTTCCAACAATCTTCAATTTTACAAGTTCAGGAATCAGACAGCAGTGGATCCGGAATCCCAAGTTCTAACAAAATTCCTTAAGGCGAATTCTCCTTGCCAAAGTAATATACTACAATAGTTTATTGGTTGCGTTCAGCCGAAATTTCAATTCAATTGACTAGTTACTGATTATCGTTTAAATTATATCACAACTGTGGCAGCATACCAACGAATTTGAGGTAAACCAGTTAAAGTTGTGGGGCAAATTGGTTCTTAATATTTATTTAAATAAATTAATTGTTGTTTGTCGACTGAATCCAGCCAATATTTTTTGTTTTTAATTAAGAAAGACCAAGACATGACATCTTGCCTTTCTTTTAGAATATAGCTTCAATTGACTTATATTATATATAATATAGATATTTGAATATTATTCCAATTTAGCTTTATCAAAAACCTTTTTGTTTATAAACTAAATTTGGGTAAATTACCCATTTATTTTTCGAAAAAACATTAAAAATTTTGTAAGTTTTACAATTTAATACCCGTATCACATGGGTCAGATTATTAAAGCTGCGATGAAGTTAATAACTTGATATATAGTATTAATTAAATAATTTACTTCAAATGCATTCTAACGATGATGATTTTACATTTGTTAGGATAATATATATATTGAAATGTTTAAGTTGATAGCCTGTTTATATCGGTGTAAACGTTTTAAAGTCTAGACAATTCGACTGGATCGGCAAGATTATAACTTATAATGATAGTTTTATTTGTTAATAAAATTATATATCGCATATCTTATAACTAAATAGTCTATATTTTCAAATAAAATTATATTTATCTATATCAGTGATATTCAAATATAAATTCAAGGTGCGTTCTTATATTGTAAAATCGGTACATCACCTACATTTCTTCCCCTGCCATTTTATCCAATAATTATACTGCATAATAAAAACCAGGCTCGCACAATCAAACCTGCAAAATATGACTGGTTACGTGCTAACAATAAAAAAACTCACTCTAAATAATTCTTGCCAAGTACATCATCACTAATCTATATTATATGAATGTATAATTATATTTGTATTATCTGAACGGTATAAATAAAAATATAATAAAAACAAGCTTATAACTTTTACTATTTTTGAAATGAAACAATACATTTATATTAATTTGTTTATTTGTAAAAAAAATCTTTACAATACTGGTTCATAATATTCTAAATCAGTGGTTTGTCTATAAAATTTCCCAGATGGTCTGATAAATAAAATGCTACTGCCTCAAATGATGCATAACAATCATGAAAATATATCAAGTTAATTTATTGTCAAATAGTTTGCAAAACAAAATATGTTTGGGACACGTTCTAATTATATGAAATAAAATACCGTGATGTATTTGCGTATTTTGACTGCAATTTCAACAAAATTTCATAAGATGCAATTAGGAAAAACAAGTACTACGAAGATTAAGTATTATAAAAGTTTATAGAACTACGCTACTTATTAAAAGTAAAACTTAAACAAGTATGTGACTGTAATTACACTGTAAGTATGAACATATAGGATACTTTTGGTTTATGGTGCTCCAATAGATAATTGGAAATGAATTATCTACAAAACAAATGACTGTTACAATAATTTTACTAAAATAAAAATGGTGAAATTTAAAAAACTATACTAGAATAGCGAAGTGTAAAACTGAATAAATTGATTATAATAAAAATAGCGTGTTTTATATATTATTTTTTTATAAAACAGATGTTTAATTAATGCAATAACATCAAATAGAGCTGGGAAATTAGTAAACCAATTCTCTATCTTTATTTATCTAATACGATCTCGTATATATTGATATAATGAACAGAAAAATATTAAAAAAATGAAACTGTAAATAATATCATGTTTTGAAAAAATTATATTGTCTTGTCGAAATCGGTAATATCAAAGAGACGTAAATTTTGTTAGATTTATCACAAGTTTTTTAAAAATGTAAAAGTGTGGGCAATGACTGAATGAAGGCCTTCTAATTTAATTATTTTGTAATAAGACCAGGAAGCGATCGATTTATTTCAAAAATACAAAAAATGTTAATGTACCATTTTACTACCAACTTGGCAATTTTAAATTCTATATCTATATAAATAAAAGTAAATACAAAAAGAATATATATATATATATATATATATATATATATATATATATATATATATATATATATATATATATATATATATATATTTCTATATTAAAATAAAATGGACGGATAAAATAATACAAATCATTTAAAATAGTAAATGAATAAAAAAAAAGTTGTAAATTTGGAGTGCATTTATATACAAAATTAAAATAATATTCTGTGTAAAATATATAAATATCGAAAAAAATGGAATAAAAATTGTAAACATTATACAATATAAAAACATGAACACGGTAATTCGGAGATATAAATACCAAGACATTGATAGCCTGTACCTAAATAAAAACGATTGTCGCATATAAAATAATACCAAATATGATATATAGTTTTCATTTTCTTTAGGAAATATTTCAATGAATCACACTTTCGTGTATTATGATTTGATCATAACGTAATTATAGCCTTTTATAACTCAATTTTGATATAAAGTATATATCAAGTCCAGATATCCTATGCATAGATAACCGTAACAGTCAAGCGTTGGTTTTTTTTTGTTAAGGCTATGGTCAAGTTTCGCTTCTCAAAAAAATCAATTAGACTATTTATAATTCGATAATTACTAACCCAAACAGTATATACTATTTTTATCTCTGATTATCCGTGTTAAGTTTGTGACAAGATAAAAATGTATAATATTTTATATTAAATGAACCATTCTTTTTTCTTTTGTACTTGATGACCAGTTGTGGAGTGCACCACTGCTGTATCAGGATCCATTGCCGTGTCTGCACCAACATCTTCTTGTGTTAAGTATTCGCCTTTATGTCTTGCTAAATAGCGGCCTATCAGAACTGCAATAATGACCAGCGCTAGAAAGATGATTGCCAGCACACCTACGAAAACATTTTGATTTAGCGAAGTATTCAAAATTATTAAACTGTTGAGTGTTCAATGTGGTATTTTTGTCTCTTGGAAAATATCTTCGAGATAATTAAATTTAAAAATAAATCATTATTAAATGGTAGAAAAGAAACTCTTCATTAGATGTAGCATATCTTGGTTTTTATATAATTATTTTAATATATACTACACAACACTTTAATTGGTATCTACCTCCTAATATAGCTGAATCCGTTTGGTTGTAAGCTTTGCGCAGCTGTTCCTCATCAACAATGGGTGGAGGTCTAGTTTCAACCAAATTTGGGGGATGAGTGATAGGTTCAACGCCACAGAAGTCCTCAGTAAGCGGAGCTGTAAGTAAAAAAAATTTGGTATAACAAATAGTGAATTGTGAAAATTTGATTTTAAAAAGTAACATTTATCTCAACTATTTTTTAGGAAAAAATGGAGTGGTGCTATATTCAATACAATTTTAAAATTTGTTTAAAAAAAATATTCTAAATTTTTAACAGTGATTTGCTATCAATCTAATAATGACCAAGAATTGCTATACAATAGACCAGGGGCCCTGTAATTGAAAAATAATATATGATGGTGATATAAAAAATAATACTACTTACATCCTAATGATTTCACATTTGGTGGTCCTTGTTCTTGGAACAGTAGTTTTAACGGATAAATATCATCGAATTCAACTCTAGATATGCAGCCCGTGAATCCAGATGGCATACTTTCATTCTTTCCAATGTACATATACTGAATATTATTAAATTGTGCATCCGCTGATGCTTTGATATCAAAATGAAATTCTTTTGGTTCATAATTATCAACTTGCATAACTAACGTCGCCCCGGAGTTTTTCCGCGAAATTCTCACATCATGATATTGTCCCAAACCGAAATGTTTACTAGGGAATATTAAATCTTGCCTTTCGAAACCGAAATCAAAAACAACACGTAAATAGCCACTGTTTGATACCAGAATCGTTAAATATTCTCCAGTAATATTCGAACCAAAACCAAGCAAAAATCCTTTTGGATCTGTTGTCGTGAAACCAACTCGAATTTTTTCGGCGATGGTCGATCGCCACGACCCCATAAAATCATATTTGATCATGGAACTAGGTCGCATATTCACCCCGATTTCATCTGCACAGATAGGGCCTTTAAATGCTGTCCACCGACAATCACACCAATATCCGTCGTACCTTTCATGGCACGTCCCATTATTCAAACAAGGATTACTTTCGCATTTGCCAACACAACCTTCAGCGACACCGTAAAGACCTTGTCTGGCGTGTGCAACTAGATCTACTAAAACCCCGTTAAGTAATAGGGCACGAATACAACCGGTGTATCCATCCCGGTAATCGGTGGTAGCTCCGATGACTAAATCAGTGTTTAAATGCAAGGCACGCACAGGACCAGGGGGTTCACGGACTTCTGATTTGTGGGCGCCATCCACAACTAGTCTAGCTTCTTTTCGATTGCGCTCCACAGACACTGAATGCCATTCATTATCAGCCAATTTATTAGATACTTCCACACTAACTGACAACGGACCACTGCCTGCTTGATATTGAAATTGTAGTTGGTTGCCTCCAACAATGCTCAATTTTATATAATCCGTAGGACCTTTACTATGAAAAATAACTGCATTTTCGATAGTAGTTTTAAATTCGAAGTATATGTCACCGCTGTGTCCAATATCAAAAGCAGGTAGGTTTATTGTGCCGTCAGTAACTCGGAATGTCACTACGTTGTTGAATAAATCATCACCTTCGCATGTGAGCGGCCCGAGCATATATCGTCCTTCTTTTTCATCTAGAGGATTTCCTGTATCACCTAATCGTAATTGTTTCACTGGGAGATTGTGTTTTTCTGTTATTTCACCGACATCTTCTTGCCAAGTTTCTAAACCCGCATCACAATTGCACCATTTCGTTGGATCGACACATTGACCTAATATACCGCACTCACATTTACGCGATCCAGGTAAGGCTCCGCCCCAATAATCCATTTTCTGGTTATTACGGGACACCCACCATGAATACGGGTTGAAATTCTGTTCGTCACTCGGAGAATTGAATAACCGCGAAGATCGACAAGAATAGCTGATTCGTTGTCGACATGTTGTCGATCGATTTAATAGTGCTACAATCTGATCCATATCAGCATCGTATTGTATATCTTGTTTGAAACTTCCCGGTTCTTGGAAACCATCGACGGGGGTTAAATGTTCGTTACTGTGTCGCAGTACAGTTGCTACTCGTCCATCCGCATAGAATTCACATAAGACTGGGAAAGGTTTTAATGGTCCACTGCCGTCAACGTCTATTTTAACTTGAGCTCGCTGATTAACAGATTGTACGTTCTTGAAGGCTTGACATGATAGTGGATTTAGTGTTGTATGGCATACAGCACCACCATAGCCTGATCCTACGCAATCGCAGAAGAATTCCATTGTGTTTTGTTTGCAAATGCCGTCGTGTTGACATGGATTTGGATTACAACGATCTGTCATTTGGCACGCTTCAAAAACTACTTCGTCTTTACAACAATATTCTTCTTCACCCCAATCACGAGGTAGTTTGTAATTACCGTCAATGCTTATCATTCGCATACAACCCACAAAACCTGGTTTGCCGGTTTTTGATTTTGAGCCTAGTCGAAAAATAAATGTTATATTATTAAAAACAGATATTTGATAGTGGATGAATTTTTGTATTATTTTAATGCGAGATTATGCAATATAACATTTATTATAGAAAACTAAATATCACTGGTTTGTAAAGAAATTTCTACAGATTTAGAATTATCTTAATAATTTTCATTTATTTATAAGTATATTCGAGAATAAATAGTAAATGTTCCAGTAGCTAAAACACTATCATATTATTTATAAAACAGAAAATAAAATTACCTCCAACAAAGTAAATTCCTCCAGTAATCATCTTAAGTTGACGAATAGTTCGCATTGGACGATTGTCAATGTTTAAAACCAATAAATTAACTCCAATTGTCAACACAACCGTGTGCCATTTGCCGTCATTAAAATAATCCTCGTAGTTGTCCAAAATAGCGACAGGATTTTTTGGAGTATTAATTTCTATTTTCACTTTACCTTCTTCCAGATATAACTATATAAAATCACATACATTTAATAAATATCTACAAAAACCTTATATAAAATCTATACTTTAACGTATCCAGTTGATGAAAATTCATGATATGCCATTAAACCATCTTCTTCATATGTTCTGAAGGCGAATGAAATATTTAACGAATTCATTCCTTCATAGCCTTTTAGTCTTGCGTAAGATCCTTGCGTCAAAAAAGTCACAGGCATTATTGGAGGTTCCTAAAGACAAAATCAAAACTAAAAACTATTACAATTAAAAAATGTGATTCAACTAACCGGACAAGAATAAAGAGTATTGATTTTATCATAACGTAATGATTGACCTTCTTCATACGCTTCCTTTAAATCACGAATTAAATTAGTGGTGTTTAAATATAAATTTTCAATGCATCCAGTAAAATTTTGGTTCACCACAAGGCCATCTTGTTTATTAGGAACACCTCCAATATAAAACTAGAACATACAAAAGATAGAACATTTGCTTAAATATGTTTTAAATAATATTACCGCTCTATTTAAATTTAATCTGCTAAATTCTCCTTTTATCTTCCCTTGAATCATAACCCGATCTACAGATATCACTATATCTCGCCGATTTCTCGATATAACAACATCGTGCCATATATTATCATCTAATAGACTACCTACTGATAAACTAGTTAAAATTCCCGAACCTACAATAAATGTAAATTTATTAGATATTGTTTAGGAGTTTAAGGATTTTAAAATATATACCTAAATCAATATTTAACAACATTCGATTATCTCTGACTTGTAAGGCCACGTAATCTCCTTGCGTTCCCCTACTGTATAAAATGACACCATTTGCATGGGAAGTTTTCAAACGGAATCGTATTGATTCCCGAGAAGCCGAAATCGGATCACGCATGAGATCCAATCGAACTAAAGCGCTACCATTGAAATATAAATTGTCTGCCTCTGAAAACAGTCAAATAGAAATAAATAACTAAAATTACAGCATGTTTTGTTGATAGTTACCATAATCACAGCCAAATAATTCAACTCGGAGTGAGATGCGATCTCGCCATCTTGTAGGATTGATTCGAATCCATTGAGCAATTATTGGCACTTCAAATCCATTTTTATGTATAGAGTCTCCATTTACATTACCTTTGAACATCTAAAAATAATGTAAATTTGTTTCTTTATAATAGAGTTAAACATTACTATATTTTTCTACAGCAGCGATTCCCAAAGTTTGCCATATAAAGAACCATAACACCACAAATTGAAAAATAATTGTACATAAAACGTTTACCTAAATAGTAATAATTCACATATTTTACGTAGATTCCAAGAAAATCTCTTCAAGGACTATAAATATATCGGCCCCCTTTAGGAACCACTGCTGTTCAGAATACTGAATATTAAGAAGAAACTATAAACCACAAACCAAGCACTAGTTTGAGGTATCATTACAATAATTCAAGAATATTAATTATACACTATTTTTTATAGTACTAAAGAAATATATCCACGTCTGAAGGGTTTCATAATTTTGCAAGTAAAGCATGCCCAAAGAATATAAACCTAATCTTCATGAAACTCTATAGATGTGGATTTTATATCTCGGCCATATTGTTAAAATAAGGAAGAAATTGAAAATATAAGTGTATGCCATACTGAACAATAAACTCTATATGATAAGAAGCGAGCTATTAGTGAAAGAGAAATAGAAATGTGACCTCTGTCTCTCCTCTAGCATCAGTGAACGAGCGCCACCCTTCACCATCATCAGAAAACTGCACTATATATTCAGTAACAAATTCTTGCGAATGCGATCGCCCTTGAGTCGCAATTGAGCGAATTTCCTTGCGCCCACCAAGATCCACCACCAAAAAGTGGTAGTATGTACTCTCAGACGGTGTCCAAGCAGAATCTCCTAAAAGCATTGTAAGAAATCCCCGTGCTGGTTAGTAAACAGGAAGGAATAGATATATTACAATTAGTATTTTATGCTCAGTGATACAGAAAAGTTATAAGCTTAATAATATAAAAGCATTTAGTATAGATTTATAATTAGAAAGCTTAACATGTCACCACAATATTGCCCAGCATAGATAAAAACGTCCTATCTGTAAATTACTATTTTCCGTTGTTTCTATCTATTGTGAATAGAACATAAATACAATATTTGAGAGAATTGCTTTCATCTTGTGTCGCCAAAACCAAATTATCTGCATAAGTTAAAGTAGGAACAGCCACCCACCACCATTATTTTCGCTGCATAATGTCCGACGTAATAAATAAATATATATGAAATTAATAACGGTACAGTTTCAATCAATTCAGTAAAGCTTATTCCTTCCTAGAAACGAATACGCCTTTTCATAATATGGCTAATAACTAAACGCCGTCTTGTTGTACATCTGCTATATTTTAGATTGTTATTTCCTTATTAGTGTGTTAGTCCATAGGTTATAGAGAAATGATTTCTGTAATACTTATATACATATGCCAAAGTTGTCCCCAAACCAATAATAAAACAATTCATTTGATACAAATCATTTTTACGAAATTAATTGCAATATAAGATAATGTATATGCAAACAAGTGATTTATCAGTTTTGACGAGCGTAATTAGAAGTGTTTTGCTAGATTTCCTCGAAGGAAACTCTATAATCCGACGATTAATAATTAAATTATAACAACTAAAACTGATCATAAACACTTGTTCGTATGTGTCATCACATATTATATTTAGCTATTGTCGCCGGTTAATAGCCAATGTTAACAGTGTAAGGTTGACTATAAGACTGTAGCGCCACTTGACTTTCGGTGTAAATTCACGCAAACAGTTTATAGTTGAAATTAGATAAAATAACCGAGTTGATGCTCAATTAATGTAAATAATAATGAGGATTGCAGTCAGTAGTTAAAATATGTAATTATAATCGACTTTTCGGCATCTCTTATGTAATAATTGTTGCTAAAGAG
The DNA here is from genome assembly GCA_944738965.1 of Nebria brevicollis. Classification (NCBI taxonomy): domain Eukaryota; kingdom Metazoa; phylum Arthropoda; class Insecta; order Coleoptera; family Carabidae; genus Nebria; species Nebria brevicollis. Next base: position 17,585,515 of record OX122898.1, on the reverse strand, counting down.
CAATTTATATGAAATAGATGCTAAATTATTATAGAAGAATGTATGCGAATCAGTGTTAAAATAAAAGCAGAAAATTGAAGCATAGGACATATTATTTATAGAGATCGCATTTTAATCATTTCAAATTGATTAATTTCGGAAATGACAGAATATTTACTTTTAAATGATGTACATACATATAAGGAAAAACATTAAATGTTGATTCTAATTTTTTAAGTTACTGTTTAATTTCTAATACATCATTTAAAAGGAAATGTTCCAATCTTTTACTAAATTAGATAAAATGCTACATAACACTTTCAAAGTTTTTCTTAAAAATTCGAAAACTGTTATAAGCTTTAATGCGCAATCTAGATAAATAAAATGACTATTGTTATATTATGTTTAAAAATAAATAAATAAAATGAAAAAGAATAATGGAATAATGATAACAGGACTGATTGGTATGGATGAGATTATAATCTCACCTTAACATTTCCACCGGACTCTTTATAGTCAGCATAATCGTACCCATTTGACCCGTAACTGATACTATATTCCATAACATATTCGGAGCTGTGTTTGCGACCCTGCGTCCAAATACGCGTCACATTCATCACTTGGCCTAGATCGATCACCAGTTGCTGGTCAAAGTCATTGCTGGACGCTGTCCAGGCGTTACCACCTTACATAAAAGGGAACACTTATACAACACTTAGCAGCGGTAATTTTAAATTACATAAATTGTTAGTTTTTTTTTTAATATCCATTTTTTAAAGGAGTTAAATATTAATGTTTTTATTTAATTCATAATTATAGTATTGAGAGGATTTCCAGGAAAAAATACATAATATATTTGCAGGAACAATGGCGATATGTGATTTGTCCATTCATTTAAAACTAAAACTGTTTATTATCTTTATTGTCAACGTTTTAAGTTTTTATTACTTTCTTATACGCAGTATAAGTAAGTATTGTAATCATGAAAAATTTCGAACTCGAGATTTTAACGGAAATATACGTTTTGACCTTCCCTGAATCGATACCGACTATTTTTGGAATGACGTCCGTCTGTGTGTGCGTGTGTCTGTGTGTGTGTATGTGAGCGCTCTACAGCCCAAACGGCTAAAGGGAAAATTATGAAATTTTAAACTTAAGATTTGTATGTGCCTGGCACGAAAACCTCCTATTTTTGAAAACCATATTCTGACCGGAAGTGCATGTTTACCCTAGTCATTTTTTGAAGTTTCTGCAATTACTCAAAAATGGTTACAGTTACAGAAAATTTTTGTGAACAAAAATTAATGATATTTATATTTAGCACAACTTTTGTTTGAATCTTTTTTCCAAAAAAAGTACTGGTTTCAAAATAAATGTCTGCTTATTATATATATTGTTACATAAATCGTATCATCTGCGCCTGTCAATTGTTTAACAAAATAGACTTAAATAATTTGAAGTTTGACATCTAATATTTATTCTAAGAAACATATTTAGTGTAAAAGCGATCTAAAGGTTAGAACAAATATTATAAATTAGAAAAATAATATAACTACAATATGGTTTAACCCATATGCGGATAAGAAAGTTCGGTGCATGACACTGCAGATATTTATATATGCGTTCATTAAAAGTTCATATTGGGAATGGAAAATTGATTAATAATCGGCGTAATGATTTAGTACGTTAGTTTTGCCGCCAGAGAGTGAGTTGTGAATTTCGTTCACGAATACTCACTAGGGCGTGAAAACAAATTCAAATGGAATATCTACACGTGCTAAACATTACTAGGTCTATATAATAATACTAATATTTATAGTAATTATTATTTAGTCAAGACGTAGTAGCATGTGATTTCTAATGATGCTAATTCGTTAAGGTTCCATGGTATGTATGTTTGTTTTAATATTGATATTTATTTCGAAGTAAAAAATATATGGTATTTCTGTGATCAGTTGACAAAATACGTTAATGCATTGATGATAAATTGGGTATTATAATGGGAACAAGTCAAACATAAATAATAGGTAAACATGCAAACAAATCTCGAAACAAATGTAGAAATAGCATGCGTCAACACACGCATATACTTAAAAACCGAGTACCATCCAGTTCCAAACTCTCCTTATTGATTAAATAAATAAATAAAGGGCAAGGGATGTAAAACACATCAGTAAAAGTTTTTTATGTTTTTATTCCTTTTTGAAAAACGCATTACAATATTCAACATCAGTGTCTAATATTGGTTTCGCACCTGCAATCAACTCATCATACGACAATTGTATAAACAAATTACGAGACGTTGTCAACTCGGAACTATCTTTAAACAATGCTGTCGCAACACAATGATTTTTATCCAACAAACATTCCTCAAACAACCAAGGCTGTTTTATGCCGCGAACAAACAATTCAGTATCATAAACGATATCAGAAACGAGATTTTTAGATTTTATATCAAAACTAATATCTTGTAAATTGACAGTAATGCCAACACCAAGAGCTTTAACATAGCTTTCTTTCAAACACCAATTACGACAGAATGTTGTTAGTTGTTCTTTTTCCGTGCCACTGTTATTTATATTTGTCCATTCCGTGGTGGAAAATTGGCGATTCATTATACGAAAAAATTCACTCAATGTTTTCCCACCGGAATATCCGATTTGCATCACATCTACGCCGATTAGCGATCCATTGGTCTCTCCTGATAATACAGTGAAGTCGCCTTGATGTGATACATTAAAGCAAATATTTTCGGTGCCGTTATAGTCAAAGATCGGTTTGCCTTTTTCGTCTCGCGTCAAATGTATTTCGTTGTAAGGTAATTTAGTAACACTGGATAGATATTTTCGGATCATTAAACGTCCGATTAAGGATGATTTAAAGTCTTTTTGAAACACAAACTTTGCGATTCGTTGTTTTTCTTCTAATTGTATGTAAGAAGTGGCTAGTAATAATTCGGCGGGATTTGGTTTCCATGTATTAAAATTAAACGCCCAACGGACACTTAGATTCGACATTTTCAATTTTATTATTATCCCTTTTATAATAGTTCTGTTTAATAAAGGTCCCTTGGGATGTTAACCTAAACATACGAAAATACGTTTTATTCTTTGAAAATACTCTTTTAAGTAGATTTTCTTATTTCACATTTAATTTTATAAAATAAACTTTGTGATGTGAGCAAATTCGTATTTGTTTCTAATGATGATTACGAGTTTCGATGATTAATGCTAGTATACGATCATTTTAATTTTCTCTAATGAATAAGATTCAGGTATAGGATAGTTAGTAACACTTTTTACTTTCTTATACGCAGTATAAGTAAGTATTGTAATCATGAAAAATTTCGAACTCGAGATTTTAACGGAAATATACGTTTTGACCTTCCCTGAATCGATTCCGACTATTTTTGGAATGACGTCCGTCTGTGTGTGTTTGTGTGTGTGTGTGAGCGCTCTACAGCCCAAACGGCTAAAGGAGAAATTATGAAATTTTAAACTTAAGATTTGTATGTGCCTGGCACGAAAACCTCCTATTTTTGAAAACCATATTCCGACCGGAAGTGCATGTTTACACTAGTCATTTTTTGCAGTTTCTGCAATTACTCAAAAATGGTTACAGTTACAGAAAATTTTTGTGAACAAAAATTAATGATCTTTTTATTTAGCACAACTTTTGTTTGAATCTTTTTTCCAAAAAAAGTACTGGTTTCAAAATAAATGTCTGCTTATTATATATATTGTTACATAAATCGTATCATCTGCGCCTGTCAATTGTTTAACAAAATAGACTTAAATAATTTGAAGTTTGACATTTTATATTTATTCTAAGAAACATATTTAGTGTAAAAGCGATCTAAAGGTTAGAATAAATATTATAAATTAGAAAAATAATGTAACTACGGTATGGTTTAACCCATATGCGGATAAGAAAGTTCGGTGCATGACACTGCAGATATTTTTTTATTATTTTAGTGATAATGAACCAATTATGATCAAGATCGCATTTCGATGCAACTGTCCCCGCAAGCGATGCGAAATTACTTGTAGTAACCGTAAACATACATTTCCATAATTTACCGTTAATCGTATTTTTCTGAACGTTAATTTAACCATTTCTATATGTATATAAGAACAAACCAGTTATTTGCAACAGATTATTCTATTATTACTAAAATGCTTTGAAAACATTTATTAATTACTTTAATTGTGTTCTTAATTTTTTTTTATTTTCGTTAAAAGAATTTTGAAATATTTTGATTAAAATTTAATATATTTAAGCTCGTTATACGAGTAAATATGACAAATCGAATCGAAATTTTCTTAAGAAATATAAATTCGATTAGAATATTTAGTAGTAATAGTATAGTAAATGTATCGGTCTTTTATTTTAGATGTATAGTTAATATACTAATTAACTAATATAAACTTCTTGTAGTTTGTTATTAAGTTAAAAATAATGTCATACATTCAAAAAAAACATTTTATTTCGTGATTTTAATGTTTAATGACTATGCTAATAATTATAGTATAATTATGTAATTTTACAAAAATTAGCCTGTGCAATCAGTGGTATGTGTAAACAAGTCAAAATGGCTTATCTATACTTATCTACACGCGCTAATCATTCTTGGTTTACATAATTATGCTAATATTTATGCTAATTATTACTTAGTCGAGACGAGGCTTTAGTCCTAGCCTGTCCAAGAGCTAAGTTTACTTTAATTGTGCACTGTATGGCAAGAAGAGAAGTGAAAATTATCTACAAATGGTTTCTGGCGTCAAGTATAAATATTTGGGTCTATGTTGTGATTTGTGTCTACGAGTTCGACGTTTTTTGTTTTTATTATATAATAGCGAAAATTTATACATAATTTTAAAATGATTTTCGCATAAAATCGATCATTAAATATTAATTAAATTTGAAGACTATGAAGGCAGTAAAAACAATAACTTAGCAGATAGTTGGTATTAATTGTAGTGTTTATATTTTGCTACGACGAATATTAACAATTGGTAGTCAAAATAAAATTTATAATTATAGTGCGTGTTTTTTGTCTGTTAAAACATAAAAATAAAATACCAGAAAGACTGATTGATCGGATAGTTGAGAAATAATTGTGAGTATTTAATATTTGTTGTGTATCGACAGTGCTCTATTAATAAATACATTATGCTAAATACAGATGTCAGTATGTTATTTCAAAAACGAATAATTATCTATTTTTATAGTTTTACGTAAATATGCGTTATTTATATTAATACATATTCGGCCCGGTATTATAAAGAACAAAATAAATGTTAATTAGTTACTATGGAACTAAATTTACTTACACAGTTAATATAAATTTGCGTGTTATAAAAGAATCTTACAAGTAAATTAACTAATAGGAGATTTACCGACTATTTTAGTTCATCTATTCATCAATAGATGACTAATATATAAATATTGCAAATTTCGCATCAGTTATTATTATAATATTCTAAATAAAAACAAAACACGAAGCTGTCAAGTAATTGACTAATAAATTTTACTTGCTAGAAATTCATGGGAGTAGTTTAACTGTGAGATTTACTAGCGAAGTAAATTTATTTTTCGTTTATAATACGGAAATCTATAGAGTAAAGTATATTATTTGGTTACCAAATCAAATCTACCGAGTATTTTAGTTATTTGCTGTTTATAATTCCGGGCATTAGTGTAATGTAGGTATACGTTATTTTACTATAAGATAAAATTGACTCATGCCTGTTGTATGCTAGTGATGAAGATATGTCATTATCTTGCCACTCTGCATGGTAAAAATTCAATTAGTCACTAACATTTTTAATAAATGGAAGTTCAAAGGTTAGTTAGCACTCCTCTGGTTAAGAACTAGATTCAATGCACAAGTTTTTAGATTCCGTAGAACAAAATTTGCTTAAAACAAATTTTGCTATATGTGAGATAGAATTCGTAAACTTATATTTTAGCTCGTTGTAAAATAGATATAATAAATTATACATTTTGATACTTTTGTGTATTTTTTTTGCAAAATGTTCAATTGGTAATTAAAAAAAACAAACATTTTCCTGAAGCAGTTCACTTTGTAGATCAGGAATATGATACTAATTCTGCATACATAAAATTCTCGAAAACTAAGCTTACCATACAAAACAGCATTATCTGCCCCTCGTCCAGGCATAAAAGAAGTCGCAGTTAAAGCGGCGCGTTCTAGTAAAGCATTATTACATTCATAGTCGCTGTAATATTCTGAAAACGAAAAGATTTACTAATTAACATACTTAAAAGATGAGTCATAATAACTTAGTCATATTAGCTATAAAAATATTCGAACGCAATCTTGATATTTAATTAACTCTATATTTCTTTTAAATCTTAAATTTATTAATGCTATATAAAAAAGGAAAACTAGCGTTATTAGAAATTACTAATGTGACAGCCATGTTTGTTAGGGATTGGTTATGTTTCTATTAAACAGTCATAATATTTATTGCCAAAATGTTTGATAAGATAAGAATCTCGTACAGTAAATATATATGTGCCTACCTCCTTTAATAGATAAATTTAGCGTTGCAATCACTAGAAAAACTAATAAACTCGCACGGTTCATGATAAGATTTACATGACACAAGTTCGTTGTATAATCAAACAGAACAGAATACAAGCTTGTGCAGACTGAAGTTAGATGCAAAGAAAGCGTTGATCTCAACGATCTCAACGTTTAGAAGAGTGGTATAGAGAAGGATAACACGACAAGTTATCCTCAAGAACTATGGAGCGCTAATGAGAAAAGTGTGATATCACAGCGACCGCAAAATACGATTGAACTTTTCAAATTTAAATAGCATTTTTATTGTAATCGCTACACTTTTTGAAAAGAAATTTCAAACAAAAGTACATTTTAATGTGCTTTAACATAATGAGCTATTTCTCTAAACAGATTCCCACTCTATTCCTGTGTAGGATACTGCAGATTTTTAGTATATATATATATATATATATATATATATATATATATATATATATATATATATATATATATATATATATATATATATATATATATATATATATATATATATATATATATATATATATATGTGTGTGTGTGTGTGTGTGTGTGTGTGTGTGGCGATCTGATTCATATTTTCCCGCACTTTTCACATAACCTAACTTACTTTGTATTGTCCTCAAAAAGATAATTACTCAATTAGTAAATACATGTTATTAATTACATTTTCCGTTGATGTATTTCCAATATAATTTTACTGTTTTAGATAATTTCGCTACTTTCGTTATAAATATTATATAAGTAGATGGACGATTTGGATGAAGAATTAATCATTTTTCAAAGTTGTATGACCAAAATCAGCTAAGACTCCAACTCTACCAAAAAAGTGGAACGACACTGTCGTATATTGTGTACAAAAAAAGTTTTATCACTTGAGGTGGCTCAAGCATGACTTTTATCGACTTGGCTTAGGATATTCAATAGGTTTGGTTAGTTTATTTTGGGTAAACATTGTTTTGAAAATCTCTTTCGAGAAACTATAGCCATTGATAATAATATACAGGCATATATATTTTTTTAATGTAGCGAAATGTCCCCTCCTAAATATTCAAATGAAAAGAAAAGACGGAATTTCACCAAAGAAGAAATTCATCTTCTTTTATCAATTTGGAGTGATCCCAGACTACAAAGGCGTTTTAACACCACCTTACGCCACAATTTACTATGGGAAGAAATCGCTACGATGCTTACTAGCGAAGGCTATGAACGTACTGGACCGGAAGTCAAAGCAAAAATTAATAATTTGAAACAAGAGTACAAAAAAAATAAACCTTCACCTGGTAATAAAGTAATACAAGTTGAATCAACAGAGCCTGTTCTTTTATACTAACTATATTAATGCAGCTCTAAATGAATAAATATATTTTTTTAAAATTTAGATTCGCCTACTTCACCATGGCCATTTTATGATGCCATTCATAAGATTGTGGGACAGAGCGATATGAGCAATTTTAATTTGGTGCACGAGAGCAGCAACGGTGTAGAAAACGTATTCGGTAATATATAAGAGTACTCTAATACTTTCAAATCATATGTCTTACTGTGTTGTAGAATATGAGATGGGATTAGATAACGGTTACGTTAACGAAAGTGAAGAACAACATGAAGATGGCCAAGTGCCAGGCTGCAGCTGGATGAATGTTGATGAAATTAGTGCAAATAGTTCCACTTCCTACAAAACATATGCCTCACTCACTACAGCCGCAAAACCACCAGATACATCACAGACACCAATAACATCTAATACAGTGCAATCGCCAGTTAAATCTACAGCCGCTAAAAGACCACGGTATTCTTCAACAGCTACTTCACCAGCTGCAATCATACCTGCTACAGAAACGAGCGAAACCAGAACACATCATAGGCCGTAAGTAATAAATATTTGCATATATTATCTATCCTGAGAAAATTCTATCTGAAAACATCGTTTTTTTTTTACATAATATATGATAAAATAATATCTAATAAACGAAAAATATCTGCAGTGTCATGCACCGAACTTTCTTATCCGCATATGGGTTAAACCATATCGTAGTTACATTATTTTTCTAATTTATAATATTCGTTCTAACCTTTAGATCGCTTTTACACTAAATATGTTTCTTAGAATAAATATTAAATGTCAAACTTCAAATTATTTAAGTCTATTTTGTTAAACAATTGACAGGCGCAGATGATACGATTTATGTAACAATATATATAATAAGCAGACATTTATTTTGAAACCAGTACTTTTTTTGGAAAAAAGTTTCAAACAAAAGTTGTGCTAAATATAAATATCATTAATTTTTGCTCACAAACATTTTCTGTAACTGTAACCATTTTTGAGTAATTGCAGAAACTGCAAAAAATGACTAGGGTAAACATGCACTTCCGGTCGGAATATGGTTTTCAAAAATAGAAGGTTTTCGTGCCAGGCACATACAAATCTTAAGTTTAAAATTTCATAATTTTCCCTTTAGCCGTTTGGGCTGTAGAGCGCTCACATACACACACACACACGCACACACACACACACACACACACACACACACACACACACACACACACACACACACACACACACACACACACACACACACACACACACACACACACACACACAAATACACACACAGACGGACGTCATTCCAAAAATAGTTGGAATCGATTCAGGGAAGGTCAAAACGTATATTTCCGTTAAAATCTCGAGTTCGAAAATTTTCATGATTACAATACTTACTTATACTGCGTATAAGAAAGTAAAAAGTCACTACTAATATATTCGTCGGTCTGTAAAACCGTAGGCCATAATATTATGATTTTCAGCAGTAGACCACCTGAACGATCTAGTACCAACGAAGACCGACTAATTGATACTCTAATCGAATCTGAAAAACGAGCTGCAGAGAGGTATGCTTATATACAAGAAAGAGACCAGCGCACTGAAGAGCGAGAAGATAGAGTCGCTGACTCTATGTGTCGCTTTTTTGATAACTTCTCCAAGTTTTTAAATAATCAAGTCTTACCTACACAATATGTTCACACCGGTCCCATCCAACCACCCTCACATTTTTACCATCCAAATATGTCCCAACAACCTGTGCAACAAACATACATGCCTGCGACAAAATATTTTGTACCTCAACATTCCCAACATAAATCAAAATCGAATTCTTCGAAGCTCCGTCCTACAGCACGACGACGTCCAACGTCTTATAGGAAAACGTTTCAAGAAGGTGGTTCACCATCATCACAATTTTCGCCTACGCCGCCATTTTCACCATCGCCGACAAATTTAGACTACAATCAGGAATCAGAGGAAGAGGATATGTAGTTTTAAGAAAACAATTTATTTTTAAGAATATATCTATATTATTGTTTGCGATGTTATAAGGAATGTTTCCTCATGAGCGTGTTGTGTGATGTCTGCACGTGGCTGTATATCTTCATATATACGTATATATTGTTGAATTATTTTTAAATTAATAATTTTTGTTGAAGGTCTTTTGTATATTATTAGTTTTTTAAACTATTTTTTTGGATTTCATTTTATGGACTACACTCATTTCGCCTCGCACGGTTATTTGAGGTTATTTACCAAAATATAAAATTTATTTTACGAAAGCATAATAAAATATAAGAAATTGATGTAGTAAATGAAACTGCAAAGCGAAATTGACTACTAATCCTAAAACCATTATTAAGTGTATTAATCTCGTATGTGATTGTATAAAAGGATTGTTGAAATATTCGTTTTTTTTTGCTATGTGAACCTGACTTTTGTAATTCAGTTTATGATGATTTTCTTACTACTATTTGTCGAGGCAAAATAAGTATTCTAAATCGGAGAAATATGTTTGACAATCTTGACAGTGAAGCAAAATGAGTGTTGCCCCGTTTTATACCAAATCAATGTAATATTTATTAAATATTTACTTTCTAACATACACTTGGAAAGTTTCTCTAAATTCATCGGGGATTTTTACATCGTATATATTAGGATAAATATAAACTCTTCATCATATACATAAATATCAAAGTACAATGTTGTATTGTATTTGAAATATGTATTTCAATACTTATGTAATTAAATACAGTACTTCATATATTATTTAAAATTTTGCATTTTGACTTTTGATTTAATTTCATTTGAAATATTACAAACTATAATTTTCTTGTTAAGAACTAAAATAAAATAAATATTTTCTTAAGGTGGCACAGCTATTATTGTTATTAGCACAATTAACAAACATTTGCAAATATTAGCCATACATTTATCATTATATCTTAAAAATTATATATATATATTTTATATTATATTTCATTGGATACTTGATTGAATGGTATTCCCAATTGTTTTTATTAAATGTATCGAAAGTAGAGACGTCACAAACTGTTATTAAAATAGTCAATGAACGCATTTTAAATTTTAAACCTAAATTGCTAAACAGCGGAGACTTACGGCCCTAGTAATAATGGTCCGTAGTGTGTTCATATATAAAGTCACACAAGCCGTTTACGCCTCAGTGCTGCAACCAACACACACGCCTGCATTAGCGTGCTACGGACCAATGTGTTTAGTATAGTTTGTAATATTATATATACGTTGGTTGTGCACAGATATTGATAAAAAACTGGAAATAGATAGAATTAAATAATTTATTATGATTAAATAAAAAAAAATTAGTGTTAAGGACTTTTAAAAGTGATATTTCGTATGAATTATAAATACAATTTTCAATTACGTAAAAATATTTAGCAACTATGTTTGTTTGGCAGCAATTTTGATGAAAAATTAATTAACCCGAATATCTCGCATACGTATTCATGCCAACTGTCGCTGGCAATGTTGTCAAAGTCAAAATGTATGTTCAATTAAGTGCTAATAATTTAACTCCAATGCAGCACAAAATAGTTACATTATATTAAAAACACTGTCGTGTTAATTATAGGCGTTTTTCTTTCAGTCATAAATAATCTGATCTCAAATGAATTCCGAAAGGATCAATGGGTGTTTGTAAAATTTGTAAATAAGTTGAGATGTGGTGATTTGATATTTGTATATAAAATTGATGGTACTTTGTAGTAGTATTTTTTAAATACGACTTCAAATTGAATTAAATTATTATTAACAAATATATATTTTTATTTTTAATTACTCACTGCTTTCAAACATTTTATAAAAAATATCTACTTAGTTTATAATCTACAATTATTGGTCCATATTTAGAGGATTGGCAAATAATGTTTTAATTTATGTATTAAGTACAAGCACCAGATAGTAAGTACTTCGGTTAGTATATTTGATATTTATTATATATATTGTAAACAATATATTTAGTGAAAAAGTGTTTCAAAGATTAGTAAAATAATATAAATTTGTGTTTGTGAATATTACTCTTATCTAAACAAAATACGTATAAGAAAGTTCAGTGCAAGCCATTGCGGATATTTTACTAAATATTGATAAATTATGTAAATTATATTCTCTCGCACTTTTAAACATACATTCTATATGACAGCATCGGATTGGCGAATAGTAATTACATGCCCCTCGATTGGCCTCATCTCTTCGTACATGCTCAAAATTAATCCACTCACAACAAACGTATACAGCGTCACAGTTCAATGGCGAGTTCAACATACGCTTGAGGTTACAGTTATCCAGAATATCCGTATTGTACCTCTAATTAGCGAATACATCAAAATGTATTATCATTTTATATAATACATGGAATTTTATTAGAAAAAAATGTGTTTGCAATTTACTGGATTATGGATTTATAATATCAAGCATTCCTGAATATTTTAGTTAATTTTCAACAAATTTGAATATTGAGTTTTTTTTTAAAATAATAACAAAGTATCTATTTCTATAATCTATATACTTTTGACGTCCATAAGCAATCGAAAATATAGGAATGTATTTATAGCCAAATTTGATTATTTTCGTGTGCGCTGACAATAGGAAAAGTTCACTCTTCAGCGCATTGTGTCATGTCAGTATGCGTGATCGATATTTGACCCGACTAAGCTAACATGACCTACCTTTGACCCCCTGTGTTAATTTGTTTGGTATGGTTTCCAATTATCGAGCCATATGTATGTATGTGTGTGTTCCTAAGCAAAAGAACCGGTGAAACCTGCCAACGTACCGTTTTACCGAATCTACATAAAATTCTAGTATGCTTTGATCTTGATATTTTTTCCAAAATTAAAATCTAACACCGTTAAAACCATTTAATAATTGCGTAAATATTGATTTGGTGTTTAGTATCAGCTATGTTTGAATAGGAGAACTATTGTAATTGAAATGTATAAACTATTTTCTGTATGTCGTTTTGAAAAATGGACAATAATCAGAAACACAAAGCCATAATAATAATCTAGTGTTATGAAGTGGTCAGCGCAAAGCTCTGATTAAAATTCCATAGAAGTCTTATGGGAGGCAATCTTTCAAATCAGTTGTCACTTGTATGCTGAGTAATAACTATGCGTCTCGTAAAGGTATGTATTAATTATCTCAATGTTTTTCAAAGTTAAATAAAGGTCCTATTTGCGGAACGGAATCGTATTCCAGTTTCATAATACGAACAATGCAACAGATGTTATACAACATAAATGCCTTATCAGTGACGTTATACGTCAGAAAATACCAAATCGATTAATATCCATATAAAACTGGTGATATCGATCTGAATAACAAGCGTCGAAGTGGCGACGTTGTGGGATTGATGAAACGGTTGTGCTAGTTGAAAATATAGACGAATTTTCAGCAGGATGTGCTGAGCATTTCGTGGTTCATTACCCACCAATATTAAGTCTTAGGACGTTTCATGTAGATTATGGAGCATAGAATCTTCAAATATTGTTGCAGTATCTCTTTTGAACTATGGAACATAGACAGACATACATTTTATGAGTGTGAATGAGAAAAGCAAGAAATTGGCAACGTTGTACAAAATTCTCTATGAGATTAATATTGTCTATCTCCGTCACACTGCATAATTAACATAAAACGCCCTATAGTATTATTTGGCGATATCTGAAATGGCCAGCATATGTCATATGTATTTTATCATAAATATATATTTTTTAATTCAAAATAAATGTATTGAACTTTCAATCGACGATTTGACTGGTCTTTAACGCGAAAATTCACTTTTAAAAGTGACTTTTGCTAAAGTTGTGTAAAAAATAAGACACCACTTTGGTATGATTTTGTGGTAAGATCTTGCTTACAATACGTGAAATCGTGTCAAAATAATTGATTCAGTAATTAGTAAAGGTAAATTTTTCAATATATTCCGTAATAATTCGTGTAAAGAATTATTACAATTAAAACTAGAGCATAAAAAGAGGTTTTTAGATCATAAAAGAAGTGATATACAATTTGCGAATTATATTTGTTTTTAATCAAATTCTATTTTCCTCAAATGGTGCATTTCTATTTTTAAAAACCACAAACACTTCCAAGAACAATTGTTTAGCATATATTGAATATTCTAATTAGATTTTTGTTTGTCTTTTTCATTTTTCGCGATCAGAATATCTATTTATAAGTAGTAGTACATGAAAAATACATTACGGACACTTCTGTATTTGTGGCAAAAGTGTATATATTTTTAAATATATTTTTATGTTCTACTTGGGAAATGTTGTTTATAAGAACGCCTATTTATTTTTTTTGTGAATTGCTCAATTGAATTGCTTAAAATTTGTACGCAAAATCTAATATTGCATTGGATAAAATGTGTTTATTATTCCGCGTTAGTCGCGCTCCATGGATACATGGCGCAATATTTGTGTCATTGACGAAGCGAAACTGACCTGATTTAAGTATGATTGTTATACTGTTTACTTATTATTATATTCACCTGTTTGCTTTATAATTTAATTAGAAAATAATTATTTATTTCTAGTTATTCTATTATTATAAAAAAAAACAGCGTGAAAAACTATACTAATATTTTCAAATAGAATTACTTATGGTATATTATGAAAGCGTAATCAAACTTATTTTTTTTTTTAAATAATAATGTTTCACTGATTAAAAAGTACTATAAATATGGTAGGAAATATAATTATAACAGCAATATCGCGTAGACTATTTACTAAAAGTTAAGTATGTGACGTACAAAACGAAAAAAATTTTTGACTTAAAATTTTTTTTTTTTAATTATTTTTTTTTAATATACATGATTGAAATTTACATATACAAATTACGCCAAAAAAAGGTAATTACATAAGACAAATGAAACAATCTTGAAACTGGTTTGACAGCTCACCTGGACAAAAGTGGGAGTAATCTAAAAGTGAAGAAAATTTCTACTGAGTGCACTTATTCGAAATCATTTACAGTGACAGTTGGTTGATATCATTGTGTAAGTCTTATTCATTATCACACGCTTATATAATATTATAATTTAAATAATATTATAATATATTTCCTTATGAATAAATATTCCGCTAAATAGACAATTCTGTCAAAAATCATATGAAATTTAAACATTCTATGGTTTTTAAGAATATTTGCAATATTTTCAGAATTTTAAATATTCATCTGTTTCTAATTTGATTGTTAATTTATTAATTAAATATTTATAGTGATGGGAAAAATAGGGACAATAAGTAAGAATACAATCAATAAGTTACCGGTAATCTGTATCTAGAGCATTCATAAAACTTTCACTGACTTAATTGTTCATAATGACTAGTTTAAAATTTAATCAGTTGCCAAATATGTTGTCGATTCAAAATACTGAAGTTTTTTGTTTAGATCATATCATATTTTATTATTTTACTAATATATAATATTTTACTAATCTTTGAAACACTTTTTACTAAATATATTGCAATATTATATAATATATTACAATAATTATTAAAAGTCAAATTCTAAATTATTTGAGTGTATTTTGTTTTTTTGTAAAACAATTCACAGGCGCAAATGATACGATTTAGGTAAAAATAAATATAATATGAAGAAATTTCAATAGCCATTTTCTTGTAAGCAGTACTTTTTTTTGAAAAAAACAAAAGTTGTGCGCAATATCTTTAATTTTTATTCTAATAATTTTTGCTATAAAATGACTAGAGTAAACAAGCTCTTCCGGCATGAATTTTTTTTTTCAAAAATAGGTTTTCTTACCTGTCATATTAAATTTTAGTATCGGTATAAAACAATTAAATTATTTAGAACCGCATATCAGCAAATTTTAACCATTATAAATATGTATATATAAATACACAGTAAGATATGGTATAGTAGCGTAAATAATTGCTTTTTAAAATATTTTAAAGTTATATACGTATATGTTTAGGATTTATAGTTGTCTCAAAAATATTCGGACAGGTTTACTTTTAATTAAATATCAGTATTTTAAGGAGTTAAATAATTTCTTGTAATTCCACTTGATATAATTTTTTTTGCAATAATCTTTAAAATCAGTACATAATATTAGTATTAGTTCTAAAATGTTGAAATTTAAGGAGCCAAAAATATTCGGACAACAAATATTACAATCTTTATTTGCACTTCGTATTCAGTTGCTTATAAATGCGCCTCAACTAATACGTACGTGTTTCTAAACAATATAATTATCAAAAAATTCATATAAATTACTAGACAAGACCACAGAGTATACTTTAGATATAATTTGCCGCACCATCGTTTTAAACCGAGCGATATTCATAGTCTCGCGGTCAAGATCGTAGTTAATTTTTTTTGATTATGTCAACACTTTTTGCCTCTAAAAAAGCAGGTAAAAACCCCCAATAAACTTAGTTTTAAAAGTCGGGTTCACAAAGTGAAAAAAGAATATTCAAATAAAAATATTTAATAATGTTAATTTATCCAACTCAGAAGCGCGATTATATACTGCATAACACTACCCTCGTTTAGCAGCTTCTTTTGCTACAAGGCTAATTTTTAATATTTGAATATGTTGCAATTCGTGAAACGAATTTAATGTTTTTGTAATTAATTTAATTGTATCCTATCACACTTTGAAACATTTGATTCAGTTAAGATCAAACAATGTATAATTAAAATATTACGTGGGCGGTGCTAAATTTTGAAAATTAAATTAATTTCACGAACTGTTATCAGCCTATGGAAAGTTTTGTTTTAGATTATTTTATAATTATTATTTCATGTTCTAGAATAATGAAAAGTTTATTAACTCTAATATGCTTGTTAATAACAATAGTGAATGCTAGTAAGGGTTTATTGTATCGATTACCAAAATCAATTATTCCGAGTTATTACAATATTGAAATAATTACCCATTTAAATGACAATGAAGAAAAGAGTTTCTTTTTTACCGGAAAAATTGCTATAAAAGTAAGTATAGAATCTAAAGATATTATTTAAAAGAAATATAGATCATTTCTTCGGTGATGAAATCTAAAAATACTATACAAAATGATTTACTTTTACACCTTGTTTTCCTATTTTATTTATTTATATAGTAATACTATTTTACAGGTAGAATGTATAGAACCCACTCAAGATATAGTCATACATTCAAAAGAATTAAATATATCTCTCGATAAATCAAAAGTTCACGATATCTCTTCGCACGAGACCCATAAAATAGTTAAGCAGGATTATGAACCAGACAGTGATTTTCACATAATTTACCTTGAGAAACCTTTGAAGCAAAACCATACTTATGAAATTCATTTAGAGTACAGAGGCCAGTTAGCAGATGGTTTAGCAGGTTACTATAGAAGTAGCTATATTGATTGCGATACAAATAAAACACACTGGTTAGCTCTGACACAATTTGAACCAATTGATGCTAGAAGAGCGTTTCCATGTTTCGATGAACCAAATTTTAAAGCGAAATTCAAAATAAGTTTAGGCAGACTGAAAAAGTACAGCTCAATCAGTAATATGCCTTTGGCATACACTGAAGATATGTAAGTGTATTCTTGTGATCAAAGCTATAACATAAATTAAAACTATAACATATATGTTTCACTATTTGTTTATTATATAATATTTTGTGATCGAAGAAAATAATATATAGTTTTTTACACGATACAGAAAATCGCAAGAAGGATGGGTGTGGGATAGATATGAAGAAACTTTACCGATGTCAACTTATCTTGTAGCATTTGTCGTATCCGATTTTGGTTTTCAAACAGCGACGAAAGAAGACAGTAATATTACATTCAATATTTGGGCCAGGAAAAATGCATTAGAACAAGTAATTATTAAAATATTTATTGAATTTTTTATACAGGTGTAACAGCGAAACGAGCTACCTCGAATAACTTCTATATTATTAAAGATACAATAAAATAGTATAAGACAATATTATGCAGGACCGAAGGGGACATCCAACTATGAAAGAAAATATTTTTTTAAACCAGTGGTTCTCAAGCAACAACACAAAGTTATGTTTTTTCAAATGAGATGCTATATATTTTTTAGGTTCATTCGATAGGGTATTTTTTTCTAAATCCTACCATGTATTCGTTTTATACCCTTACATAAGTAAAATATTGAGAAAAATACGATTGAAAGATTAAAGAAATTTTATTTTTATAGCTATTTTTCAGTAGGCGTTGAAAAAAAATTGAGCTTAAATACAACGAAACATAAATTAAATACATTAAATTATTTGTTATTTACTTTATAAATAGTGTTATAAAGTAAATAACAAATAATTTCATGTATTTAATTTATGTTTCGTTGTATTTAAGCTCAATTTTTTGTCATAGCCTACTGTAAAATCACTATAAAAATAAAATTTATTTAACTTTCAATCGCATTTTTCTCAATATTTTACTTATGTAAGGGTATAAAACGAATACATATTGGAATTTAGAAAAAAAAACTCTATCGAATGGGCTTAAAAAATATGTAGCATCTCATTTGAAAAAACATAACTTTGTGTTGTTGCTTGAGAACCACTGGTTTAAAAAAATATTTTCCTTCATAGTTGGATGTCCCCCTTGGTCCTGCATAAGATTGTCTTATACTATTTTATTGTATCTTTAATAACATAGAAGTTATTCGAGGTAGCTCGTTTCGCTGTTACACCCTGTATATTTATTTGGACCTAAGGTTAATTGTTTCACTTTTGAAAATACATTCAAATCGACTTTCTTATGCAAGCTTAAATATAATTATAGGTAGAATTTGCAAAAGAAGTGGGACCGAAAGCGTTGAGTTTCTTTGAAAAATACTTTGATATTAATTACCCGCTACCCAAACAAGATATGATTGCCGTGCCAGACTTTAGCGCTGGCGCCATGGAAAATTGGGGTCTTATAACGTATAGGGAAATATATCTTCTCCTGGACCCTAACGTATCTTCAGCTGCAAGTAAACAGAGAGTGGTTTCAGTAGTTTCGCACGAACTTGCTCATCAATGGTTCGGAAATTTAGTAACTATGAAATGGTGGACAGATTTGTGGTTAAATGAAGGTTTTGCTACTTATATGGCAAGTATTGCAGTCCACCATATTTACCCGAAATGGAAATCGTTAACTGAAGAAACAATCGGTAATTTGGCGCAAGTATATGCGCTCGATTCATTAAATTCTACGCATCCGGTAAACTATTTTTTTACTATCATTATTCTTATTCTAAAGAAGAAAAAAATTAATTTAGGTATCGGTACCCATAGAAGATCCAAACGAGATTAGCCAAATCTTTGATACGATCTCGTACAAAAAGGGCTCATTTTTAATTCATATGATGGGTCACTTTTTAACAACAAACGTTTTAAGAAAAGGTGTCAGTCATTATCTAAATGAAAATGCATATGCAAATGCAGAGCAAAATGATTTATGGGAATCGTTAACAGTACAAGCACATAAAGATAAAACGCTACCTTCAAATCTAACTGTAAAAACGATTATGGATACATGGACGCTACACTCTGGTTATCCTATTATTAATGTCACACGAAATTATGAAGATGGTACAGCGGAAATAACACAGGTTTCTACTTAAAATTCATAGAATTATAAAGTACTAAATTGGTGCATTTCAGGAAAGGTATTATCGGAACGCGAACAAATTCCATAAGAAAGCACATGAATGTTGGTGGATTCCTCTTAGTTACACTACAAATAAAGATTTTTCACAAACTGAGCCAAAATTATGGATGTCGTGTCCAAAAGAAACTACATTCATTACGATTTCTAATCCAAAACACTGGATTATCTGCAACATACAAGCTTCTGGTAAATAAATTGGATTTTAATATAAGTATTAAGAATTAAGCTTGCTCTCTCAAATAGGATTATACCGAGTAAACTATGATGAAAAGAATTGGGAATTGATAACAGCAGATTTGAAACGCTCAACTGATTTCGAAATTCCTGAAATAAATCGCGTTTTATTGATTGATAACGCTATGGAATTAGCTTGGATTGGACAGTTAAAATATAATATAGCTTTTGAACTGTTAACATACATCAAACATGATATGGATCATTTACCTTGGAAAACTGCATTAGAGAAATTAGGATCAGTTTCGAATATGTTAAAACGAACTGCAAGTTATGGACTTATAAAGGTAAATTACCGATTCCATATTATAGAGAAATCGATTAATATTTTGTTTAAATGTTTGATAATTTTTCGTAAAGTTATGATTCTTTTCTTCAACAAACAAGAGAACAGACATTTATAAAATTTATATACACACAAGAATCAGAATTTAAATAGTCAGAATATATTCCAAGGATTTCGAAATGCGAATTTCAATTAAAATATCCTCATAGACATTTCTTTTGGTTATGACATTATTTGTGTTCGTCGATTATGTTTTCAATTTTGTTTTCTTTTTTATAGTCTTTTATTCACAACCTAGTACACCCTGTATATAAAAAGCTTGGTGGTTTAACAATTTCGCAAGAAAAACAAGACAGTCTCGATAAAGTTAAATACCAAATTTTAATTGCGAAAGCTGCATGTAAATATGGAGTGAACGCTTGCAACAAAGAAGCTGCCACATTATTTCACCAATGGCAGGATAACCCCGACATGGAAAACTTGTAAATACTTATACTTATATATATATATATACATAAACATAAATAAATAATAAAAAATCGAATAGAATTTCAAAGGACATGAGACCTGTCATATATTGTAATGCCATAAAACAAGGAAATGAAGCAGAATGGGACTTTTTATGGAATGAATATAAGCAAACAAATGTAGGAAGTGAAAAATTAGTCATCTTGTACGCATTAGGTTGCAGTAGGGAAATTTGGTTACTAAAGAGGTAAAGTAGATTCATTTTATAATGATTAATAAGGGAAAGGACTGGATGTGTACCAATTAGAGACTGTTATCTATGAAAAATATCTGCAGTGTCATGCACCGAACTTTCTTATACGCATATGGGTTAAACCATATCGTAGTTACATTATTTTTCTAATTTATAATATTTGTTCTAACCTTTAGATCGCTTTTACACTAAATATATTTCTTAGAATATATATTAAATGTCATACTTCAAATTATGTACGTCTATTTTGTTAAACAATTGACAGGCGAAGATGATACGATTTATGTAAAAATATATATAAAACGCAGAAATTTATAATGTAACCAGTACACTTTTTGGAAAAAAAATTCTAACAAAAGTTGTGTTAAATATGAATACCTTTAATTTTTGTTTATACAATTTGTCTGTATCTGTAACGATTTTTGAGTAATTGCAGAAACTACCAAAAATGACTAGAGTAAACAGGCACTTCCGGTTTGAATATTTTGTTAAAAAATAAGAGGTGCACACCCCAGGCATTTGCAAATCTTAAGTTTAAAGTTTCATAATTTTAGCTTCAGCCGTTTAGGCTGTAGAGAACATACACACACACACACACACACACAGACACACACACACAGACGGACGTCATTCCAAAAATAGTTGGAATCGATTCAGGGAAGGTCAAAACGTATATTTCCGTTGAAATCTCGAGATCGAAATTTTTCATGATTACAATACTTACTTATACTTCGTATAAGAAAGTAAAAATTATATTGATCCAATTTATTTACTATTATATATTTTTTTATTTATTTAGATTTTTGGAGTGGTCAATAGGAAATGATACCGGTGTGCGGAAACAAGACGCTTACACTGTCTTTAATGCAGTTGCAAACAATGAAGTTGGATATTTTGTTGCAAAATCATTCTTTGAAAATAACATTAAGGCTATTCATGACAGGTTTGTCCAAAGATAATACTCCATATGATTAGTAAAATATAACAAAATAACCTTTTTTAGGTTGAAACCAAATTTGCAACGAATTGCATCGTATGTAATAACTTTAGCAAAACAATTTATCAACGATTCTGAAGAAAAAGAGGTTTGTTTTTGTTTTTAATGTGTTTTCTCAATGCTGATTTATATTTATTGTTTTAGATTACAAAGCTGTTGACAGACAATAAGAAGTATTTCGAAAAAGCTAAAATTGGTGTTCGACAAGCATTAGAAACGGTTGAAATTAACGTGCAGTGGCATAAAAACAATTACAAAATTGTTGAACGTATACTTAAAAGTTATTTAGAACATTAAATATTTTTAATTTGTAAAATGAACCAGTAAATGTATTAATATATCCAAATAAAATAAACTGTAGCTATCTTCAATTCACGTTTTAATATTCGCTCTTAATTCAATTTAGAATTCTGAGAAAAAATACTTAACTGTGTTTAATACTGTATTCTAAAACCTTTAGAGCTTTCTGATTTAACAATTCAAAATTATACTGCGTGAAAGGCGTCATGCGTAGTAGAATCATATTAGATAATAAAATGGCTTCTTGTTGATATATTATAGCTCAACTGAAAAATAAGAGTTAAAAGAGATAAAAGCGTTAGCATAATAATAAGCTTACTGATTACTTATAAGATGTTGTCAGTAATGCAGGATATAAACTATATTTAACTACTGAACCTTGCAATCCGCAATTTGTAGAAAAAGCACGCTAATATTATTATTTATCTTTATTTATTTATAAATATTGAACTTACTTGGTAAGTTCAGATGATACAAGAGCTTGTGTATATTGATTACGTAAAACACCATATGTATATGTAGTTTTCATAAAATTAGACAGTTTTACTAGTGACGTATAAATAGAAAATATTTACTATATTTTTCGTAATGCAATACCGTGTAAAAATAAATGTTTTATATACACAAATATATATACGTAAATCTTTCCAAGAATTTTGTGCAGCAAGCCATAAACATTATAATTGTTTTTATCAAATACCAAACATTTGAAATCATTTTAGGTTGATGTATAAATACAAATATTAACAACTATTTATCATAAAAAATAAATAAATTACACACACATATAAGTACTATATTTTGTTCAAATTAATAACATTGCCGTCGCAATAGATATTTTAAGAAAATTTATTATAAATGACCGTATTTGAGAATAAATATTTATAAACAATCGACACATTGCAAGTTGCTACTAATTACATTTGCATTCTAATGAATTCTTGGGTAAGAATGAATTAATAAAATTCAATTCAATTAACGTAAAGCACACATATACCAGCATTCAACTTTTGGTTGTGTAAAAAAGTCACCATTTTGTTAGTTTTTCAAAATATTTTTATTTAAACAAAAATGTTAAGTGCTATGTGAGAGCAAAAAATTTCGTGATTTAATTATTATCTTACTTTACTCCGTTAACCGTGCAAATCCCATAGATTTATGATGGACCTGAAGTTGGCTTAGGTTAGAGTGACTAGATATATAAGAGTGTGGACAATAGCTTCCCAGCCTGTGATTGGCGCCGCCATAGTTTGTCTAAATGTTCAAACGAAATGCATTGCGTTATATGGAGCGCGCGGCTCATATTTTCTTATACTCTTTAAATCTAAAGGACCAGATAAAATAATAGCACCCCGTATTTTTTATGTTATTCCTGAATAAATTCTGCGTATTTTATCCCGCGATAGCATAGGTCTATCTATTATAGAAACATTTATACTAAATTCCAAACATTTCGCGGGCTAATATAACTATTTGTGCTGTATACTTGCAAGTCTATTAGTGTTATACATTTCGCGAATCTCTTAAAATAAACACTGTTTATTATGCTTATTACATTTATTAATTCAAACTGTGTATTTTAAATTTATGTTTATACCGTAATATTTGAGCGCGAAATGTTTCTACTTTAGTATAAATGTTTCTATAAAAGATAGACATATGCTGTCGCGGAATAAAATACGCAGAATTTATTCAGGAATAACATAAAAAATACGGGCTGCAATTATCTTATCTGGTCCTTTAGATTTAAAGAGTATAAGAAAATATGAGCCGCGCACTCCATATAACGCAATGCATTTCATTTGAACATTTAGACAAACTATGGCGGCGACCAATCACAGGCGGGGAACCTGCGCTCTATGCTTTAGATAGGGACTACTCGTCGATTGTCCACACTCTTATATATCTAGTCACTCTAGCTTAGGTCTGCGTAATTTAGTCCAAAATTACACCAAAGGGTGTAGTTACTTCTATGAGATTGTCTTATATAAATAGATTAATTATGAGCACGTAAAACCAAAGTAGAATCACAAAATATTTATTAGTGCTAAATATACAAATAAATTCAATAGATAATAATTATAAATAAAATTAGGAAAAAGGTTTAGTCCCAGGAACCCATTTATTCTATTGTATCACTGAAAATATTAATTATAGCCATGAATAAAATATTTTCTTTTCAACTTTTTGACATTTTTAATAAGTAGTACTTGCTAAGAAATAGCTAACTTATTATTATTGTTTAATAAGAATCATATTGTTTAGCATTTATGGAAAATTAATTGTTGAATCTTCAAAATATGCATTTTATTATATAATTGTATCTTATAAATATATATTGCATAATTTATCATAATTCTGTATTAAATATGACCGAAAGATGATAAAAATGTTCTATACTTAATTAATTTAGGTATAACTGACCATATTTTTAAAAAAATTACGATAAAATTGCAAAATAGCAACTTTTTTACCCAACCTTAAAAAGGCAAATTATGTTTGCTTGCTTCCCAAAGATTTTGAGTTTTTTTCTGAATATAAATCTTTATTCTTGTTTTGTTTGTAATTAGGTACGGTTGACCAAAAATTACTGTGAGGTTGATCTTATGTTGCGCAGGAGATTATTATCCTTTAATACCCCTTAAACAGTACACTATATAGAAAAGTAATTTTTTTAACGTACTAAAACTATTTTTGCTAATAGCGAATGTATGTTCGTATATTTTAACATATGTAAGGCAAAAATAGACTCATTATAATCACACAGATAGTTTTGGTCAACTGTAAATACCTAATCGTTCTTATTTCAATAGGATTAGTAATTGTTACTAAAGTTCAGTTATTTTAATAATTATATAAAACGTATCATGCAGAAAAACATTAATAATGCATCAATTATTTACAACACACAATACAATTTAATACTTCGTTTTCGTTTTTAAATATTTACATTAGCAGTCTCGCAAGACTGACTCTTCTTTGAAGCGATACGACATAACAGAGTGAATGTTAAATAGCGCCTTTTCAAAGATAGAAATCAAAGTAAAATCATATATTTTTTTTTGTGTTAGTATTAGTGACTAGAGGTATATTAATATCTAAAACCTTATCGATACAAAACCTATTGGCAAAGTAATACAAGTTTATTAAAGCGTGGTAAGGAATACAGAGCTAAGATGCGGTGAAATGGCTCTGATTTTCTAGTTTATCCAGGTGGATAAAGAAGCATAGTCATACTATTTGAAGTTATTCTTTATGTTTTTAACATTATGTCATTTTGTTTGTACACAACTATGTATTGGCAATATATTTCAAGTCGTATAAAATTTAAGCAATATAAAGTTTTATTTATTTTCTATGACTGAAGCATTTTGCGATTTATCTCGTCCAAACTGAATAAAGCACGGAAGTGAATAATTATGGGTCGATTCTGAGTATTTTGTATCCAATCGTAAATGTGTGATTAATAAACATCTGAAAGTATAATAGCATAAACAATGCCAGTGGCAATTTTGTATAGTTACCAAAAAATAAAAATTAAATCCAACAATTAAATTTCATGCTTTTTCCTACTGATGGTTGAATGAATTGTATAATATTAGTTATTTACATTATTTTTCCATAAATACTATTTGTAAATATGAAGTTATTGCTTATAAATAAATAATCTAGTTAGATGCAACTTGTATCTATTCGCGCAATGTTCGACGAGGTTCATTCCATAAAAGTCATTGTGGAGATAGCTTCTGAAAGTGATAATTTAACTACATAAAATATTTGTTTTAAATTCATAAACGCCATACCTGATTTCGTCTTTTAGTATAAGGACACCGATAAGAAAGTGATTACTATTTATATTCCTGATAAAATGTAAGTAAAGCATACATTTCGATGCTAGCTTCCTAAAAAGAAAATCTGTAACTACAATAGTGCCATTTTATATATAAAAATTTTGAAACATATGTAAGAACACACAGATTAGATATAGCATCGTTCGGATATGCCGACAACAGTCTTATGCCACAATCGGCCAAAAACTTCTCCGCATAGGTACACAGTCTATCAAATAAAAAGAAAAGCACGTATCAGAAATGATAAAATATAAAAGCATCTGTTATTTGAGTTTGAGAAATTTAATTTCCTTACAATATATATTTTTCGCGTCATTATTTTGTTGCCTAATAAATATTTGATCCATTTCGCATCGTTGTTTATTGATAATATTGTTTGAGGTTTTATTATTGCGATATGTACACACACACACACACACACACACACACACACACACACACACACACACACACACACACACACACACACACAAACACCTACACACACACACACACACAAATAAATACACACACACACATACATACAAACATACATACATACATAGATACAAACATACATACACAAACACACACTAAATTACTAAAGATTGTGATAACACATGAATTAATAGACTAAAAATTCTATAAAATATATCGTGCATTTAAAACTAGAGTTAAGTATTTAGAACGATTGATATTTTGACTTGCGAAAATGTTGTTCAAGAATCAATAAAAGTGAAAAAAATATAATATATATATATATATATAGTATTTATTTGTACTCACATTGATAATTATAAATTTCAGTTACCCTAATTAACTACAATAGAAATATGAATATTTTAAAAGAAATGAGATAAGAATGCGCAATAATACATTTAAATTGAAACTATATCGATTGTAAAATGTGTAATTTCAATCTAATAGCTTTTGTCTGTGACATAAGATTGTTGGTAGCGTATCGTGTCTATATCCGTAAATAAGAACATGCTAAATATTTGCTTAGAATCGACCCATTAGTTGTGTTTTTATTTTGTACTGTCATTTACAGTAGGAGTAAAATAGAAATTATAGCTTAACGACTCGATGTATACGGATATTTTGGAATTACGAAAGATAACATAACATTGTAAAAATTATGCATTTATTATATAGTATAATTATAAATAGGGCGAAACCATAATTTTAAAAATTTCAGCGTAGATTTATATACGTGTTACAGTAGTTCCGTAAATAGGTTTGTTCTTTTTAAATGTATATGTTCTGTACTATTAGGGATTCAAATTCAACGATACAGCACACTGAATACTCACGCAAGGCGTAATACCTTTGAAAAGTATGAATTTACAAAATAGTGCCAAGTGGGCATAATCAACAAAATATTCGAAAATAATAACGTCTGACTGCCTTGCATTAGTAAGTGAAGACACATTGCAAATTTGAATCGCGAATACATATTACGTATTACAAACATTTCAACGGTCTCTTGCCACCGTATATATAATATAAAGAATAGAGATGCGTTTGTTTATCATGTTGCTCCCATTGCACCGATTCAAGCACACTATTTTTTTTTTAGTGTCTGTGCTTAGAAAAACATGTAAGTACTATGTGAGTTTGTGACGGCACATATTTTTAAAACACTTTTTTTTTTGTTGCGGTAAATATCTATTTTTATGTGAAACTTTTGTAGTTAACGAAGAAAAATATTAAGAAAATAGCAAACGCTGTTGGAAATGTGATTCGAGCAATCACATCTATGGTTTTTGCAACTCGAATGGGATGTGGTGGTTCTCGTTTGCGGACCTGCACAAAAGAAGACTACTCTAGATTAGACAAACATTTATTATCAAAACAAAACAGGAACACATTAACAATTTCGTCGTATCGAATTTTATATGAATGGAAAAAGGACTATATTACGGATGCATATTTTTGTATGTAAATGTAAAATTTCTGCACAACTTCTAAGGATTTGGCACTGAAATTTTGAAAGGTGTAAGAAATAGGCTCCCACAATCACTTGTTACAGATACGTACTATTTGCAACCTAGTTACCAACTTATGATATATGTCTCAATTTTATTTCTAGTATTATTTAGGATAAAATTTTAGTTTTCGAGACAAAATCATATTTACAGTTACGTCGACTCATACGAGATTATTTTCAATACGCGAGCAATTAGTATATATAGGTACTCACTTGCGCATTTATACAAAATGATGTATTTACACTACACTAGCAAATCAATGCTATAAATAAATAACTACAGAAATAATTATCGTAATAATGACTTATTGAGCATTAAAGTTTTGGAAATACCATTATATTAATGAGAGCCATGTGAAAAGTTGCATTACCGAACCAATTGATGTCCGATAAAATACAGAATGGTGCGGATGCTCGACTCAAGAATATTTCGAGATTGTCGATAAACTGCCAGAATTGGGCATCGAGATAAACAACGATTTCCTAAGGGTGATGATTTTGCGACATCAACCGGAGGCATTCGCCAATTTTCCGTGCGCGATTATATCGCGAGACGAACTTCCGACGCCGGAAATATTGTGTATCAAAATATTAGAAGAATGCGAGATCGCTACGTAATCGTGTGTCTTTGAAAGTTTTCTATTTTACTGCAACTGTTTTTATATACCGGTATCAACTAACAATAATTTTACGTTGTTCAGCGGCTCAAATCCTAGTTTATATTACTGGGTAGTTTTACATAAAAATGCTTGCCTACTTATTTCAATTGTTCATTTTTAAATATTCATCTTTGATTTGTCTATAGTGTACCAACTGATTTTAACACCGCACTTAATAATAATTAATATCATGCATGAATCTCACAGTTAATTGTACCCAGGAAATATTGTGCGGGTGAATTAACAAAACGTTTAAGTGTTCTAGTTAATTTTATTATAATTATTGTAATATTTGGAATGCGTTTCTTAGGCAAAGTATTGTACAAACTTATTTATATATCTACATAAGTTTTACATGAATTAGGTACGTTGCACATGAGCATAAAAATAAACCGCATGCTTTCAAATATTTTCAAACGACGAAATAATTTTCTTATAAAAGTATATAATCATTTGAAGTTATATAAATATTTAGATGTTGCAAAGTTTGCTAAATACAAATACAGTTTGCAAAATATTTACTAAACGAAGTTTGAGATATCTAACAGTAAATTTTTCATAATTATTTAACTCTCCTCCAATACTATAAGCTAGTGGGAATATTAATGATCGTTCAGCATGAAATAGAATATTTCTTTTAAAATAATTAGAGCACCAACCACTGGAATATATAATTTTTATAAGCTCAATAAAATCATCATTCCTTTATGTCAGTATATTTACTGATATCACGTCATTGGCATACGCTAATGATGGAAGGTGGTTACAAATGTTGATATACTTAACTTAATATGTATCTATTAAATTTTAGATTGTTTGACATGAAACGAAAATGACTGATACAGTCTACATGGGTCCGTATGCCTGCCAATTATGTATTTTTTCTTAGTGATTACTTTCGAACTCGCTTGAAGTTAATAGTGGGATAGTATTGGATATGGACTTTTTGAATTTTTCTAAATGCCTTCGCGTATTGTTCCGCTTGCAACTACAAATTTGTACTTTTTTTTATTGTAAATAATTCACATGTTCGTAAAAATCTTGAACCTTCAAGATTTACGCATAGGCGTGAATAGAATGCAGCTACATGCTTTTAACTAATTGTAAGATGGTTATGGGTAACCAAATATTGCTATTATATTTAAAAGATTTTCTCTCAAGCAAAACCAGCGCCAATAGGTGACAATATGCGTGCAGGCGGTTGCAGATATTCATTTTGGTTCTATTATAATATTTAATCAAATTTTATTGCTCACATGCGTATTAAAGTATTCATTTATGGTGCATAACTCAACAGAAATATATTTATTTTTAGCAAAATAAAACAGCATTTTGAAGATTGCATCTTTATACCGAAATACTAACATATTTCTAAAAATTTAACCCGTGAATTATCCGCTTTGATTTAATTATAAGTTAGAATTAACATTAATTAACGAATTAAAAATTTTTTATTTACTTGAGTTACCTAATGATAATTCATATTTAAAAATATGGCTGATGGTAAAAGGGCATATTATTAGATTATTTCTCAAGTATATTATACTATATGAAAAATTTATAAAGTAAAATAATAAATGAAATTGAAGTACAGTTATTTATGTTTTTAATATGAATTCTAATTAATGCCGACGTTAAAAATGTGTATAATATTAAAGAATGGATTTATATATGCAGTATTTTGATTGGGAAAATAATGGAAAATTGAACACACACATAACAAGAATTAAAGTAAATGTGAGTTTACCTCATTGGCGCATCCATTATTCGCTACATGGGTACAAGGATTCGGACCGCATGTACAAGTGACCATTTCATTTGGAGCGTCCGCATCTCGCTTCTTGTCCCCCTAGCCGGGTACACAGTAATTAATTCATATTGTTTAACATGTGTCCAACACATCAAATCTTACACTTACAATAAGGGATAATAAGCTTAAATATACATAGACGAAATATAAAAAAGTGCATACGCGAATTTTTCAGAAACATTTGTTAATTGCCATTTACCTACCACGGCATTTATGGCGTTCAACCGCATTGTATAATTGACCTATAGTCATTATCACAAAAAATATATATATAAACCCTGATTTTCCACAAGCTCAGCTCCTTACCATTACATAAATTGTCAACATCCAGCTCAAGCTAAAACATCCCAACCGTCACATTATTGTTTAAAAACTAACATGTTATAGTATTGGTATTAAATTCATTGCTATCCTGCCGGATAAATATAGTCTAAGATTTTACTTAGAAAAATTAATTGTGCATGTATGTATTTCATTGATTAAAATAAAGAATGGGTACAGTAATAGTGCATTTTCATGGTATGATTGACCATATTGGCAAGAAAACCGTACAAGGCTTAGTGTCTGTTTCAGAGTTTTAGTTTTTGAATAATTTGGAGAATTATTGCTCATAATCCCAAGTTGTTGCGCAAGTATTTAAGTATTTATTAAATAAACCAAGAACATCGTAAGTGCTCATTAGTATACACATCTCAAAGTTTAGTGCTTATCATAGTAATTAAGTAGTAAAAATATTTTGGATGGTCCCAATTTCATACCAGTGTATTCGGGAAATGCCAGCGGCATGAATTTTGTACCCATATATTATGTATACTAATTTAGGCGTGAATCCCTTTAGTATCCTCAGAGAGGAGGAATTCCAATATGGTCTAACGATCGACCAAGTTCGTGAGTGACTAACGTCCAAGTATATACGTAATATACTTTTTTGGATTTAAGACAAGGAAAGATTAAGTATATTTGAAGAAATTTTCAATCCGAAATATTTACAGACATGTAATTTAATGATATAGCTTTAATTTAATTGTTTGTGGTCAGTGACCAATTCTACTTACTAATAGTTTCAACTTCTAGAACCATTTAAGCATGTCAAACAACATGAATATATAGAAAAATTTAATTTATATTAAGACGCTAATGTACCACAATAATAATTAAACATTTATATTTTAAAGTTGTTCATCTTAAAGTAATGCTACAACTATGCATACAGTAATAAGGGAATTAAATTACTCTAAAAATGAAATGAATAACGATATACAGATGTATTTACTTACTTTTTTGTGTAAAACCGCTATGCATGCTTTTACCATGCGGTGCTGCTTGCGTAAGACTATACATTACTACCATAGCAAGTGATAGAAGCAACAAAGACAGAAGATGATTGTGCAGAAATTTAAAGATGTTAGTAGAAGCAATCTTGGAGGAGTGAAATTATATAATGAATTATCGTGAGAGAGTATGTATATATATATATATAATAAATAATGGATATAATACGCGAGAGGGGTGACGGGGTTGTAAGCATTTTATCTGCATCATACGAGGTTATTATGGGTAGGTACTATAAAAAGTAATAGAATAGGCACTTGTTTTGAAAGGGCTTACCAATGGACTGACCAGAATAATGCCTATCCGGCTTAGAACAGCTGGTAGCCGCTGTAACATGGAAAAGATCAACAAAAAGTGAATTTTTTTAGAAGCCAAAACCAAAAGAGAGCGCATAGCATTAATATCGGTGGCGTGCGGTGATTACTAGCATAGAGGAGGTTATTAAATATCTGATAAGTATATTTCAATTAATTCTAATATTATTAATTGATTGCTAGGTGGGCACTTGATGGAACATATTTTGAATAATACTTGAAATAATACATTTGGATACGTCTTCTTCAGGAACAATACATCAAGCATTGTTTCTGAAGAAGACAGAAAGGTACTGCTTATAGAAACCAAAAAAAACTACAAATGAGAAACTTAACCAAGTGTATTATCTCAAATATTATTCAATTGATTCATTTACAATTAATTGGAGTAGTGTTCGAAGATCTAAAGGTGAATCCATCTTTAATTTAGTGTTTGTCTTCAAGTAGCCTATTCCAATTTTTTTATAGAAGCTGAATCTAAACGTAGAAATGCTGATACATGTTTTATTTTTGTATGGCGGCACTCAATAATGTTGATTGGAAAACACAATACATCAAACACATATAACAATGAATGTATTTTACAAAATAAAGAAACACATTGTTGTGAAACGAAATAAAATGTGTGTAATGATGTGCTGTTACATCAAAAATGTCGTGTGGCAGTTCTGTCTGAAACTCGATTTTCAAAGTGCGTTTACATGCATTCGTTTCGTCCGTCATAGTGACAACAATATTATACTTACACACTGCAACGAATGAAAATAGTGCTACTCTCCATTCATTTTCATCTATGTGTTTCAAAGTTCTAATGAAGGATGGCTTTAATTCTTATTTATTTTTTTTTATTTTGCGTACTGGAAATTAGAGGCATGCCAAAAATAATTTTGGGATTTAAGGCTGTCGATGATACTGTGAGAGTATGATCGGTGATTTGCTTGGCGGAACCTCAATTCTCTTCCTACTTGCAATGTCGAATGCGATAAATTCATAAAAAATGGCCGAAACACAAAAATAACAAACGTATAGTGCTACAAAAATTAAAAAAATTAACTCGGGAACGGCGTACGAGTTTTGTTTCCGAAAATAAGTTTTCTAAAACGTTTTAGTTGTGCAGCATACTGCTGAAATAGATTTCCTACAAAGGGGAACTTCGACACACGGGTGAAGAAAGACATTTTCCTTGGATACTGAGATTCTTCGAAAGCTTACAGGAGCTGGTTTCCAGAGGAGCTAGTTCACTCAAGATGCGAAAAGATTGACAACGAAGTGTGAAATAGCATCGACCGATTTTTGACTACAACAAACTAGCACTAATTTAAAACTAAATATAGTTACTAGTTTACTTTGTAAATCTGTCATTTGATGAAATAAGGCGCAATTTTACCAACGCCAGTTAAATTTATACTATAATTTAAGAAATGGTTTGTGTTATTTTGATTCGTTATTGTTTCTCTGAATTAAGAAATTAATTTAATTGTTATTGAAAACAGGTCTAAGAATATTAATTCTCTTGCCTAAATTTACTATTATAGTATATATGCACATTTTTAAATTCTCGACTATTAATGTTACTGTGAATCTTATATCTATCTTCTAATGAATCTCTTTTTATGGAACACGTAACCGTGAGATTGATTTCGACTTACTAAATATTACATATAAAATCCGAAACTTACCAAAACCTTTAATCGAAACTCGAGTCAAAATAGGTATCATGCGTAAAAATCAAATTAGTATCAGCGAAATACTATGATTGAAAAATCCCTCAAATATATAAATATTTAATAGGAATGTATGTATATTGCCGAAAAAATAATTTAGTATGTAATGTTCATGAAAATTCTTTACAGATTTGAAATAACTGCAATCTCGTTAATGCTTTAACAGCACCCCACAGATATTTAAAATTCTACGCATAAGCAAATATAAGTAGGATGATTATTTAGATCATAATTCATGCTATAATGTTTATATATCGATACTAAAAAAATAAATATATAGAAAAAAACTCACCTGTGTTACAGGATTTTCGCCTGGTCGATACACAACATTGTGTAATGGACGTTTACGTCCTACGTAGTTCACACAAACGAATTCTAGCAGCGACGCGTATATGAAACACATACAGACTCCGTCCCAGACGTTCATCGCTGTTAAATTAGAAACAACGGGTAATGTCGAGCGAAAGCCATTTGAAGTTGTGAAAAAATTGAGCATCGTCGTTACGCCTGTAACAATAAACAATTTATACAATTGGATATTTGTTTTGCTCATTATAGAAAAAAAATCTATATTTTAAAGTTCAACACGTTAAGGCGCTTATTTCGAGTATATTTAAAGTTAATTGGAGAAAAAGGTAATTCTGAAATTGATCTTACCGATCATAACCCGTGCTGGCACTGCATTCCATTCCAACCAAAACGTGATGAATGATGAAGTGACGAGTATAATGCCCGGTATGAAGACTGTGGTGAAGTAAAAAGCCCGATCTCGTGTGAAGATCAAATCTACTCTCAAACAACTGTAGTTCCCTATAACAAACCAGAAATAGCAATCATATGTGTTATTTCAAATACCGTATGCTCATCAAACACAGGAATTATTCGCATTTAAAATAAATAGTAACATCAAATATTCAATCTAAATCTCAAATATTTACCAATAACAATGTATCGTCATATCACAGCTGTGTTAATGTGATTTGACATTAATATCTGGTTATAAAACCAGTAATTTAAAAAAAATATTTAATAATACGTTAGTGTAATTACCTCGCCAACTATCCTTGATGGGGCATGTGATGGTTTGATTCTGTATGAGATACGCGTTGAGTGCTGACAGGCTTGGTGATTTTCGCAACGTATCCTCGTCGTTTTTCCACACGTATGTAATGGCTGATGACTCATACGAAACTGCAAACACAACAAAACATATGATAATGTATTTTATTAGACATTAAAAATGTGTTGTGCAGGGAAAAGCTAGCACTGCATGAAGAATAAAAAAAAAAAGCTAATTTATTAATATTTTCAATTTAGCTTCTTGATTGATTGAATATATTATAAATTTAGATTGCTATAATATTGTGTTATCCATTAGCTTTACTACCTCGTTAATACCGCTAAAGAACTTTTTACTTTCTTATACGCAGTATAAGTAAGTATTGTAATCATGAAAAATTTCGATCTCGAGATTTCAACGGAAATATACGTTTTGACCATCCCTGAATCGATTCCAACTATTTTTGGAATGACGTCCGTCTGTGTGTGTGTGTGTGTGTGTCTGTGTGTGTGTGTGTGTGTGTGTGTGTGTGTTCTCTACAGCCTAAACGGTTGAAGCTAAAATTATGAAACTTTAAACTTAAGATTTGCATATGCCTGAAGTGTGCACCTTCTATTTTTGAAAAAAATATTCAAAGCGGAAGTGCCTGTTTACTCTAGTCAATTTTTGCATTTTCTGCAATTACTCAAAAATGGTTACAGTTACAGAAAATTTTCATGAACAAAAATTAAAGATATTTATATTTAGCACAACTTTTGTTTGAATTATTTTTCCAAAAAGAGTAATGGCTTCAAATTAAATTTCTGCTTATTATATATATATTTACATAAATCGTATCATCTGCGCGTGTCAATTGTTTAACAAAATAGACATAAATAATTTGAAGTTTGACATTTTATATTGTTTCTAAGAAATATATCTACTGTAAAAGCGAACTAAATGTTAGAACGAATATTATAAATTAGAAAAATAATGTAACTACGATATGGTTTAACCCATATGCGGATAAGAAAGTTCGGTGCATGACACTGCAGATATTTTATATGGTGTACCCGTATACGATGTATTTTTAGTAACGACATTACAAGATAAAAACGTATACATATTACTCAAAATCACAAATATAAAAAATAAACTTACTACTTTCCATGGCAAACGAACATAGTGGATCATCAAACGGGAAAATATTGAGTCTTCCTTGGCAGGACAATATGAGGTGTCTCCTATATAGACAAACAAATATAGCAATTTTAGAAGTTTTGATGGAAAATTGCATGAAATTGAAAGCTTGGTATGAAAAAAAAAATTGCACTTTATTCAATTTCAAGAAACATAGTAAATTGTGTGCCGCTGTGGAATGGTACAATTTTAGACCACTCTATTGATTGTGCCAGTCGAGAACTCCAGTCCACTGCCGATTAGAGTTGAATATAAACCCGAGAATAACGGCTATTGATGAACATACTGTTAGTCTGAAAAAGGAATTACTTGTAATTTGAATAGAGATATAACAAAGTAAAGTTTTATGTTGAAATCGGACCTACAATAAACTATTCTCTTCCATA
This sequence comes from Nebria brevicollis, assembly GCA_944738965.1. Taxonomy (NCBI): domain Eukaryota; kingdom Metazoa; phylum Arthropoda; class Insecta; order Coleoptera; family Carabidae; genus Nebria; species Nebria brevicollis. The sequence goes on along the minus strand of OX122898.1, from coordinate 17,549,138 downwards.
TATCGAATTTGTCTTCAACGTTTGTCAACGCTTGAAATGTTTAGGTCTTCGGTAAGTTTGCCGGTTGAATCAGATTTAGTTTTTACGGCGTGCTTCCACGTTTTACGGTGAAATATCGGAATGAGGCCGTAGTTCATTGCACCTAGAGTAGCTTGGTCTTTTACGGCTTGGTTGGTCTCTGATGTTTGATTGTTAATTTTTTTTAGTGGATTTGATTTTAATATTTATATTTGCTGATGTGATATGCTTGATACTGCCCTTCATCTTGCATCCTTGTTTTTCTTTCTGTCATGACGGACCTGGTTTTTTGAGATTGAGGATAGTTAAAATATATAAGAACGATTGAAAATTTGGATGCTTTTAGTTGGTGAATAGTCCCAGCCTTGAATCAGTAGACAAATAGATGCGATCTTCAGATTTGTACAACGCAGGTTTATTTATTATGTCACAATGCATCAAAAATCAAAGTTATACATTACATGTTGATTTCATGCTTAGCCTAAAGAGTAACTAAACTCGAAACACATCTGGTCAACTACAATTAATCTAATAATAACAGCTACGTAAAGAGTATTGGTTGGTTAGATTAATTTAAGCCTGTAATGCATAGTTAAGCTGGATTCAAGGAACTTTTTTTTAACTTTTAGCAATCTACAGGGAAAAAATACAGGTTAGTAATATAATAGTATATGAATGGAATTTTTATATGTACTTTATACTACTCATTGATGGACTCCTGGTGCAATTTTGCGCTATCAAATTAAATTCTATAAATAGAATTTTTTTTTATATTTTGAAAGAGTTTAAATTACACAAATTAAATTACAAGGCAAATATTTATTGAATTTTACAAATATTTTATTTTTGTCTAAATCAGCCTAAATTTAATGTTAGTTGAAGATATATTTAGCTCGACATTCGTAGAACTGAAGGGTTTCCAAATATTTGTCTGAATATTTGGTTGTAATATTCTCGAATTCAAAAAAATTCTCATACGTAAATTCATTGAATATCGCCCTGATCCCGAAAATAAGAATTTGCTATATATTTAGTAACATGTTGCTCGCGTTGGTAGCCTTTGTGTTAGCTATTTGAATTTTCATTGTCTTATTAATTAATTATTATTCTTTTCTATTATCCTTATTTTATTTGGATTCCTTTGATCTTCTCTTTTATTCTATTATTTTTATCTTCATCACTTCTGCAATTCCATCTTCTTCCAAAGGCTTGCTTGTTACAACGTAATAATTTGTCTGTTCACTATTGCCAAGATTTCATTATATGCGTCAGTATCTTCTTTTTATTATTGTAATATTTTTATTTAATATATATTTTTAATACGTTGTCTTTTTGTCTTTTTGTTTAGAATAAATTAATTCATCACTTCTCATAATATCTAATTTTGTTTTCTCTATGTATACTTACTATTACTTTTGCTTTCATTTTGTTGCTTTCTTCGACTATTAAATTTAGCTTTACTGTTTAGAATATACCTTATATATGCTAAATCTCACGCTTTTCATTGAAGATTATTATTAATAAAGTTGGAAACAGGTATTTTCCGAGTCATGATCCGAATTTGGCAAGTAATTTTGCACAAAAATCATGTGCTTTTCTAATATACAAAGATCAAATTATGTGGTAATATGACTTCATTAATGAACGAAAGATAATTAATTATTTTGCATCGTTTGTGTTCATAAGAAAAACGTACAACATTTTTGTAATATATTTTGTAGTTTTCGGCGCACAACTTACATATATTGAAAATAATAATAAAATAAACAGAAATTAATTGTTTTTAACTTATGTATTTACCATATATTTTATTAAATAAAAATTAATTGTAACAAAATAAACTCCATTCGAACTCCAAAACATTAGCAAACATTCAGTTAAATTTCTCTTACGCAAATAATAAAAATTCAATCATGCAATAAATGGTTAAAAGTGTACTCAATTTTTGAAGTTACATACCGCATGAGATAATTGACGGTACCATTTCTAAAGATTCGTAATGCGAAATGTACTGGGATGAGGGGATCTTTAAAGTCGCCGTGCATGATGAAGTATGTATCTGGGAGCCAAATATCTTCATGATGGTGGATTGCGTTAAGGTAGTCATATTTGCTCTGATTGGAATATTTCAACCGCGGATCATACCATTGTTGTTGAAGCAGAAATTCCACTTCATATTTCTGGAAAAAGTATTAAAACAGAAAAATATATATTTTTTCATTGCAAAAATGTGTGTTCTCGCGATGTAGTGAATATTTATTAATTAATTATTTAACTTGATTCCTTTTCTATCAGTGGCCACAATGTGGGCTTAGTTTTTCATTATTTTCGTTGATGATGTTAACCAGAAAATGAGCTGATCATTTCTTGCACTGTTAAAAAAATAAGAATGAGATGTTGACAAAAGCGGTATTGTGCGGGTTTGTTTGTAACATTTGTTATTTTGCTTTAAAATCAGGTGAAATATATGTCAAAATAAATTATTATCGCTGGTACTGCAATTTATAGATCGTACTTAAAATAAAAGTACGTAATAAATCCTATTTGAATGGTTATGATAGAAGAAACATAAATCTATTTATTGCCCCCTAACAAATATGTATTACAGACCGCATTCGTCTATGTAAGCCTATCTCAAAGCTTTTGCAATTTATTTCATTTGATTTATTTATTATTTTATTTTATTATTAACTCCTAGATATAGCATGCTCTATTGCTGCACCTTGAAATTAAACTGGTCTAATCAGAAATTAAATAGATTTCCACACATAATTATCATGTAACTACTACTTCCAATAATTTTAATCTAAAAAATTGTATATGTTTTTTTTTGAACTATAGTAATATTTCTTGAAGTTTTTTAGCCTTATAATATGAGTTAACTCATAACATATATGTACCAAATTTAATCAAAATCTGTTGCATATTATTAGAAACTTTGTTCATGTAAGTGAACAAGTAATCAACTATATATGTGAAATGGATATCTCTGAAACAATCTTGATTATAAAATTGTTATAAGCAGTGATGCTTCTCTGTCGTATGCGCAGCAAAACTAAAAATTAAGGAACAGCAGAAACAAGATTGGATGCAATTTACAAATAAACGAGCTAAGATTCATCAAACCAGTGTTCGCCCTTTTGAACATGGTTTAATACAGAAGACACCAAACAGTAATTTCAAAGATTTAGAACATTACACACAAACCTCGCTCAAACATATAACATCACATTAGCACTTCAGTTGATATGTGATGTAGTCTCTACCGCAATCACCAGTACAACGCATCCTCACTGACTGCCAGAAGTATAATGCAGCTAGAAGAACCTACAACATTCCCTCTAACATTGCAGAAACCCAAGCAAATTATCGCAACAGAATCACTAGTATCACTAGTCACATTAGTAATCAATCATCTAACAGACACAAACAACATTTAAACCCAATCAAACCATACACACACTACCATTTATTATTATTATTATAATTTACATACATATAAACAAATACTTATGTTCTACATAGTCGATGTGTTCATCTAAAATATATATATATATATATATATATATATATATATATATATATATATATATATATTTATTTATTTATATAATCAAAACCACGTTCAATTACTTCACCTTAATAATATTTCTTGTGCCAAACATCATGGGCACAACAGCGATGTCATTTACACAATGACTTTTCTGCAGATACCTAACAACAAAAATTGCCTACATTAAGATTCAGAACAATGCAATTATAGATAGGCTGTGTTTAAGAAATAATGGTGAAATAGTTTGCAACTACTATTATTTAATTGGAAGTTATAGTGGTATTCCGCACAGTAAGTGCGTTTTTAATCATTTATTTTCTTTCCATAATATTGCAGAATATAATTCATATTTATTTGTTATAGACTGAGTTTTTCATTACAAAATGTAATTCCAGGCAATAAGAATAAAACCATACTTATGAGATTCAAATTTTTTGAACTACACTTTTGGTATTATACAGTGATGCATACTTATTGGTATAAATCTCTTAACGGACTAGTATCTCTTAGTATGTATTACTGTAGAAATTCACCAATTAAATATGTGTGTTCATTTTTACATGTAGCACTTTTAGTGTTCCTTTAACATTTTCTGTTAATAACAAACACAAAACAGCAAATACCTAAGAATGTCTTACGACTATAACAACTTCATTTATATGTATATTCTTTAACTGTTGTAAGAATGTACATGTTAATCTCAACCATCATTTATATAGGTTTTCATCAACACTTCTCAGTATTCCAAATGTCTTGATGATTATTTTATGGTGTAAAAAAAGATCTCCTTTCCCATTTTAACTACGTATTCGCGTTTGCGAAAACAACAGAGATGATGTTGCCCTAGTTGTCTGGTGTAGATTGCGTCGCAATTGCATTTGATACAACTTCGTGGAGATTGCTTCCCATTTGAAAATATTAATACGGACGGTGCCTTCTGCGCCAATTGGGATACGCGCAAAGTATTGTTATTGTTGTATTAGTTAAACAAATAAACAATCATATAATCGAAATTACTTTTATGCAGATAGAAAGCCATGGATTTTAGTATCTACAATAAGGCACCTTAAAAAACTACGAGAGACCGTTACTGTTGATTTAAATCTAGAAGTAGTATATATAAGAATATGACTTTTGGTATAAAACTATCAACATTTTTTCAATTGCGCTGGACACCTACAGAAAATGCTTGAATTATGAACATTCAAGAAATATACATGAAGCAAAAGTAAGATTAAGTTGACTAAAAAATTACGTTTATAGCAATAAAAATAAAGGAAGTGGAAATCAATATTGGCAGTATGCTATAAACCGCTAAGGATAGCATAAGATCGTATAAGACAATATTGATGTAGAACAACGAAGAACATCGTTTTACTTTCCATTATAACTAAAAATAATTGATAAAATACCAACGAATTCGTTGAATTTATCAGAAAACTCTTGATCATAAATCAGATAAATATTAATAGAATCCCATATCGATGATTAATTCAATATGCGAATGAAATTCTGAGAACAATTGTGGTAAACATTAATATTGTATTGAACCAAAATAGACCACGAGTCGCAAATCCCACTGTTGAGAACATTTTTTGTCAATGCATTTTTGTGTTAAAATTAATTGTTTTGCTACTATGCTTAATTTTCTTTAAAGATATTTCCTATACATATTTATATTGAAATAGTAAATATTTCTAGACATAATCATAACTCATACTGAATATTTTTGGTATAGTCAGCATTTTGAAAATATCTCGATTTCTTTAAAAAATTTAATGCTAATATGTTTTTATTTTAAAATGTTTTCCGAATAAAAAGTTAAATAGTAGGATATTAATATTCAAATAAATTTTTACTTACCAAACTTGATTCGTCTGGCGATGCCAGGCTTAACAGTAAAACGCTTACGTTTACTGTAAGCGTTCCTGGAACAAAAATTTCACATTTTTGTAATTTCCTTCGCGAAATATAAGTGCCAAATAAAAACAGGTTTTATTCAAATGATTTATTTTCTACCATTGTAAAAAATTTAAACAATAAATATTAATGGAGTACTAAACGTTCGAACAAAGAAGTAGAACAGTAATTATATATTGCTGTGAATTTATTCTTAAGTGCTGCAAATGTAAAATGATTCATAAGATATATTTTTTTTAAGTGACGAAATATGTTATTGTATTGAATAATTACGTTTTTAAAAGCACTTTTGTTGTGAGGTATTGTAATTTTTATTAAAGATTGTTTTAGAATCCGAGAATTTTACAAATGAAACATGCAAACAAACACTTAAGATAATACGACAGCATCAATTATTATAACATTAATATAGAGGACGTTTTAAAAATCAGTGTGATTCAGATTGAATAAAAAATTTAGGTAAATATGGGATAATCAATCATTTATATACTGACCTGTAACCGGTGGTAATAGACGTTTGTCGTATCTTGTAGCTAGCAGCAAGTTGTCCAGAATTTCTTTATCAGATTTGCCCTCTTCGAAACTGCAACAAATTTACAAGAATTATAATTCATGGATTACTTAACACAATAAGTAGTAAACGATGTTATTTGCCATGTTTTAAAATAGGTCATATAATGTAAAACTTCGTTAAAATCTTCAAAGATATGTACATAAATTTATTCACAAATTCGACCCTAATATGTGCATCGGTCAGAGAGAAAATACAATCATCAATTTTAAACTTACATCTCTGATGCGAGACCATGAATTTGCCACGTCAAAAGTAGAATGGTTGTTACGCATGCAAGCATCCAGGAAAGATCCATATTAGGACATCTGAAAGAAAATAAAGACATTTTTGCAATTCACATAAATTTTCTAAAACATTGAGTTATATAAATGCGAACTATTCCATCTTAAAATGCGTAATATCCGTGAGTGTTTGGTAATTATTTTTAGCTATATTTTATCCTTTTATGTCTAGACACGGATATTCAAAATAAAATAAAATTTGTCTTTTTCCGGATAGTTCTAATAAATGATGGAAGAAAATATCTTAATATTTTATTTAATTTTAATAACTTTAGCAAGGTAAATATTCTCCATTAATTATTCATGTTTTCATTTGCAAGATTAATCTGCAAATTTACGCGTCAAGTTTCTTAAGGAACAAAATTCTGAATTGCGAAATGAATAATAATATAATTTCAGAAATTAAAATCAGAATGAACGCATTTACGTAATGGCAAGACAACTTAAATTTGAATATTCAGAAAGATCTACGGACGGACAAATAATAAAAATTAATGGTCTGTTATCTTCCTACACAAATTCTTATTTTATTATAATGGATGCTCCTTCGCTTTACATACATATATTATGGTTGTCTATGGTTACATCAAGAAAATTATTCACAAATGCATGCTTATACAGTTCGCTTCTTATGAGTAAAATTGTGACAAACAAATATATGGTCACCCATGTATATGTTTACTAGGTAGACATTTTCCTGGTATTTTTTTAAATCCAATGCTTCATTATTATCACGAGATATGTTTGTATATTTGGGTACTACATAATGATAGAACTCTTTCGACAATGCTTGAGGAATTCAGTGATGCTTTTTGGGTAAATGAAATAATAAGACTTTCAATCACTGGAAACATTTAAAATGCAAGGTTTTTTATTATTTCAGGTGCCCAAAAAGCTGATGCTTTTGTTCCTCAAACTTTGAAATACTTTATTAAACCCGGGTTTTCAGATTTGAAAAATAACTACTGGCCCATGAGGGGATCGAACCCGCGACATTCGCGTTATTAGCACGACGCTCTAACCAACTGAGCTAATGGGCCGATTTATAGAAAGTAGATAGCTATGGAAATTAGATAAAAGTTTAGGGTCTAATCCTAATTTTCCATGCATCCGTTTCTAACCATCGCATTGCGTTCGGTCCAAGTTCTAATTGGCCAAATTGAAATTAAGCCGACACGAAATTAAATGCAGTAAGGGACTGAATAGATTTACTCGATATTCGTTACAATATGATATAAGAGATAGAGATATTGAGTTGCCTTTTTCTCATATTATTACATATTTTGAATAGAAACGTAAGTTGTGAATCAGATGAATAAATCCTCAACTTTTATATTATTATTAGGACACAAATGTCAAATACTAATTTTTTTTACTATAAACAAATATTTTATTGAAAGCATCGGTGGTTCAGTGGTAGAATGCTCGCCTGCCACGCGGGCGGCCCGGGTTCGATTCCCGGCCGATGCAGCTTAGTTTTGATTTTACCTGACATGCACTATTGACAGTGGAGGCGAAGATTTAATATCATTACCAACGTAATTGTGTCAATATAAATAAGAAAACTAATAAATTCAATTATCGTGTAATTGGTTCACTCTTCGAAGAAATATTTCAAACAAAGTTTGTTTAAAATGTAAATAGCTTTGAACTTTTATGGTTTATAAGTTTACTGAAAGTGCAGGCGATCCTGAGATATTTAAGAAACTGCTAGAACTAACAAATTTCTGGTGATAAGAAATACCAGTAAATATCATGACTAAATATATATACTTGAAGTTTTAAAAGTTTGTGTTTTATAATACAGAATTATTAAAATTTAAATAATCTTACCTTGTGCTGACAAATTGCGGTGCTGAGAGCTTCAAGCTCAGCCCACTTGATCGTTATTTTCTCATCAATGTTCACCAATTGCAGTATATTAAAAGATCACACGAACAGCACACAGTAAAAACGAACACTGCAACGAATAAACAGTCATTGTAATTAGATTAAATTTATAATTAACAATATCGAATATTTTTCGTTTGTCAGTGAAAATTACCGAAGTAAATTATTTTCTATGAGTAACAATTAATAAAACTATTTACAATTTCAGGTCTATGTGAAGTAAATTCGTGTAGAAGAATTATTCGATTCGTATAAACTGATTTTCTTATCTCTTTTATATATTATATATATAATGGTTCATATTCGTATTATTAATATAGAAACCATTATTATTATCCATAAAATTTCTTTCATTAGAAGTACAACAAAACAAGTCATGAAAGAAATAGAATTGAAGTGTTGTTATGCTGGCCATGACCTAATGCTAAATATATCTTAACAGGGGTTCACAGGTGTACGTCCGAATCTAACTATAGACGATATGCATTGCAGCAGACAAGTTGACCTGTTTCAATATTATCACATTGTATTCATTAGAATAGCGTCTATTTCATGAGGTCAAATAGTCTACAAATTATGAGGTCCAATTTTTTTTCTTACGCCAAGGAACTGACAAATGCAAAAAAAATGGTTCAAAAGGTTACACATTCAGTGCCAACAAAATACGTATAAGAAAGTTCAGTGCAAGCCATTGCGGTTATTTGTTTCTGGATTTATTGGTTTCCAAAAATGAAAGCGGACTCAAATACTTAAAACAAACTATAAACCTCTAAGAAATAGTTTTCGATCACTTTTTATTACTGTTACTGCTATAATAAATGATTCTCTTTTGAATTATTTACCTACAGCACCACTTCGATATTGATTTTCATTTAACATTCACAACTATGTTCATTTTTTAGAGTAGTTATATTGAGTTTTGTACATCGATAAATCTATCCAAATATAAAGAATTTAAATTTATATAATTAATTTAATATTAATTAATCAATAATTTTACATACATTATAAGTTACAGCTTAAAGCATAAAGTGTAGTTAATTGATGAAGAAGCCTGTTTTATTTGGGAAAATAATATTAAAAGACTAGCATTTGGAAAAAAGTACTAATTGTCTGAGGATTTATGTCAAAGATTTAATAAACATAATACACAAAAGAAGACTTTCAACACAGTAAAAGAAGATTATATTGAAGCCGTATAGACCTCTTCAGATATTGATTTGGAAACCGAGAAGATTAAACCAAAATCGGAAACTAGTTATATACAAAATATATTTGACACGTTCTCGGCCCGGAATTAAATTAGACAGTGACAGGAAATGCTTCAAGTGAAATATGTGATTAAGTTAGAAGTTTTAATGAAATACAGCAATGGTAAACTTCCAAAAATAGATGCTGCTGTATATAAATGATAATAAGATAGAAAACAAATATCTTTATTAGAATTAATGTCACGAATAATAGAGTGAGTATTTTATAATTAAATTGGGTTCTAAAAATTGATATTATATTTACATTAAGAATCCACAGAACCAAAACAAAGTATTAAACAGTAAACTTCAACAACATCAAGTAATCAAATTTCAAAACAGAGAACATATTTTTAAGTTAGACGATCTCATATTTTGCAACTAGTATAAACATAGTTAAAAGTACCCATATATTCGACAATTTTAATCTAATAAAATATTGTTTTATTTTCTAAAATAATATTACAACTATATGTTCATGCGATTTTAATATTTTCAGCCAATTTCATTTTTAAACAACTAATAGTAAGCTTTTAATGTACAAAGCAGCATTAAGAGTAAATGTACTTACTTTTACAGCGATTTTTTCGTTAAAAAACGCTCTTTGTCTCGTTATCATTTAAATGTGTAATTATCTCAATATTGTTGTTACTCGGAATGATTGATTTTGGTAACCGATGCGATAAACCTTTACTAATGTTCATTATTGTTATCGAAAACCATGATGTAGGTCTCAAAGTGTTCATAGTTCTGTAATACAAAAAAAAGCAATAAAATCATACATTTTAACGTGTTGTGTAACATTATATGAGGTAAGCGTTGATTTGTGAGGAGCTTATATTGAAACACAAAATGTTTATCATGATTATTTAACTTTCAAAGTTTGCAATGCACGTCGCTTCGCCTGTCATCCCTTATCAGAATATATAACACATTTGTTGTAAGTCAGTGTTTCAAACTTGAACCACTTCCGAGCATTTTTCTTTTCTACACTAACATTATGTATAATTCTAACAAGCAATGAGTTTTACAAACAAAAACTAGCTTGAGAAGAAAAATAGTCATCAATGATAAATATATAATTCAAAGGCATCTGCAACTATGGCAACGCCCTTTACATTTTTCCATTATTGTATTTTTAAAAAGAAATCAAATTAAAGTGGTTGATAGAATAAGCGATATGTTGGATCAAAAATGCTTTTAAAAAATTAGTGGCCATCAAGAATTTACTGAAAAATCTAAATTGGTTCCAAAGGATTCATGACCATCTATTTAAATTTGAGCCAGTTTTAGATGGATTTGGAATCATTCCAAATGAGAAGTATTTATCTTTTCACGAACATTCGCATGATACTGAGACTAGGTATTTAAAAAAGAACTCTTCCTTATAAGATTACACAATTCTTATTGATTTGAGATTCACGCAGAACATGAGAACTAAATTAAAATCTGAACAATGGCAGATCCTAATTTGAGAGCCAGAGAAAATGCTATGGAACATTTAAAAAAGTTCCTAACAACGGTAATCATCACGTTTATCTCGTAATCTATTATACCAAGACTGCTTACTTGATAGCTTGGCAAATAGAGTAATGTATTTTATAGACTCTGAGAAGGAACCAATTTCTAATTCCGCAGCCGATAAGGCAGTAGAGTGCACAAACAAACACACACATACACACAGAGAGAGAGAGAGAGAGAGAGAGAGAGAGAGAGAGAGAGACAGACGTCATTCCAGAAAAACTTCAGGGTTAGGTCAAAAGGTATATTTCCGTAAAAATCTCGAGATAGAATTTTTCCATGATTACAATACTACGCATAAGAAAGTAAAAATGTACAGGTTACTAGAAAATCATTATTGAATTTTCACTTATCTTTATTACTATCGCAAAATTAATGTTATGTACGCACGTTTCTATGGATTTAGTTTATTTTTTGCAAGCAACCAATTCGTAACATGATTTTCTTGTAAATGGTAAAATATTGATCTCATAATTTTGTGAATACTTACTTTATTATTACGTATAAAAAAGTAAGAATACTTAATAAATACGCTTTCAGGGTCATGTCGCATTAGATCAATACAGGACATTTATAACCTGACCCCATTGTATATTGATGGACTACTATTTAATATTTCTCCTGTAATTTAAAGTACTAACTTATGCCTTATTTCAAATAACGCCACGTATAACTATTGCTATGTAGCATAGACTAGGGACGTGAGACACAAGGCAAACTTAAAAAGCTCGTTAAATGAGATAAAGTAAAGAATCGTACACATATATTTTATAAAAATAGAGATGATAGATAATAGCACAGTGACAGCAAAGTTATTTGGAACCCTCGTTAGCACCCTTATGCGTTCCGACATTATCACGAGGCGTCGAGTGTAGTAAAAAAATATTTGGAGAATGGTGAAAGCATAGGCGGATCTACATACAGCATCGTGATCATAAACAAGCCTACAATCGTTCTGAAATCTTATTTTTTTGAGATTTTTATGCGACACTTTGTAATTCATCGAACATCCTTAAGCTCTAAAATGGCCCTGTTAGTAAGCAGATAAATCATCTTGAAGTCCTATAAAGGATAATCCATTAATCTTTAATGCAATTTACAGTTTAACCGATCATTGCATTTGCGCGACTAGAACGATACTTTAGCTTAAATTAAAAGATTGTTATAAATTTTAATGCGGCGAAGTAAATTTAAATAAGAAGAGTAATTAATTGGTAATATTATCTTGTGCTTTAATAATATTGCGATGACTTTAATTTCACATGTGTTAAAAGGTGTTGTGAAAGATATTATTCACAGTTACGGTTTGATAAATATTGAACTATTAACAGAGTAATTTGTGTTTTTATATCGCTAAATATTTAATAGTGTGCGAGCATCCAACGGGCAGTAAAAAATCTACACGTAGTACACTCGACACACATTTTTTTTTTCTGTGTGAGGATACTAAAATGACGTATTTGTCTATTTTATCAGGATGTTGTTTAACAAAAGTTCACTTTATTATCATAGCGCAGTGTGGTAAAACAAAACATTGGTTAATGGAAAGCTATAAACCACTATTTATAAATGTATGCTACAGCAATATGTTAACAAATAATTTAACAATTGTTGTCAACTGTATGCAAATTAAGTAAATATTGTATTTTAAACAACATTTTTGCGGAACATATATCGTTTTTGTAGTGACTTTATTTGTAATACGACACTTACTGAAACCTTATGCTCCATCCCAGACCTATTTGCACTTACTAAACTTATATTTTAAAATTTATATTTTCGAAACATTCCACTCTCTCTAATGCGTTTCTTCCAAATGATATACGATACTTTCCGTTTCCGTAGCTTCCAAGAAAAAAAAAACAGAATTATCTGATATGTTTTCAAAAACATTTGTATAGTAGACATTAGGTTAACATAAAATGTATGATGTTATAGCGACGCTTTTATAATGTTATGCGAACATCAAAAATATTAATTCAGCTAAGAAAATGTTTAAAGGTATCGTAATTTTAGAAATGGACACTGAAAATACAACTCTTGGAAAGGGCACCAAATGTACGATTGTAATTTTATACTAAAATTTAATGGATTTTCTCGAAACTTATCAAAATATACTTGCAAGTATATTTATAATATATTCCTGTGCTATGGTAAATATTCAGGTCACTCATTTAGCAGATATTTTATTTATATGAAATTCGTCATGTAATATTAAATACGCTATGGTATGCCTGTTGCTTCTACAATTTGCCTCACTAAATCCTCGCTTGTCCTGCATCATTATATCGTCGGTACAATCAAAAATTTCTTGTGCGCAACCGGTGGATCGACAATATTTGTTTTTGCCTGATGCTCACAACACCAGCATTTTATTACGCCAGGAGATGAAGCACAATCTCTTTAAGTCTCTATCGAACCCTCATGGATTTGACTAGGGATTATGCCACTTCTTGTAACTATTTTATTACAGATCTTTGTTAAACGCGCTCCATTTTCGTACTAGAGTATAATGTACTAAAAAATCTACATGTGAGCTGCAATAAAAACAAGTGCAGATTTGAAACTTTACATGATATGTCAAGGTTAAAGGTAGGGAGCTTATTTTAAATGAAAGACGACATTACAACCACTCCGACGAGCACTGAAATAGATCTTTGTACACATGAAATATCAAATACGACAACTCTCTGTGGGTTTCAAAAACTGTTAGCACTTTCTAAACATATTTCATTTCTTAAAAGGCATAGAATTTAGCTTACGAATAATTTACAATGATATACATACATTGTTTAATGATGTCAGACAAAATTGGTCTCAAAAGCTTACACGTGGCTTGGTGGCAGTAAGTTTCCCACCCTTGGTGTGGACATATCTATCTATATATTATACATAATATTATAAATAGGTCAGAGGTGGTGCACATGAATTAACAAGTGCTGCAGATGTTCGATAAAATTGGTATTCGAATAATTAACTATACGAAAACTAAATATTCAAATAGTTTAGATACCACAAATAGTTCAGACAATTCTAATATTATCAAATCGTATATAGATATAAAAAATGAAGCATAAAAAATCTATTTATTAAAATAATAATTTTTTAATTAAAGTCTATGCATCAATATAAATTCCAAAATAAAAAATTCATCAGTGCTCTTTTCATATTTATTATGATGTGTGTATGATCGTCAAAAATCAAACAATACTTGTATTATATATTGAAAATATATATAAATCGTATTTGTCTGTATATGTGTCTCATTTATTTTTCCGTCGTACAGCTACGAAACTTGGCAAAAGTCTTGTAGTGTGTTGAATTTTAGCCAATTCCAACAGTACATATATAATTGAGGTAATGGGCTGAATGAACAAGTCGCCCAAGACGAGAACAAGAAAACATTGAGCGCTTTATTATATAACCATATTAAAAGTAGTCGAGCGGTAGGCGACAAGATGAGAAATCAATAGCGCTTGTCTCGTCTTAAATCCGAAAATAAAGCTCTCGTTGTGTTTCTAGAAAACCTTTATATTTTAATGGAATATTCAAACCGAAAGTACATGTTTTCTGCTGTTTCTACAATCCTCCCGAAACAACTCCACTTACAGAACAAACAGGCAAATTCTAAATTAGTAAAACTTTTGTTTGAAACATTTCTTTAGAAACCAATTACTGAAAAATTGTTTTTGAATGTTTTGAATTTCTTATTTATATATTTAATAAAAATTTCTTGTTATACAAATTGATAATATTTAATAAATAATTAAATTTCTTTGCATTTTTTAAAGTTTTCTTATCGAAGCTATACATAAGAAAATCCACTGTGCGGCACTGCAGATGTTTTAACAAAGGATTAGGAAATTTTTATTTTCCTACACTAAGTAATAAATAAGTATTGTAATTATGAAAAAAATCGATCTCTAGCTCCAACGGAAATACACCTTTGACCTTTTCTAAATTGCGGCCGAATATTTTTAGAATGATGTCTGATGTGTGTAAAAGTTTTAGCTCCAGAAGTTAAAAATATTTATTCAATTTGTAATTACTTTATATAATGAAATTTTTTTTTTTATAGTTCGTGATGATTGACAGCTTTAATTTTCAGCGATAAGTCAACAAATATACACATATGTATACTGCATGTACAAATGTGTAAGGTATGGAAGATTAATTTTATGTTTACCTTTATGCCGCGTATCTGATTCTTATAAATAATGATCAAGAACTTGAAATTGTTATAAATATAAATAGATTAATTGAAGTTAAATAAAATACGCTGCATTGTATAACCTGAGAATTATAATTATCATTTTCTTTTGCATTTGTATGCATATCTCGAATTTCAACTTTAACAATAACTCACTTGTTAGAAGTTCAGCTCAGCTGTGAAAGTTAATTGGATGGAAAAGGGTGAAAAAACATCTTCAGTACACAGCGATGTTTTTCATTCAGAATACAAAAAAGCTGAATGTTGTGGACAGAACACGCAGTTACAGCACTTCCCATCTAATAATTCACTTGTTATTATGATTAAATTTTCTCATTTAGATTTAAAATATTAAATATATCACTTTTAGTACACAAAATGCTTTTCTGGTTGTTCTGGTTGTTTATCATTTATATACATGTACAAAACCGTTATAGGTATAAATCGAAATTAAAATGTTAAAATTTACAGATTCATCGGAAGAAAATCTTAGCAGTATAATTATAATCCTGTGCAACGAGGATAGAGGCAATAAATAACAATTAACGAAATGGTAAATAAAGACATATTTGTAAATACAACTTCTTCAAAATATTGACCCATTGGATTAAAGTAGAAGTGGTATGTAATTTTCTTAGATCGGGCATATAAACTTGGAAATGGTTAAGAAGCCATTTTCTGATAAAGTAAAATTCACTCCCAAAGGTATGCTGCCAAAAATTAGTGAATAAATTTGTTAACTAAGCACTTAAAGTTTAGAACTAGCGAAAATTTTAATGCGCAAACAATATACTTCCTAACTTTTATCTTAAGATGAAATTCCCCTAAAGGCTTGTCGTGGAACGAACCCTGAATGAGGGATGAAATATCTATACATTCATATTACTTTTTTATACAAAGTAAGTGTAATCATGAAGAAATTCGATCTCGAAATTTATAATATACCTTTTGACCTTCTCTGAATCGAGTATGATTATTTTTGGAATAATGTCTGTCTTTCTCTCTGAGTGTATGTGTGTGTGTGTGTGTGTGTGTGTGTGTGTGTGTGTGTGTGTGTGTGTGTGTGTGTGTGTGTGTGTGTATGCGCTCTACAGCCTAAATGGCCGCAGATAAAATTATGAAACTTTAAACTTAAGATTTGTATATGCCTGGCAAGAATACTTTTAATATCCAATTAGTAAAATCATAAAATATATTGCAGATAAATTTTTAGTTTATTTTAAAAAATATACATTTTCTTGAGATATTGAAAATTTGTAGTTAATCTTAACTAAACAAAATACGTATAAGAAAGTTCAGTGCAAGCCATTGCGGATATTTAATAAATATTTTATCGGATGTTTGACTCAATATTAGGTGTCAATAACAATAGCTGTATTCATTTCGAATCAAATATCAGTGCTCTCAACTTCAATTATTCTCATTTAAATAGGTGTTCTTTCGGAACGATGAACTTGATGGAAATGAATAAATATTGATTACCCCTTTCCCATGCAGCTTTTACCACGCAATAGAAGTTTATTGAATCGGCAGTCTCAGCTGCTGAGATAGAGCTGGTTTTGAAATGTGCTCAATGGAATTTTGTGACCTGTCGACAGGAATTATTTTCTTTTCAGAACTGTTCAGCTCAACTAAATTCCTTTTCACTTCATTGCAATGCCAGCAGGGTGTGTTCACAAATAGAATACAACTATTCTACCAAAAGTTTTAGCCAATCAAAGATGTTCTATGGAACGAAAAGTAAATTCGACAATCTATTTATGGTACAATTATTAGTGACTAATCTCTTACATCAATACACAGACTTTTAGTAGAAAATCAATGTTTAAGCAATTATTAAATGTATTAGTTTTATTTTTGAAATAAATGGCAGTTGGTTAAAAATACTTAAGTAAATATTTAATGTAATTGCATGTTTTGAGGTCGAATAAATGCGAACTTAATAAATTATGTTGTGTATATAAAATATAGTGCCAATTCATTCAGTAGCATCAGAGAAGTATCGACAAACATTAAAGTATATGTATGTTAAGTCAAATTAACACAGTTGTTCCTTACAAATTTCTTCATTATATTTAATTTGTTCCCATACAATTTTACCAAACCAATTTCGGACTTGCGTAATTCCGTCCTGCACAATTGTTCTCCAACAATTTGTCTTTTATAATTCGCCGAGAACTATTCGTCCCCGAGAATTTTGGCATGTGCGTACATACCTACATGCATGCGTTATCTGTATATACATTAATGCATATTTGCGTACATATGAGCATTCATACATTCATGCGGGAATACTCGTTTGCAAACGTCAATATGTATAAAACGTGGAGAAATTGCCATAAACAATGATTAACAGCTTGGAATTGGGGTGACAAAAACTGATGAAATAAAACCAATCATCGCTAATACCAATAATTTTTTAAAATTCAATATCGTGAATAGATTCTAACGTTTCATTTATATTATAAGAATTACATCGTAAAAAACTTAAAGCAACTCTAAATAGTGGTATATTTGATGACGCATAGTATAAGTAGGTGTTGCTATTTACAGAATTAGCTAGTCGTGATATATTAGTAAATTTGATGTTCTTAAGTATTAATTTAATTGTTAGTTGGCAAAACAAAACAAAACAAAGCTGTGAAATTCATGCAAACTGTTATATATCAATAGAAAAGTAGTGACATCATATAGACCAAAATATTTATGCAAAATTCGCCATGTTAAATGTTTTTTTCTATCATATTGTCATATATACATGGCTTTAGGAACGAACTGTCTGAAATGAATCTTTTGAGACGGTTTATCGAATGCAATTGCTGGAGACCAATTGGCGGAGTACAATTGCTGGAAATCAATTGATGCAGGCCACACGTCGGGAATAAAATGCTGGAATTAATTAACGTAGTCTTTTTGGGAGACAGATACTACGGAAATCTAATGCTTATATTTAGTATTGTGGTCATAAATACGTGGCGTCTCTTACTTTTAATAAATCTGCGGATGTGCTCTACATAATAACGCGAGAAACTAATACGTTTTTGATACATACATGTCAAGTTTTGAATTTGTTTGAAAAAATATCAGATGACCTCTGAATAAATTTGCAGGTTTTTTCTACGTAAAATAACACCAAAATACTCGATCAATTTCCATACAAAATATCCCAAGCTATACCCTTCCTGTTTTAGTAAGCAGGGCAACACCTCATTTAATAATGAATATTTTAAAAGCTACCAAAGTGGAAAATATAAATAGAACTTGAGTTTACACTATATTCGCTTAAGTTACCAAATATGATGAACATAAGTGAAGTAATACACCAATTAAAGAAATAGAAAAATATAAGTAGAAATTAAACTACTTAAAAATAAACCATCATTTGGAATAATAGCAATAAATTTACTTAGAAGTGGCTAAAACTTTTGATGTCGTCAGTATAAATAAATATTTAATTTCTGTTTATCACACTTTTTCTGTTATATTTACAAGAAACTATTTCAGGAACGTATTTATTTATTTTAATCTACAAATCCAATAACAACATTTTTTTCATACGTGGGCGCTTAGTTTTGCATTAATTAATCTAAATATTTTATACTAGATTTGTGCATTAGACTAATATTAACTGTCATATGGAATGAGATTGATCTCCACAAAATTATGGATTATTTATTAAATATTCCTATTTAATCATACAGAAATAATGTTTATTATGTATTTATATTACCATATTTGCAATAGATAAATATGTATGGAAAGTGTCCATTTATTGGTAACATAATATCAAAATTATAGCTTCTAGACGAAAAATAATATTATGTAAAACATACGTATGCTACATATGGTGAATAGTGTGCTATATCTATAACAACATTAGCCAGAGCTGTTGTTATACTGTTTATGACACATAACATATTATTCCGCATAAATTTCATGGGCTGGAATATATATCACTGTCAAATACATAGTATCAACGACCATAAGCTTCACTATAGTATTACTGTCTGGAAAACATCGCAAGTCAAAAAATTTAGTGCTTAGCTATTAATAATGATTTGTTTGGCCCTATAACCGTATCGAAGAGTAACTATTGATTCACCAAGAAGACATTTATTACAAACAAAGCTGTCTTGTCATTGTGATCCAATGAGAAAAGATAAATTAAAGCAATAATAAATGGCTCCCCTGAAGATATTTGGCAATCCAGTCAACCAACAAACAGCTTTTAAGAATAATTTATTTGCAACAATATTAGTTTTACATGATACCTCCACCCAAATTTGAAGTATATATGAAAATTAAAGCACCCACGTAAATATAATACTATTTAATAGAATGTAATAAACGAAAATATTTAAAATTTTGTGTTTAAATTTCTTTCTTATTTAAACATTAAAGAAATTCAGTGGGATTTTTTACTTTCTTATACGAAATAATAAGTAAGTATCATGAAAAGAATAGAACTCGAGATTTTAACGGAAATATATATTTGACCTTCCCTGTACCAAGTCTGACTATTTTAAGACGTTTGTCTGTGACTGTGTGTGTGTGAGAGAGATATTTTACATAAAATTAGGGACAATAGATTCAAATAATTTGACAACACCGAAAATTGTTAGTTGTTATGCACAATTTTCTATAAGATACTTTTTTTTGCAATAGTAATTTTTTAACAGAAAAGTATTCAATTTGAATAAATATTAAACTTGGTCATTTTTACTGGTCAGTGTATGATATTCTCTACGCTAATAAAAATATATCTTTGAAACGTAAATAAATTTTGTTACTTCCGGTATCTACCATCTATGCCATAACGTGCGCAAAAAAGCGCTTCCATGCCCTATATAGCAACAGGAAGACATAAAGAATATATATATGTGGAACCACTATAGTATTTATATTATTTAAAATGTATGCAGATGGGACATCACTTTATTTTATTGATTTAAAATTCTTAATTACTCTTATAAATAATTTGTTACGTCCTTATATTCATTTCAAATAATAATGGCTACATATTGTTTAGAATTGCTTCCTTTATTGCAACTGTAGAAGTGAGAACCGCATATTGTAAACACTCATATTATATATATATATATAGTCTGATACCCTTTTACCGTTAGGTATATTATATATACATAAAATTAAAAACAGTTAGGTACTTCAAAAGAGAATAAATCCATAAAATTGTGTTTTCCGAGGGAGCGAGTCAAAAGTTTACAATTTCATAAGCAAGAAGAAGTGACACAAATGTCCATCAAAACAAACAATAAATATGCAAAGCATACGATTGAAATGCAAGACAAATCATTTAAATGCAAAACGAACGATACAAATGCAAAACTAGGGCGACGCTGTGTTTAATGTCCAGACATTTCCCTGGTCCGGTCCTGGATACTTCAGTTAGTATTAAACATAACTCGAGACTTATCCAATGTACCCTCGACGAAAATCAATGAAGGAAACAAAAGGAAAACCACCTATTTGTATAGTATAATTCGAATCTAATTTAAAAATTAACAATGACATTTTATGTTTATTGATTAAACATAGGAAAGCAATTCATATGCAGAAGCTATAAGGTCGAAATTATAAATAACAGAAATAAACAATAGATACGTTTTTTTTTAAATGGGTCATTCGAATATTTATAGGAAAAAAATCATTAGAATCATTTTACAACTCGAAATAAAGAAAAAAAAAAAATATATATATATATATATATATATATATAAATATATATATATATATATATATATATATATATATATATATATATATATATATAAATATAAATATAAATATAAATATAAATATAAATATAAATATAAATATAAATATAAATATAAATATAAATATAAATATAAATATAAATATAAATATAAATATAAATATAAATATAAATATAAATATAAATATAAATATAAATATATATATATATATATATATATATATATATATATATATATATAAATTATATTTATATATATTGAGCACGTATATCAACGTGTCGCTGAAAAATATATTATATAATATAAAGCTCGTGATATTTTAAGCTTTACCTCTCATGTAATATTGCAAAAACTGTTACTCCATTGATTTTAGTAGAATAAAGCACGGTTCGAAAACAAAACACACAAAGAAACACTAACAACCGAACAACCGATTCGACCGCAAGCACAGAGAAAACTAACGCTTTCCTGAAACGCCACTTCTGCAATGGCGCTGCTGTTTGCGTTGCGTATACTGCATACGACTTTAAACAGGCTGGTCGTAGCAGGGCTGGCGTTGACTTTTGCTAGGCCATGGACAACATTTTTCTAAATGCTGAAACAGTATAACAATATAACAGTACAAAGATATAGCACTTGATATGTGGCTATTTTTAGCCATGGGATATCACTCCCGGGTAGCTTATTTCAATAACTGTTAAAATAGCTCTATTACCAATCAAAAATAGGTATATAAAGTATAGCAATAGCAACAGAAAAGCATATTACAGCAAAAGAACTCTGCCTATTACATTTAGTGGAATAAAATAGTATTACTGAATATACAATGTTTTATATGTACCAGTATTCCTGAAATCATGGATTTATTCATTAAACATTAAAAATAGTTAGAAATTTGTTGATATTTGCAATCGTTTGTGCCATTTTATTTTCTTTTAATATACACGTATATCTATTTTAGCTCATGCAACGAAATTTATTTGATTTATTTATATTTAGCAGAGTTGTAGTGTATGAGGTAGAGCTCGTATATGAGCAAAACAAAAACCTACGTAACACGTATAGAAAAACATCTGCACTGTCTTGTACTTAACTTACTTATACGTAGTAGGAATAACAGTTTTATTTTCCCTTATAAGCAACATATTCATTTATAAAATGGATCAATGTAAAAAAAAAAACATTTTAGTATAATTTTTGTTCACATTTATGATACAATTAGTGTACCATATAATTAAATTATTTGAGTCTTTTGACATTATTAAAGTTCAAAGTCATATACTTTCCCGGTAAGCTTATTATATTATAGAATTATACATACATACATAACATCACGTCCATCGACTGGGGTGGCAGAAAACCCTTTACGTTCTTTCACATCTTCACAAACTTTCACATCTTATATATATTATTATATTATTAATTTTAAATGTTTGTTGTAATTTCTTAGATTACTTAAAAAAGTATCAACAATGGTTTGTACTGAACTGAATATTTTGTTTATAACATGTAACATTTTTGTTCATCATTTTATCATGAAAATAGATTGCCATTACAGATTGAACAAACCTGGCTTTGAGCAAAAATTATGCAGAGCGCATTAATTATTATTGTTATTGGTTTTCATAGCATTAAGATAAGAAAATAATAGAATGCGTCCTTTGGTAATAAATTATCATGTGGAAACAATTAAAATCAAACAGTCAACAGGCTATAACATCCTTCATTTGCATCTCTCTATTTTCTGCAGTTAATTGCTGTTCAGTATTCAAAATTGTACTATTACAAGCGATTAAAACAGTTCATGAAAACTGGAAGCAAATTAATTGCGAGCTCATTTCCGAGATAATGAAAACGATGGGAAACAACAATCGGCGTCTAACAATTATAATGAAAGTCTCAGCCATATTTTAAATGGAAGTCATTTTTGAAGAATTAATGATCATTATTGAAAAAATTACTTTACAGATTTGCCAAAATAGTTATGAAATTATATCATACGCAGATATCATAAGAAAAATCGATGCATCTCAATGTTTAAGTAACCATATGTTTGATTTACCCTTTCCTTTTATAATATAACTGTTGTGGTATGCGATAGAGCAAATGCAAAAAAAGGTTTTGATTGGGAATGAATTGCGAGAAAGAAAAGTTTTAAGCAAACGGCAAATAACTTTAAAAAATAAAAAAATAATTACAATATTAATTGGTCTGTGTAAAATAATATAGCAGTAATTTGAAATGAAAACAAAAGCATGCATTGTTTGTTTATGATGTGATGCGAAGGGTACCAATACCTATACCACAGCAAAAGCTCTGTTTTGTAGTAGTATGATTTTGTGAATTTTCGCTGTAAAGAACAGCGAACACTGTTCGTATATTCTAGTACCTAATCACTAGATTGAAGAGCAGGCCTTGAATAAGTGATCAAGGCACATGTGGACGTGTGAGCGTGTTCCTAGACGCGAACCGGAGCACCGGAGAAACCTGCAAACGTGCGGATGTACAGCTTTACTAAAGTAAATAAGTACTACTTTGTGAGAAATTATTAATGTTTATGTCGTGTGTAAAAGTTTTCACAACGGATGCAAATAGCGTGTGTTGTCACATGATATATATATAAATATATATATAAAATTTTATTTATAAGCTAGGACTATTTGCAGCTCTAGTTAATTGTATCTGAATGGAATCGTTAGAAAATCGATAACCACTCCAATCATTGTTTACAGACCAAACTTCGCCACAGCAGTCACTAACAGAGCGTTATAGTAATACTCCCAGTTAATAATCCAACCATGTAAGTGCTTTGTCGACGACAGACATCCGCCGGCTGCGAGGAAACGCCACTGTTCTTCTCAAAGTCACACATTCCATGTATTTGAATTATTTATGATTCTTTTATTCAACATCCAGCTTTCAACAACTCGCTAGATAAGGTATTTCGATTTGAGTTTCAATAATAGATTTATTATTATTCTATTGTATTTTATTGATTCGTGAGCTAGTAGGTGTTTTATTTACCCATTTAATTAATATGATACATTTTCAAAATGATCTATTAACGTCGAAATCAAGTAGGTAATTTCTAATTTCACATTACTCTTTGTTTGATCATTTAATGGCTACTGTGCACAATTAACAGTTTCTATAAATTGTCTAACCATAAGAGAATCACGGCAATATGTCGTATGTTCACACGCTATCTTTAACGTAGTAGGTACTTTCGTTTCAAAGAGCTTGAAGTGAGCATCAATCGACTATCGTGAAATGTTACTATCTTTATACTGCCTGCTGAAGCACTTTAAGATAGATGTTGTAATAATAATCGTACCAACTTCAACATACAGCCTCATGTTTCAGTTTTACTTTACACGTGCATACCTTTTAATATTTTATTTTGAATCTTTGATATCTTAACAGCGATAATAATTAAATAAAGATTTTTATGCCACCCCATTTAAAAGAAATAGGCATGGAATTATGAAGGTATATATTTATAAAAATACAAGAATCCTTCATATGGATCTCGCAAACATTCGTAACGCTCCTGAAATGTTACAACTAGCACACACTCTTCTCTCAATCACACTCTCCATCGCTAGAGAAGATGCAACCCAAATAAACAAACTGTTTAACTTGCTCTAGTCGATGTTTGCTTATCAGAATAGTACACACTATCCCATATTAATTCTTTTCGAACATTTTGATCTGGAGTGCTACATTAAAGATGATATTGAGCTTCGAATATAATCTCCTAAATATTTCATTTACAAATATCTATTTGACAAAATATATGGTTTACTTTTTAAATATAATATGTCCAGTGCAAAACATTGGAACATAGAAAGATTGTAAATCAATTTTCAAAACTAAATTACGCGATTTGAAATTTTATTGGAATTCAATGAAAATAAATATAGCTCTTAAAATAGTACAATTTAAGCGAAATAATACCATTCAATAAATTATAATAAATTAATCAATAAATAGCTATTGCTTAATAAAGTAGAACTGTTATATAAGAGGGTAGGTCGCTGCGGTGGCTCTTACAACTATTGTGTAAAAGCGCTTTCAGTGGTGACCTAAATAACTAATATGTACCTGCGCATGCTACAGCGGTGAACTTTGAACTTGTCGTGGGTGTAGTGTTGTATCTGCGGCTCTTAGAACTATTCTATAAGTATAAATATAAAATTATTTTTGTATAATTGTGACTTAAGATATTATTGTAATTAACAATGTGAGTTTGTGATGTTAGCAGTAGTGGTTCATTTGGGGTCATATTAACTTTATGGATAACAATAACATCATGCTATTCATTGTTAGATGGCGCTTTGAATTAGTTATAATCTCTCCTGTTATCCTGTAAAAATATACGTGTTTTATAGGTAAGAAAATTAGTTATATTAAATTTTCTATGTTGTGTCTTGTTTCTCATTTCAATTTTACAAATAAGCCACATAACCATTGCTGACGAATTGGCAACGCATTAAACAAATTCTAAATATAAATAAAAACTAAATCAATCCTTTAATACATAAATCCTTTTGAGAGTTTTCCGCCGGTATATTCTTAGGACCATATTTACAACAACAAAATACAGGTGCCGTGTATTGCGCTGAGCAATCTTATACGTAGGAGGTATATTTTGTTTAGATAGGATATTAAATACAAAATGCCAGAAAATATAATTATTTTTAAGATCCAGAAAACCACAAAATATTTTTTTTATTATCAAGCAAAGTTGTCGCTCAAGCAAAAATCCACTTTTCAGTTTCTAGATATACCAGGAATAAAAATCGAACATATCCAAAGGTTCAATATATTTTAATTTATATTTTTCAAGTATCACAGACAAGATAAAGAGATATGACTATTTTTTATACATAGATTGACAGATTACCTATATCAACATTAAATAGACAATTAACCTTCCAATTATTTTACTTAATATTACATTCAATGCTAATATATAGACAAAATGGATTCTTATATTATTTTAAATATTCTGTTTCAATCAAAATATTTACCCACATTCAGTTCCAAATTTAATATATATTTAATTATTTTTAGAACGACATTAAATATCTGAGCGCAATTCTTGCAGAATCGCCCTGTCCACCTTTGAATGTTTATGATATGTAACCAGTAATTCAAATCACGATTAAATATATACAAAAATTTTTTTTTATTATAAGCCTCAATTGGCGCCATACTAACTAATTTTAAACAAATTTTGGTAAAATGTCAAAACAAAGTAATTATTATATATATAAAAATCAAAACATATCTCTCAGGTATATGTACAAATAAAGCTCTGGCTACACTACAGCTTATTATATTTTTTTTAGATAAACGCGCATATATTTACACTTTTTTATCTGATAACAAATATAAATTTAACCATCGACTTACGCAATTGTTTTAAAATGTTATATAAAAATTGTTTTACAAAAAGTTCGTATTCATATATTTTTTCAAAATAATGAATAAACATTTCGTCGACAAAGCTCTAAAACAATATACGTACATTCATATTGCAATTATAAATATATTACCAATATTAGTTTCTTAAGAACAAGAATATGATTTCAACTTTGATCAGTTTTGTAATCGAATTACGGGATGTAAATGAATGATTTTGAAAACATCACTACATATTTTCTTTGTAATTTTGTCACTAAGATTTTTTTTCTAAATAATAAAGACGATTCAAAAAGTATAGTTTTATACGTACCAATTCTCAGCTACCAGTAGCAATAGATAAACGATTTACCAGTTATGAGATCGTTTTTAATGTATCCATCAATATCACGGATACAAAAAAAAAACATCTCTATTCGCCAGTGCTTAGATGTTCAAATCATAATAGCAGTCGTGAAGTATACTCTTAACAAAATAGAGATAGTAGAGTAAAATATTTGATAATGCGTGGTAAGGTTCATATTATTATTATTTTACATCTATATTTTAACTTTTAAAGAAATGCTTTTGAACTATTAACACAAAGTCGTTCGGTTTTTATATTGACCACATATTACGATTAATATAAACAGGGATTTTCTATGGACTAGCATACAAATTTACGTGGGTGGAGAATATTTTTCCATTTGATACATATCGCCTAGTAATCTAGTAATTGGTATTTCTCCAATAGTCTCTTTAAAAAATAAAAGTTCAACGGTTAATGGACGAATAGCTCGTAAACTTGGTAATAACAACAATAGTCGACCAAACCGTGTGGGCTGCCGTGGATATCGAGTCCTTACATAATCTCCCAATATGCATTGCGCCTGGTCTTGCAGCATTTCTACTGGTTGGACGTCACATAAACCTGGAGTTTCTACAAATAAAAAATAATATAATAATAATGATGTAACTCGTTTTAGCAACTCTAGTTTAATAGTTTACCAGGAGTAAAAAGAACTACTGCTTTCATACAACCGCATTCACTACCATCAGGAGAGATTTGACGGAATCGACACATGATTTCCTATAAAAATCAACAATTACAATACAAATTTATATCTCGTAGTTCCACATCCATTATATTTAAAAAACATAGATACATAATTTTCATAAATAAAATATCGCTTTCTACTGGAACAACTTTACAACTTAATATCTTTAGAAACGTTCTTCTATTAATATATAATAAAGCTATCTGTTACATTGAATATGACCATTTTTAGAATGCATTGTGTGTGTGCCAAAAAAAAATGAACCGCACCTGTATTGTTTTAATTTCTGTGGCCGTATGTAGATCAGGAGGTAGTCTTTCTCTAGCTTGTGGGCAACCTAATAAAGCTGAGAGATCCCACGGAATAGACCATTGTGCCAGATGCAGTAAGAATAGTTCCTTCCAGGATTCTTGCAGTAGTAACAATTGGTCGTGTTTACTGAGTGTTTGAAATGGGGCCAAGCAGCGTACCCAACGAACAGCCATGAAGAGAAGACGAGCTGTTGTTTCCTACAGTAATACAAGTTTCATTTTAAATTCACCTATTTTGGAATGAATTTATCGTCAACTGATCAAAGCAAGCTGATTGATAGTGCTTCTTTGTTCAGTTGGTAATGAGTTATTCTGGTTTAGAACTTAATATTGTTTAATGACCGTCATAGCAAGTTACAAATACATAGTAATATTTTCACGTTTATACAACTATTTGAAACGTACGCGGTTCTAATAATTGCCTTTACTAGAGAAACATGTTTTTTCTAGATGCTTTCAAATTGTTGCGTATAATTGTATTAAATATTATATTTGAATTTAAACCAAATAATAATCTTTGTAACACCGAGTATTAAATCCTAAAAATATAACATTTTTAAAATAAATACTAGTTTTTAGAATCGATGGAAATATTTACAGTTTTTGACATTTTATGTATTTGACATAATGATGCGTTTTGCGAATTTCCAATAAAGGCGTTACCCTCTTGAAAGGGGTTGGCTTTTCAGCAGCCAACGGCGATGCGAAGATAAAGAATCGCTACAAATGCCGACAAGTCAATAATTTTAGAACCACCCACAAGTCAATTTCACAAATTCTATTGCAATGGGCGGGCATATATACATCTGCCTATGTAATCATTCATAATTATCTGCTAATTTTATCGAATATCAATTGAATTTTTTAACCTAATGCCATTTAAATCTAGGAAAGAAATCAAAAATACAAACCTGCAAAACTTCCCAAGTGGGCGTTAGCGGTAGAACAGAACCAGACGGCGGCATTGACATTCCAGCATTTGCAGCAGTACTTCCAGGATTAGCAGCTTCAGCCTGCTGTTGAATTTTAGCGCTCCATAATAGTTCCTAATTGAAATAAAAATATCTATTGTACATTTTATTGCAAAGTTAACATCAAAAATCAGAATAAATTATAAAGGTACCACCGACACCGCGACTAATACGTTATCAAATACGCAAGAAACCGTATCTTATTTTCCAACAGTACAAACTAATCTGCATCACCATTTGGCTGAAATAATATTATAAAAATATTTGTTGTATCTATAATTCTTCACAAATATATGTTAAATATGTAAATAATATAATATAAACTTACTAAAAAATTCAGTAACGGAATAGAAACAATTTAAGCTGTTATAATTACCTGACACTTTTCCGCTGACATAAGAATCTGCAATAGTCCGGGTGGTGGTGGTAATGCCTGCGGATGAAACATTGGAGGAGACATTGGTTCCATTGGCACTGATGGTGGACTTCCTGGAGGAGGTGGCGGTAATGTGATAGATTTTAATGGATGTGGAGATACAAAAAACGGGAAATGTAATCCAGTAGGTGGACCATGATTA
The DNA here is from genome assembly GCA_944738965.1 of Nebria brevicollis. Classification (NCBI taxonomy): domain Eukaryota; kingdom Metazoa; phylum Arthropoda; class Insecta; order Coleoptera; family Carabidae; genus Nebria; species Nebria brevicollis. The sequence continues at coordinate 17,519,862 of OX122898.1, read as the reverse complement.
GCGGATGACAATTTTGAATCCGAACCCGAAAGCGAATGCATTCCTGATGTTGAAGATGGTCCGTGTAATTGGCCATGGGCCTGGTGGACCTTGGGCTTGCGTGGTCCTCGTTCATGCTGAACAGCTATGTAAAATAAATATTCTAATTTTAAGATAAATGTTACAAATACTACGTTTTATTGATAATTTTTTTATAATTATGAATGTGTGTATTTTTGGTAACATTACCAAGAATATCTACAGTTTACGATACTTGCTTATTAATTCGTATAAGATAGCAATAATTAGAATTTATTTATTTATAATATTCAGAGTTTAGTGCCTGTAATTAATATAATAAACTGTAATACACCATTTTTCCGTTGGTTCTTTCACTCGCGTAGGTTGCTTTATATAAACATTATGTTCTAAAATTCTTTCACTCAAACCTTGCTGTATTTAAAAATTAAGAGCTTTTGTAATTTAATTGCGCAATCTGTCTTTTTGCTTCAGTAACTTTTTCTGTATACCTAATGAAAATTTATTCATTATAAAAAGAAGCGAATAAAGCTGCAAAAATAAGACACTTCAAAAGATCTCTGAAGTAGAATGACGAACAAAAAAAAAAGGAAACATTATATGAACAAAAGCGAAAATAGGGAGTCAAAATCTCTTTGTTCCATTTGTCTTTTTAAAATCATTTTTGCTTAGCTTCGAATTATAATATATACGGGCTTGGCTATGTTTTAATCACTTCTGAAGTGATTCACACTTTTAATCTATTGATTCAGCAGAGATGAACGTTTCAATGCAGTGGTGGTGAAAAAGATCAGCGAGTCTGAATAAATAGGCCATCAGATGCAATACACGAACACAAGACTAGCAGGGCGATGTGTGAGAAATTGACGATTGTAATGCCATGTGGGACAGCTTGCGTTCGCTCGGCGTATTAATTTGGTGATAAGTGAAAACGACGCCAAAACGCCTTCTACATAATGCCAATCACACATTCATCTTTCGACTCTTTCGGACATCACTGCCTCTATTTTAATATAATTTTTTTATTGCATTTACTATTCCTGCATTGTTCGTATGAATAAAACAAAATTAGTTTTGTTGCAATTACATGTACAAACTGACTGTGGAACAACAGACATCCACATCGCTTTCGTAATTACATTTGACAACTTAAAGTCTTTTTCACACAATAAACTAGTTATTATAATTAGTGTTTCCTTAACAAAGTCTTCTCTTGTTAAATTATTGTACATAGTTATTTTGAACAAATTCATTAGGGTGGTAGTTTTTGTTGCCAGATTTATTTTTTACTTTTTTATACGAAGTAATAAGTAATGAAAACAACCGATCTCGCGATTGTAAAGGAAATATATCTTTTGACCTTCCCTGAATCGATTCTCTTTTTAGAATGACGGCTTTCTGTGTGTGCAAATTTATTTGTGTCTGTGTGTGTGTGTGTGCCCTACAGCCTACACGGTTGGATTAAAAAACTTAAAATTTTAGATTTTTTAAATAAAATCAAATAAGAATTAGTATAGGTTATACGATATATATATAATGATTGATTACACAACTGGAATAGTGTTTTGTTTATTATATAAGTTTATAATTGAAAATGATGCTGTTTCGGAGCTAGTTGAACCTCGGCAATCGGGCAACGCTACTAGCGGTCATGCACTTCGTTACATAGCGGTGGGTACCGATATAATGTGTAGATTTGCCCGGACTCTGCGCTGCCGGCGATCCGGTCTGACAGAATGACATGACACTACAGGGATGATAGGATTATTATGGATTAGTGTAGTCTTGCTAGTACTCTACTTGTTCGCCTAATCTCATCAATTATACACACGCCTATATGTTCTATTTAGTATCTATAGCTCTTACAAAAAAAAAACTAAAGATATTTCTTGCATTCAACAGTGCCTACATTAATCAGTTAAACGCCACATACGAAATAAATAAATAGGGAATTAAACAAAAAACAAATATGCTTTATTACAAGGATAATTTGAAAATGTTTGGGACCTCTATATGAAGTAACTTTTAAAATAAGAAGTATCAAGGCATAGCTTGGTAATGCTCTACAATATTTTGCTGTGTACGAATTCTTTAATTTGTTACTTTTGTCATCGCTAGTCATGCTATAGTAGAATACAAGTTTAACATTTTTTGCCAAGGATTACTTTGACGAAATAAATGAACATCGGCCTTATAAAAGATATTTGAATTTTGTGTTATTTGAGAAAACAAATTTTGCAGTCGTATAAGTTATTTGTAAAAGAATTTAAATCTAGTTCCTAATAATAATTGGCGTAGGTGGAGATAGTAATTCACTTCATACTACTAATCTGATACATCTATTTAGTATTTGTTGGGTCGGATACAGATTTGAACATTTGGTTAAATGTACCGATCTGCGCCGAATGTAGCTGGTTACTCGTGGTCACCGTATTATGCAGAGGCTGGTGAGGTAACATTGTGGAAAGCCTAGACGCCAGGGAGCGCAGCGCCGCGCCGTAAGAGGGACGGCAACGCCCTGGGAAAATCGCAAGCTGTGCGCGCATCACCGCCACCCTGCTACTCTTTCGCTCATTAATGATGATGTGATGCTGTATACCACCCAGTTGCGATTTGGCGTCAAGACTACTTCACTTTCAGCTACCTTTATCTGTATATGCCATTAGAGACAGTGCCGTTTCGTTACCACGGGACTCTCATATATACACCTCCGTACATATATTGTAACATTCAATTTTAAATATGAACGCAATACAGCGAATTATTATCACACTTATTATATGCCACTTGGAATTGGACTATTGCATACAACTATTTCTAAATTATGTTTGATATAAAATTCACTTAGTTTTTTTTAATTGCAATAGTTCTGTAGATGTTAAGGGGGTTTCTAGTAGACGCGCTTAATTTTTACCCAATTTTCTAAAATATTTTTGTAAAAGTCAATAGGAATTTTAAGTTCCTGATTTTTGCGGTTATCGACCCCAAAAATCAGGAACTTAAAATAAAGCGTTAGAACAATTTTTCAAAATTTTCTTCTTGTAAATTATTCCAAAATGGCAACTATATGCTTAATGGCGCATTTGATGGCTGACACGAATAAAAAAAATCTAGAAAATTGGGTAAAAAGCACATTTTATTACAATTACGATCATATTTAAAACAATAATAATGATTTGAATTATTTATTAAATCCTGTCGAGTGAGAGTTTTAGGACGATTGAATTCTGTAGTAATGGAATAGATGAAATTACTTCCAAAATACATATTCATTCGTATAACGACCAGTAGTAATATGTAAAATTTTAGTTTGTATCTAAGGTGCCTAGATATGCATGTATGTATGTATGATTCCAGTTCAGACATTTTCTCGCATGCAGTATGGAAAATCAACGAGTTAGCGAATGCCGAAGGGAGCTTTGAGATTTCACCATATGGTGGTGTAACTGATAAAAAGCTTATTGAATCACATCACGGAATCTGTCTGTGGAAAATAAGCGACAAAGAGAGACGAACCAACGTTTGATGATTGTGGAGTGAGGAATTGAACGAACCGGAATGAGAGTTCAGTTACGAGCCAGAGAAATGAAGACATGCTCTACGTACATACATGCATATGTATTCAAAGATAGATGATTCAAAACACTAGCTTTTTGTAATGGTAACTAAAGATAGTAATGCAAAAATATTTATTATTCCAGTTATGGAAATAACTTTTAAACTATTACGAAATAGAAAAATTGGGAAATTTGCCAGCTGTGAACTCAATTGAGATACATCCCTTTGCAGTTCCTCTATTTTTTTTTTGACGATCATTGGCAATATTCATTTGAGAGTAAGTAAACTGGTAAGTTAAATATGTTTATTTGGTACTTATGTATAACCGCGCTTGAATTAATTCTGTAAATGCAGAATATCAGGTGAAAAATACACCATCATTATAATCAATAACTCGAATCTTCAAATTGTAATGATTACTGTTTTATTTGCCATATGTAAAGTTCCATATCCTGCAGAAAGTTAATTTTTTTCTGGATATGTAGATATTATGTATTTATCAAACAAGTATGCATGTATATGTAAATATATATATAGATACAACACAATAACATAGTATTACAATGAGATTCGAAAATTCCCGAAAAGGGTAAGTAACAGCCGTTAACAAAAAGATTTTGTTCATTTTAACAAAAGTGTTATATGTTAGTATGAATTCTCGTAGTAAATAGCGAATTAAGGCGAAAACTCGAACACGCAACGTCCCTACTTCAAGCGGTTCTACAGCAACTAAGAGAGAGAGAGAGAGAGGGAGAGAGAGACCGTGTGCCTGTGATCACCTGGTCCGGATTAAGGCGAACTTGCCATTAATCATACAACCAACCCACACTTTCTATATGGCTGGCTCGCAAATTATGAGTCGATAAGGTGAAAGCTATGACTGTTCCACAAAAAAAATACTTTCTACACTTATGATGATCTCTATTCTATCTCTTGACGTATACGAGGCCAATCATATATTGCCTTTGAAATATTATTTTGCTGTGGACAGTATATAGATATAATGAACTAGCAAAAATATTGCAATACTTTATCTAATAAGGCTCTAGTTTCATTTACAAAAATTACATATGATATTATGATTTCGTCACTCATATTTCATAGACATGATGAAAATAATATTATTGGGTAATTCACTATTTACTACTTAAATCGAATTTCAATAAGTTAATGCCAGTTTCAACGTTAACATCCTAGAATCTAGAGCAAGGATTTACCTAAAGTTCTGCGCCAGGGTACAAATTGCGTCCTTCCCTTTATCATTTATCACCACATAATATGAGTCGGAAATTCAGAGCTATGGGACAGTTAACCCAGAGATCCATGCGTAACTACGGTTAGCATCCCTCGTTTCATGAATTTACACTAAGTTATTACTTTAGCTGCTACCAATTTATTTCATATATATTATTATTGAACACAATTATATTTGTAACTTCGTAAATATTTTCAATAAACAACATAGTTTTTTTTTAATCTTATGACTAAAAGGAAGTAACATTCTGTGGAACGTGGTTAATGAATAAAATCGGAAATATATTTAAAAAGCTCGCTATTCATTTCGTTCTCATTAACATTGATGGAAAATAGTTGAAACATACGTCATATATAGGGGTACCAAGTCATACAGTGCTAAAGTGTAATAAGCAGTAAGTGTCTACTTATGTACCATTTATACCTGTAGTGAGTTATGTTATGACGAATTTCGTATAAGAAATTGTTCAATTTATGGATGAAGAGAACACATGTATTGGTTTCAGGCAATCGTTCATTCTTGGTTAAAGTTGAGAGGACGATAAAGCGCTCAATGCCGGTCTATTTGCGACGCCGCCAATCCCCATTAGTGCCGTTCACAGGCGACGCCAGGGATCAACGACGTAACGATAGAAAGTGCAAATCCGCGTGAAAGCGATACGCCACATCACCGGGAACATAACACAGAGCCGAACTCAGCTATCTACCTATTTAACCACGCACGATGATGTTCATTTATATCTATCTCATCTTGATAAATAAATAAATTCATCCAAGATGAGATAGATCTAAACGAATTGCTTGCCTCATCAAATGCCAGTAGATTGTGATCGAACATATGAAAATAAAGCGTTATTTAATATTAAAACTAGATACATATAATAAGAATAACATTTTAGCAAGTGGTTGATTTTTGATAGAAGAATACAATATTTTATTGAAAAGTAACGCAAAAATTAAGAAAAACTGCTTATGCGTAGAAATATATCTATAGATATTTAATGTATAGTTTATTGAAATTTAAATTAGAGCTTGCACTTTCAAATAATTTGATATTAACATAGACATAGTAATAATGATTAATAAATAAAATAAATTAATATTTACTGAATGCATAAAGTGCTATTTGAGAAGTCTTCAAATGCTCCCTTACGTAAGATTTGATGCGAAAGAGATGTTACAAAGATGAGTATTTTGATATTAATGTTGAATATGCTTAAATTGTATCTAATACGGATCTGCCTTTAAGGCCACCACAGTCGTCGTCGTCTCCCATCACCATGTTGTCACGGATAACGTCTATGGCAGAGTATTTTCAAATACGTTCAACCGAAGCAGCTGGAAAACGTATCTCTGATCACACATAACATAGCGCTGACACACACACACTCATTCTACCATTAAAAAACAAATTATAAAACATATCTACAATTCATTTTAAATTTGAAACCCTAGTCATATCACATACTTAATATCACCTTCCGATACATCGATATTCACTACAAACAAATGACTGTACAAATATATAGATATATATTGATAAATTTATGTGAAACTTGTTCATTTGTTTGTGCATATTCTGGTATGTGAATTTACTTAGCTGAAGTAGCGTCCCTATGTGCAACCAAGCAGAATAGAGTCTCATGCATCGCGTATTTCGGATCCAGTGATTGTGTAGGCATATATTGCTTCTTCCTTTTTTGTCTTACAGGAATTAAGGGACCATTCCTTTTTAGAAATTCATTCCACACAATTGCTAAATTGCTGAATAATGGGCTTATTTCATGAATGCTGCATTTTTATGTGTTAATCTATGTTAAACGATACGAAGTAATAAGTAAGTATTGCTATACGATTCATGCACTTATCCAATAGTGTCATATATTAATCGAAATTTCAAAAGTAATTATTGGTGCTCCAAGTTAAATAAAACAAAAGTTTCAAGTATCATTTTCTTGGAAAATCTATAATACTTATTCCTCGATTAATTCATCAGACCTGAGTAATGTAAAACCAATGTAAGTTAGAAATCTGCACTAGGGGATCTTAAAAGCTAAAAATGAATGAGACAATATGAATATATCAGAAATTTAATATTCATATTTTTATTTTCTAGTGGTTTTATTACATTATATTAGAAAACAATTAATATAAGTTGGATTTTATTAAAATAAAATAACATTGATAAAACTAAGTAACACATATTTCATTAATTATATTAACTAATAAAATAATTAAAGTCTAATGAGTTTTTTTGATGATTTGATAAGTGGTATGTTTCGCATTCGATTTTTTAGCGTCAATATAAATATGTTTATAGACTGGTACATGTACTGGATATGGTTTGGGTACATCTACATGATATGGAACCAACTTCTCGTATTGATACTTTATTTCTTTGACTACGGGATACGGCACTTGTTTCTCAATGGGCACAGTAATCGTTTTGATTACTGGAATCGGTAAAGCTTGTGGTATAAGTACTTGAACAGGATACGGTTGTGCCACATGTATAACAACTGGTTTTGGTTCCGGTACAGGAATGGCATATGGTACTTTGACATATACTTGCTTGTAAACTGGAATCGTTACAGGTTTGGTCACTTCCACATGCTGTTCTTCATGATTGTAATAATGTTTTGGTTCAAAATCACTTTGGGAATAATCGTAATTTTGTTGATTTTCATAACTGTGATGTTGGAAATCATCATTACTATATTGAGATGTAACTGCTGCCACAAATATTACAACACAAACTAAACACTTCATTTTATAGAAGATAGGACTAGTTGATATTGTGAAAGAACTGTACTGACTGATGCAGTTGTTAAATTTGCGCGTAGTTTTTATACTAAAGACGATTTTGGAAATGTGATTAAATCTACTCGGTCTAACTTCATGTTTAATTGTAATTTACAAGCAATTAATTTATTATTTGCACTTTCTAGAATATATAAATTATGTATCAGGCCATCAAACACGAAATATAATTGTTTTATTTCTTAAAATTAAATCGCTAATTGTTTTAATTTGAACAAACATTTTAAATTTTGCTTAGTATGTAATCGTCTTATCAAAGAATTTAGTAATATTATTGGCAATATGTGCGCTTCTAAGTTTTTCAAGTAGAAGGTTTATTTTTTTACGAAGTAATAATACGAAGATATTATTTCTTAGTAAAAAAAAACACATAATCATAGAATAAGAAAATAGTGAAAAAATGACTATATTTGACCATTTTATGGTTGTTGATTTGGTATCAACTGCCAGTAGCAGGTCGGTGTGCAAAGGGTGAGTTGTGTAAAGTTGAACAACAAAGTTGGTGTCTTGTCTTTGGCACTTTGCATGATGGCGCGCGGTGTTGATGCGAAGTGCCGTCATGTTTTGCGGCTGAACAACTCTGCTCTAACTTGACGCACTACTACCAACAAACTATGCTCCTTCTGTTGCTCCTACTATACTGTTATGTACGATGGGAATGACGAAACAGGGTTGCTTTATCCCTTTCCCTGTTGACAACACCACGATTTCTCACTTTATGCAGCGCGTATTACACACTGAACTAGTATTTTAAATATTAATTTACATCGCTTTATTTTCATAAAGTTAATCCACTGGACAATAATTGGCATTCATTTATTTTCGTATTAAAGCTATACATACATACATAACTTCATGCCTAATATATCTCATAAATAAAGAAATTATTATTTTAGTGTAATTCGTTATTAACCTTTAATCGATTGCTCTACATATTAATTTAAAAAAAAAAAAAAAACAGAATGGTTATTGAAGTTACCAGTTATAAAAAAATTGCTGCTGAAATTCGTAAATATATAATAAATAATGAAAAGTCCTCGAAATGTTAACAATTTATATTTGATTATCCTAAATAAATTGCCTTTGAATTGCAATAATAATAAATAAACGTTTTGATTTGGATCCCTGATGCTAGTGGTGTCATAGAAGCAACATAAAAGTTATTCCGTAATAAATTCTCGAGTAACAAGGGCCCGCGAATTTAAGTTGCTCAACCAAGTTCATATTTAGAAAAGAAATTATGTTTGCTCAGTTGTCACCACTGGCTGATTGATTTCAACGACGTTGCTCATCGAACAGTTTAAACAATAAACAACATGCCTTTCAATACACTAAGCAAACTTTAATTAATCAAACATCAAACCATGTAGCAAACCGGGGTTTTCATACATGTTAACTAATAAAATTGCACAAAGCTAATACATAACTGAAATATAATATAAATATGCGTATCATATGTTCTACATTGTTTTCATAAAATTTCATGACATTTAAAAAAAATGGTTCTTTATTTTTGGGGCAATGTTTATGGGGCAACGATACAAAATCATATTTTCGCGGTTGGCGTTCTTTTCACGAACTCAATTTCCATTTGGAACACAAAATCGAGACAACATACATACACATACGTAGGAATAAAATCGATTACACTCAATAGAGGATTACAAAAATGTCCTTTTCATTCTGCACAAAAAAAACCCATCTCTACAAATGATTTGTGCAGAGGGTGTCGTCGTCGTGTATGCAGCAGGGTGATATATATCTATCTATCTATAAGAGTGTGGTGAATTCGTCGAACTGTGAACGCTGTCACCTGGCCACGTCGCCGCAGGTTGCTAATTTCATTACCGATGTGCGAGACCTATATAGACTCCCCCAATACAAAGCATTCGATTTACGATGATGTCCGCAAATGTAATCCAACGCCATCTCTCTCTGTTCTTTTATTTATATATATATATATATATATATATATATATATATATATTTATTTATTTATTTATATATTTATATACTGTTAAATTAAAAGTATAACTATGTCAATTTAAGATTATGCAAAGTGTAACGCACTGGACTTTCTTATTGGATACATACTTTATCTGTTGAGATAGGAGGGATACTTGGTTAAACATAATAAATAAACCAGCACAGAAGCACTATATAGAATATTTTTCATTTTTGCCATTACATATTCACGCACAAATAACTAACCGTAATATACGTAATTTTGGGTGCATATTATTTAATTAGTAATGAAGTCAAAATTTAACCAACACATTTCGATCAATGCAAGTGGGAATGTACAATATATTATTTATATTATATGTTCACTAAATTTTGTTGTATTAGTTTGGTGGAGGCGCGCCATTCTAGTGTGCGCCATGTGCACCACACATAGACAACAGGTGGTTAAGGCGACACAATGAGCAATTTTTACAGAGACACTTACTTAGACGACTACAAAATCAGGGAACTGTGAAATGAATATAATCTGTTAGAATATAATAGGTACATGACAAATCCCTTTCCTTACTTTTTACGTAGAACAAACTTAAAATATTCTGTTTCATATACAAAACTGGATGTCTTTTGAATTGAAATGCGGTATCTTGAAAATAAAACTCAAACAAAAATTGTACGAAATGTTAATATCTCTAATTTGTATTCTAACTATGTTTGCTGCTAAAAATTGCTCGAAAATCAAGATAAATAAAGTGTATTTCATCTCCTTAGACAATACATACATGTATGTATTGCAGCAATTACGCAAGATCAGAATTAAGTTTGTGGGACGACTAAAGTAATAATTAAGTATTAAAAAAATATGTCACTTACCGTCTTTGTTCATACTGGCTTGAAAACACTTTTGAAGACGACAAGCTCTGCACTGGTTCCTGTGAGTTTTATCAACTGGACACCTTCCTTTCAAGTCCCCGGCTGCTTTACAAGTATAGACACGGTTGCGATGAATGCTGCGTTTGAAAAATCCTGAACAACCTAGCACGAACAAAAAATGGCTTAAATTCATCATGATAATTTGAGCATACCTAAATATGTAAACATACCGTCACAACTGTAAATGCCGTAATGTTTTCCGGAACTTCGATCACCACATACTTTGCAAGGGATATCTAGTAGTCTATCACCTACAAATATATTTAAACTATGTCATTATACATATATTCAAATATATGGAAATAAGCAAATGGAATAATGATTAGAAAAGTTGTATTTTATTCGTAATCAAAAATATAAACAAATTCAAAAAATATTTTTTACTGCATTCTGACATACTGCACATGCGAATCTATCATTTTAAAATAAATTAAGAAGCTATAAATTTTTTCGAAATTCCACTATTATTATTTTGAAATGATCTAGTAGAATCTACTAGATCATTTTACTATCTACTAAGTGGATAGTACAATATGAATTTCATATGATATTTAGTTAGTTATTTGAAAAACTGTATTATTATTAATATTCAGTGATCATTCTATAGACTATGGAAAGGAAAATGCTTAGATTTATGTATACAAAGTTCTATACATACAGATATATTCTCTGTATTATATCTGCCTTTGATTGTATCGTGTATATGTATGTACGTGATACGATATATGTATGTATGAGATAGTCTCTAATTCTATCCTTGAGCGGGCAGATTTGCATGCGGCAATAGATCCCAGTTGTACGCGGATTACGCCTTGTTGTCTTTGTATTGTACGAGGCTCCGAGTCGCCGTTGCCGTTGCCGTCGGCGTCGGCACGGTTAGATCACTAAATCCGATTTCATCTCACTTTGTACATTTCACATACGTATTCTATACATCAATCTTGTACTATGTATATTCAAGCGACTGATCTTAAACTTTGGTTTTTGTCTATATAGTTATTGAGGTTGCACAACTTATTTAGGTCTTCACAAGGATAGACCTAAAAAAGTTTGTTCTGGCGTCTGGTAGATAGAAACATTCAATTCATCAATAGCTGTTTGTGTTTATATTTTATAAATTGATAGGTAGCATTTTGAAAGCATAGACATATGCAAAATAAAAATTCAAAAATACTGTCCCATTATTTCAGAAATTAATTTGAGTTAGATGTCAACCACTATGTAGTTATCATCAGTATACCTATGTACATACATATCATGTATGCATAAGTTCTAGAATGAAATTAATCTAGAAGCAAATCTTATACCCATTCTTATTATTTAATTAGCTATCAATCACTGATGAGTAGAAATCGAATTAACTATTCGTTAAAACTGATTGGTCGTTAATGATGATAGCATTAGTAAATTTTTTTCCCGATAATTCCTCAGCTTACGTTTATTTTTTCACCGCTCAGTTTTTTTGTACTTTTTTGGAAAGAGATTAACGAACTACGATCTGGCTAATCTCGTTTCTTCAACATTACCCGCACTTCACCTTTCATTGCCTATCTAGTAGGTACTCGTGTAGTAGTACTATTAGGGGTAGAAGCCGCACATTTTAATATTCAACAGATTAACACGTTACACTTCGTGTTCCATCTTCGTAATCTCTTTGCAAAAACCAAATGCGGATAGATAGGTATACCTACTCCTACTGCTACTATATCGTTTCATGGCACTTTGACGTTTTAAACTGTTATTTTAACTAACACTCTTCTGCGGTGACTTAAATTATTCAAATTCATTATAGGTACGATTCTATGTAAAATAGATGCATGATTTATTTTGTTAAATCTTTAGTCTCTTCAAATAATCCTCTAACCTTTCCAGTTAATTATATTATGGTACATTATATATTTTCATATTATGAAAGGATTAATATAATTTTCTATACTGGCACTGACTGAGTGCAATTTTATTTCAATGATAATCCTTAACAATTGCAATAATTTGTACGAATTATTACATTGATCAGCAGCTGAATTCATAAAGCTTCAAAACTATATTAAAATAAAACAAACTTTAGTTTTGTGAAAATAATTGGGAATCAATTTTATTTAATTTTAATTAATGTAAGCTTGTCTTTATTGTTATTAATTCCTATTATTAAAAGCACCTCTGTTTGAATATAATAGTCATACATTGGAAATATGCTAAATCGTATTAATACTGGGATAGATATTTTGCACAACTGCATGGGCATAAACATTTTTTTATTAATTGCTGTAATACATATTATTTATGTATTTATAATTTAATAAAAAATAATAATCGATTTTCTCAATTGAAAAATTTATTTTTATTACATATATTTTTCTTTAATTACAACAATACTGTAGAGATAAATAGAAAAATTTATGTATATTAATCTAGTCCTGTAGAACGCGATACCGATATTTCGTCAATTTGCTTATTTCATTTGCAAACAGATGATATTATTAAAACAACTTTATCTTATTACAATATTCAGGAAGGAAGAATGCAAATGATGTGTCTAATATTGCTTGGCGCTCAATAAGAAACCACTTTCCATAGTTTTTGACAAAAAAGGACACCAGTAAACAAAATAGCTGTTTGATACAAAAAATCATGTGTAATTCAATCTGCGTACATGTGTGGCATTATGTTGTCTTTGTTCTAATTTACAATAAATATCGTTGTGTTATAGCTACATTATATATGATAATACAAAAAATTACAAATATTTAATTAAGTTAGTTATTAATTTAAAATTTACATTATAAAATATTTAGCGAAAGGCTTAATATATGCCATTAGAGTTCTCTATATGTGCAACTCCACCAAAATGTACTATAAACAAACAAGAAACTTGATGGCTTACTTCCCGTTACACTGGAAAGAATTAAAATTACCTGTTCCCATTCTCCGGCCCTGATTGGCCCGGAATTTGCTCCACAATGTTGACGTAGACTCAATTTTGAAGAACTGTTACAATAAAAATACAAATATTCTACATTGTTATTAGGAAAACCAATTAGAATGTGAAAGGCAATTCATTCGACTAATGGAAACAAAATGAAAATTCCGAAAAACCCGCGCCGATTACCGATTATTAACTGGACCGGAAGTATGTTAAGTTAAAAGCGGAAACTATGTAACTTCTGAACGAATAGAAGCGACTAGCCGACTGCGGAGTCCGGAGCCACCGGGCTTCGGTTTGCAGGCCATTTTGTCACACCCCCACCATTACAAACTCACTCCCAGCCAACATCCCCTCTTGCGTCACTATTAACCTGGCTAGTATATCTAATATAACATTATATTTACATCGGGGAGTCAATCATATTATATTTTACATTTATTTATTATCGATTTGAAAAATTTACTATGGGATGGCAAATATATTAAATTCAAAAATAAGCATTTCTAGTCAGAGCAACTCCACCAAAACGTAAATATATTAATTTTTCTTCTGTTTCAACGAAATGCTGTAAAGTTTTCAAAATAACAATGAGATAAATATATTTAATTATTTTAACATAATTTCTAATGGAAATAAATATATTTGATTAATATTATAAACAACAAGCAATTTTAAATGAGCTTAGGTAAAATTCATTTAAAAAATAAATTGGCCCAAATATCTAATAAAAAGCTTACTTCAAATAAACATGGCTAAAGGACGGTTTTCATACCTCTCAGATATATATATTATTTGTAAAGGTAATCAATAATTTCGATAATAATTAGAAAAAATAGGCTGAGTGTGCCCCAGAAGAGACGAACGCTCAGTTATAAAGTGTGAGAAACCAACAGATGGGCGGAACGACTCCGCGGGGGTTGTTCGCAATAGGCGGAGCTTAAGCAGCATGTTAACCAATCCGGTACAAGGGTTCGTTGGCTATAGGTGTACGTCAATTCCCAGTCACATAGCTACGACGTCGGCATTTACAGGTCAGGGGTTTCCCCTCTTCTCTCGTGGTGGTATTAGCCTCGAACAAGCAAGCGGTGAAATTATGGCGTAACATTAGCACGTTCTTGAGTGAAATGATGTTCGCCGAAGCAGGTACCTACTGTCATTTTAATTAACCGATTTTTATAAAAAAACACACACTGATGAGATCAATAATATTTTTATTGGAATAACTGAATTGCTTGAATGCAAAATAAATTTTGGAAAACATGTATTTTATTGGTATTATTATTGCAATAAATATAACTGTATGACAAACTAAAAATATCATTTAATGTTATATTTCTATGTAGGTGCTTCAAATGAAAACAACTATACTCAAATGTTCCTGCTTTTCTTTTTACTAATGTTTAACTGTTAGTGGCAGTCGAAACACCGCTAACTGTTGTCTTACCGCTAACCATTGCTTGCAACTTGCTACAAACGCGGCGTGAAAACCAGCAGACACGGTGCAAGTGCCCGCTCAATACTGACTACTCAATTGTGAGATATTTTTTTGGATTTATTTAAATATTTTTTACAAGATGTTAACGAACTTAATTCTTGCAAACACATATTTTACGATTAGCTTATAATTAATATTGAAATATAAAAGTTGTTAAAAACATGATATAATTGCTATTGATTCTAATACAAAGCGAGTTATTTGCATTTATTTTAACTGGAATTACTCAAGTTGGCCGTGGCAATTTCAACTAAGACCTGCAAAAACGCGAAAGGGTGAAATCTTTCTTGAAGGCATGCTTATTATGTCACGTTTTGATATTACATTGCATTTACTTTCTACCATAAGCGAACGGATGTTCTGCTTTTCTTCAAATTTTCATTTTGTATTAAAACTAATATTACGAAAATCAATTTATTCATTTTATCTATTGAATTTATTTTTTAACATATTTTAAAACTTGTGATATTAATCTAGTCTATACAAAAATACCAACACACACACAGACAAACGTTATTCCAAAAATCATCAGACTTGATTCAGGGAAGGTCAAAAGGCATATTTCCGTTTCAATTTTTTTCATGATTGCAATATTTATTTATTACTTCGTATAAGTATTTAATATATATTATCTACACTACATAAGATACAGCAAAACAACATAAAACCTTTTTAAAGTAAATTAGAGTTGCTAAACATCAAGTAGATTGAATGATTTGAGAGGTTTAAGCTCAAAATACCCAACTTAGTTTTATTATTGTTCTGAACAAAATTTTGGTCAAATCGATATTTGGCCTTCTAGCGCTTTGTTGGTGCTCGGAATTCACATTGCCTGACAGAAAAAAAATAACGTTTTATATGAAACAGCCATGAAACTCACAGCATAGGGGTAGATTTAAATGTTTCTTTCTGCCGTTATCAAGATAGTGAAGCTTACGAAACTTTAATTGTTAATTAATAAAAAATACAGTCTAAAAAGGAACAATTGCGAAATGCTAAATCTAATTTATATTAAATTTAGGTTCATATAGACTTGTTTGCTTTTGAGATATTCAGTTTTCTTCTAAGATAGTACCAATAGCAGGTAATGAAGAACTATCGAATGCATTAACATTAAGGACGAGGACATAGCTACAGGTGTACTGAATGCTTTTGAATTCAACCGTACATGCTAAGTGGCTATACTTAAATATATTTATATATAATTTTAAAATCTCAGTTCATGTGATTAATTTAATTTGAAGTGGCACGCGTCGAGAATACGTGAAAAATGTCAATTGTTTATCTTTCTAAATGTAACACTTGGACAACGAAATACTTGAAAATGAAAAGAACAGAAACACGAGTATATCTGATATTAACGCGTTGATCCGTATGACACGCACGTGCCTACAGGGGTAGCAAAACAACGCACGCATACATAGGCACTTTCGTACATATGTAGGTTCACACAAGTGCTCGAATGAAATGCGAATGCTATGTACTGTATGGGAGCAAGTGAGACAAACAGCGTTTGACACCACACAGTGTGACACGTACACGGGATTAACTGTCCGTTGTCGAATGCGACGCCCTCTACGATATGTAAACACCAGTGTATGATGACCGGTGTCTACCATCACCAAGCTATTCAATATCCAACACCACCAATCCACCTCCCCTATTGACATGACAAATTTTACCCCTATCGGTTTTCAAAACAAAAGGGCACCAACATCGTTTTACAAAATACAAATTTTTACTTATTGTTTATTTGCATATGTACATATCGTATATAATCAATGTACAGAATTCATGTATTACAGTCAAATTAATGAAGTTCTTTTTTTTAAACAAACACATGCTCTTTTCGCATCCTTTATCAATCATAGGATAATTAGAGTAGATATGGATTAATGGCCATATTTCACAAAATATCCAACAGACAAATTTTAGTTTGTGACTAAAACATACATTCATATCTATCTACTTATTCCGAGGATGATCCCGCAATCTCACATCATTCATCTCGCGCACGTCAATCATTCATTCCCAATTCCTAATTACGTGCACTATACAAAATGTTGATACTGTTCTATTTGTATTGTTAAAATGATTTTTGAATAACGTCATGGTACAGACAATTTCTATGTATACGTATGTGTATGTAAATACATCTGTAACATTTGTGAATATACAATGTTGATCTATGTTTGCATTTGTATGACGTTGTGTCCGTGCCCAAGTTCTTTTTTCTACGTCGATCGATTAAAACAATATGATTTAAATTTTTTTACCAAACGATGTGTTTATTCTTCTATTCACCTGTTTTTTCTTTTTACTTTCTTATACGAAGCAATAAGAAAGTATTGCAATCATAGAAAAAATCTATCTCAAGAAGACGGACATATACCTTCTGACTATTCGTTTGGAGCATACATATTATGAACCAAGGTATTAGTTATCGTAAAACCTTTCAGATTGACGTGTAAACAGTCTAGGATTTCGAACCAGATCTAGCCACAAATATTGCATCAGCTTGCTCTTATAAGGATAATGAATGAACCTCTGTGTGTGATGTGTAATAGATTTTACAAACTTGCCCCCTCACTGATTGTTAGACTGGTATGTTGTGTATATATGTATATGCGTATTGGTAGGAATATTAATAAATATGTATGCATACATATATTTCTCTAGGTACCATAGAAAGGTATACGTTCATGTCTAATGAAGTATTATGATGTTCGCGCGGTTTGATTGTTTGTAGGGAGACGCGTTAACAATGACACATTTCACGAGCAACGCGCTAATGGACCCGGATGAGATGCGAAGTGAAACACTCCGTCATACACACCCGGTTTCGCTCGCTTTGTGTTGCTTGGTACACCGTGCCGTATATGTCTTCTTGTTCTATTTACTCTCAACTCACTTAGAGAGAGGTGAATGCTTTATTCGTCACCGATATAAATTTAATCTGGCACTTGAAGCGACGTGCACTGAAAAATCACAACGTTACATCTGCGTGAAGTTGATGATTGAGCAAATCTAAGAATGTGATGGTTCTTTTCTTCATCGTTTCCGCAAACAATATCTACTCAAGAACAGCTTAACAAAATATAATAATATAATTATAAAAGCCTATAACAATAAGTAGTATTTGATGAAATTATTAATTCCGGAAAAGAAACATCCACAGAATTCCAAACAAAAAAATATCCGTAATGGCTTACACTAAACTTTCTTATACGTATATTGTTTAGATAAGCGTAATATTCGAAAACAAATACAAAAAAAATATAAAACAATTGAGAGATAATATAAAACAATTGAACCATCTCTGGTAGGTAATTTAGGGAAATATATATATTTTCGGTAGTAGTTAACTTTAATTTGATGTTCGTACGTACATATACAATAATGTGTATCGCCGTAAGCATTCTTTTGTAATTTTTAACAAATGAATCTAACGTGCAGTGGGATTTGTTTTGATTTTTCTGCATGCTCGCTTCTATTATTACAAGGAATGCGACACTTGATGAAAAGATATCAGCCCTTGGCTTTATTTTTTCATACCACATGTAGTATTACGTACTGAGATCCCAGTGCAGTTTAAATGAATACAAAACACACGCACCTGTTGTATGTTTTTTTATCTTTATTAATATTTTACCGTTTCAGTTCGTAAATAAACGTAAAATTTATTTTTCCTATTGTTATACTGTTATTATATTTCGCTATCGTATCAATGTTAAGTGTTTCTTTTTTTATAAAGTATACGAATTCTTTCAAAGTTCATTACTTAGTCAATGGTTAATAATACAATCGAAATGTAACATATTCATGCGCACTCACACACACACATGTAGTAAGTTAGAATTGATTCAGGGAAGGTCATAAACTATCGCGATATAGCAGACGAACAGGGAAAAAGGAACTTTTAAATAGTTACAAGGTTCAGTGCAGGAGTGAAGAATTGACTAAGAGATACTGGTTTAAGGCAGACAATAGAATGTATAGATTATGCGACAAGTAGAATGAAGCACTGGAGCATCACTATGGCACTGTTCGTAAACATGTCCGATTTGAGTAGGGATTCGTTTGAAACGAGACCTTTCGAAAAGCCATTTGAACAGTCGAAAACGAGACGAGAAGTACATAAGAAGCGAAAATCTCGTATATGTTCAATTTATCCATAATTTCATGCAAATCACAACAGCTATTCGAATAAAATAAACAAACATCGAAGTTCTGAAATTTCTTATACATATTATAGTAAATATTATCATGTAGATTTCAAAAGACAAAAAGCAATAGCGTTCGATTAAAACAGTTTTTAACTCAAATTCCCATAGCATTACTTAGTATCTATATTAAGTTATTTAAATAAACAGTAAGTATTCTAATAAGCTTGTTTAAATAAATTATTAAATAATATAGTATATTTAGAAATATACCTTGCCAGAAAAAAAAAGTGAAATTTCAAGTGGATGGTCAGAGATGTGAATTTTAATTTTCTTCTTCATCTCGCATACTTAGCAACATGGTATAATATGAAAGAGAATTCTTCATTATCTAAAAAAAGCAGAAACATAACTGATGTTTTCATATAGCGCGAAACTTACCATATAAAAAGTTTCCAAATTCACCGGTAATATTTCAGCGGTCGATAGAATAACTGGTTTTTTACAACGAAACAAATAAAAACTGATATCCTTTTGATATGACACTGAAGCATCAAACCAATTAGTATAAAATGCATGCGCTAGCGTCGCAAACTATAAAATTATTCTAATTATAAGTAAACATATATTATTTATGTTCTGTGCTTGGTTAACGTATACCTTGTCTTGTAGTTTTTGTCCAAAATAACAATAAATAAATAATTGGGTTGTAACAGCAACCCAGTACGTTGTAAATGTAGGTGTTTTTGGATCATTTAAATTTGTCTGTAAATAGAATTGATAAAATAAAATAAAAATACGGGTGAGTGGCGGCACTCAAGATTGATAATGTGTAAATATTAGTGTTTGCTGGATGCCACCGAATATATATACTCATGTATATATTTTCGATGACGTATTTATAACTGATTTAATTTAGCGAAATGTGGAAATAATTATGAAGGTACCTGGGTACTAAGGAATAAAAGCAGACATATTGAGAAACTGCTTACGAAAACTTGACAGAAGAGTATACCACCGAATAAGTTTTGAATCAATTCATTAGCACTGTAATAAAAAAACAATTTTATACACATATGTTTTAATTGTTACAAAATTAAACTTGGCAGTTAGAATTTGGAAATTTATCAAAATTAACTACGTATAGATTTTCATTATTTTTTGGAAATAGATCTTTTAACCTTCCCCGAAACGAGTAGGACTGTTTTTAGAATATGTGTGTGTGTGAGCGCTTTATAGGTAAAATTATAATCATAAAACCTTAATAGGTGAAAAATAAATGTGAACTTACCGTAATAATTGATGGTGATATTGCACACATTTCCTAAACATTGTTTTTTCATTCAAATCAGCCGCTTCAATATTGGCGATTTTGAAACAATATTTAAGAGTTTCAATTCGAGAGCATAAAAACAAAACCCACGAGGAAAACAACACATCTGTGCAAGCCAACACAACGACCAAAGTGTACGCCATTATAAATTCCAAAATATACGATGGTAGGTAAGTAGCCCAATGGTTTGTATCGTAAGGAAATTTACTAGGAAACGGGAAAGTAAATTCGCCTGTATACCAAAGTATCCACCAAGGGCTTACAAAATAAAAAGTCGCTGGGAAGAGATACAGAATTGCAATTGCTTTAACGATAAATTTCGTTTGGCGCGCATATTCTTGATCAGCACTTTTCATATGTTCTGGTCGTTCATTTATTGGAATATTAATATATAGATCGTTCATCAGCATGAATATCTCGCGCGTAAAGTTTCGTTTAAACACCAATATTATTGATTTATGTAGACTTAACACACCTATTAAAATATTACTTATACCTAAAAATTATTGATTAGACAAAAAAAAATCAATTCCAACAAGTTGTTTACAAACCTTCTATAATAAGAAGTTTATTGTTGAGATTTCCTATAAGATCATAGATTTCAGCTGCATTCACCATTAGGTGTATAACACTGATAAGAAGAATAACAATATTTTTTAATATTTCCGTTGTTAAACTAGATGAAAATGGCCATAAGCACGGTATTGACATTAAGTACTTGTTGTTTAAAAAAAAATCTGATATGAACGGATCCATCTCTAAATCAGAAATCTATCTAATAATATATATGTGTATGAGTCCTTTATATACGTATATTTTGAGTTAATATTTAATTAATGATTATACATGTATTAATAGTATAAGTTATATTATGTTAAAACTTTTTTATTCCAAATTGACTTAAAGTAATTGTTTAATTATATATAGTTTTGCCGCTACTACTATTTAATTCACAATAATTCAAGAGGTATATGGTGAGATTTTAACATTTGTGAGAGTAGTCTAATAACAGTATTGATAGAATTTTAAAAGCGTTTTCGAATCAAAACACCTGCTATAGTCTTCATATGTATAATTTTATTAAAAAAACTCTCAATTCAAACAACAATTATTCATTAATTTTGCATCATTTTTACTTATAACTCTACATAGAAAAACTATGTATAATTATGCTAATATCCTACTGTATACAGGTGTAACAGCGAAACGAGCTACCTCGAATAACTTCTATGTTATTAAAGATACAATAAAATAGTATGAGACAATCTTATGCAGGACCAAGGGGGACATCCAACTATAAAAGAAAATATTTTTCTAAACCAGTGGTTCTCAAGCAACAACACAAAGTTATGTTTTTTCAAATGAGATGCTATATATTTTTTAAGTCCATTCGATAGAGTATTTTTTTCTGAATTCCATTATGTATTCTTTTTATACCCTTACATAAGTAAAATATTGAGAAAAATGCGATTGAAAGTTAAATAAATTATATTTTTATACTTACTTTTCAGTAGGCTATGAAACAAAATTGAGCTTAAATACAACGAAACATAAATTAAATACATTAAATTATTTGTTATTTACTTTATAAATAGGTAGTGTTATAAAGTAAATAACAAATAATTTAATGCATTTATGCTCAATTTTGTTTCATAGCCTACTGAAAAGTAACTATAAAAATAAAATTTATTTAACTTTCAATCGCATTTTTCTCAATATTTTACTTATGTAAAGGTATAAAACGAATACATAATGGAATTCAGAAAAAAATACTCTATCGAATGGACTTAAAAAATATATAGCATCTCATTTGAAAAAACATAACTTTGTGTTGTTGCTTGAGAACCACTGGTTTAAAAAAATATTTTCTTTTATAGTTGGATGTCCCCCTTGGTCCTGCATAAGATTGTCTTATACTATTTTATTGTATCTTTAATAACACAGAAGTTATTCGAGGTAGCTCGTTTCGCTGTTACACCCTGTATAGATCGAGCTTTAGAGTTTGTAAGAAATTATGAAGTCGCGGTCTCAAATTTTGAAAATATTTAAGACATCATACTTAAACCATATAGATGTATATAAAAAATTGTATAAAAATGTCACTTGCAAAGAGAAAATATATAGAGAGAAAAACAATGTTACGGAGTTGCATTGTTATAATTATAATTTCATATGAAATAACTCTGGTATACAGATACCAAAATGTTAAATTTTGACATCCAAGACTTCGTTAAGGCTAGCTGGCACAAAACCGTGCGAATACCACCAGATGATATGGCGTGCAGCACACATGATGCCGTTGTTGGCGTGGTGCTGCTGTATTGTGCTTGTATGTACCCCCCTGCCCTACCCTGCACGCCCCCGCCGATGTCAGCTTGAGATGATTCTTGGGGCTGAGAGGGGTTTCGTTATGTATGGTTAGATGCACAGCATCCGTTCAAAGTATTAATCTATTACAAATTACGTCATTAGGTTGGCAACACTGGGTGATCAGGAAGTTATATGTTCAGCCCTTAAGGGATCGTGCCATCTGTATCATTCCCATTGACTCACCTCGTGCTCTTGTCAAAACTGGATTACTATATGGTGATAGATCATTCATTGGATGCAGTGGATATTTATATATAGTTTTAGTTATCATTTTTTTTGGGATGATGTGTATCTGTATGTATGTATGTGAGCGTACTACAACCTAAACGGCTACAGGTAAAATTATGCAACTTTAAATTTAAGATTTGTATATTCCCTCCAAGAAAATCTCCAATTTTTGAAAAGAATATTCCTACTAGAAGTGCATGTTTACTCGAGTAATATATTTGGTGAAAAGGTGTTCCAAAGGTTAGTAAAATATTATAAATTAGTAAAATAAAAAAATATATTGAAGATAGATTTTTACTTTCTTATACGCAGTATAAGTAAGTATTGTAATCATGAAAAATTTCGAACTCGAGATTTTAACGAAAATATACGTTTTGACCTTCCCTGAATCGATTCCGATTATTTTTGGAATGACGTCCGTCTGTGTGTGTGTGTGTGTGAGCGCTCTACAGCCCAAACGGCTAAAGGTAAAATTATGAAATTTTAAACTTAAGATTTGTATGTGCCTGGCACGAAAACCTCCTATTTTTGAAAACCATATTCCGACCGGAAGTGCATGTTTACCCTAGTCATTTTTTGCAGTTTCTGCAATTACTCAAAAATGGTTACAGTTACAGAAAATGTTTGTGAACAAAAATTAATGATATTTATATTTAGCACAACTTTTGTTTGAATCTTTTTTCCAAAAAAAGTACTGGTTTCAAAATAAATGTCTGCTTATTATATATATTGTTACATAAATCGTATCATCTGCGCCTGTCAATTGTTTAACAAAATAGACTTAAATAATTTGAAGTTTGACATTTAATATTTATTCTAAGAAACATATTTAGTGTAAAAGCGATCTAAAGGTTAGAACAAATATTATAAATTTGAAAAATAATGTAACTACGATATGGTTTAACCCATATGCGGATAAGAAAGTTCGGTGCATGACACTGCAGATATTTAGTTTATATGATATTGATATTTTCTTGAAATATTCAAAATTTGTATTTGAATATATATTACCTAAACAAAATACGTATAAGAAAGTATCGTGCAAACCATTCCGGATATTTTATGTAAAGAAGTGAAATTACATATGAAAATAATGCGCCTGCGCGTTTTATTCAAACAGTTTAAGAACAAGAGTACACAATAAAATACATATATTTTGTTAGTTCTTTATTTAAAAAAAATAAGTTTAAAATTATGAAATTTGCTCCAAAAATTGGTGCAACAATGTATTATTAATAGGTATCAATAACAATTCCGTACCATCAACAGATCGTTTTGTTTTTACAAGTTTATGATCTAAAAATTCAGTCAATTGAGCGCGCAACGCTAAATCTGAACTTACCAAAAAATTTTCACGACATTGAGAATATAATACTTTAAACGGCATACCTAAAACAAACATATTAGAAATATTACATTTTTATCATCAACTAGACATGTACCTGCATAATGTTTTTGCGATTTATTTTCAAGTTGATATTCCACGATTAATTTGAAAACACCTTTGGAATTTTTCGTTAACGACTGATAAACATTCGTGAGTGATGAAAGTGCAAGTGCACCTGATCTTTGCACTAACATAGAACTTTCAAAAGATGTTTCGTCAGTATACGGCAAAAATGATGTGACATCCCACCAAGTAAAATTGAATTTGCTTAATTTAGAATGATCCCATACTGGAGATAAATTCAAATAATATTAAGTACAATATAACGAAGTTCTGATAAAAAAAAGGAGATATGTGGTATAAGGGCGAGTCAGGTTGCGTCGTTATCGACGCAAATCGATCTCTGTGCAATTTTGTTTGTACATATAAACCGATCAATCACATGTAATTAAAACTTTTGCCGAACTTTACGTGTTTATTGCAAAACTTTGTTGCCTTGACTTAAACTGCGTATAAGTAAAAGCGGTAGCGAATATCAGTTTCGCCCTATTACACTCAAATTATTAATAGACAAAAAAAGTAAGCACGTGACAAAAGACGCGGGGATCGAATTCGTTCGCATTCAACGCTGAGAGACATGTTAACTTTATGGCCAGAATCGGCGGCTCATTTATTTTGAGACATTACACTTGCATTTGTCGATGAATCAATGAAAAAAATTAATGTGTTAGGGGCAATAGAATAACCTTTATGCTATAGTGTTTATGAAATTACGAACATCTTTAATAAAGCTATATTTTCAAATTGAAAATGCATTTTATGTTAAATGCGCCTCTGCACATGCGCGACCATGCTCAATATGCTGCGTTTGTTTGGATTTTTACATTTTCTACAACGAAGCCAAACAAACGCAGCATATTGCGCATGGTCGCGCATGTGCAGAGGCGCATTTAACATAAAATGCATTTTCAATTTGAAAATATAGCTTTATTAAAGGTGTTCGTAATTTCATAAACACTATAGCATAAAGGTTATTCTATTGCCCCTAACACATTAATTTTTTTCATTGATTCTTCGACAAATGCAAGTGTAATGTCTCAAAATAAATGAGTCGCCGATTCTGGCCATAAGGTTAACATGTCTCTCAGCGTTGAATGCGAACGAATTCGATCCCCGCGTCTTTTGTCACGTGCTTACTTTTTTTGCCTATAATGTTGCATTTCAAACAAATACTTACTCAGTGGTGTATTTATGTGGTCAACAGAAGCAATCAAATTAATATTGCGTATGTCAGCCAACGCAGCAAGTACATTTTGACTTTTATTATTTCGTAACATGGGTCCATCTATATTATGAACAATAATAAATAATTTAATATTTGCCAGTCTATCCAATTTATACTTGATCATCTCAACAGCTTCATACACATTTGAAACACTCGTAGCGTCTAAAATATCAACTAAAATTCCATCTAGAACATCTTTGATGGTTAAACTGGGAAAATATCCGTTCACAACAATCACAGGATTTTTTTGTACCATTTCTTTCTGAAACGCCTGTAGTAAATTCCGCTTTGATCCTAAACCATATAAAAGAATACTAAAGCCCTCATGTAATAAGTACGCCCATTTATTGAAATTGTTACAATTTGTTTGGAATAAGTTTCGAATGGGTTTGTCATGTAAAGAAGTCTGAGCCAATGTGCACGATGATAATAACTCTTGCAATTGGTCTTCGAATAATTTCGGTTGCTTTAATTTTTGTAAAGTATGATTCGACGTAATGATTTTCGAATTCGCTTGCCAAGAAAAGTAATTATCAGGTTCAACTACATAGTTATCGTTCGGCATATCACATTTTTTGTTATTTAATGATTTCGCCATTTTCTTTTTATCTAATTGAACATTGTTTTCTGATTCGGCATCTTCTTCAGTAGAATGTTCCTCAATTGAGTTCACCTCACTAGAGGATGATCCTTCCTGATTGTATTCGCTTCCACTGTCGGAAAAGTCTCCGTCCGAACTATCTTCGGCGACAATTTTTACGATTTCCTTTTTCATCTTATTTCTTACAACATGTGGTGTTTTTGGTGGCATTATGATGGGTTCTTTTGACTTTATTGACACTGTTTGTGGTGTAGTTGCGACTTTTGATAAGAGATTTGCTATCCCGCCTTTTCGTTGATTTCGTTTAAAACCAAACATTTCTTTACCTGCGACATCTTCCTCTTCAAATAACACTAAGAAAAAACACATTTATACATTCAATACATAAATAAGATTTTTTAAAAGGATTTTACAAAAAAGTGGAAAAAATTCTGGAATGTTGAACGCAGAATAATTATCGTGATTAAAACAGTATTCACCGATACAGTTGACTCAAGATTAATGAAAATATAAAATACTCTAAGAAATCAAACCTTCAGAAGGTTTCTCTTTTTCTTCAGGTGTAGAAGAATCTGATTCAGTTTCAATAATTGGATTCGTTATATAACTGAAACATTTTTGTTTTCTACGCAAGCGTGTTGAAATTACTGTAAAAAAACATATACTTTTATGTAAATATAAATAATAAATGAGACTCAAGATTAATGAAAATATAAAATACTCTATGAAATCAAACCTTCAGAGGGTTTTTCTTTTTCGTCAGGTGAAGACAAATCTGATTCAGTTTCAATAATTGGTTTGGATGTATAATTGGTACGTTTTGGTTTTCTACGTTGGCGTGTTGAAATTACTGTAAAAATCATTTATTTATGTAAATATGAATAATAAATGGAAGCAGCGATAAACAATCAAAACATGTTTTAATTTTTAAAAAGAATAATATGATTAAAATTGTATTCGCCGAGACAGAGTTGACTCAATATAATATAAATAATAAACAAATAATATACAAAATACATTATAAAATCTGACCTTCGGGAGAATTCACAATTTCTTCAGGTTCAGAAGAATCTGAATCACTTTCAATCGTGTGTTTGTATTTATAATTAATAAGTTTTGATGTTGATCGGCGATGTCTTGAAGTTTCTGTGAAAATATAAGAATTCGATAACAAATACTAAAATATATATGTTCATTATATTCGTATTGAAAAGCATACCATGTGTTTCGTCTATTTCTGATGATAACTTTCTAGTAGCCATTCTAAAGAATCTATGAGATCAATTCCTTGATTGCGAATTAAATAGAAGCACAAATTTTATAATTCATAACCCATAATAACCGGTCTTTGAATGATTAACTGTTTACACGGTTTACGCCAAAAAGCGTTAAAATTGAGACACATTGCGCACGTGTTTCTTGACAGCATAAATCGCTTGATTTCGATTTAAACCGGCGGTAAAAGACAATTTCGTTGTCATTTCCGCCCGCAAAATATGAAATATTTTACGATTCAGAGAAATAAATAGAGTATCGTAATGTGCCGACACATGTTACCATTAGCTATTATATTTCCTGCTCTACTGGCTTTAGATTTTCATATCGAACACAAATAATAATCTATCAATGAAATGATTTGACATTTATGCTGTTTTAAATATACTATAACCTAATTTCTAGATTGGATTAAAAAAAATTTTGCATATTAAATTGTTTTAAATTTTTGTGAGTTAAATATAGGTATAAATGTACCTTATTATTTGTGTTGTGTGTCGTATTAAATTAAAAACATTATAGAAATCATTTAGACAAATTGTGAAAATGAAGAGTGTCTTGGGCGGTGGAATTGGAGGCCTTTCTGCTGCTTATTATCTCCGTAATAAATTCCCAGAAGATGCAATCAAACTATTCGAATCGGCGGGTCAAACTGGTGGGTGGATTAAATCGAACAGATCACCGAGTGGTAACATTTTCGAACAAGGTCCACGAACTCTACGCCCAAAAGGCGAAGCTGGCTTCAACACATTACGGCTAATAGATGATCTAGGACTATCCGATAAAATCATCCCAATACATTCACAACATCCAGCCGCTAAAACACGAATGATTTACGCTAATGGCGAACTGCACAAACTGCCATCAAGCGTACCGGAAATGTTTCAAACATTTTCGCCGTTTTCGAAACCTTTAGTTTCCTATCTATTAAACGATCTAACCGCAATATCACAATTGTCTGACATTAACGATGAGTCGATTTATAATTTCGTTGAACGCCGTTTTGGTAAAGATTTAGCTGATTATGCAATCAGTCCTATGATTTGTGGTATTTGTGCTGGCGACGCGAAAGAAATAAGCGTTAAGTTTTTAATGAAATCTATTTATGAGAACGAACAAAAATATGGTGGTGTTATTAAAGGTTTGTTGTATGATTGGTGGGAAAATGGTAAACAAAAACACAAGTCAGCGCATTCATCGTTAGTAGATGTTGCAACAAAAGAAAAATGGAGTATTTATTCATTTGAAGGGGGAATGGAAATGCTATCAAACTCTTTAGCACGTAAACTTGAAAAGGAAAACGTAGATTTTTGGCTCAATAAAACTTGTAATCAAATCGATTTCATTGGTGATAATGCAATCTTATCTATAAACGGTCATTCGCAAGAGAGTATATCAAATCATGTAATTAGCAGTCTTTCTGCATCAGTACTAGGAGATTTAGTTCAACATCAACACCCTGAGTTAGCAAAACTGTTAAAAGAAATACCTGTTGTAAGTGTAGCTGTTGTGAATTTGAGTTATAAAACAAAAATACCCATGCAAGACGCGTTCGGGTTTTTGGTGCCGCCATCTGAGAATTTACCGATATTAGGCGTTATTTTCGACAGTTGTTGCTTTTCTTACACTGATTCAACAGTTCTTACTGTTATGATGGGTGGACATTGGTTCAATAAACTTTTCGGACCAAATCCTAAGGAAGAATATTTACTTGAAACGGCTGTTCAACAAGTACAACATATTTTAAACATAACAACACCGCCGGACGAATTTAAAGTAAACATTTTACATGATTGCATACCTCAATATGTAGTCGGACATTTCGATCGTGTTGATAAAATTGTACAATATATTAAAAGCAAACAATTACCTTTGTCCATTTGTGGTTCGTCATACTATGGTGTTGGTGTGAATGATGTTATTTTATCAGCAAAAAATGCTATACGTGAATTAAAAACTTAATTTAACTAAATACATAAATAATACCGCTGAAATAAAATTCGCTACCTAAACTAAATAAGGTAGATTTCCATTTTGGTGATCTTATGGGGGGTTATTTATGATTTGAGAAACATTTTTATGTTTTTTTTAAATTGTATACATATT
Organism: Nebria brevicollis; assembly: GCA_944738965.1. NCBI lineage: Eukaryota > Metazoa > Arthropoda > Insecta > Coleoptera > Carabidae > Nebria > Nebria brevicollis. The sequence goes on along the minus strand of OX122898.1, from coordinate 17,490,148 downwards.
TTAAGTATTAAAAGGAAACTTAACAGATCAGTCATGTATTTTGAATTTCTGGTATTTTATTGTCGATGGTTTACAGATAAAAATATTAATTCTAGTAAAATAAGAAATTGTGATTATATAATTAACTTTTTTTTTTGAAAATATTGGTTGTAATTTGGGAGTGTTGTGAAATATTGGTAATAAAACTAATAAAATTCTTATTTTTAAAAATATATATCTAATACAAATTTAGCTAATTAATTAATAAATAAATATATAATCATTTTGGGACCGCTTCTTTACCTATAATATGAAATTTGGAACGATTATATCATAATGGCTTTGAAACAATATAAAGCATATAACTGCTCATGATATTTACACAACATTTTAATTAATATACAATTTTTAAAATATAAAATGACAATTTTCATGCAATCAAATATTGTTTGTGTTACCTGCATATTTAACTTCATCAAAAGCCTTTCGAGCTCGCTTAAGCTCCTCGTTCATTGTCAACAAATCCTTAACCCTAGCATATTTTCTCGGGTCTTTACGCACTAAGAAAACAATATCCTCTACTTGAACCCGACCAGTGCGCCCAATTTCCATTGCTCTAAATAATCAACCAAGACAACATAGATAATCTTTTTAGCACGCTATTAATCAACATACCTATGCGTCATTTCAGTAATAAATTCTATAACCAAATCCTCTAATAAGTCTACACTTTCCGTATACGGATTTTGATCATCACCGAAACCGTACATCATACATCGTAACTCCTTACTAAATAATCGCTTTCGACCAGCACTACATAAAACTAATGCTGCATCTGTTCCTTCATCCTCCTCAAACTTATAAACCAATATTAGTTTCGAAATGTTATCAATAATGCGAATCAACTACCTGTTCAAAATTCTCTTCAGCGGCAGCCATTTTATAAACAACACCGTAAAACTTGTCAGATTGAAATAGTAAATAAATAAAAAATTTTAATTAATTATTTTAGTTTATTTAGCCAGACCATAGATAATTCACCAGACTTATACAATTTTTATACTCGTTGATTACATTCTGTGGTTATTTTTATAATTTAACTAATTTGTTCAAAGTTCTCGCAATAGATGGCGCCTAATGTGTCGTTGTGGTGTTAGCCACCGTTGAGTTACGTTTATGTGATGTGATTTTTTGCGTTTGGTCTGGAGGTTCAGGACAAATACATTTACTATCATTATATATTGTGATAATTTGACTTAATATATTGTAAATTAGTTAGTATTTATCAAATATATATGAATTGAATGTGAACGGTAGTGTAGTGAAAAAATTTCAAAAAAAATTTCTTGGTTATAATCGAGCTGTCACATCGAACTAGAATATAAATATTATTGCTTCAATATTAATTATCTGTGTTTGGATAGAACATTTCGTGTAGTGTTTTACGTCGAATTATGACTACTGAAGAATTAGGTATGCACAGTTATCTATTAATTTCGTGAACATATGATTTATTAATGTTGAAGGTAATGTCCCCCACATTAACCGTGTTTTTTTATTTAATGTAAGTGACTAGTTGGACAATCAAGTATTTAATTGTGTAAATTGTTTAATATTTCATATAAATTGTGCCATTGCGATATATTAAAATTATCCTCTTTAGGACTAAATGTCGCAACTATACTCCGAGGTGAACTAATTATCATAATACTTTGGTGTACATTTAGCTATAATTCATCTATATAAATGCTGTTAGGTATATTTCAGTAGATTATTCCTTACCGTTTAATTTCAATAGCTATTTTTTAAATGTATGGAATATAATTTGAGTTTAACTTAACCTATCTTTTTTTAACTCGCCGTAATCCAGGGTAAACTTTCATATGTCTGGTCTTATGTGCATATAATACATTTCAACATAATTGACCATAGGAATGAATTTTCTTTTATATACAAACTCAAATTTGACTTCATTATTTGTATATAAGCATTAAGAAGCTTCTTTATTATGTATGTATTGTTATATTAATGTGTTATTATATTTTTGCAGGCCGATACCGTTCAGCATACCAATTTCATTTATGAACGAAAATTCATGTTTCGGTGAGTACATTTTTAAAAAAAATTATTTCTCATACAAATAAAAGAATATGTGAGTGTTATTCATGAACGAAATTATTATTGGTGGTTAGTGCATTAATAAGTATCAAACATAATTGATGAAATTGAGAATGACATGGGAGAAAAAGAATAAGTAATTATTCGAACCATAAATACTACTTTGACAATAATCGTTTTTAGTAACTAAATAATAGCTTTTTGTGGAAAATTAGGATGTAGAGTGTTGAAACTTCATTAGTGTTGATTTTAAAAAGGATATTGTTTGTGAAAAAATATATGCGTGAATGCATTTCATTTAAATAATTAATGTATATGTATTACACACCCATATGAAATTAATTAGCACGTTAATTCATACATTATTTTTAATTTAATTTACGCATTCAAAACTACTCGATTTGAAAATAGTTAACGTAATATTTGCAATGGCTTGCACTTCTTATACGTGTTTTGTTTCGATACGAGGGATATTTAAATACCAATTTTTAAGGTTATAAGAAAATATAATTTTTAAAATAAACTAATAACTTACCTACAATATATATATTTATATATTTTCTATATTTTATTAACTATCGAAACACTTTTTCACAAAATATATATTAAATTAAGGCTGTAGAACACATGCACAAACAGACACGCGCAAACACACGCGCAGACTCACGTCATTTCAGAAATAGTCAACACTCGATCAGAGAAACTAAAAAGGTATATGTTCGTTAAAATCTATTATTTTTCATCATTGCAATACTTGTTAGTTCGTACACGAAAGTAGAAACGGTCGATAATTAGATTATTAAACTTGTTTCTTTAATGTAAATATAATACCAAATAACACGTATAGTAAGATTTACTCTGATAAAAATAGATGGAATTTTTATATTATGACAAAATTACAACGTAGAATAATGTTATTTTAAAATATATTCAGTGCGAAATACCATCAATTACATGGAAATAGATTTTATTTTGAAATAAACAATACAATATGAATTTAAATAACAAATGTATGTAACATATTGTTCGAATGACAGTTTTATTAAATAATGCAAATACAAAGCATTTTTGTATATAAAGGAAATGATGGAATTTCATTTTAATACATTTATTTAAAGCACTATGTAAAATTTGATGTATTTGACCTACTTGTTATGCGTAAATAAAATTATGAAGGACCTCCTACACCCTGTCACTGCTACAAATCCAGGTTACTAGGTCAATACATATGGCCCTTCAGCCCTCAAACTGGGTCAACGATGTTTCTGGTCTACCGTAGCATCTTGAAACAGACTATATTTATCTCAATAATTAACATCTTATAAAACTTACTCTTATTTTAATCAATACAAAATCATTACAATTTCTAAGTTTCGATGTGATAATAGGTTTTCTTTTTAAATAACTTATTCTTCTATTTTCTTATTACTTCTGTATTATACACATATGCGCGCGCGCGCTCTCTCTCTCTCACACACACACATACACAAATAGAGACATAGTCAGACGTTATTGTAAAAATATTCAGATGTGATTCAGGGAAGGTCAAGAAGTGTGTTTTTGTTAAAGAACCTGGATTTAAAGGCAATTGAGTATTTGGTTTTTGAAAACATACTAAAAATGTGATAGAAATGAAAAAAAAAAATTGAAATTGATGTCGACGCCACTGTGTACAAATGGTTTTCGACAATGACTTGGTGTATGTGTGTATTTTTATAGTATGCTATGGCCTACATCGGCAAAAGACCTTCGTAAAGTATTTGTTAGGGCTGGGCGAACCCACAACGCACCACCGTTTGCCCTACATTCCTTCAATTAGATTAACCCATATTCAAGGCAATAAGCACTGAGTTTAAGGACGCCACACAGTTTTCGGAACGTTCGTACGCGCAACGCAGATTTTAAGCAGGATTTCAGAGTATGCTCGTGTTACTTCATCACACACGATAACGCCATTTCTTTGCATAAGAAAACACGGCGAGATTTGCTTTATGTATGACACATTTTCTAGTCATGATAATAGAATTTATCTGGATTATTTCAATAGAGTCATCACCCATAAATTTATTTAAAACTACTACAGCTATTATAACACATAAATCACACTTAAATCCATTTTTATTATAACATTTATTTGAAAAAATATATATATAGTATATACAGTCAAATCTAACAAAACAAAATTTTTAACAAATAACTACTATTTCTTTTGGAGGCTTTTGTCTTGTACGTTCTGAATTTCGATGATTTACACAAGTAATATCTTCTGAAGATTGGGGTTTTGTTACCAAGTTCCTCTTTACACTTTAGAATATTTCTTAACAGATTATGTTACACAAATATTTGCATCGTTACGCAAAAATCACAAAAGGTTTTCTTGTCACTGGTACATTGTTATAGGTTCGTGAGTGTGCATGATTTCTTGCTGCTGCAATTTGTCTATTTGTGGCTAGGGCATTTGCAAAATTCTGATTACGTATATTTTGATAAGCAGTTCGTACTCTTGAATTAACTGGACTATGGACTATTTGGTTGTTCCCATTTTGACCATAAGTCCGCACTCTTGTTATCCCTAAATTCGTTTCACTGCCAGAATTTGGATTGTTTATAATTTGATTATAATTTTGACCTCTGGGATTTCTCATTTCATTTTTATTGTTTATACTGGCAAAATTCTGCTTCTTTGTCATTTGTCCATTTATATTCGTCGAATTCGGATGAAATGCTCTGTTCAAATATACTTGATTTTGATGATTCCCTAATGGGCGATTGTTGGTAATTTGGGTTTGATTTTGACTTAAAATATTTGTAAATGTATTATATATATTTCTAACCGGCAAATGTTGGTTATTTGTGCTTTGAATCAATGCTTGATTTCCAGTTATACTACCTTGGGTTTTAATAATTCCATAACTATTTTCCTTATCACGCCAAACTCCTATTACACCAGTTACATTATTTCTGTTGCCATTATGGTTATTCGTATATTGGGAAAACAAATTTAAACCAAGTTGTCCATTGTTGTTATTTTTACTATCAACGTTCTGATTGTACGTATATTGTTTTTCATGTGCAATAGTTTCTTTTTTAACTTCTGGGTCAATTTTCTGATATCTGCTTGGAGGAATTTGTTTTGGTTTGCTTATAATAGTTACGTTATCCTTTGTTTTGTTTCTTAATTGTTGTAAGAGTATCTCACGAGTGAATATATTGTTTATTCCAATTGTTGATTTAGGAATGATAAGTATTTCAGATTCGGTTACCATTTCTCCTAATGTACTAGTATTCGGTGACTCTTCTGCTCGGATGCTATTTGAAGATTCTTCTAAATTGTTGATTGCCATGACGATATTATCCTCCAGGACACCATATCCGTTTAGGAAAGCATTTCCAATCAAACTTTTGTAGTTTGTTTGTGTAGGAACTACACGTGCGTGTATATAATTGTGTAACGCTGATATTATCATGCATATCTGAAACAGAAATTGGCAGCTTTTAAATTTGGTTTATATTTTCTAAATGAACTTTTTTTCTGGCTGTAAAAACACATCTTTAATAATTCTTATCTTTACATATATAGGTTTTAACAATAAAATTTATAAAAAACTTTGTTACAAAATTTTGAGATATATCATAAAGCAGAAAAATTAATTCTTTACGATTAGGAAATACACTTGAAATAGTATTTATTTCAATATTTATGTCTAAAGCACTTAAAAATGCGGATATTTTATAATTTAATAACAATTAACGATATTTGATTAATATGTATCTCACAAACTTACTTTTCAAAGACATTATCATCTTAGGTTTACATAAATTATGTGTTTAATAATAAATTTAAATCACTGAAACTAGAAAGTTATAAATGTTCTATACAGAAAAGCCCACTTAAAAAGCAGAAGATGTTTAAAGCATTGTAATAAATACATAATTCAACAAAAGGAGTCAATAATCAACATCCAACAAAATGCAGATTCCACTTTCTGTTTTAATGTTTTGCTTTAAATTTACTGACTATTATACTAGAAAACATCTGCAATGCCACTGAACTGTCTTATACGTACTTTGTTCAGATGGAAGGATTACACATTTTTATTATTTTACTAATTTATAATATTTTACTAAACTTTGAAACACTCTTTCACTAAAAATATATTGCTTACAATAATAATTAAATGTCGAATTCCAAATGAATTGAGTCTATTTTGTTTTTCGGTTAAACAATTATAGATATTTTAGGGATTAAAAATACATAATTTATTAAAAACAAATTGATTTAAAACATCTCTAAGTTTTTCCGGAGAGATAACTTACCTGTATTATTTTCATAGTTCTGGCACAAGTTTTGATCGAGAAATGCCTTAAGATTAAGCATAGAAGTTATTATATAGCATATTTGTTAAGGTCATATCAAAAATTAACATAATATTCCCTACTTTCACAGGTTTTTAAATTTGATTTGAAAACGTTTTCTATTTTAATGCATAATTTAGAAACATGTATGTTATAAGAAGAAAGATTATTTTCAGATATTAATTAAAGTAAACAGTCTGCGTATAACGTGTTACTCTATTTCTGAACAACAAACCATGGTGCAATTATTCGCAGGAAAATCATTTGCTATAAATAAGTTAAAAATCAAATCTGAAATTACTTTTACGTTATGTACACTAAATGAAGCACGTGCATTTATGAACCACTTAGCGGATGTAATAAACACACAAACTCATTTATGTTTGTTGACGTTGAAAGTGATAAAAATAATTATTAATAGAATAAATATTTCAAAACCAGATCTTCGATATTGCAAGAGTACAATTCAAAATAATAAACACTGCAGCAATTTTACCCAACTTTCAATGTGGCATTTAAAATTTGATTTTCTAACAGATGGTAAAACTCTCGTTTTCATGTTACCGGCATCGAATTTATGTACCATTTGTATAAGTAGTAAATGAAAATTTCACATCAATAATCTAAATAATGCCTAGTAATTTTATTCTGAATTTTGTGTATCTACGACTAATTTTATGTTTCGTATTAGGAAGTCAAAAAGAACCCTCTAATGAGACTATCGCATTATTTATCTTTTTGCGTGAGATTACTAATACTGGTAATTGATGATGTACTCCATAACATAATTTTACCTGTATACTCTATAGTCTCGAACACAATCTTCGTATTGGATTCTTCCTTTGCGATTAAATGTTTTATTTAAAACATATTTTTAACTTTAACGATGCTACTTTTTCATATATTTATTTTACAAAATAACACTAGCGCCCATGTTATAATATACCTTTTCACTTTTAACTCTCTAACTCTCTTTATAATTTGATTAACCTCCTTTTCAACTCACTTCTTTAAATTGATCAGCCAAAAAAATATTTATTTTCAATTGAACCTATTTCGAAATTCGGGAATCACTATTTTACAAAATATATATGGTTATCAAATGGAGCATTTAAACTGTATTTCTTACGTTTTCTATTTTATTTGTTTAATATAATGGTTATAAAATTTACAACTTTACAACTGCACATGTGTAATGATGCAATTGTCTAACTATTATATAGGATTGCAAACAAAATGTATAAGAACTTTTTAAAATCATTTTACAAATATCCTTAAATTTTAAATGAAAATTCCTTTACTTTAAATAAACCTTAAATAAAAATGCCGCCAGATAATAATAATATTATAATTAAATATGTGCTTTGAGAGCTTTACAATCAAATTACAATTCAAATTGTTGATTTTATAAAAACGTTAGTGAAAATAATTCTTATTTTAGAATAAGAATATTTAGATATTTAATTATTGCAAGATAAATGTTTGTACTTTTACTAATTTATAATATTTTACTTACTAGCATTTGAAATTCTTTTTCACTTAATTAATATAATTCTTGCCTACATACATACATAACATCATATCTATTCCCATAGGCCATGGCGGAAAACCCTTTATATTCTTTCTCATCTTGGCAATCTTTCGCCATTCACTTACGCACTTCTTTCGTTTTATTTTAAATTAAATAGAATTGAAAAGAAATTCTATAAGCATAAATAATCTAATAGATTCATGTAGAAATAAATATTCGGATATAATATAATAATTTTATTTAGGATAAACATAAAACAATATATAACACGATAATAACAACATAAAACAATATTTATACATCAGCATAGTAATGTTATTTTGTACTTTACATTTAAATACCGTAAAGATATCTTGACGGATAACCATATCTATATTTTTTACTATATCCTGGTCCATATCTATAACCACCAAATCCTAGGTCACCCCTATAACCGCGATACACATACTCTGGTCCTGAAAATCCTTGACCAAAACCAGGAGTGTAATTTGGTCTATTTAACGCTACCCCATAATAATATCTTGGTCGTCCTTGATACACTATTATATTTGGTCTTTGTACTAAGTAGGGTTGAGCATTACCCACCGAAATTGGTTGTGGTATATTTACTGGAACAGGATATGGTCGTGGGACAGATACTGAATAGGGTTGCGGCACCGGTACAGGATAAGGTCGATTCACTGGTACGGGCACCGGCCTTGGCACTGATACTGGGTACGGTTGTGGAACTGGAACTCGTATTGGATGCAATACTGTAACTGGAACCGCATGAGGTACGGGCACCGGTACAGGGCGGTTCACGGTTACTGGATATGGTTGAGGTACAGATACTGGATTTACTCGATTAACAATTGATTGTGAGTTGCTGTAAGTATTTACTGTTGGACGTTGAGAAACTATGTTTCCTCCATATGGTCCATTATTTGGATAATTATTTCCATTGTTTTCTAAACTCGCACCGTTTCCACCGCCATTACCAAGATATGGTCCTAAAATACCACCGACGTTACTTGGAAGACTTCCTCCTGTAATAATATCATTTTCATTATCAAATCCTAAATTTGTGCATCAATACCATTAAATCTCCCACATTTGTTTTCGATCAACGGCGAAATCTCCCAAATTATATTTGTCAAATATTACCTCCAAAACCACTTCCACTATTAGGTCCTGTAATCGGGCCACTATAACCGTTATTTGAACTCGGATTTCCATTTGTATAAATGGCTGTATTCACTGATGGTGTACCATAAATAACATTGCTTCCTCCAACTGGAACAGCATTTCCAATGGAAGTTCCAACAGCAATGTTTCCAACTACTGAGCCTCCTCCATAGCCAACGTTGTTGCTTCCGCCATAGTTGTTTCCTCCATATCCTCCATTATTAATATATTCTGTCGATGGGCTACCTCCTATACCATTAGAATAACCTCCCGATGTGCTTCCACCATATCCTGCATTATTAATATATGCTGTCGATGGACTACCTCCTAAACCATTGGAATAACCTCCCGGTGTGCTACCACCATATCCATTGGGGTAACCTCTTGCTATACTGTTATATGCTCCTCCAATATCTGCTTGGCTTATAGATTGACCATAACTATTTACAGGACTTCCGTGTATACCTTCCCCAAGCAGACCACGCTTAGTTTGTTTTTTCTCCGGGGCAACTGTTATTGATTCACACGATATCGAAGAAATTAAAAGTATCACTACTGTACAGATCTGCAATTAAAAATGTTAATATTTATGTTTCATTGAATTTTAATATATATCTAATTCAATATAATTATTAAGATATGTGCGATACAATGACAAAAATAATACTATCTATTACCTGTACGGCGTTCATTGTGACACTTGGAAGAACGAATCTGCGAATAAAATGTTTGGGGCCAGTTGTTGTATTTATATGAAAAAAAAAAAAAATGCCCAGATTCCCTACTTCCGAGATGAAGATGTTAGAAATTCTCAAAAAAAAAATGTATTCACTTTCACTGATTCCACACAATAATTTCATATGGTTCCTGTTTGACATTTAGCCGCCGATATTTTCGGATTTAATCTGATTTGAATACATACATAGTTCGGGCATAAATAATTCACATGATGCTAATCTGCTATTATAGACTTTCTTTTGTAACACTGTTTCATCTTAAAATTTTAATATATTTTATATGTTGCCATCTATAAAATTAATAATTTATGATTATGTACTGGAATGTGCGTTTCCATAACATCGAGTCTTTTCTGCTAATAGGCGGACACCTGCTTTTCACATATCTGTTCCTAAATCCAACGTCTTCACGACGAAATATTATTTAATATTAACAAATAATATAATAAGGTCTCAAAACTTATCGACATTACCAATCGATTAACAGTTTGATTTTTAGTTAATCAATTAATCGACTTAACATCGAAGAATTGGTTTTTCAATTAATATGTGATATTTGGATTAGTAAAATCCATTAAAGATAAATAAATTACCGCGAAAAGTTAAAGATGAGGATACATGTAGATAATTATTTTTAGTAAAAGGATTAAAGCGCTTTAGATTCACCATGATACATTATGAAAATGGATGTTAGTTCCTTCGTTTATATCGACTGTATGTGAGTAGCCTTGATATCTAATTTTATAATTCAATGAATTTCCTAATCCTATATAACACGAATTTTATTCTAAAATTGATAGCATGTTACAGGAAACTAATCTAGTTACAAAAACCTCGACACAAAAATGATATTATTTATTTGTCCTGCGTTTTGTTTATATAATTGTAAAACTACATAGATACGTACATATGTGCTAATTAGATTAGATGTTTACATTTTATGTTTATAATATTTCGCTACTCAAATAGTAGCATCGCTAGGATAATTAATCATTTTTAGCCTTGACGAGCTACTTTTTGAACAATATCTGCAATGGCTTGCACTGAACTTTCGTATATGTATTTTATTTGCACACACACAGACAGGCGCATTCCATAAATAGTCTGGCTAGATTCACGAAAGGTAAAAAGGTATATTTCCGTTAAAATATCGAGATGATTACGATACTTATTTATTACTTCATATAAGAAAAAACAAGAATAGATCTTCAGTAATTTGATGTTTATTTTGGCCTATCAAATCGGGTTCAAAAAAATCAACTAAGGTAAACATTTAGTTATGAGAACTCATCCTATGCGATGTAGTGATTTGTGCGAATTCCGAAAGTTAACGTAGACGGAATTTATAGATTTTAAATCTTGTACTTCCTGTTATTTATGCAACTTTTATTGCACAGACGAAATCAGAATAGCAAACATCCACCGTTTTAGAAAATTAGAAAAATTATCTATAACTATTGAGCAATATAAATAATGAAGTGATTGTTTTTCTTGTCGATTTTTGAATTTTATCTCATGTCTTCTTCAGGAGTTTGAAAAGATCTGCTAGTTACCGAAAAAAAAAAAATTAAAATTACGTAACTTCCTGCGATGATTTTATATTCTGCCGATCCATGTTTATTGGATTTAATTACTAGTGGTTCTAATTAAGTTTCCTCCAATTATTAACTTTTATATGGTCGAGATTCATATTTAATACTACAAAGTCTTATATAATACTTTCAATAAAATTGAATATGAACTATAGTTTTTCTAACATAAATAAACGAACTACGTAACTGTAGTATATTTCACCTTCCAGTTTAGATAGTTGTGCGTGTATATGTGTACCACTCCGATCAAGTACGTGTAAATTTCATAATTATAATACGTAATTGGTGCATTATATCTCGTATAGAATTGATATATAAAACAAAGCACAATACTAGCTTGTTGTTTTTCTCTTTCTTCTTAATCTGTATGGGCCCGCCAACGCGTTCACTTATTTGCGAGCAAATGACTGCTTGTACTACTTAATTGGCCGTTGTTTCCGCATGGATAACTACGATTTAACCGTATTTGCCTGTACGTAATAAATATACATACATATTTTTGTTTTCGTTTTGGTTTGACTATGCGCTAACCTAAATTTCCTATGTTGGTAGATATTTATACTATTTATCTGGCACAGATCAGCACGGCTACGCAATATTGTTCTTGTTTGTTATGTTACAATTAAAATTCATTTGTAACCCAATTACGGTCATTTTTCATTTTTTTTAAATTCATGTTCTTATAGGATTGCTAGATTTATTGTGCACATTTTATTGGGCTATTTTATTTAAATTAAGTAATAAAATGTTGTGCCATCTAATGTAAAGGCAATTGTTAAAATAAAATATTGTTGGTCCTATAGCTTTTAGTATATACATACTACTACTTACAGTAATACAGATTTATTATATAAATACACATTGATACTATTTATCGTTTTCATGAATATTAATTTATCAGCAACTAATGAACTTTTTTAAAATTATACTGATTTCTATAATTTTTTTCGAATCAATATTGACGTGTTTTCGATAGTTCTTTATTACACAAACAAGCAATTAGAACGTAATAATATATTGACAAAATAATGTTATTGATACTCAATTGGAAATATTCGATTTAAAATTATTATGGCCATTGGCGTTAGTTTAAAAGTATTAAACAATTTAAAATTATAAGATGATTTGAAAGAAATAAACACCCTGTAACTCTATATTAAATAATGTTGCAAAAATTGTTCATGGTTGCATTAATTTACACTATTTATCTATATATAAAAAAGGTCAGACTAAAATCGAATAGTGGAGAGGTATGTATGCTTGAGAGGTCACCGCAATAGAGTGAAATGAGATTGACCCCGTTTCAAATGACTTTGTTTCCTAGATCGTACGCAAACCGTGTTACTTTGATGTCTTGGACTGCTGATGGTGAACGCAGTATAAAGATACCTTTACGTACTTTATGTTGCCATTATTACATATATTTAAGAACTACAAACCTACATTCAATTTCTTATTCATTCTAGAGATGCGTTGCGCATTGATCACTCATGTGAAAGTGAATGTGTTTAAACATTTCAAAATTAAATTAAAGCGTAAATAATTAAAGAAAACCAGGATTAAAAATAAACCGAACTTCTTCTAACAGATGGAGAAAAATTGTATTTGAAATACTACTTATAATTTTTTAATAAAAATTTACGTATGAACTATAAATAATTAAGCAAATTATTTTCAAATGGGCGACAGGAAACTCTTTACATTCATTCGCATTTTGACAATCTTTCTCCATTCGATTCTATGTATATATTGTAGATGAATTTCGAAGGTCGAGTTTCTAATAAGTATCTTTGTGGAAAGTATGTTCTTGAAAATAAGTTATGAATCTTCTAAAATGATTTTCAATTAAACCAGTATGATTGCGTAATTTTTGTTAATGTCGCTTTCTAGTATTGTGATTCGAGTAAGCGTTTCTAAAGATGTCTCAATAAAACAAATTTAGCTAGTTCAAGGATAGGACGTAATTAGCCACACTTACGCATTCTTATATAATTTATTTTCTTGTTTTGGTGACGTTGATATTTAAATCGAATTAGAAATTCAAATATTTTTTAAGTTATGTACACACACAGGCTTCATATCTAAGTAAGAGACATAGTTACTTTAATTAATAAATAAAAATAAACAATTAAAAATTATATTTTTTTTTCGGGATTTGTTAATCGCGTAATTAACAAATCTCGAATTGATATTTTGGGAGATTTGTCACAAATAAATAAACGCACGTTAATACATTCCCTTATAGTTTCAAAGTAGCAGAAACATATCTGGTTTAATGATATTTTTTGGTATTCTTAGCAGCTTTGGTGAAATTGAATTATTTGACTATCAAATAACTTTTGGAAGCTTTTTACTTATACCTATTAAACCTATTAAAAAATTAAATAATATGTTGCTTTTCATGTCCTATGAACTCGTTAACTTAGCTTTCGTTCCTCTAGTATTTGTTTTAGATTTAAACTTTCATTTCACAATGTAGTTACGGGTTTTTTTTTTTTTTGAATAAGCATTCAAAGAAAGCTGAGAAGGTCTTATAAACTGTAACAAATAGTGACGGGCTTCTATTATTTTGGAAATGAGTGTATTTAGAAAGTAAATGATTCTTAATTGAAAAGTTAATTTCTTCTTAACTACATTCAACGATACAGCGGTAACTTTCAAATGCCAGTGATATTTAGTCCTTTAAGTATAAAGTATCGTATGCCTTTTTCGTGGCGAATAATATCGCCGTTTATTTCTCAAAAGTGTCTTAAATTTCATATTTTAAATTGCCTATGTGGTCCAAGGTTGGTTAACCATTTCGAAAGTCACTTTGCACCTTTAGATGATGTTTCTCCTCTATGCACCAGTCTGGAGGCTAATTTCTTTTTTTTTTTGGTAATATTTCATAATGGGGATTTTTATAGATTATTATTGAATTTTTATTACTCCAGCATACACTAACATACATACAACACGCTGAAGAAGGAACATTCCGTTAAAATCTCGAGATCAATTTTGTTCATATTTACAATAATTACTTATTACTTCGTATAAGAAAATAACAATAGTAATAACTTCAGTTATTGTTTCCTTAAGAAGTTCCATATTAGAGTTACAATGGAAGAATTCTCCAACTCTGGTTCTTGGTACTTTTTACTGTTATTATACCACTTACATTCAATAATTGAACATAGTCAAGGTATTAGCAAGTATTATTGTTTTTTTTTTTATAATGTGAATACTTTATAGATTGCGAATGTATTATTCATATATCTTTATTTATTGTTATATATAGAAATATAATAGTGCATTGACATTTAAAAACCAAATTAAATTTCGTATAATTATCACATGTATGCAACAGATACGCTTGTTGTGTTAGCACGTTACATAGTGAAACGTGAATCGACATTAACAACGTGACTATCAATATATGTAAGTACCTATACTATTAATATAGAAAAAACATCTTTATTTTTATAGCAACGTATAGTTTGTGTTAAATTGCTAGAAAATTTACACGTGAACACCACGTGACAAAGCAAGAAGAAATGTTACATTCCGTAACCATTTCTCGAAGCATTTGGATACTTTCGTAAAATATTATTTTTATGCACCAAATCCCTCTATATTACTCATTCTTAGTTAAATTTGATTTGAAACGAATCAGTGAGCTATCGAGCAAAATTGTTATTTCTCTTGCTTGGATTAAACAAGACTTTTATTTTTAAAATAAACCAAATTGTTGTAGTTTTTTATATTTAAAATAAATCATTTTATGTGACCAGTCTTTATTTAAATATAAACTTAGTGTGCATACGTTATCAATTGGAATTACATGCTGCTTTGAAATTGACACCTGTTGATTTCCACGATTCAAATTCATTTAGGTTCGGTTATGATTCTACTGTTAACATCGAGATACGTATAGTATAGACGTTTTCAAATACTCTCCCGGGGTGATCTGAATAATTTTGCAAATTTTAATAATATATCTGAGTGATCTAAAACATTGTATTTTTAAAAAATCTCATTTTTATTCCATGGAACTTGAAATATATAAATATTGCGCGTAATAAGCACATATATTATTATGTAAGTATAATTATATTAATGTTTAAATTATAATAATATTATAGGTTTAAGAATAGTAATTGAAAATATTATTGTAATGTGAAACTTTTATGCATAAATCGAATTTAATTTATCTTTATATTTGTATAATAATATACCTTCAGCAATACAAAAACACATATTTAAAGCGATGTATAATAAAGAAATATGTCTTTACTTCTTTTGTATTAAGGAAGAATTGTATTCAATTTGGAGCTTTACGATGGTTAAAGCTATAACTTATATCAATTATGTCACGTATGTCACTACCTAATTGTGATGTAGGACATTATATGTATTAATTAGTGTTACATACGCATAATCAAGTTGTTTGAATGATGATTTAGTAAATTGTAGTAGTAGGAAATTTAGTAAGTGCAGTTGATATGGTTTTTTTAAACATGCACTTCTGGTTTGAATATTCTTTTCAAATATAAAAGGTTTTGTTGCAAAGCATTTACAAATCTTAAGTTTAAAGTTTCATTATTCTACCTCGAATGGTTACGGCGGTAGAGCGTTAAGCGCACTCATCCATCAATCCAGAAAAAGTCAGAATCGATTCAGGGAAGGTCAAAAGGTATGCTTCCGTTAAAATCTCGATATCGAATTTATTCATGATTACTTTGTAAATAGTACAATATATATATGACCTCGCTTTATCCCTGGAGCCGTCTCTGTTTGCGGCACAGGGTTAGCTTGGGACAAGGGCAAATGAGGACACTGCTAGCTAGAGGATGCGAGTTTTGCTGCTATACGATATGCTACTACCACATGTTACTGCACACTCGTATGTACAAAGAAAGAGAGCACAGGATGGGACATGGCACAACGTGGCGGGCGTATCATATAGCAAAATCCTGACAGAGACCGAGCGTTGGCGATTTGGGTCTCTGGTGGTGGTATGAGCGAGAGATGGTTATATAGCGACGAGGTCAGGTCATTCATGGATGCTATGCTATGCTATGTCGCACTGTTCGCCGCTGTATAATCGCGCGCAGATCGATACCGCTGTATCGTCGCGCTTCTCGCATTCATGGACCCTAACCAGCCAAAGAACGATTATTTATCGTTGTTATATATCTACTATTTAATCTGTAGTGATATTATATCAACCCAAATGGGTGCTTGATGCTTACAATTAATATTTTTTTATTATCTATTTGAAATTGATTTATTTCTATTACGATTAACTGTTAGTATTTTGCCTTCATTTTGACGATTGAGTTGTAGTTTTTTTTTAAATAAAAAATATGTTAATCATATAAAAACATCTAGGCCATGATACTATTGTATATTTTTCTTAAATTCGAACAATAGAGATGCTATTACTTACAAAAGAGTATATGTACTGGAAGGTCGCGTTTACGATGGGGTTATGCTCTAGAAAATGCTGTAAAATAAATCATAAAACAAATTCAGTTTATAATTATTTTTTTTAATGCCTGCTTTGGTTCGGAATCTTCAATTTTACTTATTATTAACATTAAAATGCCTTATTTTTCGGTCCTTTTAAGGTTTATCTCTACGCTTTACCACTGACTTTAGACTGACCAAAAAGGTTCGTCGCCAGATCTTAAAAATGACCACATCTGTTTACTATTCTTCTACACATTGGTCCTTATCTTGAAATATAAAACGACCATACATCTCTTATAAGTGTAACTATAACCAAAGACAAAACCCTTAGACTAAACATAAACATAATATAGATTAACTTTTGTATATATGCATGGATATTTCAACACTATTGAATAAAACGGCATAATAATGAATAAAATACTAGAATCTTCAAATTTGATGGGAGCAAGTTGCTTTATATGTACATAACTAGAATTGCTTGGTTACAACTAGAACTAGACATCGACTGGCTCTTATTTTGTTGATATCGCATGCTGGTTGGTTTGTTGAATTGGCCCGTGCCAATGACTACAGGGGCATTCGCCTATAAGCTACGGAAAGGTTGAAGACCGAGTCAAGGACGGCGACGTACACAACACCCTCTCACCTCACCACTACATCACCAACATTGACCACAATAGTTGCTGATTTTTCTTTTGTTTTAAAGTATTGCCTACCACAGGTCTACCGTCTGGTTCACGAAATATTTGAAAATGTTAATCCCATCCAAGTATCAGTTACCGCACATTATTGGCCCATAGTAAACGTCTAAAATGTAACAAGGTAACGTCTAAAATGTAACATTCATGTATATGAATTATATTCGCAAAACTAATAAAGTTATGAGATTGATAGAGTAAATATTCAATGTAACGTTAAAATATGTTATATTTTCCGGCGTATTTACATTACTAGTGCCTTTTGTTAAAACAAAACATACGCTTAACAAACCCGTCCATCGGTGAATTGCAGGTGTAGTCATCTACAGCATACTCTGTGCACCAGCATCTGCTGTTTACATTTATATTGCTGAACGTTGCTCGCTAGCTTGTTAATAATATCGTAAGGTTCGTATTTCTGCGTTCGACTTGCGCCGTGTTACTCGGTATTATAAATTCCAAAATTTAAACGTTATTTTAAAAGAGATATAGCATGTATGTCTTCAAATAAATATGTTTGAATCATGCACATATTTAATTATAACAATAATGCGAAAGTGGATAACAAAATATCTTTAGTGCTTCGTATTAATGTTTCTTATACGTACATACCCTAAAATTTTACAACCAGCAGAAACTCTTCTCTCAATATCTCATCACCAGAGAATAAATAATCTAAATAAACATTGGTCTCTTGCTATAGCTAGGCTGTCCAATTTTATGGATGGATGTAATTTTACTATATTTCTAACAAATATTTTCTTAATTTTTCAGGTAGGTGCCTTAATGTCTAAAACTCAAAGAATAAGAAAAACTCTGTAAGTTAATATAATTTTATTATTTTATCTCTTCGAAGAGAAACTAAATATATATATTATATGTAAATTGCATATAAATAAAATTCTGGGCGTCACTCTGGGGTGTTCGAAATCTAAAATAATAAGTTCTGTAATAAAACAAAATTGCCGTACTACTACGACACATAAACTACAAAATGCGTAAATCTACCAATCCTAAAACAGTACAAGCATGAAATTTGAGATTCGCATGTATTTCTGCCGAGGTGTAGTCAAATAAACGATAATGGGCGAAAGAATTCGTATTGCCTTCTGCCTTCGTATTCGTAGAAAAGAATAACTACGCAGTCAGGTTTTGTTAACCTAGCATATAGAGATACGATTCCAATCCCGCACTATGTGCTCTCTTGGGAATAGAATGATTTATAAAATTGTACATAAAACATTTCTTGCAAAAAAAGTCTGGAGCGGAAAATTTGAGGCGGGTCCCGCAACAAAAAAAAAAGCTCGTAAACCAAAATCTCTTTAAAAGTATAATTAGCGTTGATATGATTTATGTTAAAATAAATAAAGTGAAAACAAATTTTAATAGCCATTTTAGACCGGTATCTTTAAAAACAAAATTCAAACAAATGTACGAAATATTAATATCTCTAAATTTTTAATCCAAAAATAGTCAGGCTCGATTCAGGAAAGATCAGGAGATATATTTCCGAGATATCTTTCGAAATCAACTTGTTTCATGATTACGATACTTCGTATAAGAATGTAAAAATGTACTTATCCATGTGTGTTTTCTGATATATTTGAAAGATGTAAATTATTGTAAGTTGTTTACTATTTACGTAAACATGTTTTAATTTATTCTAAAGTAAGACGATTAATTATCTCATATCGACAATCGTTTCTGAATTTTATTGATGCAGTATGTTTATTTTGATAATTGTATTTTTCATGTTTAAAAATAATTGTCCTTAGCCGCGCGTAACTTTTCTAACTGGCACGTGGCCAGGCTATAATTTTTGAAGGTCGCACTTACACGCGTATACCTAACAATTCTATTTTTTAAATAATAAGTGCTCGACTTAAGAACAGTTCAGTACAAATGGTGTTAGGAAAATATGCAATAAATAATAATGTGGAGCTTCATACGGTTTCAAGTAATATGAATAATTATTTCTACAAAATTCTAATAAATACTCTAGTGGTTATACAATTTTTTGCAAATTATAATCTTTGTTACAATAAATGATTAACAATAAATGTAGATAAAAAATGTATGTCTCAGTTCCAGTCTCACCTTCACGGTTATATAGTAATTTTATACTATCCGTCTAAAAATTAATTTTAAGTGAATTTTTAAATTAAACCACATTATTATTATTTTAGCATTTTGCGAGAACATTGGCAAACATACTAAATAAAAGTGTAATTCCAACTTAAAATCCATGTAATATACTATTTCTAATGCCGCGTCATTTTTGTACATACACTCTCCCATCTATGTTCATTAGAAATTTTGACGGCCATGGAATTTTAGTTATGATTTATTAATGTGCGCTAACTTCCTCGGAGGTCGAAGCAGTTCATAATTCAATTAAAATAATGTATTTATTTAATGTTTCACGCCTTGATTTGCTTAGAAGACGGTTGGTAATGTTTATACTGAAATTACACATTTGTTCCCAATTTTATACATGCTTCCACTATTACTCTCCGTTAGTATTTGAAATTAGTCGAAATATAGCAGACATTTTTATTTACATATTATCATTATTGTATCTCAACACATTGACCGAGAATTATTTTACTGTTCATAATTCGCGGACGGAAATGACCTGGCCAATTTATTGCTCTATTACCCTTTTCTTCTTTGTTAGTAAGAAGAATTAACAATCACATGACGTGTGTCAAGATGAGCCGTCTGGCTGTACACGTAATAATGGACTTAACTATCCCTAGTTGTTCAAAGTAACAGACATGCAACTGGCATAACTAGATATGCTTCGAAAATGAAGCGTTCTTCTGTTCGTTTTCGTAATTTTTTCTGCTTATTGTTTGTGTGCGTATATAATATATTATAATGTATTATAGCGTGTTCTCAATACGTTTAACTGCTTACGTTTGCATCTAATTACATGCACTGCAGAACGGGGCGGTCATCTATGTGTAGGTTGTGACCTAATTTCAGCGAAATATCTATGCAATATTTATCATTTAAAACAATCAAGCTGAACTAATGAATTATAATAGCATTTATTGGCACTCTATACTAAATTGCACTACATATTTAATCAAATATAATAATTGTTCCGAATTGTATTTGCTGTGGGAATTCATAGGGTTGATTGAAAAAAAACCTTTCTCAGAATGTTTCGCGTAAAAAGATTGCGGTTCAAAAGTACTTTTATACTTTAAAAGTTCTTTAAATACAAATAATAAAACTTCAACTTCCCAATAGATATATGCATTTATTTTATTACGAAATCGTT
The DNA here is from genome assembly GCA_944738965.1 of Nebria brevicollis. Lineage (NCBI taxonomy): Eukaryota > Metazoa > Arthropoda > Insecta > Coleoptera > Carabidae > Nebria > Nebria brevicollis. The sequence continues at coordinate 17,469,230 of OX122898.1, read as the reverse complement.
TTCCATACACAATTTCTTTCTGTACTGATTATTATAATTTCCAAAAGTAATTCCGTTTAATGTAAAAATAAGATTTATAATTCTGAAATGAAATATTCTAATTTGCAGTTTGTATTACTTTACATATTTTTACTATATAAAGATTAGAATAATGTAATGTGCATGTGACATATTGCATTGTTGGAACGTTATAACATAATTATGACATATTGTTTATGTTTATGTCCTACTAGTCTAATCTAGTTTTAGTATATATTTTTATTACAAATCATCATCGTTATTTATACAGTCAAGTATATGTACATATGCAAATAATTGTGAAAATATAAAATTATATTCGAACCAAACAACGAATATTTGCTTTACATATTTCTTATAGATCTGATTTCCACATTCACATAAGTTCCAGATAGTTATCTGATCCTGATAGATAAGACTAGGAAATTGGTGTATAAACAATATTGGTCATGATTAGCATCGTTTTGACATACTTCTTACTATAAAATATGTTTAACATACTATCATGAGTACTTACTAAAAACAAGACATCCAAAATATTAAGAACTTCCATTACATCGATTTATGTATACATAAGATAAGCTCTTTGATGTTCTTTAACGTAATGCTATAAGCTTATTGTACCTACAAGCATGCCGAACGTTAATATTTCAATATAACGATGGAAGCTTTATCCTTATGCGAATGAAAACTTTGATTATGTATTATTAAGTTGGATTTCACCAGTTGTCCGTTCTTACTGATCGTTGTATAACGTATAAATCTCATAGCCGCACATATACATTCGCGTCTAAAATGATTTAAAATATTTTAAACATCTTGTGTTAAATTTATATATATTAATAAGCATGGCCACCGGATAACGTTGATGCAGCGCGTGTTGACCCTCACAAACCTGTGAAGCGAACAACCATAACCTTCTCCATTAATGAAGGTTATAGAAGAACTCAAAATGGTTCGACGAAATAGTCTCACTGCATTATTTTGTAAATTTTGACTATTTTAAAGGCTAAATCACTAAATTTCCTACAAATTCAATGATTTGGCAATCAACATTTAAATTCTGAAATATAATCATTGGGAATTTTTACTTTCTTATACTAAGTAATAAGTAAGTATTGTAATCATGAAAAATTCGATCTCGACATTTTAACGTAAACAAATCTGTTGACCTTCCCTGAATCGATTCTGACTACTTTTAATTTGTTGTTATTAATTTATTGAACGTGGCATTAATTTTCAACATTTACAATTATTGTTAATAGTTTAGAATAAATAAAAATATTTCATATTAACATTTATATATTTATTTCATTCTTCTAACAGTTCATATGAGAAGTATTAGTTGTATTGCTGCCATCGTGTGCGCAGCTATAGGGAATGTTTCCTCTTTAGCATGTTTTTATGTGTTATATGAGAAGTATTTGAAACACCTGAATGTATTTTGAGTTACCATTATTTGATTTTGGTGTCCAGTTCAAGTTTAATCGTTTTCAATGCCTACCTTGTGCTCTTTTGTATTGTATCGTAATTTTGGAGTATAGTTACCGTATTGACTTGGTTGTCCAGTATTGAGAACTGACACCATTGGTGGCAACATAGTCCCTGCACTATTTGCTTTTAATTTATTACCTTTTACCAGTTTTTGCGTGACATTCAAATAGTTCGACGATTGCTGGTTTTGTAACTGATTCTGAGAATCATTTTCCATAGACGTTTGTAACTCGAGTATAGGATACTGTACAAAATAGCTCACATTTTACCACCAAATATTGTATGAGTTACTTGTCAAAGTTATCATTCTCTATGTTTCGTGCAGTATTTCTCATTAGCTTTGCGTACAGTATATTTGTAACGATGTGGTACGTATATACATCCATGGAACGAGGAGAATATTATTAGAATATTATATATATAATGACTTTATCATCAGTTTGGAACAAATTTTAGTTAAACTATATAGTGAGTATTGTGCTTGGTTGTTCAATTAGCAAATCGTACATCTACGAAAATAAATTTAATACTCTAATACTTTTGGGTAAATTTGTAAACTAACATATCTAGCTATGAAATACACACAAATATTGCTTTCCGCGTGCTCTGATAAAGGAAAACTTGCTATCATAAAATTTCCACTGTGAAATGGATTATTTATGATACCCTTGTTTACCATGCCACGTTGGCTCATAAAAATATGCACTTAATGTGCATGGATCTAAAACTAGTTGTGAAGAGAATGATTAAACTGTTTTTCACATTCTATGGAAGTATGCAGCTTTAGTAGCATTACATAAGAATCACCTTGGTGCAAGGTATTTGGAACCAGAAAATATTCATAGAATGCTTTTCAGGGAACTACTTCACTTCATAAAAAAGTAAAAAAGTATTAAGCTAAAGCGAGTATTTTATTTAAAGATCCGCTGGGTGTATAATAGGTACAGCAGATCTAAATGCAGCGCTATTACTACTTATAAAGAAGAAGACTTTTATTAAATCAGTCAAAAATCTATAATATGTATTCCTACTATTTTCGTTGTTAGTGCAACCGTTTTTAAGTTTTTATGGAGACCACAAAAACAACTAGCGTAAACATGCACTTCTGGATGTATTCTTTTTAAAAATTAGAAGTCTTGAGTTTAAAACCTGCAGCCGTTTAGGCAGTAGAGCGCGTGCGCACGCTTTCTCTCTCTCTCTCTCACACACACACATACAGACAAAAATAGTCACGATTAAGGGAAGGTCTAAAGGTATATTCCCGTTAAAATCTCGAGATCGAATTTTTTCATGATTACAATATTTACTTATTACTTCGAATAAGAAAGTAATATTAAATTTCCAAATGAATGATTCAAAATTTGGAGAATCATGATTAGGAAAATTATTAAACGAAGAAAAACCCCTATTGTCGAGGTCCCTAAATAAAATACATCGCGCTAGCCCTGATATTGTTGCAATCATTACTATAGTTACGCATTGATTTTTTACTGAGAACTAACGATATTATAATAGGTCTCCAGCACTTCAGCATTTCATGGTTTGAATTAAACCTCTACTAGAGAAATTCATGGGTAAATGATTTATTTCAGGCGATTTTGTGGGTGTATTGTATTCGTTTATCGAACGGTGCATATCACATACATACGGCGCATGAGTAAACCAGTCCCCCAAGGATGTTCGGCTCGGCTCGCGTCGCCGTTGTCGTGGACGTCGCGAACGTCCACTGTGCAACTGTACTGTTTTCTCGCACCATACCACCAGTTCCGAACGAATGTGATTTCTGTGAACATCGGTCCGTCGTTGTGTTCTAAATATATATTTTAAACAATTCACCGATGTTCATTTAGCACGTTCAGTTGTTTTATTATTTTCATTTATGTTCTGTGCGCGATTTAAATATCTTCTTTCGTTTCCCTAAATTCTTTGGTGTTATTAATTGTGTTTTGAAATTATAAATTTAATTATCATCTTCGCCAGGCGTCATTGAATGACGGGTGTTAGTGTTAAAGTGTATTTTAACCCAAAGTTTCGCAGTGCACCGGTAACCGTGGATACACTAGCGGGCCAAATTTGTGGATTATCTCATGTTAGGATGGCGTTAGCCAGGTAAGGATGACCGTTATTTTCTCAACTACCCCTTGTCCTTGTTTGCTTGTTCGCAATGCTAATAGGGGAAATATTCCTCATAATTTATAAAAGAATGCGTTTATGTGTGCCAAGTGTTATGTAGAGCAGCATTTATTGCTTCAATCTAGAGATTTTTCAATGACCCCAAAATTACAAATATCAGCGCTTGAACCATGAGCGCGTTTCGCTTCCATTCAAATGCCATGGTTTTCAACACCAACTTTCTATCAGATACATCACCCGCGCATTATTTACTCATTTTCATTTAGCAAAAATCACATTACAACTAAATTGAAACTCGTTTTTTATATTCAATTTTAACATTCTATTTAACGCACTAGACATAAAATATAATAGGTTTCATAGCTAAATTCAAAACAAACAAAAACACGTTCTCTAAAATGTTTTCTATGAAAGTATTCGAATCTACATTGCGAGTATTTATGAAATAAGTTTCTATACCTATCACCAAATATGTATATCTTAAATTTTTGTTAACTAAAAAATTGCAAATGATCTAATTATCAACCTATGTATCTACTAATTATATAATACGCATAATTTTGAGCAAACTTTAATATGAAATACTTAAACTCAACAATAGGGTCTAGATATGTTTCATAGCATTAGATATCATAATTGTTGAAATTTTACAAGGTATTTGAATCTAGAATGAGGTTAGCTACAGGGAAACTTGTTACAAGAATCATTATTACTATTGATAAAAGAAAGAAGTTAGTAACATTAATAACATGATTGCTAACTTCATTCATGATGAAAATTGCGCATTAAAAGCGCTTCAGGGGTCTACTTATAGCTCAAACATCTCTACACTGTAAAAAACAATCGTACATTTACAATGTTTATGTAAATATAAATTACAATCGAATTAGTGAACATTTACTCCTATTTTGTACAATTCACTTGTATCAATTAACCTAATCGACTTAACTAACAGAGTTTGCTTTTAAATATTATTTAATTAATGATTCATTTGCCATTTAACACGAAATTAATAATCAATATTGAATATCCACCGCTCATGTTGTTTACACAATTTATGACTTCAATCAATTAATCGCAAAGGAAATTAGATTATTTGATTAAATCAAAAAGTAGGTTTCGGATAAAATTGCTCCAATTCCATATTCATAAATGAATTAATACGTTTTATTTAATTTAACGCGTATATTCATAAAGAAAATATTCCTATACTAAAATTAAATTTCCACCTTCTTTTAATTCATGTACAATTACATTTTTCTCAAGTTTAGTCTTGGACTAAAATTAAACGCTTGACTTTAATTAAATGTTTAGTTATCTATACACGCGCATAACTTGAGTAATAAATATGTTTTGTAATAATTGATTTGCGATGAAACAGGGAAAAATCTTCGTACTGTAGAATGTAGATGCAACACACTGTATGCAGAGTAGGGTACACGTGCGCCTGTAAATGACTAGACTGTGAAAGAGTGAAACCTTGTAGCAGACAAGGACGAGGATATATCCAAATAGTCGTTGATGTTTATATTTATGTATGTATGTGTGTGTGTGTGCGTGTGTAGTCGTAGCTATAGCAGTAGCATACCACTGGCCATGTGCTCAAATCAAAATGCTTCATTCATTTGCGTTCGATTCGGTCGCTGTGTCAATTTATTCCGAATTCGAACTTGTTTTAAAAAGGTTATTTCATATAATGCCGCAACGAAATTTCGAGCGTGCGGAAATTACAACAGCCTTGCCAATTTGATATTGTTACAGTATGTATGTAGTACAGTAGAAATGTTGTGGGAAAAGGTCAACTTTCAACTACACAAATTCAATCATCCTTCCATTTCTAACGACGAACTCATTTTAATCTTACAATCAATATGCAATCGTACCTACACAAAAATATTCATAAAGATTTATACATACTTATGAAGCAAATCACCTTTATCTTCCATGGAAACTATTTGCAATATTTATTTATCTAATATAAATGATGTAATATTTTCTTTCTCATTGCCATTTAATATATTGGTTTTTGTTTTAAAATGTGTATATTACAATCATATTCTACTATACCTATCATTAGGTTTGTTCCAAATAATGTTAGAATCGGTAAGAAATTGTACGACGCATGCGCTTAATGAAAATAGGGCTCCAAACCGATTCTAGTATTAGTTGAAACAAGCCTAATATATAATGAGAAGGCGTCCGTAGTTTAGTGGTAAAAACATTTCGTCGTAATTAACACCTGGAAAAAAAGCACCCACTAGACGAACAATGCTTGTTTGGTTTATTAATGAAATCAGCCCACTATAACAACCAAATATACATATTTCTATAAACAACTATTGCCTTTGTAATAAATCATACACTAGTGTCCTCGAATTATTCTACTCAAGGTAGAATATTTAATCCTATATATTCGTTGTTGCAAACCTGTTTAAAACTAACCTATACGATTAGTTCATTAAACTTCGATGAGTTTCATATCCTGATGAATCGCGCTCAAAAACATTTTACTCTTGGACCGAAACGACAATACGTTACGGATATATAAACACAAGAACTCCAACTTTTTTTTTCTTCTATCGATTAAATTTTATTTAATATGTCAATTCACTTTTATTATCGCTAGTTTTCATTCTAACTAATTTTGCTGTAAGTACCAGCGTTTTTGAGTTAATGCAATAATCGCTAAAAATGACTAGAGTAAACATGCACTTTCCGTTTAAATATTTTTTTTCAAAAATACGAAGTTTTCTTGCCAGACATATACAAATCATTTTACCTATAACCGTTTAGGCTGTAGAGCGGTCATACACACACAGACAGACAGACTCGATATATCTTGATATTTGTCGTATAAATATTCGACAATGATCTTAATCTTTCGAATACTTGTGTGCTGTTTTCAAGTACAATTGCTGTTATTTGACTACTATTTATCGTCTTATATTTTTAACTATTCGACATACTCGTGCGGCGATAGCAATATTCAAGGCTTTGTATATCATTTTTCGGATCTGTTAGATATCTACTTATTTTTCTGTACATTTTTGAATTTTTGAAATTATTCAGTTAAGTCGTTATTTACCGGTAAGTAAGTTTCGTCGTTCTGTTGAGTAATAAATTTTACATTTCTTTCTAATATATACTGTCTCCTATTCAAGGGCACACTGACATTCTTTTTGATAAGTACTTCTTAATAAATTATATTTATACACCACGAATTTCGTTCAACGCTAAATATTAATTGAAATATATTTTTATTTAATTTACCACTATAAATTAATGAATCCATTAGGAGGCAACAGTAGTATTTTAATTAACAAATGAAAGGAAAATATAGAGCAATTTGGTTAATTACGTCCATGATTCATTTAGCCAAATAATGTTAATAAAATTCCACTAGAAATAAAAATGTAATAACTAATTTAGCGGAATACCGGCAACATGTTTTCGAAATAACTATTTTTAAAATGACATCTGGCGTTGTAGACTGCTCATCCGCAATACACATGTTACCGTTATACATAAATTATATTTAGCTGGACAACAAACCAATATTTATAGGTGTTGCAATATTTTGATTAAAATTGCGTTATATTTAATTTAAAAATTAACGCAGTGAATTTCTACGAATTCATTTCGTATCAAATCCAATAATCTTATCTGATGTTTGAACGTAATAATTGATATGTATATAAATTCTATTTTCCTGCTTTTAATTTTTGTTACTTATTTTCTGCACGTTTTTGTAATAATAAAGGCGATGAAATGAAATTTAGGGTGTTTCGTTATTCTTGATTAAAATGTGACAACATTTCGAAAGTTATAGAAAAGTGTGCAGAAATAACCGACGAAATATTTCGCAACACTTTCTTTTTACGAATATATAAACAAGAAACTATTTTCACACTGTATGTGTTCCATACATACTTTCCAAACAAATGCATGCTTAATATTATTGTTACATAATCATAAAACTTCAATATGGTGAGAACCTACTTTTAAGTGCTCATAACACACATTTTAATAATTACTTTTGCGCTACAAATATTATCAAAACGTATTCATTTGACAATTCAATTTAAATTTCCTTCGATTTCGTTTTAAATGTGACATTCGAAATTTATCTCATTCAATTTCCCGCTAATTATGAAGGAAAACATCATTTGTTAGCTGTTACAATAAAAATTTATTGTACAAATATATTCTATATGTTGAATATTACAACATAAAATGTTGACTTCCGTCCGCAATTTTAAATTGAGACATATTATGACCATTACTTAAAACAGTGAAAAATGTAAATAAATAATATTTCTAAAATGCGTGGTTTTTTTGGTATAGGTATGTCCTTTTGTGTCTCTTTTATTTAATTTGGTTATGATGAGTGAATTTCATGTTTACTTGCATCATGCCAATTTAGTAAACCACCAAAATTGTGTATACTAATTTTATAGAAAGTCTAAAGAAACTGGAACAGATTCTTCTATCGTGGTTATAGTAGGCTATGAGAACGTTACAATTATATGTAAATCAGCTTTTTATAACGTGAAATCTATTTCGATTTTTTTTGCTTCTATATGTAGTGATAATCTTATCTGATATCTAGTCTGTGTTGTAAGATGGGCCAGTTAGTCATTTCTAAAGAAAATTATTTTTTGTGTACTGCGACACCTACGGTATGTAAATGGGTAGTCGGTTTCGTCAAGGTTTTTATCGAAACATAATTTAACGCTCCGATTGAAATCGGCGAAGACTACCAGGTATTGCGAATGGTTACGTTTTAGAAGTAGGACAAACCCTGGTGTAACGTATGAATGTGTAAATTGACATTTCGTGATACACTTTTCGCATAATATATTCGGTTATTGTTCTATCTGACTTTCTCAAGAAAATACTGCAATTGATATGAGTAACTTTTTTTATATTTTGCATAAAAATAAAATTCTCATCGTCATCAAATATAATATACTGTTCAAATATTTTCTTAATAGTGTACAATTTTATTTCTAAATTACATTTGCAAAATCAACATATTTATTTCTACGATTGTATCTTATGAATAAATCATTTATTTCGTTGAATCATTTTTGGAAAATAATGGTGAAATATAGCTACGTTTATGCGTGACCTTCTTAACAATAAATCGCAAACAAATATGATGTTAACATAATTTATAATCGTAAACAAAGAGAAATTATTGCTATAAACAAATTTGAATTTGTTTTCATAGCCTACATAACAATATTTGATTCGGTAAGCTTTGTGGCACTACAGGAAAATCACTTGAAGGCTAAATACGACAGAGCTGAGTTTTCTGTCGAAAACATCGTATAACGTTATTGTCAAAATATAGTTTCACCTAAACGAAAACAGTCGTTTTTGGAAATCTGCGTAGAATCTAAAGAAATTCAAACACAAAGATGGTTCGCTGTTACCAAGTAGAACGATGTCCTTGTCGGTGGTTATAGCGGACAATAAACAAGCGTACACAGGTAGAGACGTATTTACGAAGGTCAAGCGATGTCCTTAAACTGAACAAAAGGTAAAAAATCGTAAATAAAACTCATCTGTTGCAAGCCATGTTATACCTGGCTGGGGTGGAAAGTTATGCTTCCCAGACACATATAAGATATATAACTGAATACGGTTAGAGACTAGTGATGGGTATATTTATAACTGGTTTCGACGATCTTTACAATTCGAAACATTTTTGTTTTTGTGCTTGTTCGCTCCACACTAAAATCATACAAATGCATATACATATAATTAAAAACCCAAAGCTTATAGAAAGATTTGCAACTGTGTTTCATTTTCAACCGAATTCTTAAGATCAGATTAACCCTAATATAAGCTTAATAAGATTCAGTTACGCCTTTAAATATTTACTTATTCCCCTACAATGCGACCATAGTTCAACAGTTTTATATTCTTGTTTTCTATGTATTCAAAAATCATTTACGATTGAAGAAGTAAAACTTTATAAAATATGGGGTTTATTTTAATAATAATAACAATTTTACTATATATTAATAACAGAAGACGTCTATTTAAATTGCCATTGCGGATATTTGTTATTTGTATCTAATAAAAATCATAAAATGTCTATTATTTTTGAATGTAACCCAATCGTAAGTATTTTATTCCACTTGTTGTAATCTCAAATAATCGTTTAAAATCAGCTATTCGAAGGGGTGAAAGGTGCCGTAAACTGATTATACGTTTTGGAGTAGTAGTTTCGAAAGTATAAAAGTGAAATTATTTATTGGTACAAAGTAGTAAATGATGTTTGAATTAGAATAAAAATATATTAAGCGTCGTTTTGTGAAGTGTTCAACGTAACATCATAGCTTTTCATAAGCTGTCAATCTATAATTTGAGGTCATTGCATACTTTTTATTCTCAATTTTCTATATTCTATGATTTATTATTGTTTTTTTTTTTTTGATAATAAAAAATATATCTGTAGTGTCTTGCACTGGACTTTCTTATTCGTAGTAGTTTTAGCTTAGATAGAAAGGATATTTAAATACAAATTTTAAAACATTTTAGAAAATGTAATTACATCAATTCGTGAGTCTTTTCATCGATACTATTAGTTCATATAAGAAAGTAAAAACGAATAATTTAGCTTAAATTTGTGTTTCATTTGATTTAATAAAACATTTAATATTATTGTTAAACATAATAAATGGGTTCAAAGAAGTAAAATACAGGTTAAAACTTTATTTATACATTTATCTTTTTACGGAATAATATATTATCAAATAAGTAACAATAAAATATATGTTTCATGCCTGTGTACAAAACCAAAGTGCATTTGCATTTGTTGACTGGTTTTGAACTTGACCTTTAGGATTGCACTTTATTTATACGATGCACACAATAATAAATATTCGTCATTCCAAAAATTGTCCGTAAAAACTGAGTCTCACCTTGAACTGAACCTAGCCAGACGTAGCAATACATTCCTCGCACGGTAGGGGTGACATTCACATTATATGACTGCTTATGAGAATGAGCGTTTTAGATTAGTATTGGTTGGTCTAATCGGCCAACCTTCAGACAAGCGTTATCTGTTTACTAATACATTTCTCGTAAGTCTGGTATATTTTCAAACTACAAACTATATTTGCGACAGTTTTATTTTGAACCAATAAAATTTCTTGAATGCACACCATGCCTTGAATAGGCTAAGAACGGTTTGAATGCATAATTCAAAACGTTTTCCCATATGAATCTATGTTAAACTAAAAACCATAATATAGGTTTGAAGTAATGAAAAGAAAAATTTAAACAAGTTTGAAACTTTAGTAATGCATGAAGGATATTTGTAAGAATATCAACATTCACTTGTTTGTTGTTATGATATTAAATATAATTCGTTGAAAGACATCCAATTCCGTGAAATTGCACATTTAAAGTGATACTAGTGCACAACTATGTCAAAATATATCGTATATTATTTAAATCACCAAACTAAATTACTCGTAATTTTTATTCTTTTTAAATTCAACTTACAATTATTATTGTGAAAAATATATAAGTAGTAAAAATTTGAACTTAATAACTAAGTATTAGTCTCAAATCATGGACTGACTGCATATGGAAATATGTGGTATTCTCAGGTTAACTGTTCTCAGAGAGAAGCTTGCAATGTAGTCACTAAAATATAATGTACATAATTATTTAAAGCTAGTGCTTAGTGTTGACTAAGTAAGTATTACGATAATTATGTAAAGCTGACAATAATTAGCGAATGTATATTAGTTAAATATATCATTTTCTTTATACGTGCCACATACTCATTGCACGGGCTAAATCATCTTATTATAATTATTACGTACTGGAGACCAAACACATATTTACTTTTTATTCTTATTTGCATATTATTCATTATTTTGTACAAATAAATTATTGCACACATACACACACAGAGAGACACAGACAGACGTCATTTCAAAAATAATCAGACTCGCTTCAGGGAAGGTCAAAAGGTACTTTTCTATTACAATCTCGAATCGATTATTTACATAATTACAATACTTACTATGTGCTTTATAAATAATTATACAAAGTCGTATTATTTATAAATGACAAATGTTTCTAAGCAGATTTACCAATTTGTACTAACCTGACAAAATATTCCAAATCGACCCATTTGTAGGTATATACCGAGATATACTTTGCCGTTAGGGTTTCCAATTCCCAACTCCAGCCGTTATTATTTGGGGTGGGCACATCTGTCGGTCTCAGGCCAAGGTCCTCACCACCGGCGCACGGTCGATACCATAGGAACCTTGAACGATCTTTTGTACCGCTTCACATAATTGACCTCTGATTTTGTAGACCAAATCAACTCCATCAGTTATATTTATAGAGATCCGGTATTTTATTCTTCAGTTAATTACAATTGTGAAAGATTTCATTTCTGTATTTCAATTAAATTACAAAAATACGAACCACTTATTCATAATCTAACTAAAACTACAACACTAACATTTTATTATTTTTATTAATTGAGACTTCCTGGTATAGCTTCAAATATTCTAAATTAATATTGGCAAAAAACAAACTGTTTTTGTTAAAATGATAAATTTTACGGTAAACTGACTGAACAAGTACCACCTAAACATAAAATCAAACCTAAAATGTAATTGCGCAAGTGTAGTCGCTATGCAGCATACAATGCCGGCCGTCGTTCAGTATCTCAGCTTGAAACCTCTATAACGATCCGTTGCAGGAACCCTATCGCTTATATCTCGTGCTCACTTGTGCATCGTGTCCTTTCACTTACTCTCTGTGTATTTGTGACCCTTGCAACCAGGCCCGTATTCATGAACATATACCTTGCATTTAATTTATAAATTGCTCCATCTACACAAATATATTAAACCATTTATATAAACAGCGATTATCCGTGTATTTTATGATAAGAATCAATTGAAATTATCTGTAGCTCGTTTGTCCAACATTGGTGGAAAAGACAAATTACGAATTGGGCAGTGCAGGACAAACGAAACGAAACTTTTATTCCATAAATAAAAGTTGCATAGATTTAGTTATTTCTATTTATTGTTTTATATACATATCTAGATTTACGTTATTTCAATTTTAATTTAAGATAAACAATTTATTGTTATGTAACGTGATGAAAATAAACGAAATAACAGTTAATATTTTTATTTATACTTGAAACTGAGCATCTTAAAACTAATAATTTGAGATAGAAATTTAAATTAAGCACAATTTTTATATCTTGAATTGTGTGGTCATATCCTTTAAAAACTCCATATTAATATAAGGAAATTTGAATTACAATATACTTTATGTCGTTTCACTGTTTTTATTTTTAGCTAGTGACTAGTTTCACCACACTATAGCATAATCTTAATTTATAAATTAAGATAATCTAAAGATGCCACAGTGTGGTGAAACTAGTCACTAGTTAAAAATAAAAAACAGTAAAACGAAACAAAATATGCATTTTTTTTTTCAAATTTACTTACACAAATATCCTGATAGATGTATACATACATAAATCTTCAATGTAAATATAACCTTCATATCTGTAATTCTTTATTTCGTTTTTGTATTATCTGTATTGGTTTTTTTGTATTCAAATAAGTGCACAACAGTTTATTTCTATGGAAATTCTTATTTGTGGAATATGGAACATGCCCAAGCACAGTTAGACACATAAGATATGAAAATGTAACAAGGTACCAGATTCGAATAATTTAAAAATTAATCATATACATACATTTTATTGCAATATTAGTACATTTATGACATTCAAATACAATCCAACTAATTAAATATAATTAACACTATACATATTTTAAATTAATTAAACAATTCTACCATTTACTTAAGGAAATTAAATTCTCATTTAATTCTTTCTCTCAGTGCAATTTTAAATGTATTATGTAATTAGCGTTACGTAATTGACACGTTGCCATATCACACCGAAATGAATTTTGCCATTACAGTAACTAAAATCAAATGTTTTGTTTTTAATTCTGAATTATGGCAAGTAGAAAGTGGCAATATTGATTTTTTTTTATTTGATTTTTAAAAGATATTTATGTCAATCGTAACAATACCTATAATTGAGAGAAAGGTTTCGCTCCAGTTTTGAAACAATATCACGCCATTTGTGACCTATGACCTAACACACATCACACTGTAAGTTACATTACAGCTGACCTCTCACTCGCCCGCAAACTGTCATCGACTCCTCCTTTCTCTCTCACATTAATCTCAACGAGTAAAGTATCGTTTGTCTTTTGCAATATTTTTTGACCCACTTCGCATTATTGCTCTTGTAGATATTAATAAATTAATTATTTGATTAATTATAGTTAAAATTTATTGATTGATTAATATCGCATAAGTACAACAAATTTAAGGGATTACAATTGGAGCAAATATATAGATTGTAATAATTCCTTATTTTAATAAATAAATATGTTTTAATTTCTGGCAATAATTAATTAAATATAATAAATAGAAACTAATTTAAACACTACATTAAATTAGTCTTGGTCTAACTTTAAACGCTTGACTATGAATACAGTAGCAAGTGCCTAATTATTTTCTATCTTAATATATGTGCGTCGACATTTAATAAAAAACAATATTGCATTGGGCATAGTGTATGTTGCTAAAATTTGTTAAAACAATTTTAAAATTTTAATCCTGATTTAGTCTTTTTGCTATCTAATTTATTTGTAAAATATATCCTGGCTTTACAGTAAATAAATAACGCGAATATGAGTATTTGCTTCAATACGATTTCCTTATTATAGAACACTTTTAGCAACGGATCGATAAGATTAAGTTCGAAATGACCTCCTTTTATTCGGGTTTCGATTTAGGTCAACGCGGTTTGGAATGATTTTTTTGCAAAATTTATCCTTACACATATCAATGCGATAAGAAAACCTACGTTGCGGTAAGTGTGCAAGGACAAGGCCAACGCCAGATAGTGTTAACTTATTTTTAATTCTATTTCAAAATGAGCAACAAAATTCATTTTATTCAGAATTTGTACATTGATGGTTTTGCAAGATGCTGATATCTTATACATAAAAGATCTCTAATAAATTTGAACTAGAGACTCTTGGCAATATAAAAATAGAAAAGTGACAAAAATACGAAAATAATTTGTGTTTGCGAAATTAATAACAAATGTTGAAAATTTACGAAAATTAGCAATATTAAATAAATTTAAGAATTGTCACTAAAAAGGGATAACAATGGTGTTGATGAGAGAGTGAAATCATCCAAAATTCCATGAATTAGTTCCACCAACTCAATAGACGAATGTGGCTAGTGATTCGACAGTATTTGCTTGCTTCCTACTTCTGAAACTATGCGTCAAGGATTTTATTCAAATTTCAATCACCAATAAAGTGATTATTGCTCTTTTAAACATAATCTATGTTGTATGTGTGTGTGCGTGTTATTGTAATATGGCATGGACGTGTTATATTATATCTTACGGCCTACAGCTAAGAACCTGACCTTGCTCACACGTTCCTACCCACACTTTTACTGGGCGTTTTAGTTTTAACAACCGCACTGTCCAATCAGAATGCACGCTAAGTATTTATTGTTAAACATATGGAAGGTCGGAAACTTTAAATTGTGACGTAGGTACACATATAAGTAAAATAATTTATACACACGTTTTCATAATATGAAATTAAATAACGCGATTATGTAGCTTTGATTCAATGTCATTTAATAAAGGTTATACGTTATAATATTTAACATATTTCATTGTGATTTTTACTTTTTTTTATTCGAAATTATTTATTAATATTGTAATCAGGAAATAGTTCAAAGTCGAGATTTTAGTATATTGAACATCAGCAACAGATGTCTGTTTGATTATTTAAAGCTTATTTTTATTTACAAAAAGCGCGATTCTTAATTTAAACTCGATGTTCGTCGCTGTGGGAAAAAAGTATATTGTATTGACAATATACTTTTCTCGTATAAATAAAATTACACTGGGTCACGGGGCAAAATAAACGCAGAATTTCTTATCTACCAAATTAAATTTTCCCTCCCTTCTCAATAGAAGGGAGGGAAAATTAAATTTGGTAGATAAGAAATTCTGCGTATATTTTGCCCCGTGACCCAGTGTATATTTATTTATACTCGCCGTTGCTTTTTTTTCTGGTACACGTGCATGTAGCGCACGCGCATTTGATTAAGGTGATTCCATAACCTCGATACATGTGCTGCTCTCGTACAGCCTAACCTAAATTCACGTTACGTTCATTTTTAAGTGAAGTAAATAACGATAATAAAAATACAAACAACGGAACCGTTGAACTTATACCTCGATGCGCGCATACCTTGCTTAACATATCTGTGGGGATGATCTACAATTACGAGATTTAAACGACCGATGATATATAACTAGACATTCATGGAATGTCCTCGTATTGACTCTTGCTCGGCTGTTTGTTCGCCCTACATTGCAGACCAACTGAATCTATTACTATCGCATATTGGATCAAGTTGTGAATAACGAAAATGCCAAATTGTAATAACATTATCAAGGATTACCTTGGTTTGGTGGACCGCGTGTTTCACATCCTTGTTCTAGAGACTTTTATTAGATACTTTATATTTAACCACCTAATTAGTCATGGAATCGACATAATTGCGAAAAAATTATTTTTTTAGTACGACAACGCGAATTCTACTTAGATTTACGATTCTCCATTTATTAAACCTTCCACAAAACAAAATTAATCTATTACTAAAACTTGTACCAGGGTCAAAATAAATTTAATTTTGTTATTATACTATGTTTCATTGAATAAATAATTACTTTTTAATGTGCGGACATCTATGCGCGCGACTAGAGATCGTGAGTGCCGCCACTCACCCGTATTTAGTATATATCAATATATAGGTTAGATAGATATCTAATTATAATATTATTATATATTATAATATTATTACAATATATTATTTTTTATTTATTGAATATCTGAATCTATTATTGATAGAGTTTTTATTGGCGCCTATTTAAAGTGATAAAGGTCAGCTTCTTTTTTATTTAAGACCCTCTTAAGACGAGATCATTTAATGAAAATACAAGTTTAAAATGATAGTGATAGTGTTTTTATTGGCGCCTATTTAAAGTGATTAATATGAGCTTATTGCTGTGACAAAATTCTAGATCCGCCGCCATGTATATACTTATCTAAATAGCATTGAGATGAATAGGGATTAAATACATTTTAAATTGAGTATTTTTATAAAAATTAGCGAATACACGTGTCAAGTTCACGCGCTTGTATTTAGTCACGCTATTTTTCCATAATTTCGAACAAGGACTTTTAAATTATCGTGTTCTACCTTGAGATATAATCAAATCAACATTGAGGTCTCTAACAATCGAAAATTGACCAAAAAACCTCTTTTCAAACATAATTACTTCTTATACGTCCTACGTACTTTTTGATACAAACTAAAGGAAAGTTCTAAACAAATTAGCTATTGAAATCTAAATGTGTATTTAGGCATATACTCGACTTTCTTTCAACGTGAAAACACCTTACTTATTACGTACGGAAGTCATTTCCAGACTACCGCAACATAAATAACTTATTTCTTTCTGAAACTTCCTTTATAGAAATTTATTAATAATCATATTAGCAAAACATTAGATTATTATGAAAGAAATTCTGTTTTATTATTTTGGCAAAAATAAAACATGGTAGTCATGAAAACAAAAGCTAGATTTTAATAATTGAACATCAGTTCTGTTTGTGACAGTGAAAGACAGAAATTGTATTATTAGTTTTTAAGTAATAAATGTGATAAAAGTGTTCTATTAGCAGGTTGTGATAACAATATAATTTCCGCATAGAATATCAACTACAATTAACACGTTTGTTTGGTTGAGATGATCAAAAATCATTTAATAGAATAAAAAGTAAGTGAAACGTAGTTGTAGGTATTGCTTTTAGTTTATTATTATTTATTTGTAATTCATCTTTAACATATTATAACTTCAAAATTTGTCGTTATAATCACGATTTTCAAACTGTTTAAGTTAGTTTTATTAAAAAGTCGGAAAAGTAAGTTGAGAGGTTCATGAGACCTTGAAAAAAATTGTTCCGCATCGTTAGATTTATGGGTTGTTCACTCAAAGTGTTTTATTTTAGAAAATAGCGGAAATTTGAACAGATATTTATTTTACCAGCTTTACCTATCGCATGAGGGAAAACACTTGTTTTGTGCATGTTTATAAGTGAATTACTGTTTATAATTCACTATGGATAACCTACCGTCATTAAATGTATTTGCTGAAGTTTAATTTTGCTATAATTGTTTTAAAATTTCTCATATTTGAATTATAAGGGTTTGATATCTCATGTAGATTTTTAAGAAGATTCTTACGAGTCCTAATAATGACCTTTATTTAAAATAATAGCAAGCGCTTAAGTTTTCAAGTTTAGTTTTTTTTTATTGTAAATTATAATGAGATGGCTTTATTTTTGTTGACTTAATGATCATATATTCACATTGTAACAAACGAAGGTTGTATTTAAACATCATTTGTGCAATAAAAATATACTGTTCTTGTTAAAAATTATTTAAACAATAATCATTTTAAATAAGATAACAAATATTCGCATTAATTTCTCGCATTCTTATATACATACTACTTTCCTTAACTGAGCAGCGTAGCAATGTACTACGACATTACGGCATATCTAAAACTAAACTAACAGTCAGTGTCACCTTAAGTACTCAGTTTTATCGGCATTAGTAGCATCAAAAATGATTAATGTCCAGTTTAAATTAAAATTAAATTTTCTAGTTTTGTTGTAAGCTTGTATAGATATATGTATAATATTACAGCAATATTAGATACGTTATTGATAATTTTTTTTTATTTTACAGCATAGTACCTTGTGTTTATTGGTTTTTGAATTACCCTGTGTATGTTTTGGTGTGCTTGTGTATATGATATAAGACTTGGTGTAAGGTCATGATGTAAAAATATAATAAATGTTGCTAGGTGTGTGTATTTAAACACATAAGCCTTGAATATTGCCGCTACCGCTGTATTTATTTTTACATAAACGCGTTTGGCATTAGTGCCACGCGCAACTAATGTCCGGTATTTTTTTTCTTTCAAATTTCTAATCCTATTCAGGGATTACTATTTTGACATTCATATGCGAAATAATAAGTATTGTAATCATAAAAATATTCGATCTCGAGATTTTAAGTGAAATACATCTTGACCTCCGAATCGAGTCTGATTTTTTTTCTTGGATTACCTCTCTATATCTCTCTCGCTATGTATGTGTCTGTCTGTCTGCCTGTCTGTCTGTTTGTGTGTGTCTGTGTTTTGTATTTTTTTACTTATAATTTAATGTTTCTTTAAAAGAGATAATTAAAATTAAATTTACGTGTTTGTTATTTAAAATAATACTAAATATTATGAATGAATATCTCTTATACAAACTTATAAGCAGAAACTATTTGTAATCTATTTAATAGTGGGTTTATATATGATTATTTAACGATTAACGTTAAAGCAACATCAATAATTAACGTAAGGAAAAATTCGAACTGTAAGTCAACCAATTTAAATGTTTTTGCAACATCGATTAACTAACGTAAGAAAGTTGGTCAACTCCCACTTCGAAATGGTTAGCTTATCAAAAAAACTGTCTACACATGCGCTAAATGTAGTTCCTACTTTAGCTGTTTTTATGTATATTGAAAAATGATCTGGAGCAGTAAAAAATACAGATTAACACAATATTTAAGTCACTAGTCCATGGACTATAACGAAAAGCAAAACAGTAAATAAGCTCTTAACTGAAACGGAAAGTCAATCTTAAAATAATTGGTTGCTCTGAGCAGTCGTCAATTGTGTGTATACACATAAAAATTGATAGAATTTCACATTGAATATTCTGATAAAATTACAACTTGCGAGTAATGTAAATTATAATGGAAAATAGTTTGCATTACTCTAAGTTGTAATTTTATCACAATATTCAATGCGAAATTCCATCAATTTTTATTAATGGAAACACGTTTTTTATATCCATTTCGTGTTAATTTGACGAGGTCAATGCTTGTCTATACCAAGATCTCTGGTAGTGTAAATTATAATAATAAGATATAATTCAAACTTGAAACGAAAAATTGTGACGTAAAACTAAAAAGAAAATAGAAAATGCTTATTCAATTACAGATGAATGTTATCACATTTCTATTCATTGAAAAAGTGTCGGTAATTAATATGTATAATGCTTGTTATCATGATAAGCTGAAACGTGCCAATTCACATGAGACTTGTCATACCATACTTAAAATTGAATCCATAAGAATAAAATTAAAGCAACACTAAGCAGGCCGATTGAGAAAGGCGGCACAATATCTTCTGAATATTTCGAAACATATCCGCGACCCATAAACCATAAATACACATATACCCACATACGTACATATACATACGATACACACGAACTCTCTCTACTTGGGTCGCTGTAGCTTGTGCAATGGAGCCATTTAAAAAAAAAATGTGTAACGCATTCACTATATACATAGAAAGAAGGATACATGTGTATACTTATACATATATTTATAAAAAATGTAAATATTTGGTGGCCAGTACAGTTTAGAAGAAAATGTAAATAAAAACTGTTAAGGATGTATTAAGAATAATCTGTAAATATGCTTCGTGCAACAAAACGAATAGAAAATTGGCATTTAACAAACAATAAATCAGTTGATTTGAGATAAAAATATTTCTAAACTACACGAATCAACAATTAATATAAATGTTATACTTTTCATTTAAAATGCGTAATTCATTTAGCCTTTTTCCTGTATTTATTTTAAATTGCTGCCAAAACTCATATCTATATCAACGTGAATACTTATGTACAAACATTTAATTTTAATATGATATATACGTGAAATGTAAATATTTATTTTAAGCGTTCGAATTCCGATCTCTTTAAAAATCATATTAATAAAATGTGGGTGGAAGTTATTACGAGAGCAATGTAGGAGAAGTGTGAATGGAAAGCGAATGAAGGAATGAGAGCACCAACTGTATGGAAAGTGGAAGAGATCGGGTGAAACCCAGGAAGTGAAATCCCAACCTCTGTCTCTGTTGCACTCCCTATGTGTCTTATGTATTCAATAGCGTTCATTCTATATAATTACATCTAAATTTCACAACGTTAGTGTATTTGGAATTATCTTACAATCATTTAATATCAATAGACAAAAATATAGAAATTATATAGTGAAATTGGATCAAATAACTTAAATGCAAACGAATCAGATTATAAAGATTTTATTTTGGTTAACAAAACTGTTGAATGATACGAAAGCCAGCACAGGGAAAGTTAACTCATCGATGTTGGCAATAATATGTCCTCAAAACGACTGTCGAAATCTTTTGTACAAAGTCTGATTTATAGTTGCAAATATTGCAGACATTCTTTAGCGATTTCTTAGGACAGACTTTTATTTGCTTTAGTTTATATTTTGAGAGCGCATTTAAATGCCGTGATATTTCAAATTAAATAAAAATTTCAGTGTATATCTGGATGAAATGTTACTTTTAAACTCATCCTAAATATAAAAGGGCCTAGTTGGTTTAAAATGCGAGCTGCACGAATTGAGTTCTCATAGATTATGTATACCATATTTGGTATCAATCCGTTCTATATCTTCAGAAGAGAAGGCGCGACAAATTTTGTCTTACGGCGACGACTAACTTCCTAATATCCAAGTTATATATTTTGTTGGATTCAGGACGACGTAACACGAACTTTTTGTTTTAAACAATTTTCAATTCGAGTATGCTTCAGCTTTTCTGTACTACGTACGGTGACCTAAATATGTAGAATCAATAGATCTTTTCCTTTTCAACGTTCAAATCAAATCCTAGTTGATTCAATCAGAACTTTGTTCAATTCAACTACAAATATGAAAATAATATTTTCTTCAGTATTGCTGTTCCATCTCGCCGTTCGAAACACCAAAGAATTTACAGTGCGTAAATGTGAACTATTTGAACTTGTTACTCATTGACGTAAATATGACCCATTATTTGTAGAAACTAAACTATGTACATATTCCTTGATTTTTACTATTTTTCTTAAACAAGAAGTAATTAGAAATGAATTATATATGAGTATAAATTAAGTCTGTACCATGTGTTTAAAGTATCGCCATATTTTTATTATTTCACTAACACTGGTATTTAATTTCGACGCCATTCCAAAAATAATCGGAATCGAAAAAGTATATTTCTGTTAAAATCTCGAGATGGAATTTTTTCATGATTACAATACTTCGTAAAAGAAAGTAAAAATAAACACAACGTTTAAGGGACTCTGCATTAATGTTTGAGTAAATAACAAAGACTGTATAGATCTCAAGAGACAAAAACAAAACAAAAGAGGATATAGACGACTTTTAGTGGTTTCGAATGCATGGGATGATGTTGTTCGTAGACGCGCAACAGAACGAAACGTGCGTAAACGTGTGTTGTTGTTTAGGTTCGTTTGCCCCAATAGATCGAGTTCATTGCCATGTAACACTGCGTGTACAACACTCCTTAGATATCTCATGCACCTACCTACTCTACTATACGGCAGTGTGGCTCGTTATAGTTACGTCGTAAAACTGCATTTGATAATATTATTTAAATGACAATAATTTCAGCTTGCTAGTTATGAATTAAGTCGTGTTAAAATAAAAGTTTCACTCGGAAGCGTGGTGTTTCACAGTTTCAAAACATAATTGTGTGTCATATAGAATAATAAAACGTGCCAATTCTTAAATAAATAAAACTTTCCCACGCACTCTCCCTGGATCACTCAGAGATTTTAGAAAGTGAATGCGCCTGATACAGAACTATTCTATTTACATAATTGCACCTTAAATGAAATTATAATCACCGATTTCAAAATTATAAATTGAAATGCTTAGTAATCTAAGCGTTTCAATTTTATCTAGGACCTAAATTTATTCATATTATACTTATTTTTCAAGTTATATTTATAAATCGAAATTAGTATTTTACTACGAAAATTCCGTCAGTTAACTATGAAATTTACTTGGTAACACGTTTGCTGCCCATCACGCGCCAACGCACTGGAGCAGCAAATGTGAGAAAGTATCATTTTTCTTTTCGATTTTTTAAATTCTAATTTTCGCTGCTACATGTAAAATGTATATTCACTATAAATATATTGATTAAAGTTGTATTAAGTATTCGCTATTTTATTTGGTCTCACCCTATATTTTAATTACAATTTTCTCTTTGATAGCAAAAATTATTATTTCCGGTCATAAGTAATAGATACAATAATAATGTATGTAGCAATCTTAATTAAAACAAACATTCCTTTGTTCCATAGTGAAAATATTGGAAAAGCTAGAAAATAATGACGTTTTTTAACGCAATATTTTTGTACGTGTGAACTTTATAACTTGTGGTAGTAATTTTCTCTGCGTATGATGGCATTACGAAATATACTTTTACGCTTTCAAGGTTTCATCCTCTAGTTGTTGGTGTTAAATAAAGCTACGCATTCGAAATAGTTTCCTAGGATGTTATGCGCACATTTAGCAAAATTGTAGTTATTTTAATCAAATGTGTAACTAAATTGGAATTTGTCCTTCAATCTTGATATCAGATTTAATAAATTCATATGGAAATCGTGAGTCATATTTCGCAAAATTCTTAAAAAAATTCTTTTCGATGTAGGACAAAAAATTCTAGTAGATTTCATGATTTTAATTCGATGATCCGATGACAGGATCCTGATTGTCGATCCATCTGTCGCCTTAGGTCTTCGCCAGGTGCTGCCTCATTACAAGAGTGACGTGCGCAGATGTACCAGCATGCCTGAAACCATATTATTTGCGTGCTGTAAGCAGCACCTGCAACGACGCAATCGTAAGGCAGCTACTTCGCGTCATTGGTTGTTTATCTGCAATTGTACTCTCGATTGCTTATTTAATAATAATTGCCTTCTCTCTACTTACTCATTCAGTGTATAAGATAACATCTGAAAATTATGTGCGACAACAGCTTTTAACCTTTTATTAATTTCAAACCCCTCAATATTAATTCTTTACCGTTTCCGGTTGCCCTAAAACATATTAACGTCCCCTGATTAAGAATTAAAGTCAATACATATTTTATATATATATATTTTTTTTTTTCCAAAAAGTGTAGTTCGATTTACTGGTGATAAAAATAAATTCTTCACAAACTAAATGTACTTACCGCATATCTTTAAAACTTTTAAATAAATTATCTTAAAAATAGATTCTTTATGGACTAGTATTCAGATCAGGATCGGAGATGCGTACTATGTGACGTATTCAGATCGTGGGGTACTACTTCTGAACAGAATACATATAAATGGTAACTGCAGCTGCGATAGCAAACCAAATTTAGCCACACATACTCCACAGTCAGTGTTATTTGTGTATCGATGTATAGTGGAAGGCCAATGAACTTCACAGGCACCGCCTCCTAGTGCACTTTACTGTATTACCACGTGGTTGAGTATCTGCACCTGGTCATGGCCTTGAGATACAACACGTTTGGGGTTCACTTACCCGTGCGGTATCCCATCACTTCTCGGCCCTCATACATCACACACCGCTGAACCATAGGTGTTTGACCCGAGTCATATTTTTGCATTTTGTTCACACTTTTAACGAACATTTATTATAAACGCACGAATTACTCCGTTACTAACATATCCGGGATTTATCAAATCATATCCTAGTGTCTTTCGCTTTTGAGAACGCCCTGCGACTTCAGATGGTTTGCAATCTATAATAGATATAAAAACCATTTATGAAAACACTTTCTATTAAAAATTAATTTAAATCAATCTCACGAGTTTCATATTTAGCTAATGTTGCTGTAGATAGTAGCTAACAATTTGTTAAGACTTGGCATATAATTTAATTAATAGTTGTTGAGTATATAATTTACTCAATTATAATAAATATACAAAACAACGAAATTAAATGTAATTTCGAAATTTAGATCTTGAGAACAAATGTACAACTCACTTCTTCAGTTGCACCAATAAAAACTACTCTAATCATAGTTTTGTGTAAATACATTTATTCATTATTTTATATTGAAATTAAACAATAAATAAATGTAATACGAACAATAAATTTAGCCCTGTTTCACGAATTTCATTTAAATATATTCGTGAGTTAAAATAAACAAATTCGAATCAAAATGATATTTATTTAGGCAATCACATTGTCAGATTAATCTTTTGTTGAACTAAAATTATACTTTATATTTCATTTTATTAACGAAAAAACTATTTTTTCTCTATTTGAATTCTGTTTGCGTTTGTGCAATCGAGTTAAGACGTTTTTATTAAATGTTTATATGAGCCAATTCCTGAAGGCAATAAATATATCATTTGATAAATACATTATATGGTAGGAATAAATAGAAAATCGGTCGAATAGTTAACGATTGATATTTTAAAATCAATTTTAATTCAAATCTCGTAAGTTAAATCATTTTCTGACACGTTTGACGTCATACGCATAAAGCATACTAGAGACTTCGAAGTACGAACGGATGTTGATCTAATCTGACATAGCAAATTGAATTTATGTTATTGAAGTGTTTTCGCAATATCTGACAAAAATAAAATTTTGTAGAATTATTTTCAAAACTTTATTTTTAACTAATACTCGTTAAATAATTAGGAAATGTCTAAAACAACTTTAACAATAACATTTTTTTATAAATGTATCTATAAGGATTGCTGCGTACTATAAACGCGAATGTAGGAGTCTCCAAAGTCCGAAAATAGTAATTTATTGTAGAATTTTCATTTGGTATGTACAATAGCTTACTATAATAAATAATAAATGAAGCTCTCCAACCAAATGCTTTAGATCCATCGGGTTTAAATTACTAGCGGCATTAAATTGGCATTCAAATTATTGAGGTGCCAAATTAGATTGAAATTCGTTTGCTACCTCCAAAGCAAATAAAGTGATTAATTTGGCCTTACGAACGAACGACCAGCACGCAAAGTGAAGCATTATACATTATCATAGTCCATCAGCACTTGATAGTAACAAGCATTTATTTATTTTACGTTGTTTTTGTAAATAAAATTGAAATTATTCTTTTATTTAGAAAATATATACTACGGAGTGATTGTTAGAGTATTTTAGTCAAAATTGGTAAATGAATATAGCATATAAAACGGTATAAAATGTGTTTTGTGTTATGTATTTTGATTGCTAATATTTTTTTAATAGATCAATACACTTTCTTTTATACTATATATGTATTAAATAATAAAAGCTTTGACGTTGTATAGCGTAGGTAGAGAGAGTACATATTAGCAAAGTGAAAATATATTAGTGAAATTAAAGTCTAAAAATCATGTTGATATTTACAGCCATGATATAGCTGGCTAAATTGCGAGTACTATCAAAGGGAACGCCAATAAATGAAAGTATATATATTAAAGGCTTTTTATATGAACACACAGAGCTAGTCATTTCTAATTCTTACTATGATCTACTTATTTTGCTTATTTCAAAACAATATTTCCGTAAAAGTATGTAAATGTGAGAGGTATTTAGTAGTATTTCTATTTTCCTCATTTCATTTTACTTTCTTTTTCTACGTATACTATAAAAAATATATTTTCTTTCATTCAAATATATTTTATTTATTTTTATATATTTTATATTTAAAAATAAAAATATATTATACACATATGAGTTAATGTTTGTTAGAAATATCAATGTTTTTGATTCAGAATAAACGCGTGAGATTTTTCTTAAAATCTGCCATCTATATAAGATGAATTGTATACCTAATTACCAACTAGTATTGTTTGTTAAATTTAATAAATTTGAATCATTCTAATAAGGGTTTTGTTTCTGATTTTTTAGGCTGCCGGTGGTGAGTGATTGCTCGCCAGGGCAGACGGCTCGGGTGAGTTCGAACCTCCATTCCAGTAGCAGCAGTATGGCGGTCAGTCGGGTACCCAGCCCGCCACCCCAAGAAGTTAACACACCGGTCGCCGAAAATTGGTGCTATACACAGGTATGTCAAACAGAAAATATGTTATGCATCAATGTATCACATTTTCACGAAATACACACAGACGACATTTGGAGATAAAATATTTTCATACAATACTTATTACGTATAAGAAAGTAAAAACTCATAACGTAATATGTCAACTATTAAAGATGCTTTGAAAATGATGAAGATCATAAATAAAATGATCAATGATTAGAATATAGTTATATTTACATATATATTAGAAAGATATATGATTAGAAAATATTCTAAGCACACCGGGATATTGTATAAAATTACGTTTTTCTTTCTCATCATGAACTTGTTCCAGTATCTCCTACGTATAAAATTTCAAATCGCTTTTCCTCGCTAGCTCTCATTGCTATTTCTGTACCAATATCGACGCCTCTTCCCCAAGTTGAACGACCTGGCCCCGCGAACCTGCACGTATTCATAGGATATTATACATATATACGCATACCTGTTTTAACTAATGCTGCAATTCTGAGCATGTCAGTTATTCTGTATACGAAGAATCTGTTAATGCTTAAGAGTATTGAGTTCTTTAATTAATGCACTTCTTCACTATTGTTTATTCGATAAATTAAGAAAGACATATATTCGATTTAATTAGTTCTAATGAATTTTCTGTGTTTAATTTTCAAACAAATATTTGATTCTCCAAACAGACCATCAGCATTAAATATCGATCAAAATGGCATTATAAAATCGAGTCATTTCGATCAAGATGTCCTTGTTCCGATAAATCCAATTTAGATAAAAATTTGTTTAAACTGGTATGAAAAAATATGGTTTAAATTGCCGTCGAAATTGATTGAAACTAGATTAAAATAAAAAATTATCTGTAATGACCTACACTCAACGATATTCTACTCTAGTTATATTGCTGTTTAAAACGTTAAATAGGCTCATTATTATGGTGCATTTCATTATTTTAAAAATGTGTACTTTTTGCTGTTTACATGCAAAAATATTACAAATTCATGTTCGTATAGATTCGTTATTCGAACATACTTTTTAAATTAATTTGCATTTTTATTATAATTTAACACAAATATATACATGTTCTTATAGATGAACATTTGTGTTAATACCTTTTTTAATGTCTACAAAATTAATTACTGTTGTAAATGTGAAAATAACTTGCACTTGGCATCATAAATCACATTTTAAAACCGATATATAGAGTAGAAATGTGTAATTTATGGATATTTTATAGATTGCAACTAATAGCTGTTAAACATAAGGATAATGATCAGGGTCAAGGAATAACAAAATATCGATGACAATTTGATTGTTGATTAATATAACAAAATTTTATGTGCCACTTCTTAATCTTAAAATTGAAGTTTCTTTCATTCTTTATACAATTCTGTTTATTGTATGTTCTAGTGTTTTATTATTTAAATATGCACAGACAGATCGCATTCCGTAACTAGCCAAGTATCGATTTTAATTCGAATCCACAGAAATATTACAAGAACTAGTTTAAATTAGAGAAATCAATATTACTGCGTAATATTTAAGTGATACTTGTACTTTTGGGTGTATTAGAAATAATAAACTATTAAATAACTGCACATATTGTGTATTTGGGACGCGCCGGAAGTATGTGGTATGGTGCCGGTGTCGACGACGCGCAAAGATGGCTCAAGGTCGCGGGTGAACGTTCTGCCGTACGTCGACCGGACACTCAACCGATAGAATGCCAGTGGCGTCCATATAGATTGGGTTACACTTGCACACATTGATATTTCAATATTTAAAAAATTTAACATCTGATACATTTAAGTTAATTATAAAAGTATCGCATAATTTGTTGTAATATATGTTTTATAAAACGCATAAACTTGTGTGAAAATAAAACACTTCTATCATTTCGTAAAATCATCAATTTGAATATGTTGTTAATTTTCATTATTATATTAAAATAAATCAAAAGCAACGGTGCAGCAATAAAATGTATAGTGTAAGCTTCTAAAATATGTTATTCGACGCACAATGGGCATAAAAGTGTGATCTTCTAATTCTATGAAATCGTATTTCGTCAGTTCAAAAAGTCAAGCTCTGGAGTCAAGGTTACGCTGGGATCGTTGACTTTGGTGATTTCAACACGTATACAAGAATTATTTTGTTTTTTTTTCAATGTCAACCATAGCTGCAGATACACAAATTTTATTTTTCAATTATTTTAATTTATATTCAACACATATAAGTATAAAATAATTTGTGTTATCAAGAACGACTGATTTTTATACTTTAGTTGTAAGTTGTTGCTAGTGACAGAAGAAAGTAGTTACTTTCACTGTTTCTTGATCATTGAAATATGATTGCCATGCAGCAAGAATATTTCCCATCTTTATACCGTATTCTTCATTAATACATTCCGTATTTATCATTAATCAATTTTTACATATTTTTTTTAATTTTGCTTGTACGTATTTAATTAAGTTATTATCGTAAATATTTTGTCACGACTTTAACGGAAATACATATTTTTAAGATTTCCTGTTGGTCTATTTTTGCGATGTTAGTTCTGTGCACCTATGTATTTAAATTTGTGTAGAAATTCCTAATTTTATAATACATATTATACATGGGAGTGAAAAGAAATGGCTTTGGTGCAAATAATTATAATAGTTGTATAATATTCCAATAAAAATAAGCGGATTTTCATTTTCTCATATGTGCTATAACTTTTATTTTAAATAATTGCATTCAAGTGTATTCAAATATGAATACCAAATATTTATTTTTTATATTAACAAACATTTTTGTATGTTACAGGTTAAAGTGGTCAAATTTAGTTACATGTGGACAATAAACAATTTCAGTTTTTGTCGAGAAGAAATGGGCGAAGTATTAAAATCATCCACATTCTCAGCAGGTGCCAATGACAAATTAAAGTGGTACGTAATAATAGTTTAACGGACAACCATCTGATTATAAAATAAAATTCTTTCGAAATGTACCAAAATTGCGAGTTTCTTATACATATTTAATATTCTTTCCCAGACACAATTAAAATACACAATCAATATCAGCTTGACAGTCGATTAAATCAAGAATGGTGAAAAAAAAAATTGACTATTACCTTTTCATGTTTCTAGGTGTCTCAGGGTTAATCCGAAAGGATTAGATGAAGAAAGCAAAGACTATTTGTCTCTTTATCTATTGCTAGTTTCATGCAATAAAAGTGAAGTACGAGCAAAATTTAAATTTTCAATATTAAACGCAAAACGGGAAGAGACGAAAGCAATGGAATCACAAAGAGCATATAGATTTGTCCAGGGCAAAGACTGGGGCTTCAAGAAATTCATTCGAAGGGATTTCTTATTAGATGAAGCAAACGGCTTATTGCCCGACGATAAATTAACGATATTTTGTGAAGTAAGTTTTTATTTCATAAATGATTGAGTTCATTATTGGGAAATATAAATTTATGTTATTTGTGTATTTTTAGGTAAGCGTAGTTGCAGATAGTGTTAATATTTCTGGTCAATCGAACACAATTCAATTTAAAGTCCCCGAATGTCGATTATCGGACGATTTAGGAATGTTGTTTGAAAACCAGAAGTTTAGTGATGTTACGTTATCTGTAGGTGGAAGAGAATTCCAAGCACACAAAGCAATATTAGCAGGTATATTTTTGTTTTTTTTTTCTTTAAACTTTATTTACAAAATGTATTTACTTATTATACTATATTAATTTGGTTTTTGTTTCTTGTAGCACGTAGTCCTGTTTTCGCAGCAATGTTCGAACATGAAATGGAAGAAAGAAAACATAATCGTGTCGATATCACAGATGTAGATCACGAAGTATTACGTGAAATGTTACGCTTCATTTATACGGGTAAAGCAGCAAATTTAGAGAAAATGGCCGATGATTTACTAGCGGCAGCTGATAAAGTAAGTGTATTTTTTACAAGTAATTCTTGTCAAATTCCTAACAGCCATTTGCCAATTTCACATGAATGTATTCTATTCATGCAAAATATTAGCTCTTTTATCTTCTTATTTTTAATAAGAAACAAGATTCCATTTTCTTTTACTAGAACATAGACGACATATTTTAATTTAAATTTAACTATAATTTTGTGTGCAAATAAATTTCTTGTAGTGCGCCAAATAAATAATATCTGTAGAACCCCGGGAGAATCGTTACGTCACTATCCTAAAGCGTTAATCTTTTATAATCAAATGATTAAAATAAAATATCTGCAGTGTCATGCACCGAACTTTCTTATCCGCATATGGGTTAAACCATATCGTAGTTATATTATTTTTCTAATTTATAATATTTGTTCTGACCTTTAGATCGCTTTTACACTAAATATGTTTCTTAGAATAAATATTAAATGTCAAACTTCAAATTATTTAAGTCTATTTTGTTAAACAATTGACAGGCGCAGATGATACGATTTATGGAACAATATATATAATAAGCAGACATTTATTTTGAAACCAGTACTTTTTTTTGGAAAAAAGTTTCAAACAAAAGTTGTGCTAAATATAAATATCATTAATTTTTGTTCACAAAAATTTTCTGTAATTGTAACCATTTTTGAGTAATTGCAGAAACTGCAAAAACTGACTAGAGTAAACATGCACTTCCGGTCGGAACATTGTTTTCAAAAATAGGAGGTTTTCGTGCCAGGCACATACAAATCTTAAGTTTAAAATTTCATAATTTTCCCTTTAGCCGTTTGGGCTGTAGAGCGCTCACACACACACACACACACACATACACACACACACACACACACACACACACACACACACACACTCTCACACACAGACGGACGTCATTCCAAAAATAGTTGATATCGATTCAGGGAAGGTCAAAACGTATATTTCCGTTAAAATCTCGAGTTCGAAATTTTTCATGATTACAATACTTACTTATACTGCGTATAAGAAAGTAAAAAATGTAGTAATTACAGAATAATATAAACTAACATTGTAAAGCGGAATCTAGTCTAAAACTTTCATTAGTTTGAATAGTATGAAAGTTATGATCGCTTTTTTAAGAACTAGTTTTTGAATTTTATGTGTTTTAATTTTGAATTATCAAAATACTATCTTGCGAGCAATAGAATTTTTACAAGAATTTAAATGCAATACTAAACAAGGGTCACAAACTCGATTTGTTTTTAATGTTTGAAATACATTTTTGTTTCAGTATGCGCTAGAAAGGCTAAAAGTAATGTGTGAAGAAGCACTATGTACGAATCTATCAATAGAAAACGCTGCAGAAATTCTTATATTAGCCGATTTGCACAGTGCAGACCAACTGAAAGCGCAGGCCATTGATTTTATCAATACGTGAGTACTTTTATTTTGTTATAAAACACTATATTCAGTTACAACTACTTTTAACTTAGTTTAATTTGCTAAAAATAAACGTCTTTGAAATAGCCCATTCTGTATAGCTCTAACTTTTAAACTTAGTAAAAAATTGGTTTTTTTTAAATTAAATAAAAATTACACTTAACATAAATATAATAAACATTTTATTATATAAAACAATATAAAGAACATTCTTTTCATTTGTGATTTCAATCTGTTATAAAAATTATAAAAATAACTCGATTTTTGTAAATAGTAGTACCACAAAAAATGTCAGAATCAAGCTATGATAAGATAGAATAAATGTATGTTTACTTGTGCATAACTCTGTTATTCTTATTGTACCAGCAGCCATGCCACCGACGTCATGGACACACCCGGTTGGAAATCAATGATCCAAACGCATCCGCATTTGATAGCGGAGGCGTTTCGTGCACTAGCTACACAGCAAATACCACCAATCGGTCCACCACGAAAACGTGTGAAGCAGAGCTGAAGACAACCAGCGGGCATCCATGTGTTGTCCTTACCAGGCTCATCGTCGTGATCCCTCGCCATGTGATAGTCCATAGTGTGTGTGATATGTGTGTGTGTGTCTGTATGCGTATAGGCAGAGGTTTGTCCGTATGCGTGTGTACAATGTACAACACCAACGACAACTTGAAGAAACTCATGTCTGTCTCATTCTATAAATCAATAAATGTGTGTGTGTGTGTTCTATGACACTGAAACGGAGGAACAAATTAGACACTGTTTTTGATTATTGATATGCAAGGTGATTTTAGTGCAAGACAATATGTGCTCCCACCAATCTCCACTTAATATGTCTCTCTTTTGTGGCTATTCCCTCCTCCCAATTTGAAAAGTCCCACCAAATGAACTTTACTATTATCTTAAGAAGGAAATCGTTTGATTTCTAAATACACAAACGCTTGTCTGTTACTTTAAGAGGGTTAAATATGTGTTCACTTGTTTTATCGGCTTAAGACTACATTTCGTTTATGATATTATTACTTTATCGTCGGTCCTGCTCTGATTTACACTTATCAGTACAATATAACGTCATCAATTGTAACTGCAGCTGTAATGACACAATACAGTTTCAAACAAAAGTGTTTTTAGTAATATTCGTTATTGATGTTATATTAAAAAAATTATAACATCAGCCTAATATCTGACAACTGCTTTACACTTCCTGCTTCTACAAAATTAGTTACACAGTCTGTAGCAAGTTGCACTAAAGAAACGAAGTGCAAACTGATCTAAATTATTAGTGCAGGACAAGCGAACAAAGCTACTGCAAAATCATAAAGGTATCAATGGTTGCGTTGTATTAATCATTGAAAAATTACGATATTGTATATAAAATTGGACTTCACACATATTTACCTTGTCATACACTTTCTTTTATTTAATCATCATAATAGCAGCCTCAAAAGAATTTAAACTCGGGATTTACTTAAACGAAACTTGTTTGATTTTCAAAATTAAATATACGAATTATTTATAATTTACAAGATATGTCTTATACTTCGAGAGTGAACGTATTTTTCTTTTTTTTTGTAATACCATTACTTATGGTGCAATAATTAAATTGTAATAGTTTCTCTATTTCGGTAATAAAAAAAATGAATGTAAATACTGAAAAGTTTCTGGAGTAATCATAGATTTAACCCTTTGAGTGAAAAAAAAACCGACAAATTGTAACAAATTAAAAGTTATTAAAACGTTGTCAACATGTTAAAAAAGCTGTTTGTGTGTCGTGTGTTTTATCCCAATTGAGTGTTCAATTTTCGCCAATTTAAGTAGATTTATTGTGTATAATTAGTGCGTCGCAAAGCTTTCGGTGGTTAATTATACCTGTTTATTCTTATAAAAAAAATATATATTCATTCGTCAAATTAAAAAAAAAAAAACAACACTAAAACAAAAATGTGTAAAACCCAAAATTGTTTCATTTTTATTCGTAGTTATTGTTAAATGAAAAACTAGGAATTGTGATATAATTATTATATATATTGTATTTGGCAACAAAAACTGTCTATTTGATGTTCCTTTTTATCGACAACCAATAAAAATGTATATAGACATTTTTTCCTCGTGGGACTGCCCGTTTGTGTATTTTTATTTTTTCTCTTAACTATAAGTTCTTTTAGCAAGTAGAGCTGTATAATGATCTCTGTGAGTAAACTAAATGATGATGATTTGAGATGTATTTTTGAGCGTTCAACTAAAAACTTGTAGTTTGATGAATTATTGATTATCGTTTTTAAGATAAATCGGCGAGCTATTTTTATTCCTTGTGATCTAATAATATGATTTTTAACTGATGGTAGAGTTTTAAAATAATGGTTTTTATTATTAAAAACGTAAATTGAATTTGTAATATTTTTAATTGGGAAATCTAGTAAGAAGCGAAATTGTTTATATGAAAATTGAAATGATTGAGGTGTTTTAAACCAATCTAACATGGGTAAAAAATCATATTTATTATTGTTTAATTTTGTAAAAAAGTTGAATAATTTTTTTTATTGTAAATGTCGAAACATTGTCTACATTAATAGCGAAGGTGGTATGGCGTTCCACTCGAAAATATAAGCGCAAATTTTGAATAATCGTGTTTAAAATTAATGTCAGATAATGCCATACATGTTCTGTGATAACTCCATTTTCCTCGACACTCGATTTAAAAACAAGAATTGTTGTACAATATCTTAATTATAATTTTCCTTTTAAAAAATGTGACGGTTTAGCACGTGGAAAAGTTGTTAATTCAAATGTGTAACTAATGTATAAAAAAAAATGTATAATCTGTCACGCAAGTAAATGTTAATTTTATAAATAGCCTAATGATAATAATAGTAATTCTGGAACCAATGAATAACATAAATCAATGACTGGATAGATTTAAACCTAAGTACAAGTATGACACATGTTACCTCATCATATTAACAAAAAGATCAGTGTTTTTGTGAAAAAGAAAATTTTCACTTCAATGTTAGACAATATACTTGACTTGTGTTTTCTTTTTGTTTTTTTGAAATGGCTGATTTAATTTCGTTTTAGTTAACAGTGTGTGTGGTGTGTTCTACTATTATACATTCAAATCATCAATTCATTGTTTCCATTTATTTTAAGTCATTCGTATTGCACTTGTAATAAATAATAAACATTTTCATGATTACATAGTGTATATTTTTGTTTTAATCATATTCTATTTATTTTATTGCATGTACTTATAACAAACTATATTTTCAGGAAATTCTCTTCCTGGACTTCACACTCAATGTGCATAGCAGAGGTGTATAGCGTTGCGAAAGCGCACAATCGAGAGTGCGCAGATGTTTTTGCCAGAAATATACAAATCTTAAGTGTCATTATTTTATCTGCAGCCGTTCAAGCTGTAGAGCCCTCACACACACACACACAGAGAGACAAGCAGACGTCATTCCAAAAATGGGCAGACTCGATTCAGGGAAGGTTAAAAAATATATAGGCAAAAAAAGTAAGCACGTGACAAAAGACGCGGGGATCGAATTCGTTCGCATTCAACGCTGAGAGACATGTTAACCTTATGGCCAGAATCGGCGGCTCATTTATTTTGAGACATTACACTTGCATTTGTCGATGAATCAATGAACAAAATGAATGTGTTAGGGGCAATAGAATAACCTTTATGCTATAGTGTTTATGAAATTACGAACATCTTTAATAAAGCTATATTTTCAAATTGAAAATGCATTTTATGTTAAATGCGCCTCTGCACATGCGCGACCATGCGCAATATGCTGCGTTTGTTTGGCTTCGTTGTAGAAAATGTAAAAATCCAAACAAACGCAACATATTGAGCATGGTCGCGCATGTGCAGAGGCGCATTTAACATAAAATGCATTTTCAATTTGAAAATATAGCTTTATTAAAGATGTTCGCAATTGCGTAACACTATAACATAAAGATTATTCTATTGCCCCTAACACATTCATTTTTTTCATTGATTCTTCGACAAATGCAAGTGTAATGTCTCAAAATAAATGAGCCGCCGATTCTGGCCATAAGGTTAACATGTCTCTCAGCGTTGAATGCGAACGAATTCGATCCCCGCGTCTTTTGTCACGTGCTTACTTTTTTTGCCTATTGCCGTTAAAATCTGGATATAGAATTTTTTCATGATTACAAAGTACCTACTCTTGGAGGTACATTTTTAAACCAAAAAATTATCACTTTTTATTAGCTTTGATTTGTTCGAATTTTAGTTCATTATTATCAATCTTATAACAGATCTCTTGTTACAATAAATATGCTGTCAAGATTTACTATAAATAATATCTATTAATTAAAAATACATCACATTGTTAAATATAGTAGAATCATGTTCAGATTCTACTTCTAAATTAATTCTATTGTTATTTATTGGAATGGAACTAGATACAAAAAAAGCTGTATTTAAAGTGCTTACAGAAGTGTTATAATTTGGAGGCAAATCATTGCCAGTTGATGTTACATTAACACTATGACCGTTTGAATTTGGTAGTATCTGCAAAGTATCTGTAGATTAAAATCAAATAGATTTCAATATTATCAAAATTATACTTTAGCTGAAATCGTGTTAATTGTTGTTGTATTACTGACAATTTCCTGATATGGTGGTGGGTCGTCGTGGTGACGTGCTGCCAAATTATTCTGCGATTCATGGTAAGATGGTGGTCGATCTTGTAATCGTTCTCTTATTAGTTCCTGAATTGAGGTAACACTTGAAGCTCGTCCGAAAAATGGATTATCTGGACTCCTAAGTAGATAAAACAAACTGGATTTATCTACATTATGAAATACCTCTTGCATTTATGAAATATTTCTATTGTAAGATCATAGCAAAGAAAAAACAAATTGTATATAGACAATTTACAAATATTTAATTAATATTCATAGTCAGAAAAAAAGAGATGATTACTTATTTCGGATGTAATATTTATTGAAGATTTTTATATAAATCCTATTAATAAAAACCCACCCTGTATAATTAGAATTAATTCAGATGCTTAATTGATATATTTCCCCCGAAAATTTTTTCGATACGTTTTTTCTCCTACAATAAAGTAAAACCATTTTCTTTGGGTAGCATACCTATAATGTTTACAACATATGTTACACAGTATTACGCTCAAAAAAATTATTAGCATTATGGTTGCAATTAAAATTATAATCTGAATGGCAGCGTGCTGAGTAGGAGATTGTGCTTCATTAGATTTTTCTGGGAGATCCACTTTGAATGAAGGCGCTGTATCATAGTTTCTTTAAAACAAAACGAAATTGAGTTTATAAATTGTCTTTTATAACTTTATGAACATTTTTAGAAGAATAATTGCTTACTGTAAATTGTGTAGTGTAGTTGGTACATCAGAACTAATAACACAAACACATGTAATGATGTAAAAAACTGAACCAAAATATACAATTAAATCAAACATATTTTTCAACACTTTATACCGTCATATTGTCGTACATCGCGAAATTTGTTTTTATCTTAAATCTAACAGATAATGCTACGATTAGATAGTGTTACTGTTTGCAGGTAGTAAATAAATTTTAATAATATTTATTGTTATTTTACATGTTATACAGTTCATATAAAAACATTTTATTTGTCATTGAGATTTGAGTTTAATTCGTTAATGAAACCAATGCAGCGACAATATTTCCGTGATGTTCTCTTAAGGTTCTCTCGGCGGTAAATCTTGAAATTTCCATTTCTTTTACCTATAATTAAAAAAAGCTCAAATAAAATCAATTTCCTAATAACTTTATTGCTATGGTATGGTCATGCTGGAAGAATGTCGAATGGAACACATGTGCATATATTAAATGTGTGTTATTGATAAATGTAAATATTTTAATTGCACATTTCAGACAAGCCAAAAAAAGAAAATCATTCATAATTTATTAAATAAATACGAATGTTATAAAATTCATAGTAATAAATTGGTCTTATTCTCTCTTTAAGCGATATATGTAAGTAAAAACTGATGTCGCATTATTTATTATGGTACGACTTTACTTACTATAAGGTCGACATCTTCTTTCTTTATTGATACTTTTAATAACTCTCGTTCTTTGGCCATTTTCTCAGCAGCTTCTTTATTGCGTCTATCGCCTATCGCAGTAATCGCCTGTGTACATAACAAAAATTATTCATAGCCTTAATAGATTGTTTGCCATTTAAGATTGGTTCGTTTGCGCTCTTTAGATTTCTTTTCATATTGATGATAATTTTGTCTAATTTTATTATACATCAAGAAACACGAGCGAACCTAAAATTGCCAGAAACGTACGCCTGAGAAATCTTGCGTTGAAATTTCTTTTTCTTCGGCATAATCGGTAACTTTTTCTAAATCAGCAGCCCCGCTATCATATTTTGCTGTTTTCTTCTGTGATTTCTCTTGAATTTCATCAGAATCGCCGTTTACTTCGTCGTCTGCCATTTCTAAATTTTATAACCTAATTTTCTCAAGTTAAACGAGTTAAACGAATGTGAATCAAAATGCTTTATTTTGCGCCGGGCGCCTTCAGATATACGAGCGATAATCAACGCATTCAAGCGTACTCTTTCGCTTGCAAAAAAGAATAAGAAGATAAATTAAATTTAAACCGATTTGCCTTAGTTATCTACAAAAACAATTTGGCGCTAGTAAGACTACGCTAAAAAGGCATAAAAAGAAATTAAATTATTTTCAATATGTATAAATAAATAAATATAATAAAATATAAAATAATAAATATAATAATTGTCTGCCTGTATATATGTATGAATATCATAATTTTTTTGGATAAGACTGGACGAGTTGCAACCATAAAATTATATTGGGTCGCATTAAAAAAATTGTTTAAATAAAATAATAATTGTTTCTGTTGTCATTTGTTATTGCCTAATTAATTAAATCTTTATACAGTAAAAATAACATATCCAAGCTACCAAACAAGCACCGTACATATATGTATACGCGGGAAAACACGAAAACGTAAAACTACATACATACATACAAACATAATGCGTATGGTAGAAAACCCTTTATATTCTTTCACATCTTTACATGAAAACTATACATTTGCA
This sequence comes from Nebria brevicollis, assembly GCA_944738965.1. Classification (NCBI taxonomy): domain Eukaryota; kingdom Metazoa; phylum Arthropoda; class Insecta; order Coleoptera; family Carabidae; genus Nebria; species Nebria brevicollis. The sequence continues at coordinate 17,429,982 of OX122898.1, read as the reverse complement.
ATACATCTGCGTATATTCCTCAAAAGAGATGATGCAGTGATTACTTCATGATTTAAATAAATTTTAATTTACTATAATTTACAACAAAATGTATTTTTCCGTTTTATTTTGCATTTCTTTTTCTAATTCACATTTTGCCACCTTTCGCAAACAAGGCCACTAAAGTGCTACGTATGGAATTTTAGTTAACTATCAACATATTGCCTGGAAATATATTTCTAAATAATAAACAAAATTAAGTATACTAACGCCTTGTTTGACATGTTTAAGACACCAGAAACATATGTTATTATTTTCTACTTTGTTAAAATAATTTAATCATCAAAAATATATTTAGAGAATCTCAGAAAAATTAAAGAAATTATGCTAAATTTTTTAGTGGAATAATAACATAATACAAACTTTACTTATGTATTATGTAAGAAAAAAAGGTTTCTTACAAAAATGTAAATTTTTTTATAATTGTTTTAGCTGCACGAAGCATAGGTATACTATTTAATAGTTTTAAATATACGCTTAGAACTTTTTCAAATAACATTTTTATTAGGTCTTCTACTGTAAATTGTTTAATATTAGCCCGTAAATCCCTATGATATTTGAAATGTTTGTCAAACGAAATGTAATCAAGTTATTAATTATATAAATAGTTTATAAAATGATGTTAGATAATGATAATTCATGCGCAGTTATGGTTTCCCGCCATAGCTGTTGCGCTTGAGGTCATTTGAGTGACGATCCCTTTAGGAGTGTATTGCAACGTCGCAACTCGCGATCTTCTAGCAGTTCTATATGTACTCTCCGTGAACCGCTCTGTAGCTGCATTTCGGCTGATTTCGGCATTGCTGTTGCTGTTGGCGCTTGGTGGTACGCGGTAGTTGTTGGGTCTTGTTATTAGTTTGGTAGAAGTAGCAGTTGTGTATCTATTGCTGAATGAGAATTTCATACAGAAAATAAGAAACTGTGACAACTGTGTTTGTTCATTATTACGACGGTGGTTTGTCTTGTGTACTCGTGGAGGCTGGCTTTATTTGAGACCGGTGTGGAATGGAGAAGCGGATAGAACTCGAGAAACGGGGCAGAAATCCCGCAGAAGTAAGTAAATTTAGGTGATAGATTATCAAATGTATGTTAACGTATACACATGTGATACACATTACATGTAGGCATGTGAAATAATGCAATGATGGCTACTAGCATTGATGTATTGTTTATATTTTAAACTGCATGTTATCTATAGATATTATACTTATTTTAATACATTTTTAAGGCAGGCATTATGAACCATGTTGCTATAAAAATAATTTTATTCAAATAAATGTAAGCCACTACAGGTTTATTTCAACCTGATCTAGATATATAAACTTCTCATTTATTGAATTGTTTATATCATTATAGCGAAACTGTGGCAACCTGGTACAGTATTTATTTTTCAATGAAAATTCTCGCTTCATTTACCCATACATATACGATTAAAAATTAAGTTTTAATATTTAAATAAGACCACTTCCTCTACTAGGTGTTAATTATACTTTGATCAAATTGATATAAATTAATTTTTTATCGCCATATTGAATTATAACTAGGCACGTAATAAATATTCCTTATTATATATTTTATACTTGAAAATGTAACGAGATCATTTAAAACAAGGAAATAAATATAACATCTACTTATAAACAACCAGTTTCAAAACGTAGCAAGTCAAAGTTTTTTCGTTGGTCTGCTTTTGTTTTAATATTGATTTAATATATATTGCAAGTGGTTATTGATGATTTTATACGCGTTTTATAGTCATGTACTACTGAAAAAAAGTATATAAATAGTTTCTTAGAGTAGTTTATAGTTATAGAGATAACAAAATTTGCTTGATTTTAGCGGCTGGCGGCCGCCATCATGAAAATGCGACGTTAAAATGTAGTGCAAGATATTTTATAATGTTCGCTACCTGAATTACAGTAAAGTTAAATAAAACGTAATTAAAACTGCTGTTATTTATTGTAATTGCAATTTAATAATGAATTTACAACGAATCTAGTAAATTTGTTATTAGATATATACGGGGGCGTAAGCAAATACATTCGTGTTTGTTCGGGTTCGTTCGGCTTAATGCGTGATTTCTATAATATTGAAAATTGGGCGCTTAACTTGTTAAAAAGGTATATTGATTTTATGTGATTTACAGATCAAAGATTTGAATTTGGACAACTGTCGCAGCACAAGTATCGTTGGCTTAAATGATGAGTTTGTAAATTTGGAAAACCTAAGTCTCATAAATGTTGGCCTTACATCGTTGAAAGGATTTCCGAAACTTCCAAATTTGAGAAAACTCGAGCTTAGTGATAACAGGTAAGACATTATACAATTAATTATACTGATTTTTCTAATTGCACTTGACCTAATTAACTTTGTTTTTTCTTATCTTTTTTACAAAAGTATATGAATAAACATGCGAGAAGTCTAATGTTATTTTAAAACTTATAATTAAAACCAAACATGAAGTAGATTAATGAAATCTTATTCTTACCCCGGCTGTGCTTATTTCATTAATAGCATCATTATTACACTAACTTAATTGGATATTAGATACAATTATTGAGTAAATTCTGCAAATAATGGCGCCTAAAGTCATATTAGCCATAACATATAGGAAATGATTATATTTACAGAATAATTAATAGATGATCAACGTTTTAATTGATTGTATACAAATTTGATATATCATTTAATTTTTTTGCTATTGAAAAACACCCTATAATTTGAAATATAAATTTGGCGCCTCTTATATATGTCCGAAAATAATATTTTCCTAAGTATGGGTTTAAAAACACATGTTTTGGAATAAATTAACATTTAATATGTGATTCAAATCGCCTAAATTCCTAATGAAATCAAATTAAAATTAATATAAAATCAAAGAATATAAAATATTATCGTCAGTCGCACAAGTTTCTGAGTCGTTTCTTCTTGTATTTTGTAGTTCCTAGTTTCTTTTAGTGGTTCTATTAGTTTGTCGTATTTGCGTTATAATTTAAGGTTAGTTTATTGAAATCAATTAAAATTGTTTATTTCATTAAATTGATTGTTAAATTAAAATCATGTTATTTCGTATTTCGCGCCAGCCGTGACGCCTATTACGGCACCAAACTTTGCTTTTTAGCTGTGCCTGGCACGGTCGAGTTGCGTCGTACTCTGGTTTAGTTAAAACGTATATTATCATACAGTTACCTAGTGTTAACTGTGTACCTTGCTGGAAAGCACCCATGAACTATCATTTTGAGTCACCAGAGTAGTGCCGTGCGGTCGACCGCCATTTTGACGCACAACTAACGAATATGTGGCGCGAAAAAAATTTTTAATTTTATTTATGAAATTAAATATTATCAAATTCATGAAATAATTTTTGACAAATTGCAAAAATATTTCAGCTATTTTATTATTAAAAATGATAGTTTTGCTTAAAAGAGTAACTATTAAGAAAATATTCCAATCGTACTTTTGTTTCTAGAATTTCGAATGGCCTCAATCTATTAAGTAATAGTGTAAAACTCACACATTTGAATCTAAGCGGAAATAAAATCAAAGACATAGAAGCTTTGCAACCATTGAAAGAGTTTAAGCATTTAAAAAGCTTGGATTTGTTTAATAATGAAGCAACCTCGATCGACAACTACAGAGAAAAAATCTTCAATTTGATACCAAGCCTTAAATGCTTAGATGGGTAAGTCATAAATAATATTTATTCATGCATAAATAGTAAATAACTTTTATTTTGACACTAAATAAATAAAAAATCTTACACATAATATATAATACAATTTTATAAATGTATCTCAAGTTTTTTTTAGAATAACCCGAAAACTTGTTTTAAATTTTTAATATATTAACCGCTTTTTGTTTCACCAGATATCGTAAGAACTCTTCAATAGTCTAAAATAAATTCGAAAGTTTATATGTCAAAATAGCAAATTAACAATATTTTTTTTATAAATGTTAGTGCAATTTTCTTCGTGAAATATAGATTCTAAACATATTTATCCTCTAATATTCAATAATTTAGATAAAAATTGAGATATTGGAGTATTTGTTTTGTCCAGTTCGCGGGTGGAGTATTATTGGTATTTGTTTATTTAGAATATATTATTTCTTAAAATTTTATATTTTCTTGTTATTTAAGATTTTAATAAAATTGAAGTCCTACTTGTGTTTATACAATATTTATTGGTGTTTGTAATACATAGATTTGTTTGTTTTGTTGACAACCAGGTACGATACAAACGATGAAGAGGTTGATGATAGTGAGTGCGAAGAGGATGAAGTGAATGGGAATGAAAATGATAGTGAAGAGAATGAAAATGAAAATGAGGAAGAAGGTAAGACTCCGTTGCCGCTGCTAATGTACACTGTCTACGGTCTGGTCTTCCACTTAGGACGCCTTTTTTGTAAGCATGGCAGTAGTTTGTCCTATTAAAGTCATTTAATCTTTTATTCATTTAAGTTATCAATCATTATGTGTTATCCATACCACTCGGATATATTATAATAACGTTAAACAATTGGCACAAAGAGCTGATAAATTATTTTTACCTAAAAAAGATCATATACGTAAAAATAATCTAAACGAATGTTATAATAAATATTGATATTATCAACCCGTTTCCACGCAAACTGTCGTCGATAAGTAAGCGCCTTTCATTGGGCAGATTAAATTTGTAGCTCAACATATTTTACTTGTTCTCAGTTTGCTTGGTGACACCTATATGCATTTGTGTTATATGTCTACTTAGTAATATTTATGGGGTTTGTTTGGTGGTATTCAGAGTAGGATTTTATTATTATAAATCTTTGGTGTTATACTAAAAAATATGATATGCGTAACATTTCTATATTTAATAAAACAAGATAGTTGTAAAAGGAAACTAATGCGCGAAATTTACTTTGTTATAGCTTCATCATTTTCTTTAAGGTGGGGTGTTGGGTTTAAAAATATAATTGAGTAATGTCGCATTACGTGCATGTTCTAATACATTAGTTAAAAAATTATCTGTATCAAACCTTACCTCAAAAATGATTTTATAGTTATATTTTCTATCAAATACTACCCTATGTATATATATACATTTAATAATCTGCATGTTTACCTAGAAAATATAAATGTATGATGGTTTCTTGAATAAAGTATGCAGATTTCCAAATTCCCTGAAAGTTTCTTCTTTACATGAGAAGGACAATGTAGGGAATTTTATTGTTTATTTTTTCCATGCAAATATCTTTTACAGTGAGTACAGACGATGAAGAAGAATTTGATGAAGAGATTGGACTACACGCTGTGTACAAGGAAGACTTGGAAGACATGAGTGATGAAGGAGATTATGAAGGTGAGGAAGGTGAAGAAGACGAAGATGATGGTGTTATTGAGGAGGAAGAGGATGGCGAGGCCGAAGCAGAAGAAGATGAGGATGGCGAAGCAGGTAATACATTATTTTTTAATCATATAATGACTATACTTTATGTTATATGTATCAAAATTGTTTGCTATTGTTTTTACAGTAAACTTAAAATATTACAGTAATTTAAAATTTCATTTATCGGTTATTTCTATCATAGTGTTTGAGAAGTTTACTCCGATATTATTAGAATATTTTTACCAGAAGAAAGAAATTTGTTTATATTGTATTTTAACTATAAACATGATACTGATTTGTTACAGAGCCAACAGTTCGAGGTAAAAAACGGAAGATAGAAGATGGTGACGGCAATTAATTAAAATAGAAATGAGTGCATGAACCCTTCATAAAGAGAATAAGAGACAGTGTGTAGCGTATGTTTGTGAACATTTGCTAAAATAAAAAATAAAATAAAAAATTACACAACACCGACCAAAAATCGCGGGGTCAGTGCGTGCGTTTTTCGGTAAGGGCGGTGCATTGCACACTTCCCTTCCGCGCCGCGAAAACATCATATTTTGTACAGGTTAAAATGACAAGCAAAAAAAAAATAATAATAATAATAAATAAAAAATCTCTGCACCATTGTTCTTTTAGATTCTCTGCTGGTTTACTGCAAAATTTTGCTGGATATTTTTGTACATAATTTCGAAAGTGTCCCCCCCCTCAATCCCTTCCAGTTATTTTCTCGAAACTGTACATTTTCAGTAGTTTTCGAATGTGTAAAGGACTGCGCCACCTGTAACCGTGTTAATAAGATCTTGTTTAACAGAATAAGTACAAATTTAATACTAACGTCTAAAAGTCCCGGCCACAGTTGAGCGCATTCTTCTACGACAATGAATAATCACATATGATGTATCAAAAGGGTTTTTTATTGTTACTTTTAATTGATTCTTGTTCTATATTATTATTCATTATCATGACATTTGTAATAAATATTTTTATAGTTCTATATACGCTGTTTCATGTATGATACGATTATTATTTTTTAAATTAAAAAGTCTGGTAATGCACTGGTAATGTCTAAAAAACAACCATTGCTTTTCGCAAATTATTTTAATAATATTTTAGTGAACATTGGTTTAATAAATACGTAATTTCAAGTGAAACGTAGTGGTATCGGTATAATAGAACCGAACTGTAAATCAGTATGTCACATTCTCATTTACCTGTTTACTCTATACTGTACAAAGAAGTGTGTAGTTGTTGATTAAAAATCAGTGATATATAAGTGGCTCACTTTCAAAATACAAAACGATTTTCTTCTTTAAAATATATTTAATATTATTCGAAATGTCATACGTAAAAAACACGAAACATTTAATTTTTGATTTTGTTGTCAGTCGATTGAGTAAAGAAAACAGAATGGTTGTTTTCTAGACAACCGTCGTATTATAATTTTGCTGTTCGAATTCATTTTAGGTTTAATTTTGTATAAATTTAAAGATCACATAATTTTATTCCTCATTATATTATTGAATCAAAAATTTATCAGTGCTTTATATTTGTAATTTTTAAAGAGTTGTACAAATATAAATGGTAATACTTATTAGTAACAATTGTTTTTTATAAGTTATTCAAATATAGAAACAACAATGCCTGGATATTTGTTCGTATTAAGAGGTAAATAGAATTTATATCTCAAGTTTTACAAATAAATAATTATATTACCTACGTTAACTATTTACTTTGGATCTACGCATTTGTCAAGTAAACAAAAATAATGTCAACTTCCAAATACAAAGTGGTTCAAAAGGGTTATATTTACTAAATAGAATTCATCATTGAATTTAGGACGTCCAATGAAAGATTGACTAAAATATATATACGTGGGCGAGCTGAATGGTGAGAATGCGAGGTCGTCCTCAAATATGTGGATAAATGTGATTGCGAATGAATTACATGAAAGAAAAGTGATGAATGAAGCGAGAGATGTGTGTAAGGTGAAAAATTGTCACGGTGTGAAACGATGTAAAGGATTTTCTGCCACCTCATTTGACGGGAATAAGTATGATGTTATGTATTTTCATTATAAAATTATTTTTGTTTTTCATGTAAATGTCAAAAATATACAAATTGAAAGTGGTATAGTGGGTATCTTATCATCAAATTTGTAGGTGGGTGATATTCAAATTATACGCCATCCCGAAGAGTGGTGACACCTAGGATATTATGTGATGTTTATACTTTGACTACATTTCGTGTTTCTCCGTCACCGGTTCAGTTCAACAGAGAGTAGTACAGAGGCAGAAGAGTAGTAGAAGTTGTACATAGTTCCCTCTCTCTGTCTGTGGTTCAGTTCAGTTTTGAGTTAGTAGTTTTTAGTTTCCTCTTGTAGTGATAGGACGGTGTTGTCAAGTGTGTAGTAGGATAGTCCTGGATAATTGTCGGGAAAAAGTGGTGAATAATGGCAGAAAGTAAGGGATCATTGTTAGCCAAATCAGTGCAAAAACACGCTGGCCGAGCGAAAGAAAAGGTAAGTGTCGTTATATCTATTGACACTTCTTTGTAAAGGAGAGATTGAGAAAAAATGAATCTAGGTAGTTCTATTCGTGTTTAGCTGGACTGTATTTTTAAATGCTTATTAGAAATGGGTTTGTCCAACTGTTTGAATAACATTTTAACTGGAATTTTATCATAGATAAAGGACTATTTGTCTTGTTTTAATATTTTCTTGTTAAGGATTATTAAATTATTGTAAATTTAAAATCGGTAAACAAAATTTGGGGTTATATTTTTATCAGCTTATTGCTGATTAATATATATATTTTTTAATTCTATTAATAATAGACTTAAATTTAATATATAGCTACGTCCTCCAGACAGTAGGTACATAGCACTTGTAAAGTGACAGTGAATTTGAAAAGGGTAGATAAAACTTTTGGACCAATGAGTGTCCAATCTCAATTTGGGGGCAGTACTTTCATAAGGGACTGTTTACCTTACTTGCTTTGTTATAGTAAATTTGTATTCTTTATGCATGTGTTTAATTATTAAATTGATAAATTCTATAAAATAAATCCTTTTTTATCATATTCGTTTAAATGAATGAAAGTTTCTTTCCATAATAACATGTATAATCTTAAAATATTTCGACAAAATTTAGATAGTGGTAAAGCGTTTCGGAAACTACTTCCGTTTTTAGTTGCTCTTCTAAATGACCATGAAGTTTGTAGCTCCATTTGAGGTTTAGGTTTATCAAATTGTACCAGAAATTTATTGGCAAATAAGGGCAATAAAATCTTTGACTGACGTTAATAAATATTTGTTTAATTGGTGGAAAAGATCATTGTAGACCATTCAACTTTGATAATAATTTTGTGAATGAAGTCGTACATATTGAACGATTTTATATTAATTTTAATTTGTTTATTCCGGAAGTAAATATAGAAGCCCTATAATCGAGAATTGTACCGATTAACTTTGATATATTTATGTTACTTGTGCCGAAGTCTAAAGTTATATTTTATTAATACTTTTGTTCATTTAATGATTAAACTCTCATCTCTATTATGATTGTGGCGAAAGCTTGGATTGATGAGGCCTTATAGATTCAGACATGCTTATCAATATTCAATCATACTAGAGTTTTTCTTTTATAAATAATATTCTGATCTAAAATACGTGGAGTGGAACCGGTTGTTTAGAGATATTGAATTACCGCACAACCGTAATTTGTTTTGTGAAAACAACAATTTTTTTTTTTTATTTATACCTATACGACTTTAATTTTATTTTTATATTTTTATGCATGCATAAGATAATAATATGCAAAATGAATTACTCATAACCACAAATAGATGTTTAAAAATCACACTGTCATAAGAATGACAGTGGTTGGTATTTTAATATTATATATATTATTTATACTGGTAAAGTGAGTCTTTAAGGATATATGTGCCCTTGAAAAAAATGTTGCTATGCAATCGTCGAATGTATAGGCTATTCACTTAAATATTTGTTTTATTTGCGGCTATTTAGACAGTTTTATATTGTGTGTGATTGGTACAGTCTAGGTGTGGCTATCACATGAGGCAAAGCACTGTTGTTTTTGTAGATGAACCACTCGTTGCTATTCTATATGAAAGCCTGTTGTACACTGATACACTATTTTCGGAATAACGCCTGTTTGACTGTCTCTTTCTGTCTGTATGTCTATTTATTTCTCTCGCTATGTGTGTGTGTGAAAAATATGTAAATATAAATTGTTGGATTATTTTAAAAATGATATTTTATTGAACTATTCAAAATACGTATTTGAATATCTTTCTTATTAAAACCATATACGTATAAGAAAATTCAATGCAAACCATTGCGGATGCTTTTATTATAAGAATCTATTTTTATATTATATCTTATTTGTGTTATAAATCAGTAAATATTGTGTTTTTGTGTGTTCGTGATCTTTATGGTTTGTTTTTATTAGCACTTTAAATACTTGAGAGGTATATAGGTGCAATATTTTTAAATTAAATTCCTATAATATGTTGAGCCAAATTAGTAAATTATTAAAGTCACAGATACGGTATTTAAGATAAAATAATTTAATTTCGCTCTTTCAAATATTTTATACTGTGTTTTAATTTATCATGTTGAATTTTTGAATTGAATTTCGAGAGGAGTTGGTATATTCTCGATCACACCTATACTTATATTACATAGGTTATTATTGTTTATTTTTTTTAACATGTCACGCAAATTATAAAACAATTTGCGTGGTTTCACCTTGTCTCGCCTTGTAACTATAACGCAATAAAATAACTATTTATCTATCTAGTAAACTTAGCTTTATCTGACTCTATATTAGTTGATGCGATATTGACATGATTGGTGATTTAAATGTGTAAATAAATAAAAATTATGCGTGAGTGGCGGCATTCACGATTGAAGTTCTCTAAGCTTTGGTGCTGTGCTGTCGCTACTCACACACTCATGTAATTGCTGTACGCGTCGGAAAGTGCGTAGCGCACCGATTGGTAACGGGATTGTGAGAAAATGTGACGTCACAAATATTCTACATCCAGCTAATATTTTATTTATAACATTTTTTTTTAAATAAATAAAAATATGTAAACAATTTCGTGGGTCTAGGCTATAACAATATATCATCAATTTTAATTTCTGAACTTATAAATGCATTATATAAAATAATTATTATGTCATGGTTAATGTATTTAAATTTTGCTATAAACAATTTGAAAATTGTTTTATTTCTACCGGAAATTGTGAATTTCGATCACAAATCTATTGTTGTTAGTGCTCATCATTAAGAAATGCAATAATGGCAAATGTAACATTCTCATTTGAATTGTTTCGCGATTGTGAAAATTGCAATTAGAAATATTGAACAGATGAAATTATATAACGACTTTCTTGCACAAGCTTAAAGTATTCTGTGAGTTATGAAATAAATCAAATTTCTATATCGGTGTTAAACGATTAAGTTTATTGCCTTGGTGCTGAAATTTGGTTATACATTTTTGGCGATGGAGCAAAGATAGTGCCGCATCATCACTTCTGAATAAATAAAATAATTAATAATAAAGGTCAAAGACAATAAGATATATAGGAGCAAATATAATAATGAAATACGTGTATATGTTGAAGCTGTGGTGCTGTATAAAAATATATATAAATAGCACTCTATTCAATAGGTAGTGAATTCTTCGCTAGTCACCACTCCTTGTTTCCTTGTATTTCTTCGTTAAAAATTCATATTTTCTCTTGGCATTCACTTGCTAATAACAAATACCATTACTTGTACACCGACACGGGTATTTCATTGACGCTTGTTACCATGGAATTGTAAATAGTTACCTAACCTGTAACACAAATTTATAATAATATAAATACATAAGATAAAAGAGAGATCGCGTACAGTGGAACACTTTTTGTTCAATTTACACAATTATTACATCAATTCGTTATTACGTTATAAATATTTATGAAATATCAATGCCAGTCTAATTTATTTTCATTTTTTTTTTTATAATTTTTGTTACATTTAAAGTTAATCAATTTTTGTCGTTTAATCAATAATAATTCGTTTTATGGATATGATATGATTTCATAGAAAAAATGCCTCTTACAAAAATCTACTTATAGTAGTAGTATAATATATTTGAAACAGTTGGTATCTTGACTTCAGGTATTTTAGATGCTTCAGTTGTGATTCAAGCTGACGCTAATCTAGCGATAAAAATTGAGAACTTACGCATGAAGGTTGTGTAAACAAAAGAACAGCTGTTTTCATTTATCGGCTATTTCTACATTACCGCATGACAAGTGTATTTATTTTATAATATTCTACATTTTTTATTTTGAATTACAACAATACTATTTTACCCTAATGAATTAACGAAAAATAAAATTGTACCATCCATGTATGAGTGCTTGAATGCATCTCAAGTTAATTTGTCAATAACACTTATTTTTACGTATATTATTGTCGTTTGCAATTTTGTTAAATTAATATCTTAACATATACCAAACAATGCATAAAATATATGCTTAGATATGAGAATGTGAAATAAAATAGGAACAACATAATTATCGATACGAAGCGGCGAGGAGAAAACAAGATTCTAAATATGTCTCAATGTTTATGCTTATTTGGTTAAAAAATAGTTTCAAAACATTTCTGAATGTTGTTCAGCTAAATATAATTCACGGTGACTGCTTTGATTTGTTCAAGTCGCTGTTTTCTTTTACGAATTCAGGGTTGTATTGAAATATATATTTTAAAAAAGACGGCGAATATCTACTTTTGGTTTATTTCGTCACAGGTGGTCCACCTGTGGCACACTTGCCACAAACTCATAAATCATAATTAGGTAACCGGCGAATCTACAAAACATACATACATATAATGCCCTTTACTCTTTACATTCTTTCACAGCATATATACAAGCATACATATATTAAAATCTCAATTACACATTTTTTCGTGATCAAAATACTTATTACTTCGTATGAGAAAGCAAAAGCATTAAATAATATAATTTCCCTTATAATCAATTGACTTAATCGGTAAACTGTCAAAATAGCATAATTATAGCATTCATATATATTATTTATATTTAAAACGAGTTCCATATTGGGAATACGTAGGCGATATATTATTAATAGGAAGGATTAAAGATGAAATAGCAAAACTACTTTCGGAATACACATTTATGAAAATCTTTCTACCTAGATGTAAAGTGCACATTCGCCAAATGTGTAGTAATTTATCAAATTTTATAGTGATTTCGTCATTTTTATCGATTATTCGCTAGTTAGTACTAAAACTAAAAAAATACACGTTTTACTTCACTGGCGATTATAGTATATAACGTTTTATTATGATTAGAATAAGAATCCGTATCTTCAATAGTGTGTAATAAAACAAGTATCCCCTATACTTAAAACAGCTTAGTGACATTTCCCTTTTTATATATACATACTCGTTTTCCTCTTTCGCTCTTTCGTGTTTGGCAAATATATCATTATAGTGTTATAAAACGTTTCAGCAATTATTTACGTAAAGTTGTTTTCGAGTAGTTTTCATATTTTAATGCTGACGTAGTTGAAGAGCAAGGTCACATAAACAGTTGAATTTCAGAAAATCTCATTACTGTTATATAAAATCAACGCCACTCCATATATACAGCTATGATACATATATGTATATTTACATAAAAAATTTTATTTTTACGTTAACTATCATAATAATCAATTAATTAAACAAATTGCTACATTAATCACGTCAGCCATGAATGTAGAAAGAAATTACAGAACAAAACAACGCAGCTTAACTGATCGACTGGTTTATCATAACGGTTTAGCGTATAAATGACCGGAATGGTGCATTTAGTACGAGAAGTTAGTAGCCCTTGACCAGTAGTGCGGTTGATGGTATATTTTATTAAAAATAAGCCTTAACTGACTTGAGTTTTGAATAGAACCGATTCAGAATCGGTGCTTGGATAATGATGGTGTGATCCTATAAAAATTACTGCTTTCTTCTTACGTCTTATAACCGAACCATGAAACTAAACTACTTGAACCTACTTATGTGATTCTTGACCTTGACTCGTACAAAATGTACATTCCTGTATACTTGTATACAACATATTTATTTCTAATAAAATTGATCTAAAATCTAAGTAATTGATGTATAAAACGGACATAGAATATATACGTCTATTATTTAGATAAACAATGGTGACGCAAGTATCGTATATGTTTATTATAAATCTATTTTGTATTCTGTATCGATTTCACAAATGTTGGACTGTGTAATTTTCGATGAATTTATTTATCAGTTCATTTTATACCAAGCCATTTCGGGTAGATTAGTGCCAGCAGTTCATGAGCTAATTTTATTTGATGTCTACCCGAAATCGTGCCAAACATTATTCAATTATTTAATGGATCAAATAAGTCGGACCTAGGTTAACCATTTCGTGTATGCCCCATGGCATTTGAACCTGTTGATGCGATTTATATATTGTAATTGTATTGTCTTCGGTGAAGTAGTGTTTGATTTTATTTTAAGCGCATTTTGGAAATGTATTTCTTATGTACGGGATAAAATCATAAAATGTATGTAGTTCCTGGTTTAAAAATATCGTTAGTTGAGCTATTTATATGTATTACGGAAAACAAGTTATATATATAAATTTTTTTTGAAGCGATAGACTTGTTCCGCAAAATTCACAAAAGACATTTCATTTGCCAAAAATACGAAAAGCCAACGGTATTTTTTGTTATTCAAATTAATCATATCTACCGAACCAAAGTATGAAGGAAAATTTAATTTCTATGCTGTGGTTACAATCGATTACACATTTATTTATGGTGGAAAAACACGAATTATTCAAGTCAAATAAAACTGATAATGCGGCAATAATTGGACATTATTATTATTCGATTCTATATTATTAATGTACGTGATTTTCAATAAATCGAGATTCTCGTCTTGTTTTTCTTTCTTGTTTACCCTTCATTTACCTTAAATATAAAAATGATAATAGAATGATTATATTATCATGTATTTAAGGTAGATGAAGGATAAAAATTACGGGTGAGTGGCGCCACTCTCGATTGAATATTTGAAACGATGGTATAGTGTCGGAAAGTGCGTAGAAAGCCGAGAGTGACCGACGCACTCGCTGCACTGCTGGCTCATAGATTGGTAACGGGACAGATCAAGCATAGCTTAAATTTAATTAAAAAAATATGGAATATCGCATATATACGTTACTATTTGATGTTTATACCCGTGTTTAATCCCTATTAAATAGAAAAACTAAACGTTTTTATATGAGGAATTTTTAATGAATTCCAAGTCTGTGTCAATTGCGCTTGCATTTGTATTATAAGTAACAAAATAAGCTCATCAATGACTTTCATATTTTAATCGTACTTTGTTTTCTATTTTCTATTGAAAACACTTTTGTAGGCCAACCACTTACAGCGTATCGACCGTTACACAATGATTTCAAACTTTAATGAATTGCTACTCCTACCAGTTAAACTAGAAACTAGATTTTCCGGATTATCTTTTATGCAAATTACACAGGACACACACAATCTTTAAACTGTTATAGACTATAAAACCTCACAGTGCAAATATTTAAAATCGATTTAACTTCATATTTCTATTATTGCGAGCTACGCTTGAATGTCTAATCCAAGCCAATTTTCCTCTCCACAATTACGTACAGCTATCGATAGACCGTATTGTTCTATGTACGTAGTAATTAGAATTCGGCGAATAATATATCGAGGGAAATTAAAAACAACTGTAAATATATTCTAATACACCTATCATTATTGTGGGTGCAGCACTGATGTTTTTAAGTAGGCCGTTGACCTATTTACACAGTTGTCGATAATCTGCATTTAGAAATATCAAAAGAGAAAGTGATTCATATGGAATTTGCATATATATCCTACCAACAATATCGAATTATATTCCCACTGGAGACATCCCGCGATGCCCCCGTCATTGCGTTTTAATGTTTCATGATGTTCAAGAATGTTTAATTACAAATAAAAGTTTCTCAAATAGATTTTTGTAATAGACGAAAGCAAGTTGTTTATTGATAGCAGTGTTGTTTACGCTTATATTGTTCTCACAAAGAAAATCGTTTGTTAAACAAAGTACAAATTGTGAATCAGGAACGGCCTTAGGAGGAATGCGTTTGTGCTCCAACGAATTAAATTATCTTTAAAATATCAATAAAATTTTTAATATTACATAAGATTATCTGTTTTCATCTGAAATTAAACGCTTGACTATGAATACGGTAGTTGTCGCTCGTAAGACCAAATTTGTCTTACTTACCTCCTCTGGCAATATTGTCCGAATTGACTCAAACAAATTCTACAGTAAATTCCAATGTATGTTTGCTCTTTTTCAAAAATAAAAACTTAATACGCCATAGACATTTATTGAGATGAATTATCTTGCTAGGTTTATATTCCGCTATGGTTTGTTGGCGCTGAAGTCCCCATAATATATATTATCTGTTATATAATAGATGTTTTTTCCTATATTATATTAATTATAATTGAATAAAAAATTGCATGAATCAGGGCTTATTTGCGTTTTTATTAAAGTAAAGTTTTTAAATTTGTCTATTTTACTTTGCGTCAATAAAAAAAGTAGCTGATATTGATCATTTTAACCCATTCGAGTTTACTGGCAATTTGTGGCAAATTGCCAGTATATTTTATGTATATGTTTCCTGCATAACGTAGTTCCTTGCGCGTCATGAGTCACAAAAATGAATATCTACATTAGTATCATATGACATTTTACATCAACGTGCGAATGCTATTACTTATACTCTTATACATATATAGCTATCGTATTAAAACGTCACCGAATTGAAAATATAAATCGACACATTGTTGAAATTACCATTTTATATGATGTGTTAAGTTTGTGTTTAGTTCCGCTAGTAAATCGATGGATAACTTTTAATAATTGCTCGCAAATGAATAGCTGGTTCATTCATCAAATATGAATTATGGTTTATTCATTAAATATCAACATTGAAATTTATTTTTGTTATACGACAACATTTTAAAATCTGACAATCTTTAATTTCCGTAGTAAACAATATTTATTTGTTTAACTATAAGGAATATTTGTACAACCACTGATTGTTCGCTTTCCTTGTTGTGAAGTGGTCTATACATAGTTCAACATTTTCTAGTTTATTTCTTATATTAATAATCTAACACCCGCACTAATTGTTAGCTGTCTTGGATGTCATAGTAATTTTTTTTTAGTAATTTACAGATTCATTAATCATTCTCGTTATATTAAAACAATTTTAATTAAAATCGTATTTAAAATCTTAAATGAATTCGTTTGGACAACTATTTAAAATATATTGAAATCAATTTTGTTTCACGAGTATTATTTCGTCTCCAGTTGCGCCGTTAAATCAAAACACATGCTATTTTCATAAAAACAATTGGTAATCTTCTATTTCATGTGAAATATGTCTTTCACATTGTTATTTGTAAAGCACATGCAGGCTTTTGTATAAATGCGCAGCTGTAAATACTCGTAAATAAATCAGTTATATGGATTTTAAAATCTATTATACGATATTATTTCCTTTTTTGTTTGGATATATTTAGATGTAAAATTTTGTCGTTTTCTACGGAATCCCTTGTTATTGCACCCCTGTAATTCAATCTTAATCATACCTATTGTTTCCTTTTTTTATTTTAAGGGTAGTTATTCGGCTTCCAATTGTATTTATAAATTGTCCGTAAACAAAACTTTTTATTGTTTTATCCTTTTATCCAAGCATTTTATTTGGTTTTTGTTTGTTTTATCCTTTTATCTAAGGATTTTATTTGGTTTTTGTTTGTTTGATATGAGATTCATGAAGTTGGTAGTAAATTAGTAGTTTATATCTCATAATCTGTTTAGCTTTTACTTCAAATCTAATTAATAATTAAGGTCTTTAAAAATATCTTGCTCAATTAAAAGAAATTTTTAGCACAATTTCCAAAAAAATATATAAGTATTAAATTATCAAATAGTATGTCTAGAGATACACGCGACTCTAAGTTAAAACGTGCACGAAACGGAAATAGACTACGACTTGAATATATTTCTGTGTGACCGGTGGTCCAGGAATAGCAACAGGAACGAAGGAGCCCCGGCTCTAGACCCGGGCACTAGTCACCGGTACAGGGTTAACTAGTGCTAATGTACTCTTTAAAAGCATCATTTTTATTTTAAATACGTAATTACTAGCTATTAATTCTTGTTTTTAATTTATATAACTTCTAAAAATGCATTTAGTTTATGTTTGCCAAGTTTGTATAATACTCTTTACGAATTAAAAGAATCTCGTCAATCTTAAAAGAGGAATACAATAGTGAGAAAATCTTAATAAACTAAATTTTGAAATTTAAGCATGAAATCTAAATATTTTAACTTTTATATGCATATGTATAAATAGGAATATCCATCAAGAATAACGTAAACAACTGCTTAATAAATACGTGCTCTTTATATCTTCTGCAAATAATTTTCCTTTCTGTGATGTGAATACGTGTATAGTTTTACAAATTCACGCTGCCAATTCCTTTCTATGGAATTTATAATATTTGAGCGCTTTTGCCTGAATACGCATTATAAGTGAAAAGAAAAAGTTAATTAATACATACACACAAATATGTCATAATTTTATTTATTGGGACATGGTGATTTCTTAAAAAACATCAATGAACCTCACACAGATGATGTAATTGTAATGTAGGTAGATTTGTTTTAGTGAAAGCTAATTCAAAACTATATAGACAAGAAAAAAAATGTTAGAAACGTATTTCTGATATTTATATTTGTAATTATTAATTAAAACAATTATTGCGATTTTATAATATATTTATATAAGTATTTTAGACAAAATCACAAAATTGCATGTGTCCTATTTGACTTTATGAATGGCGTGCTAAAAATCTTCACAAATCTCAGTGAACTAATTATAACTTTAGAAAGCAGACGCAATTGCATATTATCGAATACACTCAAATCTGTTATATTCCCAATATATTCTTGTTTTTGTTTCCTTACAATATCCGAGCTGCCAGAAGTTCTGAAGCTAAATTAGATATAAGGGTTAAATTTCTGAAAGTAAATATGTTTACGTGGAGCAAAACATATACCATGTCATTCATAGGTTGGTAGTTGTAATTTTCCGCATGAATTCATGAGTAAATTAATATTGTATAAATACGAATTACGTGAATGAATTCACCGAGTTGAATGAGTTTCGAATTCACTCCTGAAAAACACATGTATTCATTTCCGTGTAAGATCTTTACATTTCGTAAAGTATCTTTACATCAAAAATTTCATGTTATATCTCATTGGAAAGTATTTACAATATACTATTTTTATGCAGTTTTGCAATTGACTATAAGTGGCTGAGCAATTATCTTTAATTATCGGCGATCATTTGTCCAAAACATATTGCAGTATTTACGTAAATAATTGAAGAAACGTGTATGACGATATATTTGGCGAACGCAAAGGAGCTTGTTTTAAGTATAGAGATAAGTGTTTTATTTCACACTACCATTAGCAATATTTGCCAGAACTCTAAGATAAGGCCCCTCTATTTAATTATGCAAAAACCGAAAGTACAAGATAAAATATGTGAAGTTTTATTATATTACAATTGATAGTGATGTAAAACGTGTCCTTGTTTACGTCAGTACTATCGAATACCCGTAAAATATGAACAAATCACTACAACAATTGCTAAATAAACATTCATGGCTTTTATTATTAAATAAACATCTTAAACTTATTCTAAAATAGTATTTTTTGTAAAATATCGAAACATTTGACACGCTTGAAAAGATTTATAATTTTTTTAATTAAATTTTATTAAAATAAAATGATTGATTTTATTAAGGAAGCCAACCTAAACAAAAAACAATAATACAATGTATAATAATATTTATTTAATTATGCTATTTTTGTAGTTAATATAGAATTTTATATTTACTGTACCAAGGCACTAATAGCTTAAACAGCTGAAGAGCATCTCCACAACACTCAAAAAAAAAAATTATTGCAATAATTAATTTAGAAATCACTCAGCCAATCAAGCGATACCGATACGCTGATTGAGTAAATGTTTTGTAATTAAATAATTGGAACCCTGAACAATATCTTTTAATTTATAAATAGTTACAAAAAATATATTTTTATTATGTTACCCGTTTACTTACTTTTGAAACACTTTTACATTAAATAGATATTAAAAATCAATCTCCAAATTATTTGAATCTATTTTGTTTTTCAATTGATAGGCACAATTGAACTGATTTATGTAAAAAATGAACAAAATTTCGAGGTCGAATATTTTCATGATTACAATACTTACTTATTACTTCTTATAAGAAAGTAAAACAATATTTATCTCCCGTTTACATATAAAACAATGCATCCGCATATTATGAAATGTATATACGTTATTAACGGCGAACTGAGAAGAAATTGAAAGTGAAACATTAACAAACAATAGATTCAAAATGATGAGTATACGTATGTATATATGTAGCTTATTAGAATAATGAGTGTAGGATATTATGTAAGCTAATGTGAACATTGATGTATGTTTTTAGTCAGTCGTACATGAAGTACAAATTATACGTCTTGAATCTGTGAAACCTTCTCCGATAAATTTAAACAAATCTTCCTGATTACATTTTACAATTGTTTCGTTTAAAACCGGCTTCACTTGTACCATCTACTTGAAAGTTCAAAATTCCTTCACAAACTTGATTATATTTTCTATATATGTACATAGCTGTAAGCGTCACCGTTCAAAAGCGTTCATTCATGTGTATAATTTTTCAATTACAATAATGCTTATTGTACTTTTTTTTGATACTTGATTCTAACAATTTCATTTACATTTGACAGAGTTATATAACGCAGACTATGAATTTAGCTGCGTATCACATATGTAAGAATTCAAGGTCGCAGAATATTATTGTGTGACTTCTAAAGTATCACTTAGTTCGTCTTTTCAAATTTGCTGCAGTTTGAGAAGTTAATATCTACTATTATATAAATCGTTCCAAGAAAAATAAAAGCAAGAAAACTAAACATCATGAACATGAAGTAAACCTTAGATACTTTATAGATTTACGGGTTTGGTATATAAAATAATAAACTCTATTACGAATCAGCTATGGCGCTGTTGTCGCGTTCAAACAACAAAATTTGTTGTTTTTCAATGAAATTTATTTGGTTTATCGAAAACAAGGGAATGCTAATGCGTTACTTTAGTATTGAAGAAATATGGTGTAAAAATTTGTGAGTAATTGTAGATATCGAAAATATTGACTAGAGTAAACAAGCACTTCCAGTTTTCTTGCCAGGTATATACAAAATTTTAGTTTACATTTTCACAATTTTATCTTTAATCGTTTAGGCTGTAGAGCGCTCTTTCTCTCTCTCTCTCTCTCACACACACACACGCAGACGTGATGCAGGGAAGGTCAAAATACTTACTTATTACTTCGTATAAGATAGTAAAAAAGAAGAAACGAAATAAAATTGTAACCGGTTAGGATGGTACAAATATGAAACGGTATGCTCACGAAAGTAATTTAAAATTAAATAAATATACAACTTGTTTCTCTTCATGTCATTTGACATAGGTATAACAACTGTTGTTCTTTTAGTGAGGAAAAAAATTCCCTTCTGAATAATGTTGTTCGTAGCTGGCAAATAGCCACATAACTAGGGCCAAGAATATTGAAAAGAATTAATTCATCTGCTTGCTGCTTGCAATAGAAATAAAATCTAAAAATGAAAATCAAGTACTAAATGAATACAGCTCGAAGAGTACCAATGTCCCTGTAAAATACCGCCACGTCCACTAACACCATCTCATTTGACATACTTTCTGGTAAAATGTATGTCACGATGAGGTTATTGCACTTGTCCAACTTGGTCGACTCGCGTTTTCCGGATATACTACAAGTGTGCGTCTATAATGTCTCTATAAAATACATCATGTATTTACTGTGTACGGTTTATTTAGCTTTGTAATCCGAGAAGAACTTTTAAAATATCGGAATTCCATTAATGCACTTCCTGTACACTAACATTACATTGCATTTATTTGGCTAAAAGATACCGTACATTGACATTCACACAGCTTTTTTTTTTGTTCTTTCTATGAGCAATAAAAAGTTATCCAAAACGTCTTCGTCACTTTTAATATTTAGAAATATGTGGCATGTGCCAAGATATGGAATGTTATGGTATGAACTGAAAAGATTGATATGACAGTATTCACTGTCCCAGTTATATCTATAGGTATATTTGGTTGGGCCTCTTAAATCAATTATTCTTATGTTCACACAAGCGTAGGATTTTGAATTTGACTTTGTTTTTACTAGATGTATTCGAAATTCCATTATGTAGCATTTTTAAAATAAATCAATCTTTATTTTTTTTTACAAATTTTTAATACCAATTTAAAATTAACTAAAAACCTACCTACAAAACACACACAAATACATACATACATACATTCACACGAGATAGACGTCTTGCCGAGAATAGTCAGGGAAGGTCAAGGTATATTTCCATTAAAATCTCGAGATCGTTTTTATTTTTCATGATTACAATACTTACTTATTACTTCCTATAAGAAAAGCATCAAGATGAAAAATATTTGGAACATGTATAAATAGTTTCTAATGGAAGAATAAATTTAATTCATTTAGCAATAATATTATAAATTTATGTATGCACACTACCTACAGTAAAAACGATTTCTTAGATTTAGAAAGGCGAATAGTCTGAAATAATAGTTTATTTCCTTATTAGAAAATAATCTAATTTCATGATTTTTAGTTGATAATATTTATTAAAACTAATGGTCATGAGTTAAACTTCTATTAAGAAAATAACACGTATATACTAACATCACTATTATAAATTTTACGTAAAAAACTGATAGCTATAAATGCGCTTTTGCAATATAAATTATAATGAAATCATCGACTTGTAGCTTCACCATGTTTTTCAATAGATCCGTTTTTCTGTCAACGTGTTACCGTTACTTTTATAACATTTGCCGTCATTTTATTTCGATTACTTAAGATATTTTTGCTTTACCGTATTTTGTTTGATTCTTCGTTTATTATATCCAATTACAAGTTCTTTATATTTCTCTCGCCTTTTTGTTGACAACAAAATCATTTTAATAACGGATAACAAACTACAATCACAAATAAAGTTTAGCAGATGTTTGCAACTGATAGTAAGTGTTCTCCCTAGCAAAATAAAAGCGATTACTATGTATCCTATAGCCAAAAAAGTACATTTATAAAATTCTCATGAATGACTATAATTATTTTCGTTACATACGCACTACGATAATTTCGTTTGGACCAAACAGTTTCTTTGGCAAAATATTCTCACAACTAAAATTTGCTACTGTGTCAAACCGATCCGATTTAATAATAAAATCTGAACGTATATATATACGTATATATACGCAGGTTTGGATCAGCGACCGGTTCTCAACGCCTACTTCCGCCTACACTTGGATAACTTGGCTGGCGTCTGTCTTCAAATATGTACTATTTCATATTGTTGGTATTGCTGGTTTTGTTTTCCCAAATTCAACAAAAATTTCAACATATTTGTTTTCAATGAACGCATTACACACATATGAATTTCGTTCCAGTGATGTCATTGCAATTCAAATAAATAGAAACTATTGTCGAATTTTTTGAATCATTCGAAATAATCTACTACAGTTGCTCAATAGTGATAATAACAGTTAAAAAATTTAGTGTTTTTTAACGCAATCTTAAGCTACATATAAGCGTATATAATATTTTTAGCTACAGCATTATGAACCGAACAAATCTTTTATGTATGGAGAATGATACTTTTGTTATCATGTTTGTGTGAATTCAAGTTCAGTGATTGGATTGAATTGACACTCTGTTGGTGCATAATTCTTCTAAACGTCGACTTCCTCTTAAGAGCTCTGTACGAACGGAAATGCATCGATCGGCATACATAAGTATCAGTCGCGGTAAACTGAGCTCCAAAGTATCACTAAAAATAGTTTAATTAAAGGTATTCTGGCTTTTGCTAATTTAATAGGTACTCTGGTACAGTTTACACTTGAATTTCTTGACAGACTTCACAATTACGACTAGCCTTGAATTTAAGTATATGCGGATTCAGAACTAGGTTTCGCGAAATTTGAATTTATTTGAGTCTCAAAATTATATCACGACATTTCAGTGTTGAGACTACACCGCTGCCAGATTCCGAGACGCGAGTAGCCAGGAGGCCCTCATATTGACGACAGGGGCAAAAATAAAGATTTTGCAGGGTGAATGCTCCTGGGTTTACAAAAAAAATTTGAAAGATAGTTTCGAATAGAAGTTGTACCACATATCTCTAAATTTTATTCAAATTATGCTTTAAATGCAACCATCTTTGAATTATTGCAGAAACCTCTAAAAATTATTAGAGTAAACTTGCATTTCCGGTTTGAATATTTTTTACAAAAATAAGTTTTTCTTGCCAGACATAACAAATCTTAAGTTCAAAGTTTCTTAATTTTACCTTCAACAATCTACAAAAACACACATTTTCCTTCAATTAATTGTTATTTATATACGAGATAAATTTAACAGATTTCCATAATTGAAGCCAATGCTTATTAAAAAATATATACATATTTAGTTGCATTGTCAATTTCTAAAATATATAAGCGTTGGTATGTCGTCATTAGAGTGATCAGAAGGTTTTACTTAGAAATAGAGATGTATAGAAGCATCCGGAATATTAGGATGAAAGGAATAATTTGTACCACAGGAATTTAACATTGATCTTTGCATACATATATATGTATATAGTATATAGTAAACAAACAAGGAAATAAATGAACCGATGCATGGCTTGTATATATGTATACCTGTAGAAAACAACATGTATAAATCCTCGGAGCGAAAACTAAGGAATTTAAGTAACGGTACGCGTATTATGTAACTGTTACATTATACATGCATAATAAAACTCAAGTGTAAATTATGTGCACGAAGTTAGACGATCTGTTTATTGGATTAACTAAATTGAAGCACTTCTATAGCGAGTATTGTTATAAATGAAATAATAATGATGATTGCTCTTGTTGTAATGCGACTAAATTGTCGCACTCCTGAATGCGGCACTGCCTTCCAAAATAGCCATTTAAATATGTTTGTTCGGCATTGTGCAAATTTAGAACCGTGCGTGACCCAGAAACGCAGTCTCACTATGTATAATTATATTACACACGATTTGTCTAAAGCATCTAGGAATGTCGATTTGAATTTGGGTTATTAGAACCAAAATACACTTCTACATTATTTATTTACATTGAAATCAAAGTAATTGCTAATTTATGCTGCAAAAGATAGTTTTAAGTGATGCTTAAACACCCGTACAAGTTGCGGCTATTACAGACCGGTTCCCAGTTCTCAGATGACTGCTACTCGTCGGGATTTTACCACAATAGTAGGGCGAACCAACCTGTAGCAGAGAACGTCTGCTATCAAAAGACGCTACCAGTTATGATACTATCCTCAGATCATACTGGTGTAATAAGTTGCCTGGGGTTTCAGATCCTCTATTGAGCACCCACAATTCAATTTCTCCTATATGAGCTTCACCATGCAGGACAATTAACAGCAAAATTAATAGATTTGTGGAAATTATAAAAATTACCATTTTAATTGGTTAATTACGAAAATATGACTTTAAGCGAATTAAAATTCTTCAGATTCTGTTAACGAAAATTACAATATTTGATGATGCTTTAAAAAAGCGAAACCGCTTTTATTTCCAATAATAAACAAACTGTAAAGAATAAAACGTTTCCTTTTTAATTTTCTTAAAATAATTTTTATTCTAACTAATATTGTATACTATATATTTTTTTTGGTACAGATTTTATTCAATGTCATTTCTGAAATTATGAATTAAACTCGTCCTTGAGGTGTACGTCATTTTTGCATGATGCAATAAATTATTATTATTTAAACAAATGTCATGTTGCTGTGGTATTGTCTGCAGTTTGTCTTTATCATTACATTTATAATTTGAAGTGAAAACCGTTTTTATATTTTGTTTAATAAAAAAAATACAATAGGTATAAAATTGCGATATTTTGTTTAAAATGGCTAAAAATCATAAACATACTAACTGTATAATTGAAATATAAACATCAATTTCGCAAACCCACGCCAAAGAATGTGCAATATTTGTGATTGGTAGTCTTAAAACAGAATAATTTTTATTTTGTATCTGAACGAATCTTTCGTACATAAAATCCGTTTGCCACTTATATTGCACTGGTCGAGTTTCAAGGTAAACTTTAGTTGCCTGAACTGCACTCGGTGCAATATGAGTGTATAGCTAACGCTCTTATTTTACATATGTAGTCGAATATAATAATTGAAAGTCTGCTCGTTGCTAAAAGCTAGAAGAAAGTCAGATGAACGTTTAAATATTCAATCATTTGTCTACGTTGCATCATATGTTAACATGTGTGAAGATAAATTCATGCGAAATAATCAACGATGACGCAATCGTGTGCATATTCGATGTTTATATGCAGTATGTAAGGTGTGAATGAAGTAGGTAGGAATGCGCCCACATTTTATAACCCCACATGCGATGTTCAGTGGGTCGTTGACGTTCGTTTTTTATTACAACGCTGGACAATATTTTATTTTTTTAATCTTCATCCAGTACTATTACGTGTAGATTTTTACTTTTCATGTTTTTTGTAAACATTCATAGAATTCGCTTTTGTTTTCACCATATATAGTAATCAGTACATTACAAGAAATATCGTTCAAAACACAAAGATGCTTTTCTTTTAAATACGAGACACTATGAAAACGTATAACTGCGTTCGATAGTCATTATAGTAGGAAATTACTACCACAAGATGTAAATTCACCAGAAATCATTAACCAGTTATTGTATTAATAAATATCGTAATTGAAAATGAAATTGGGAGAGTGTACTATTTATATTTAAACAAATACAGAATTGATAATATTTAGCTATTATACTGTGGGCTGTACGGCTACCTAATAAGGCTAACAACGTGGTCACACAAGAGCCTCAACGCAGTCAACATGTAATGTGGCTGTCCTTATATAGTTTCTGTTTCTTATTATATATAAACTAAAAAGTTGAAAGTTTACTGGTTTCCAAGTAGAGTGGTTATTACCTTTAAGCACCTGTACACTGACATTATTGTTTACTGTATATAATATTTAATTTATAATTATAATTGTTAGTAAATTTGCAACATGATTGAAATTAAAATCATACACTGCATTGTGTACGTCATAAACTTTTCCCTTTTCATCTATACTTATATTTACCGGCTGCTCAGTTCTCAGCTGATCGATCATTGTCTATTATCTTATCAGTAGCTTATGAAACTTAATTAGGAAAAGGGGTAGAATTTCTTTACAATATCGACAATCGGATTTAATTCTGGATTTCGTTCAGAAAACATTTTTTTTAAACGTTCGTTTTCAATCAGGGAAAGTCATATAAATATTGTTATTTAAATTAGTTTCTCTCCAGTTTGAATTGAAAACGTAGGGTGTATGCATTTTTGCGTTTATTATTTAAAGAAACTCGTTCAAATTATACAATTACATTATCAATTATTTAATGTTCTATGTTTTTGTTACAGATTTTACAAAACCTTGGGAAAGTTGATCGCACAGCCGATGATATTTTTGATGAACACTTACAGAACTTCACAAAACAACAAAATGCCGCGAATAGACTGCAAAAGGAATTTAACAATTACATTAGATGTATTAGAAGTAAGTTTATATTTAAGATACAAAGAGAAATTTAATTATAATTCAGTTTATGTTGCTGCAATAAAAATGAAGATAGCATAACAATGTTTAAAAATTTTTTTTTGACTTCGAGTTTTAATATTAATGCCACGCTACATATAGTATATAGGTATATAAAAAAAGAGTAGAAAGTTTTCGGGATGAATTTTTATTTCATCTAATATTATCAGTTCACAAATATATTGTTTTGTTTAAATTTTATATGTGTAGATTCACTTTATATTACGTTGATTTTTATAGCGGATATGTCAACGTTAAATCAAGGCCTCTACATGAGTTAGTAAATAGCTATTTTTCTCGGGAATTTAAATAATTAAATTAATATTTTTTTGTTTGTATCAAATGTCAAATTGGATCTAGCCTTTTAATATATATTTAAATGGTTGTGTGGGAATACGAATATGTTTGTGAAGAAAAGAATTACTTATTGTATTTCAAGCAAGAATGAGCCAAAATTAAAATCGAGAGTCAACAAGGTCGGTTAAAAGTGTACACTAAAATCTGACCAATATTGTTTTCCCGCTGTGTTAATTATTAAATTTCATGTCAATAGGAAACTGTGCAGATTTTAAGTTTTTTTAAGTTTTCCCTTTAGGGAAAGTGACGAAAATAACAACTGTTGACAAGCAAGTAGAATCATACCATACTGACAAAATGGGTTATTTGTTTTGGCTGCATTGCTAACAATAATAAATAGTAGGAATAACGGTACAAAATAATTTAGATATTCATAGCATATTTTTGTTATGGACCGCAAAAAAAGATTTTAATATACGTGTAAAATTTTATGCAGAAGCTTGAATTAAAGTTGGGACTCTATCGGATTTTTGCACAAGCTTACCCACTAATGACTAGTTTTTTGAGAGGCTTATATTATGTAGCATGAGTCATGAAAGTACTGAACAAAAACTGATACTTCAATTCTCATTTACTCTTTAGATTTAGTTCCAAATTAATTTTAGTTTAGTGATTGTACTCATCAAGTGTTCCTACTTGTTTTTAACATGTATTGTTTTTTATCCTTTGACGCAAATTAAGACTTGTCCGTAAAACACGTAACAGAACACTTATTATTTTTTCTTGGTTTTTCATTTTTGTAGGTACGTAAGTGTTAACAGTTAGAGTATTTATAAATAGTTTTATTAGAAATTTCACTTGGTAATTAAGTTGAACGGTGATTTGATCTTATTTTCAGTTGTGGAATTGATTGACTTGTGGTATTGCAGATGTTCAGACAGCTTCGAAAACATTAATGGACGCCATCAGTGACATCTACGAGAGCCAATGGAGCGGTCACGATTTACTTTATATGCAGACGCAAAGTATTGAAATGCTTTGGCAGGATTTCAGTCATAAATTAGCCGACCAAGTACTCATACCACTCAACACCTATCAGGGTCAATTTCCTGAAATGAGGGTATGTATTAACAATTGTTTAATATAGAAAATGCACATCTTATATTTTAAATAAACTATCAATATCACATAAATAAAGTATTAGATGCATGAAGAGTGCGACCTTGTCATACGTAGCATAGATGTTGATAAAATGAGATACTTTAATCACTTTCATTAAAGTATCTCATTTTATATAATAAAACAGTATTAGAGGATATGATTAATAGTTCTACTAGGTGATATCCTTCTGATATTTCCATTGCTAATAAAATAGCTTTGTATTGTATTTGTTAAACTTAGATTGCTTATAGTATTATTCACCATTATCTATATGGTCAATTTTTGAATATAGTGGATTTTTGTTCTATTTTTACCTGTACTAATATAAATGAGCACAATATACTGCATATTATGTAAAAAAAAGTATTAAAGAAATAAATCGTCATTAAAAAGTCATGAAAAATCCGTCAAGGATGTGACGTACCATTCCAAGTAGAACACGCAAGGCATTTATAATACTGTAAGGTTATAGATAATGCATCTGACGTAGGATCTATGCGCGGTGTAAAGTTCTTCGAAAAATAGCATTTCTCTATTCATTTAGCAATGAATTAGATACTAAATATATTAATTTATCCTGACGATTCATAAATAACATTATGCTTAATTACAATAAACGATTAATTGCGGAAAATTGCTATTATTGAAATATTATTTGAAATATTTAATTCCATACGTAGAAAAAGTTAGTTTTTATAAATGTAAACAAATCCTACATATGAGTTAGTTTTCAATTATGTAATCATAATTTTTCCACATATTCTTTATATATTTTGTTATTTAATTTGAAATTGTTGTAAATATGTTTTTAATTATTTATTAATTCCTAGTAATAAAATGTATTATATATTTTTTTTTTAGAAAAAAATTGACAAACGTGGACGTAAATTGGTTGATTACGATAGTCAACGACATAGTTTTCAAGCACTGCAAGCGAACATGTCCAAGAAACGCGATGACGTCAAAGTAATGAGGGGCCGAGAACAACTCGAAGAAGCGAAACGAACGTATGAAGTATTAAACAGTGAATTACACGACGAATTACCTGCATTATATGATTCACGAGTATTGTTCTTGTTTACAAATCTACAAACTCTATTCTCATCTGAACAAGTCTTCCATTCAGAAACGTCAAAGGTACTAATACTTACACTTACACACATTTTAAGCTATAGCAACATTAACAAACGAATACCATCAAAATTGTCTGCTAAATTATATTTGGTAAAACTCATCAAAATTTTGCTGTAGACTCTCCAGTTGTTGATTACGATTTTAACTATGTATAAATGCTATAATTGTTGCTCGAGAACTTCTCGAATAACGACTGTAGAGTATAAATATTTAAACAATAATTATTATTCACTGTTGCATATAGATATTTGCCGAATTAGAAGCGATAGTTGATAAACTAGCAACAGACAGTCAACGAGGATCATATACTATCAAAAAGAACAACGGTACTACACTAGCAACTCCACCTAAATCTCCGAATGCCAACTCGACTCTTGTTTTAAATAATGGACCATCTACGCCTAATAATTCAGTTGCACGTAAGTTACTTTCTGGTCTAATTTGATGGTGTTGCATGATTTTATTTTGTTAATATTTATATTTTATAACCAGTTTTTATTTCAGTCTACATGTAATAGAAACGCATTTTCAAAGTATTATAAATATTAATGTTATATTAAATAAATAGCTATCGCAAAATCCATAGAGTTTATGTTAAGAAAATTGATTTACATTTATGTGTGATTAAATGTGTTTAAGAAAATAATTTTGAAAAATGCGTTTCTCCAGCTTCGCAAACTTAATATTTACCTATAATATCCTGAAAGTGTTGTTGTTGTGTTGTCTGTTAACAATGTGTGTTGTTTTAATTGGTTGTTGCAGCCCCAGCTGAAGAACCTCCCGTAACCCCTACTAAATCTGACGAATCCCATATAAAATCAAATAGTGAGCAATCACCGGCCACAACACCTCCCACCCCATCCACACCCACAGAATCAGAACCCGTTATTGTAAACGGCAATAGTAGTCCGGTAAAACCCGGTTCACCCAAACTCGCAAATAATAATAACCCAACGCCCGTTGCTGCTGTTGCACCTGTTACAGAACCAGTCGTACCAACCAAAAATATGGAAGAATTATATGATATACCAATTGGTAAGTCTAGATATTTTCTACTTAGACTGCATTCAGTACTAAATTTGGAACGTCTAGAGTTAAAAATAAAATATCATACGTAACTACAAGATAAATTCGTACTGTGATCAGCGATACTTTAAAAACTAATTTTAATATCGATCGTCTCTCAAAAACATCTGCAGTGTCATGCACCGAACTTTCTTATACGCATATGGGTTAAACCACATCGTAGTTACCATAGATAAATTTTCTAATTTATAATATTTGTTCTAACCTTTAGATCGCTTTTACACTAAATATATTTCTTAGAATAAATATTAAATGTCAAACTTCAAATTATTTAAGTCTATTTTGTTAAACAATTAACAGGCGCAGATGATACGATTTATGTAACAATATATATATAATAAGCAGAAATTTATTTTGAAACCAGTACTTTTTTTGGAAAAAAGATTCAAATAAAAGTTGTGCTAAATATAAATATCATTAATTTTTGTTCACAAAAATTTTCTGTAACTGTAACCATTTTTGAGTAATTGCAGAAACTGCAAAAAATGACTAGAGTAAACATGCACTTCCGGTTGGAATATTGTTTTCAAAAATAGGAGGTTTTCGTGCCAGGCACATACAAATCTTAAGTTTAAAATTTCATAATTTCTCCTTTAGCCGTTTGGGCTGTAGAGCGCTCACACACAGACACACACACAGACGGACGTCATTCCAAAAATAGTCGGAATCGATTCAGGGAAGGTCAAAACGTATATTTCCGTTAAAATCTCGAGTTCGAAATTTTTCATGATTACAATACTTACTTATACTGCGTATAAGAAAGTAAAAAAGATGATCATAATTTTTGTATTTATTGCTGATTATTCCGCACAACCCTATAATTGTCCTAATTGTTTTTAACCTCTATAAGCATTAATATATTATCAATAACATTAGGTGCCACTACTGATAATCTGCCTCCAGGCGTTCTTTATCGAGTAAAAGCCACATATAAATATACGCGAGAAGATGTGGATGAGCTATCATTTGAAGTTGGAGATACCATCAGAGTAATAGAATATGAAGATCCAGACGAGCAGGTGAATTTTAATTTTGTTTTTAAACCAGATCCATTCGAATAATACATTTCAGAATCATTTCTGCAACTGGGAATTATAATCTTACCCAGAAAGCGTAATATAGTGACTTTATTTTTTTCATTTCTTATGCTGCAGGAGGAAGGATGGCTGATGGGGATCAAGGAGGGCACCGGCGACAAAGGAATGTTTCCCGCCAATTTTACACGACCTCTCTGAATAAATCATAGCAAATAATAACACGTAACCACACCAATACCAGCTCTGTTTTTATTACAAACAAGACAACAACAAGCGTTTTATTTATTATTCAGAGTTATTACCTATCAGTTATTTGCGGTTAACATGTAACTGGATTTGTTGCGGTTACTTCAAATGGTTAACCGTCTGCACATGTACGGTTAGCGTAATGGTTAGTATATTCATCGTTCTCTCTTATTTTTATCTTTTTTCGCCTATTTATACAAATTTTATTTAAACGTATTACTCATATCGTAAAAATAACCATTTCATTTAACCGCATATAACGTAGTTAGGCCTATAAAAAAAAAAACGCATCATAACAACAATAAAAATATTGTCATTTTTTTAAATCCGAATATATGACATATTTGAGAGAATAATTATAGAATTAGGAAGAAATGAGAACTGACGTACACAAAATTATCAAATCAGTTCTTGGTTTATTTATGTTATTCGAAAGAAACTCGCTGAGTTCGAAATTTACATCAAACAAATATAGAACATTTTTAGATATAACCATTGTTTTAATAATAAATAATAAAGTGCCTTTAACAAAAACCACTTATTAAATAATTTTTGTATGGTATTATACAAGTTGTGTATTATAATTATAACTACTATATGTTTTAAACCCATCCTAAGTTGCCAAATCATTGCGAGGTTTAGTCATTTTATGTTGATGGTGTTTGTGTAGATAGACTGCGTGAATATTTTCATTATTATATTTTTGGGATTCGATTTGTGTGGTGAAAGCAATCAAAATTTTGTCTATTAACTAGTAAATATTTTAATCTCATTCATACATCGTAAACATTAAAAAGTGAACGGTAATTTCATTAATTTTTATCAACTAATTAATGTTTTTGTTTTCTATTAGGAAAATCTGATTTTAAAGTATTATTGTTGGCATATATTTTAGATATATTAAGTTGAACGACACTTGCATTTTTTTAAAAAAAATCTATTATGCTTAGACTTGACTAAGTAATAATTACAATATTTTTAGTATAATTATGTAAACCAAGAAATGATTAGCGCATGTATATTAATTTAATAAAAATCATTTTGCCTTGTTTGCACATGCTCATTTCGCGCGTTAATCATTGTGGAATTAGATAATCATACTATAATTATTACATAGTGAAGATTTATATACATTATTATTTTTACTCTATCCATAAAAATTGTCATTGATTTTCTAAAATAATATCTGTAAACTCGAACATTGAAACCCCACAAATTGAACCAATTTTGCATTTTATTTTTGTGACATTTTATTTTAATAAGAAGAATATATCATTAAATATATGTATAAAGATGCATCTGTTATGAAGAACACATAATTATATTTAAAAGAAACGAATGAAATGTATCGTATGTAATTGTAAATAACAAAAAAGTGTCATCGAATATATTGTTTTTGATGAAATGATGCGCGTTAAATCCTTTGCTTTTTTTACATTAATTATTTTGACTTTTTAAATCTTTATTTATAATTTAAGAGGAATGTTTTAATTTAATCTTATCAATACTCTTTACGATTGTCAGAATCTGACACCGCAGGTACTCACATTTTTACTTATGCAAGTTTAGATTGTAACCGTGTGTACAGTTTTTATTGTAATTTAAATAAAATAAAATAATGTTACAGAAATGATTGATTTCTTTCAATGTAGCTTGCAACTAGATAACTAGACTAATTATAGCAGTGGATGAGGTAATGCAATAATGCAAATACAACCTTCCAAAATAAGTTCAAGGCTTGGGAAGACCTGTAAGTATTATACAATCCTATTTTCTGTGAATTTCAATGATTTCTCATCATTTTAATTCTCAATATTTTATTATATAATGAATTTATACAATAATTTTACCACTTATGTAAATACTACTTGGAAGCGGATAAATAATGGTTTAGTTCAGATTGTTTCATACATAATTAAAATATCTATATTACTCTTACTACCTTGATATAAGAATTTATTTGATTATCATATTTATAACAATTGAAAGTTAGATGTTAAAATATCAAAACACAAATTTATTTTTACGACTGTTTATGTTTAAAAATATCGCATTTGTTTTATTATTTTGTTTCAGAACTTAGGACCATTTATATATTAATATTTCGCTGCATTTTATAATCAAATATACTTTCTAATTAAATAATAATATAATTAAATAAATGTGTGTAAATTTTGGAAAGCTGATTCAATTGCAATGAATCAAACTAATATGAACCATTTTAAAAATAATATGGCGTCAACATAGATCTGAATTGAAATCATTTTAAACTAGAGCGTACGCAAGTTGATATTGGTGAAAATTATGTTATTTTGTGAACAGGAACATCACGTTGTGTATTCTGTATTTTTAAGCGATATAACAATAGATTTATATTACAATCAGTAATCTAAAATGTCTAAAACTTTTGGATATTTTATTTCACATATTTTATTTATTTCGGCAAACAATATAATATATCGTTCTTTATTTTAAAACACAGTTGTATGACTTCCAGTTAATCTTTTATTCTCTAGTTAAAATTTTAAAAGAATGTCAGTAATATAAAATAAAAAGAAAGTCTGAATAATTTCATATAAGTATGTTTTTTCAACAATATACTAGCGTTATGATATTTTGATATATAAAAGAAACTAGGTATTGTGCCTAAAATATTAAATTCTAAAGCGTTCGAATCTCATTATATTTTGCTATGGGGACTGAGTTGGGTAATAGAATCATGAGTAGAAATCATTAAATGAATCAGAACCGTAAATGTTTGTGTAATTGTTAGTTAAAATATAATTACATAATCATAATTATTATTTAATATACTATTAATCATCAATACCTCATATTGGATAATTGATAATGAATAATATATCAGTATTAGTTTTAAAATGAGCGCTGAAACGTAGAACCATACCGCTTTCCTGCGACAGACGACACAAGCGCCGTTCGGCGAAAAACGGCCCAAACAGATCAGTTGAGATCAGTACACCGCCATATTGAGAATAGGCGGTTGCCGTGTAATCAAAGTGATTATTATTGTGATAGTGCTATTTAATTAAGGAATACAACACAGTTTCACCCCATGGATATTATGCTGGGTACGTAAGAGTTGCAAATTGTTGTTTGACTAGCGTCTATGGTGCTCGCAATTGCCTGCAAAACAGTTCGGTAGTAACCTAAACACAAGTCCGTGCTCTTTTCCCCCATTAAACTATTGAGTCTGTCCATCTCGGTTTTTAATCTTATTAAACATAAAACACGTGCAACATATTGGCGTTGGGGGCTTCGCGAATCTCGTTATCATAACTGGATTACGTGTTTTCATTCGTGTGACGGCTATAAGTCGGTAAATTTCTGTTGCCGTCTCGTAGGTAGCTAGAGTAGGTTACCACACCCAGTGGCAGTGAGGGAGGCACGGGGTTCAATCGCTGTATATAGTGTATGTATGAATGTATGTATGTATGATATGTTGTATAAATGTATAAATGCGCGTTTCATTTGTTTGTGTACGTTTCGAAGTGTAGCGAGTGGGGTAGTTGATGAATTTGTTTAAATTGTTTAGGAGTGGTGCTTGCATGCTAGCGAGGGTGTCTCATCCCTGTATATCACCAACTACGGTTGGGTCGGTCACGGCACGCGGCAGATAATACAAGCTGTACGACCCGCCGCAGAAACATGACGTGCTGCATGTCCGAAGAAGCCAAAGAGCAAAAACGAATTAACCAAGAAATTGAACGACAACTGCGAAGGGACAAACGCGATGCCCGTCGAGAACTCAAATTGCTGCTCTTGGGTAAGTTTTTCACATTACTTCACACCGTGCCAATATTTTCTTTTCGTCACACTTGTCATAACGATAACGCAAAGCAAAACTATCATGTGAATGCCTTTGTTTGTTGTGCGCTGGTCTTCTATTGTTTTTTACTTCAGTTGTATATTCGCCCAATGTTTACATACCTGATTCGATCAGTGTTGCCTATATAGCTTATGGGCATATTTTACTTATAATATAACTTTTTATTATCATTTTAAATCTAGTACTAATTATTCTTATTAGCTTATTGATTAGAGTAACAGTTATGCGATCACATCTAAACCGTACTCACCTAATGTCTGAAATTAGAACTGACGACATTAGTATACTTTTACAATATATTTCATGTTTCCAGAAGTGTGTTAATATTTCTTATTAAAGCTATGCTATTTAATTGATTGATGTATAAGGAAGTGTTGTCCAAATCAATGGATTGGATGTCGCATCTTGCTGATAAAGTAAATTTAAATCATTCGGGCTAAACAAATTCGCAATTACCAATTTAGGGTCTTTATGATGTATTACTGGTAATGTATTGCAAAGGATTTTTAATATAATAAAGAAAAGCGTGATATATCACTACTTCCAAAAGTTCGGGTTGTAGAGCGTACACACGCACACAACGAACTAAAAATGCACATAAAACACACACACACATACAAAGTACATAAAATACACACACAGGTGCCATGCCGAAAATATTCAAACTAGACTCAGGGAAGGTTAGAAGATGTATCTCTGTTTAAGTTTCGAGAACAAAACTGTTCGTGATTACTGTACTGCATATATGATAGTTTGTCTATTTTGAAAATTTATAACCTGTCAATGTTTCAAGTGAAGAATGTAACATCGGTGATTGGCGAAGAAGGGGGGCGGCGCCTATATAAGATTAAGATGCTATATTACGGCACTGGTTGACCTTGAACGCGAAGTCAGGTCTACAAGGTAACAGTAAAAATTACAAAATGATTGACTTTAATGTTAATTGAATGGCATTAAGTAAAATCTTAATAAAAATAGAAGATATAGAGTATTTTAAAACAATTATAATAGTTTTTATGTTTCTTAATTTACAAATTTGTATAAAATTAAACCTAATTAAATTGATATCAATAATATTTGCATATTTTTACGTTATTCTTATACTCTACATAAGTAAACCATGAAAATTAGAAAAGAGTTTCAAACAAAAGTTGTGTGAAATATCAATATCTCGAATTTTAATTCTAACTATATTTGCTGCAAGTGCAAGCGTTTTTTAAGTTTTTGCAAAAACCACAATAAACGAGCAGCGTAACATGCATTTCCGGTATACATATTCTTTTCAAAAATAGAAGATTTGCTTTCCAGACACATTCATATCTTAAGTTTAAAGTTTCATAATTTTACCTTTTGCCGTTTAGGCTGTAGAGCACACACACACACTCAGAGAGAGAAAGATTCCAAAAATAATCAGACTCGATTCAGAGAAGGTAAACTTCCATTAAAATCTCGAGATCGAGCTTTTTTTGATGATTACAATACTTCGTACAAGAAAATAAAAAGTGATCTGTAATTTTGACATTTCTGCCATATTATATTTGATGTTCATTAGAAGGAAATAATGATGTAGTAAAACCACGTGACCATGCATCATTTATTTTGGCATATATTCGCTTTTGTAGTACCACAACATTCATGATATTTACCAACGATTATTAAAATCCATTTTCTTAGTAATGCATGCCGCCTTAGTGTGACAAAAGTAAAGATCTGTTCGACTACAAATAGAATACGAAATTTACTGCATATTTGAATAGTAAAAAGAGACATTGGATACTAATCGCGAAATGGACCCTAAGGAAATTATTTTGGTCCGGTTACTTAATATCGTCACAAAGCACATGAATACAAACGTTTTCTATTAAAGCAACTAAGTTATGTAAACAACTTTCGGCGAATACATTATTACAATTCCTGGCGAAACAAAGAAAATAGTCCTGGTTGATTTTATTTGTTATATGTACTTTCTTTTATACGTGGTATAAGTAGGCGGTAGTGACTGATCGTGTTTTCAATTTTCCTGTTGAGCGCGCACTGAGTGTGATTTTTTTTGGTGTAGCGTTTGAACTTACTTGTCAATGCACACTTCTTCAGTGCTAAATTTCTACTTAACCTTCAAATTGCACCCAGTGCACGTTAAGTGCAAACTTTCTTGCACTGAGTAATACTAATAAAATGAATATACACATTTGAATATATTTTAAATTTGTTTATGGTTTTAGAACTCTAAATCCAGCTTAACTATTATATATTAAATATATGAAAACTGAACTAAAATGTTAAATAAGAAAATTATATATGTACGATCTAGATTTTAATTTTCATAACTAATTATTTTGTTGGACATGTATTTTTCTTTAGTGCTAAAATAATTAGGACTCAATTTACGCACATATGTAAATTTTAACACGTATGGCGCCCTATGTCGTGTAAATCGAGCTGACAATCTGTATACATAATACATGTGTAACATTGTTGGTGCAATTTAGTTTAAAATACATGAACTATTAAATTTGAATTTCATGCTGAAAACACTGAAAAACATATTTTCAAATAGGCTACGTTTATAATTTCTTTTTTTGGAATTTTGTAGCTTTTTTACTTCCTTATACGCAGTAAAAGTAAGTATCGTAGTCATGGAAAATTTCAATCTCAATATTTAAACGGAAATATACCGTTTGACCTTCCCTGAATCGAGCTTGACTATTTTTGGTGTGACGTCTGTCTGTGTATTGTGTGCGCTCTACAGCCCAAACTTTTGAAGATACAATTATGAAATTTAAACCCGCTGCAGAGCGCGCTCTCTCTCACACTCACACACACACACACACACACACACACACACACACACACACACACACACACACACACACACACACACACACACACACACACACACACACACACACACACACACACACACACACATATATATATATATATATATATATATATATATATATATAATCAGACATCGTTCCAAAAATAGTCAAGCTCGATTCAGGGAAGGTCAAAAGATCGAGATCGATTTTTTCATTTTTAATTATTACTGCGTATAAGAAAGTAAAAATATATTCAAATTTCATGTAGATTTTTTTGGTATTTATAAAAGTGAATTTAAAATATGAATGCCACGAATTGTGTACTCATAGATTATGCGTATCAAATTTGGAGTCAATCCGCTCATATTTTTTAGAGAAGAAGCGACAAATTTGTTCTTACGAGCGACGACTAACATCCAAGCAACCAGCAACATCAACTACATATATATATATATAACAATAGGGAACTGATTTCGTTTTTTTTTTGTCTTTGCATATAAATATTAAAGTAATAAGATGATATAAGCTTGCGTGATATTTAATATCTATCTAGTACTATAATACACCGAGGAAATCTAAAATATGTTTAAGTAATTGTTAAATCTTTACATAACTCTTTTTTATCACATTCCCGATAAAGCTAGTCACATCTAGATGAAATAACTGGTCAATCTGAGCTTTGCCTTGTTGGTTACCGTTATTAATTTGAAAACATTCAATTGTACCGACTAAATTTTGCCAGTACAGACATAAATACACTAAAACAGGGTTGGGTCTAGGTAGATAACAGGAAACATCTCTCCCTGGCACCTGTGACTAGGCAGCTAAGATACCGTAACATATCTGTATTTATAAAATGAGTGCAATTTATAGTTAATTTGCGCGATATTAATATTAACGAAAATAAGTTGGGCCACGTTACTTTTTGTTTGCGACCCCTTACTTCTGTAAGAGTCGCATACAAAATAATAAATCAATGCAAAATATATTTAAAAATAATGCATCATTTGGGTTTGAAATAATATCGAATAGCTCCTAATAAAGCGAACACCAGTGTGATTCATGGGCTATTTTCAAAAACAGGATATCGTAGGCGTGCACAGGAAATAAGAATAGTTCATACATTTTTAAAGATATTATCTTAAAATGTTGTAGCTAAACAAAATAAAAATGTTTATTCCCTGGCTAGCATATTTTATTATTTTTATAATAGTTTTTAAATCGTAATTTAATTTACACCGTATTTTATGTTATGTATGTTGCCATAATCTGTAAACCAGTCATCTACTTTATGGAAACGTTCAAAATATTATTTTACACAAAATATTTAATATTTAGGTACACCGTCTAAATTCATTAAAATATGAACCTGTCTAATTTTAGAACGCCGCATGTACTGCATGAAAAACTTACGTGTGCGATTTTCTAAACCCAGTTGTAATCAGCATTCTTAGAATAATTTTTTTTTATAGAAATTTGCATCGCGTTTATTTATACTAGGACTACATGCTGTGATTATTTTATCTAATAATAGATGATAATTGACTGTATGATACCTAGAGCTCGGTCTTTATTAATTAATAATTATTGTCCCATTAAGTAATTCTATAATGATTAACCTGATCCAATGCACATTGGCGCCATCAACAAGTAAAAATGATTAATCTGCATTATTGCCACGTATACTAATTATCATAATTATTATTTAGTGAAGGCACGGATATAATATTAAATATCTGCAGTGTCATGCACCGAACTTTCTTATCCGCATATGGGTTAAACCATATCGTAGTTACATTATTATTATTATTTATAATATTTGTTCTAACCTTTAGATCGCTTTTACACTAAATATGTTTCTTAGAATAAATATTAAATGTCAAACTTCAAATTATTTAAGTCTATTTTGTTAAACAATTGACAGGCGCTGATGATACGATTTATGTAACAATAAATATAATAAGCAGACATTTATTTTGAAACCAGTACTTTTTTTGGAAAAAAGATTCAAACAAAAGTTCTGCTAAATATAAATATCATTAATTTTTGTTCACAAAAATTTTCTGTAACTGTAACCATTTTTGAGTAATTGCAGAAACTGCAAAAAATGACTAGGGTAAACATGCATTTCCGGTCGGAATATGGTTTTCAAAAATAGGAGGTTTTCGTGCCAGGCACATACAAATCTTAAGTTTAAAATTTCATAATTTTCCCTTTAGCCGTTTGGGCTGTAGAGCGCTCACATACACACACACACACACACACAGACGGACGTCATTCCAAAAATAGTCGGAATCGATTCAGGGAAGGTCAAAACGTATATTTCCGTTAAAATCTCGAGTTCGAAATTTTTCATGATTACAATACTTATACTGCGTATAAGAAAGAAAAAATGTATATCCTAATTTTATCTTCTACAGTGTAGATTGTGAACGCTTATTTCTAGAAATAGTGCGCCTCGATACAGGGAAGGTCAAAAGGTGTATTTTCTTTAAAATCTCAAAATAGATTTATTTCATGATTACAATACTTCGTATAAGAACGAATTGGGGGGATAAATAACGACTCTTTTATGATGGGGGAAACAGTTTACAAATATACTAAAATTTTCTATCAAAAATGTAAATTTAAATCTAATTTATAGCATAATAACTAACATATATTTATTAATAATGTAATACTATCTCATATGTATATTTTTGTTATAAACAATTCGTCATCTTCCAGGAATTCGTGTATTTTCACACTTTTTGACCTATATATAAACCAAATTGTGGTACAGACCAATAGAGTACGCCTTGCACTTATTCATAAAATATATTTCATAATTAACATTACGTCTAATAGGAACTAGCATTGTTTTCCTCAGTGCGGTAATGTGATACTGTGCACAACAAAAATTCTATATATAGGGTCACCTCAAAGAACCGCTCATCATAGCTTAGAAAAATAGAACACAACATGCGCTACCCACAAACCCTTACAGCCTTTAATCCGGAACTATTATCGATTCTACGATGAATTACATTATACAATTAAAACACCTCAAGGTTCAAAACTAGAGAATGCCAATTCATATTGGTATAACCACGTGACTGGCAATTATATACTGATTGAAGGATACTTAGGTGCAAATGATAATGTTCACTGTTAGCGATTATAAGCTAATATTCCCATGCATACACTTAACGTTAATTTAAAATAATTTTTGAAAAAAAAAACGCCTAGTATGTGCAGTCATGATACTAGCCAGTTGACGTTACTAATTTATCTAAATATCGTTCCTGAATTTTAAAAATAATAATTAATACTTTGATTTGTAGCAAATACACTAATGTACCAATCAGCAAACTTTATTAATTAATTTTATAAAAATAATAGCGTTTTAAGTACAATTATATTCGTATGTAGTTTTGGAATTATGTAAATGTTTAACTATTCACGAGGAACAAGTTAAGCCGTAGGGACAGCAAAACTTTGCTACTGTTTATATTCAATTCATAAATATGCGTCAGTTAGCTGGAGCCAAGCCATTCATATGTTGATTATTTCTAGGTACGGGAGAATCCGGCAAATCAACCTTCATCAAACAAATGCGGATCATCCACGGCTCCGGTTATTCGGACGAGGACAAAAGAGGGTTCATCAAACTCGTATAC
The DNA here is from genome assembly GCA_944738965.1 of Nebria brevicollis. Taxonomy (NCBI): domain Eukaryota; kingdom Metazoa; phylum Arthropoda; class Insecta; order Coleoptera; family Carabidae; genus Nebria; species Nebria brevicollis. The sequence goes on along the minus strand of OX122898.1, from coordinate 17,387,292 downwards.
CAGAATATTTTTATGGCTATGCAGAGCATGATACGAGCCATGGACCTACTCAAGATCCAATATGCGGAGTCTTCCAATATAGTAAGTCGAACAAACTATTATTTAGAAGTTATTTGTTTAAAAAACTGATAAAATTTACATAAAAATCCTTTGAGAGCAATGCAAAAATTAGATTTCTTATTGAAGTACTTGCATTACTATATGAAATCCTTAACTGAACGAATTATATAAAATGGTATGATTTTTGTTTTTTCAGTCAAAAGCAGAGTTGATCCGAGCTGTTGATTATGAAACAGTGACCACATTCGACAGTCCGTATGTAGCCGCAATTAAAGACCTTTGGGGGGAAGCTGGTATACAAGAATGTTACGACCGTCGTCGTGAATACCAACTGACAGATTCAGCCAAATAGTAAGTTATATATTTACTTTTTTTTATTTCGAATTCATATTTTTACCTTTACTAATTTGTGTTGTTATTCTGAAACTTAGTTCTACACTGTGGCAACAATAAATTATGCATTTATACGATACGAATTGACAATAAAATGTGTTTATTTCATTTAAAGCAGAATTTTAGGTTCTTAATATAATGAAAGATTCATTTCAAGTATTGTGTAATTTAGATTAGTATCGCAGGCTAATAGAAGTAGGAGATTATTCTAGCATTGTTTTTATTTCTGATATATTACTAAAAATACATTTAAAATCTTAATTAACAAGTTTAGTTGACAATAGGCATGTTCAGTTCGTTTAGTTTATGGTATTTCTTCACTAATCTTAAATCGCAGTTTTGGACGTTGTTTGCTATTAGAATAAACAATAATATTACAATGTTTTAGTTTCATTGATCGGTGGTAGAAAGAATACGCGTAATTAATGTAGATAACAGCGAAAGAACTGTAGCAGCTACTAGAGTGACTAGATATATATAAGAGTGTGGACAATCGACGAGTAGTCCCTATCCAAAGCATAGAGCGCAGGTTCCCCGCTAGTGATTGGTCGCCGCCATAGTTTGTCTAAATGTTCAAATGAAATGCATTGCGTTATATGGAGTGCGCGGCTCATATTTTCTCATACTCTTTAAATCTAAAGGACCAGATAAGATAATTGCAGCCCGTATTTTTTATGTTATTACTGAATAAATTCTGCGTATTTTATTCCGCGACAGCATATGTCTATCTTTTATAGAAACATTTATACAAAAGTCGAAACATTTCGCGCTCAAATATTACGGTATAAACATAATTTTAAAATACACAGTTTGAATTAATAAATGTAATACGCATAATAAACAGTGTTTATTTCAAGAGATTCGCGAAATGTATAACACTAATATACTTGCAAGTATACAGCACAAATAGTTATATTAGCCCGCGAAATGTTTGGAATTTAGTATAAATGTTTCTATAATAGATAGACCTATGCTGTCGCGGAATAAAATACGCAGAATTTATTCAGGAATAACATAAAAAATACGAGGTGCAATTATCTTATCTGGTCCTTTAGATTTAAAGAGTATAAGAATATATGAGCCGCGCGCTCCATATAACGCAATGCATTTCGTTTGAACATTTAGACAAACTATGGCGGCGCCAATCACAGGCTGGGAAGCTATCGTCCACACTCTTATATATCTAGTCACTCTAGCAGCTACTAGTTGGGTAGTAACATCGTAGTCTTTATTGCAGCTATATATTTATATTAAATCAGTATTAACTATATGTACGTGATATAAGGAGGGAAGATACAAAATTTTCCTATTTTAGATCACTTTCTGTAAGGCTTCAAAGTAGAGTAAACGAACCGTTTTTAAGTTCTAGTAATTTCTTTGTTTGACGTTCCAAAAAACAAAATAAAGTTATTTTTTATAGTAGCACAGTAATTACTTTTAGCAGTATTCGCAGAACCGGCTATTCTATTAGTGTATTGTGTATAACATTTTCCGATTTTTAGTTATTTAATGGAGATTGACCGGGTAGCCGCTACTGATTACCTGCCAACCGAACAGGATATATTACGAGTTCGAGTACCCACCACCGGTATCATCGAGTATCCATTTGATCTCGAAGAGATCCGGTTTAGGTACGTCCTGGATTACACATGTTAGCACGGTGTTTCGCACGGCAATATTTTATTAACAAATTGTCTCTTTTCATGCATGTGTTCTCATTTCTTTTTATCTATAGGGTTGCTGTCTACTTCCTGGTTTTTATTCTCATATTTTTATTTATTCACAATATAATCTATGAACATAACTAGCAATATAAACATCGAAATTCAATCTAATTTTAGAGTAAATAAGCAATAATAACAATTTGCTAATTTATCGTAACTATTTATGATATTAATTAAATTGATGAAAGTTATGTTTATTGATTGTATTGTGTAGCACTGATTGACCCTTTTGTTTTTGAATGCTGTTTGGTGGTGCATGTTCTGTTAGTTGTGGTCTTCTTCCAGTTATCTTAGCGATTTAGAACGCATTGAGCAACCAGACTATTTGCCTACAGAACAGGATATTCTAAGAGCTCGTGCCCCAACTACCGGGATCATTGAATATCCATTTGATCTGGATTCGATCATATTTAGGTAATCATTCAATACGCCAGCAGTACAGCGCTTGAAAATTAATCTAAATATACTTTATTAAAGTAAATACCTTTTTACCGTGACCAAAGAAATATATTAATTAATACTTTCCAATTTTAAATAGATTGTAGAAGTGGTGCACGTTTAAAGTTTATATTATTAATTTCATTTTTAATAATTAAGTGAAGGTATGTAAAGATATACACGTTATACGATTCAAATCCTTTTTTTTTATCATTAAATTTCATTCTTCTTATTTTATACAATGAAATGTTTACATTACGTGATTGTGTGGAACATTAATATTATGAATGAAAATTGTTTCATCTTGTTCTATTCTTTAAAATTTTCAAAATATAACATTTTTTTATCAATAACATGTGTCTGACACTTTTATTTGAGATTTTTGCACTGCATGCTATTTTTATTTGGTACAATGGGATGCTTATGTTTTTATCTATAACTCGCTTATTTATATTAATCTAACTTAATTTCGTTGCTTATTTGAACGCTTCTTAATGCATAAATTACTTTTATAGAATGGTGGACGTCGGTGGACAGCGATCCGAAAGAAGAAAATGGATCCATTGCTTCGAGAATGTCACATCAATCATTTTTCTAGTTGCATTGAGCGAATATGATCAAATTCTTTTTGAATCAGAAAATGAGGTATTTATTTGTTGAACAAATTTGTTTTTAAAAGGTTCATTGAATAAAATTGCACTTTACCAACTCAAGTATTCAATCGATTATAAGTAAATTCAACTATGTTATTAAAACGCAACTACTTATTGGTTATTTTTATAGAATTATATTCTGTCCATACGACAATTTATAGGTCCATTTAGTAACTATTGAAGTCATTTACAAAAGTTTTAAACTAAAATATTTTAAAGTTGGCATCATTCTACGAATATATTCTTTGGAATAAATATATTACAAACACACATTTCGTTGATTACATGTATTTGAGTAGCACTGATCAAGAAGTGCGTTTAATATTAGTTTTGCAACAAGAAATCTAATTAATTTTAGTTTAGCTTAACGTTAGTGCTAAATAAAAAAATATATGATTTCTACGGACCTTTAATATTTTTTTCTAATTTTGCGTACACAAAATACTAAATAAATTTTTTTCTTTGTTTTTAGAATCGGATGGAAGAATCAAAAGCATTATTTAAAACTATCATCACTTACCCTTGGTTCCAGCATTCCTCTGTAATTCTCTTTTTAAACAAAAAAGATCTTTTGGAAGAAAAAATTATGTATTCACATCTCGTAGACTATTTTCCAGAATATGATGGTAAGTGCTGTTAACATTTTAATATATACTTTTAATGTTATATATATCAAGGCGTATGAATTTTGAGTTAAGAGTACTACATGAAGGCTATTACTCATTCAGCATATATATATTTATATCAGAATGATAATAAAAACATTTATTTCATATATCGTTGAAAGGGATATTCAAATAATGAAAAAAACTATTATACACTACAGTTATTGACTTAATTTTAAGAGCATGTCACTTCATACAAAATATCTTATATTATTTAAATACAGCACCAAAAAAAATTCGTTTCCACTTAAGTCCAGTGTTGTTAAACAACAACGAAATTAGTATTTTTCGCAAATAGTACGTTCCAAATTGTAACCAATCAGCCGGTTAATAATTTATTATCGGAACTAAAATTTGTCAAAATAAATCTAAGCTGTATTTATAAATATGATTTATTTCTTTTAGGCCCGGTATTATAAAGAACAAAATAAATGTTAATTAGTTACTATGGAACCAAATTTACTTACACAGTTAATATAATTTTGCGTGTTATAAAAGAATCTTACAAGTAAATTAACTAATAGGAGATTTACCGACTATTTTAGTTCATCTATTCATCAATAGATGACTAATATATAAATATTGCAAATTTCGCATCTGTTATTATTATAATATTTGAAATAAAAACAAAACACGAAGCTGTCAAGTAATTGACAGAATAAATTTTACTAGCTAGAAATTCATGGGAGTAGTTTAACTGTGAGATTTACTAGCGAAGTAAATTTATTTTTCATTTATAATACGGAAATCTATAGAGTAAAGTATATTACTTGGTTACCAAATCAAATCTACCGAGTATTTTAGTTATTTGACGTTTATAATACCGGGCACTATAGTCAAAAATCCATCTAATATAATAATAATAATAAATCATGCTCTCACACTCTAAATATAGATTTTATAATTTTTTTTAAAAATATCTTAAATGCAATTTGAAGGACCTAAACAAGATCAAATAGCCGCGCGTGAATACATCTTAAAAGTTTATCTTAGAGAAAATCCTGATCAAGATCGAATGTGTTATTCACATTTTACAGCGGCTACAGGTTTGTTTTTGATCAGATTTCCCCGCAATCATCTGAAAAGTTAACGCTATATACAAATTAAAAGCTAGGCATTTTTCATAAGTTAAGAAAAGAAAAAATACTTAAAATGTTTGCAAAAAAAACATCTGAAATAAGTATTAAATATATTAAGCAACTGTAGATCTTTAAAACATTTCAAATTTTTATTGTATTAGTTTCGTAAATTTCTTTTAGAAACAATAACGTGTTAAAATAAGGTAGTAATGAACAAAACATTATTAACTATTTTCATTTTCTCTTTACTTAACTATGCGATATTGACACAGGAAGCAAAAGCGCCAAAGAGTTTTCGAACGTGCTTTATATGTATCCAAACATTAGGCTAATTCAGTGAAATGTTATTAATAGTGAAAAACATTTATGTATTCTAAGCTAGGTAGTAGTTTGCAGGTAGTGTAGAACCCACATTTGTGTCTTGTAGGTCCACAGCGGGACGCAATAGCAGCTAGAGAGTTTATCTTGAGGATGTTCGTCGATCTGAATCCGGATAGCGAAAAAATAATTTATTCCCATTTTACTTGTGCTACAGGTAACGCTAAATGATTATTTTCTATCTATATAGGTTTTTCTACAACGAATTAAAATGTACAATTCATTCAGCATGTGGGCGTCATATTATTTCCGCTTTAACAGGGTGCTTCGCTTATATTAGATTTCTTTTACCAACCTAAGCTTCTTTAATTATTTTCCTAAAATGTTCTATTTAACATGTTTCTTATTTGTGTTTCTATTTTTGCATGCTGCATATTTTCAACGGAATTTCTTACTTGACTAAAATTGCTATAAATTTAAAGATACCGAAAATATTAAACTTGTGTTCTGTGCTGTTAAAGATACAATAATGCAGACAGCGCTGAAAGAATTTAATTTGGCATGATTCTTCTTTATATTGTTTGATTCTTTCTCTTCTTCACTTATTTCTTGCATGATTCTGCATTGTAATGGTTATTAATTAATAAATTTATTGTTATCATGAATGGTGTTGTTTCGTTGATTTCTTTTATTGTTTGCATATAAAGGTAATGTATGTATAGGGAACCTTGTTGTAGTACAAATACAAAATTATTGCTTAAAAATTTGAGAAATCTAATCAATTTTCTATTTTATTTGTTGCATATTATTTTTATACAAGTACATAACTTTTCTTTTAAACATGTTTAACTAGAGAATTATATATTTGTACTACAAAGGGCTCCAATTATTAGTAATAATATATTTGTTTTACATCTTTTTTTAATTATAAGTACTTCATAAAAAATATTTGTCTAACTTTTCTAGTAAATCTTAGTATAATTAATTTGAGAAATGTTTTTAAAATTAAATGTTTCATAGAAATTCTTGTCATTTATATTAACGTATACTTTTACAGTGACAAATCAAACAAAAAAGGTATCATTTTATTTTTTTTAATCGATTTCACATCTAAATTGATCAAATTTTATTTTGTATAGAGATAAATTCAAGTTTTATTTTACGGTTTCATTTTAAAGTAAAAGATACCCAGAAATGAAGTAATTAAAAACTCGATACGCATCGTAAAATTTCGCGTATAATGCGCGCAATTTTCACTTATTTTAGTTTGCTAAAATTGGGATGCGCATTATACATCAATTTTTCATTTAAATTTTATAATTGTTTAAAGTACGTTATTGAATGTATTCTAAAACAAAATTATATGTTTTTAGATACCGAAAACATTCGATTTGTATTCGCAGCTGTCAAAGACACAATTTTGCAGTCCAATCTTAGGGAATATAACTTGGTTTAAGTTGGCAATAGGCGCGTGAGTTCGTTCCGGATGACAATCTCATATTAAGTTGGTGTTAATGCCATCATACACATCTCTAAAACAACTGCAACAACAATTAACTAAAAAACAAATATTAATAAACAAACATCATTTCTTCTAATTCGACTTACTAAAATAAATGTAACTGCCGCCCAGGTTGAGCTTGGGACTCAAACCATAATTGGAGATCCACCAGTGGATGGTATCGCGCCATCGGTGTACCGAAAAAAATCATCAGATGGCGCTAAAGATTAAATTAAAAATACGAACGTTAATTTTAATGAAACGAAGGACGTTATTGTGAAAACGTTCATTTTCTAAATATTACTGGGGAGTTTTTGAGTTTTTACAGTGAAGCATTTCTAATAGTGCCATTTTTAGTGTGGTGTATCATTTTTTTTTTTTTCTCAGTCCTTCGTTAAGAAATGCCAAAGTGTTAAAAAAAGCAACACAATTCATTATAAAGAAACATTGTTATGTATTATATAATATATAAAAAAAATAAATCTAGTTTAGTGTCTAATGATACCAGACAGAACTCTATAAACCACCCCCTACCCCCCCTTCGACCCCCCACATTTACATTTGCAGATTAAATTTAGTAAAAAAAAAAAGCATCTTGTTCATGTGATTTTTAGGTCATTTGCATTTTGGCGGGTTGTATAATTCCGTAAGCTGTGTACGGAGCGATGCGTTCGCCCTCTAGGCTAAAATGAGCGGCACCCATTTGCAATACTAGTAAATTTGTGTTATCCTACTTTAAACTCATCTCTAGTTACTAAAAAAATTACCATTTATGTGCTATTATACGGGTAGTTTCGGTACTAAAAAAAACTATTTATAATAACAATAACGATTCTAATTTGATAAATAAGTTTTGAACTCATCCAATTACAAACAAAAAAAAATAATGCTTTTGTGATGTACGGGTAGTAATATAGGTCCAAAATATAAAATGTTTACCCGATAATAGAGAGTAAACAATATCTCTCTTCAAAACGATTCACTAATGACGGATCGATGTTTGACTAAAATTCAATCAGCTGAACTTTTATAATGATTTTCGCACCAATTGGCTATAAGCTACAAACCAAATACGGCAAACCACCTTTAAAACTATTTTAAGATTATGAGTGTTTTAAAATAATCATCATATATTCATAATAAATGACCATACGAGTACAATTTTCAATTATGAAATGTATAGACCTTAAAGTAAACGTTTAACGGTGGTTTGCTCTTCAGTCAAGCTGAATTCTTGAAATAACATGTCCTTGTTATCTGATGCCTATTAATATGGTCATTTTGCTGTGGAAAGCATTTCGATTAGCAATTGATAACAAAGAATGTCTATAAAACATGTTCAATGACAACAAAATAGTGTTATAAAAATGATCTATTATTTACTTCTGGTAATATTACCGGTAACTTTATTCTTTACATATATATTTTACAATATATATTTGAAGTATACGTATCCAGAGTTATTCATTAAACCAAATGAATATTTTTATTTATAACACGGTAAAATTGCAATTAGGTTAATGATCATCCGCATAATAATTTATATCGTTGCTTATCACCGCTGTAATATTACTGGAGCAAAGTCACTGTAAAGCAAATTATACTTAATTTGTAAAAAAAATTTTTGAATGTTAAAGGTCCACTAAATTTTGTATGTATGAATATTTTATATTGTGATGAACAATGAAAATATTAAGTATAACTACGCTGGTTTCATAATATTTTTTGAAAAGTTGCTTTAATGAAAATGACTTTTATATAAAAGAAAAGAGACTTTAGTCATACATGTATGTGATAAAATATACTATTTGCCACCATAAAAAAATAATGGAATTTTGCGATAAAGATAGCTTCAAAAATATTACGAAATCAGTGAAATTGTCAATAACTATTTCGAGAATTTAGCTGTAAATTTATATAAGATTGACAGGTGAATCAGTTGACACCAAATTTATGGTAATACCTTTTCAGAATACACCAACAAAATGTAAAAGTGCTATTTTAAACTCTTTATAAGCGTTTATTTAGTCATATATAAAAAAAAACATTTTGTTATAAAAATACTAGAATAAAATGAATTCGTATTTTCATGTATGAAGCTTAAATTGAACAAAAACTATAATAATTAATGTTTATCTATGTTTTCGTAGTGTAAAAATGATTTGCTAAACAAAGTTCAGTTTTTGCTTAGAAAAAAAAAAACATAAATCATCAGGAAAAGTATTTTAAAATAAAACCATTGTCGACCTTTTAAAGTGTGGATAACACAATTTTGAAATATATTGTTGTGCAAATGGCAATCGCTATAATAATAATAAAAAAGAAAAAAAAAACAGTTATCGAACGCGTGCTCTAATTTTACTTTCAGTTTTGTGTATTGTACTAATTGCTGAATTTGTAAACATTGAATTTAAATAATTACAGTTAACAGTTGCTTGGTTTTCTGTATGTAACGTATGTTGCGCACGTGCGTGTGTATGTATGTATGTGTGTATGTTTGTGCGCGCGCTTCTGTACGTAAATGAATGCGACCGTATGATTGCGGACACCGAATGGATCAGTTGTGGCCATAGTACATTTGTAAATCATTTCTTGTCAAAAGTATACACTTTTTCTGAAGGCATGAGACTGATTTATTTCAATCCTCTACCTATCCTGTCTGTAAAATAAATACGTTCGTTTCTTTTTGTATATTTTTATGTTTTGTTTTACTTTTTATTATGTACACAGAATTTTTATCTTATATTTTTAAATAAATGTTATGTTTTGACGGTAATTATGTTTCTTTTATTATTGTAATATAGTCGTACAAATATACCAAAATTTATTATTATTTTAATTGGTAATGGTATATTTTAGGAGATTTTCCGAGTACTTATCACATTGCGATTGGTGAAACAAGTTTGGATCAAGAAAAACAATTAAACAAATATAATTTTAAATACATTTTTTTAATAAAATTCCTGTATCATTTGTAAAACGATTAAATTTATTTTCACCCTAATATATATTTTCAGAACCCAATAGGCAAAAAAAGTAAGCACGTGACAAAAGACGCGGGGATCGAATTCGTTCGCATTCAACGCTGAGAGACATGTTAACCTTATGGCCAGAATCGGCGGCTCATTTATTTTGTGACATTACACTTGCATTTGTCGATGAATCAATGAAAAAAATGAATGTGTTAGGGGCAATAGAATAACCTTTATGCTATAGTGTTTATGAAATTACGAACATCTTTAATAAAGCTATATTTTCAAATTGAAAATGCATTTTATGTTAAATGCGTCTCTGCACATGCGCGACCATGCGCAATATGCTGCGTTTGTTTTGCTTCGTTGTAGAAAATGTAAAAATCCAAACAAACGCAACATATTGAGCATGGTCGCGCATGTGCAGAGGCGCATTTAACATAAAATGCATTTTCAATTTGAGAATATAGCTTTATTAAAGATGTTCGCAATTGCATAACACTATAACATAAAGATTATTCTATTGCCCCTAACACATTCATTTTGTTCATTGATTCTTCGACAAATGCAAGTGTAATGTCTCAAAATAAATGAGCCGCCGATTCTGGCCATAAGGTAACATGTCTCTCAGCGTTGAAAGCGAACGAATTCGATCCCCGCGTCTTTTGTCACCTGCTTACTTTTTTGCCTATATACGTGTAGAAAAAAACAAAATTTTGTTTCGGCAATATATAAAATAAATCTAATAACTCAGAAATTTATTTCACCGACATATTCATATTACATTAAATGTTTGATATACATTTCTAGGCAATTCATATTTATTTTGATCCAAAAACCCAAACAAATTCTTAATATATACTTTTTCTTCCTTATTCATAAACATAACGACAATATCAATTCGGGGAACAATTGTTAGTTGTGTTAATACCATTCCAACGAAATCAACATCTTCGGTATTAGTAAATCGAGTCTCCAAACATTTGAGCATTGTACATAACATTTCTCCATCAAGTTTATTTCCTAAAACTATAAAACAGTAAATAGCAATACAAATTCCATACAAAATAAATTTTAGTAACCTTTAACTAAATCAAGTGGATTTATTAATCGTAGTAGTTTTTCGTGACTATTGAGTGATCGATCAAATTTTAACGATTGCCAACACTTTTCGAACTCGTACGGTGAAATATTTTTAATATCAACCGGAAATATTGCTTCATTGTTTTTGCAATTCTTCACATGTATTTGAGTGATGCTTGTCTTTATCTCAGCAGATTTATGTGAACTTGTTTCGAAATCGATATCGTTTAATTTAATTTCCATATCTGGTTTTTCATTCCTCACTTGACATATCTTGGGATTTTGTATATTTGTTTGTTTATCCCCACTTGAGTTATCCACAGAGTTTGTTTTATATTTGGTTGCCAATTCTATTTTTTTTGCATCTGAACCAATTTTACTCGTTTTGCGTTCGCAATTCTGTTTGATTTTCGTAGTTTTTACCGTTTCTTTTGGTATTTCTTTATAGAATGGTCCAGCGCTTTTGGAAGTTGACGGAATTGGAACCAGCTCGTTTGAGTTTTCTGGTGTTTTTGCTGACAATTCGGTTGGTTTCGTATCTTGAATCGCCATTCTTAAAATAAGTTAAAATTCAATCAATTACTTCATGTATACAGTTAACTTTAAACGGAGTATTTGCAAAATAATGTAGAACATATAATAATATCGACAGATTATATTTGTGTAATTCTAATCAATCCTCTCAATTTAATTGATAATAAACAGAATAAGATCTTACCGTACACTTTTTACATCGGATGTGCATCCAGAATTTTGATTTACATTTTTAATCATAGTTTGAGCCTCTAAATTATTTGGATTAATTTGAATTAATTTTTCCAACACTGTTTTTGCCTAAAATAGTATTAAAATAAAATGTAAATATTTTATAAATGCTTATTATATTGTAAATAATACCTGTTTGTACAGTTTAAGTAATTTTAATGCTTGGGCTTTCCTGAAGAGTGCTTTTTCATTCGTTGGTTCTAATTTCAACACTTCGTTACAGTCAGATACAGCATCTTTGTAATGTTCTAACTTAATATCTAAAACATTGGAACATATTATATAAAGTCAGTCAATTATTATACAGGGTGTAACAGCGAAACGAGCTACCTCGAATAACTTCTATGTTATTAAAGATACAATAAAATAGTATAAGACAATCTTATGCAGGACCAAGAGGGACATCCAACTATAAAAGAAAATATTTTTTTAAACCAGTAGTTCTCAAGTGACAACACAAAGTTATGTTTTTTCAAATGAGATGCTGTATATTTTTTAAGCCCATTCGATAGAGTATTTTTTTCTGAATTCCATTATGTATTCGTTTTATACCCTTACATAAGTAAAATATTGAGAAAAATTCGATTGAAAGTTAAATAAATTTTATTTTTATAGTTACTTTTCAGTAGGTTATGAAACAAAATTGAGCTTAAATACAACGAAACATAAATTAAATACATTAAATTATTTGTTATTTACTTTATAAATAGTGTTATAAAGTAAATAACAAAGAATTTCATGTATTTAATTTATGTTTCGTTGTATTTAAGCTCAATTTTGTTTCATAACCTACTGAAAAGTAACTATAAGGACAAAATTTATTTAACTTTCAATCGCGTTTTTCTCAATATTTTACTTATGTAAGGGTATAAAACGAATACATAATGGAATTCAGAAAAAAATACTCTATCGAATGGGCTTAAAAAATATATAGCATCTCATTTGAAAAAACATAACTTTGTGTTGTTGCTTGAGAACCACTGGTTTAAAAAAAAAATTTCTTTTATAGTTGGATGTCCCCCTTGGTCCTGCATAAGATTGTCTTATACTATTTTATTGTATCTTTAATAACATAGAAGTTATTCGAGGTAGCTCGTTTCGCTGTTACACCCTGATTAGAATTTATTCAAATCAATTCAGTTTAATAAATATATAAAAAAAGCTTGATTTGGCATCAAATAATATAATTCCCTTTGTAATTGAGTGACTCAAATAATAAACCGCTTAAGGATGTTTTTTTTAACGATTTGTGCTTGATTGCATTATTATGTCTCAGACTGAAATTCAATTATTTCAAATAATAATTACTTGTAATTGCGCGATTGTTATATGTAGCAGCCAACGGTTTAAAATTAATGCTATTTGTATAATATTGAAGCGCGTCTTCATAATCCGCAGTTCTAAAACATTCGTTTCCATTCGTTTTTGCTTGAATGGCTGCATGAGATAATTCCGCTTGAGTCATCAATTCTGCATCTAAAACCACGGTGTTCCGTGCTTCTTTCTTCTCTTGAATCTTTAAAGTCTCCTTCTTCAATTTTTCGTCAGCCAAATCCATTTTTAACATCTCTGCATCAATGTCTAGTTTGTTCCATGATTCGTAGTCCATTGATTTGATACGCGATGGTTTGGTTTTACATGCTTTTGCAGATTTCACAGAGCAACGAATTGGTACTTTTTCCGATACCGTTTTTAAGTCTTTGTTAAATGAAAGATCTTCATCGTTTCTTTTAATATCTTCAACCCAATTCTAAAGGAAAATAATCATTTATATAATTATTTTTATATATGCAGCCGTACAGTAAAATATTAAATTAGCGCACTTTTCATTGATATTACCTGTATATCAGATGATAAATTATTCCATTCTTCACGACTAACATCTTTCTTCGTCAAAATTGGAACAGCAGCCCTTAAATATTTACTTCGAGGGTGGACTTCACGTAATCGATCTTCCGTACACTTTAGCAATTGTGGAAAGTATCCTTCTTGGCCCGATTTTAATATTTGGAATATTTTTTCAAGTTCTTTAGCATCATTGCACTTGCCGACGTACTCATAATCTAAATGATGTATAGGTATTTCAAATTTAGATAGAAGAGATTGTTTTTCTATTTTAATTGGTGTTTGAGAAATTGTTTCTGGTTCATTTTGTTGCACCATTTTAATGCAAAAATGTCTACAGTTATTTCAACGACTGAATAACGGAAATAAACAAAGGTATGTTGTTATAGAAACGTATTAAAAATTGATTTTTTGAGTTGCAAAGGTTACGATACAATAATTTCCGTTTTAATAAAAGCTAGTACATAAAACAAAACTTTATACAGGCAAAATTCTTAAACTTTAAACTTAAGATTTGGTAAGAAAACAACGTAAAGTGTCTGTTTAATTTATTGCGATATCTGCAATTACTCAAAAATGTTATTAGGATAAAAATTAAATGTATTAATATTTCGCATAACTTTTGTTTAAAATTTTTTGAAAAATATCTGCAGTGTCATGCACCTAACTTTCTTATACGCATATGGGTTAAACCAAATCGTAGTTTTCTTATTTTTCTAATTTATAATATTTGTTCTAACCTTTAGATCGCTTTTACAGTAAATATATTTCTTAGAAACAATATAAAATGTCAAACTTCAAATTATTTAAGTCTATTTTGTTAAATAATTGACAGGCGCAGATGATACGATTTATGTAAAAATATATATAATAAGCAGTAATTTATTTTGAAACCAGTACTCTTTTTGGAAAAATATTTCAAACAAAAGTTGTGCCAAATATAAATACCTTTAATTCTTGCTCAAGAAATTTTTCTGTAACTGTAACCATTTTTGCGTAATTGCAGAAACTGCAAAAAATGACTAGAGTAAACAGGCACTTCCGCTTTGAATATTTTTTTCAAAAATAGGAGGTGCACACCTCAGGCATATGCAAATCTTAAGTTTAAAGTTTCATAATTTTAGCTTCATCCGTTTAGGCTGTAGAGAACATACACACACACACACACACAGACGGACGTCATTCCAAAAATAGTCGGAATCGATTCAGGGAAGGTCAAAATGTATATTTCCGTTAAAATCTCGAGATCGAAATTTTTCATGATTACAATACTTATACTGCGTATAAGAAAGTAAAAATAGCTTTAGAAACTTTTTATTGTATTTATTTTTACATAAATCGTGTCATCTGCGTCCGTCATTTGTTTAACAAAAAAATAAAATAGACTCAAATAATTTGGAATTTGATATTTAATAATTATTGTAAGCAATATATTTAAGGAAAAAGTGTTACAAAGGTTAGTAAAATATTATAAGAAACATCAGTGTAATACATTGCAGATATTGTAACAATTGTTGTATAGAATTTATAATACTAAAAGACGTCTCCATGGCAATCACTTTCAAAAAACATTAATATTTGCATGCAAACGAATTTTCTTTGGTAAGTAATTTTTATATAAAATAGTAGAGGTGTATTTTAAAAATAATAATAAACACATAATAGTGATTTTGCATGCATAAATATTCCATTTCTTCTCACTATAATCTTCTAATGCTTTTATATTAGAAAGAAGATGTGGAATCCTTCTGCATTCAACCAGCTAAAGAAGATCCATGGGTTCCAGCGAAAGAAGCGTATGTCCCTGGTTCGAAACCAGCCTTCGGATCAGTGGACTTTGAGGACGACTTTCTCCCTCCAAATGAGCCAGCATCCGCAAGCGAAATCCAAATTATCTATAGTATATATATAGTATTAAATTGCATGTTTTGAAATTATTTACGACAAATCTACAAATTCTCCATGTATTATTATTAAATAGAGACTAAAAATAAATTATAATAATTCATGATTCATTTGCTGACACGAATGCTACTAAAAAAATGTTAGTGAGTTTATTTTCGATTAAAGAAAAAGTGCATTTCTCCATAAAAATAACATGAGACTTCTCTCAGAAAAAATTCACATCCTTCAGTTGTATTTCCCGCCCGCCGTGACTCACCACTTTTTCTACCCATTTTGAATCATTTTCTCAGTGTCAAATTTTTGAAGTTTGTGGTTAGCGATTTTTTAAATATGTATAATATTTACAATATTCAACATTTTACTTTCTATCACGAAATTTTCTATTGTTTAGCAGCATAAGGACGTAATGTAAAATGGTTGCCTGTGCAGTAGATGGATGTAAAAATAGATCACATAAAAAATCGCCTATTCAACGAAAAACAGAAGAGGGTCTTCAACGTCGAATTACCTTTCACAGGTTGATTGATTTTCAAATAGAATATTCGGTCTTTATCATAAATATAATCGATTTTTGTCATGTGTAGTCTTTAGTACTTGTTACTAGTGCCAATATATGTTTTTACATATTTATTTAGTATTTTGCTTATATTACTTAATTATAAAGATGAATTAATAACTTTTACTACAACGAAAAACTTTTAATAAATCAAACAAATCATGCAATAGGTTTCCTAAAGATCCCGAACGATGTAAAACATGGATTGCAGCTATAAATAAAAAAAATTGGACTCCTTCGGAAGGAAGTGTCGTATGCTCTGAACATTTCACCAAAGAGTGTTTCAATAGTTCAGCGTTTTATGCAGCACTTTTTGATACTGCAATACCTACGATTTTAAAAACTAAATACGGCACTAATTCTGTAAGTTCAACTTACGTTGTATTAATAATATATAATTTTATATTATTATTTTTTTACTTAATAACGACTTAAATTATATAGATCGGTAAAACATGCAAAATTTATTATTTCATTTTAGATTTCGGCAGTCGAGATGCACCTAAAACCAAATCCATATCAACCGCAATTACGATCTTCATCAACAATTACAGCTGCGAATTCTTTAAAGCATATTAGTGTGCCTCATCCTATACCCCCTGGCATTATTAATAAACCTCAACCCATACTTTTAGTATCTGTATCAACACAAACCATATACGTTCCACAAATACCTCGAAGTGAAGAAATAGCTAAGTCTTACGATTGTAAATTATCGAATTACAAAAAGAAAATAAAGACATTACAACAAGGGCAGCGACGAAGTCAGAAAAGGATTGAAGAATTAAAGGCTAAATTACTTGAATATAAAAAAAAGAAGAAACCCATCGACACTCAGAATAGAGTAACGTTAAATCAGTCTTTAAAATTATTGAAATCCAGAAGTAACCTAGAGTTTTTAATTAATAATTTCAAAACATGTAGATAAAATATGTTTTATGTTTATATATAATTGTGTATTCATTGCTAATAATATAATATAATATTGTAAATATACGTATGTATTTTCTTTATGTTTAAATTATAAATATTTTCTGTGAAATGCGGGAAGTTTTGTATATTGCTTTTAGCGCTTAACAGTATTGGGGGTAACTATTTCTTCTCTTCCGGCTCAGCTGGTGGTGCGCAAACGTAATTTTATCTTTCATTGAATAAATAAATGTGAATCAAGAATGAAGTTTAGGAATACATATATATCGTTATTGTATTAATTTTTGAAGTCAACAATACATCATGAGCTTTGCACCATTTCGTAAATTATTGCATTGGGGACCACTAACAGCTTTAGGTAATATATTTTATCGACATATACATTTGATATAGATTATACTATAACCTATTACAGGTATAATAAAAATAGTCACTGCTATGACAATACATTGTACTAGTATGTGGTGGCCGCCACAAATCACTTTTGGAGGATTTCTAAATACACTTTTATTCATGACGCTATCGGGCTTGACTTTATACAACTTTTTATCATCGTTATTCCATGGACCAGGATATTTACCTGCGAATTGGAAACCAGTACGTAAAGAAAACTGGTAAAAATGCGGTGGATTGGCACGCATACAGTATTTATGTACTATGTTTTATTTCTTAAGCGCTATATTCCGATTTTGCAGGCCAATGAAGACGACACAAAATACTTACAATTTTGTCAAGTATGCGATGGATATAAAGCACCTAGGTCTCATCACTGTAAAAAATGTAAGTCACTTAATATATATTGTTCATAATATACTACAGATGTGTAATAGTTTATGAATGATGGTTTGTTTATTTTTGTAGGTGAAAAATGTGTTTTAAAAATGGATCATCATTGTCCGTGGATTAATAACTGTGTTGGTTGGGGTAATCATGCACATTTTACCGCGTTTTTAGCGTTTGCCGTGCTTGGTTGTAGTCAAGCGTCCATAATATTAGCGTGTTCGTTATATCGCGGTTTAAATCGAGTGTGGTATTTGTATTATGGGACAGGTGTGGAACCGATTGTCTATTTAAATATCTATACACTTGTTATTGGCGTTTTTGCTCTGGGTCTAGCTGTTGGAGTTGTTATCGCTGTTGGTATGCTGCTATTCTTTCAGGTATAATTATTGTATTTATACTACAAAACAGTTTTATATACTCAAAAGCAAAATCGTTAAATACTTCAAAAAATCTATGAGTTGGTTCTCATTTTGGTACAATAAGAAGAAACGATATTAACCATTCTTGACTTAAAATAATGAGATTATTCGTTTATTGATTTATCAGTTTAATTGCAGTTGAAAATGTCTCGATTTTAACCTTTTATATCATAAAAATGCTTAACTAAATTTGCACTAATGTACTTATGACATTTGATCGTTTATTATATTTCTTTATCACTTTTACTTTAATACACATTCAACATTATATGTGATAAATTTAATACTCTGTTTTATTTTAATTTAATAATGCATGTTTAATTTGATATCTTATTTATCATATTTTCTAACATAATCGTAAATTTGTTTTGGAAATAACTATTATCAAGTTACTGAACAATATATCGCAGTTCTATTGTGTTAGATATATTCTAATTAGAAACACTTTTTTTTTGTTAATTGTTCGTAAAATATGAGGAGATAAGTAATAAAAAAAAGGAATAATTTTCACCATCCAAAGGCTATTATACTATTTTGCTTCTGAGTCTTTAAATTATCTTTTACACAAAATGGAAAAATTGTTTTTTTTTGTACATTTTCACATTCACTAATAATTCTCAAGTATAATTAAATCATCTTTACACGCACTTATTATTGCTAGGGTTATATAATTATACTAATAGTTAACATAACAGTTAGATTTCAAAAACATTTGTATTATCACTTTTTTTATCAATGATTTGTTTATAAAACAATTGACATATATTGGTGTTAATGTTTTTTTTTTAATATATAAAATTCAATTTTCTATGATTGAACAATTCTCTTTCACAGTTTGTATATGTGGCTAGTATATTAATATAAACACAATTTACAATTAGGTCCGTGCAATTGTGCGGAACAGAACAGGAATTGAAGATTGGATACTAGAAAAAGCAATACATCGACGTTTAAACTCAACAGAATTGTTTATTTACCCGTATGACTTGGGTGTACGAAATAATGCGAGGCAAGTTATGACACTATCGTGTGCACCTGTTGGGGATGGAGTATCGTGGCCCGTTAGACCAGACTGCGACCAATTTACGTTGACCGTATGTAATTTACTACAGTATTCAGTGGATCCTATTGCTTAGTAAATAAAACCAATAAATCATTATCGAAAAACTATAATTTTATGTTAAAGCGTGAACAAATCGAACAAAAAGGTGAAAAACGACAACGTACTCGATTGTATCGAATTGTAAAACCTGCATCAGGTTCTTGGTGTCCAATTTTCCAAGGATTTGCCGTTTTCTTACATCCGCCGTGCACGGATGAGTCCCGAATTAAACTTAGTGTAGGAGATAAAATCAACGTAACCCGATGGAGAAAGTAAGTTTTTAGAACACTTCACATATAAATATTTTCGAGATTTTAACAGAAGTACAACGTTTGATCATCTCAGAATCGAGTCTAAATAAATATATAAATCTTAAGTTTCACGATACACGCACACTGATTTGCTAATAAAGCATACTTTAAATTTGAATCAGGAATATTTAAATTGATGTATTATTTCTTTCTAGATACTGGTTATTTGGTGATAAAATTCAATCGTCTGAAAATAATCAAAAGGAGATTAAAACAAGAGGTTGGTTTCCACGTAAATGCGCCGAAGAAGTGACTGAGGTTAATGACGAGCCTAGTCAAACCAAAATTGTAAATAAGAAAACAAATTAAATTACATTTATGTTAATATGATTAAGACTGAAATGAATTCACTTAACACCTTAGCTGTATTGCGAACACTTTGATTTATAATGCTTATAACGTTCAAAATACATTTATTAATAATTATGTTATATTATTCTAAGAAGTTTTATAATTTATTGCATAGTTGCAATTATTGTGAACATGTTTGCAATTCAGTATATAGAATATATTAAAAATGTATCTTTTAATATTGAAATTTAAAGTTTGACTTTTGAAATTCAATGGTAGCTTCGTGTGCACATATTTTGAAGACATTCGTATGAGCAACATAATTAAATATTTGTTCTATTTATTCGACTGTGTTATTTTTTTTATCTTTATAGTTTGTATTGCTAAAAAGACACTACATTTTATTTCTAATAATAATGTATTTTCAATTTGTACCTCTATCAAAAACATATTTATAATAAGTTTTACGCAATGTAAATATATGTATAAATGTAATTAAAACGTTTATTTAAATTGAAATTTTCACACAACCAAATTACATTGAAATATAAATATGCTTATAGAAAAAAATCTTTTATTGAATATTATAATATTATTCGAAAATAATATTTAAAATGCATACAGAAAGGTGTACCTGACGCAGATTTGATGTATTTAATACTAATGTATCGAACTCATCATCTTTATATGCAGCAGAGCTCTTCTTATTTAACTTTAAAAGAATAAATTTATATATATGCATTCTTAGTGATTGCTGGTCTATTTAGAGTTCATATACGATATATAGCAACTGCAATTACCCATTAATTAGGTAAGTAATACTAATTGAATAATCTTGGAGACTTAAGAGTGATCGTAATATAAATAAAATAAATAATACCACAAGTAAGTTGTTATAATTATATACGTTTTATTTTTTAATGATGGCTAATAGTTTGAAAATGTTTAATAATTTAATATGTGAGTGATTAATATAGCATGAGTTGATGAGATTATACTTGAATAATTAACTGGTTATCATATAATGGTATATAAATTTAGTACGATTTATATTTTAATATTCCTCTCCTTCGTCAGCTTCACCATCGATAGAATCAACACCAACTTCTTCATAATCTTTTTCCAAAGCAGCTAGATCTTCACGAGCTTCCGAGAATTCACCTTCTTCCATTCCTTCTCCTACGTACCAATGAACAAAGGCGCGTTTCGCGTACATAAGGTCGAATTTGTGGTCAAGTCTACATACATACATAAAAACGGAAACGATTATTTGTTTGGGATCTCATAAAAATGCCCATATTGGTATAATAGATCATTTTAATTCGGCAAAATGTAAATAAACAATAACTTAAGCAATTTGTTTGTTACCTTGCCCATGCTTCTGCAATTGCTGTAGTATTACTTAACATACAGACAGCTCTTTGAACTTTCGCCAAATCACCACCAGGTACCACAGTCGGTGGCTGATAGTTTATACCAACTTTAAAACCAGTTGGACACCAATCTACAAACTGGATGGTGCGTTTGGTTTTGATGGTAGCAATTGCTGCATTTACATCTTTCGGTACTACATCTCCCCTACAATCATAAATAAATGAAATATGATACTTTTCCTATCAATTTTTGTTTTTTTATTACAAAAATATTAGATATATGCCCGGTATTATAAACGTCAAATAACTAAAATACTCGGTAGATTTGATTTGGTAACCAAGTAATATACTTTACTCTATAGATTTTCGTATTATAAACGAAAAATAAATTTACTTCGCTAGTAAATCTCACAGTTAAACTACTCCCATGAATTTCTAGCTAGTAAAATTTATTCTGTCAATTACTTGACAGCTTCGTGTTTTGTTTTTATTTAAAATATTATTATAACCGATGCGAAATTTGCAATATTTATATATTAGTCATCTATTGATGAATAGATGAACTAAAATAGTCGGTAAATCTCCTATTAGTTAATTTACTTGTAAGATTCTTTTATAACACGCAAAATTATATTAACTGTGTAAGTAAATTTAGTTCCATAGTAACTAATTAACATTTATTTCGTTCTTTATAATACCGGGCCATAATGTATTTACTTTGGAAGACTTACCTGTATAACATACAGCACGCCATGTATTTTCCGTGACGCGGATCACATTTAACCATTTGATTAGCTGGTTCGAAGCAAGCATTTGTAATTTCAGCAACAGTTAATTGTTCATGGTATGCCTTCTCCGCTGATATAACAGGTGCATACGTAGCTAAAGGAAAATGAATACGAGGGTATGGCACCAAATTCGTTTGAAATTCTGTTAAATCGACATTCAAGGCACCATCAAAGCGCAGAGATGCAGTGATAGAAGAAACAATCTGAAATATTAATTGTACTACATTTAGAATTTGCGAAACACTAAAATATACCAACATATTTTATTTATTTATTAAGGGATGATTTTTAAGTTATAATGAATTACCTGGCCAATGAGTCTGTTTAGGTTGGTGTAAGTTGGACGGTCAATATCTAAATTTCTTCGGCAGATATCGTAAATGGCTTCATTATCCACCATAAATGCACAATCGGAATGTTCTAATGTTGTATGAGTTGTGAGGATTGAATTGTATGGTTCAACGACTGCAGTAGATACCTAGTAGTAATAATAAATTTAAAACTTATTGATTCATTGATTTATTTTGCTGCATGGAGTATATTCACCTGTGGTGCTGGATATATTGAGAATTCTAGTTTGGATTTCTTTCCATAATCGACGCTCAATCTTTCCATTAAAAGCGACGTAAATCCAGAACCAGTACCGCCTCCAAATGAATGGAATACAAGGAAGCCCTGTCGACAACATATCATTATTTAATCACGAAAAAAAAAAGTAGATAATGTATGTTTGATAGATTCAATACGCCAATTTTATTCGAAAATTAAAAATCATACTTTCAATTCTCAACAAATTGTTACACATAAATACCCATTAATTATGAGCTAATATGGTTTGTGTGCAAGCAAGAATATAATTTTATCTTTTTTTTTGGTACAATGCATTCTGATTTGACGCATGAAATCTGGTAAAAAATATTGGCCTAACGAAGTAGTAGAAAATATTGGATTATTATGTTACGCTTGAACATACATATCTTTTGAGTACCCTATGGGAACTATAAAATATTACCTGTAAACCTGTGCATTGGTCCGCTAGTTTTCTGAGCCGGTCAAGCACAACGTCAACAATTTCTTTACCGATAGTGTAGTGGCCTCGTGCGTAGTTATTAGCGGCGTCTTCTTTACCAGTGATTAGTTGTTCAGGATGGAACAGTTGTCGGTACGTTCCGGAACGTACTTCGTCTATAAAGGCAATCAAATACTAAAAATTTAAATCTATACTATAGTTACTATATGGTTTATAGCACAGAGAAATAGAATATGCTCACTATATATATATATAAATAAGAGAATTTAAATTCACCTATGAAATATTGTTAGACTTCAAATTGGAAAGCTTCAAGTTCTTTTATTTTTCTTCACTTCTTTTGAAGAATATAGTATGAAATAAATTACTTACCAACAACTGTTGGTTCCAAATCTACGAAGACAGCTCTGGGCACATGTTTTCCAGCGCCAGTTTCACTAAAAAATGTATTGAATGAGTCATCGCCGCCGCCGATTGTTTTATCGGATGGCATTTGCCCATCAGGCTGGATGCCATGTTCCAAACAGTATAGTTCCCAGCATGCGTTGCCAATTTGGACACCAGCTTGACCAATATGGACAGAAATGCATTCCCTCTAGAAATAGAATACAATCAAAAAATAATATTATTATAACAAATTTTCTAATTATCATTAGATTAATTTGCTTATTTATTGATCATATGTAGTGGAAAAGAAATGTGTGTGAAATATTTGTGGTGAATCAAGGAGAGACAGAAAGCGGAATTGCGATATTGTAAAAAATGAGAATCAAATGAGATGGTATTGTCATATTAAAGAATGTCGAATGAGGGATTGATTAAAAAGATTTACGTGGGCGAGATGAATAGTGCGACATAAATATGATTGAGAATGAATTGCATAAAAGAAAAGTTGTAGGCAAGTAGTTATTTTGGAAGACGCGTTAGTATCTCCTTTTTACTTTCTTATACGCAAGTATTGTAATCATGAAAAATTTCGAACTCGAGATTTTAACGGAAATATACGTTTTGACCTTCCCTGAATCGATTCCAACTATTTTTGGAATGACGTCCGTCTGTGTGTGTGTGTGTGTGTGAGCGCTCTACAGCCCAAACGGCTAAAGGGAAAATTATGAAATTTTAAACTTAAGATTTGTATGTGCCTGGCACGAAAACCTCCTATTTTTGAAAACAATATTCCGACCGGAAGTGCATGTTTACTCTAGTCATTTTTTGCAGTTTTTGCAATTACTCAAAAATGGTTACAATTACAGAAAATTTTTGTGAACAAAAATTAATGATATTTATATTTAGCACAACTTTTGTTTGAATCTTTTTTCCAAAAAAAGTACTGGTTTCAAAATAAATTTCTGCTTATTATATATATTGTTACATACATCGTATCATCTGCGCCTGTCAATTGTTTAACAAAATTGACTTAAATAATTTGAAGTTTGACATTTAATATTTATTCTAAGATATATATTTAGTGTAAAAGCGATCTAAAGGTTAGAACAAATATTATAAATTAGAATAATAATAAATAACTACGATGTGGTTTAACCCATATGCGTATAAGAAAGTTCGGTGCATGACACTGCAGATGTTTAATTATATGATAGTAAAAGCATTCTGTAATTGGAAAATGATCCATCATTATTGTTTGACAAAATAATATTAATTTGTGTACAGCCCCAGTCAACACTTCATTAATAAATCAATGTATAAGAAACGTCGCTTTCGATTACTCGTACCAGGTACTTTTATGTAGCAGACTAGAAGAAACATACGCTCTCTTACTACAATTCTTTTTAAACTTGCTATAGTAACAACAGAAAGATGATATACACAACAACAAAATTGATTAGTTTTACTCGTATAACCATAGGTGACTGGCACGAAACTCACGGTATTTACTCGTTCTAGCACGAACGAAGATAAAGGAGGATTCGGTTCTAGGCTTATGGTGAATATCACAATAGTCCTTTCTCCTTTGACGAAAATTTATTACTTTTTTCTTACATAAACTATACCCTATATACTAAATATTAAAAAAAATCCATACGTGTGAATCTAACAGTTGCGTAAATACTTATATGTAAAAATGTAGGGTTCATAGGTCAATTAGTGTTCTTGTAAAAACGATTGTCGTGATTAAACCATACAAAATATAATTTGTATCATAATTAATAAAATATATATATATTCACTTTTTTTAAACATAATTAAAATAGCAATATATAGTGTAGATTATAAATCAATTTTTTATTGCTGATTATAAGAAAAATAATTCATTGGGTATTTCATCGTAAAGAGGGAATATTAAGACATGTTTGTATTTTTAAAATAAAAATATTAACAAATAAAGCTATTACAATTTTGAGAAATGTATTATATTACAAATTTAACTATATAATTGCAGTATCTTTATTTGAGATCAATCAATAATAAAATTTGTTTTTTATTAGTAGGTTTGTTTTTGATTTTGTATCTCTTTGTACATACATTAGTAAGAACAGCCAACATTTTTAGATGCTTTACTTGGTATAAACTATAAATACCTTTAATTTATTCTTGCATTTTGTTCCATACACTCATCCTCTGTGGTGAAGTATATTTATTATTAGACGTACTACTTATATAGGTTTTATTTTCATACGTTATAATGGCGCTATTTTGTGTCTTACTTATATTTAGAAACTCTATAACATTATAGTATAGGCTAATATATACTACGAACTTTATGTATCTTAAATTCTTTTGGACATTTTAAGATTATATTATTATGAACATAATGACAGATCACCATCTTAAAAAATATTTTTATATTGCAGAAAAAATACACAAAAAGCTCGAACAAGTAAATATTAATTTTTAAAATTAAAAATCTTTATTATGCTACATACGAAAAGTAGGCATTTTTGCATATTTAAAGATTTTCTGAAATTATACTCGTAAAAAATATTCTTCTGCGATTCATTTTGTATTTGTCTATTTCAAAGTAATAGGTATATGAATAAAACAAGTGAAAAACCGTAGTCTATACTAAATTACTAAACATAAATAAATTGACATTTGGCATGACAAATTACTTTTACTTAGAAACCCTGTTTGTATGCGTAGAACTACATCGAATACCTGACACAAACAATGTTACTCGCCAATCGAAACTTACATTGCGTGTTTTATCATCTATTTCTTTAAACTCCTTCCCTCATAGTAACATTCAAAGCAAATACAATCATTTATTTTGCCTTAGTTAAAGTTTTAGACAATTAGCGTCATAATGTAATTGCCGCAATTATAGGTGAATCGTGTTTAGATTACTTGAAAACTGATTGTTCTCGGTTAAATTCCTCTTTATTTTATCGCATAACAATTCAAATCAAGTTATTAACTGCAATAAGAATGAGAGAAACATTTCTTCACCCATCATGCAAACTTAGTTCAAGTATTGAAGTATGAATTTAATTAAGACTTATTTATTTCACATAAATACATTATGCTCAATATATAATTTACTTCATTTGTGGATGCGAGAGTTTGTTAAAATTACTTTTCTCGGCATTTATTAGATCAAATTTACATGTTTGTTTTTAAGTTTTGCAAAAACAAACCCAAATATTGGGTGCATCCCTAATTGTATCATATTGTTTTATTAAACTGATATAGATGAGAATAATAAGATAGCTACTATAATTATCTAAAAATAAATAAAAATCTCGGTAATTAAATAGACACATGCGGAATATGGTGGAGTTTCTCTAAAGTGAAATAACAGCGAAAAGCTGTCATGCTTTGTTGTTGTTTTGATATTTTTAATTTCTTTATAAACATGACTCTACTTCAAAATTATTTCGAAAATGTGCATTAAGGCCTACTCATTTTTGGTTAATTATCTTTAAATGTAAGCGGTTTCAATCAGGCACATAATATGTATGCATTGAATATATGACTCCTAATATCACAATAAGAAAAATTGAATTTATATCATTAATAGTAATGTACTTTCGAAAAAAAAAGTATAGCTGTTGTTTGTTGAAAATTCCAAAAGGTAGTTAATCTATAATAATATAGATTGACAAATAATTAAGTATCAAACAATGAGACAAACCTTAAAGACAATTGGACAATTATTAAAATTGTGGCAATAATATTAAGAGGATGGGTGCGTCATGGTTTTATAACGTAATGGGTCATTAAGTAACGATTATTGGCAATTTATGATTAACAACAGAATTCAAAAGAGACGAAAATTGTCTTGTGTAGGTGTATCCTTCCTTAAAAAAATTGTTTTAAATTCAAAGATTTGTATAGTCGCAGAATTACAGATCCTGCGAAGTATTTTATTCAAAAAATACAAAAAAAAAAAAATATCTCTGATTAAAATTAATTCCAAAGGTAATATTTGAAAAATAAAAGGACGCTGCGTATTATATTTATATTAATTATATAATTATTCCGTTTCTAGCTTTTGTTAAATCTAAATGAACTAATATTATATTATGGCAATAATAAGGAATATAATCTACGTTTAGTGCATACTATATTTAATATAAATATGGTAAACAATTAAATGGAATACACATTTATAAAAAAAATGTATTAATTCCACAAATTACATTTTATAAATATATTTTGAAAATATTCATAAAAAGTATTGTTAAAATACGATTAAAAATATAGAATGATTAACATTTAAAACGAAAACATATATCATACAAATAAAATAGAACTCACCATTTTTACGTGAATTTGAGTAGAAGACAGAAAGAAGTACTTGGATGAAAAGTAATTTCACACGATGTTAGTAATGGAACAACAGTGATACTTATGGAAGTCTGGAAGGTAGATAAGCGATTTATATATGCTCTACGAACCCATTTAACCTGCGAGCCATGCCGAATATACACGATTATGGACATCATTTTCTACTAAAAAAAACGGTACGTTTATGTTATTAATTTCAATTAAAAGCATTTTATAGCGAAAGTCCTACTAAAATCGTTTAGGCAATTACCCATGAATTAGTTTTTAGCTATTTAATACTCAAAATTGAAATAAAACAAAATCATTATTCTTTAGTAATTAGATGTTGGAATATATTTAAAATTATAATAAATAGGATACTAATTTTGTGATTCAGGTACAATTATCCTAAATGATAGTAATATATTTGAAGAGTTCTGGATAACTTGCAAAAAGATTTTCCTAATAAAACAAACATGTATAAATTATGAATATTATAATTTTTTTTTTTAAGCGAGTTCGTCATGTGCTGGTTGGATTTTTCAAAACTACGATGAAATTGGTTCAAATAATGAACTCAAATAGGTATAAATTTTTAATTGTTTTATTTTCGTGTGTATATTGTATACAAAGTTGTAATGAAAAATCTATACAAAACCCCAAGTTAAATAAGCAGATATATTCAAATTAAACAATCAAATTATCCTTAACCGAATAAAAAAAAAATTTAATTTAAAATTCGCCCTGGTTTGATAAATTACAAACTAGACATTTGATAATTTTCTATTGTATAATATAATTCATTCACTGAATTGTAAAAAGGAATCCCTACGTGAAATAGCATTTTGTTCTACGCATACAACTAGCGTGTTTTTCCTTTCAAGAAAATTATATTTTAAACTAACTACTTAACTATATAAGACTATTAACTTACCTTTTGGTAAAAAACAATACAGGGTGTAACAGCGAAACGAGCTACCTCGAATAACTTCTATGTTATTAAAGATACAATAAAATAGTATAAGACAATCATAGGCAGGACCAAGGGGGACATCCAACTATAAAAGAAAATATTTTTTTAAACCAGTGGTTCTCAAGTAACAACACAAAGTTATGTTTTTTCAAATGAGATGCTATATATTTTTTAAGCCCATTCGATAGAGTATTTTTTTCTGAATTCCATTATGTATTCGTTTTATACCCTTACATAAGTAAAATATTGAGAAAAATTCGATTGAAAGTTAAATAAATTTTATTTTTATAGTTACTTTTCAGTAGGCTATGAAACAAAATTGAGCTTAAATACACTAAATTATTTGTTATTTACTTTATAAATAGTGTTATAAAGTAAATAACAAATAATTTAATGTATTTAATTTATGTTTCGTTGTATTTAAGCTCAATTTTGTTTCATACCCTACTGAAAAGTAACTATAAAGACAAAATTTATTTAACTTTTAATCGCGTTTTTCTCAATATTTTACTTATGTAAAGGTATAAAACGAATACATAATGGAATTCAGAAAAAAATATTCTATCGAATGGGCTTAAAAAATATATAGCATCTCATTTGAAAAAACATAACTTTGTGTTGTTGCATGAGAACCACTGGTTTAAAAAAATAATTTCTTTTATAGTTGGATGTCCCCCTTGGTCCTGCATAAGATTGTCTTATACTATTTTATTGTATCTTTAATAACATAGAAGTTATTCGAGGTAGCTCGTTTCGCTGTTACACCCTGTATATATATAAAACATAATCACAAATGTAATTCATATTGTGTGATTTGTTTTTCGAAATGTTAACGAAAATATATACAATTATTTTTGTATGGAAAAGAGTCAACAGATTTTTTCCATCAATCACCACAGAACATTTGTTCGTGCAATTTTATTGTAATAGTCCGAATTTAAAATGTTATTGTTAGTAGGGATTCCTGTTTAAGAACGTAACCGGATATATTGGTTATTAAATGGTTACAGATATGTTAACCGCAAAATCACCTTGATGGCGAAATTGGTCACGCAGTGAATCAGTTAATTTGATTTGATTACGTTATGGAACATGAATAAATTGTTAGATTAGAAATAATTAGTGCATTTTAATATTACATTGAAACTTTATTAGAGTATCAAATAAATGAAATAGTAACTGAAAATCGAAATATAGTCGATGCAATGTTTCATTTTATATGATTACTCAATTGCATTCTATTATAAAACAATATGGATAAGAAGGCATCTTGGTATTTACAAAACTATTCAGTTCACCTAAACTTTTATTATTTAAACTGGATGGAATAAAGGAAACTGAGCATTTCAAGTATAAACGAAAGAACCCAGTCCACACGTTCATATTACGTTTCTGATATAGTTAAATGTGAGCAAATTATTGATTAATATATCAATACAAAGTAATACTTTGTGTAAACTGGGTAAAAATTGTATATTCACAACTGTTGCGGAAGCACCTTGGGATAATATTAAAATTTGGCTTGTTATCTTCAAATAGTTGAGTTTGCACATTGCATTACAGCTACCCTTTCATCTTTTATCACATAGAGAAAACGATTAAACCAATCGTTTATTATTAGAGTAGCTTAGTTCAATCGAAAGATGTAATAAAAGATAAGTTTAGGCCAAAAACTATCACAATGCTTAAAGATTTTAGTGAAAATTTAAACTCAGTTTCAAGTTACTTTAAGTTTTAACTTGCCGATCATTAGACGAACGTTATTGAAGCTAGTAAGTCACTTAAGGAGTTTTATGGAAACCGATCTACATGGAACTGTCAAGGCAGTTATTATTATTAAAATAAAATGATTAAAGTTAATAAATCTATACTTAAACAAATTAATGATAATTGAAACTAGTAGTGATAATTTTGTTGCATAGCATAAATTTATCTTTAGTTAACTCATTGATTCATATCGCCATTATTATTTCTATTACTATCCATATTCATATGGAGTGTAATAATTAAAGTATGATTATGCCCGCAATAATTATCGCAAGCTGTCACGTGTAGACAAGCCTAAAGGACTTGCACATGCCAATAATTGCTTGATTTATATTTATATTATAATTATTATTACGTCAAGATATATTAGATATACAGGGTGTAACAGCGAAACGAGCTACCTCGAATAACTTCTATGTTATTAAAGATACAATAAAATAGTATAAGACAATCTTATGCAGGATCAAGGGGGACATCCAACTATGAAGGAAAATATTTTTTTAAACCAGTGGTTCTCAAGCAACAACACAAAGTTATGTTTTTTCAAATGAGATGCTATATATTTTTTAAGCCCATTCGATAGAGTTTTTTTTTTCTGAATTCCAATATGTATTCGTTTTATACCCTTACATAAGTAAAATATTGAGAAAAATGCGATTGAAAGTTAAATAAAGTTTATTTTTATAGTGATTTTACAGTAGGCTATGAGCTTAAATACAACGAAACATAAATTAAATACATGAAATTCTTTGTTATTTACTTTATAACACTATTTATAAAGTAAATAACAAATAATTTAATGTATTTAATTTATGTTTCGTTCTCAATTTTTTTTCATAGCCTACTGAAAAATAGCTATAAAAATAGAATTTCTTTAACTTTCAATCGTATTTTTCTCAATATTTTACTTATGTAAGGGTGTAAAACGAATACATGGTAGGATTTAGAAAAAAATACCCTATCCAATGAACTTAAAAAATATATAGCATCTCATTTGAAAAAACATAACTTTGTGTTGTTGCTTGAGAACCACTGGTTTAAAAAAATATTTTCTTTCATAGTTGGATGTCCCTTTTGGTCCTGCATAAGATTGTCTTATACTATTTTATTGTATCTTTAATAATATAGAAGTTATTCGAGGTAGCTCGTTTCGCTGTTACACCCTGTTGATGTATTGAAAATAATAAATATTGAATATTAAAATTATCGCTCGATATATACGCAAATAATCGTCATTTAAAAAAAACCAAAGTTAAGAGTACTGATAAAAGTGAATTGAAAGTGTATTCTGTAGTTTTACCACGCAATTGGTTATAAATGCATTTTATTTCTTCTGTAAACGACTTTAATTTCAAAGTAAATCAAAATCCTTTACCGATATGTGAAGAATTGATATTTTGTATGTAACCAGTTGCGTTGATTGATAAACCGTGTACAATTATACCTTATTTAGGAAATCATATTGAACCTAATCTTATATTAAGCTTGAATTACATTATTTTTATATTTATACAGTTATCGATTTAAGAAACTTTTAAATATTTTTGAATATATGAAATTTCTCCCAAATTATTAACAATGAATACAATGACAAAATGTTTACATTAGTGTACCATTTTATCAAAAAGATTCATTGAAGTTTTAGCGCCATAACAATGCATATTGATACGCTATATGAGATTATACAAAGGAGAATGATCATAATAAAAAATGCAATTCGAGCTTAGATAGTTTGTGTTAAGCAGGTCCCACAAATAAAAACGCCTAATACTTTTTATATTGAGAATTTTTTTTTAATTTAGAGCACGAAATGAGAAAAAAATGGCACTAAACAGAAATAATTACTAATCGGTATTTTATTAATTATAAAAATTCTGGAATGCTAAAATACTCTAACCAAGCTATTAGATATAAACAAAAAAAAAATTAATATATAAAATTATTTTTTTGTTTTGTTTTAATATATTATTTAACGCGACAAGCATAGAACATAACCTACATAACGTGTGTTAAACAACTTTAAAAAGTACGAATGTATATTATAACTTCAACTAGAAGATGATTTATTATAATACGTAAAATATATAATTGATTTTGAAACAAAATCTCGAAAACAAGTGAAATATCAAAAATAATTCAAAATAATCTAAACAAAAATGGTTACATAAGTTTCCTGCTTTAAAATTAAGGACGCAAAATATGATTGTATAAATAAGAAAATAGTTGAAATATCAATAGAAGCCTTAAAACATTATAGTTATTGTAAAATTTGGAGAACTTAATTTTGAAAAATGAGAGTTACAAAGAGTGCTAGTTTGTATAACTGTAAGATTTATATAACACGCAAAATATATATGTAAATAATTTAAAACATAATTTAAAATATTAATTTACATTTGCAGCTTATATAAAACGCAACGAAAAACCAAATCAGTTTGGTTTCAAATTAGTAACAAAGGGTTTCGAAATGAAAATATTAAATATCAGTGAGATAATATTAATGAAATATAAAACAATAATTTTTACCAAATTGTGTACAAAAAACTGAAAAAAAAAAAAGAATTAATAAAAATACAGCGCTAATTGACGATTTTACCGATCAAGTATTTATACATGATTTATTTATTGCATTTTAAAAAATTGACAATTTTTATTGCGTTTTTTTGGTGGTTTCACTATAATTATTAGGCTAAGAAAATAAATGCAAAATTAAGTTTCTAAATGTTTAGAAAATACTAAAAACAGGACGATATTCATTTTAAAATCGATAATTGTTTGCAATCTTTAAATAATTTTTCCTATAAATATTTGACAAACTTTGAGAAAAAAAAAAGTCAAAATTATAGAAAATATCCGAACATAACGTACTCATAATATGTTAATAATAATTCAGCTGTATCAGCTATAAGCGCTATGACGTCAGTATGAATATCGGTAATTCGAGATTTTCGAATATATTTTCACGGTTAAACAATGTATTTTGCAATTGTCAGCAAAATTCTTAATCTTATAAAAATACTTAATGTTACTGTAAAATGTTACTTTAAGGAAGGTATAAATTTTTTTTTTTAGAAAATATTACAACTAGTTATATAAAATTGCATACTAAATAACACCAAAAACTTCGATTTTCAATAAAAATCGACGGCATAAAAAAAACAAACAAAAAATACTGGATAATATATGGGGTACCACCAAAATAAATCATGCTCGAGGAAAAAGAAAAAAAAATCCATTTGTATTCGATTCGTAAATGGTGTTATTTTTTACATATTCTCAAATTGATCCACACGTCGTTTGGTATTTCCTTTACGGATTTCTCGGAGTGTTTTATATTTATCGCGTCCTTGGCGTACATTCTCCCTATGGATTTTATCCATTGCAGTTTCTTTTGTTTCATCGCGCGATTGAGCGAGATCTTGTTTCAACATCTGCAATACAACAAAAACTTTGTTAATTTCTCGTAACTTTTAAAACCGAGTAGACAACTAGGTACTCGATTTGAGAACATTTATAAAGAAACCAAAAAATTGACATGATGGAATTTCATTTAAAAAATATATATTTATCGTTCATCCATAACATTCATCCGTTAATATTGTAACAAAAGAAACACTGTATGAGGATATGATTCAGCTTACCTTTAATTGATCATGTAAACGTTCATTTCTCTCAGCTAGTGTACGCCTGTCTTCGACCGGATCAACAATATTCTCGTCCGTGGCGAGATCTCGACTCACATCACCATTCATTAATTCATCGTCTTCATCGTGTCTATCCTCCTCAGCTAGGTGTCCTTTGGCAGCATTTGCAGCTTGCAGAGCTCGGAACTCTTCTTCTTTGCGTCTTGCTTCTTCAACTTCCTCTTGCAATCGTCTAGTTTCGCTATCTTTTAACTCGACTTCTTCTTGGATTCGCTGAACTTCGATTTGTTTTGCTGTGATTTCATCTTCTAGTTTTTGTCGTTCGGCGGCTTCCATATTTTTACTCTCTTCCAAACGTTCCATCATCATTTGAAGTTCATTCTGGCGTTTTTCGAGCTCTTCTTTCGCAGCTTGCAACTGTTTCAGTTGTTCTTCTAAACGGCGGATCATATCTTGAGCTTCGACTAAGTTCGCTTGGCTCCGTTCGATTTCTTCTTGCATTGCTTTCATACGATCTTCATATTCTTGTTGTTTTTTCTCGGCTCGTTCACGTGCTGCAATCTCTAGCTGAAGTTTCTCTCTAAAAATTAAACATAAATTTAACAAATTTTCACAATAAATAACAGTAATTTGAATACTGTAATTCCAATAAAACAAAGGTAAACTCAATGTACCGGAGAGTTTAGAACCGTTCAAAATCGCAATCATATTTAATATTACCTTTGTTGTTGCTTAGCGATCTTATCTTCGCGTGCTTGAGCTTTCATTTGCTGGACATCGATGGTGTCTGGTTTGCGGCGTCGCATATACAATTCATGATTGCCCATACACAACGCGAGAATACGTTTGTTGATACGGACACGTGGTGCGAAGAACACAAAATCAGGTGCTTTTTTGTCGATCGGTTTGATGATAAATTTGCGATCGTTAAATGAGATATTACGAATTTCTGACCATGGGAAACCAATTTTCGGTGTTAATCTGTAAATAATAATATATTATAGGACGACTATAAACATTATACGGTTACTTAGGAAGAAATGGTGATAGCAGGTGTGGTGGTGAATTAAGTATTTAGGTGCGACTGTGTTCCGTCACTTTAGTGTATGTTTGATACGTAGTCGGTTATTATATAACCGATAACAAATCTTTTGTTTTTATAAATAAAGAAAATTGAAAATAAACAATATGCTAATATTATTGTATTTGTATTTTGGTGTAAAAACAATGAATTGAAATTGAATAATATGAGAACGTATCTACATGAAAACCAATTGAATTAAAAATTTGTTTTATTAACTTACCTATCTTCCTTTTCGTAAATATTCAAACCAAGTGCATCAACCCCAAGCCACAATTCAGTTCCTTTCTTGTTTCGAATTTCAAAATAATTTACACCATACATTTCTAGATCTTGCGCGATCTTTAAATATTCCATCATAGCATCTTCACGGAGCATACCACGGTGTTCATGCCACCATGTAGTAATACTCGATTCCCATTCCTCTTTCGACATCTTGTGCTGGTCCATGACCCTCTGGGGGAGTAGTTTCTCGTTGGCCAGGAACCCAGCGCCATGTGTGGTTTTGTTAAAGTCGCCATGGCGAGCTTGTACTGCGTATGAAGCAAGCAATACTGATGTCTCGGGCGGACAGTAGATTTCATCAGATAAAATAGTGTTTCGCACTTGTAAGTAAAATAGTCTTAAAGTAATTTCTTGGATAAGTTCATCGGCAACGTCTTCAGGATAGAATTTGCCACGGAATTTGAATTGAAGTGGATTCTCTTTTTTGACATCTTGGCTAACTACCTACAGTAATAAATGTTTTGTTAGTTAAGCAAAAATTGTATTATTCGACTTATTTTATAGACAATTGATGGAATCGGTAGGAGTAGCAGAGCAACTGATCTTTAATTAGTACCCTGGTTTATATTTACATTCAATAAGTGAATGTTGAATCTATTGGTTTATTATTCATTTTGCAAATAACATATTTAGAAATCAAGCTAACAGAACCATATTAAATAGCAATTTAGATAAAACCAAATTAAGATCATTCTAAATTATATTTAGAAAAAGTAACTCGTAATTTTCTCATGCTACAATAATATATTAGAATAAGTGTGAGTTCATCTTTTTGGTTACTAACTAGAATGAATGCTAGCCAAGTAACTTTTGCACTGTTTATTTGTCCTATTTTTAGTTTGCAAAGTTTGACTAGCGTGAAATTGATGTTCGTTAAAAATATTAAATTATTAATATTAAAAAAATATTTCATGTAATTTTGATGCATTTCATGCTGGGATTAAAGACCTGTTAATTATATAACATAAAAATACGCGATTGAAAATAGCATTGAATGCAAAAAAACCAGAGTAATCATTCATATTAATATAGTTTATATACTGTATAAATTTATTAAACTACCTCGGTTTTAATATAATTAAAAATAATATACTTTAAGAACCATTTTGTGTATCTCACAAATTCATATTATACTTGGAAACTTACCCAATCAGAAAATGGCATAAATCCTGTCTAGATCCATTCGCAAGCATTATAATAAAAATGCAATTATATGAGTGAGTAGTTATAACAATTGTCAATATTAAACAAGATATATAAACATAGCGCAATATTGTAGCAATGGAGCGGTATTAATTAAAACATATTCAATGGGGTTTACAATACCAACTCAGTAAGAACAGTTGCACCAATTTGTTTGATACGTAATCAATATCTTAGAATTCGCGTAATGGTAGTTTGAAATAGTTAATACTCCACAGTAAACAAATAAATTAGATTTAATATTTGGTTCAGAAATGGGAATTTGTTTCTTATCAAAATAATAGCTTATGTAGCCACAAATAAATATGGCGGTATACCAGTATTATAATCTGAGTCACTACAAAGATTGTTAGTTATTCCATGAATGAGTCGCCAATGTTACAAATTCTTATCTACGTGTCTCATACATTCCTTTATAAAATATATCCTGAGGTATTTCGTACCTAGTATGAACTTTGTGGTTTGCATTAC
Organism: Nebria brevicollis; assembly: GCA_944738965.1. Taxonomy (NCBI): domain Eukaryota; kingdom Metazoa; phylum Arthropoda; class Insecta; order Coleoptera; family Carabidae; genus Nebria; species Nebria brevicollis. Next base: position 17,350,156 of record OX122898.1, on the reverse strand, counting down.
GGCTAGTGAAACAGCTAGTGGAACAGCTACCTAGCCTAGACAAAATGTGCAAGGGGAATAGGAAAGAAGATACTTTCTATAAGCGGCCTTGGGCCGCCACTTACTACCCAACAAGTGATAACGTTTGGCAAAAAAAACGAGTCATAGCACTGCATTTAATTCTTTCACGGTGAAAATCCTTCACAAATGAAATACAGATTCTGGTACAAGAAGATTGACCTCTATATTTTTATTAATGCGACAGGAAGCAATTAAACTATGGAAATAAAGCATATATACTTTTTTTAAATTTAATAAAATATTTTAAGCAATAGCTTAATCTTAAAAACTATCGATCCAAAATGACCAAGTCTGTACAAATCCTTAGATTGTAGTTCATTTTAAATTATAAGTCATTATTCTAATAACGAAATTTACTATGATAAAGGAGACATTTTTATTGGTAATATTTGTCATATATACAAGAGGTTATCAATTTACGGCGAATTAATTGCTTACACATTTTAATCATTCCACGAACTTAATTCCATTATTTCGAGTGAAGTATACCTGAACATAATTTCAATAAAAAATATAAATAATTTATTTATCCTGTGGTTTTATACCAGAAATAATTTCTTTATTTAGAAATTCGTATTAAACATAACTTAAATTGTGCTAAACAGTAAAAACATTTTAATTCAATTTAAATTTTTTACTTAATTTTACATCGGTTGAATTACTGCAAAAGAGACAAATTATGAATCTAAAGAGTTTTACCCAGTTAGATTTGCGGCTGGGTATTTTATCCTAAATATCGAAGGTGACTTTAGTATCAATCATATAAAATAATTAGTAAAGAAGAATGAGAGATTAATTTATAACTTGAAGTATATTTTATTTGGCAACTGTATGTGAATCCCGACCATGATGTCAATTTCACGGGCAACGTATGTCCAATCCACAAAATGAATTAGGTTTGACCTTGTATTAGACGTTTGTTTTCTGTGTGAGTATGCACGTGCCGTTTTTTCGCTCTGCATATTTAGATTTTTTTTATTAGTTTAGTACCTCTTTAATAGTGTATTTATTCTCTAGTCAATTTACATTCAGATATTTAATTTGTTGGAACATGCTGTAGGTTAAATTTCAAAGTGCATTGCTCCGTCTGATATAGTATAAAGGAGTTCAGCGATATGGCAACAAAAATCTCGCGCAAAATGCACCGTTGTACAAACAAAAATTCTTTCGTCATTTACTGTTTATTTTAAATTCCAAATTCAATATTCACGCATTATATCTTATATCTACATAATATTGGTATCGTTTTTTGAATAAGGGAAGAAAACACAATAATCGCGTATTTTTAAACCAGACAAATAAATCTGTATTTCAGTAAATTATTTGTATATAAAGCTTGCCGCTATTATCTATAGATTATTTTGCATATATTATTTATAAAATTGTTTATGAAGTCGTAATGTTATATGATGTAATTAGTTGTAAAATTACAAATAAAGTATATTACTTTCAACTAGTGTCTAAATAAAATTCTAATTACTGCTATAGATAAAATACGGGACATTAATTGTCGCCCAAATTACATTCAACTTTAAAAGCATTGTCTAGCATAGATAACAATTCTATATGTACTAAGTTCTGTTTTACCAAATCATCCTCATCATCGTCTTCATCACCATCTGACTTACGCCGCCTTAGTTTTTTAAAACATTTATAACCTTTTTGTAAGAGTGTCTCAGGCTGCATGCAAAAAATATATACAAATTTAAATTATACGATATAACAAATAAAATCGAAAAACAATTGATATTTTCTAGATTTTATTGCAGGATATATGAGTAATTCATGTTTAAAAATGTTATAGCTGACTGATAAACAACACATAATATGTATTTATATTCAATATGAATCACCAGAAATCCGACCAGAATTCAGAAATTAAATGCCATAAATATCATGCGCAGAAGACCACCACTTGTCTTTTTCTTTCATAGTGCCACTCGTTCTTCAAGCTATTCCGAGTGGCCTATTTCATTTAACTGATGTTTATATTTGTTACGAGATGCTTTCTCATAATTATCTGGTGGGATTGCACCACATTTTGATGGAAACCCCACGCACAAACTTATTGATATTTATGGGATATGGAGGTTACGAATAAAAAATTGTCAAACTGGATCAACAATCATAGCGATTGTAGAGAAATACTTTGCATAAAAACGAATATTATTGATTAAAATCAGAAAAATATTGTGGTATGCAACGGAAGTGACATTCACGGATGTACATTACCATATCCGGAATTATGTCAAACAATAGAACCATCTAATTTTGTTAATATTTGCGTAGCAAATCACATCGAAATGTGATGTACAAATATACGTAGGTACCTATAAACAGAATTTTGTTTTCATTATTCAACTCTACGCGACACTTTTTTTACGTGATATCCTTGGATACGAAAATCTTTTATTTCAATTCCACTAAATTTTCGTAATCATGTTTATGCAATAATTCCAAGGAATCTAGATTGAAATTCTTTACTGATTACTCAGATTACAGTAACATTATTTACATAATATACGGTGTTATCGTATTTTCATTGATTGATATTAATTCAAAGCCAACTAATTTTAAATTATTTATCAGATAAAAAAAATTCGATTGCGATAAAGAAATAATTTTTTTTACAATAAGGAAAGCGAACAGTTCTTATTACCGTATAACAGATTAGCAATTATTTATCTGTAATCATACTACCAATAATTAAATATTTTCATAAAATTAGAGCAAACATTTTCGTTCTTCAAGAATTAAAAAAAAGGCGAATCTTAGGTTTGCTTCGCAAACCAAATAAAACACTACTTGTCTAAGAAGTATTTCTTCAGCAAATATTTAAATAGTAATTGAAACAAAAAAAAAACAGTTTGAAAATACATCGTTGTTTGCGCGTGTCTCTGACGTAGCCAGTCGTTATAATATCGCATATTTCATTATTCATGGTATCGTTTACATACAACATAAAAGGACCAGTTTGTTCTTATTCACTAAAGCGTTAGAAACCAACAATAGTAAATGTTTTCCGGTTTAAGAATTTTTACCAAAACTCTGTTTTATTTCTACTCTCTCTGCTTGATTTTCGTCATAATGTCCATAATTCTAATTACTTATTAGGAAGAATTTAAAAAAAACCATTTCCGTTAAAAACAGAGTAGCATTTATATAAAAATATTCCAAATAATTTAATTAAATTGCAAATCAAATATTTATGGATTCAATAAAATAAATATCAAATATTTCTTGTTATTTGAGGTAAATTATCCTTTAATACGTGTTTATTAAATAAATATAGATCTTTCAAAACTGTACAGATTCTCATTACAGAATTAATTGTTCATAATAATAAGAATAGATAATTATTGTTTTATTTTTATGATATATGTTGAAAATGATAACTGTTAGTGTTACGGTTATTTTATTATATTCATTTGAACAATGCAATTTTATTGTGTGAATGATGGGTGACTTGGTGAAATTGTCATTTTTATGCACGTCAATTTGAAAATGCGGTTATTCTAATGAAATTGCAAAAAAAATTGTTTTATGCAAGGGGATTCAAGGTAAATGATGTAACTAGAAACATGCAATGGGACAAAGGTGTAAATTTGCTATAATTACCATATATTTTCGTATTCGAATTATATAGTATTTATTAGACCTTTTACGAAAAGTGGCTTGAAATCCCCGAGTCATTTGAAAAGTACTCATGCATTGCAAATAAATAATTTACATTTATTCTGGTAAACAAAAGTTACGTTGAAATCCTAAATTTAAAAATAGAATTACAATGTGCAACTTGTTACTGTCAGTCATCGCTTGTTTCATATTCCAAGAAATTACATATATATAACTTCTTGCAAACATTGAAAACTGATTAATTTTGCTCTTTAATGATAATATTTGTGAAATTTAAATTGTTTCACATAATTTCTCATATAGGGCAATGAATAATTATAATTTTGAATTTTAATACATTTACAACGTATAAGAAAATCCAGAGTATTGCACTGCAGATGTTTAACTTTAATTGATTGCAAATAAAATGTAAAATTATTTATTTTAATTCGTTGTACATATGTATGAATTTATTAATTTATCATTTAATATAGTAATATACTGCGAACCTTATATAGTAAAACAATGCGAAATTTATTTCATAAAAATGAAGTTATCTCAGGTAATAAATTTAGCATACGACATTGTCCCAGTAAGAAACAGGTCAAGACGAACATTAAATCTGTTCTTTATGACGTTTTGCAGAATTGATAGCAACTATTACTCGTATGCACCTACTAACACATATGGGTATTACCATATTAGATTATGACATGCCAACTCTTGCTCAGGATTATTCCTACGCCAAACGAATGACAATTGCAGAAGCCCAAATAACAGAAAGTTACACGTTGAAAAGACCACAGAAGGGACAATTAAGCACATTCACAATGAATGTAGTTATTAAGCATTTGTAGTAACAGTGGTAAGACAATTTTAGAACTTAATTGGACATTGTCAAGAATCATTTCTATGGCTCCCAATCTTTGTAATCAATTAAATATTCACTCGAAGAAAGATTTACTAGGGTGAAATGAAATCAAAATATTGTTCAAAAGATTAATCTCGCTCAAGCAAATATTATTAAATTATATATAAAAAAAAACGGATGATGAATAAATGGGAAAAATTTTTTTCGAGATCATTACGTGGCAATTATTTGTTTAAATAGTAATCTTAAATGATGATTTACGCCAATGGTTTGCAATCCAACAAAAACTTTCCAAACTCACGTTGGTCAAGGATGCAAATAGTAAACCAGTGGTTGCCAAGTATGAAACTTTTTGTATGCTTTCGTTAACCTTGGAACTGTACTGACTGTGCTGAGCACGCATGAGTGTTACACATAAATAAAATAAAAGTGAGATTCTGTGGAATGAAGTTAGCAGCAGCGAACCAATTTTAATTGTTTTTAAAAGAAATATTTCAAGTATCAGTATATCGATAAGCGTTCAGCAACGGTATGAAGTAGAAAATACATTAATTTTATTAAAACTAAATAAAAAAAATTTACGTAGAATAGTATTAAAAATATATATTACAAATTTATTGTATTTGGCTCATGGTTGCAATAAAATATGTTAACATGTATGTTTACAACAGACCTCGTCGTATATCACTATAGAAACATCCGATAAATGTAGTTGTTCTTTTCAAAACAAGTTATATATTAAATTATCTTGAGCTAATCGAATTTTGTATTCAAATTTAAACAAAATACGTATAAGAAAGTTCAGTGCAAGCCATTGCGGATAGTTTGTATATAGATTTCATATTTGAACGACTTATTTTAGTTATTAATTGACGTCATTAAGGTTGTGCATTTACATTATAACTTATAAATAGCTTTTGCACATAGATATCAGAAAATGACGTAATTATTAACATATGGTTGGCGTAAAGTAGTGTTTTCATCAATGATTCAAAATGTTGCTCAAAAAAGTTAGAGACAAATTTCGTATATTATACTCGGTAGCATATGTCATGGCAGGGGGGCGGCATTTAACAAGTGACCCTGACAAAATATTAAATTATATAAATATATACTAGTTATTTTATGTAATTCAAAATGTGACGTTGGAGTATATTCGCACTAATACAAACTCATGATAACTCATTCAAATTAACGATTTTATCAGTAAATATTATTTATATTGTGCCTATAAAAGTTCATTAAAATTATAATATGTGCTTCGTGACTCATTGCACAATTTACGATTCCGTCCTGGGAGATTTTCAAATATTTTACCAAAGTTTTTTTACGATCAAAATAATTTTACTTCATATAAGAAAGTAAAAACGAGAAGTATTATAAATAAATAATATGTATTATATTTCGATTTATATCTGCAACTATGAATTGAATGAATATAACTATATAATTATTCTATGTACTATAACTAATACTATGTCTATATATTTATTAAGTATTTAGTTATAAACAACAAAAAATAATTGAAATAATTGCTACGAAACATACTTTTTTTATGTTAACGTTTATAGGTTGATACATAATTATAATTTTAGAGTAATTATTAAAAATAGTTATAAATAACCTTTAACACACCAATTATGATTTTCGTAAAATATATTTTACTATTAAATAAGTCAAGAGCACACCAATGACAGTAATAATTATCAGAGAAAAATTTCGATTCTGTTCATGTTATTCTTTCAATCCAATATCAACATATAAATGGTATAAAGATAAATTGACTTTACTTAGAATGTACATGTTTTAATTGAATCATTATTATGAAGACATATTATTTATTTTATGTATTAGAATTACTTATTATCTCGTGTTACACTTAACTAATTCTGTAACTATATTCTGTTTATTTATGTAACAGGATTCTAAGCGACAGTAAAATAAATAGTTAGGTGCACATATACAAGTTTCATAATTTGATTTCAAACCGTTTTGACTATAGAGCGTTCACAGATACATTTAAATATTTCATAAATGCACACGAAAATATTAATGAATGCGTTGCGTGGTTTTCTCAGCAATTCGTATTGTCTGATGTAAAAACCGCACAGATTATAATCATTTTCGTGTAAACCTAATGTAAATTGTGCTTTCAATTATGTTAAATGTACGTTTTCGACGTGTTAACTCCTTGACCTAACAGTTTGAGTAATAAATCAACAAACATTTAAATCGATGAATTTGATTAATTCAGTAAACTCGTTCCATAAATATTATTTTTAGAAAATAATTCGTAAAAATGTATATGTTTGCATATGCTAATATGTAATGACGAAATGCATAAATTTGTATATGTTTAATTACGGATGTTATAGTTATTCAACAATATTGTTTATTTTGTTGATATAATTGATAAATTAAATATTGTGCGATGAGAGTAATTAGCACAGATGTTCAAATATATACATATATTATATATAATATTGATGGTAATATTAGAAGTTGTGTATTTGGTTCGTACCTTTTTGTTGAGTTTGATCCAAGTAAGATCGCCCTTGGAGTCGGTGTACTGCAGTCCAAAGAACCAAATTTCCCGAAGTCCAATCGTTTTCACAACTTGGTCGAACAGCATTCGGCCAGTGGTTGTTTGTTGGATCGCGAACTCAAGTTCCGCGTCCATAGTTATCACCCGTACATTTATCTACATAAAACAAATGAAATAAATTAGTCAATTTCACAAAGAAAGAAGCTGACTTGTTTTAGTAAAAAAAAAAAACTATTAGATAGCAATAAATAATACCCTTCTAAAATTATCCAATCTAACTGTATTCCCTTTTGATTTTTTATTCTTATAAGAATCAACAAGATTAAAAATTAAATTTGCGATTTATTAAAGACTCAATAAAAATAAACTTGAAGAAGTTATACCACGATTTTCGTCAATTTCTAGAAATAATGATACTCAAACCCTCCAATTAATGTTTAAACTGCTTAAAACCCCAACTAATATAATTAATAAACATTACGAACAGGTTTACAAAAAAGAAAAAAATCGCTTATCATTAGCTATAGCATGAGTCAAGGATGCACTTACGTGATGATACGTAACATGCGAGAGCTATTATTACTGTTATAAGAAATTATATTTTTTTTTTATGTCTGTCCGTAGATGTACCATTGACAAGAACTCAACAATGCATACATATAAATTTGTGTGTTCATGTACATATAATAATAATTTATATCAAATGTAACATATAATCTTAGTTTAAATACCTGTTAAACGTATATACATATCGGTTTGTTATTTATGAAAGCGGAACGAAATTAAAACAAATAAAATAATCATGATGCATTAAAAGCTTATCAGATAAACTTTAGAGTAATATATATTTATTATAGATATTCGTACACACATACATATATACTCTCTCTCTCTCTCTCATACACACTCACACACAGAGAGATTTTCAGAATTCCATGTGTGTGTATGTAAATCTTTTCTATTTAAAACATAAGAAAATTTACAAGTTTAGGCCGAGTGTTTTGTCTATGAGTGTATTTTTCAAGGTATAAAAAATATGAAATGTGGAATTATTACAGCGATACATCGCTTGTTTAGATAACTTATAATCTATTTAAATACACGACTCCTATTTAGTAATTTCTTTATAGGTAGTTATAATAATGTGTAAGGCCTTGACAAAATAACAATTTTTAAAGCATATCCTTCACAAATTTACTATTTATATCCATATGTTATGTAATGTATTGAGGATATAAAGATAAAATATTAAATACTAGCAATCATATCTAGAGAGTATAATAATTTACTACGAATGAATACTTATTTCTAGGCTATCTAGACGTAGTAATAATTATTGAATTGAAGGCAAATCTATAAGAATGCGATAGGATTGTATATCATAGGAAATTATGAATATAAGTTTTTAAATGATTGAATACGTTTACATTGACAAAAAAATTATTCCTATATTTATTAAATATATGTGTATACGTTGCGAATGAAAAATGTCGGACATAAATATGGTGTACTAAATTATCATTTATTTATGAAACAAGTTAAATTCAAAGAATTATTATTTTGTTTGACTAACAAGTCAAAAAACGTCAGTATGACCTGAGCTAATAGAAGAAAAAATAGCCTGAAGCACAATAGAGTGATTCATAGCTGTACTTATTAGCATCTTAAGACGACTATTCATAAATATTCATTTAACAAATAAAACAACATAATTTAATATGCAAAACTTACAAGTTTACTCGACACCATCTTGCCAAATCCAAAATCAACGCTTTACACAGAAATCTCTAGTTGCTACACAAAAATCTATAATTATTACACAGAATTTAGAAAAGGAATTCCGTATAAACTTGAACAACACTACACTTCATAAAATATTGTTAAAAAGCTGTAACTCCCGACAAGAAGCTCCCAGGGAAGAGACCGAGACCAACTGGTCTGACTATGCGTCTGAGAGGCAAAAGCCGGCAAATGGCTGGCAGCTAACGGTCACGAGACAAAGCCAACATCCGCTAGGCTTTACCAGTCATGTTTGCGAGTTCCACCAATCACGAAGTCAGCTTTCAAACCATCTACCAATCGGAGTCCACGATGCAACAGGCTAAAATCGCGCCCTTTCCACCTGTCGGTTATACACCGGATATATTGGTACTATTGTTATGCACCAGCACCAACCTGTTCATAATGGGACCGGAACTATTTTTTAGCAGGTAGATTCACATAAAAAAATTTACTTTTCATCATTTTTTAACTAGTGCATTCTGATGATCCGTTACACATATACTACTTTGCTCACAAGTTAGTTAATTGATCAATTTTACTTTTCATGTTACTTTCTTTTTAATTCTTTCTATTCTGATAAACATTCTTATTTCGTGAATCTACATTCTAATTACTACTTATATAAAATTTATAAGATTATTCAATAATAAAGTTTGTCCTTTTCTAACATTTACACAGGTAAAAAAAAAAAATAGTTAAAATCCCGTTGCTTAGGATTGAAAATACAATAAATAGACATGATTACATAAAAGGTGATCCATATAGTTATATCAAACTAAAAGTAGATAAACATATAATTCTGTTGGAACAGATTATTGAAATGTTTACACAACATTAATGAATTAGTAATATCTACACCTACAGTATAATAATTTTTTACAAAAGTGCTATTGCACATGGTTCTTAAGTATGAGAATGACGCATCTGTTGCCATGAATCAGTAATAGATGGCATCATAATAAACTTGGCATAAATAAATTATATAAAAATGTTATAATTGAAAATTCATTCTCATGGTTTTCATTCATGAATCCTACTTTATTTTAAAAATATATCAACATATTTACAACTGATATTTGTCGATTAGATTTTATCCAATAAATAAAAATCAAGTCTGTACGTTGATAGATGAGATTTAGCAATATTGCAATGTACCTATTGTTTTTGAACGCAAAACTTTGCAGATTCCCATAAATAGATATAGTGATTGGATGTTACAAGGTCACAGAGCGCATTTAAATGCATTGCACATGATTCCCCTATATAAAATGGCATAAAAGCCTCTACCTCATTATCATAATTCCATCAACTAACACAGGTCAAATTAAATCAGTTCACGGTCATCGGTTACTTTGAGTTATGATCTCTTTACATTTATTATTTTTTCGTTACAAAAATCGTGCTATGATGGTAGATGATGTTAAATTTAAAATGCCATATTTGTATGTTTCACGGATCATGTTAAAGCTGGGATTTTATCGGAACTATTCATATTGAATTCTCAATAACGTCTATTTGACTGAGATTCTATAGATCTTTCTCAGACAGATGTTATTCGATAGAATATTTCTGTCAAAATACCAGCTTCAACATTTTTTGTGACCAGAATATTTACTTCATATAAGAAAACAAACATGTAACGGATCAACTGGTAACGTCTAGACTAGAGAGTGTAAGAGGATACATGTATAAGTCAATACGAGTGCATTTAAATGATGAAAAATAAAATTACTTATTTTTACACCTAACCGGTTGCATAAAGTACTACAGGGGAGAGTTAGCAATTTTTATTTTAAAGGATAAAGCGCCAGAGACGATGCACGTGTTGTGACACAAAATCCTGATTAGAATCTTTTTGAAAAACAATGAACATACGTTCAGAAAAATTTCCTACAAGCAATGAAGCAATTGATTCTATTATATCAGTGCATTATAAGAATCTAAAGTTATCGATTGGTTACCAAATAGGTGATAAGGTTGTGCAATTTATTATTCATAATTTTATCATTTATACCTATAGCATTTTTTGCATCAATATTATTTAGTTTAATATTTGTCTATGCAGTTATCTATTTGACAGGATAATATAACTATGTGTACATACAATTTTATGTTTCATGTAATGCAAATTTTTTATATATGTTTAATGAACAACTATTCTAATAAATTACCCACCAAATTTTACAAAAATTCTACTTATGTTTTACCTCTATAAATGTAATATTTTATACATTTCATGTCAATTGGAACTAAACATTCGCAGCGTTACTTAGTCACAGATTAGTGCGCTTAAACAATGTAATATGCAATTATATTTATATAATCACTACAAATCTATTGTTACAACACCGCCTAGCTTTTGTTATATTTATACATTATTAATTATAAAACATTACATCGATAAATAACGTATATAAATATTTTTGTGCGAATGCAATAATATACTTTTCCAATAAATAACAATAATTGTATTAATCAATTTTTTTTGGAATGACGTCTCTCTCTCGCTTCACAGGTGCATGTGTGTGTGTGTGCGTGTGTGCGTGTGTGTGTGTGTGTGTGCGCGTGTGTGTGTGTGTGTTTGTGTGTTTATATATGTGTGTGTGTGTGTGTGTGCGCGCGCGTGTGTGTGTGTGTTTGTGTGTTTATATGTGTGTGTTTATATATATGTGTGTGTGTGTGTGTGTATGTGTGTTTAGGTTAAATGTTAGTAAAATATTATAAATTAATAAAAATATGATATATGTATTGCAGATAGGGTTTTAGTTTGTTTTAAAAATTATATTTATTTGTAGGTTGGATACATTTTAAATATGTTATTATTTTCGTATCACGACAACCGTGCTCATTTGTCAGTTGGTTAAGTAAATTATACACATTCGCCATGCCTGCTACTTAATATGGCAACAAATTTCAGTCGTAACTGCGAGTAAGCAATCCTTTATCACAAAGTAGTAGTAATATTTTGAAATATAAATTATCGCATCAAAAATATAATTACATTTAAAAAATCCACAGTATATGTAATGTATTGCCAGGTACAAATTTATGCGAAAGAGAAAAAAATTGATAGATAAAAATTAATTAGTAATAAATAAAACTGCAATTTTAAAAAGTGCATATAAAATAAAGGTAGAATGTTTATGTAATAATAACCAGTGTTTATATGTTGATGCTGTCATCAAATTGGCGAGCTGCCATACTGCATATATTTTTACTTACTCAACTACCTGTTCTTTATTGATATAAAATATAAAATTAAACGAATTTACCGAAAAAAACCACGTATCTTATTCATAACTAGTTCGCCGTAATAGTAATACAATGAAATGAGTAAATAATTTTACGTTGGTAACACGTAATTTATTACATATAAGAAAAATGACGCAATATTTAAAAATGAAACAATAAAACATGCCACACATAGGTGCCCGACGAATATTTTCCGTATTTTATCACCACTAAAGATAAGAAATATAATAATGAAGAAAATAATACTTTAATCTTTACAAATACTTAAAAATTCAACAATCATTTCATTTTTAATGAAATATAAAATTGTGTAGTACTCACCGATTTCGGCATTTTTCTTTCTTAAGTAAAACTCCCAAAAATAATAAAAATCTGCAAAAGAAACAATTATTAGTTACATTCACGCTATAAATTTGTTTTGAAATGGAACAATGCAAGTTACAACTGGTTGATATTGATAATAAATTGTAGGAAATTCGTAAATATGATTAATCTAAAAGATACGTTTTATGTAGCATTTTTTTGGACTCAAACACATGCATGGCATATTTGTTAAGTTAGCAAATTACATACATAACTTCAAGTCTATTTCCATTATATTAAATAATTTGAAAACAATAAACAAGGAAATTTCCCCAAATTTATATTAAAAATAAGGGTAATACTATTATCATTATGAAATTAGAACTTTTACTGTATTAAAATAAGGTTTAATTAGTTTAAAGTTGCATAGAACGTTCTTTGTCTGACAGGTTTTTAAACCAAAAAAATTGCAGTGCTACGTTGTATTATACATATAAAGTATGACTCAATTCGACTTTATTTTAATGAAGTTTAAAACATTTACAAATTTGTAATTAAATGAAAGAAAAACGTGTTTCATAATATTGCAGTATGCACACATTGAAATAGGTTTAAAAAAAAAAAAAATTAAAGTCACAACTATAAATGTGAGAACCAAAGAAAAACAACTACTTTATTTAAATGCAACGGTATCTAGTCTGTTATAATCTGCTGTATGACAAACTAGGTGAACTGTAATAATTTTTCAGTGAAACCTTAAATCCTGCGTACACATGAAAGAACGTATAAACCCATTAACAAGTGGTGAACATGCCAAACAGCAGTTTTTTTTAGAAAGCAATGGGCATTTTCACCGGTATCAGACACAACACAATTTACTACACTTTGCTGCTGTAATTTACGGCTGAAATATATTATAATAATACGTACTTGAAAAAAAAATCACTTGTTTTTGTTTAATACATTAAACCACTGTATGAGCGCACTATAAAAAACGAATATTTTTAAAGCACACACCCTTCTTAGCACGAGACAGCAAGCCAAACCTGAGCAACGTAAAATTCATTCGTTGAACGTGACAAGTCAGCGTTTATTATTAAAACTAAATTTCGCCAGTAGAGGCGTCGATTCATAGCGATTCACGACATCTATTGCTTTACACATTCACTAATTCACAAGAAACACAAATTGATGCGCGAATATTTAAACTACCACACGTATCATTATTTCATAAAACAATTTATATTTCTTAATATGTATTATTCTATTTGAATTGATACCTATATTTATATGAAAAAAATGTTATATATATATATTTTTCTAAAATTAAATATGATATATGAGTAAACATGCACTACCGTTTAGAATTCTTTTCAAAAATAGGATATTTGTATAAGAAAGAGAAAATTTCGTTTTAATAATGTAACAGTCAATATTTATTTTATCCAATATTCAAAAATAGTTATAAAATTATTCGAGCCGGTTCTGTAAAATCTAAAATTAAGATATTAAGAATACGCCTATAGCTATGCTACTAAGTAAACACTAATGTAACTTGAATTGAGGAAATATGGCGTTTTCATTTATCATAACTTGCTACAAATCTGAAAAATAGATAAATTTATAAATCATTGGCACCAATCATATATACTTGTATGTTTGTCATTAAGGTTTTTTCAAAATATTTCGCAAATTGATAACTATTAAAATGCCTTACATGAAATAACTTTCCAGCAGATAAATTATGAATTCATATATTACAAATGAAATAGAAAATAATATATATCCTTAATAATTTCTTCATATTGATATAAGTATAAGACTTTTCATTTGAACGCCATATTTCACTTACCTAACCGAAAATCTAAAGATATTTTTATAAATACGAAAGAATTTGACACGGCTTTGAGAATTTTGCTAGAAATAACTTTAAAACGCCTACATTGACCTCTGCGCGTCCCTAATTTAACAATTCGCCATAAACACCAATTATTCTTTAATATCATTGTAACAGATCAAAAATCTTAACTTTTAAACACATGTGTTACATATAAAAATACATAAAGTAATATGTGACATGTGAACTTTAAAATAGATAACATTATTCATTTATAATTAAATAATGTCAACTTTTTTTCATTGTTGCCTTTAAAACAATTTATACATGAAAGGTAAACGTTGATCTGATAAAGTGTTTAAAATACTAAAAAGCATTATATAATTATTTACCTGATTCTGACTTCTGATTGACATTTATCTGATTTATTGGTACTTTAGTATAAATACGAATTTATATTTTAATTATTGATACATCTTTATAACGGATATATCATATTATTGTTGCTAAAATATTAAATATTCGGAGAAATATTTAAATTAAGTGGATTAGCTGTATACAGATTTACGATTTCCCAAATGTTTTATTCAAAATTGGCAAACACTTCTAATAAATCCATTGGAGAAGGTTATTTTAATACATCTGTTTTATGATATATGTGACGTTTAAAATGTAGGTTCCAATAAATATCGTATATAACATAAAAAATTGTATAGTATATATATTTTTTGATGTTTTATTTTTTGTTTCGTCTTCAACTTTGAACAGAAATTTAAAATGTGTTGTATGCGCAGTACATGTTTAGCGATTTTTATATCAAAATGAAAATTGATATGTATCCGAATATGCGAATCGTAGAGCTTTAATCTTTGTTTCGACTCATCTGTATACATAATTTAGAATATTGAAGCCCCACCATGTACATACGCCCACAGGTTGTGCTATTGGATTAGATTTGGTGTATAAGCGTTCAGTGTCTTTTGGCGTTCTTTCGATACTTCATCATAAAACTATTACCAAAAATTCAGGTAATATTTTTTTTTGTACAATTTACATTTATTTTCGTAAAATAACACTTATTTCTAACGCTTTTGTATGCATATCTAAAATTCATTTCGTTGTCTATTTTATAAAAAAAAAATTGTGGTATTATTGTCGTGTTTGACAAATTGACAGGAATAATGATTGTACAACTGTCACTAATAAATATATAGTGCAAACAGTCGTGTCTCTTGAATACTATCCAATAAATGTCAAAACAAATAAAGTTTTTTTATTTGACAACAATAGTCCATGCAGCTTTGCTTGTCTTTGCCAACTAGTTGAATTATAATAATGATTACAATTCTGTTTTAATTTAGTATATAGTGAATAGTGACAATTGCAATTTTAGAAATTTATTTATAAATAATATTCTATTATTTTGTGAAAATAATATTTATAAAATTGCAATACAAATTATTATTATTAAAAAGTATAGTAATTATGATAATTTTCAAACACGAGTTTTTTACGAAAATGTACCTATTGTCCTTCCCTGTGTGTAATGTGTGTGTTTGTGAATACTTTACAGCCAAAACTTTAAACTTAAGGTAATTGTTGAAAAGAATAGTCAAACCAGAAGTTTAGGTTCCTCTGGTATTATTTTCGTTTTTTGCAATAATTCCGAAACGGCTGCACTGACAGCAAAAATAATTACATGAAATAGTTTTTCCAAAAATGCTAATCTAATTAAAAAATTCTCGCGCAATGAATGAACTAGTAGAAATTTGCTAGCCTTAGAACATTCTAAACTGTCCAAAATTTGTATTGTTTATATCTCATTTCTCTTTTCGAAATTTTTGAAGACACCAACGAATATATTTGAAAATGTTGTAATACACCTGTCATCACACCTAACAACGTCACATGTTTATATTCTTAGAATTTGCTAAAAATACAAATCTGAACAATAAATTTACATAGTTCTACATGTTGGCGAATGTATATATAAGAATAAGAAACATCTATAAATAAAAAGCTACATTAAAGAACAATTTCATAATTAACCACATAACACACCTTGCATTTTACACATATTATGAAAACTGTAAAAATATTTCTTTAAATACAAACTTGTCACCCTTAGAAACTCATTATTTAAGGAAATGCAATAAAACAAATAACAACCGTAACCCTTTATCATGCTTATTTCAGATTATAGAATATACGTAATAAAGAAACATTTTTATTGTGGACTGTACTGTAAATTATTAGTTGTGATAATAATAAATAACAAAGAGAATAACTAGTAAATCTGGTTGCGTTTTAGCACTAGCAATAAATTATAATTACGTTTATTATAGAATCTAAAATAAACTTCGTATGCTGAGCTTGACGTGTTTGCACACTAATAATTGTTTATTAAAATTTCATTTTTATTACAAATTATAAATAAATATGCTCAACAGATGTACACAACAGTTTGAGGTTTCGCAATGATTGTATTGTTTTTTTCAATCTTGGTATAGGAATTTTAGATAATAATCAAGATAGATTTATTTTCATGCCAAAGCACAAACCGAAGTATGATTCAGTACAAACATATGTACATAATGCAAAAATATATATAATTTTGGCTTCTATACTAATGAATAGGTATTGCTGAAACAAAGAGATATTTTCAAAACATTCACGATATTGCCAAACATACTTTGAAACTGAAAATGATTCATCTAAATTCTAAATAAACATAACTAAACGTTTTCAGATAAAAATAACAAAAGAAAATAAATCAGTTATAAAAATAATATTTTCAGTTAAATGGCCTACGTCGAAGGAGTACTGACTTCTGTGTATGACGTCAAATCTCATAAAAAATATTGGCATTTCATGTTAGACAAGCATATACAATACTTCAGGTCTTATTGCGAATTTGTTTCTACAATTATTAGTTTAGGGAACTATTTTAAAATCTAATATTTTAATTTTGTGGTAAATGCATGTTTAGAAATATATTACGCTTATCTTGGATGATTTAATATTATACAAGATACTCAATTTTGAATGGTTTTGTTTTAAACCTTGGGCCTTGGCTTTTTATAATTAAAAACAATACATATGCTATCTATGCATCTGGCAATTGTGAATAATATTTTTATAATGTAGATAATCTTTTTTAAAAATTTATTGTTTTTTTTTTCAGGTAATTGTGATAGAATTAACGATATAAGCGATAATTTGTCCGAAATATGACGACTCAATATCCAAAGCTTGTAAACAAGCAATTCAATAGTCCGATAAAATTGTATTCTCCGCAAAATGTACAAGAAATTATGGATAAGGAAACACAAGTTTTGTATAATGGTGCTGTAGGGTGAGTATAATATCTCATTAACTTAATTAGAAATATATTTAATAGAATATAAAACAAAGTAGAGTGTAGTTCTTGTAAATCTAATCGATATAAAAGTTTTATGCATCTCGTAAAAGGAACCCATTTATTTCTATCCTAGTGGTATAATATCTGTGGTATTGTTGTACTAAACGTATAGACGAAAAAAATGGGGACGTCACTATCGGCAAAAAACAGAGCGGGAATAGTAAAATTTCATTCAATTTCGAAAGAATTAAAATTTTCAATCTACTGTTCTCAGAATGTATCTAAACAAAATACGTAGAAGGAACTTGAGTGCAAGCCACTGCTGATAGTAACACCCTTTTTTTATCGTTGAAATAGTACGAGATTAATAATAATAAATTTGAATTTTTTAGGTGATATACCATCAAGACTATATTAGAACATTTTATTTGTACATTAAAATTTTTTATTCGTGTCTGATTTGCGTGTTTGACCTTCTCGTGGTAGGCTTTGTAGTTTAACAATAAACTACAAGAGGCTACAGAAGTGGCTCTACTAGCAATTTAAAGAATGTTTCTTGTGATGTTCATAAAAATAGCACGCTAAACAAATAAATCGGTATGCCATACTATCAATTACTCTGAAATATATGTATGTCGCACAGCGGCTTGAAGTGCGTATACATCAATTAAAATATATATATTGAAAAATGCGTATTGTAAATTTATCTAAAACTTAGTCTAATTTTAGTTATCTATTATACTTTTTTACTGTCAAATATAAGTTATTTGAGAATTTCCGTGCGAAATACAGTTTATAATAGACTGGCGTGTGTTTTATTATTAATTTCTATCTTTAAAGTCTAATGATGTTTTATGCGGTTTATATTTCACGTTAATTATTTTTATTATATGCATAACATACTAAATGTATTTAGTGGTTGTTGGTTAAAATAAGAAAGGCAAATAATGCCTTTAAAATTGAATTTAATGCATTCATATTTTGTAAGGTTTATAAATAAGAATGAAATATAATAATAACCAATGTGCAAAGTGCGCTATGCGATATACGTCGAAAATAGTTATTGTGTTCGTTCAACAATTTATTACTCTATATATAAAATAGTTATAGCATCGTAACGGTCGACATACAGAGATGAAGAATATATTGCGAAAGAGATATATTATACAGTGAAATAGAATAATGTAGTTTTATTACAAAACATAACCGAAATATTGAATTATATTTCTTTGATATTTTATTTATAGGAGCGGAATTTTGAGATTTTACTTTCGAGAATTTATGTTCGGCATTTAATTTATATTTGCGTGCATTAATATTATTAAACGATTTAAGCAAGATAATCTTCTCCGTAAATTACTATTTTCTAGGAGAATATTCTAAGTTTCATCTTTGATCATGAATTGATTGAAATTAGGAAATTATTATTAGTTAGGCAAACATAAATCGCAATAAAAACGAAACCGCATCACTATTAGAAGGTATGCCATACGCGTAGTATCTATATACACATTTGCAATAAAAACATTGGATGGCGGCCACATTTAAGTCGTCGTTGAAACACACGGCTAATTTTAAGATTACCCATCCAAGTAGAGAAATAAAACCATGTCTGCAAACGCATAGGTACAATGATTTTAAAGTACCATACATTTTTTAACTTTTAGTTAGTTTTACAACTATTTGTAATGCTCAAAATAAATTTGGAGGCGTAATTCGCGTATTCTATACATTAAAAAATAACTTCTAAACATATGTTTTCATATATAAACTCAATTAAATTAGGGGCTAATTTAACCAAAGATATAAATTGGTAGTTCTCAGTCAGTTAAATACACCTATTTTTTAGTTTATTATAGAAAGTAAATTACGGGTGAGTGGCGGCACTCACGATTGGAGTTATGTAAACATACACATTTCTGTGGCGTATATATAACTGATTTGATTTGGCGAAATGTAGACGACGGCGTAAATCACTTTTCGTCCATTTGGAAATTGGTAAATTTAGTTTATAATTATTCAAGATTTTTCGCGACAACAATAGAGCGATTGTTTTTTATTTTACGCATTATTTTTAAATTTATAAATAATGATTGTTATAAAACATTATATAAATAATATTTTATTATCTATTTATTTATCGTGGCTTGTGAGCACCACCTGACATGCACTTATGGGTAATGGCAATGAAAAATTCCCTTGAATTTTATATTTAACATATTTCACATTTAATAACTTATCATGTGATAATCATGCGATATGTCAATTATGAATTTTAATGAAGCTAAAAAACTTTGTAAGGATAGAGATGAATAGCGATAGTTTATTAAGATACGAATGATTGTAAAAGGTGTTCGGCACTAATTTGATGGAATAGGTATGCAGTTATGTACCTTCTTAAAAATAAACAGTCATAAAAAAATGATACAGTCGTAGTAAGAAATATTTATAAATATACAAATATTAAAATAAAAACGTTGAACGTATTGTAACCGTTACCATATGTTGTTATTTACTGACAGTTGACCTCACGCGGATATTTTAAGCTTTGTGAATCAGACTTTCCACACACAAATCTATTACCGCAAGTATGGTCATCTGTAAACGTAGGTATGTTTTCGTTCTTCAGTATATTTCGAACCATTTGTACAAGAACGTTGGTGTGTTACAGTAGTATATAAGTAGTGTGCATAGAACATCAAAACACAGTTTTTTATATTAAAAAATATTAATACGAAAGTAAACGATTTTCCCCGAATAAACACGAAAAAAGCAAAAAACGAAAATGAGTGTCATTGCTGATGAAAGGTAACAATTTCATTAGATTTTTAAACAAATTTATTAAATTTTTTTTATTGATTTACAATTTTGAATGCTTCTAAAATATTTTTACGTTACATTAGTCCGCGTACATGATTCTTTTTGCACGATTTTATATAATTTTAATAATGTATAATATTTTGTTTTCAAAATTACATATTCGCTTTTTACCGCTTATAAACTTTCTTTTGAGGAAAAGCGCAATAGTATATTATTAGTGGCACTGAATTTGTTTAAAAATTTAGAAACTATTCGCAGTAAAGCAAAACAAATTAAAATAACGAACGTAGAAATATTGTGACATGTTTTCAAAAGAAAATAAAAATTATTGTTTCCGGCGTCGGTTCGATGCAAGTGAATTCAAGCCACTCTAAATGCAAACAAAGTTAATCCTCATCAATTTATATCAACTATTTTGATTTTGTCACAGTTTTGTTGTATGCATATTTTTTTAATTCCGATTAAAATAAAATGAAATATTCTTAAAATACGCACAAAGAAATTGATTTTCTATTAATACAATTTCGAAACAAGATGACAATAAAATTTGTTATTTACTTGTTTATTTATAATTTAATGGTTGATGCAGCTTTATTTTTAACTCATGATTTACCTGTAGAGAATGATTTAGAATAAATAAGTTTTTATATTTAGCGCTAAGAATTGGCGCAGTGCACGAAATATCTTAATTTAATGTTTCAACAGCATAGATATAATAAATGCGCAGATATAAATTACGTTTTTTAAAAATAAATTACGATAGTTTTAAGCTTTTACTGTGGGTTGTGCATAAAATAGAATTACGCTATTCTGTTTATTGATTAAAACTTTTAAGCAAGGTATTTGACAACAATTTGTTTGTTTAAATTTGATCGTATCTTCATAGCAATATTATATTGCAACGTCAGGCTTGTTTGATACAGGCTTAATTAACCATGGGTCTTATTTGTCACGAGTCCAATTCACCAGAAAGAATTTAAAACTATTACTAACATATGATATGTTTACCTTTACATTCTGCAGGAAAGCGAAATGCTCCAAAATTAAATATATCAAAAGTTTGTCGTAATGTCGTATACATAGTATTAGTAAAGAAAGTAAAATACTTTTTGAAAGCAATTACTTATTATTTTATCATATGCAAATTCAATCAATAAAATATATCTTATTGTTTTGGGATAAAATATCGTTTAAAGTATGACTTAAAGAAATACAGGTCTTTCAGAAATATACGTATTCTTATTACAGAATTATACTTGTTCAGAATAGCATCATAAATTTAAAACTTTATTTTGGGAAAGATAATTAATAAGAATATATAATAAACCATGGCATTGAGATGATTACACAAACAATGTTATGCAGAATGTAATTTATGAATTTGCTATTCTACTGGGAAATGAATGTTTGAGCTTTAATGTTATGAGACGAATAGAAACAAAACGTCTATAAAAATCGTTATTCAGCCTTGTTTAGTATTTTACGTCTACAAATATTTATGTCATATGGTATATTTAACGAGAAATGTACCAGTCTTATTTTAAGCACACATCACAGACTTTAGCAAATGATTCGTAGTTCTATTTTCATAACGCATACCTGCTCACTTACTGTGAATATTCAAACACTAATGGAGGGGGGTTTGTTATTTGCAGGATTGACTTCCATCAGTTATCCAAGCCTGCCAACCTGAAGAATTCAGCTGTACTGCGCATGCTCGAAGAAGAGGAAAATAGAAAAAGAAACGGACATCCAAGTAAGTACCTACTTTTATTTTATCACATTATTGTATTTTAACTCTCAAAATTTGGCTTGTGATATTATATTACATTTCCAAAGTACATTTTTGAGCAATTATTTACATTTGATGAAATAAGAAGAAAGCGCAAACACCATTCAGGTGCACGACAAATTCATTCGTTTTCTGCTTTCTGCACCGAAACTTATCAGAGTTTTGGTAACGAAAGTGGTAATGGGTGTATTTTTCGTGTTAATATTAATTTCTTGACTATCATCGATTGCTGCATTTCCAATTGTTGGTAATAAATGAATGGTAATGTGTTTTGTTATGTAGTATATACATACATATGTCAGTACTGATTCTACGAGCTATTACCGATGCATTAGACTATGACTAGTTCCATCTTTCTTAAATTAAAACAGATTGGTTTCACGGGTGATTCAAAATCTGACAAACTTCCAATTTAAAAATAGGATTGGTGTATCATATTTGTAATTTCGATATTTTTTGTGACTCACAATAAGACAAATTTTACCTTCTATAAGATGCGTGACATATATGTAGAGCATATGCACTTACTTAGTGAAGTTCCATTATTAATTGATAATTTATTTACTTGTTTTATAAATTCATACGATATTTTGAATACATAAAAAATAAATTATCTATGCATAACATAAAAAAAAAACAAAAATTTGTGGGTCATGTAACTATTTTTATGATGAATAAGGCGGAGACCTGATTTGATTTTGACTTTCTGACAGAAGACGGTCAACCGGAAATGTCTAACGTGTGTGGTCTCTTAAATATAGAAATGATAAAAAAATATTCCGGTTTGATTTTGAATATAAATTGCGTATGCAAATATTATTATTATGTCCTATCTAGATTATTCATTAAACTACACAAGGTGCAAAGCACAAAAAAGAAAAACAAATTAATTTCTTTTTTGATTAATTAAGATCATCAGATGAGTAACTAGAACATATAATATTATCAAAGTAGTTATGATTTTTTAAACGTGTTGGCGGACCTGTTCTAGATGATACTATTAGATACGAGTGATGAACTATAACTGAAGAATTAATAATAATTTTTATTATTCATTATCTATTTCTGTTCTGAAACAATTAAAAAAACATATAATTTATCAATCTTTCAGTGGCTTAAATGAGAACACGGTTTTGCAAATTGGCAAATACCTTGAGCTATATTTCGCATTCTTAATAATTAGATTGCTAATCTTATGTCAAAATGAATTATTAGTGTCAGCAAATATATCGGCGGGCGCAATAGGTGGGCAGAAATAGGTTAACTCATCCAAACCTATATGTATATTTTTGTTTAAATGCACGGTTTAACAGAACACATAATTACTGGTTTTATGGATTTTTCTGTATTCTACAGATTCCAAATAATATTTTTAATATTACGAAAGAAGAAAACAAAAATTGACTTTTATGATTATGAAGAAATATTTGTCATAGGCCATAATTAACAAAAACTATCAAAAATAATTTACAAACTTGTAGAATAAAGATGTGACAGAAACAATAAAAATTTTTTTTTCTATTGTGTAAAAAGTCTATTCACATTATCACATTAGTGTCACCAATATTTTCTTAACGATATCCTGACGTGATGATTTAAAATTGCTTAACATGTATTTTTAACTGATTATTGACACTATGCGAGACAAGCTGGCAGTAATGGTGGCGTCAAAATACTATAGACGTTAAAGCTGGGTCATTTTGGCCAAGTTTTAAGATGAATGAACGTTTGAACTACGAGCACCGTTTAAACAATCTTTTCAAATCATATCCCTAACTGGGCATTAAAATTAACAAAGTTAATAATTTGGTGGCAGCATATTCAAATTCTTTAAAATTAGAATATAACAATCTCTTATATTTATAAATATTACGAATTAATTTATATATTTTTTATCAACAAGTAAACGAAAATATATTTATTAAAGGCTGATGTATACCGTATTAACGGAAACTAATTCTAATAGATGCCACTACTGTTGCTCATTCCTCGATACTCAAGTAACATTAGGCTAAACTCAAATTAAATATTATAGCCCTTAAATAATTCTCTCCAAAGAAAGAATAAATTTGTGTGATCTGCGTGTATTTTAATAGAAAACTTAATGCTATAATAATAATAAAACCTATTCCTAAAATCATGCAAAAATTAATACTATTTCTTATGAACATTATGAGTAACTTTGGCACACTTAGATCTTTTGATTAGGAATGTATATATAATCACAGTAAAATATAAATGATTTTATTTTCAATAGTGGGTAATCTATCATTCCTTGAAAAAAAAATATGAATAATAAATGTTAAAAAATGATAAATTGCCATAAGAATAATTTTTACAATTCATCAGTAACACTAAACCGCGCTAATATTATAATCCAATATTTTGAGTAATTTTTGGTTAGTTACTGTATTTTTAACATTTCTTTTGACTATTTTCATTAAAATTTGGCAACGTTTGATGACTCATAGTTACAGGGTCGTTCCATGACGTCAATAATATAAAACATATAAAATGGCCCCCAGAAAATGTCAACAATAATGGTAAAAAGAATTTGAGTTGGATACCATCGAAATTCTCAGGTATAGCAATACGCATGCTCTGTAAATCATGTGACTGTGGTTAGACCCCCCACCCTACCACCCCCTTTTACCAAAATGTACATAAAAATGTGACGAATATTTTGATTTTGAAACCGATCCAAGTGTGTCATGGTGGGAAAATTGTCGTTATTTTTCATGTGATTCTGTGAGTGTTTCTTGCTGTTGTGAAGTTGTGTATTTACCTGAAGGATTTATACAGGTAATGAGAATAAATCGCAACAGTGTATGATGTGGTAATCGTTTTTGGTTTCTTGTACATATTTACGTTGCAATGTGTTGGTGCCAAATATTTTGAATATTTTAATTGAAAATGTGGTAACTATATTTACGCAAATGGTGCTTGCCACTAATATCATAAATTTAAATGTATCCAGTCTAAATATAATATTATGATGAAAGTCTTTCCTTAAATTTATAATTTTCATTAAAATATACAAATGTTATATTTGTGTGCTGAGTTATTTTTTTTTCCAATTATTATAGCGCTGTTATTTTCAAACATAGAATAATGTATTTGGAGAAAATTATTAAATCATTTTAAAACTATGCAAAAATCATTATTCAATTCTTAAATTTTATTTCTATACATATATTTTAAGAGCCTTTCTTATAAACTAATCTGAAAACTGACAATTCTCTGTTTAGACAAATCTCGCTTATATTCTGCGGCAGTTTTTTTTTTAATTTTGGATTTGTCTATTTTGTGTAGTGTACGCTTTAATTTAAAAGCTGTTGAATATAATTCAATGAAACCCAAAAATTAAAATTTGTATGTAGAGAGTAAAAAGTTATTTATGGAAATAAAATCTTATTCGCAAATTTTAAATTATTCTTGCTACTTGTGAACACAATTTTTTTTTAATTTTTTGGGTAAAGTAGATTTTTATTACATCAAGTAAGACGCAAAAATAAAATAAGTTATTTTCCCTATATGATTTATAAGGAATAAATTACTTAAGTATTCAAAATTGGTGTGACAATTTACTTTTGCGGAAACATTAAATTTGAAGTGCTATACCAAAAATAATTTGATCTACAATACGTAAGTTTGTAAATTGTCGAAAAGAAAGGAATCCGAATAATTTCCGCCAATTGAATATGTGTAATATAATCTCAGACCCATTACTAAATCAATTTATTTTTGGGATTATAGCGACGACATAAACTCATTTTGGCTGTAATCCATATATCATGAAACCAATTATATTAAAATATGTGGATTATTATTTTGTAATTCGACAAGTGGCCACTTAAAATGGTTTCAAAGTAAAAATCCAGTTATAACAAACAGAACAGTGTCGGCTTTCTGAATAAAATTACGAGCTGGCAAACAACCACAGCTGGTCCTTTTCAATTTGGCTAGTGTTGTTCAACATCATTGTAAAAATGCATTTATTTCTGTGTTCCCAGCAAACTAGTACATGCGTACCCATGTCGCGATACAACTATTAAACATATACAAGTTTACTCAATTTGCGTTTATTTTTAAAGCCCGGTAAGCTACCATGACATTGCATTGGCACAATAACTAATATGAGAAAATGTGCGCTTCTGCGATAACTACTACAGCGGCCATAACATTTTAGAATGATTCGCAACATTTCTTTTATTTAAGAATATTCACTTTTACGGTACAGCAACATAAATGTGAATTCGTGCATTAGTTAATATGTAATGATTTCTAATAAAATGATACACAAAATGTCTAGATGTTTTAATTATAGTATACATACAAAACTTCTAAAATGATTACCGTGTGAGTGAAATGCAGTGTCTTGCATTGGACTCTTATACGTAGTAGGTATATTTTGTTTAGATAGGACGGATATTAAAATATTTTAATAAATTACGAACATTCCAGAAAATATAGCAATAAAATACATAGATACAAGCTTATTTCTATCAAATAGGGTGGTAGAAAATTTTTATTCCGAGAACCAATATAATTACGAAAATAATTAATATGAATTTTAGCAATGCTTAAATGTATATTTTCGTTGAAATCATTCCAATTAATCGTTTATTAATTTGATTATTCATATATTCATATATTCATTTTAGTGAAAGCACAGCTAATGTTTAATATAAACCATGTCAATCTTAGATGCGATAAAAATATGCATAAATAATATTAAGAGCATGTCAATTTGAGTTCATCAGAAACTAAACTAAACAAAACAAAAAGATACTTTGATTTGGATAAAAATAAAATAACACAAATGATGAAAATAGCACAGACAAAATATACTTTATGTGACATATTTAACAAGTTTATTTTACTTGTTCTAAAACTTCTTAACATAAACCAGAATTTGAAAATAAACTCTGCTAAGTTTATTGATTGCTTGTTGAATGATATAACACAAAAGAAAAGTGTTTGTAGACAAATTTTAAACAGGAGATTTTAGAAATTAATTTAGTCATCACTAAATAAGTTCCACTACACATATAGCGTACACAATTTCGAAAAACGATGATTTCTATAATTTACCACCTACTTTATATTTTGACTTCCAAAATAAACCTTGGCGTACGTATGATAAAACAATGACAAATTTCTAAGTAGACATCATGACTATGACAGTTTTCTAGATTATGTGTATTTTTAAGTTTTCTTTAAAATAAATACAATTCTCCTTGAGCAAGCCGGTAGCAATTAGTTTGACAATATGCCACTATTTTGTCATCTTTTTATTTTTACACATTACAGTATATGAAAGGTTCATGACTCCTTTACAATTAGAGTATTTTTTATGCATACAAATCATTTAGTAAATTAGAACTTTAAAATATTTTATAAAACATAGTATTATTTTTCCAGTCAACTTTTTTGGTTGCTCTCAACCTTTTTCAACTATAATGACGAGAAAACAACTATACACTTCAAAGAAATTTGGTGTACAGTACTCGGGAAATCTTGAAGTAATCTGGGAAAATCTAAAGTAATCTGAGGATATCTTGCAATTCTCAGGTTATTTGATTGTTTATTAAAATTATAAACATTTTTTTATTTGTTAGAAAACAAGCTATATTAAAATAAGCCTCACAAGAATAAATGTTTTTCACCGTAAATGACAAAAATTAAGAAAAGCTACGGGTTGAACACCATAATATGCCAATAAGTATCTATATAGAATTATTAGGAGATTATCGCATAGTTTTTAAAATATTTATCTATACACAAATATGTTTTCAAATCTTATTAGAAGGCCATTTTGAATTCAAACTAACAATTTGTGATTCTAGGTGCAAAACAAGTTGTTTGGCCTCCACCACCAGATACTGACGATTTTGCAGTTGTAGAAGAATCACCCGTATACTCACAGGTAAATTATATATTCTTACGATAATTACCGACACTTAATAATACAATTGAAGTATAATTTCATGCACTTGTAGCGAATAAATTAATTAAGTAGTGTCTAGTTAGTATATCAAGATAGTTTTTGATTCCTACGCTCAAAGTATTAGTGAACAATTAATATAAGATGATAAAAAGTATTTAAGTTTATTTTACAGTAGGTATTTAAATATCTATCCAACTAGAATAAAATATATCACTTTGATATTAATTTGTATTTGTGTTTGTCTATAAAGGGTGGTGCGCAATTCCATAATCAACAATCCTCACCTGTACAACAGCAACGCAGCAACCAATCGGTGTCGCCTAATTTTGGTCAGCCACAACAACAAAAGCAGCAGCAACAACAGTCGCCTCTGTCACCACAACCTTTCAGTGGTTCTCAACCAGGTAACCGTTGGGCTCCAGTGCCTTTACCAGTTACAGCCCAGTCGCAGTCACAGTACCCAGCGCAACCAACACAGGCGTACCGACCACCTGCACCAATCCAGGAACCACCACCATCAACAATCACTTTACGAAACATAGCGCCCATATCACAGGCGCCCGCACCGGTTTTCACGTCACAACCAGCCACGGCTAGCTTAAACGGTAATTAAATCGTTCTTATCTTAAAATCTATATTCTTCTATTTGAATCTTTTTATAAATGATGCCACTTATCATAACTAACTTAGTGCCATAAAATTATAAGGGTGTTTTGAATTTCACATATTATCAAACACTATTTTCGCAAATTTATAATATAAACACATACGTCCGCTCAGTTCTAACTCCAAATTAAAACTATTTATTAAGAATATGTTATATAACCCGCAAACCCAATAATTGAATCGTATAAATAACAATGCCAAAAATTGTATTGTCACATTTTTTGTGACCTGGCAAATATAAATAGGCTCGATATTATTATAGATTAGGCAGCATCGTACTAATTTAAATTATAACTCAACAATTTATTGGCAATCTTCATTCGGAGTACGTTGATGATTTAAATTTAAAAATATATTTTTAGCTATAATAAAATGATGAAAATAACAAATTAAGATCTTGATAAAAAATTTGTAATATACTAGAACTTTATATTCTGTCATTTAGGTGGTATCAATATGCGTGGAGATCAGAAGTGGCCGCCTGCGAGCGTAAGACAACAATTTGAAGTTGAGAATGACCAGAGAAAACAAATAGCAAAAGGACCTGCATTCAGGCCCCGCAAAGTAAAGAAGGATTACTCAAACTTCTTTGCTCAGCATGCCTTAAACTCCACATATCCCGGTTACCGTGCACCACCCGGTACACAGCACTACGCCGAGGAGCAGAGTGGAGCTACTGATTTTTGAATTTTCTAATAATTATCTACCTTTAAATGCTAGTGAAAAAGTTTGAGACTGTTAACATCAAAAAAAATGGCAAGCGATTATCACTGAAGTAGTGGATATATTTATGATTGCAAATGCTTTAAAATATGTATAATCGTGCAAAATTTTGCTAAAATAAGGTTTGATTACTTTGCAAGTTCATAAAATAAAATGTCATTTATCACTAAAAAAAATTATAATTATAAGTAAAACTAAAAAAAAACATAAATTTATATATTATTTTAATAGTAATAGCAAAATAATCAAACCTTATTATTCATATTAATACAAATAAAGTATTTTTTTGAATATTCTAACAATTCTTTGTGTACAATATATTTAAAAATTGATATGTAATGAAAATTTGTCACGTCTCGGATAAAACTGATGTACTTCTACTGAAAGTGTGTTCTAGCTTCAAAAAGCGCTTTCATTAACGATTTGCTTTGATACAATAACGAAAACGACGCATATGTCAATAGAATTCAAGCGTGACCAGAATGCTGCCATGTGCCAAATTATTATAATAAGTGAATATTAGTGAATAACTGTATATACCTATATCATTGTGATTATTGTGAAAAATTTGTAAATTATCAGCTAAATACAATATTTGAATGTTCTCATGATTTTAATTTTCTTAGGCCCGGTATTATAAAGAACAAAATAAATGTGAATTAGTTACTATGGAACTAAATTTACTTACACAGTTAATATAATTTTGCGTGTTATAAAAGAATCTTACAAGTAAATTAACTAATAGCAAAGCTAATAGGAGATTTACCGACTATTTTAGTTCATCTATTCATCAATAGATGACTAATATATAAATATTGCAAATTTCGCATCGGTTATTATTATAATATTTTAAATAAAAACAAAACACGAAGCTGTCAAGTAATTGACAGAATAAATTTTACTAGCTAGAAATTCATGGGAGTAGTTTAACTGCGAGATTTACTAGCGAAATAAATTTATTTTTCGTTTATAATACAGAAATCTATAGAGTAAAGTATATTACTTGGTTACCAAATCAAATCTACCGAGTATTTTAGTTATTTGACGTTTATAATACCGGGGATTAGACGTTTATAAAAAAAATTCGAACTAATATCAGAAATAACCGCATTCGATATTTTGGTGCGGATATTTAGTAGTTGCAACAATAGTGTCTTTTAAACACTATTATAAGATAACTCGCTAGAATACGTCAATGTTTTTAATCTTAAAACTTACCAATTCAATGCTGCGTTTGAGTAGTAGCAAATAAAATATATCATTAAAATGTATAACCTAGTCAGACTAGTTATTACACTAAATAATAATTCATATAAAACTGGAATCTTAAAATAGATTGTGTGTAAAATAAGAGGACGGAACGATTAAATTTGAATCAATAAATATTTATTAAACTTATTAACAGTGTAAACATAATGCAAATACTATTAAAATATTCCGAGTTCTCATTCGAAAAATATTTTATAAATATGAGTGAAAATCTATACACTTCTAATATAAAAATAGTTTTTGTGTAGGCCAGTTACGATTTATTTATTATTAAATTATTTAAAAAAGTACATAAAAAAAAGAGAAATGTATTTGCATAATTAAGCTACGTAAAGCCGAGAAGCAATTTTATAAATTGTTTTAGAGAAATAATGTTATTTCTTTACATTTCCAACGAAAAAGTTAACAAAATAGAATATTATTAAAATTAAATAAAAAAAAACGAAACAATTTTTCTTAAACCAGTTCCGATCACGCATTAGTTAGAAATATAATAAGATAACATTAGTACACATACAAACAATATGCAGTGATGAATTTACAAACTATATTCACAATTTTTATCATATAAAAGCAATATTATTGCCCAGTTAAACCAGTGAAAACCCTTCGGTTTGCTGAATGGCTTGCAATAATTTATATCTTAGACGTTCTTTGGTTTGGTATCGAGGCAAGTCTAACAAATTGAAGCATGTGTGAGCAACTGGCAGGAATTTATCATCTGTTGTTGGTTGTATTGTTATCTAAATACACAACATCTTATTAAAAAAAAATATATAAAAAAGTATTCGTGATCGAAATTATCGTTGGCGGCGCTAGTAGCGTTAATAAAAATGCCTGGCGTAATAGGCAAAAAAAGTAAGCACGTGACAAAAGACGCGGGGATCGAATTCGTTCGCATTCAACGCTGAGAGACATGTTAACCTTATGGCCAGAATCGGCGGCTCATTTATTTTGAGACATTACACTTGCATTTGTCGAAGAATCAATGAAAAAAATGAATGTGTTAGGGGCAATAGAATAACCTTTATGTTATAGTGTTTATGCAATTGTGAACATCTTTAATAAAGCTATATTTTCAAATTGAAAATGCATTTTATGTTAAATGCGCCTCTGCACATGCGCGACCATGCTCAATATGCTGCGTTTGTTTGGATTTTTACATTTTCTACAACGAAGCCAAACAAACGCAGCATATTGCGCATGGTCGCGCATGTGCAGAGACGCATTTAACATAAAATACATTTTCAATTTGAAAATATAGCTTTATTAAAGATGTTCGTAATTTCATAAACACTATAGCATAAAGGTTATTCTATTGCCCCTAACACATTCATTTTTTTCATTGATTCATCGACAAATGCAAGTGTAATGTTTCAAAATAAATGAGCCGCCGATTCTGGCCATAAGGTTAACATGTCTCTCAGCGTTGAATGCGAACGAATTCGATCCCCGCGTCTTTTGTCACGTGCTTACTTTTTTTGCCTATGACCAATGTGTTTGACAGTTGAGATAGAGGCTATGATTGGACACGCGAAAGCCAGCAAGTGAAATATCTTTTAAAGGGAACTGATTCCAAACGTTCTTTGCCAAAACGAATAACTCTTGGAGTCCGAATCTTTTATTTTGTGTTCTTTAAAAGTGTATTTTGATTGTAAATGTTATTTAAAATTTGTTTGTGAGATATCCGAAGAATTTACTTCGTAAGATTTGATAGATATTTTGTTCCTTCAATATTTATGAAAAAATGACAGCTGGCCATTAATGGTACAAACAGCTGATTGGTAAATTAATGCCCGGCGTAATGACCAATTTTTGTAGTACATTAGTTTCACCGCCAGAGAGCGAGTTGTTAATTTCGATCACGAATAGATTTATGAACGCAGTTAAGAAAACAATTAAAGTTATAGCAATCAATAATCACTTACCGTTATTGATTTCATACCAGTTATTGGAATTCTATCACTTCCAGTTAAGAACAATAAAAATTTCTTTTTATCTTCAAGCGTCAATTCATGGAAAACCTCCCAGAACCATTGAATAGTTTGATCAGATGATGAGTATCCATCTTTGTATTCCGCACCTGCTTCTAATGCATGCCAATCGTAATTCTGATTGCCAACAATCACAGCTTTCAATTCGTGCGAATGAAATAGTTTCAACACGCGGCCACCACATACTTTTAGGAAACCGCGACTAAATGCTTTGTAGTGCTTTTCGACAGATTTATTGAATATATAATCGACGTAAAGATCAATATATTCACGTCTGAAAATTCATAATAAGGAACTAAAATGCGGAGCAATTATCAGCAGATATTTTAAAGTTTAATCATAGTACAAATATTGTGTATTTTTGCAGAAATTCGCGATGCGTTTTAAATTAAACTTACTTGTTTTCAAGTGTAACTGGGATATTTTCACCATTTGGTTTCAATGGTATCGAACGAATTTCACCAAAAACATCTCGCGACACTTCAAAATTTAAGCTGAATACATCTGCGCAATCTGCTTCCGTGTAGTTTAATAAATGCTGTAGTGAATTCGCTAGTGTTGGCGACAATTCGCGAACATCGCATAATGTGACTGGTTCTTCCAAGAGTTTTTTGAAAAGAGCCAGTGGAAATGGAAGATCAATTATAGTGAAATTGTAAATTGCCAAACCACATAAAATGCCTTAAAAAAAAAAACGCATAAAACGATACAGCAAAAAGATATTATTAAAACAAAATTTGAAATTGTTTCTCACACAAAGTGAATTATGCGATTGAAATGTTTACCTATTAATAAATACATAACTTCATCTTCAAACGAGTCCTCAGAAAACCATAACATTCGCGTTTCTTCATATTCTTTAAACATTCCATATTTAGGATCGAATATTTCTCGTAATAACAACATAAAGAATTCTTTTCGTACGCCACCAGCGTCATCCGCTTCTTCACAAAGAAATTTCACCTAGTTTAATACAATACCATTATTAAAAGTTAATTTTGCACGTCTATATAAAATACATATTTTAAAATTAATTAATAATAAAGATTGTCTTTATAAATTTTCTTGAAATAAGGAATTTGATTACACTCACCTTTAGAGGCTTTTTAAGATCCCTTGCATTTACATCAGTTAATTCTCTCAATGTATCAAGTACTAAGTTTTCCCTAGAAACATTTAAAACCAAATATTGGCTAATATCATTTCTCATAGACGTAAGAAACGATAAAAATGCTCGCGTTGCGGCTTCGCTCATTGCATTTTGCATTTGTATAGCCTGATCTGTTTGTAATAGAAGTGTTTTTGCTTCAGCGTCAAATAAAAATGGATAGTTACACAAATATAATTTACTAGACTGCAATGCGATAGAGTCAAAATTAGATTTAAATTATTACTACAACATATTTAATTGAAATGTAACAAACCGATGAATCGGAGAGCCACGATATGTAATCGACTCGTACATCTAGATATTGATCTAAATTTGATATATGGAAAGTATTGTAAGGAACCTTTAGCCCTTCAATGCTATGGTTTAGCTTATTAAGTTGTGCTAGAATATTTAAGGCTGCAACAAGGCTTGAATCCAAAAATACAGTCTAAAAATAAATAAATGTTCGTTATCTTAAATTTCAATTTTTGTATTTAAGGTCATTTACGTATTTGCGAATAAATACAGTTGTAATTTTTAAAAGATACTGTAATTCAATAACAAACCTTGTTTTTAGGAATCTTCTGTGTTTCGAGTATAAACGAAACTACGCTCTTAAAGATTTCGATTAATCGTTCAAAGTATTCATTGCTGCATATATTCCACCAGGCGCCAATCACACGATTCGCTTGTGGTGTTAATGCTTGCAACGCTACTGCAAATGGCCGTTGCAATCTCTCGTGATGTTTGGGATTGCAAAATTCGTGATATAAAGGCAACGTTAAATAAACTCGTAAAGATTCGACGTCGGGCGGTGATGAAATCAATTGCTTTAGTAAATCTTCAGTTACACAGTGCAATATCTAAAATTAAATTTAATAAAAAAATAATAGACAAGTGAAAAATACAGGTTAAGAAGCCCTTTTAAACAGAACAATTTCAAACTAACTTCATTCCACATAATCACACGTTTAACTAATTTATGTGATCGAACTGCAGTGGTTTTAGATAAAGGCCATCAATTTGCGATAGTTATAATGCAATAAATAATGATGAATTACCAAGTTAAGTATGGAAACATTTTCCACTTTTCCAATACAAGAAAACCCTTCTTCTGCAGCGTTTATATCAACGCCATGATGTTTCGAGGTACAACAATAGTGCTCTTCGTTCGGTAATAAAAACGAGGCATTGATGCACGCTAAATTTTGAAAAACAGTTTCCAAATATACGAGTAAATCTTGATCAACAACACCATTGCTGGAAATACTTTGACATTGTGTCAAGTGATCTTGCGTTAGTTTTAAAATCTGTGAATCAGGACTGAAGCTGCGACAGTCAAAGGCCGGCACATGTGCAACTTCTGGTGATACGGTAACAAAGCAATGATCACCACCAGCGAATATACGTTTAATAACACAATTTTCAACGTTACTAGGAAGTACTGCAGTTCCCGCAGGTGAAATCCATGGTCCGAGAACTATTTGTGGCGTGGATACATTACGGGCTTGCCTTCCCCCTAGTTGACCCGAGCCACCCAGACCAAAAGCGTAAACTCGACCACGAGATGGAACAAATGCTAACGTGTGCCGTTTTCCACATGTGACTTGTGTTATTGTACTTCCCATTAGTTCTGTAACCTAGGCGATACACATATAATTATTAATACGCAGAACTATATGTGATTTAAATTCATTTCTAAATTCCGCACAAAAATGACATGAATGCATATATAAATGTTATAAAGTAAAAATAAGCCTAGTAATGTGAAAAAAAAAATGTATTCCGAAAAACATGAATGTAGAGAAGCAATTTTCTCATTAGGTCCCGGCATTAAAATAAATATGGTTTATTTTACCTTTCTTGGTAATATTTCATTGCTTGTATTTCCATGTCCAAGTTGACCAAAACTGCCCAATCCACAAGTAAACACACCACCATCTTTAGTTAAAAACACTGAGAACTCTTCACCACACGCGATAAAACCGACTTTAACAGTTCTGAGCGTTTTCAATTGACATGGATACATTTGTGATGTTTCATGGTTTAGGCCTAACTGACCAAAATTATTTTTTCCTAAGATAATTATAAACATAAAATGAGAGATAATACAAATACCTCAATTAATTCTATAAATTCACACGATTTGTATGAGACAATAAAGTTGCACTTACCCCAGCCAAATACAGCGCCAGAACATGATATAGCAAAACTATGATCTCCTCCACATACAACATATGAAATAGGTATGCCTGCTAAAGATTTCACTAACGCTGGTTTACTCTCCGAATGCGATATTCGACCAATTCCAAGTTGACCATGACTATTTGCGCCCCAAGAGTACAATTCACCAGCTACAATAACATTTCGTAGCAAACATAAATTCTATATGACGATTATAAAGTAAATACATATCATAAAACAACTACGAATCAATAAATATATATTTAAAAATATATATCTATTCAGATAATATTTTTGTGAAAATTTCGATATTTACTTTAACTGGCATTTTTAAATTTATAAGTAACAGATATAAACAAAATATTTAGTTAAAAATATAATTATCGGGAATAATAAATCATATCTGGTTTGTTTACTTTCTGATATTAATGCCACGCAATTTGATAAATTGTATTTTTTTTTTATTTAGCTTACTATTTGTTAATGCCAATGAATGTCGTTTGCCTGATGATATCTGTACAACATGATTTGTAGCTAATGAACGGACAGCTTTCGGTACTGGTTGAATTTCACCATCAAGTTTATGTCCAAGTTGGCCGTGCGAATCGGAACCCCAGCTAAATACTTGACCCCACTGATTCAGTGCGACAGAGTGTGCATCGCCACAACAAGCTTGTGTCATAGCGTATGAATCTAAGCCGGTTACCAATTCTAAAATAAACCAAACCAGCACAAAACATCATTGTTATTTAAAAAAAATACTCTTAATTTAAGAATATTCATAACAGGTTCCCAAACGCTTCCAAATATACTAGGTATTTGTTCTTCATTACTTGAAGTTGCAAAAGGAATTTAGTTTTGAAAACGCAACTTAAGGTCGTCGTGTACCTAATTTTTACAGCGTAAATGTAATTCGGTAAATCGCCTTATTTCGAAAACTCTCATATAAATCTTAACATGTTTAATGAGTTAACTAGTAGTAGTGTGGTTTCACGTGAAGTGATTGTACGAAGTCAATCAAGGGGCAAGGAAAAGGGTTATAAATTTAGTTGTGTCTCACAGTAACTTAACATATATTTGGCAACAATGCACAGAAGTTTTCTTTTGCTACTATTATCGATGACTGTTGTCAAATGTGATCTTATACCATTTTTCAATATATCAAAAAAAAATTAACTTCTAAATTCATATATGTATCTTTAATATTAAAATTAAATTTTTCTGTGCCTTTGTGAGCTTGAAATAAATTGGCTGCAGCTTTTGTGAGGAACTATCAGCAGTTATGCTGTTTATTCATGCAGTTGAAGCATAACCACAGTGTGTTAGTTCTTAACAATTACGTTAAAGACTTGTTTGTTTTGGACTTTCTGCTCAGTATTTGTTATTCTCAAAAAAAAAGTGCAAAATAAAGCTTGTTAAATAAATATTATACACAAGAACCAAGTCAAAAACCAAAAAAACATAAATATCCTAAGTAAGCGACAAAATAATGGATATATAAAAATTTATGATGTCTAGCTATTATGATGCATGTTATTTTCACCATAGAAAAGCTTTAACAGGTATTTTACTTTTTTTTATAGATAATTATTGCACAAGATATAAATCTGGAGATGAGAAAGAAACATTCTAGAACCTAGAATATATATTTAGAAGATTTCTAATTGAAGATTGATAATATGAATGCTTGATAGATAAGCGTTTGGAACCCGTCGATCACATATTCCATTTAATTATACGGCAAATATAAGTATATTTTATATTAATTTAAACCATTACAAAAAAAAACTTTTTTATAAAATTAAATTAACTGATATAAATAATGGATTGGTTGAAATTTGTTAAGGGCGTAGCTAAGGCTAATTTGAGATTTTCTATCGATCTTTTAGTAATAATAAAAAAAAATTATTTATTTTTTGAATGAAAGTTTATGAAATGATTATAACATGAGACATACAGCGAAAATAACAAAATGTTTACTTACTTTGTCCCTATTGGCAACAATGATAAATGGGATGTCGAAAAAAATTAAAAATCTAATTACAAATTAAAAACCTAATAAGCGTTGCAAAATAATTTTGTTATAGTTAAAAAGAAAAAAGTGCGAAATGCTCTTTTCTCCATTAGATTACGTAAAATGTTTGTCAAATTGGTCTAGTTGTGGCCAACAAATTTCAGCCACATCCCTAACCACTTGTGCACTCCTTATCCTTGGTAAAGCAAATAATGAACGAACCGAATCCTTAAATAAATTGCAGTTGTTTTAATATGAGAAACAATGAATAATTGTTAAAAACAAATGAAAACGAAACTGACACCAAACGACAAGAATCTTTAGTATTTACGATGCACAAGTTATTAGCAAATATAGTGCAGAAAGCCACATACTAAATAAAGACATACGTGGCCGTTTTCTCGGCTGGTCATGACCAAGTTGTCCAAAATCATTGTTGCCGCACGAATAAATGTGTCCCTCCTTGGTGACCAGCAACGAATGCGTTTCGCCGCATGCCGCCAACGTAACGTTCTTCGCTAAACTCCAAACCAAGGGTCGCGGACATAAAATTGTTTCATCTTCAATCCCACCCAACCCCAGCTCCCCGTGAGCGGTACTGCCCCAACAATACATATTTATTATTTGATAGCACCGATTTGACTTATGCATAATGGATTAAAACCTACAAAATAAATTGTCATTGTAACACAGTATAAATGTGCATTGAAATTATGTTTAAATTTACGTAACGTATTCAAAGTACGTAAGATTTTTTCTAGAATATTATCATGTTGACTTTTATATAATAATACTTTATTTGTTAACGTTCTATACCTGGATTTGTTCC
The DNA here is from genome assembly GCA_944738965.1 of Nebria brevicollis. Taxonomy (NCBI): domain Eukaryota; kingdom Metazoa; phylum Arthropoda; class Insecta; order Coleoptera; family Carabidae; genus Nebria; species Nebria brevicollis. The sequence continues at coordinate 17,311,139 of OX122898.1, read as the reverse complement.
ATGTTCGATTTGTAATATTAAACATTGCAAATCAGACTAAGTGAAATAAAATTTTGAGATGTTTGTGATTACAATTATGACATGCTTCTTCAATGCAAATTTTAACAAATGTCACACAAGAAAACACAAGGATACACTATTACTTCACAAAACAGTCACTGGGTGTCATTCACTGTTGAATTTAAACATAACCAAAACTACAAACCGTTCATCGATAACACAAATTTTCTTTATAATTATAAAATGCTTTCCACTTTATTTCCGTATTAGGTTCAAAATTTCATTGAAATTAGAATCAAATGCAATTCGTTTTAATTAGCTATGCGACCAGTTATGACATTAAAAACAACAGTGTTGCCGTAATTCACATTCAAAGATAAACCACAGTCACTACAGTCTAGAAATGTATAGCACGTTTATGTAGGCATTCAAATGGTTTAAAACTACTTTCTAGTTCCTTAATACATAAATAAGACGAGAAAAACATTCAATAGTGATTTTCCATTAATATCTTTCAATTTTATCGTAACAATTTATTGCAATTGCAACTGTTTCGATGATATTGCCAAAACTGAAAGAGTAAACCAGCGCTTTCGGTTCATAATTTTACCTGCAACCGTTTAGGCTTTAGTGAGAATAGGTAAGACTGAATTTGGAGTTCAATATTTAATCACGGGATTGATTTGCAAATTATGAGTTTAATTTATGGAAACAATAAGCAATAACTGATGATCTAAACACTAATTACGCATCGATTTTCAGTCAGGTACATGCGTACAAGCGTGTATAATGTCATCATCAAATCTGAATGCGTAACCAGCGTTTAAAATCGTATTTTTTATAAAAAGCATATTGAGTATTTGAAATGAATTTATTTTATTTATAATGGTGTAAGATTATCTAAATACAAACCGATATAAAAAGTGTGCTTTTAATTATTATCTTATTCATCTTATAATTGCACATTATATAACAACTTTGATTAATAAATAATTTAACCGGAATTAAGGGTGTACCGATGCCTAAGGAGTTGTTAGTTGCAGCGCTCACTATTCCTATTATTTTCTAAGATGAATCAAATTGTTATATATTTAAATTGAAAAATTAAAAGTAATAAATAGGTTAGTGAGGACTGCTTAAGCCCCACCACCACGTCAAGGTAACTCCACAGTGGGGCCGCCTAAGTTTCCCAACGAGAGGGACCCTACGTATCAAAGTGACCAGCTAAACCCTAGTTGAATATGGCCATTCCGTTATTTTACAATACTAATTTATGACAATAATCAAATTAATACTCAAAGTATTTAAAAAAAACCCTAGTTGGATATGGCCATTCTGTATTATATTATTATAAAAATATTAATCCGAGTGCTGAAAAAAAAAATCCTAGTTGAATATGACCATTCCGTCATTTTATTATAATAATTTATGACAATAATACTCCGAGTGCTGAAAAATAAAAACCCTAGTTGGATTTGGCCAACTGATAACAAAACTAATATCTGTTATTTGTTTAAAAATAAACTGAGTCCCTGTGCGACAGAACAGATCCCATTAATAAATATAATACATTTAACAAAATCAATAATAATCTATGAATTTAAAACCTAACGTAAATAATTAAATTCTGTGCCAATTTATAGTTCGGTATGCCCACAAATCTGAAAGAAAAACCTAACTGGATTGAACGATTCTTTATGTCGCAGATTCATTCGTACTCTTCCCAAACGGTTTGGGGTTTATTATGTTTATTTGTTTGTTTACGCAAATCTATTTCACACTCGAGATGGCCATCTCTCTTTCACACTCCCCCGGGGGCACACACATACCGGTATACAGAACCATATATTGGCGAAGATTTAACTCTAAAATGCTATTAAACACCCACCCACCCATAAAATATTATGATAACTATACTGTCGCACTTTACAAATAATTTACAAGCTTACAACTATTTTGATTCGACAATCATTTGATTTTAAGTTTAAGTCCGAATTTAATCTAAATTAATGATCAAGTATCTGCTGGAATTATCATTTAACTATTTCCTAAGTAGACTTTTATAAATCCTGAGTAACTGTGATGATATATCCCAGTTGGCATCATTTATTGTTATGTAATAACTACAAATCATTTACTTTACTTCCATGATACATGTATGTACATACATACATATTATTTGCTCAACTCTGGTACATCTATTATGAGGTTTACAATAAAATTTTATTATCTTTGCATCTTTTACCTAAAACAGAAAGCAGAATTACCGCGCCTTGGTTTTCCATTGAAAGAAAACATGACATTAAAATAAAATACAATTAAATCCCTGAAAGAAAACATACAAGCAAAAAATATATATACAATTAAATCCCTGCAAAAAATAGAAACGCGCCTAAGATTTCCAACGGAAGGAACCCTACCTATTCAAAGTGACCAGCTAATGCTGAAAAGAAACACAAATAAAATACAATATAATCCCTGAAAAAAATAGAAACGCGCCTAAGTTTTCCAACGGAAGGAACCCTGCCTATTAAGTGGCCAGCTAAGTGTTTAGCCCCTTATGGACTAAACACTAATTAGTTTTACCTTATTACTTCTTAGCGTGCTCTAGTTGTTTTCTTACTGTGAAAGAGAAAACGGATTAAACCCCAAAAGAGGGGGGCGGATACATGAGTCCTGACCCATGCACCGCGAAATTGCTTTAAAAGGGTGGCCGCCCAGTGATCAGTACTGGAGCGAACCGAACGAAGACTTTAAATGACCTGCAAGTGTGAAAGTACAGTTAGTAAATGCGAGCACCACCATTGGGTGGGCTCTACGAGATTCTACGGCCAACGGAGGCCCAATTAGCCAACTGTGCGATACCGTTCTGGAAGACAAGGAGCTCTGTCCAAGCAAGGCCATGATTTATCTGATCTAACATGACCGAGACATTGAACAGAGACTTGAATTGCCAGCACCATCTCCCCCGCACCGCCAGGTATTACCAGAACAACTTTGGCGTAAAAGACGAATCAACAACACCGCGGTGAGCTTCGAATAACCGACGTAGCGAGTTTATGACTATCGTAAAGCGTTAGCTGGCTAATTATAATCAAAATTTATTCAATTTATACATTTAATCGCGCTCCCACACACCCGACTAAATCCCATATCAAAAACGTAATTAAAAATAAACGGTATAGCACGCGGGCTCGCGATTTTAAACATGTGTAAGTGTATGCATGTATGTGTGTAAGTGTATCAACATCCTTCAGGAGGGAGATGTTCTCTAGCAGAACTTGTAGTTGAAGTCCAGCTCCAGCGGCGTAACAGGAACACCATCAAGTATCCTTCGTTTATGCAACGGTCAAAGAGCAACATACATCGATGTTCTTTTGCTGGTTGCATAAACAAAGTCCTCGGGTATCCAACGGTGGTAGGTAGAGCACCCATCATGGTCTTATTGCTCCCTTATTGTGTTATTGTATACGCGATTTTTACTTTATTAACGAGTATGTGTGTGTGTGTATGTGTGTACATATATTGGACTTGTTCAAAATATGGACATACGTTTGCAACCACAGCGCGCATTCCAAACATATGTATGTGTGTTTGTATGAATCTAAGAAAACTAATCCTCTAGCAGCAAGCAGAGGTATCAACAAAAGCAAACATATCAAGGAGATTTTGAACAAGTTATAAGAATGTATGGGCGGAAATAATCTCATGCTAGTTACCGCTAACAAATAATTAGCGGTAAGTAAGGCAAGAGATGAATTTCGACCATAAAAAACACATTTTCAATTCTTGAGGCAATCTAATTTAACTTTCACATAAAATGCAAACAAACATTTTGGGGTCAATGTGTATGAATATTTTGGGGTATGTATCATTTTCCAAAATAACTATTTTTATAATTGACTAACAAATTTAATTGTGCAAGTAAATATAAGCGATGAAAGAAAAGCTATAGTTATTTTTTTTTCTTTGTATGTTTTTAAACTGATTTCAGCATCGCGCAAATGCGTAAAAACAGTTTTATAGCTCAGCTCTAATTTTAAGAAAACAGTTGCTGCCCAAGCAAGGCGCGTTAGTCGGACAATTGAAAGAAAATGATAAGATTTACTGAAAGCCTTAGCAACCTTAACAAGCGCAGCTATGTTCGCCGAACTGTGCTTTCCCATTAGGACAGAAAAGATCTTTATTTCTCTCCCAGGGTATGGCAAATGGATTCGTACATATTTCTGAACTTTATCAACAACAACAACAAGAATACCGAATGCCATTTTGATGTACAGTCATACATATCACCTTTAAGACATTGTTCGCTTCATTACCGAGTCTCCGGCATTATGATCGTATTTTTTGCATTTTCAGAATCAAATCCTTTTTTTATGTCGAGATGATTTAAACGTGCAAGAAAATGAAAATAAAACTTTCAAAACAGTTACTAGGCGACCAACAATCTTAAAACCAAGATCACAAATTGTACATTATGATCAATCTTACAGAGGACATACAAAGATGATACATACGGGCAAATTAAAAATGACTCACTGCGTAATACAATCAATCGGTTCAGCAAGAGAACAGGAACATCGGAACTCAGCAAACCAGGAACACAGCAAATCAGGAACACAGCAACCCAGGAAATCAGCTACTCGAACAGCAATACAGGAGTAAAGCAGCAACTCAGGAAATACATAACTGTTTCACATGTTTGAAGAACAAGATTGGTATTGAATACTTTTCTTTCAATGCTGGAATGAAAACAATCTCAAGTTAGATTTCATATGCTTTAAAGAAATAACTCGCTACGATATGTGTGCAGAGAGAGCACATACATATAAATTCGTATATAATCATTTTAAAAACACTTACTCGGTTCAACTTCTGGAAATTGCGTCCCTCATGGTCCACTCCCTTTTGATTCTGTATATATTTATCAGCTATAAGCATTATTTCAACTTGAAAATAATGTTTAAACAAGTTGACTGTGTGTGACTTGCAAATTGCTGGGTAGGGAAGAACGCAACGGCCTTCTTGAAAAATGTATAATTATTTTCCGTTAAAATCGCGTATTGAGTTTAAATTTTACTCTCAACTATTCAATTAATTGATTATTGATCGATGTGTAACAGTATTTTCGTATTTGAATGATTTAAATTGATGAAAACAACGGAGCGAATTAAACGCGTCTACTCTCTTCGACGGCCGGGGATAGAATAACGAGTCACATAATGAAATTCTCTTATTGGTCGAGCTGTAATACTGCTCTCTGATTGGCCGAGCCGTAATTAGACTCTTGGATAACTTATATGAATAAAATACGTATAAGAAACATCAATGCACGGTCTGTGCGTATTTTCCTATATAGAACCCGAATTTAATCTCTGTCTTTCTGGTTTTTTTCTTGCAAACTAAACCAAACTTGTACGACAATGGTCAGTGTAGTGGCCGGCCACATTACTTCGATTTGCACGGGTAAAATTCAATAAATTGTGCAAAATAATGTAAGGTGGTATAGAATCTTTTTTAAATTTTAGGGCCGTCATTATAATTGTTATATTATATATTATATCAGTTGTTTTTTTTAATTTATAGGCAATTATTACAAGGGTACAAGCGCAGAATCCTGATGGTCAATTCGCGAGCATCACTAAATTATTTGGTGAGAATATTTGAATACTTATACTTATAAAAAATAATTTCTTTTATTTGATTTATTTGTTCGGTACACATAAACAATTTATTTATATAATAATAGCAACAATAGCATTTATTTTATCAGAGAAAAAATATTTTTTATTAAAATTTCGTCATATTTCCAATTATTTTTACAATTAAATATTATAAACTATTACTATATACATTATATTTTTCAAACTATTGCAACTTGTAAATTACAATGTACAAGTAATTTTGAATATCGACACACCACTAATTCTTCTTGCTTGGCCCGGTTCGTTAATTAGTATTTCCAGTTATTTCGATAAAATCCTATCATTTTACTACTGATATAATGTTTGTGTGATTTATATTGATATTTTCTGTGTGTGATTTTTAATACGAAAATGTAAAAAAAAATGCAATATAAGATGTATGTAAGTATAAATAATTACAAAATGTTTAATACTATTTAGTTGGCCATGGATGGTCAGCGATTTGCCCTTGTGAACGCGTCACTACGTCACATTTTGCTAAAACTTAATTGATAGAAAACGGGTGAAATAACGCGATATTAATGCGTTTTTTAGTGTTAAAAGTTAATTATTATATTCATAATTGATATTCAATAACATTTACAGTACGGGCTGATTGATTATATTAGTTTTACGCGAAAATATAAAACATCTATTGAGTGTTTGGCACGGTTTGGTTTTTTATTTTATGTTTTATGCAGATAAAAGTTCAAACTGTTTAAACGAATACTAATTAAAAACATTTTTGTGCGTTCAGTATATAATAATAAATACACAATGTTTCGTTTATTTTGTCATATTTATAGCGAAATAATTATATACCCTATTATTTTATAATGATTTTTAGATAGCTATTGTAAAGGTTCACAAATATAAATTTAATACCAAAGTGTACATCTGAACTCACACTTCAAAGTATTTATCAACAACGTGAAAAAAAGCCTAATTTTTTTCGGATTTTTAATCTATTAATAAATCAAGCCCCATTTATTTTTAATAACTATACAAGATCTAATCTAAGCTACTGCTGGTAGATGTGTTTTTAAGATGTTCAAAAGAATAAAACAGAATCTCTCTAAAACGATTTGCCAACAGTTTTCTTATTCATTATGTAAAAATGAATATTAAATCACAACGCGTTTCTATAGAAACAGTTGATCATTAAAGCCCAAATATATAAGTTTATGTTTCTCATATCAATTTTAAAGTTACTTTAAGCATTGTTAATTGAATGAATAAATATTATTTAAAAGTTTGACGTCACTGGATATATGGTAGAGGTCGTCACTTTACAATCGGTATTGAAGAGTTCTGCACTTGCGCAGAAACAAAAAGCAATAACAAGACTAGACGTTATGATAAAGTAGTACGCGTCATTTACAGATTACAGTTACAGAGTATTTTGAATTGTTGCAAGGAAGGAAACTTATTTACCTAAAAATCAACAACATGAAAACATACAGCCGCAAGAAGACAGGCGACAATAGCGACGTTATAATAAATTTAAACGAATTGTGCCGTTTGTGTTTGTCGAAGGAGGATGAACTCATACCAATTTTCAGCGAAGATGATCCCATACCGCTTACACTCCGTATCATGGCTTGTGTTTCACTTGAGGTATAGAACTTTACTCAACTCCTAACTTTACTCAACGCATTATTTCAAATTCATACTCAAATCACACATAACCTAAATGCCAACGATGTAACGATTAAATAACAAATTATATATATATTTCAGGTGTTTGATGGCGATGGTTTACCCAACATGATTTGCCATTCATGTAAATATCAACTAGAAAAATCTTACGTATTTAAAAAAAAATGTGAAAGTTCCGATTTGAAATTACGACGGCACTTAAAGGTGATCCAAGAAAAAGTCTCTACCTCAAAAGAAGATGATCAATCACAAATCAAAGGGAATAAAGAAGTGAATCAATTGTTCGCGACTCTAATCGCCGACGAGACGGTCGAAAGTGGCGCAAATGAAACCGAACAAGAAATTGTTGGTGCTAGAGTCGCTTATTTACAACCCGATAATGATCAACAAGAAGATAAAGATCCGGAAAATATCACTCTACCTCTGGAAACCGAAGACGTGACGAAGGATGCCTGTACTTTGAAAACGATTCACATGAAAAAAGAAGTCATCGAAGATGAAGTTGTCGAGGATGCTATTAATCCAAACATGTTTTTAATGGTTGACGAACAGAATGATTCGTATGAAATCGAAGAAACTGAACAAAACGAACAATGCGTTGTTGATCAAAATGATTTCACAACAATCGCTGAAGCCGTGAAACAAACTCTAGCTTCTCAACCTGGTTTAAACCTATCTGGACAACTTCAAATTAAACTAGATAACCAACCAGGACAACCAACTCAAGTACAAGTAACTACAGAAGATGGCTCAATCATAATCATGGAATTAATGACAGAAGAAGATACACTAAACGCGCCACGAATAATAGAAGAACACGATGAAGACGGTGAATTAAAAGTATTCCAATGTCCCGATTGTCCAAAAGCGTTTTCCCGTCGTATCCAATTACGACGCCATGCGTCCGTGCACATGCAACAACGCGGCTTCACGTGCGGCATTTGCGAGAAATGGTTTCCAACTCGGTCAGCTCTAATCCGACATGAACGAATCCACACGGGCGAGCGGCCGTTTAAGTGCGAGGTGTGCCAGAAGAGTTTCGCACAAAAAGAGATTTTATTCCGACATCTCATGACGCACACCGGCCAAAAACCGTACAATTGTACGCAATGCTCGAAAGGCTTCACGCAAAAAGAACCGCTTAGGATTCATATGCGAACGCATACAAATCCAAATCCGAACGATATTCAATTGCATCATTGTACTCTGTGTCCGAAAGTATTTTGTCACGCGTCGGGTCTTAGTCGCCATCTAGTTATGCATACTGGAAAAACATTTAAATGTCGCGATTGTGATAAAGCGTTCACGGATAAATCATCGCTTAGGCGTCACCATAAACTAGCTAATCACCAACCATGATTACGAAAGTTAAATTAGCTACTATATTAATAATAATGTTATGTTAAACAGCCATTTCAATATTTTGTTGTTTATTATATCGACAATTGCGCTTCGAATGCTTGCAAATAATTTACACCAAAACACTCGGTTGATTCGCAAACATTTTATGACCGCATTAATATATATTATCAGGTAACAAGTTCAAATCTTCCGAAATACATTTCTTGCAAATGACACTTTAAGGCGTTCTCTTTGTTTGGTTAAATTGTTTTTTCGTAAGATTATACAAATTTATCATTTCCAAAAAGTACCACGAACTCATTTTGCTAAGAAATGCATTTCAAACTTGTTTTTCTTGTCAATTTACGATATATAGTTTAATTTTTGTAAAATTAGTTGAATAGTGATTTAATTTTATATAATTAAACGTTTAAGGTTGTGATACAAGAAAGGAATACTAACGGCATAAATTGTAAGCTTCATAAACAATCGTAAAATAATAATTAAAAAGCTTTGATTTATATAAACATTTATTGTGCGTTTTTCATCAGTTAAAATTATCGAATGATTAAATTGCTATATCTGCACATATCTTTTTCATTTGAGCATCACATTTTAAATATTTCAAGATTTCGAGTTGCTTATTTATAAAAAAAAAATAATAAAATAAATAGACGGTCACACCTTACAATTTTAACGTTATTTTATAGACAAAATGCAAAATACGTTAAGCTAGTTTATACAGGGTGTAACAGCGAAACGAGCTACCTCGAATAACTTCTATGTTATTAAAGATACAATAAAATTATATAAGACAATCTTATGCAGGACCAAGGGGGACATCCAACTATAAAAGAAAATATTTTTTTAAACCAGTGGTTCTCAAGCAACAACACAAAGTTATGTTTTTTCAAATGAGATGCTATATATTTTTTAAGCCCATTCGATAGAGTTTTTTTTTCTGAATTCCATTATGTATTCGTTTTATACCTTTACATAAGTAAAATATTGAGAAAAATGCGATTGAAAGTTAAATAAATTTTATTTTTATAGTTACTTTTCAGTAGGCTATGAAACAAAATTGAGCTTAAATACAACGAAACATAAATTAAATACACTAAATTATTTGTTATTTACTTGATAAATAGTGTTATAAAGTAAATAACAAATAATTTAATGTATTTAAGCTCAATTTTGTTTCATAGCCTACTGAAAAATAACGATAAAAATAGTATTTATTTAACTTTCAATCGCATTTTTCTCAATATTTTACTTATGTAAGGGTATTAAACGAATACATAATGGAATTCAGAAAAAAAAACTCTATCGAATAGGCTTAAAAAATATATAGCATCTCATTTGAAAAAACATAACTTTGTGTTGTTGCTTGAGAACCACTGATTTAAAAAAATATTTTCTTTTATAGTTGGATGTCCCCCTTGGTCCTGCATAAGATTGTCTTATACTATTTTATTGTATCTTTAATAATATAGAAGTTATTCGAGGTAGCTCGTTTCGCTGTTACACCCTGTATTTATCTTCTTTCACTGTATCATGGCCTTTTTAAACTAAAACCATGTTCTAATATTGATAACGGTTTTTACCGATTGACTAAAATAATTCTGCTATTAATCGGTTGAACATGTCAAAATGAGACTGGTAATATTTGTAAATATGTTTCGAATATAGTTTTGATATGTGAAATGGCCAACTACGAAAATTCTAATTGTGAATCTGTACTAAATGTTTAGTTAAATATTGAACATATATATCATCGTATATAATTGAACGAAAGTTAAGCTTAATTTTTAAATGAATTTAAATAAATATATATTCTGTTTTATAAACATAAGGGAATATTAATAATAAAGAATTTGCAATCAAAATTCAAATGTGTATTATAATTATTTTAAATATTCTCTTTGTTTATCGGCGGATCCTAACACTAAAATAAAGGACAAGAAAACTTTAACGACGAACTAAAACAAGTTTCCCTAACTAGTTCATACTTTTCATGGCTAAAATGGAAAACTTTAACTTCATCTTTCTTAATTTGATATTACAAATACACCTATATTATAATATATATAAAAAATCCACAAGAAATTCCATTATATTTTAGGTCGCGACATTTTTAACAAAAATAAATAATACCGTGAAAAATATTTCACTGATTTGATATTACGATATCTACTTTTACGGTTAAACTACGGAACATGATTTTGAAACAGGTAATTTGTCTGCAGGTCAGTCTCTTTTTGTGTTTAGTAGGGCAATGAATAAAGAAAAAAGAAAATATATATATTTACTCAGATATTTATTGAAATTACCCTAATTAACAATTGTTCTTTAATTGGCACATCATCAGTTGAGTACAAAACAATGAAAATTTTCAATTTACTTTAATTATTATTTATACAATTTAAAAACAAACACCCATTTATACTAACTACACATAATATAATAAGAACAATAAAACAAATAGTCAATTCAGTATTTCTTGCACTGTTTAATTTAAAATAGCCTATTACGAATAAAGTGCACACAACGCACGTACATACATACATGAGTGGTCATTTATAAATAGAAAAGTTGTTACAGCGTGATTTTCAAACAAGGTTTACTTAGTTTACAGTATATTTAAACCTTACGCCTTGTGTGTTTATGTGCACTATCTGGCACAATAGTTACTTGAAGCTATGTTCAAGTGGGTAAAAATCTGTTTTTTGTTACTCAAGAATTGCACTACATTATTTTGCTGCAAATTATATTTAATTCTTATTGAAACTTCTTGCGTGTAAACTTTAAAATACGGGCATAAGCATATTTTACAAAATTGATATTTCTTCTAAAGTAACTTTCGGCAATTATTATTTTCAATTTTGATATAACAGCGAAAGAAATACAGAATGATAATTTTTCATAACATTTCAAAATTTGGACGGAAAAATGTAAATTTATTCCATTCATAGGAGAAATTTATTGTATATAGGTTTGTTCCAACTAATGATAGAATCGATTTGAAATTGTACGGCGCATGAGCATCCATTCCAACAGAACGCTATATTCATAATGCGCATGCGTCGAGATATGAAACCGATTATAACATTAGTTGGAACAAACCTTATATAAATGCGTCGATGATTTTCTTGTTGTTTTGTGAGTCTGTATTAATACTATAGGTGTCTGCACATTTATTATATATATATATATATATACAATTTCTCGAAGTGTTTTCGTAAATTTTCCTTCATTTAATTTGCGTATAACAAAGAAAATCAGTACCATCCGAAAGGTGAGATTCCATCTGGGCCAGTCATAAATGCTAGCATATATTTATGAAATCAGCGTAAGCATCTTTTGCCTGGCGGGTCATCGGTCCCTTTTTTAAACAGCATCTACTATCCAAGCTTTCAGATAAAAAAAAATGTAAAATAAGTCTCTTATGGCCAATTTCACGACTAGCACTTAACTTTAAGCGGACTGTGTTGCATATTAGCAATAAAATGAAATATATACAGTATCTTGTGTATTGTAGAAATTGATCAAATATGTTCATTTTTAATTATAATGCAGTAACTAAGAATAATTTAAACAATTCGGGCAAATAATGCATTCGATTTGCAATCGCATTTTTTTTGTGACACTGACCGCAGGACAGAAGATGCTTGTGTAGTCTTCTCTGACCCTTTCTTCTATCTGGGCTTTGATATAGATATACCTTTAGTACAATCAGAAATATTTTTACATTTTTATCGTTGATTAAATTTTATTGTGCCTGCATCCGTTATCGTATTGCGTTTTCTCATTAAAACTTCCACCAAACATAAACATCTCGCCTTCCCCGTGGTGTTATATTACTTTTGGAGCATACCTTTCAAAAATTTTAATCATTTTAATCTTGATTCTGAATGCATCTTTTTTTTTAAATTTGCGATTACTAGGGTATGAAATATATATTAAATCACAAGTTATCGGAATTCTTATATTTAAACCTGATTGAGATAATTATAATCACAAATAAAAATGCGCTTTATATATTGGTGATGAAAGGTTTTGAGAAAAAGCATACGAACACTGGATGAGGTATTAATGTTGCAAAAACTCGCACTAACATATAATAAAATAGACAAACAACTAAATCCAATAACAGTATACATTTTAAAATATATAATAAATAGCTAACAAAAAATAATCACAAACTTTTTTATATATTTAACAAAACAAATAATAATCATAGTTCTTTATCTTAAAACTTAAAAAATCACACAATATCACATCACTTGTCATACAACTATTTTAAGTATAAAATAAGTTCAATGCCATGTCATAAATAAAATTCAAATTATTTACGTATATAAAGGTTCAATTGTCGATTAAATATATGATTGGTGTTGGTGGTTTAGTGATCGATGCCAAAAATTACCGGGGAAAGAATTGATATGTTCGACTGTTAGAGGTCGATTGAGCACTAAAGTGTCCGAATTGGTCGTCCTAACCGATTTGATTAGGCTGACGAGCTGAACTAAAATGAATGTTCGCAAACGAATGAGTTCAACAAGTTTTATTTATATTAAAATTAAAATCTTCCATATTTTAGATTTCTATTTGAATAGCAATTTGTTATATTTTGTATATTATGTGAAAAGTCGAATGCGTTCTTTGAAGTTGCATTTTATATTCAGCATAAAAACTAATTAACGACAAACATGTTCAGTGGAGTGCGATGTTTCAGGAAAAGCTGTGTTATTCTATTCATAGGTATACATATGCATATTTTGTCTTCAAATATGAATACATTATTCCATTCCAACATTATTTCAAAATAAAATCTAATTAAAAAAAAAACCATCTTTTGCGCATTATGATGAATAAAGTAAAAATGGCAGATGAAACTAGTTAAAAAGAATATATTTTTAAAATAAGATTTATTCATAAATCATCAACATAAAAATAATGAGGATTTTCTGTTAACTTTTACATATAACGTATAATGTTGTATCATTTTGAAAATGGCATTTCAACAGCAATATTCATTCTAAGCACTCCTGAAACAGTATAGGATAGTAATGTAATATATGGTGTTGTTTATTTCGACGCAGCTTGTTGAATAACAATTTCTAAGTTCCGACTTGGGTTTTACAAGGCACAAATTTTGAAATATCAGCACATCCCTAGTTTCCTTTGCCTTTCGTATCAGTATCATCGAACCTTGAATGATCAATCTATTGACGTTGCTATAAAAATGAGAATGATGTGTTTGACAGTTTCATTATATATCACAAACTAGAAATAGTATCGAGAGCAAAAAATGCTTTTACTATTGTGCGTAAAAAATAATGACATTTAACGTAAAAATTTAATAATGTGACCGACCTACATGTTGATGATTTGTTGAACTTGTATTAAATGAAAACCATCAAGTCTGCTAACAGGGGGGTATTACATAATGAATGTTTTCTAGTAATTGAAAGAACTAATATCATTGTTACATTCACCAATTGCAAGATAGAAGCCGTTGGAGTAGATGTGGAAATCATTTCAATCTCAAATGTATGTACTCTTTTTGCGATAACAATTTTTGTTATGCTCCTGTGCTATTTTGAATGTGTTTGCGTATCTCGTGCGAAATTGTCCTTGTTGAAATGTTTACTTTTTGGGTTTAGTGATTAATTTGAGCTTTTGTATGGCATGTCATTGAAACCATTTTAAAGATTATAATAATAAGTGAAATAGTCTCGTTCGCACATGATCACGTGCACTTTCATTTAATAATAAATCACACAAGAGTCAGGCATATACATCATCGCTACTTTCTAACTCGCTCCAGTGACCGGAGTCGACGGCGATCTTTAAGCAACCCGGAGTAGTATAGTGATGATGGATATCCGGTCATATTTCAAGTATAGCTTCTTGCTCGGCTAAGCTGTCGGAAAGCGAATGACTACTACCTGGAATCGGTTCTGGTAAACCGTCGTCTAACACTTCGGTCACTTCTTCGAACCGGGCACTACTGCAACAATTTGAAAACATTATAATCAGTTAAATTATATACTTCAATTTTCAAAGTATCTTTAATTTTGTTGACACTAAATATTTTACGATTAACTGTAAAAAAGATGTTCGTAAATTGTAATTATAGGTGAAAATATACTAAATTATCGCTTTCCTACTATTCTGCATCAGAAACTGTGCATACATAAATATAAAACCACTATACTTATCATTTATTTTTTATAGTTTTCCAATAAAAATGTTTTATTTATTTAATCAGAGATAGTATATAATATGCGTAAGTCGTACTTTATAATATAATTGCAAATGTAAATTTGATATTTATGATACTAATTCCGTATAAGCCTGATATACACGGACAGGATTTCACGTGGTTTATCGCAAATGAAATCGCAAGGATATAAAGCATGTGTTTGCATTGGTTTGGTTGTTTAGTTTCACCAATAAAGCAAATTTTGTTCTACGTGAAATTTTCTGCGTGTTGAACTGCTATAGGAAAGAATAATCATATCCGACAAAGATGCTTTATACAGAATTTATTTACCTTTCGAAACTGTCCCCTTCACCGTGTCCAAGAAGATGGTCTTTGCGCCTTCTGCGTCGTTTTCCTCTGAAGGAAAGTATCAGGTATAACACAGCGAGTGCAATTAATTGTCCTGCAGCCACATACGACAGCCAAAGGCAACTGGGCCACGCCAGGGGTAACGCCGCTAAAGCTCCATACACTATTGTCTTCTTCCAGCCATCTATCCACGTCACACCGTCCCAGATTATCCATAAGGTTCTGCAATCGGGTCTGTAAACAAACAAAGTAAACATAGTATTGGAGATGTATTTTGTTCCACTTGCCCTATCGTTTTAATTAAAATGTACACTGAAATATATACGACCATTTTCTCAATTCAACACGAAACGTGTGAGAGAAACTGATTGCATATTGATAGATATAATATTAATTATATTAATTTAATAAAAAATCATTAATATCATGTTTCATTTTTTTAAATTGAGCTTAAATCTCGGATTCGTAATTTTAAGTTATTATAATTTTGTATAGAAGTCCAAGGATTATAAACTTAATATTAATATTGAATTATGCACACCAGAGGGTTAGAAGTTTTGAATGAAAATTGAATAAATGTATTTGCGAAATGCATAGGTAAATTCAAAATTACAGTGGCACATACATGCCAACCAGACATTTTTTCCCGAGGGGAATTTGCTCGAGTCGGGAAAGTCTAGTATATAATTTTGACATACGAATATTCTGACTTAGAGTTGGTTGTAACTGACAATACAGGTAGAGCGAAGGTAGATTATCCTTGTCTACCTAACCCCTGACCGAATATATAACACTGTTATCCACTAAATAATATTTATGTTACTGTAGACGTAATAATTAAATTATTTCACATATATCAATGTATACATATGTGAAATGAAACTTTATATCCCATGGCTGAAAGACTTGTAGAATACTTGAAAATCTGTCGGCAAATTGAATTTACTCACTCGACGTTTTTCTTAAGTGCTGGTGAGTACACTTCGACTTCATTATTTGACTCAATTAGAATAAGCAGAACACAGATAGAAATTGAATAGAATCTACTAGTGTTTTATGGATGTACAGTCTGTAAGATTGTCAGTTGCAATTAATAAAAAAAATATCCGCAGTGTCTTGCACTGAACTTTCTTACACGTTTTTGTTTCAATAGTAGAGTTATTAAATTAAATTTTTTTAATAGTTCAAGTATAAATAAATATGTTAAATTCCGAATTATTTTAGTCTATTTTGTTATGCTATGTATAAGAAAAAATTCAATAGCCATTTTTATGTTGTGCGAATATTAATACTGTAATTGTAGCCGTTTCGGTGATATTACAAAAAAAAAGCGACTAGAGTAAACAAGCACTTGAATATTCTTTTTGGAAATAGGTTTTTTTGCCAGCCATACACAAATCTTAAGTTTGAAGTTTAATTATTTTACACACACACACACACACACCAACACACACATACATACACACACAGACAGAGGAACAAGAAGCTGCAGCTCAGTAGGGATTTGATGTTTTATTTAAGGAAGGGTGCATTCTTTGGAAACAAAGAGGCTTCCTAGTTCCGCCATCAAATATTCATGACGAATGGAATTGCACGATGCTTGCTATGATATGTATTCACGATAATTTTGTGTTTTCTGCAAGTGTATTTGTGCGGAATACATCTACAACCCATTTTACAAATGCACGATGCGAATAAATTGTTTGTGAAGGGTTACCGTTTATTCACAAGTGATGTTTCACTGTATGAACATTTTATTCTTTAATATAATTGTTTTATGTATGTACCTTTGTCAGAATTGTTGCTAAAATACTCACAGCCAAATAATGTAGGGGGATGAAATTGATTCAATTAATGTTTCCAACTTAAGTCTAGTTAAAAAGAGATAATCAAATCATAATTCAACATAAGATTATTCAAAATTTAATATAGCAGAATTGTTCAAACAGCTGGAGCAGCAAAAAATGCGATGATTGGATTAGATTAATTAATAATATTATCTTTCATCTTGATATAAGCCTAATTAGAAGAGCCAAATTAGCTTAAGAATGATTTTACATAGCAATTGCAAATATTATCCATTTATTTCTCCAAAATATTCGGAATACGTTTCTGGTAATTAGTGATAACTTTTGGATACATTTTGTTTAATTCTTCAACGTTCAATCAACACTTACGTGCATAAAAGTCACAATAATCTGCCATTTATATCAAAAAGTTAAACTCGAAACAAATTTGCTTTCGTGTGAGTTGACTGAGATTTAGAGTCTGAAATGGGGGCAAATATTTTCTTGTACTCATACATAAACTCATAAAACCACATACGTTGTGGGTAGTGGAGTAATATATATGCATACATCTGGACCTAAAGGCTTTGTCAAGAACATGCATTGTATACTACGTAACATATAACTAAAGCTATGTGTATGCAAAGACGTTACTTTCATAACAAACTTGACAGCAAAAAATTATAACTCGCGAAGTTCTTAGTGAGTTTCCTCATTGATATTCTACACTGCCTTCTAGACTATGAGACTGCAAAGAATGAAAGTTTGGACATCATATTCATTAAAGACTATTTGCATCTTTGCACTTTGAATTTATATTATATTCTTAGTCTTTTCGTTTTTTCAATTTTCTTCTTGCAGTATGTTCTATTTTAAAATTTTTATTGGCAATAATGTATTGATTAATAATAACATATTTTATTTATACGGAAACAGAACTAGACTATGAGGGCAAGAAAATTGAAGTATGTATGAATCTGTATCTATTAATTCTGGAAAATACGTAGTTCATTTAAAAGTAACTAATTAATCGTAAGTAAATGATAGATAGAGCTACCAATTAAACAGAGAAAACTATGAATATTTTACTAATTATGATTTCACATTGTTTCACTGATATAACATGCAAATAAAACTTTTATAAATTTACGTATTTATAATTTATATTCAGAGGTAATTAATTATTAATTAATTTCCTCTTGCATCTAATTATGTGCAAAACAAAATTACTACAAATATTTGTGTACCAAGAACCATAAATAGCTCCGTAATAGAAATATTTTGTATCGCGTATTTTATACACAAAACGGTGTTTTTATTTTGTTTTTGATGAACCACGAAGCTATTTTTATTAAAACAAAAATTTTTGTTATAAACTCAATTTAACAAAATCAGAGACTAAAGTCATTTATTCAAGTGAATACAAATGCCAGCGTAAGATTCGTTGTTTTGACCATAGAATCTATATTATCAACTGATTTAAAATGTATCGAATGAATTTCATATAATAACTTGAATCAGCTTACCTTATGCAGAGTTGCAGAAAAAGCGTAACTGCCCAGACGATTTCTAGCCAGAAAACAAGGAGCGATGAAACCCTGAAACAAATCACGTAATTGAGTTACTGGTCCTTCATTCTTCTTGTATCCAAGTCACGCAGAGAATAGAAAAATCTCCAACGGAACCAAAAAAGATTAATAACAACAAAAGTTGATAAATCGTTTGTGCTGGCTAAAATACAGAAACAAAACGGACCAACATAAGCTCGCTCTCCCTTTACACAAATATTAATGATAATGACTACTCATAAAATAGGAATGTGTAGCTATTTAATGGTGGGCAAATTTATCGAAAGTATAATGTACTAGAAACATTATTGCTAGAGTCTTACGTTACGTATGTTTTATATGCCTGGTTTTAAACAAATTCTGTTAGAATTAACGTATATATTTTAAACAAATGTATATGAAATTTATTTTGATCTTAAATATCATTATAATATTAAACTAAACTATTTTACTATTTAATACATATTTAATATAATTAGATATTCATTTTTCTAAATATTATTTTCATCACCGAAAAGCAATTTTTTAGTATCAAATATAAATTGTAATTGCATTTTAATAAATATTCTTAAATGATAAAATAATTTTGTTTAATTTTACAAACGCAAAAGTAACAAAGCTTACATATATTGTCCTTTTATAGCTCGCAGTTGCAGGTGTAGTCTAATATTTAAATGATTGTGTTTATTTAGTAAAAGTTTATGGAATATTACTCTCGCAAGTAAAGTTCTATATAGTACTGCAACTTCGTCAAGTATAAAAACTTTCATAGGCAAATTTACATTTTATTAAGTAATAATTTAAAAAGTCTCTCTTGGGCTACGAATTTTAATAAAAATTATTCATATTCTAGTAAAAAAGTTAGAGATGGAGTTGAATTTAGGCAAAAAAAAAAGACTGGAATAAGGAGTACTCATATATATATGTATAAAATATAAAACATTTTCCTTGGCTACACAATAAGCATACGAATGTTAGGTAAGTAATATGGAAAATGATAGAAGCGACGGCGAAGACGAGACAACCCAACATGTGCTAGCATCCAGTGTTATGAGTCATCTATAAACATTCTTGGATTAAATATAGAGTACAGGACCAGAGAAGAATGTTAATTTCACAATTTCAGCGCTTGATACTGTTTATTTCCGCAAAAGTAAACATTCAAAATTTAAATTTAATTTATATTCAGTGGCACGACTTGGTATATTAAGCAGTGCAGTTTTGAACATTGTCAACAATTTTCACTTATTTCAAGTGACATATTTTTTTAAACATTTAATTACTTGTTAACTGTGTAGGCTTATGTTATTTAAAGCATATTAGGCATTTTTTTCTTAGAGTTTAGTGAAATATGGTAAAAAAAACTTATTGCTAATGCAAAAATGCCCAAAAATGGCTAGAGTAAACATGCACTTCCGTTCGACAGTTTTGGCTATTGAGTGATCACACAGTCACGCAAGTCACGAGTAAAAATGCAAACCATTTATAAGGAACACAAAGATAAGCTAAACTAAATAATTTACTTTTAAATTCTAAAAAAATATATGAAAAATAACTACCAGCGTTATTATTTTATCAAATCGAGTCAGGCACCGGAGTTTGAGTGTGCCATGAATGCATATGCCAGTCATTTGAAAATATGTTAAAATGTGTTTTACAGATGCAGTATCGCTACGAAGAAGGAACCAATAATGGGTAATATCTCCGAAGGGTCGTAACAGTTTGGTATAGATGTAGAGTCAAGCCACGAGAGACACCAGCCTTTTATAGTTTATCATTGATTCTGCTACTGGTAATGTAACACATGAACTCTTTGCATATTTTGAATGTAGGATGACATACACGAATATCCATTAACTCAAAATACGATGGCATTTTAATAATCCGTTGCCGTTTTCAAGCGGAGTAATTATCGTATCGATAATTACTACCGCAGAAACGCTTTGTATGTTTGATTTGTTTTTTCGATTTCATTATAACTAGATGAATATATAAGCTTACGCACTTCAATGTGTTTTTGCATGTATTTAAATTAAAACATGTAATATGGATATTCTCGAAACAATGCAAATAATTTTTGATTTATTTCTTTGTTTGCTGTATGTATG
Source organism: Nebria brevicollis (assembly GCA_944738965.1). Lineage (NCBI taxonomy): Eukaryota > Metazoa > Arthropoda > Insecta > Coleoptera > Carabidae > Nebria > Nebria brevicollis. The sequence goes on along the minus strand of OX122898.1, from coordinate 17,290,415 downwards.
CAAAAAAGATAAAAGGAATTTTTGTGTAATGCATATAGTAAATAAAACTTATATAACAACTTATGAATAATTAGAAGCGCGGAATTTGATGTTAGTAAAATATTATCTATGGAGAACAGGGAAGATCAAAGGGTATAAAAATCTCGAAATCGAATTTATTCGTGATTGCAATACTTCGTATAAGTAAAAATAAATTGAATTTTATTGGCGAATTCGTTGTATTGAAAGTCAAAAATCAATGCTTGTAATATTTAGATGTAACAGGCTTTTACAGTATTATAGATGAATGAACAAGGTGAAATAATAAGCAAAAGTTTAAAGGAAATAAACGAGTGTTTTAGATCTCTAAAAAAATAAATTATCCACCTCCAATATTCTGAGCACTGTACTAAAATCAGTCATGCATATTACTGGAAATAACATACATATTATTATTCTTTTTGAATGTATGCTGAATTTAAAACATTGACAATATCATTTTCTATATATTTTAATTTAGTTAAATCATAGATACTACTGCAATGTAAATCTATTATTTCACAAAGAAACAATCAATATTAGCATCTACGGAGTATACAGTTGTAAATTTAGAGTCTAGTATACTTTCCTTTAAATTTAATTATTTAATATTCTTAAAACAAAGCAGATTATTCGCAGAAACATAATCAGTTAAGATAAGAAAGAAGTATTATTAAATACAGTAGAGTGACGCAATTTTGTAACATACATGCAAGTCCCTGTTGTGATCAGAAACACAGTTTGTAATTTGCATAACGATCACCTAGGGAGTAGAATGTATCGGTTCATTTACGAACTAATCCATCTGTAGAAATATTATCATATTACACACGATCTGATAATCATGATGTAAACCAGACATATGGAATTGCAATATGATTCATGATTACGAGAATACATGAATTATCCAGTTGCGTACATTATGTTTAAAAAATTAAATTAAATTTAATCCAGAGCAAGTACAATGCACAAATTATCCTTGTCCATGAACCTACATGGTTGATGGTTGTAATCATAGAATACCCAAGCAAAAAATGCTCTTCATTCTTCTATCTTGTATCATATTCAGTTTTATGATTATTAAACTATTTTCATGAAAATAATAATAGTATAATCAGATTACTCGTTATACAATTTTATACAGTCTCTAACAGTAAATTATGAGAAATATGATGTAACTCCTTCAGTTATAGTACGTACGCTGAGTACCAATTAGTACAGGATGTATTACGAAAAAAAAAAACATTTTTATTTATAATATAATTTAACTCGTGTAAAATTAATGTTTGTACTGTTCAAAAATGAATACTTTACTGACGAAAACTGGAATTAATTATTAAATATAAAATTTAATTATTATCCTTTACTTGAATTTATTGTAAGAACAAAAAAATGTGTATTCAGTGTCATCTTTCAGTACCGTTTGCATGAGTAAACCAATAAATAAAAGCATTAAATTACCACGTATGTATTTTCTAATGCCTTGTTTGTTTCTCGGCGTATTTTGCTGCACATAAATCAGGATTGAGACCAGGGCACTATTATCGGTATACTGAGCAGGCTAAATTATATGTCACAAGTTGCTTGCTCATCTTAACTCTGGTCGAAATGTTTAACATCGTTACGTGGCGGTGTCGTTTTGACAACAATCTGAATTTACTGTAATATATCATATAAATGTAAGTACGCATGCAAACTCCGTTTTGTCGCTACCACAAAACCAGTCGTAATCTTTTGTTTCTTGACGACAATTTATTGTTGACATTTGACATGAGATGGGCTTGTTAACAACACATATAAACGCTTTCAGTTGTATTGTCTTGTTGAAACCATACAATTTATTGCTTGAATTAGCACAGACATACCTAAGTTAACAGTTTTGCCAGTAGGCAGTCCAAAGATATAGAACTAATATGAGCTGAGGTACTATAATATTTCAATGAGATACTTCAAACATCTGCAGTGTCTAGCACTTTTTTAAGTGTAGGAGATATATTAGTTTATATAAGAAATATATTAATAATAATAATGACCACAAACACATACACACACACACACACACAGACGTCATTCCAAAAACAGGGAAAGTCAAAAGACACATTTTCGCTGAAATCTTCAGATCGATTATTTACATGATTACAATCCTTACTTACTACTTTGTATAAGAAAATAAAAATCTAATATGCAATTAAAAAACGAGAATTTCAACCAGTGAATTTTATTTTGTTTTGAATATAATTAATAACATAATTTGGTGCAAAAATAAAGCATAATAATATTATTGACTTGTCAAAAGAGGTGTATATTAATTATATATGATTAAATATATTAATACAGACAACTTCCTGCTTAAAATCAAACCATATAGATTTGTAAATAGATTTGTTTTCTAATTTCATATAGAATATTTGACATAATTATAATAATTGTCCCGATTTTATCCATTACAATAACAGGAAATGAAAACAAAGGATTAGATTATATAAACCAATTCCAAATTTGATTAAAAAAATTTACAATATATTCCACTGTCAATAAAATAGTGCAACCTTTTCGCTCTTCAACACAAAATAGCTAGTGCATCTCCTGTATTCTGAAGAATATTAAATATGATTGGAAAGCTAAACTTCATAATCATAATATGTATGATTGAAAATGGTATTAGTGTGAATTTGAAGGTAAATATAAAATTACCATCGATGTTTTATTCACAGTATTCGATTAGCACAAGTTGAGGCAGTTTTTAAGTTAGACTTAAATTTAGATACGGTAATAGGTAGAAAACAAAAATACAAAGTTTGCTCATTATTTATTAGAAGTTATGTTTGGACATTTGTTTGTTTTCGAACAAATGAAATACCTAACAAAATATATTCGAAAATGCTACAATATTTTGAATATATCACTAACTTTTTACTTTCTTATACGAAGTTATAAGTAAGTATTGTAATCATGAAAAAATTCGTTCTCGATATTTTAACGAAAACATATCTTTTGACCTTCTCTGAATCGATTCCAACTATTTATGGAATGACGTCCGTCCGTCCGTTTCTCTCTCTCTCTCGCTCTCTGAAATGCTTATTGTAACTAAAGGAATAAATTTAACTGAACTATGTAAAAACGGGCCTTATACTATATTGTAAGAGAAAGGAAACGTTAGCTGTAGTTTGGGTATAATATTTTGATCATTTATAACAGTTTACTCGAATGATGTTTTTTTTTCAGCCTTATTCTTTAACGCTAACTGATGCCAATATGACGCAATCCAATGAAGCAGGCACGTATAATATAACATTAATAAAACCTGGAACCGTTGATGTGTTACTGAGTATCAATTTTCAAATTTTGGAAGATACAACAATGAATATACCGTTTACAATGCGATTTGAAAAATATAATGATGGCAAATACTCTACTATTGGAGTGCCAGTATCCAAAAATTTGTGTGATTGGATAAAAACAGATTGGATGTTTTATCCCCATATTCTAAAGTATGGAAATTTAGCAAAAACATGTCCGTACAAAAAAGGACATCATTATATCAAAGATTTCCCGGCAAAAGATTTGAATTTTCCAATGGTGATACCCAATGGCTTAATAAAACTTACATTTACGATCATTTTCAAACCAAAAGTGCTAACTACTATGGAAGTCATGACGAAGGTTTCTGCAAATGTTTAAAATATTAATTTTAATAATCAACTTGGCTACAACAAATTATCTGAACATTTTAAGCAATATATATATATATATATATATATATATATATAAAATTTCATTTGTTTCTTTTGATTTTTCTGTAAAATGAAATTATATTTTTAACATAACAATTTTTGTGGCACTATTTATAATCTGATTATATAAAAAGATGCACTTTATAAAATTTACACAAAGTATAATAGTATACCATATGTAATTAAAAATAAATCAAATACTTCAAACATATCATTGATTTACTATACTATAACACTTTATTATTTTACATCAGATTACGAAAATAAAATTTGTATTTTCGCTAAATATTGAACTTTGGTATAAAATAAATATATTTATTTTGTGAGTACGATCTTGTAGTGTTATTCACATTCAGACAAATCCTACCAATATTCTTATCGACACGTGTATTCTCACGTTTACTTATGTTTGAATGAACTGGAATGGTAATAGCTTAAACATGAACGCCAGGTTGCAGAAACATTTGTCATATATTAACAAATTGTTGTTTGAGAGATCATCAGGATTTATGTTGTCTATTTTTATTATATATTTTACTGTTACCACTGTGTATGACGATGACTACGATGTTTTCGACGATTATTTTCTTGGCACATCCAGTGTTGATTTTATGTATCTAAATACTTTTGGGTAGATGTTAATAATGCTTACCTATAGTTTTCCATCTAGGAAAAAAGTTATTTTTTTCGATCATCTGCCGTTATTAGGTGGACTTTTTTTGCGAGATTTTACTTTTATTCTAATATTAAACAATGAAAAATGGAAATTCTATCTGTATGTGCGATATATTCTATCGAATATAAATATCACTTCTTTCAATACTAAATATTGATAAAGTTATTGTGACAATAGGCACATGCAGTAGTATATATATAATATTTTTATAATAAATGCCGTTCATAGTTGATAAACTATATAGATTATACTTTTGTAGCTGCTATAAAACCAAACAAAAACGATTTGTCATACAACATAAAAAAAAGTTTTATTTTTCTAATTTCCGAAACGGATTAAATTTTACAGTGGTATAGTCATTTCCGACGAGGCTTTATTACATTCATTTTTTATTTTCAGTTTTACGATTTTTCTTTTTAAATTGTTATAGAGTTTATGCTGCTGTTCCATAATTAACCATCATAAAGATTTGTTTCTGACTATTGTAATAATGCATTCTCGTATTTCAATAAACCATATTTCTTAAATCTACAATGGAATTTCAAAAATATATGGTCTTTTAGTTCTTAAATTTGTGTATTCGTATGGTCAATTACATTTACTGTAACAGCAATTTGTTTTTGCATTTGTACAAAAACAAAAAATGTAGCTTTAATGTATGTTGATAGAAAAGGTTTCAATTGTGAACAGATTTACATAGTACACTGCGTCCATTAATCTGTCAAATATACGTTTGTTTCCCACGTGTAAATCACCTTCAATTCTTTCAATTTGTGCACATTTAGTTGTCACTCGGAAACGCTGCAAGTAGACTAACTCAAAAGCAGGATCGTACTACATATAAAGTATATTACAAAAATATCATTAACAGCATTTTGAACCTAAATAATATTTTCAGCAAATTATTGGTTTCTATGAGAACACTGCTACTATAACTGTAAAGTAGCAATATTCTCGGTTATATTTTACAGAAAATTCATAAATATACAAACGCGCATGAACGCTGTGTGTAGGTTGCTTGAAATATTAAATAAAAGATTTAAAATTTTGCCTGCTTTGAAAAATATGACGGATTAGATTCTGACAGTCCAAATTAAAATAAAAGTGATTGATAACGTTCAAAAATAGCTAATTTCCCCAGTGAGATATCTTTTGTTCGCATGAAGAATATAGCAGAAAAGTGACGCATAAAATATTTTAATAGTTTTTTTCCAAATTCTGTATAAGATAAATTTAAAAAAAGAAAATTTGCATGAATTGCTTCTTCTCTGTATAGAGTCGTTCGGTAAATGACAAATACATAATTTCAGCAAACAATCACAGTAAATTGAAAAATAATTTTCTTTATTCTCGTATCCCCCAGTAGACATAAGTGTATGTGTCACTTGCCACGTAAAAATAATAATAATTTTTTAAGCACATTTCAGTACTGTAATTTTCATCACTATTAGTGGATCACTAGAGAAGGAGTTTGCTTAATAGCTTGGTAGGAGTTTGATCACGATCCCGATCACAAGGCTGTGCACGGATCGCGACAAAAGGCGACGTCGTGTGTTCACTGGGAACACGTTGGTTGAATACGCTATAAATGGTTCGCATACGAACGTGACACAAACCAAATTTGGCGAAACTAATCCGGTCATTGCGCCATTCATTGCAATTTTAACTAAATCAATTATTTGCGGTCCTTATACAACAATTTCGGAATGTTTTGCCACATCGGGGTTACAATCTATACCACTGCAATACATGAATTTGTTGCATGATGGCTTGTCAACTGACACGCTACTAAAAGCTTATATAGCCATACTGAAAATCGATTAACTCGTATTGTTTCTCTATTGTGTAACTACACTATTGTTGGAGCTTTTATTAAATGGAACACTAAACTAGTTTAGATAATTCTATGTAGAATTTTACCTAAAATATGTCAACGATAAATCTGTTTCATGGAAATGGCTTATATATATATACATATTCAAAAATCAAAAACCTTTTCAAATTTATGCCAGAATATGAAAAAGCTGCATTTCAATAAGATATCTAATATAGTATTTCGCAATTGTTATTTACACCTTTCAGGTATTTCTACTCAAGCGTCCTCTAAATTTGTATCGTTTCCTCATGGGCGTTTTTCCAATATAGCACCGATACCGAGTGGGTGTCAGCTATTGGAAAAATAAAGAAGCGTCGTTTGGTCTGGAATGACAGTTGTTTCCTTTAGTATTACATTATAAATAGATACAAGTTACATTTCCTGTCAATATTAGACTATGTTGACAGCAAATGTCCGAAGGAGTTACCATAATTGATTAGTCTATGTTGAGTTCGTTTATATTTCTTTCTTGTACGAAGAAATAAGTAACTAGGTATTGTAATCATGGAAAATTCGATCTTGAAATTTTAACGGAAATATGCATTTTAACAGTATTTCCATCTGTGTGAGTGTGTTTGTGCACGTGAGTATGGGTGTGTGTGTTTGTGTATGTGTTTGCGTGTATTTGTGTGTGTGTGTGTAGGAGCGTTCTGCCGCCTATATTGTAGATGGTAAAATTAAAAAATTTTAAACTTCAGTTTTGCATATTCGTGGCAAGAAAACATTCTATTTTTGAAAAGGCTATTCAAACCAGAAGTGTATGTTTACTCTTGTCATTATTTGCGGTTTCTCCAATATCTCTTAAACGGCTCTTTTGCCATACGTAAAGGTTTTTATAGATATTGCGCCTGTAAAAAAATATCTGTTATTACATCGCAAGATTAATGTATTTTTTAACAAATACAAGTTGGAAATGGAGATTATTTTACACCAAAATTCAACTTAAATTTACTTATATTTTTGTTGCTACAAGTACGTTTTGGATATGTATATCCACCATAATAAGTTCGTAATTTTCCGTTTGAGGTATCACTTGTTACTTCCGTCTTCTATATGCCAATTGTATTTAGTAATATTACTCGCATAATTGCATACTGAATACTATGTCATGCTCTGAACTTTTACGGTTACGAAGAATTTGGTTGAAAAAGTACTTACAATAGGTAAATTCCAGCAGGACGTTGATGTACTGTGATGTCAACGCCAACCCCACACAACACTGTAACAAAAGAAAATAAATGAGTCGCAATAGAAACGTTGAAGGTAGATATTTACTAAACTAACACATCCTACCAAATTAATGTTGAATTTTTAAAGTCTTACAGATGCAACAGAGAGTTTGAATTAATTAACTCAAGACAGAGAGTGTGATTCCAATTCATTCAGGAGCATGGATGTGCCAATCTTTTTAATATTCCGTGACGATTTTCTGTAATTTTAAATTACCTCTCCATTGTACGGAAGGTACTAATAAACTTTGTCGTTTTGCACAGAGATTGTAATTTGATATAAAAAATTATGGCTGACCTTCTAACATGGCTATATTTAGTTGTATATAAAATATCATGACTATTTGTAGTTGTATATTACTATCATTTCGTATATTAGCGGATAGTCATATTCAATTTTAGTATTTAAATAACTGGTAAAATGCTATGCGATTCTGACTTGACTAGATTATTTGTATGCACCAAGCTGAATTAAATAATGGATGGGTCGATTTTTTACACACTCTACAATATTAGACACAATGAACTAGAAGTGCATATATCTGTTTGTATTGTGTATACAAACTACCGAGAGTGAAGCGACACGAAATAGAATTATGGACTCTGGGGAATAAGCGGTGTGTGTTTGTGTATAGCTTTGAGTGTTCCGGCCTAAGCAAAAAAAAAAAAAAAATACACAGGCACATATAACAAAATGAAAACTCAATAAACTTGGGTACTTCTGCTGTTGTACGCCATTTAATGTGAACCAGTCTAGATGACATCCGAAAAGTCATTATTTGTTTTTCCGTTCATTCGTCTTAGGGCTGCGACGTGCTGTGGCTTCCGGTGTCACTATGAGTGAACGCAAAGAATATTTGCGAAGTCCGCGTTATTGCTTTGGCGCCGTGAGTCTCTGTGCACTAAGGGTGTTTTTTTTCCTTCGGCACTATATTACTAAATCTACTATACAGAAATATAATATCGGAAAATACGTCTCATGTTTCGGTGCCACCTTAGGCTTCAAATAACAAATATTTGAACATTTTGAAATTACGAACGATATAATAGCTTCAGTTTTCAAGCGTCAATAAATATGCTCGCTCCGATTTCTCAAGTTTCTGTTCATATTTACTGAATCGTTGTAAATATGTTTTGTTTTTTTTTATGTTATTTATCTTCTAATAGAGATATATGTGAATATTTTAAGGTTTACAGATCTCTACGTATATAAAAATAACAAATAATTGTTGATTACAACTCTCTAAACTCAGTTGCTTAAATTTGTTTTTAATTTAATTTTTTATAGTTAATTTTTTTTGCCGCAAAAAAAAAAATAAAAAAAATATATTTTTTGCGTAATTGGTACACATCACCAATAATTCTTTTAAATTATAATAAATATGTAGAGATTTTTTTTTTAGCAATATTATAACAAGCACAGTTTAATAAAATATAAAATGATACTCAAGCACGCATACCCACGTAAAGCGCGTAGCTTTATAGACCTTTGCTGTCTCCATAACTCATTTTAATTGTAGATAATTCTTGCATTTGCCAACATTATATAATGAAGGGGCCTTCATAGTTGGTGTGTATGAATGTACAATAGTTGTACAAAATTGCTAACTTGGGACCTTCGTAATTAGCATATTAGCTAACGATGCTCACTAACAGTGTCTTGTTACTTATACGCGAGTGGGTAACCAGTAAAATGTTATTAAAACGGTTAATAGTTCAAGTAGTGACATTCAAGTTGTATATATTATTAATTTGAATAGCTCATGAAATTATTATGAATAAAATTCTTATTAATAATTTTTATTTATATTTTACAATACCTAGTATAAGATATATATTTAGTGAAAAGTGTTTCAAAGTGCAGTAAAATAATAAAAATAAGTAAAATAATAAAAATATAAAATATATGTTTTTCAAAAATGATATTTTCTTGAACAATTCAAACTTAGTATTTGAATATTAGTTATCTATGCAAAATACATATAAGTTCAGTGCAAGCTTTTGTGGTTATTTTTTATATAAAAAAGGGGGTGTAACTCAGTGGTAGAGTGTCTGCTTCGCATGCTGAAAGTCCTGGGTTCAAATCCCAGCTCCTCCAAAGTTATGTTTGTATGAATTGTACAGCAATTTTATCTGCTTGATTTGGAAATAACTTGGTGATCTTGAAAAAAAAATTGAATTATGGGTTGAAATTTAACATGATCGGAAGTATTATTTCAATATTTTGAATGCATGTGATTTCCTTTAAACTGGTTCCAAAATCTGAAATGCAAAATATTCAGTAAAAAATATATTTGCGAACTATTTGCAAGCACAAACGCGTGTGTGTATAGTAAAATCAGGAACAAGTAGACCCTAATGTATATCGTAGTCGTGTCTTTTTGCAAGTCGAATTCTATCTTATTTTTATTCTTTTGAATAAAAACCTTCCAAGTGTATTTTCATTCAAAATAAAACGTGCCACCGGAAAGATTCCGTTTTTCGACTATTCTTCTCTTTTTTCTATGCTATTTCCGTGCTTCTGTATTATTCTCTTATTTTTTGCTTAAGGCATGTTCGATTTGCTTTTAAACAACTATGACATTCTGTTCTCGTTATTTCAATGAAAAAAAAGTTTGAATAAGAGGTAATATAAAAAATAAATAGGCATGCAAAGTAAGTGAAATAATAAGTAGATTTTTTTATTTATCCTAATGTTTAAGCGAACGCTAGAAGACTATTCAGGTTGGTAGAACTTTCAGCAAAAAAGGTTAGAATAAAAATAAAAGATATTAATATTTCGAAAAACTGTTGTTTGAATTTTTTTTCTAAAGTCGTATTATCAGTAAAAATAAGTTTTTAAAGTAAAAATTCTGCAGCTTATCTATTTCAGCAGAATTTTCAAATAAACTTTTAAATTCTTGTAAGCAACTTTAAAATCGAGATGATATTAAAAACAGTTATTTTTTATGTCTGCCTGGTGTGGCTTCCCATGTGCATTCGCATCGTATTGTGTACAAAACTTTCGACGATTTTCGTCTGTCACATTCAATATTGTTGCTCGTCGTGAGCTGTACGCCGATTGGTCGGCTTTGATAATGTATAATATTTCAGTCACGTACATGGTAGAAGACGAGGAATATATCTTTTCTGCATTATTTGGTCGAAAACTTCAAATAAATGTTGAAAGATTTCCTAAAAATTTTCAGTAGCATTTTTGTAACTGGAATGCTTTTTGTATTTTTCAAGTAAAAGTTGTACAAAATAATAATTTCTTTCATTTTAAATATTACATTTATATATTTTTTTATATACATTCGTATAAGAAAGTAAAAGTAACGTACAGTATCGTAATCAAAATGAAATGAAATTAAATAAAAAAAATTTATATATGTATGTCGGTAAAATATGTAAAGAGAAGTTTAATGCACTAGTTGATCCATAATAATATATACGAGTGCCTGGGCAAATTAATTGCATTCAATATTGATAATTGGGGAAATAAATTTCAACAGTGTTAGTTTAAATTTAATATATCAATCTGCATTCATTACACGTGGTAGCGTAATTTCGTTAAAATTTAAAGCGTGTGTTTCTCGATGACTCAAACGACAACCAAATGGTTTTTCTGTAGTGGCGAGAGGCCACAAGCATTGAATTGCCTCATTTAAGATTCAATCTAAATGCGAAACACGAACGTATATACTAACCAGATCGTGTTGCATTTAGCTGAAACAAAACATACCTGAAATAATTCAACATGCAGCACCATATGTTGGTGCACTTTAGTGGTCACTGGACCATAATCACATGCAACATTCAATACAATAAGTAAATATTTGTTCTCTTTGTTGCTTGCTATTATGGTATAGTTTAGGGTATGCAGTATTCGATAATATTTGTTAAGAGTTCAATCAAGAATAGTAATAGGGTAAAATTGGACCTATCCATATCTTCAACACAACTATTTAATTACTTAAGCAAATTAAACCTGATACTATTCCGCAGAACGGGTACAATATCATTCATAATTTCCTCGACTTTGATAGTTAGTGTATATTGCAGTGTATACTAGAATTTTCACAAATGCATCATTCACTGCACTCTAATTTGCAGCTACGTCAAATAAGTTTTAAAATATACACTGAAGTTGGTGCTTCAGTTATGCAGACAGATGATAATAGATTACTGGTTTACCTCGCCTCGTTTGCGTTTGATGATGAATGCAAAAGCAATGTGAATAGAAAAAACTATTTGTAGAAGAAAACGCATTTTGAAATAAATTATTTATTTATATACCCTTAAAACTGTTTTAAAAGCAAATCACGTCTTATAGCCACAGAAACAACTGTGGATCTCTTGTTTATCTAATGTCACACTCAGCAAGTTTATTTTTCTCATTGTCAGTGTTATTTTAAAGGTACATTAACTAAAATCACTTTAGTCTTTTTTAGAAAAGCGGATGTGACTGTTTTTTCTTTTAATTCACAATCGTAAAAATTCATTTATCCTGATTTAAAAAAAAAACATATTCTTTGTAAGCTATAAGAAAACCATTTCAACATCCCTTTGATGACGTTTCTAAAGCATTTCGCAGTCATCAAATAGTTCTATACGAAAAAAATAACAAAAGCAAGAACGTTTCCATCAATAGGCAATAGTCTATAGAAAAAAAAACAAGTAATCGTAACTCACCAATCAAAAAGGATCAGCACAAAATTAGTTATAAAATTGGCAAATGGGATAATCCCTATTAAATTATCACTACAAAGTAGGTATTAATCATGTTTTGAGTTAAAACTCTTCATTGCAAATTATTAATTGTTTTCAGATTTTATTTTATTCTCCACATTCACAGACAAAATAAATCTTACTAAAAAGTATTACTACATTTCCAAAGTTTATTAAAGTAAATAAACACCAGTTTATTCATTTTTTTACCAAGTTTTGTCCTGATTTAAAATAAATCGTTGACTAAATATATAGGATAGCAATATTTGCATGAATTTAAAATTAAACAGAAAGTAGTTTTTTATTTATTTAATTACAGTATGTAGTTAAGCATATAGACATATCATTGCTACTTTTCCAATAGTGTTGTTGATTGTTGTAATTTAATTATCTTAAAAGGGTATAACGTGTCGTAGGAAGGACATGAGCAACCATATATCCATCCTTTCATTAGTACAGTAAACATGAAATGATACCAAGGATGTGCACTGTGTAGTTGTTCAACACAGAAACTACATGAAGAAAGATTAAATGAACATTTTTTTCGGTACTATCCCAATTCCCGTACTAGCCATATAAATATCTTGTGGCCGAGTCTGTCAGTGAGTGGACACAGTAAATCTTCCACTGGAAAATGCGAGCCAACGAACCAGTAGCCATGTGTATAGAGAGAATAGTGACCCACGTCTATTCACTGCAAACGCTTCGGTAGGTATTCCCACGAGAACACGCGAATGAAAGAAAAAGGGAAACAGAGAAAGATAGAGAGCAAGAGATGAAGTGCGAAGGAGAGGAAGAGGAGAATTGCGCCAGAACTTTACCGTAACACGTTTGTCACCCAGTTTTACAACATACAACTGAATACAATGAATAATCAAAGAGAATTTTAACCTTGCTACTAGCATTGTAGTTTTTATAATCGCGAGTTGTAAATTATTGTATTCAAATTCATTGTGTTTGTAGGAAGAACAAGTTATCAGTAATATGAAATATTATATACAAGGGAATACAAAGCAAATGTAGGAGAATGGTATCAACATCAACAAGGAAAGAAAATTGACTATCTGGTTAATTTTGTGCGTGATAATATTCTACTTGAACATACATGCCCAAATATACTGCCAATTGTCCATTTTTTCTCAAAAATACGTTTTTTTACACCATTTTAAGATTATTTATAATTAACAACAATAAAAATATATAGTTAAAAATATCCGTTTAGATAATATATTCAAAGTCAAAAGGTATATTACCATTAAAATATCAAGATCGACAAATTTTCATGATTACAATACTTACCTATTACTTCGCATAAGAAAGTAATATACATCGAATGTTTTAATTCTTGTATTATATTGTTGATGAAAGAGTCTTGTGACTGCGGACTAATATATTAAAAATAGATCAAAAGAATAGGAAGGTATAGTGTAATAGATACCGATAATAGATACTTCCGGACTTCGTTGATTGATACGTCCGGATAAATATATGCATTTGTACTAAAACCGTTTTCAGTATCCTATCATTATTCGTTGTTGGTTTTCAGTATAAAATCAGAGCAACATTTTGCTAACGGCATGATGCACTGCATATATTTTGATAATTTGATTTGTATGCACAATACAGAATATATAACCGATATGCGTGAATATACATATGAAAGGAATTTTTTAAATTGCGATCACGCTTTTGAAATTTGTTACGATATTTTATTCTGATTTTATATAATTACTAGGATACTATTACATTTGACTGGCAACATACTTTTTAACACTCTTATACGAAGTAATAAGTAAGTATTGTAATTAGTAATCATGAAAAAAAAAATCGATCTAGAAATTTTAACGTATAAAAAAGGAAGAAGGGGGTGTAACTCAGTGGTAGAGTGTCTGCTTCGCATGCTGAAAGTCCTGGGTTCAAATCCCAGCTCCTCCAAAGTTATATTTATTTGCAATTATACAGTAATTTTAACATACCCCACACACACAAACACACACAGAAACAGACACAGATGGACGTCGATCCAAAAGTAGTCTTGATTCAGAGAAGGTCTAAAGGTATATTTTCGTTAAAATATCGAGATCGAGTTTTTTCATTATTACAATACTTCGTATAAGAAGGTAAAAAGCATGAATTATGTTTGAACAGGTGTAAAACAGTATTCATTTTCCACCGCCATCTATGCCAGTGATACTTAATATTCTTTATAAGTGTAGCTTAAGTAATAACAAGGGTATAATTTATCAAGACCTTATTCATTATATGTCGTATATGTATCATAGCTACTGACACTACATATTGTTAGCAGGGTGTACTAAGCAACAAGAAATACGTGTTAAAATGAAGCAAAAAGTTTATGTGTGGTTCATGGCATATTGTGGAACAATAGAACATGCGCGTATGGTGCACTATAATTCACGAAGCTATCTAGTTTTCAGCGACCAAGGAAAATTACGCAAGCACCTATCAAATCTTAGTAACAGTTAATATCTTGTAAAATTATAACTATATTAATCACAGCATAATATAGCATTAATTTCTGAAACGTTTTCGTACGAGGAATAACTTATTGATTGGTAATTTATTATAAAGTCGAAAATAATATGCGGCTGTATGATCTCTAGCATACTTTTTTATTTTCTACCAAAATATAATCAGGGCTGAGCCAAAGAACAATAAGAATTTAAAAAAATATGAGTATATCGTCGATCGAACCAAGTGCTTGCAAAATTTTATTTTCAGTCTACATTATTTCTGTAAAACACGTACTCGTGGTGAATGATGATCTTTCGTCCATTTTAATTTAAATTAACCAGCAGTGACACGAACAAAGCACCGACAGGGGCATGGAAGGAACGGTTCCATCACAAAATTAAAGTATATATTTTACCCGGGAGAGTAGAATATTGCACGAGAGTATGCGGACTCATGTGCGATCGCTCATGCGTGTGTATACGTTCCCTTTAAAATTCATTAATCTTTGTTCTGTTAGTTTTTCGTTAAGATATTATTTTCGTGTCATTTTCCGTGGCCCCACTCTACAATTTTTAAATTATTATAGTTTCTTGAGCTTTTGTTTTGTGTACCATATGCAACAAATCTTAATATCTGCACTTTTACTCGTCTACTGTCCCATCACTGAACACATGGTGCATCTGCCTTTGTTCTAGCTAAGTGAATATAAAGTAAAATGCCAAAATAATATTGGCGCGTCTGCCATGTAAATTTTAGGGGGCCTATGACGATAATGTTATGGTAACACATGTAATAGTTTAAATACATATCACCTACCAAATACTGCAACCTTTAAGCATTTTAGAAATAAGAAAGATGTGAGAAATAATTATATCGTTTACTAACTTATTATATGTTTATTACAGTAGATTTTATTTTAATTTAACCACCGGTTGAAATATAGATAAATTGAGAAACCAATCAAATTTAAAATAGTACAATCAATTTGCATATACAAATTGCATATATGTTACAATTAGGCCATTCGCATTTTCGATTAACCGCATATTAGAATGAGACATGCTTGTTATTCTAGAATCGTGCAAATGATGATGTTTCGCACTACACACTAAGCGGTTCGTTGTCAATCATGTAGTTTCTCAAAATCACGAAGAGAACCCACGAATCTAAAATCCGCATCAATGCAAATAGATAGTCCGTTCTACTTTTTGTATCCCTTGCTGAACTCAAACGGCGAAATAGTAATTTATCATCATTTTGATGAATTTTAACGTCACGGACAATTTGACAGAGCATTCTGTTTTAGTTATTTCAACCCATTCATCACTCGCAATCGATTTTGATTTTTGCAACAGAACTAAGCATAAAGAATGATGAGAAATCCATATTCTTTAGATTTCTTCAGATTTTGACCAAGGCGAGTGCTACTGACAGGCCAGTTTTGATTAAAGGCCACTATTGTATAATTTATCCGTTAAAAAGCGAAGGGTAGTTCAACTGATATATTTCATGTGGACTGTGCAGATGTACGTAAGTATTTTCAGTATCCAATTGTGGATAAATAGATAAGTATATGAAGCCACAGATGTACGTCCTTGGTTTTTACACAAACTAGACTATATATAGACATATAAAATAGTGGAAAAGAAAATATTTCTAATAACCAGTGTGCTTTTCATGAAAATGTATGATGATAACCATGTAAAACTAGAAACCAAAACAGTAAGAAAATAAATTTATTTAAATTTAGTTCCATATGCAAATATATATTCATTCTATAACATAGAACTTTTATGCTTTCAAAATTACGCTTGATATTTTTTGTTCGCTAAGTTCTCACAGTGGACCTATGTAGAGTGTAGCCAGATGTGACCACGGTTTACTCGGGTAAAACTAGTCGCATTCACCAATGCGAAAGTCACATTAAACTCCTCTAACTCTACAGAAAATCCCCACAATTCAACATGAAACTTAATACGGTGGGTGTTAATTTCGTGTAAGTCTGGATTTGGGAGTTAGAAAATAGTTTAGTTTTGAAATAAACCAGAAATGTTAGTTTTTTTTTTATTTCATTTATTGACGCAAAAGCAGTTGCGCTTGTATCATCAAATTAATATTTAGGCATTTATTTTTGTAACAATGCAAATCATAAACTAGAAACTTTATATGGATCTAGTGATAGTCTTCCCTTATACTAAATTTTTTTATGAAAAGAGGCAATAGATATTTTTTGGAATATTTTTTAATTAGGAAATAAAATGTAAAGCTCAATTTTGAAAAATACCAAATATGATGGTTCAAATTTGAGTATTAAAATTGATTCTAATTAAATATTTAAATTTCTGTCTAAAACATTTTTTCCTTCACTTGACGAGTGCTAAGAACAAATTTTATTCTATTCTAAAAATCTGCGGTTGACATTTGATTTCTATCTTTTGCGGGAAGAAAAAGCTGAATACGTGCTTTCCATTCTGAGAGTCGTACCATGAGTTTGATCGGTGAGGACTTTCGATATATTATTTGAGACAGCTAGCACTAGGTCTATGCAAATTTCAAAGATCCTAGTTTTTATGAATTCTTTCGAGATAAGTGTATATTGATTTCCTAGACTATATATGCTGCACGCTGACTTATTTACCTTTGAATAAACTAAGTAAAGTAATAAACTATCTTATATCAGTGAAATTCAGTTTCATATATATTTATGTTAGTGCCATGATATATCTGCAGACTGTTGTAATTATCGTAAATTTCTACTGATTCACCTATAAGATATGAATTGATGTTAATAGAGCCATCAAGTTTCATAGTATCAGCTGAAATTACTGGTTTTAGTATATAGTCTAAAATTATAGTGCCTCAAAGAGCACTTCCATTCAAGCTGTCAAGAACATAATATATTTTCATCCTAATTATAATCTAAACAAACACATATCATAACTACAGTACACATTGTTATTACTTGTTATGTTGAATTTTAAGGAATATATGGGAATAACTGGAACGCTCATTTTGGAAATATAATACTCACAGGCATAAATTTGTGGCTAAAGTCCGCTTTAGACTACACAATAAATTGAACAAGAAATTGTACAAGAAAAGATTTGCATTTCAACTTTGTTTGATATTAACACAATTTATTGAACAATTGCTACCGGTATGTAATCTAAATAAACAACTATCAGACAATTTTAAAGTTATTGTAAAAAATGTACAAACGAAAATGTTTCCAATTTTTTTTAAGATATTAATGTTTTAATAATTGCAGAAATAAATACTAATACGGTTGAAAAATTATCGACAGCACGCGCATGCGTCCGTACTAATAAGGATTTTATTTAAGAACTTTAAATATTCTACGCACATACATATTTTAATATTCTGGTATTTAAATCACTTATACTGCAATTAATTAAAAGTTTTTCATGATGGCGCGAACGAAGTGAATTTGCTTTGTAATACTGTGTTAATTAATATTTTATATTGAAAGCTCTTAATATCGCAATTTTATATAATCTTCATCGATTACTGACAAAATTAATTAAAAACGATCTGTAAATAAGTCTAAAATAAGTTATAACTTATATATATATAACACTTCTCAGGACAATTATACCATTATTTGACTGGTATAAATCAACGTATTAATAATATCAAAGTTAATTACTTGGAATGAATGAAGAGCACTTGAATTAATCTCATATTTTCTCGATATATTTGCCTCTCTGTATTTTAAAGACGAAGCTTACTGGCCCCATGAAATGAAATCACAAACTTTCTATTGCAAGTTGCGTTACAGCCGTGACACGGTATAAAGTTACGCATTTATTTCTGTTCAAGATTTACGACAAAAGTTTTATTTTTCCACGTTCAACGCTTTTGCGTATAACTTTACAAGATAATTACAAGAAGCAAACAGAAATGGAAGCTGTTATGTATATTTGATTGATGTCCGTTGAGTTTGTAAATACAAAATATTCTATTGCTTCAAGAATATATTCACTGAATGCCACTGCTCAAACAATACAATATAAAATGTGCGTCAAAGCTTTATTGTAAATACGAATCCATTCTCGTTGTACACATATTCAATCAGAGTTCACAGACGGTATTTAATATGTTAATACCTGTACACCAGTTACGCAAATTCAATATGTATTTAGTTACCATAAAATAAACTAGCCTCGTGGTTCAAAAAGACTTCAGCGCATTTTGAATAATTATGCTCTTCGTTTCTAATCCAATTTAGATCACTTATCTTGTATTAAATAGGCAAACCTAGCGTGGTATGATTTCAAACACTTGGTAATTTTCACAAAATATTTATTAATACGACGCGTTTCGACTTTGCATTATCTTTTTCTTCGGGGTTGAAATTGAGTACTGTATACTCGTATGTATGTGCATAAATTACGAGTACAATGAGTTGCAAGAATAAGAATACACATTGTTTAGTAAAAATGTTATATTCATAAGCACTAGTATATTTTGTACAAAATAAATATAAATGTATCTCAAAGATAGGTAGTTCATTTCAAATTGAAATATAAAATATATCAAGTTGCTTCTCGTACTTTTTCCAACAATACAAATTTAATATTATATTACAACACAAAGTTTTAAGGGGAGAAATGCTTGATACACATAAATTTTCGTACGGTAATGTAGACAAAATGTTAGAAGATTACAAGTAAATTGCACTACATCTGGTAGAAGTAATTTGACCAGAGGCTTTGTATGCACACATTCCTAACCGTATGCCCCCGATTTTAATCTCAGTCCGTACGCTACAACAAGCATCAAATGTGTAGCCTCTATCGCGATGTAATATTAGATTATAATACGCACGGTGTGACAGGGCATGTCGAGAGAACATTTAATAGGGTACCATCTCCGGAACGTCTGCGCTGTTTGTGTGACACATCGAGCGTAAAGTGGCTAGCGTCATACGCCGTGATTACCAAACCCTTCCCTATCCTTGCATACTATTACTAAAGACATACATACCTACTAGTGCTAGAGAAAACCAATAATAAAATACATATACACATACGTAAGCAAAAATATATCATTGGGTGTAAGGCAATTTAAAAGGCGTCTAAGAAGAAATTCTTCTAAAGATAACATTTATATAGACCAATGGTGTTATGTTTTTCTGAAAATCTATTAATTCTTGTAAATTATACTACAGTACTTTATAAATTTATTTATTTATAACCTAAAAAATCTCACAATATTCGTGTCTAATTACATAAAATAATCGTCAATGTTAAGAAATATTATCCTTTTATTAATAGGGGGTGTAACTCAGTGGTAGAGTGTCTGCTTCGCATGCTGAAAGTCCTGGGTTCAAATCCCAGCTCCTCCAAGTTGACTTTTGTGCTTTAAGCTAACACAAGCATTGTCTTTGGAATTCTAATTAATCTGAGTTGTAGTTGTTTATCTATGGCACTACGAATATACAGGACAAACCTATCAATATTGTGTATAGTTATAGTATTTTTCAGTATTAATTTACTTCAATTTGGACATGGCAAATGCGATGCTGTTCTTTCCATAACTTTAGTTTCGAACAAAAAACTATTTAAACACTCATTGTAAATCCAAAATAGAAAGTTCAGTTAAAATAATATAAGATCTCCATTCTGTCTAAATAATAAATGATAAGGGCAGATTTACTACCAGACGCACTAAATGTTCGTCTTTGGGAACAAAATTACATTAACTGTGTTTTAGAACAGTTGAACTCCCGTAAATGTTTAAAATGCATTAGTACATTTTGGTTTTAATCAGCATTAGGAGTGGATTATATTACAAGCTAAAGGTAACGGCGAATGTTATAATTGTAAGACTATTAATCTGTTGAGTGTTTTAGATAAGAGTAATGCAAGTATTTTGAATATTAAAGTAAGATTTACATTATTTATGAATGTGCGCTATCCAAGGCAATTAAAAAATTAAATGCGTATACATCGCCCACATTTTACTTTCTTATACAGCTCGACCGATCCTGGGTTAAGAAGATAGATAGATAAGCACATATATTAAATTATGAGAGTCAACTAACTTACATAGAACAAGTAAAAAACTATACTAATAGTTTAATATAACTATTTGTATTAGCATGTCGATTACTCTGTTTTTATTGTTTACATTATGTTCAGCCTACATTTACTTACACTCAATTAAATTATAAGAAAATAAAAAATAGGTAGATCCTAAAAATATCCTTGTCACTACTAATGTGAAATATTTCTAAAAATGTAGAGAAATCCAATTATAAAATGATGAAAAAGCACAGGAATTCTTGTATGTATTTTAAACAGCTACAACGAGTGCTCTAGATTTGGTGGGTTGCCATGGTAGCTTTAAATTGACGAGGACAATTTCGGAGTTATATGCCAATGATTACCTGAGGAATAATGAGAAAAGGGTAGGGTTTCGATTACGTAAAATTCACACACAATCATTCTCCTGCACTATTCGTACGAAATGAGGATACTGGATTGAGGTATTTTTTGATTAAATTACGTTTATCGAATTGAGAGTCATCAGCTCACTTTTAATCTACAACCTTCAATTTATTACCGTATATAGTTTATATGGCGTTCGCTCCAGTTGACGATCGCTAACATTTATATGAAAGATATTTACAAAATAACATTTACTTAACAAGTACATAAATGCATGCCAGTATTTAAATGTTAATTTTAAATCACATATACATATTTACGAGCGTGTTTATAAACAAAATAAACCTATTCTAGGTAATACTAAATTTGCATCTTTTAATTCATGTACAACTATCTTTTTTAATCAAGATTAGTCTTCGTCTAAAATTAATTCTTGACTATGAATATCTAAAGATATTTTCTAATAATTTGTAAAACATATATTCCTACAATTTTTAAACAAATTATCAGAATCTTTACAAAAGCAAAATCTTTAGAAACCTTTCACATACTTTAATTAGAGCAACGTCTCTGATATTTTGTAATACATTTTATGCTGATGTAAAAGTGTTTTCTATATAATATAATAAAACCTTGCCAAAGCTTACCAATTTCCCCAAACTTCTATTTGTATAGAAATTTTAAAGAGAACACGGTATATATTGAAAATCAGTCGCTATTAGACTATAATTCAACGACTTTGTTCATAGGATATTCGTAAAAAAAAAACACCCTGTAATTAAATACGTATCAGTAATATGTTCGTGTATGTAGCTTTAGTAAGGTACGTACATACATACTATTCCTAATTATGTACATATTAAGTAATTAGTTCAAATTTATAATACCAACTTCATCCGTTTCTCATCGCATAAAAATGACCAATAAAAAATAAAATTTATAATTCAATTCAAATATTTAAATACATGAATATCAGATTTACAGACTTGCAAATTATTGCACTAATATACATCGATGATCTGCTTCAATGTGCTTCTTAATGTAGGTCATTGTTTTAATTTGTATTATATATTAAACGAACGCAACTTACTTTAATTATAAAAGAAGCTATATACGTTTAATTGGAGATGATCAATTGATTTTGATGAAACGTACCCACGTAATCTGTAACTATCGATCATGCTGTGATGTATACGAGAATCAGTCCGTTTGCTAGGTGACACGATCACTATTAATTTGCGACTTTACATGTTGGCCGTGATTTATTCACGTTATCTACAGTCGATATACCCGAGAAGAACACGTTTGATAAATTGCTGGAAGGATCGCATGTGTGTAACTTAGCTCTTAGCGTATTGCATTCTCTATAAACAAAAGTTATAATTAGTTAAGTTGAAGGCAACACTTGATAAGTGGTGTAAATATTACAATATGGTAAATAGAATTAGTACTCTTTAATAATATTTAACGAAATCTCGTTATTTCCTTAAAATCAAAATTATAATTCTCATCAATAGGGAGGCACAAAGTTTTTGCATTCTTTAAAATTTTGATAGTATTTCGCCATTCTACTCTATCTTTATACTTTTTCACTCTCTTGATTTCCGCTTGCATTTTGCACTTTTCTTTCGTTAAATTTAATATTTTTCTCGCAGACCACAACAGTTAAATTATATACATGAGATTAATAAATTTAAATTGAAAATATTTGCAAAATAATTAATACATTTAATTAATCATTTTCATGTAGATATCATATGTGCAAAAATATATACATTATTAATTAATTAATTATTCAGCATTAATACTATTCTAGGCATATAAACAAAAACATTATGAATTTAAATATAAATTTTACATTAACAGTTTCTGCCGATATTAATTTAGAGTTGTAAAGCACAGTTAATTCAATATTTTGATTGAATATATCGATTTATGAAAACATAATATTGATCTTATCCTCGTAAACTAATTGATAAAAATTTAAATGAGCAATCACTCTTAAATAAATTTATGTAGTCGATGTTCAAATGGTTTTAAAATAAACTTTGTAGACGACGCGACAGCACACCAATTATTAAATATTATAAAATTTAAAGCACATACTAAATTACCATATTTTATGAATAAATTATATTCCTATTCCCATTTCATTTTAATGAATATATAATACAAAATAAAAACATGTGACATTTATGTTAAATAAAGCAAATAAATAACTCGAGTTGCAAATGAATATTTGCATTACATTACTATGCAATTATAATAATATAGTTCGATCAAAAATAATAGATTTTATTTCATATACATATAATTTGTACAATTATTGTGATGTTCAAAAACAAATTTGAATTGTATATGATCGAAATAAAAAAAATTACAGCCTTTTGTAATGTACAATACTGCATCCATTCAAGCACAAAGTCACGATTTATTTACATTACAATGACAGAGATGAATTGAAATTAATCACCGATAGACATTGTTTTTGTATGGTTTGCTTGTTTATCTCACGAAATTGCTTACTTGAACTTTCTAGAAATTTGATTATAAGGATCTCAATAATAAACTCATACGTCTTCGTGACCCTGTGGTTCAGAATCCTTGGTCAAATAAGATTTTATATGAACATCATTTTTATGACGCGTGAATTACATTTTAACATCTTTTCCACAAAACTGCCAGAAATCACACGTACAATAAAATACAAAATTTTTTTTTAGTTGAATAAACATTTTGTTTTAAAACTAAAGTTAGCTACATTCAAAACATATTAAAGAACCATGTCTTGGTTGTGAACTCAACGTATATCTAAAGTGGATAGGTACTAGAACATAACTTCGTCTCATTAATAACCCAGGCTCGCTTAACCTAAAACTAAACTTCTTATAATAGAGGTACATCCTTGTCGGAGTATTTCGTATCGACAAAAGTTTGTAAACTTATGGACCATATTAAGATAGTTAGTAACTATAGTAGAATTTCCAGAGGGGAAATGTTAATGATCCAATGTAACCTTTTAACTAATAGTAATTATTAACATACTTCATGATATCAAATTGCTATATAATGAACAGTAGAATGGATTAGTTATTTCAATTAAATATTGGAAACTGATATACTCATATAACCCAAATTGTTCTATATTTTGAACTATGAGACTGGTAATACACTGGTATCATAATTTAAATTCTAATAAACTGGATGAATATAAAAAATAATTCTAAAATAATCGTGTTTTTCAACATAAAATAAATATTTACAAATAATTATTTGAAATAAAAATCATCATGTAACATGTAAATTACTACAAATTAATAATTGTATTGACTACTTTTTATAGTTACCTTCGAGAGATAATTTGATCCCATTTCCAAACATAATAAAATATATGTGATGGGAGCAGGAGACCGGTTTATATCACTTTTGAATAACACGAGAAATAATATAATAAATATATCATCACAAATATAAAAAGTTTTTTAACGTCACTATTGGTTTACGCGATCATACACTTCGTAACCAATAACCGGAATATATGATGCATAGAATCGTTCCCAGTAGAAACCGCTTCGAATCGGAAAAAGCAGTAATCCAGAGGTATAAAACACTGTTGCATAGTGAACCACGTTTATGTTTTTTCAAAATTTAATAAAATAAATGTTACTATGTATTTTTCATGTTGTTAGGTTTTTAGCACAGCAGTTTAGGATATGGTACCAAAATCATAACGTAATATTATACAATAATCATTCTTAGAATAAATTTTTATTATATATAAAAAACTTTCTGCCACATTTTTCGCTAATATAGTCTGTTGCCACAACTCTAGTTCAATATTGTTGCAGTTACTAAAAATGTGTTGCCGCCACATACTCTTAATGAACAAATTTCAAATAAAATATTCATAAAAAATATAAATAAAGCTTAACATTCGCGCTCTTATATTATGTTCTTTATACTTATAAAATATATATTTTCGGTGGCATCCAAGCAAGCATTGATGTTTACCCATATTCCGCCACTCACCCGTATTAATATTTAATATAATTAAAAAAAAAAAACGGTTTAGTAACTTTACACAGTGACCTCATCCTTTAGAAGCAAAAGTAATATTTCTTTTTAATGTCTGTATAAAGCAGTACTTTACTCGAAAGTTGCGATAGAAATGGGATATTCTTATATATTATGCACAGAGCAAGAATAGTGTGCCCTAACAATGAATGCATTGGTCGTAAGCAATGTGGTTGTCGCTGTGAAATATATTATTTAAACCATTCTAGTGACATACATACGTATAGGGTTATTATTAATACAAGCAGTACATACAGCATGAACATTTAAATGTGCACCTACGGCTTCAATTTGCACGCTTTACTAATAACAAACAGTACATACTCTATAAATTATTGCACCAACTATCATCCTTACTTTCTGTCTACGTACTAATACAACCGCATAATACTCGTTATGCACGTATAGGAGTATTAATTTCAAAGTGAATTAAACAGTGGTATATACGCTTTCCTAAAGCTCAATCAATATAGGGAAAAGATGAATAACACCGGATACTCGATTATCTCCACCAGTGTTAGTACAATCTGTCAGTTGATTTATTGTTTGTTTCAGAATGACATCCAACAAATTGTACATAACATGATTGCTGTTTTGTTAAGTGTATAATAAATTAAACAAGTTGTTTAAAAACCATTTATTTTATTGTTCTCGTGAGCTCTAGTAATCACCCTACTCCAACATCAAGTAGTAGACAAATAAATTATCCCTTTCATACACTAACGTGCATGTAAACAATTTTCTAGCTCAACTATGATGCTTAAATAAATATTATTTTATATTAGACTACGCTCAAAGGAGTTATTCTGTTATTCGTTCGTGCACAGCGGAAAACAGAACTCATAATAATTAAAAACCAACAAATTGCATATGAAATTTTATGTATTATGCTAATTAAATGACTATTTTACAAAACTAAACTAAAGGCATTTATATTTAATAAACATACACTTTGAATCATATATTTGAAATCTTTAGCAGTGCGAATATAATAATTGCTTGTTAAACAAGCATTGGCTTCACCAATCTTAAGAGATCGATTTGTTTTATTGACGCTTATTGTGTTTGAAGTTGTGTTAAATTTTAATTAGAACTGGAATTATCGCGCGTAAAATTATTTTTTAGATGTTTTTAAGTATTTTAATACTACTAATTAATCTTAGTTATATGTGTAGCACTTATTTTGCTTTTTATAATTACCTTTTTTTGTAATTATGTTTTCATTTAACTCATTTTAAATTCGTGTTTTTCCGTTCTTTCGTAAAGCAGCACTTTCATAATAAATTGTATGAAAAACAGAGTAGGTAGCAAGGTGGACAGATTCTCGACAAAAGCATCATGGTAACTTTTCTGAATAACAAATATCGGTGTGAATTATATCTGAAAGTTTCTAAGCGCATGAGAAATGATGGCAATAAAATATGACCAGTTGTACGGACATACTCCACTTCTCCAGTGTCCCACCGGAGGAACCGCTTGTGTAGAGAGATAAACAGGAGGATAAATGTAAAGGATCACACTGTTTCACAGTTTTGAAAAAAACAAAAACCTTTCGGTGAGTTTAGGAGATATCTAAATTATTCACTTATAAACATTTTTTTCAAGCTTTCTCTTATTTATATCTTATATATCTAGATAACATCATCCTATTATTTATTTGTAAGTTTTTGAAAAATTAAATATTTTAGAGGCCAACGCTTCATCCTGCTTATATTTTTTTGCAGTGTAATATATAAATGGAAATATATTGTAGGGACTGACTTCAAAAAATGTCAAATTCGTTTACTGTTAACTTGTAATATGTTCTGTCAAAAAAATTATGTGCAGATGTTTGTGAACGGTATCGTACGCACTGTAATTTTAATTAACGTATATATTTTTTTCCTTTTGAATGAACATTTATGTGATGTAAAATAATAAATGTCACTGAACACAATTAAGTTCATACAGTTTAGGACATACTGTAATCGGAGGACTCCCTCAGTCACTACGGAATCAATGAAAGTAGTATGTAAGTATGTAATAGAGAGACAATTAGAGAAATAAAAATTTGAATATGTATTTAGTCATCATATACTACTTTTTTACTTACACTATAAATGACACTGGCAGTCCCAAATAAAGATTGAGTTTCATTAAATAAAACGTTGTCAAATTTTCTTGATTATTTATAACAAACACAATAATTCGATTTACAAAGATAAACAGATTAATTGTGGACTTATTGAAAATAAATATACATTCTAGTCCAATAATTGTAGTAAAACATATTACAGTAGATATAATTGGTACAAAATGAATACTTACACATTTTTCTTTTGTTCAATTTTTCGGCACAAAGTTGAAAATAAATGTAGAAATAAACAAAATGCAACCTGCATGATATGTTACCTATGTAACCTATGTTGCAAATGTAATGCATAACAAAGGAAGCAACTACATGTATAAAATCTTTCTTTTCAGATTGTGTCCTGGAAAATATCGCTGTCTTTTGCTATCTTGATTTCCTTGCCTTTGAAACTTATTTTTGCAAAAAGCACTTGTAGAATAGTAAATGTAGATAGAAACTTGCTTGTATTATGAGTAATGTTATGATTAGCTCGCATATAGAACTAAGAACATTTCATATAAATTATATTTTTATTATAAATATATTTAATTAAAAATTCAAAATAGACATATTCTAAATAAAAATTAGAACTTATATAGTTTATAGATTAAAATAGTATGGCACCATTAATTTATAGTGATATATAGCATGAAACATAAAAAGAAGAAAATTTCTTTTTACATTTTCTAGGCAATGCACATTTTTCAAATCTAATGATAGACCTGATCGTGACATTTCCAGTTTGAATGAGAATTAACAATCTAATTTCAAAAAGATACTTCATTTAAGATCTCTTCTCGTTATATTCCAACGTTTCCAGAGGAGAATGCATAAATTAATTTTGTTTTAATTAATGAATGTTGAAGAGAGACTACTTTGTGTAGGAGGTTAATTTTTTGTCTTGTTCCGTCTTTTGAACGTGCAAAAGAAATATATTTCTATCATGAAATAATTCGGGCTCAGAATTTAACCGGAAATACAAGATACGAACTTTTCAGTTATATGTGTATGTATCTGTGTTTCTGGAAAACTAAATTTAAACCGGAAATAAAGGTTAAGTGTTTTCAAACGCAAAGAAAAGTATACTGACCGATATTTTGTCAAAAAATATGTTAGCACAAGGTTCAGAATCTAGGTAAAATCAATAAATAATATGTAAACATGTAACGGTACATGCTGTGATTCTGATGTTTCCAATATTCTTTGAATCCAGAAATTATTTTATTAATATTTTAAAAACATTTTCCACAAATTGCCATTTCAATCTTCATATAACTGTACCAGTCGCAAATCATTGTATGTATTTGCTGACTGTACAAAGTATTGAATTATGTTCGAATCACCTTGTCAATCACATGTGGCACCCCAATTACATACTCCTCGAAACATAAATTCACCTCTACCAGAAATCCACTTACATAGTTCCTTTTACCAATCTGACTGTCATCAATCTCATCCCCTTTTCCTCAAACACTAGTTTCTCAAACACACATACTAATGCAAAGATCCTTATAGATCTTCCAATCAACCAACGCAAGGTTCCTCACGTTCAATTCATGCTTAATTACGTTACTCGGTGTTTCCATACGCCAGCAGTATTCCAAGAGCAAGTACATAGTAACGGACAAATGACTCACTGAAACATGAACCCACAGCGAATTGAACGTCTGACACGATGGCATGGCGGTTTCCCGACTAACCAAATCGACAAATTCTCCTAACACTATCAGAGTTCCACGTCGTTAATTTGATTTTCATATGCGACATTGTAATAAATATATTATTAATATATCATTTGCATACGTTATTCATTAAAAAAAATCTCCCATTTAGTTAAAAACAACCTTTTATTTCAGTTCCCCTATACATATGTTTAGTTTTGCTGTAACAAAATTACCAACTTACTTAAAAATTTTCATAGCATCTAAAAGTAAATATAAGATAGACTTATTGAAATAAAATATCAATAATTTTTCCATAAAATAAATAAAGATAGAACAATTCAACTGTTAACATGCATAGCTTTGGTCACTTGCTAACTTTGGCTTTTATCTATTCTCTTTGATACTGTTGAAAAAAAAAACACTTGCGAGAATCTTTTAGTTTGAAAGCAAGTAGTATCATACGAAAACGAACAAGATGCAAGCACTTGTTCACAAGTAAAGTGGGAAAGTTTAAATGTACCACCACATGTTACTAAGTGGAGCCACTTTAGTTTCACAACCAACAGCTGCTTGCTATATGCTAACTACCGACCACATCTAACGATTAACATTTCTCGAATTTTCTTCGTATTAAAACTACCTATATATTTATGAATCTATAACATTAACACAAAGATCAAGGAAGTTGTTCAAAGATAGAAGAAAACAAAATTAAACCAAGACCGCACTTTATAAAATAGTCATCTTTTTGCTATATTAATACTTTACCAGACCTAACCAGACAGAGCTGCTATATTTTAAGTTGTAAATAGTACCCTCACTTTTTTTACATTCTTTCGAGAATGAAGTGATTGACTTAATTCAAATATAATCCGATGCATTCCATTTAAGAGAAAGATAAATGGTTCTCATTTAAAGAAGTATTTTTCTAGTAAGAAAATGAAAATGCGATCTACGTCATGAATCTTCGCGACAGGATTTTCTTAAATCTTGCATTTTCTATGTAAACACTCATTCGTTATGTTGTCTTTTTCTTTCACAATCTATTCGTTCCACGTTCAGTTTTATACTTTTATCTTAAGTGATTTATTCGCTGCCATTTCTGTTCAAATATTTGATCTGAACTGACATTTCAATATTTCATGAATTCGTATAAGATATAACAATAAGCTTTATATTGCTGGACGTAAAATATCTCATTGAAAAATAAAATAACATGTAACGAAACAAAAACTTTACTAAATATTTATTTATCAACAATCTTATTAATCTATTGCAATGAGCTAATGAAAAATAAAAGAAAATAGTATCTACAATCTTTGAGATACCTAATAAAAATTTTGGTTAGGGTAGGTAATATATTTTGATTAACGATCGTTTTCTAATATAATCAAGCTCCAGAACAGGCTTTTATTAAAAGTCCTTTTACATGGTCGGGATCTCTCTTCATCATGAAATACATAATTAGGGTAGCGTAATAAAGCCGATTTTTGTTTTCCATATTTTTAATTGCCATTTTCATTATTGAAGAACGGGATGATTGAAATAACTAATTGCATTCCTTAATTAAAGTCGAATTTTTCATAATTGAAGTGTTTTCAATATAATTTGCGAAAAAAATAGTTTTACATTTTCTAAAATTTCTTAGAATTATTAAATACATAAACATTAGTGGAATTTTACGTGGCATTTTTCATGTTTACAAAGAAGCTTCAAATTGGTATTTAGGTCAATTTGCATCTTTTACGAACATATACAGAGAAGAATGGAATTTTGTCATTCCATTGTCATCTTTACTTGCACTTTCTTTCATTTGTACAACACGAAACGTTATGTGACATACTCAACAATATAATTTTTTTACAAAAACAGTACTGGTTATAAGAAAATGGCATTTGAAGGTTGTTCTTATTTGATTTATTTTTACATAAATCGTATAAACTATGCCTGTCAATTTTTTAACAAAAAAAAAAACAGTGAAAAAGTGTTTCAAAGGTTAGCAAAATATTAAAGATTAGCAAAATATATTTAGTTTATTCAAAATTTGTATTTGAATATATCCTTATCCATAACTAAACAAAATACGTATAAAAAAAATCCGTGCAAGCCATTGCGGATATTTTATAAAATGTATGTGTCATATTCAGGGAAAACTTCGACTCGGATTGAGAGCATCAACAAAAAGAAGACAAAATACATACGACATGTGTATTAATATATCAATATTATTTTCCTTATAAAATAATGTGGTCGCTCATTTAAACTTGCATCTAAAGTGCAAAGTGTTCAGAAAATTTATTTATAGAAATTCGTTTTACATACTTCAATTACGAACATGCATATAACTCATACACTTGAATAGACGTTGTTCGCTCGTAAAATCTAATTTTATCGTCGATATTACTCTGTAGATAACAAATCGATTATATATACAAGATATTTATATAAAAATGTAATCCTAAGATTTTATGTGGAAATTTTTATGAGTTAGAATGGAAGCTAATCTGGTAAATGGCATTAGAAAACATAGTTCAAAATAAAATGCTTTTTCAATATTTAAGTAAGCGACATATTTTATTGATATGTTTGTTCTTTCAAAATGGAACCAAAATTTTAGAATAAATAATTCATATCATTTTGAAAGTTAATAGAATTTAAATATGCGCAAACATATATAAATAGGCATATATTGAGAATATAAAAAATAAGGTAATTTAAGTCAGTCAGAATAAGTGATGAGAATGCTTTCAAAGAAACAAATATCGAAAACTTGCAAAAAGTTTTTATCTGCTAACTTCTCAGATTTAAACTTTGTCCACGATATCGTGATAAATATTCTTTATTCAAATATATTTGGAAAGCCTAAGCTGACTCCAAAATTCCAACTGTCGCATTAATACGCACATTATTCATGTATGGAGGGTATATTTCGTTACGCAAAAATTCTGCAATATATTTTATTTTCAAGCATTTTTAGGACGGATACTCTATAAATTCATGAGAGAATTTAATTACACGTTACGAATTTAATTTGATTTTTGATATTTATTTTTATATTTAATTTATAAACTAGCGGAATAATTCGAATATTCACAAAAATATATTTCTAATATAAATAATATATATACATTTTTTTAATTAGTTTATTTCAAAATAATGATTATCCTGCGCCAGTTTTACATAAATCAGAAACAATATGGAACCTAATGTTCACATCTATTCTTATTAGATGTATGTGCAATATAATTATAAGAAATGTATTTTATCAGCCTTTCTATCCAAACAGTTCAAGAATTGTAGAATTTTGTTGTTGTATATTTTAGAATAAATGATTCATTTTGCCAGAAATGTTTTGATAGGATGTTTTAATTTAATTATAGATATTTAACTATTATCTATAGTGTTTGGCAAAATGATAATTTAATTTATTTAAAAAAAGAAACAATTAGAGCGCTACGATAAGGAGCAAAGTTTAATTAAATAAATAATTCTATCTGGAAATTGCAAGAATTCAGTGGAGTTGCTATCTCTGCTTACTGTATGAATTTATGTACTTGCTGGTGCTCATCAATCCTGCACGGGGACAAATAACGAACTACCCTCAGGCTACAAATGCCAGATTTATATCTGTACACGTAGGAATGTTACAGCACTGTGACACTTCCCGACATTGTGACGCAGGAAAAGGAGTGACGTTACTAACTGAAAAGGCAACGTCACCCGCCCGCTGTTAGGTTGAGAAGAAAGGATGTTCCATTTCCTGAGGATATCTAGTTATAAATAGTCGTTCGCGAACTACAATATCATCTATTATTTTTCATAAAAAAAGTTTTGGGTATAACTTTCAAGAATCTATTTTATTTTTTTTGGAAATTTAATTTAGTTTATTATAATATTATAATTAATTCTTTTCTATTCAATTTATAACATTGCATTAATAATTGCAGAAAGTTTCGTTAAATATTGACAATCCGTTGGTGTATCAGAATAAAAATCGCGTGTACTTCGTGATGGAATGTTAGACTTCTAATAATTTCTTAATTTTTGCATAACTAAGCTGAACCTGACCCTTTGTAGTCTCGAGAATTTACTAGATGGTTGTCGGATTCAATATAATCTTGATCTATACTAGATCGATAGCAACCAAGTCGAATTCAACAACACATATGTTATGTATACATACGTAGTAAGTATCCTGATGCACATATTCCTAGGAGACCTGCGGTTTGTTCGAAAGCAATCAAACTTTCTAGCAAATAGAGGAAAACGTAAACGCATTATAAACACGAGTTCCATATCTACACTCACTTTTTCACGAATACACAGTAGATATTTACTTGGAACACAAATAAATTTTAGTCTGCTGTTTTCATATAAAGTAAAAACAAATAATAAAATAATTTTAAAAGTATAACATATAAAACAGTTCAAAAGAAATGTATTTTCAAATACTAGAAATGGGAAATTCTTAAGAATTTATTTTCGAAATGTCATGAAATATTTTTACTAAAGTTATATTTCAGGATATGTGAAGAATTCGTGAAATCTCTAAATTTACGTTTATTATAATCTAGCTTGAATTATTGATTTCTTGCTGTCAACGAGAGTACGAATATTGCGTAAGGCTTTTATATAAAGCAACGGTCGTAATATATTTATTATATGATAACATTTACATAAATAAACTATTAAATTTCATGTACGCATCAACGTAAATTACAATATCTCATTATTCTACAAAACGTCTCTTTGAAGAAAATAGCAAAGGATTGAGAGAGAATTATATGAAATGTAATCGGCATTTAATGAAATTATTTTATCACTCTAAAGTGCTACGTTACAATTAAACCACAATAAACGCAATAATTTCAAAACTGAAACAACTGTTTTATGCAATATTGAGCTATAAAATATGAAATAGTAGAAACTTTGTAGTACTAATTTCACCGTTGAATTTTAGGGTGTTTGTTGTGTGAACAATTGTGATACTTTACGCAACATTTAACATTTGCTCTCGATGTTTAATGTTTGCGTTGGAACAGCAATTTAGATCGCGTCTACTAGTAATGTGATTTCATATATTAATTTATATTTACTACGAATCATGCATTTTTTCTTACCAGGCATATACAATTCAGGGATGGCGAGAAGATATATTGTCGTTAAAATCACGACGTTGTATATTTTCACGATGACAATTCTTACATACAATTTCGTATAAGAAAGTAAAAATGAGTTACGGCAACAAAATATTAGTGAAAAATGAATTTTCTAAGACTGTAGTGAGTAAGCATATTGAAATGACGCGAGTAAACAGAAAATTACGTCTGTTGTGTATTTATAACTATCGTTTTCTTACTATGCGACTTTTGATACTATTATAAAAATAACTGTTTCTCATTGAGAATTCTTGGCAGCATGATAGATGCATCGAACACGTGTTCTTAATTTAAAATTGTTTCGTAGGACTTTGATATCTGCCTAAAATCGAAGGACGTCGTACTCATTTCATTTTGAATAATAACTATTGCAAGTTAGCAACAAGACACGTTTTTTATCAAGGAACATTAATAATAATAATTGTTAAGCTATTAAATTAAAGTTAAAAGGATTAGCAACTCATTTCATATTCATATAATGGCTAAAATATGAAATATTGAATATAGTGTAGTATTTTTAAATAAAGATAATGCCTATATTAAAATAATAACTATCAATTTAAAGTAATGTAAAAACTATATACGTACCAAATAAATTATAACATACTTTTACAAAAGAGATATTCAATTTGAAAAAAAAGGAGTGTATGGATACAAGATTGTAAGTAATATCGAATATTTTACAAACGTTCCTGAATAAAGCACGAAATAGAAGATTAAACAAAATTACTATTTCAAACCCAGATTGATTCAGCTATACATAGATTATAAAACAAAATGTGATTTTTATGTGATTTTGAATAAACCATACACACAAAATTTGTAAAATGAAACTGAACAACCTTAGTGCATTCAATTACCTAATGGTATGGAATCATCAATCAATTAGTTGATTTGTGAATGGTTCACGGTTGTTGTGTGCTTTATCAAATGAATAAATTGTACTATGCACTGATCTGGATTTTACTTATCGATTATTGTGTCATTTCTAAACCCAATCAACAAACCAGGGTGACATGAATATAACATGCTATATTTAATTGTGATTAATTTATATATATATATATATATATATATATATATATATATATATATATATATACATATATATATATATATATATATATATATATATATATATATATATATATATATATATATATATATATATATATACATATATATATATATATATATATATATATATATATATATATATATATATATATATATATATATATATATATACACATATATATATATATATATATATATATATATATATATATATATATATATATATATATATATATTTAAATAGAAAATTGATTTCCTAAAAAAAAACTCGTAAGCATTTTTGAGCTAAAAAATGTTTCAATCGTACCATTTCCTTGTCATTATTTAATTGATTATATTTTAATCTGTTTCATGCACGTTTCATCTACAATGATTTATTCTAATTATGTACAAAGTTAGCCTTAATATATTATAATTATTTATGGTTGTTGCTTGTTTGCAACTGAAACTGAGACTCGAGGAACATAAACTTTACAAATGTTCAAAAGTATTTATTCAAGCACGAAAACTTTCTATATTCTATCTACTGTTTCACAATCAAAGTGGTACCATATATATAATATCAAAATGTATTCAAATGTAGCAATACTGAACATTTTCAAGAAAATGTACATACATATAGATAAAAACCAAAAATATATTTCTTTACTACTTGAATACATTCATATTTACATTAGAAATCTTTCTGTTCGAATTGTAATTGATGTTTGAAACCCGTTTCTCAAATTGCTTTATTGAAACTAGGAAATAAACTTGTCTTGAATCGCCACTAAAATATACGTTTGGTACGATTCACGATTCGTTTAAATTATTTTCAATACATGTAAGAAATTTATTTAGTGAACAGTGTTTTGAAGGTTAGTAAAATTTTAAAAGTTAGTTTTATAGTATAGATTTACTTTTATTAAATACGATGAAAATCATAATAATATTAAGCAAAAGAACAGATGAATAAAAGAATCTTTTCATCAAAATAAATAAATTAATACAGTATGTTGAAAGTTTTTTATTTAATTCATTTAATATGCATTCTTATTATTTAATATGTGTTTTATTATTTTTTTATTTTATTTACTCATTTAACTTATACGTACTGTATGTATGTAGTTTATTGAGAAGAACAATAAACAGAGACGAATAATGTTAACAAAAGCAAACGGTGTGTTGGTCATAGATCTGGTGGCTGAAAATTGAAGTATACTTGCATATACAATATTTTACCCCCGTGACATATCTCGAACGCCATCAATGCTAGTCCAACGCTGCTGCAAGTTAATCAAGTTTAGGCATCATAATTTGTTAGTAAACCTAGAGAGAAAAAATTCAAAATTACAAAAGCTTTTTGATTAATT
Organism: Nebria brevicollis; assembly: GCA_944738965.1. Lineage (NCBI taxonomy): Eukaryota > Metazoa > Arthropoda > Insecta > Coleoptera > Carabidae > Nebria > Nebria brevicollis. The sequence goes on along the minus strand of OX122898.1, from coordinate 17,253,848 downwards.
CTTCAACTCATACCTAATGAAATTGTTGAAAGCGTAATGAATCAAAGTGTTACTTGTTAAACATTGATAAACAAAATTTGAACCATGTAAATCAACGAGGCTGTACTGATTAACCAAGGCTTTGAGAATCAATCATGCACACACTGAATTAATTTGCATATATTACACTTTTTGTCGTAAAAGATATTTTTTTTAGTTTTGACACGATTTGCATGTATATTATATAATATATGATTTGCTGAAAAATCATGGTTACTCGTAAATGTATGTTTATTTGACACTAAGAAATATCAGTGAAGGAAAAGGGTATTATCCTGTCCTGTCATTGGATCCAATACCCTCGTCTACAATGGACTTTACTCCATTTATATTTGTTTCATAGCAATATGGATATCCGTTGTACCAAAGCTAATCGCAAGATTGCCAATGACAATCTCATGAATAGAATCACATTTATCATCTTATTGCTAAAACGACGCCCATAAAATTGGTTACTATTACCAAAATTCAGAAATAGAAATATTACCAAAAACCAATTTACATTTATGTATAATATTATTTATTTTATCTCTAATTGATTTTGAAAATAGTATATTAATATTTAAAATTTTCAAATTATCTGTTCATAAATAATACCAAATAAACTGCATGTATATACATAGTTGACAATAAAAATAAATCACACCACTACATTGAAATAAATTTTATTTGAAAATGGAATAAAATTAGAGTATGCCTAAAATAATCATACCATTACCAATCTTCTTATAAACGAAAGATGTCTGATCTGATTAAATCAAGAATTTAGATATATCAATATTCAATTAAAAAAAAACTAATTACCGTTAAGCCTAAATATTGAATTTAAAATCATTTTATTTGGTAGGAAATTAATGAATCCAGTCTTTATAAAACTTTGTTATTAAATATTAATTTCATCGGGATTAATAAAAATTTATTGATGAAACTGGGTGACAGCTGATAAGCTTAATTTCGAAATTAAAAGATACTCGCCTACAGTAGAGCAAATATCAAATTATCTAAATTAGTCTTTTTCTTTGAAATATTAAAGCAATTTTAATTAAATCCTCAATTAAAGAAATTAAAAAAGTTCTATTACAGCATATGATTGTATTTGATGGAAGTAATTTTATTATATATTTAAATTCAGCCTATATTACGATAATTTATAAGCAACTTTGCTACTCCTTCATATAATAAAATTGTAAGCCAACTTACCGACAGCGGTAAATACACCGAATATCCTTGTTATCGGTAACAACGTGTCATAGAAGCAATCGCGTTTTGACGACACTTCACGTACCCTTATCGGTGGCGAATGCATTTCTTGTTGTCTTTAGTGTCACACTTGCACAATGTCATTTACTTGTTTACCGATCATCATTTCGTTGAACTTGAACGAACGCACAAACTTGACAACTGGTTCGTAGACACGAGAACTTGTATATCTGCCAAGAAAAAAAAAAGTTATTAGTGTCATCCTACGTTTCAAAACTTACTTAAGTTAATTTTAAGTGTATCTATTTTATTAGCATAGCTAAATATCCAGATCAACAACTGCAGTCTGTAAATATGAAATATCTACTAATAGCAATGAAATTATTCACAATATACTATTTCCAAAGCGACACAACAAACTAAAGAAAGTTCTCTAACGAAATTATAAGATGAAAACATATTTCTTAAATATTTATTATTAATAATTTCCACATATTATTATTCCGAGGATTACTGAAGGAGATTATAAATATCTGGGTTAGTTGCATGAGATAAATAAATAATAGAATTCGTAAATGTTTTTTTATGATATCAAACATTAGGGTATGAAAAAATTACTAAAAGTTTTCTGGCAGGACATATTTGCGGTACTTAAACGACTGTTCAATTTTGGAAGTGATTTGGAAGTTCCGCATCTAGGATGATTATCGCTAGCCTGATGGTTTGTTGCAAAATCATCGAATTTTTTACCTTCACTTCTCGTTAGTGGATAGAAAATCAGAAAGCTTTTTGTTAGTCGCCTTAACAAATAACATCGTTCAGAAAAAAGTGATTACAAAAAGTCATGATGTAATATGCTAGGTAATCTATTTTATTTTTACATGTCTGCTGAAATAATTCCGTTTTAATCCAAAATAAATATGATTACGACTGAAATAGAATACTTTCAGGTGCAAATACAGCATATAAACCAGAATAGCCGCAACAAATAAAAAGATGACACATAATTTACGAGTTATAATGCATTGAAGCGCGCTTACGAACGAGAGAAAAAACCCCAGTTCACTCTAGTCATAAACAGAAGCTGTAGCTGTAGTATATAGGTATATACTGTTAATACGAGTGACGCCGGTCTGGCGGTAATGATTGTGCGCAGTGATTTAAACCAGGATGTTTGAGGATTACGATGGAACTCGGGGGGATATTATGTGCTCAAATACACGAATGAAATGTTGTGAAACAAACAAGATGACCTGTACTTTGTGTAGTCATTGATCAAACATAAAAACCAACGTGTCAGAAAGACACAGAGATTGCAGCACCAGAAGAACGAGAAGGATAACAAAAGAACGCAGCAACCCAATGCTACACAAAGAGTTACAAAAGCAATAGTTAATTGCCTGAATAAGTTTTGTTGGGGTATTCATATTCACCCAGAAATTATAGCTACATGCATACGATAATAAATCAGTATTTCAATCACGAGGTAAATAATCTTAAGGAAGTTCAAGTAGTCTAAGGAATGTTTGTGAATCTCAAGTCATTTGGACCATACTTTGGCAATTTGGTTTACATTTTTGTTTTTGTAGTTTTTGAATGAAACATTTCGAGTGCTATATTATTATTAGTAAACACTGCCATCACAATACAAGTAATAGTCCAAAGACTATAAAATAGGAGTGTTTATCAAGAATTTGCGAGACTGAATTGCTCGCAGCTACAATCCACTGATGTGAGCAAATGTACTCCTATACGCGTTTCCACTTTCGGCGAAACTCCGCTTTTATCATGCCGTCTCCTGCAAATAAAATATAACACCATCTACGTAAAGTGTGAGAAGCTTCATCACCGTACAGACTTTAGTAAGATAAATATCACAATAACTTCTTAAATACTGCGTCATAAAGTTGTGTCACACTTTGTTAACCAGTGATTTATGAAAGGTCAGATTAAATTAATGTGTAATAAACTTTCATCTTTTCTTTTCCTTTATATTTATTAATGTTCACATCTTTTGCACGATAACAGTCGTAGTCAGAAGGCACGCGCGCGTATTTGAGTGTGTGTGTGTGTATGTATGTGTCTGCTTGTGTGTGTGTGTGTGTGTGTGAAGACTCTCAAGTAGTCTTAGACAATTTTGAAAATAAATTTGGTTAAATTAGAAATACGACAGTTTGTGATGGTTTAGTAAGAGTTGGTTAAAGATAAGGTAGGTCCAAGTTCCGGTAGGATGAGCTATGCAAAGTAGAATTAAGTAATTTAGGATAAGAACGTCATACGTAAGTAAGTGTTTGATTAGGTTCAATTAACTATACATGTTCACGACTGGAGATCTTAAGTATATGTACGGTCCATTACGCTCTGTTCTTGTTTTGTTTCCCTACCTGTTACTCAGATACTTGCTTGTAGTCGCAGGAGTGAAAGGACTACAGGATGATAGCGTTACGGGCGATAGCGTTTATCCTGGATCCAGGCAAAGTACCGTTAATAATTTCGTTGAAACAATTGAAACAATGAAACAAAAGAGCTGCAAAAGCTAGCCATAAAGGCTAATTGGACGACAAAATTATTGAAATTTATTTCCGGAAGAAATTATGTGTGACCCTACTTTCTTATATAAAATAAAAAAAATACATAATTACAAATATATGTTTCTTTTAAATCAGTTTTAGAAGCTTTTTTTCCATATCGTTTTACAAATATCTATAATCTCGCTAAAGTTGTTATGAAATCCGTGTAAAAATCAATTTCGCATTTTAACATGTATTTTAAGAAACTTTATTTCTTGAATACTAAATAATTAAATAAAGTTTAATCGATTGAACTAGTAACTTGAAATATGCTTCCATTATAAAAATCATAGATGTATTGTGCTCATAAAGATCTATTTGATAGTAAAAGTAATCTACTAATTTCCAAAGTATCACGTAAATTAAATATTATTTAAGAAAATTACGACTGTACTCATAATCATAATCAATTAACTTGTCATTTATAAGTGCTAAATATAAATTAAAAGTCATTGGGAAACTGCCAAAAAGATATTTAAAAGACAAATATATAATGTGTTAGAGTGTAGATATAAATAAAAACCTGTAGGTATACAGTAGTTATATTTTCGAAAATTCAATTTCTATTATTGTTACTAACAACTAAAATGCAAATAAGAAAAAATCTGGGACTATTTAACAAGAAAACAAAATAGACCGAAAGTGAAGATACAGAAAAGTGATTTGAATGTGTATGTAGTTCTTGTGTATGGAACAAAATTTGATAAAATAATAAGGGTAGATACGAAATATAAATACGTTACTGAAGACGCATAGAAAAGTCAAGAATTACATACAAAAAAAATAAATTGATGCAAAGTTCGAATGTCTAGTCAATAAAGTATGGAAACGAAGGTAATCCCAGGTCCCTTGCTGAACCGTTATCAAGCCCGCCTGTCAGCACTGTCAAAAACTAGACTGATTTTGCACAGTGTTAGGGCCACGCGAGGAACCATTTCATTAAAAGTTATTTATTTACGTTTAATTTAAAATTTAAATTGATATTTTCAGAAAGACAGGTACAATCAATAATGCCCTTTCGAATAATTGGCTAATATATTTTATAGTTGTCTATTGAACAAAATTCAAAAGTCGAAATTAATAGATAATTTCTCATGGAACTAATGTCCATTCACTGTATTAGATCCTAATGCATATACTACTAAATGTATATGTGTGTATATAAGCTCACTAGCTCGGTTAGTAATAATTACTATAAGAGCTTCCAAATGACCAAACAATGATTGCTAACATAATTTATATCTAAAAATAAAATTACTGTAATCCAAGACATTGGTTTACAATATGCAATTTTATTTATATAGTACAAAAATATAAGAATTAAATTAATATTAAGTACTGATTATTTTAGTTAAGCATTAAAAAACAAACGTAATTACTATAACTTTACTCTGTGTATTTTTTTCTACTTTATCCTGTAACGAAGACGTACATACATACACCATAATAAACAACAAATTCAACATGTATTTATCTTATGAATAGGTTTACAAAATAATAATAGTAAATGATAACTGAGCAGTGGACCAGTTTTCTGAGATCATTGATAGTACAAAATAAGAATATAATTTTATAAGATTTTGTCAATAAATATATACAGGATGAACTCATTTATATAATGTCAATCAATGCGAATGAGATACACATCCGACCAAAAAAAGACACTTACGTATTAATAACTATATATTCCTTTTAATGTCACTAAATTCACTGAAGTTGTTTTGCTAAACATTCAATAACAATGATAATTCGGCGTTTGCCGTATCTAGTATTCGCTGGCACAAATCACGATACACACCAAACTAAAGATCATCACTTACTGGCGCGAACCGCAAATTTTCCCAGTTTGCCAAAGGTTCCCGGTCGTTGAGTCTGCGCAAAATCCCGTTCGGGATGAACAAGGGAATGCGGGATAGCAGAGTTGACTGACGTTCTAATAAAAGGTGAGTTTTTAAGTCTGTCGAAAGCTAGTCCGATGTAATTACTTTCCTTGTAAAACATGATAAATGTTAATTAGTCATTATTTATTTTAATTATAAATTATTGTATTTGTAACTATTATACTTTCAATATTTTCTCTTAACTTAATTTTCATTTGAAATACAAAAAGATAACAATTGATAAAATAGTAGGAACTACAACCGAGAACATTATTTCCTATATGTATAAGAAAGTTCAGTGCAAACCATTGCGGTTATTTTTTGTATTTGCAATTATTTTTTTGTTTATTATTTTACTAGTTTAGAATATTTTACTTACCTTTGAAACACTTTTCACTCACACAGTCACACAAACACGTAATGCCAAAAATAGTCATACTCGATTCAGGGAAGGTCAGAAGGTATATTTCCATTAAATTCTCGAGATCGATTCTTTCATGATGATAATACTTACTTCGTATAAGTAAAATCCGAGGAAAATAAGTCATAGATGTATAAGCAATTTGGTTTGCAATTGACAACATAGATCAATATGGTACTGTATCTACAAATCTACTGCTTGTTTATAATATAAAATTCGATGGACATTCTATGAAAAAATAAAACTCCAACTAATCTGTAATTTATTTGATGTTCAAGTTGACGTAATATATAGAACTGCACGTTCATATATTGAATTGTTGAAGATGTACCCTGCTTGACCTACTTTTTCCAATATGGTTTACTACATAAACACATGTTGGACGGTCATTCCCATAAAAATATTCGCCAACGCCCATTCAATTTTCTTTTATGTAATTTGCAATAATAAACAAAACATTTTTTGTACGATTATTAAAAAAAACTTTTAATCTTTGCTTATTAAAATATTCAAACTTCTTGTTCGCATTAACAAATAATCCATACCAATGTAGCGTACTGTAATACAGAAGGTTATTCCATAAAGTTATTAAAAATATTTGAAGAAATTATAAAACATTAAATTGTTTTTAACAAGAAATCAATGATTGAATATACCATTGCTCGACAAAAAATTTATAGTTATATTCATAGGACATCTGTTTTATAGACATCACATAGATATACAGAAAAATTGCTCTTTTTGGATATATATGAAATAAAATCCACCAGGCAACTTGTCCTGAAATAGACGTTTTATTGTCTTTCGCATAGCTGTAAAAGATATTCGTACGTTGTTCCGTATCGTACGAACTAAAACATGTAGTTTAGTTTTGTTTATTCAGCAAAATTTAGCATTTTTAAAATTCAGTATGTAATTAAATAATAAAGTACTGAATACTAGGTCTCTAAACGATGCAAATTATTCTATATTTTATGAATTTATAATATTTTATAGTAAAAAGAAATAAATGATAAATTTCCACTAATAGTCTGTTTAAATTTGTATGTTAAAATTTTATGTAAAAGTAAAAAAAAATATTAGTTCAACTCGTTTTTGTTAAATTCAACAGATAATCTTTTATCGAGTCAACAAGTTCGTGCGATAGAGACTGCGGTCTTGAAATTTATTATAGAAAATAAAAGCATATGACATTGTGTGTATTTTGCTTATAGTAAATTTCTATTAACTGTGATTATATTTGATCTTTTTTTTTTAAGGGTTTGTTAGAACTAAAGTTCGAATATTTCTTTCACCCGGTTCGTCTATTTGCTGAATATAGGTTTTGAGCATCTACAGTAAGACTCATACCTACAACATAACTTAACAATTTACTTTATGTCATTTGACAAATAAAAACATGGTTTATTTTGAGTTATAAAAATCTTTGAAATACAAGTGGCTAGAAATTGAACCCGGATAAACAGAAAACAATAATATATTGTAGGTGATGAAAAATATATTGGTCACAAAGTGTTGCAATGCAGAATCTCTTTGATACATGTAAAATAATTGATAATTCTGTTTGCTACGATGTTTTTACCTTGGCTCCAGGATAACCTTGGTCTCTAAGGAGATAAAGAGACGAGGTGGTCGAGTGGTTAAGGCGTTGGACTGCTAATCCAATGTGCTCTGCACGCGTGGGTTCGAATCCCATCCTCGTCGGTTAACTGTCGTTTTTGAGAGTATTGTGGAGTCAGTTTATCCCTAAAATTCATTAGTAAACTAGTAAAGAGTATGCTTAAAATAAACAATTTCTGGTACAGCTTTAGAGTTCCTCAATTGAACCGTGCAATTTTGGAGTAGTTTTTAATTGCAATCAGTTTATCGGTTAACCAGATCTGTAACGGTAGAACATGAGATCTCAGGGTCGTGGGTCTGAGGACTTGATGTTAACATATAATTTGTCATGTCACATTAATGTGTTAATGTTTTCATAGGATTACTCTCCTCGATATTACTTAGTATCAGTGTGTTACTTAGCGTTATTCTAACTTATTGTTACTTAACATTTTTCTGAGCAAATTGGCCGAAATTATCATACGCTGAATTTTGGGAACTTACTTACTAAAAACAATCGCCCGAGCAGGGACTTGAACCCTGGACCCTTGGATTAAAAGTCCAATGCTCTACCGACTGAGCTACCCGGGCTCCATATAAGTATATGTGCGTATTTGCTTCTTATGAAATTACTTTTTAAGCATGATTCTGTGTTATATATACATATATGAATATTTGCAGTAAAATACATAATTATCTTATTTACGATACACGTCGACATATCGTAAAGTAGAATATGCCCGAATAAAATCACATCCTAATCATTATAATTTATGGTTCAAAATAACTCTTTTTGGTGTGTTTAATTTAATTTTGTTCTATTCTACATTACTAAATATACTTTACAAAGTCGCAGTATTTTAAATATAATTTGTAATATGACAGTATTTTTTCATATTTAACTGGTTCCTTTTAAAAATGTACAGCAAATACAGACCTTAGGGGATTCACCATGTTTCGTGCAGCTAATTCAGGTCACTATCTCATTAAAACAAAAAAAACAAAATTAAATTCATATTCCTAAATTTAATAAAATTGATGATCGAGATTCTATACCAAATACTTTGTAACAGTAGTGCACTGGTTGAAATAACAAACACAAACGGATAGATTGCTTGTGGTTTAAAATGCGGTTGGAATTTGTACATATATTACAGCAAGATGTGAATTGCAGTTCAGTCGAGTAGAACACGACCGTAACCAGATAACCAGGGAACATTTTTTTTATCGTATTAGATAAATTTGTTAAAGATTTATCGCTTCGTAAAGCAAGCCAATACCCATTAGAGCGAAACAATAGTTGCCTATAATTCAACCAGCGTTCTTTTTAAACGGATATTTGATGTTTTTGCTGAAACATTTATTACAGCTATTTTTTCATTTAATAAAAACTAATTTTGATAGCTATGTTAGATTTAATGATTTATTATATTTATTAATAGTACTATCTCCACTGTCTATCATAAATGCGTTAATATTTCACCTAATAAATGATGGAATATTTGGTTTAAGTGAGCCTTAACATCGTATTTTTCCTACACCCTAATAAAAACGAACAATAGAAATCACGAATCAATAAAGGGAAAATTCTGATTTATAATATAATGATGATAAAAGACAAATAATGTAACAATTAAATTAAAATTCAAAATTTATAATATGTTTAAACCAACAACCAATTTATACCTCGGAACACATATTCAATGACAGTAAGTCCTTCAGTGTAGGATTTTATAACGAATTGTAAATAGTGGTTTACATATACAAATGCACAAAAATAACGCAGTTTTTTCTCTTGTGATGAATTAAGCGGCATTCATTGACTACACCTGGGCCTTGCACAAAATATAGCTATATATGTATTATCAAAAATAAAATAAATACAACAAAATTATTTCTCTCATTTAAAAGACACAGTATTCGTTATATGTGAAACTAATAAAAAAGAACTACAAATTTTTAATTTTGTAGCATGTATAAATTCTTGTTATCCGAATTCAGTCATAGAAACATTCTACACCTCAAAGTAGAAACAAATTAGTTGTAAATTTTGAATTATATCATGCATATGTTGTTTCAGATTAATACAATTCGATCTAGTCAATACTCCATATTCCTGTTTCCAATTTAAATTGAAATTTGAATGATATAATTCAATATATGCCACCTGTATCCACTATAAAATAACTATTTGGTTAAAAATGTAGGGGATATTATATTACCATGTGGTATGAATGCAAATTGCAGTATTAAATTTAGATGAACGGAAATTGTTTTTGGTTATTTAATTTTTATTATTTAAATATGCATCCTACATGATTAGAATCAGCTGAAAATTATGCAATAGAAATATTTGACATGAAAGTGCTTTTAAGAAAAGTATTCAATTTTTCAGAGTAACAAAAAGTGTCCAATGGCTGTTCAAAAAATGTACCACGTAATACGGCCACAAGTTTCCAGATATAGTACCATTGAATTATTATTAGTATATTGCTCACACTTTTCGTAGCACAAGGAACATGTGCTAAACTTTATAAGTATGTTGTACGTGGTAAATCGTACAATGCGACATGCAATAACTCAAAGTTGAGATATTACTAAGCTTCCAAACAAGAACGTAGAAAAACAACAATAATGTTAAAAAAATCAATACTCACTGAAACTGAAATTGTTTAATCATTCATTTGAAACACATTATTCTATGCCTTTGATCGTTTAATAGAATGAATTGTACAAATTTACATAATAATTGTTTTAACTTAATAAGCAATTCTTCTCTAAAACTGCAGAAAATACCTTTCAAAATCGGTTCAAACAACAACTTCAATACGCTGGTTACCGTTCCTTTGATCTTTTAGTTCATTTATATAGTATACATGGAGCTAACATTAGCGGAAGAACCAACAATGGCAACTCTAAAAAGCAAATAATAAAGCTTCCCCATCTATATATCAAAGAGAAAACCAACGTTACCGAGAACAAGTTTTTTCAGGGAAGATTTTATAATAAAGGTTTATAAAATATAAGCATATCGATATCAGTATTTTATGAAATAAGGCAAAAATAATTACAATGTAGAATATACTAGCACAGAATAGTTTATATTTGTTTCGTGATTGGTTAAATATACTTGCGTTGCAGATTTTTATAAAATGTTGATTATTCTCAGTATACATTCGAAAGATGATATTCTGAAATTTGAAAATTTGATTATTAAACATTTCAGATATGATTGTAAATATTTGCATTGATAACCATGATTTAAGATTTGATATCAATTGTGAACAATTAATTCAGCGAAAAAGTACTTAAGGGTTAGTAAAATATCAAAATTCATGTAGTATTAAATTTAATGTATTAAACCACTTTGTTGGTGTTTTTTGTTATATAAATATAATAGTTCTATTGTGTTAAACGAAAGCATTTAAATTTCACGGATGGTGGCATTATTTCCTGCATGTTTTTAACATTCTGCAATACGATACGACCTGTTTAGAATACATTAACCTATTAACAACAATCTCCTTTGTATATCCTTCGTTAGAATAATATGCATACATTCTGGACAGTACAGTAATATGTATGTAACACGAATACTCATTGTGGACGAGAGCAAAACTAAGCCAAATGATATAATGGCATTATATTGAGAACATTAAAGCACAATTAGTGTTATGTTCCAATTCATTTGTTTCCATACAAGGGTATTTAGAAAGCTTTATTATATATTTTGTCATAAGCTATTTTCGGTGATAGTTTTGTTTTGCTTTTGCCATTTAAAACGGAATTTCCATTAATACAGAGGTAATATTCGAAAGCTTATTATACCTAGTATATACATATATTAGAGTAGTAGATTAATTACGAAATTAAATTCCAATATCAAAACAAAATTTATTTGCTAAACAATAACTATTTTTTTACTTACTCCTACGAAGTTATAAGTTGTGTAAAATCGTGAGTGTGTACTTTAATTTAATAAATAATAAATAATTTGTCATAAAAATCATTATAACTGAAATATTTTTAAAAATCTGTTGCTTGCTTAAACCTTGACTGTGCTTTCAAGGAACCACATATTCACGAAATTCGTCAAATAAGAGATTCACAGATTTTTTAATCAGACAGTATTTCTAACGATGGGGAAACGGAAATAAAAACCTCCGCAACAAGACCACAAAAAGTTAATTTCAAGAAGGGGAAAAGACAAGTTGGCACCATATCTTCGCTGAAAGAGGTCAGCTTATAAAAGCATTGTGCTGTTATTTTGCATCCGGAAAATTTATTCCGCCATGCTTAATATTCTTCAATTTTGTTTGCCGTTTCTTTGTGGAACTCCATAATATATAACAAGAGTTGGCTTCGCCAATATTCACAGTTCGCTTACGGTGAACTATTTCATTTTAAACAAACAAAACATACTCTTTTTAATCATAATTTTCCCAAAAACCGCTCAAATCATTGAAAACTATTTATGTATTTAAATTATTATTAATGAAAAAACAAGCCATAAGCAGTCCGTTAATAATGAAATTCATATATACATTAGAATTTATATTCTTGACAAACTATTAGACAAATGACGTTTCTGCGGCCGGGTATATATCTAGCAAACTATAAAAAAGATGTATGTTTTGAAGACAACAAATTGTCTGTATGGAATCAGAAATCCCTAAATCATCTATAGGATATTTCCGAAATTATATCATATTTGTAATAAATAAACGACACCTGTCCACATCGTCTGATTCGAGATATATTTCTCAATTGGAATTGCTTTTACCACACTTACGATATGGAATAACAAACTTTCTATTGAAAGTAGCGTTTTAGATATGACAACTTATCAATTTACGCATTTATTAAGCACCAAGATTTACGAGTAAAGTTCTATTTTTCGACATTCAGCACTTTAGCGATATTTTACAAGATAATTACAACAGGCAGCTGAAAGTAGAAAGAGTTACTTTATACTCGGTTCTCGTTTTTTTGTTACAGTTCCTCCGTATATCAAGAAAGCTAACGTAGTTCATTATTTGAAGAATAAGCACTGACAGTATAATGGATAGGTGCTTAAAAATATATTAATTTTGTGTTTTTGTTCTTGAAAAAGATCGTTTACTCAAGATATTTTGTTCTTTGCGAGTGAGAAAGAGAGTGCTTAATTAAGCTCCTCATTATTTGTTTCGGTTCTAACATCTGTATAAACATAAGTCAAATCACCTGTTATTATATAACAAATAGAATTCTTTAACGTCCATAATTAATCATTTTAACCAAATTTCTCTACAATAAAATATGTTAAGAAAATACATACATACTCTAATTTATTTGTAAAAGCTATTTTAATGCAAGATTAAATCAAAAACATCTATATTAACACGTTTACTAGTTTTTCGATTTTGATACTTGTGCCATCATATAATATAAAGAAAAGAGAGCTATAAAATTGCTGTCATATTTGAAATTCAAACATAAATTACATTTAAATTAAGTACAATCCTTATTCATTCGCTTTCCCTACCAGCGCTCTGCAATAAAGCAATTTAGTAACGCAACAGGCTATATTTACATCCGCCTATTCGTAGCTAGTGGTCGTTGTTTGAGAAAATTCTACAAATAGTCAACTATTATTTTCAATGATTTTTATTGCTTCTATTGTTATACAAAATTATATTTAATACAAATTTATTTTTTTAGAGATATCATGGTAATAAACACTTTATTTAATATTCAGAGTGGAAGGGTATATGGCTATGGGGATGGTGGTCAAGATATGCCCTAGCTTCTTGTCGTCCCAGCAGGGACTGTTGCCCTGCTCCATTATTTACACCATAAGCAGCGCTGTTTCCGTGGTTTATTTTCTGGCCATATTGTCCTTTATCGAGATTGGCATTATTCACAAGGTGTTCTTGACGATAGTTTCCATGTTTGCGTTCTTCATCGGCTACGAACTGACCATTTTCATCCTTTCCTTTGTAATTTGATTGGCCGTTGTTCTCAAAGTTACCTTGGTTTCCACCGTGGTTGAATTTTTCTCCTTCATCATGAGCCTCATCATAGAATGTTTCTTCCTGTTTGGTTTCATCTTTATGATGAGATGTCTTGAATCCATTTTTGGAGTGACCCTTTTTGTGACTATTTTTTTGATTTTCTCCTTCACCCTTTCCACCTTTATATAAAAAGAATGATATGTAGATAAACATAGATATGTCATATTTTGCAAGTATTTGCATTATTGAATAATTTACTTAGTAAATATATTTTGTAGGCCATTCCGTATTTATAAGTATAAAGAAAAAGTAAACTTACCGGCTTCGCTAAACTGTTGCCCACCATTGTAAAATTTCCCATCATCGAAAATCTTTTTATCACCACGTTGATTATTGAAAGAACCAGAATCTTCATTAAAATTTTTCACAGCAACTTGACCTTGTGTGAATCCTTCAGTACCATGCTGGCCAACTTCACCATTACTTCTTTGATTTTCTTGAAAAGTTTGACCGTTCTCACGTTTGTTCTCATCACTAAATACTTTTTTGTCTAAATATCCACCACTATGACCCCCAACTGGATAGAAAGCTGCTCTACTGCCTCCAAAACTTCCACCGCCAGCACCTAGACCTGCGCCTCCACTCAAAATTTGCCCTCCTCCTACTTGACCACCAATACCACCTGCTCCAAATTGCCTAATTCCTAATTCGTGAGCTCCAAGATTTATATTTCCACCTAAGCCTAATCCTTGTGTGGAAACAGGACGTATTCCAGCATTGAATTGCGATACTCCGCCGCCATAACCAATATTTCCTGCACCTATGAGTCCACCTGATTCGATACCCGCTTTGATGAAAGGTCTTCCTTGATAACCTTGATTATATCCTCCACCGAAATCAGCTCTAGGATAATATCGGTCTTCTTGAACTCTGTAGCCTTGACCTGGGTAGCCATATAGGTCAGTAGCAATTGCTGTTGCCAAAACAGTAATAAACAATACACTGCACTTGTACATGATTATAGTTGATTGTACGAATAGTGGATGATTGATACTGCCTATTTTGGAAATAATGTGAGTATATATACTCTTACAATTTTTCACTTGATTAGTTTATAGGGAAAAAAACTATACTTTAATGTGACCTCGCGCTATGAGTGATCTAGCTAACACAGTAACCTTAACCACGGATTATTAAGTAACACCGGAAACAAGGATATAAATGATCTTATTTCGTTTTTTGTTTGTTACCATAGTTCCAATAAGGAAGTATACATAATGTATTAATGCCTTTAGTGCAAATTCAAATTTAAGGAATGTGTAGCAAATAAAGCGTGAAACAATTGTCATTGTAAGCTTTTAGCTACGGTAACACAATAAGCATGCCATTGAAAATATACTGTATGTATGTACTACATACATTCATATTTAATATGGTAAACCTCAAATTGTATAATTGTGCAAAATATTAATGTAATCGCAACCATTTTTATAAATCTTAAAGTTTCATGATTATAGTATTACCATCTAATCTAATTGTCATATTCGATTCAGGCCATTAATACCATGATTTTTTTTTTCATGGTTATAAAACTTATTTATTACTTCGTTCAAGTGAAAATTAAAAGGATCCAAAATTTTGAGTTTATATTTCTAGATTGTTTTAAAGCTCAAGTTATTTTAAATTACATAATCTAACACGTGCGGTTTTAATTTTATGTTAAAATGACGAATGCATATTAAATATTTTATAGTTACACTTAAAGTTCATATTACAATTCGTAGAATAATTTGTTGTATTGTTAGCTGGTATCACATTTTAAACAAAGAGTTAAAGTATGCAGTCGTGTGTGACTGTTAGATTCTTAAAACTGCATCATAAAAAACTGAGCAAAATTTCGTTTCACATCTCATTAACTACGATAATTTTTAAAATATACATATATTCTATATATGTGATTTAGTGCTTAATTATTCGTAAAACCAAATGTTGATCTCTTCTCTTTGTGTAGGCATATTAGCCAAATTTTGTTTCGACGGAATCATTTGTTTTTAATATATTCTATGTTTTAAGAAATGTTGGACTGTGTACTACTGATAACATAAATATTAATTTATGTATATAGAAGTGGAGATAATTATACTATACTAGAAATATTAGTTATTTCAGTAAGAGATATAAATGATAATATGAACATTAGATTAAAATTGGATTGAAATTAGAAGCCAATCTAGAAAAGTATAAAATAATTCACGAATTACGTTATTGTTTTCATGTCTATTTGAAATATTCAAATGTCTTCGCACATGGAGGAAAAGTTTGAATTTATGACGTTTGCATTATTCAGCACTCGTCTCATTCTTATTTTGTTACCGTCAGTTTTTCATCTGCACCTCTCGTTGCTGGTTATTTGATTTATACGAAACGAAAAGTTATTGTAAAATTCATATGAATACGTGATGTGCATATGGCTTACTACTTAATATTTTTAAGATCCGGCATAGCTAATACGATGTAATACATAATTTATTTGTAATTTTTATTCATAAAAATTCTACTTTCTATGCAAATTTTATCTCTTATTTTATTAGAAAATATTCGTGTGGTAGCTATACCTTTGGTAAAATTGACCATGCACCAATAAAATTAGAAGATATTTAAATAGCTATTTTCTTCTTTTTTGAAAAAAAAGTCTAATAAAAGTTGTACGAAATATTAATATCTTTAATATTTATTCTTACATTTTCTTATTTTAAGTATAACTATTTTTGAGTAATTACAGAAACCGCAAAAAATGAGAGTAAACAAGCACAGATACACACACACACACACACGTCATTCCAAAAATATTCAGACTCGATTCAGGGTAGGTTAAAAGGTATATTTCTGTTTAAATCTCAAGATTGGATTTTGTCATGATTTCAATACTTATACTGCGTATAAGTGATTTCCAAGGTTTAAATATTTAATCAACCGTGTGCGTCATATAATGTAACGCATTTTTATAAAAACTGAGTATAAAGCACCTAATGAACTATACACTATGTGGACCATATTTGTATTTCTCTCAAAAATTTATAAAATTTAATTGACTATCTAAAATGTTACGCTCTAAAATATTATTGCTATACGATAAGAAGATAACGCAAAACATAATATACTCAAGTCAATTATTAAATAAAAATGCGACTTATGTCAGTAGTGACCATGAAAGCAATCCGTAATGTTGTGTCGCTCAACCGTACAGCGGTTGCTTTAATTTCACGA
Organism: Nebria brevicollis; assembly: GCA_944738965.1. Classification (NCBI taxonomy): domain Eukaryota; kingdom Metazoa; phylum Arthropoda; class Insecta; order Coleoptera; family Carabidae; genus Nebria; species Nebria brevicollis. The sequence continues at coordinate 17,236,879 of OX122898.1, read as the reverse complement.
CAATGCTATTGTCAGTCTGCAAAACAACATAATATTATTAAATCTCAACTTCCAAATATCGTAGTACCGAATATCAATCTACATGAATTTTTATTGGAAAAAGTGGATCGGTGGCCCGATAAAACAGCAGTTGTAAGTAAAATAAAAATATTTATACAAGTTATTAAAGTATATCAAACATGCCTGCGCACGCAGTATATTTTAAGGAGTGAATAAGTTATAAATATATTTGCTGCCTTGGCCTCTGCTTGTATCTTTGCATCGTTTATATAATTGCATTGTTTATATGCATCATTTATATTATTGCATGGCTCATAAAGTATGTTAGACATGATATCTGGAATTATTAGAATCGCAGATGGACTATCAATAAGCTTTATATAGATTTATAAAAAATTGTAAATTATAAACACAGAATAGACGCTACATCTGTAAAAACAAGATATTTATACAGGAGCTACATACTTCGTGAGGATCGATCCTTAAATGTATTTGTATTTATTCTAACCACGTAATTTTAAACAGAATTAACAAAACTTGTCCAACGCCAATAATAGTTATCTATTTTAAAGTCAATTTTGTCGATGCAAATAACGTATTTCCTAAATGATTATAGCTTTATTTTGCTAATACAGAGAAATTATCTTTACTATCTTATCTATGTTTTATTCTAAATAGAATTGAATTACAATAAATGAATTGTTTAATTTAATTATGTAAAAATAACTATTCTTGATACTGCTTTTCTGTAGACAGTACAATCTATAATCTTCTAGATTACTAGTGTAATACTAATACGATTCACATAACTTGTAGATCAAAGATGTCTTTCTTTTACAAAATGAAGCATTTCATTTGATAGTATTTTTATTTGTTAGATATGCTCCGAATCCGGACGTAATTATACTTTTGCCCAAGCTGATAAATTAAGTTCGAATTTGGCACAAGCACTATGTGCCAAACTTGGATTCAAAAAAGGCGACGTGATTGCTGTGATGCTACCGAATGTTCCAGAATATCTTATTACCTTTTTAAGCTTATTGAAAGCAGGAATTATAATAACAACGATCAATCCGATATATACGCCAGGTACAAATGCGTTTTTTTTTTCTGAAATATTTATATATATATAAATATTTCAGATGAAATTTTTCGGCAAATGAGAGACAGTGATGCAAAAGCAATCATAACATTATCAAACAACTATTCAACTGTTGAAAGCATTATACGAAAACTAGGAACTAATGAACGTATTCCAGTTATTACAATAAATCATGTGGTAGTTCCTTATTTCATATTTTTATAAATGGAGTATTAATATTAAAATGATAATTTTTATAGTCATCAGATACTACACCAAGAGGTTCTATTGGATTCAAAGAACTATGTGAATATGCTGGAGCACAAGTAACACTTGGCAATTCAGCTATGGAAGATTTGTGTGTTATAGCATATTCAAGCGGCACTTCTGGTTTGCCAAAAGGAGTAAAACTATTACATCGTAATATTGTCTCTAATCTAGTACAAATACAACATGAATTAATAAATCTCAACCATGAAACTACAGGTATTTAAAATAAGAATCTACACTGTATTGCCAAAAAAAATTGAAAAGAATTTTTGTGTAGGATTACAGTTGTGTACAAAACACAACCTGTATTATTTAAATAATTATTGATTTTTGTAGTAACAAATCAAGATGTAATTCCGGTTATTACGCCGTTTTATCATATTTACGGAATGGTTCCCGTTCTATTTAATATGTTTTCGCAGGGCTGTAAATGTGTCTTGCTACCAAAATACAGGCCAGATTTATTTTTGGATATGTTGAACAAGTTTCAAGGTCATGTTTTTCATTTAGTGCCTCCAATACGTAAGTTAAAACTTAAACATAATTTACATTTTATCGTGATTGATTGATTGAGAGAATGAATGTAAGTTTGTATATACAATATTTTAACTTTGGCAGCCAATAAAATTGTAAAAATAAATTATTATTATTTTTACGTATTAATTGTAAAACATTGTTTTATCTTACATTGATCTTATTATATATGATTATTGATTTGATGCTTATTTATTTATATGATTGCTATAGTAAACCTGGAAGTATTATTATTGTTTATGGAGTCTAATTGTTATTTTTATGAAATGTGATTTAGTTTTAATGCTGTCCACCAATGAACATGCGAAGAAAATAATCTTTAGTCAAATGAGACATATGTTATGTGGCGCAGCACCGCTTGCAGCATCTGATATGGAAAGATTTAAAAGCAAATTTGGACATCATTTTGATCTCATGCAAAGTAAATCTAATAATATAAAATTACTAATATGTATCTGTTTCTTGTCTAAAAATAAGAACTGATTCTTAAGGAATCTTATTTCTTAGCGATGCAATATTTAACCCGACCAATATTTTCATTACTTTTAGTGTATGGTCTAACAGAAGCAGGTCCTGTGACTCATGGCCCTAGGAGAGATAGGAAAATAATACCGGGTAGTATTGGTGGGAATCTCCCGTCGGTAGAAAGTCGAATCGTTTCTGTTGAGGACGAAACAAAGAATTTGGGCCCACACAAGAATGGGCATCTTCTAGTTCGAGGTCCGAATATCATGGATGGGTACTTGAACAATTCAGAAGCCACCGCTAATACACTTGATCAAGATGGATGGTTGAAAACTGGTGATATTGGCTACTACGATGAAGATCAGCAGTTTTTCATTACTGATCGTATCAAAGATTTGATAAAAGTAATTCTATTACACATTTATTCCGTTTAGAGAGTTATGAATTATAATGTAGATCTTATCTTAGATAACTTACAAACTAGATAAGATAGTATCATCTTTATAGGTTGCCACATCTAAGTAAGTTTGATGCTCCAACAGACAAGATAAAAGAAGATAGAACTGTTCTATTAAGATTCACCTTTGATCCAAAATATGAATAAATAAAGATATATATTTTTAAGCTATTAGTATTAAAACAATGTTATCATTGCCATAAAATTCATATTTTGATTGCTCTTTAAATATAAATTACTAGTAAAATATTTAATAAACATTTTGTTATATAGGTAAAAGGAAACCAAGTGGCCCCAGCGGAACTTGAAGCTGTAATACGTGAACATCCAGACGTGGACGATGTAGGCGTAATCGGTATTGTCCATGAACTATATGGCGAGGTTCCAAGAGCATTTGTTGTACCTCGAAAAGGGTCTCATTTGAAATCGCATCAAGTAGCAGATCACGTCAAAGAAAAACTCGCCAAATATAAGCAATTAACTGGTGGAGTTATGTTTGTTGACAGTATTCCTAAAAACCCATCAGGAAAGATACTCCGACGATTACTTAAAAGTTTATAATAATAGGTATCCTAATGCAACTCTTAGGCTGAAGCAATTTTATTGAGTTCAATTACGTCAAATTTAAATCATTTAAATTTTATATATATATATATATATATATATATATATATATATATATATATATATATATATATATTGCGTCAAGTATATTCAGTGATTAATTGCGTATATACTTGAGATGCCTGAAATTTTAGATCTACACCAATTCTTATATATCTCATGCTGCAAAGATATTTGTAGCGGAATAAAGAAGTTGCGCTTTAGAATGGTAAATGGATGTGCACTGCTCATAAATTATGCACATAGTATGCCAACAACAAATGAAATTCTCATATGTAAAGTGGATTTTAAGAAATGCATTATTTAAAATATGTATATCGTCGTCCTGACACATGCATCATAAAGGATTTTTATTACGATACAGTAAACGCAACATAGATCCTTCATTGTTTAGCAATAAAAAGTGTATCACCTTTCTCGTTACTTGAAAATTTAACAATATAATATGCTCTTAATATTTTATATTTAATTCTATAGTTAACTACTCAAAATTTATCAAGGAACACAAAATTTATTCCAACTAGATTTCAACACCTGATATATGATTTAAAGTTATTCATTTTCGAGTTCAGTGACTTTTAGTTATACGTTGCTACATTCTAACTTAAATACGTTGAAAATTACTAACTTATGAAAGTATATATAAGAGCTTATAGTTTGAGTTTCATTCCGTAACATTACCACTGCTAATAGTTAAAACTTTTAATTATGTTTAACACAGCTTTTATAATGATAAAACTATTCAGTGGTAAATTTAATTAAGGTAGATGAATATAGTGTTAAGTTAATAATGGCATAAAACTGGTTGTGGTAATATAAAATTTAATGAGATTATACACTAATCGAAAGTACCTACCTGTTTCAGTGGGAAGGAAAGTGCACTTCAGTAGTTTTTTTAAAACAGTGCTTTTTTGTAGTCAAATGAGGTTTCAGAAATATATGCATGTACACTTCTTGTATGATATATTTGAACAATATAATGAGGTGATACTTTTGTTTCTAACTCTAAAATATTGCTGTAACAAAATGTTATATGCAAAATGGGTTGCGTCAGCAGTCTACGATATGTTTCTAAACCATTGTCATGATTTGATAATTATAATTCAAGTGACCTTTGTTTAAAAAATATGAATAAAAATATTTTAATTTCCGATCTCATAAATATGTTAATCAAATTTATTCTTATTTTCTAGCCCAGGTATTTGATATATTATTGCTTGTCGGTACTTTTCTGCTAACTATATTTTAAACATAAATAACAAAAAAACATTAAAATATAACGAACTTTAAACACAAACAATTTAAATCGTGTTTTTGCAGTGAAATTCAACCCAAACAAATTTAATTACTCATAAAATACCTACTATATGTTTCAATAGTAGAATATACAACTATATACTATACTACAACGATAATTAGCGATTTTTCTGCACATACATTTTATGAATGTTGTATATTATTAATTTACTCATACTAATAACTGGGCAATTCTTCATACAGATTTTATTCTCTTGTTTTATTCATTAGGCCGTGGTATATTTTAATTAATATCAAAATTGAGTGTAATTTATTAATATTATTCATTGTTTTTGTCTGCAGCAAAGAACACGTCTCAAGAAATATGATCTTTACTGTTTAGTTTAGACAAAAGAGCATGTCGTATACAAATTAAGCGATGACGCAGCTCAAATTCCGTGGGTTCTTGTTTTTATTTATGCGACGTTAAATATTTACTCTTAAGCGATGACATTTTTCTTATCAAAAATTTAAATCTATACAGCATTAATTTTAAATATTTCTGCATATTTTATTATGCTATTAAACATTTATATTTTTAATATGCCATTCTAGTAAATATTCGCGCTACGATTGTAATGCCAATCTTTACTATTCACATATTATATGTAGGTCTATTTCAATATGTTTCATTACTTCCAGAAGTTTGGCACAAAGGAACAAAACGAAACCTTATGTTCCCTTTCAGCACTAACTTCAATTGATGTCCGTATAGTTTCGTAATTTTTAACGCTCATGTGTCCCTATAGACAGCCCTTCGCATTCACTATGTCGATAATCTCTTTTGAAAAGAATAAAAAACTGCTTTGATCAGAGAGAAATCTTTTTTTCGGATTCAGAGAACTTGCCTGGATTTCGGACTCGTTATTCGAAAAGTGCTTTAGTCACTTAAAAATAATATCATCGTATATTACACATTATTATAAATGTGTCTATTTAAGTAGTTCAATTGAGTGAGTATTTTATATCAAATGCAACAGACTTAAAATATCTGCAATGTCTTACACTGCACTTTCTTATATGTATTTTATTTAGATACATAATTGTATTAATATTTAATATTTAACTAACATTATTCTAAAAGTGCCACCTATTTATTGGAACTCGAGTGAAATTCGCGGTTTTAATATTCCTTTGACACATATTGTGGAATTTCAGAGTCGAAATTTATTGTAAAAAAAAGCAGAATAATTTATTTCGAAATACTATGTACAATAGTAATACGATTAAATGCAACTAGGTAACTGTTCCATACAGGCAATTTTACTGCTACATTGCCGAAATACAAATTTTAATTCAATAATAAAATTCCCGAGGAACTGGGTCTATCAAACCAGGCTCGTGGTGAGCTGAGCCTGCGTCAATCCTGCTGTATTAAATCGGCTGCCGAATTAGCCGTGGAAATTAAAATAAAAGCATGTTTAATGAATAATATAGCTTTAATCAGAATATCCTATTGCATATTAAATCATAGTGTACAGGATACATTTAAACAAACATATTTTTCTTTTGCTACGAATTCTAAAATTATTATATCTCCTCAACATATAATAGTCACGTATCTGTTCCTTGAAGATATTGAAATTCTGTAAATAAAGTTTTATAATGAGTTACCATTGAATGCGCTAATCAAATTGTTTTTCTCCGCGGAATCAATGACTGTTTCCGCGAGTCTTCGACAGTAAATCACAAGTTGAGAATGTCAAAGAACAAAATTATGACGAGAATAAAATTGCGTTATTGTTTCCAATGTCTATTCAAAATATTCAAATAGGTCTGTGCACAGTGGCGAAGTTTGAATTTATGGTGTTTGCATTATTCAACACTCGTTTCATTTTTATTTTGTTACCTTAACTTTTTCATGTGCACCTCTCGCGGCTCTTTGATTTATATCAATCGAAGAATTTATTTAATATTTTATAGCAAGTATTGAGATTTTATTCATTTGAATTGATTTAATCATATTGACTCGTAATGTCGTAACATGAACAAGTAACTAAAAAATACACTTCCTGGACCTAAAGAAGTGCTATGATTGCTATGGTAACGAATGATCAAACGTTTAAGGTATTTAAGAGACGAGAAGGCAAATAATTAAATGCTCACTAATGATTCCAATTAATTTAAAAATAAGTGTTTTATTTATGTTGAATGTGAATCCTCATAGCATAGGCAAAGCGCAATACTTTGACCCTAAAATATGGATATTCTGTGGAAACATTGTTCTATATCAAATGGATTATGTCTAATATATTCACATCACTTGAATATTGTGTTTATGGTCGTTTTACGATGATATAAAGTTCATAAGCCTGTTTTATTTCCTGAGACAGGCCGATGTACAACCGAAACGTAAAATATATGATATCTTTTGTCTTTTTGAATAATATATAATACTATAAATATTTCGAGCCGCATTCCCAATAACATATCTCACAAAGGATGAGATTTTTAAAAATAAAATATAACTTCGTTCTTTTCTAAACATAACATTATATTGACATGTATTCCATCGTTTTATTGTCATATTATTGTTAGACTTGCCAAAGGTTTGTGCAGTTTATTGATGTGTTACGTTTAAGGGCTTGAAGTAGCTACTAGCTATTCGTAAATGGTTTGTACAATGTTCCTTTTGTTATTCTATCGATTTCTTGTGAAAGTCAAATACATACTACCTCTATAATAATACGAACAACATTGTATTATTTCAAGTTAATTGTAAATTGGAAGAATAACAAAACGAAAGACTATTTAGCTTCATTGCAAATTGGATGGATTCTTCATAAAATACAGCACTAATTTTGAAGTTTGAACCATAATATATTGAAATATATCATAATTAATGATTAGGAATGATATTTTATTCGAGAATTATATGTCGACGTGTATTGTAAATAAAATATGTATTTCATCTACAATAATATATTCTATATCACGAAGTTGTGCCTTAATATAGGTGCATAATATATAGTACATACGCACGTATGTCTTTATGGAGCCCGGGTAGCTCAGTCGGTAGAGCATTGGACTTTTAATCCAAGGGTCCAGGGTTCAAGTCCCTGCTCGGGCGGCTTTTTATAAGTTAGCATATATAAAGTAAATTTGTTCTAAATTCCTTCCAAAAATTCTAAATAACAAGGAATAACAAGTCCTCGATAGTATAGTGGTCAGTATCCCCGCCTGTCACGCGGGAGACCGGGGTTCGATTCCCCGTCGGGGAGGTTCAATTTTGCATTTATAACATATATAATATAAAATATTCACATTTGTTCGCCCAATGTGGTGTTCGAACCCACGACCCTGAGATAAAGAGTCTCATGCTCCAATTTGAGGTAGCCAAAGGATTTGCTCCAAATAAGTTATTATTATGGTTATTATATCAAACAACGTTTTTATTGATGATTAGGATACGTTTATTCGCTACAAAACATTAAATTGATTGATTATCATGTTAGCCATAACACTACGGTTACCAAGAAGTCCTAAAAGTGATTAAGAATCTTTCTCCAGGAACTTAAACGAACGTATAATATATCTATCCCCCTGTGGGAGGGCTGCTCTTTAAATATAAATAATATATAAATGAAGAGAACATCAAATTTATAAAAATGTACTCCCATAAAGTTTTCAAAGTAATTTTAATTCAATTACCATTATACATAAATAAAACGTTCAAAGTTGTTTAAATATACAGAAAATTCACTTATCGCAAATAAATAATTGATTTGATACATTTATTTCCATTTCATATAAATAAGAAAACTTCGATAAAAATTTTGTTCTAGTTTAGAATTAAAGCCATTAACTGAAAATATAAAATGCAATTGCATATGTGCACTATTTTGAAATCGGTTTTACGATATCTTCGATATTGTGGTATTCTACCGATTGTCGTAGTATGCGACAAAAATTCGCATATTTTAACACAAAATTGTCATTTTCGTGTATCTAAACATTGGATGGTTCTAACTATTATAGTTCAGTGTTACTCTTTATTCAATTTAAGTATTTTGCTTGCGAACATATCTTTAGCAAATGGAACGTCATATTACTTATTATGGTACTGAATTTTAAAATGAATTCAAAAGCAAAATAGCACAAAATTTGGTAGACATAAATTCTGAGCTATGATTCTACTTACCGTATATACTTCAGAAGAACTAATTGTTCAGTCGCATGTTTGTTACATTTGTAGAATCAGCGATTCATTCATTTTTCTAATTTCATAAATATGTATTACTCATATACTTAGATGCTAAATTAGATCAGTACATATTATTATTACATTATGTTTTATATAGACTAAACTGAAAAACAAATTTAATTTTACTATGAATAAGGAATAATATATTATAACTAGATAAATAAAAGTTGATTACAAAAATTATTATTATTTCTAGGATTTTTACAGCATGTATGTCTTTTATGAATATTTTGGAAATAGAATCCGATTTGTTTCTATGGCAATTTTATTCAGAGCGCATCACTAAGTTATTAAATAGATTGGCAACCATTCCACTTGATAAGAAAATGGCAGAACGTATACAAAAACAAATCAAAATATTCCTTATTATTATGTATGCATCTTATAGCGTACTTTTTGCTCGTTACACATTATCTTTATGGGCTGTGAGAAGAGAATATTCCTTAATACCATTTAACAATGCTCTATGTAAGACATTAAACATATTAATTAAAACACTACAAAATGAATTGTTGCGAGAGATGATTTAGAAATATGTTTTCGTTAATGCACACATCTTGATATGTACGTATTTGTTAATCATTGCAGATTCGATATGGGGTGTACTTGGACGAACTTTAAGCCAACACTTTGTCATTACGAAGTATATTGTCGTTTTAATGTTGACAACTGTAACAGGTTTCAAGTTCAAGCAACTAGCTGATGAGACCAAACATTTTTTAACTGAATATAACTATATCTTTCAACAGAAATATTCTAAAGAAGAATACAACACATTTTCGGTAAGGATAAATGTAATATTATGGCGTCACATAACGGAAATTTGCATCATATATACCGGTTTGCGTATACAAATCGAAATGCATCCTTGCGAACAGTTTATATGCACAAAATAATATATAAATGATCGATTTTCTATATCATATCGCGAAATAATTTATTTTAAATATGATTCACAAACTAGTATAGTTCTGCAATATTAAGCTACATAAATTATGCATCAAACTTTTATATGCGAACTTTCTTGTATAATAAATATCTTTTTAGCTGATTCTGGACACTTTAAATGAAACGCATATAAAACTTACCTTGTTTATGTCAGAAATAAACAAATATACAGGAATCCAACTGTTTATGGGAATCACAATAAGTCTACTAGGTTTAATATTTTACTTGTTTCGTCAAATACTACATTGGGAAAATTCAACCAGCATTTTAAATATAATTTTAAATACTACAGCAATCAATGTCATATTCACAAAATTATTGTCTATTTTATGGTGTGGGAATTTTATTAAAAAACAGGTATGCCTTATTTTTGGTAATGTATGGAAATGTTTTAAATATCACAGAAACAGATTTTGTTAAGAGTTAATTCACATTCAATGAAGATGAATTTAACCCATTCTAAAGGTCACATGGGTTGTAGTGTCATTAAAAATATATTACTGTATATACATAAACATGTTTCAAAACTTATTTTCAACTTTTAATGCTCATCAATATGTGATATTTAATGTATTCTGTCATTTAATGACGTTATAAAAACTATGCCAAAGCCATTTTAAGCGTCCACCGTTTTTCGTTATAGTATGTTGATACGATTTTAATTTTAGTCAAAATTACCGATTGAAGTTCTGCAGAGAAGCAATTTGCTAAATTTTCCTATTGAACAACAGCAGCAGGTTTGTTAATGTTCCGAAATTTTTAATTCAATTACGTTAAGATTTAGGTATTTATGTTTAGATGCGAAATGTAATTCTACAATGGAAAAATAATAATAATGGTTTCTTATCAGGATTTCATGTTATAAACATAGGACCATGGTTATTAACTTCTGTAATGCAAATAACAGAAAAATGTATCAACCGAGTAATATGCCTTTTGTTTTAGATTATTGGTAACGTTACAACATATGTACTAGTATTTTTGCAATATGGCAACATTAAACATTCGACGAGTACTGTCAGAACATCTGTGTAATTTTAATGGTAACCTTTAGGACACTTTGTACTTTCTACGATATTGACACTATGACAACGGCAGCTTTCAAATTCACGTCAATAATTTAAAACGCAGCAGAACTGCACATTTATAAAAATTTGCGAATGAGAATATTTAGAAACTGTAATTGCGAAATATTTCATCTCCTTTAGATATCTGGCTAGTAAGACGAAAACAAAACATCAAACCCATTATTCCTCATAAAACAAAAGTTGTTACAACTTTGGTATTTCTTTCCGTAGATTTAACAAATTTGCGGAATGTTTTTTTTTTGTAGTTGTGTGTTTTCATAAAAGTTGTACGATTTTGTAATCAGAAATTAATAGAAAAAGTTTAACAATCACAAAATAAATAGGAACGTCTGAAGTATGTAAAAGTTACATTACTTTTCTTTTATTTAAACATACTCCTACATATATTTAGAATTTAAAAGAAAACAAATCATTCCAACTTTATACTGTTGCATTATATTCACAATATATTACGTGTCTCCAGGGCTTCAAACAATTAATTTACGGAAGAAAATTTCATGATAACTTATTATTTTTGCTTTCTTATACGTAGTAATAAGTAAGTATTGTAAAACATAAAAAAAATTCGATCTCGAGATTTTAATAGAAATATCTGATTTTTTTATCTTTTTTGTTATCTTTGCTATATGGAAATGTGAAAATAAAACAAACACATACTTAAGTGCCTTTGTTTAAACTTTGCACTACAAGTCCAATGGTTGTCTGATTTGATTTACCGTAATATGTGCAAGAACCGTGACCGACAGCATCCAAACTGGATATTCTACATCACATATCCCAATGCGAATTCTAGTGCATTCCTTAGGGACCTAAGACCTCGATTTGTTGGGAAACAATCAAAGTTGTCCGACAATAAGGGCAGACAATATTGGAATATACCTTATACACGTATATATCTAGATTTAGAAATCCTGAAACTAGAGTGACTAGATATATAAGAGTGTGGACAATCGACGAGTAGTCCCTATCTAAAGCATAGAGCGCAAGTTCCCCGCCTGTGATTGGTCGCCGCCATAGTTTGTCTAAATGTTCAAATGAAATGCATTGCGTTATATGGAGTGCGCGGCTCATATTTTCTTATACTCTTTAAATCTAAAGGACCAGATAAGATAATTGCACCCCGTATTTTTTATGTTATTCCTGAATAAATTCTGCGTATTTTATTCCGCGACAGCATATGTCTATCTTTTATAGAAACATTTATACAAATGTCGAAACATTTCGCGCTCAAATATTACGGTATAAACATAAATTTAAAATACACAGTTTGAATTAATAAATGTAATAAGCATAATAAACAGTGTTTATTTTAAGAGATTCCCGAAATGTATAACACTAATATACTTGCAAAAATACAGCACAAATAGTTATATTAGCCCGCGAAATGTTTGGAATTTAGTATAAATGTTTCTATAATAGATAGACCTATGCTGTCGCGGAATAAAATACGCAGAATTTATTCAGGAATAACATAAAAAATACGGGGTGCTATTATCTTATCTGGTCTTTTAGATTTAAAGAGTATAAGAAAATATGAGCCGCGCGCTCCATATAACGCAATGCATTTCGTTTGAACATTTAGACAAACTATGGCGGCGCCAATCACAGGCTGGGAAGCTATTGTCCACATTCTTATATATCTAGTCACTCTACCTGAAACTAGTTTACTCATACAAGTAACTTTTCAAACTATAAATGAAGCCTAAGAACCTAAGAATATATGAAACACGTATTTTCAAAAATTATGATATTTTTAATAACCAAATTTTTGTATTACACACTATTGCAATGTAATGACAACAAAGAAATACAGTTCATTTATAAATTACAACAAAATACATTTAAGTACATAAATAATAGTTTATTACATGGACACGCATATCACAAAAATAAATTTCATTTAATAATAAAATAAATAATGGAAACTTTTACACTTGAGTATACATTTTCAAACAAAAATTGACAATGATTTTATATATACTTACAATATGTGTATTTTTTTTTTAGATTGTTACTACTCCATTTGGTTTAGTTATTTTCTTAAGCTCTATTTACTATATGGTTAAAATATAATGTAACTTTGATTACATCATATAAAAATCTAACCTATCACCCATTTTTATTCAGTTTCCATATCAAAAAGTTTCTTTTCTACTAACATTCGATTATATTTGATTTTATTGAAAAAAAGTTAAAAAAAAAAATAGAATTATTACAGATGTGTAAGTTTTAAAGGATATTTAACATTTCAAATACTTTTATGTACTATCCAGACATATTAGTTGGCGTAAATACAGTTTGATTATATTTAAAGCTTTGTTGAAAAAGCATTAATTTTTTAATATTCTTTAATTTTTTTTCTCAACTGATCATGAAATAATTTATAAGAAACCATAAATATGATAAGCACCAGTGATATCAGTATCATTATTATCCTTTGCAACTGAGAACAGATATAATAATTTCTATACGTCGAATTAGTTAACTCTGCAGTTTTTATTCTTGGTATTTTGACACAATTAAACTGTTTTTTGCTACCATAGAAAGATATTAAAACCTGTTGAAGAGATCAAATTCAATTAAAAATTCACTCGCTGATCACAGAATAGTATAAATAGTGATATCACTTATCTGCCAAATATTTAGTTTAAAATGGGGAATATAAACTAAATCTAAAAATTTGGAAAGAAATAATATATAATCGACTCAACTGTATATTTGCAATATGGATGGGCTTTGTTCGTACTAATTAAAAAAAACGAAAATGATATAAAATAATAGATACTTCTTGCAATAGTTATAATTTTTATACAGATTTCATTCAATTCACCCCAAATCATGTAATTAGAATGTAAAATAGATTCATAATTTTGCTTACGGCAGAAGTAATTGGTAGATTACAGAAAAGAACAAAACTTACGAAACGGACACGATATATGACATGGATATGAAATTTAGAAATTGCCTGTTTTCAATAGAACATCCGAAATAATTTCTAGTCACAGAAAATGTTTAATCTTGAACATATTATGAAGAAATTGCACATTGAAAATAATAAAAAAATTGACCTTATTGTCCATCTTGCAAAAATATAGTGAAAGAGATTATTTTTTTACTATCTAATTTCATGTCAATATATTACACAATTTGTCCAGTACATACAGATATTTTATAATACACATTTTGAATTCATAAATAAATCACATTTTTTTCAATGAAATTAAAAGTAATAATGTACAGTAAAATATACATAATTTATTATAAGTGAAACGAAACGTACAAATTTGAAATTAAACTATATTTTAAAAACAAGGAAATAATTAACATTTAATGTAATATATTTGTATTCCGACCTAATGCAAACTGAAATATTTGAAAATATATTTGAAACTATTTAACTAATTGCACAGACAATTGTGTACGCTATGTCTGTGTTTGCGAACCAAACTTGAATTAAACTTGACGTTTTGCCGGTAGGTACCGATGTTTACATTCACATCTAATATAATACATGAATGCACTTACACCGAATTGCTATTTGTACTAGCGGGTAAATAGTCAAGCATACGTAAGTTACGTTCCACTGCATTTCAATGTTTCAATGCAGCGTACAAAATAGTTGTAACGTAGTTAAAAAGTTTCGCCGCCAATTTACTTAGTAATACAAATTGTCATTTAATAATTTACATAAATACTGTTTTGGAAAGAACGTTTAAAACATTTGCAAATTAACAAACACATATGTTATAAAATAATTATTTAGAGCAATAAATAATTGTTTTATTAATATATCAAATAAATTTGATTAATTAATCTTGTATTTTTTCAGCTTAAAATCACGAAATATTTAAACAATTGCAAGTATCAAGTGACGTCATATTTAATTTAATCATATGATAATACAATTATTTCATTTACCAAGTAAAATAATTAAATTATGTGACGTCACTTGATACAAAGTTTATTTGTAAATAATACATGACCGGTAGTCGAGCAAAAAAAAAATCGCCGATACAGAGTTTGAGGCTGGGATTAAACCAACAAAATTCATCACGGTAATGCCTAAACGAAAAATTGTTTAAAGCCACCTAAACCTGCCAATTGCAAATAGAACGAACAAAATAACTCGGTTATTTTAAGCAACTCGAACTTACTGTAATATATACAAATTAAACTACATATCACAAATATAATGAAGGAAAGTTAAAAAAGTGTTTTGTTTTTTTTTTTTACTGGTACCCTGTATCTACAAATAAAAGGAAAATTTTCAAGATGGCGTTGGTCTTGAACGACTTCTTGCTCGTCTGGGTAGTAAAGAGATTTGTTGGGCATACCGAGATGGTGGTGGTGGTTCACCGGGTTTGCGCCATAGTTTGAGTGGCGCTGGTGTACGTTGCGAATGTGTTTCAATCATTGATTGCGGACGGGAACGCCGTGTGGTTTCATTCGCGCTGTAATAAAAAAGAGAAACAAACAAATTGATTAACTTTCCATTCATGGCAAACCCAGATTCAAAATTTTTATGATAACGAATTTCAAATATGTGAAAACACTATTCAAGTAATAAAATAAAACGTAAAATAATTGTAGAAAAATAGTGCAAAATTAATTGAGCTGAACAAGAAATCAAATATTTTTAATTGAAAAATAAAAACAAATTTTACGATATCCACAGTTTTGAAAATGTGTTCTATTTAAAACATATACTATGCATTGCATGTTATTATTGATGAAATTAACTAACAAAATGTCGGTTAATTAACATCAATTAAGCGAGACCTACCTTTTGTCTAAATTTGTCTTAACAAAATATAAGAGTTTAGCAACTGTAACTCTTAAGATGATGTAGCGGTTAATTAAGTAATAATAATAATATATTAAATTACTAGCATTTCGTATTTCAAACAAAGGGATTTTTTCGACTATTCAATTTTTTGTAAGCATTACCACTACAGTGTATATACTATCAGCACTATAGTACTTACAGAAGTGTTATGACAAAATATTATTAAAATGTCAAATCGACTTACCCCAAATGGCTAATTATTGCAGCATGTAACATCGCAATCGCAATTACAAGTACTGCTGCTGTATGTTCAACTTTTTAGTAATATCATAGTCTATTACATGCGTTTAGTAAAAAGATTAAATTCTTACTGTCTTACTTAACTATTATGTGAAGTAAGGCACAAAATTAACCTAATATCTAACAATAAAACTAAGTTAAGAGTACGTTGGTAATCGGTTTCTAAATACATCTATATTTAGTTACTCTCACGATAACTAGTGCTAATTTAGAAGTGGACATACACATAAATCGCCATATTTATCCTAATTTATTTTGAATTCAATTGATTTTGACAGCTGATATTTATTTTAATTGAAATTACAATACGCATTAAAAAGCACTATTTCTTTTTATGATAATCAATTTATTGTAATCTTATAACAAAATTACTATTTAAAAATAAAAAGAAATATAACATTAGATAAATTAAAATACAGCTTCAAGAATAGGTTATATTTGAGCAAGCAAATATTGTATGAATGTAATAATGTTAGAATATACAATTTTAGTGGCGATTTTCTGCATACCTTAACAAATTACAACTAATTGTGATAAATAAATATGGCGACAAAGATGATAACATAAGTCCACATTCTTTAATTTGTATTCGCCTACATTAAGATTTTAATCTGTATTACGTAATAAACAATCTAATTCGTGAAAACGGTGTAACTGTTGTATTAAATTCTATAATCACTATTACGAAAACATCTCTACATATATTAGTAATATTACTTGATTTGAATGGCATGACCCGTTGTAGAATTTGATAGACTAAAATGTTGACTGCATGAAACTATAATGCCCGGTATTATAAACGTCAAATAACTAAAATACTCGGTAGATTTGATTTGGTAACCAAGTAATATACTTTACTCTATAGATTTTCGTATTATAAACGAAAAATAAATTTACTTCGCTAGTAAATCTCACAGTTAAACTACTCCCATGAATTTCTAGCTAGTAAAATTTATTCTGTCAATTACTTGACAGCTTCGTGTTTTGTTTTTATTTCAAATATTATAATAATAACCGATGCGAAATTTGCAATATTTATAGCTTAGTCATCTATTGATGAATAGATGAACTAAAATAGTCGGTAAATCTCCTATTAGTTAATTTACTTGTAAGATACTTTTATAACACGCAAAATTATATTAACTGTGTAAGTAAATTTAGTTCCATAGTAACTAATTAACATTTATTTTGTTCTTTATAATACCGGGCCTAAGCGTTTTAAATTTAGTAATTACATGTTATAATTTGCGCAAATATATAAGCCAATTGGGAAAATCTTATAACAAATTATAACGTAAAGAATAATTCTCGTACATGAATCACTGATGTCGATAACGACGAAATAAAATATTAGTTATAAAAATATATTTATACCAAATTTATCCTTTGGCTTTGCAACAAAAACAAACTATTGATATGCTCTAAATTTTCAGAGAAAATTAATAGATATATAGATTTAAGAAATTTCATTTATTGTTATCGTCTTAAAATGATTTAAAAATCACTACTAAAAATCAACATACTTTTTATATATTATATATGGCCTAAAATGCAATGTTATATTTCGAATGCCGAATTCATTCTATGAAATACTAATTATGTATGTTATGTAAACATAATATTAACATACAAAAATACAAAACTTAGAATAATATAGGCCCATTATAACTATTTTTCCATTAGTATGCGTTTGTTAGAGCGTTGTTAGGACAATTTTGGTCACAATATTCGAGTCAAAACATTTCATCTACCGGATTATAGTAACAAGCAGCACACGAATAAAGTAAATGCAAGAAACAAAGCAAATTAATTGCTCCTAAAACACACAATCCTAATATTAAGTCAGCACACTCTACCTTCCCAATCCGAAAGCTGTTCCGTCCAGAGAAGCATTATTCACAAAATCAATAAATACAGAAAAAAAATTATTTTAATTATCGATTACAGCTAAATCTCAAGCTATCGTAAAACACAATCATAAATGTCGATACATATATACAAATATACAATTTAATTAAAAATAGTGATCAACTAAATAAATTGGCAATATTTATACTTTAGGGTTATGTGATCTTGCCGAAATATTTTAAAGCAATTTATGTAAAAACATTATGTATTACATAAGCAATCTAGATTATGTTTTTGCTACTAACTTTAAAAATAAAAGATGTCAATACGAAAGATACATAATGTTAAAGAATTCTGAAAGCTTGACATTTAGCCGTTAATTATAAAACCTTAATTTAAGGTTAAATAAAGTATAATTACCTGACTAGAGGGCCCATGTTGCCGTCATTTGGCATGGACTGGAGTAATGATGGACCAGCTGACATAGGTCTTACCTATACAAAAAATAGACTAAGATACTAAAGAAAATTAATCTTCTACAGAAGCAAACGGATTTGGTATCATTCAATTAGTAGCAAAATACTAGGGAAAAAAAAAATTCAAAGATGCTTATAGTTATTTATATATTTTAGAAATAGCCTACTAACCCAAGACTGATACAAATGATTTTGTGCATTTTTCAAAATAAATACATTTAAGATTAAATAATTAATAATTAAATAAAGAAATATACTAAGTCGGTTATTGTCTATTATTAAGATGGTAGTGAATTGATCGATAAGCAAAGTAATAATCTGGTTTTACCCGATCTGTTTGTGTGGCTGCATTACACGTCTCGTGCTCTCGCTCAAATCCCGTACGTATATGCGCCTCTAAAGTATATTTGGTGACTTGATTCTGGAGCCTGTGAACCGTGCGATCTTTATCTTCCAGTTGGCTTTGCAGAAATTCGATTTGTCGACGAAGTTCTGCCATTTCCATGCCACTTGAATGACTCATTTCGGATTCACAGTCAATCGAATCAACGTCTGACTGTTCGTTATTACTGAGACCGTTGCAGAACCCATTCTTCAAGTTGACTTGATTATCAAATGGGTTGAGAGGTTCGTTCTAAGCATGCAAATAGAAAAAAATATTGGGGATATTTTTTTTTTGCATAAATCATAATATAGTCATTGATTTTATATCTTTACTAACGCCATCTATTAAAACTAAAATAAAATGCGAAAAATACTTTAAATATTGACAGATATATTAGTATTTCTTAAGATAATGAAATATAGACAAATAGAAAAAGAATATTAGAATTTCGTAGCAAATAGAATAGCAGTATTTTATTACTAAGTCAAACACCTATTTAAATTCCGTCATCAAGGAAATAAACAAATTTAATTTTGTAACGCCTACATGGATTTCCGTTGTATAATCGAAACCAATTTACCTTCACAGTTATATAGAAAGCAAAAATACTAAAAATTTATATTAAATGTCATTTTATATTAATAGACAATCCATAAAAACATACACTTACTTAAAGTATGTATGAATATGTTTATGGTACAATAAATGTACAAAAGAGAAACTACTTTGATGAACAGGCACAAAAGTAACTTTTTCATTTTGTTTTAATGTAAGATAGCGTTAATTATATATATATATATATATATAGTCTGATACCCTTTTACCGTTAGGTGTAGGGTGCGTTAATTATAACTTATCGTAAATAATATAAAGAAAACAAACTTAAAACATTAAAGCTACATATGAATGACTATAAATGATCCTTACCCTCATCAATGTATCTTCGTCGGTCTGAGCAGAGAAGTCGAACAAAAATCATGCGCAAAAGAAATAGGAACACATAAGCAAACATAAAAATGAATTAAAATAAATGATATTCGTCTAACAAATGTTTTGTTATTTACAATAAATGTATAATGATTGTATTTTTTAAATATATTGATTAGTAATATAGATAATAAAATAATAATAGAAAATGATGTTTTTTAAATGTCAATACATCAAGTAATCAAAGTAGTAATATTGAAATAGAGATTTAACTGTGAAATTTGAGAAGTGTGAGAATGACAGGATGGCCTCGAAATAAATTGTTATGTTTAGAGTAAACGTATAAAGTTTACGATTATATTTATTGGGTTAGGATGAAAAAAAATTGATACTCATCGAAAAAAAAGCTAAATTTCCTTTTCTATTTCCCATTATTAATATTTCAATAATTGGTATACAATCTACGACAGTCTGCAATTAATCTAATGACTGACGAAAAATCTTAGTTTAGTTACTCCGCATTTAATATTGCGCGAAACTTTTACTATAATGTGGTCACAGTATTCGTTCCATTTTCTATCCCGTTCTGCGACAGTAATCATTCAAGACAATACCGCATAAATTCGCTTATTTACCAGGCTAAGATTGCATTTTGATTTACATCCTGTAGAGATATTATCGGTGTATAAAAACTATTTTATACAATAATGCACATATGATAATTAGTACAGATGTTTCGTTAGATATTTATGAACATTCTGCAACTGTACAGGTATTACTTAAAAGCTAACGCTCGTCTATTTCGCTATAAATTAGTTAATTTTCTACGATACTCCGTTACCATTGACTGATCATAAATTTAATAAATAATATATGCATTTTTGTAACAATTTTGATTTATCATAAAATATATATTTTACGATATTAAAATAGTATTTCTACCTGTACGTGTTTTTAGATAGAAAGTCAATTTACAAGTTATCTAGAAATCTTAGTTGTAGAAAAATATAATAGATATTTTGGAAATTTCAGAAGTAATGTGTAATTTATTCAAGTATATATTTGAAATTAGTAAGAATATTATTGCACATATACAGTTAAACGAGAAACAAGAATGGTGGATACAAGCGATGATGTGTGTAAATGTGTGCAATGCATGCAGGCATGCAATCTTGTCATTCTAAGATTTGTTGATGTTTATCGCTTACCTCTTGTAACACCCTTTTCAGTTTGAGTAACATTGTTTTGATGCCCACAATGTCATTGACCATCGAGCCATGCGTCATTCGCAACGAATCATCGGAATCGTACGCTGCTGGCGAGCCATGGGTCGTCCGGGCCGAACGTAAATGTGGACTGTTAAAACCTCGGACTCTATCTAGAGATCGTGGCGAGTCTGGTACGGAATTTGGCGTTGCTGTTCGTGATCGTATGAAGTTATTGGTACGAACAGTACTGCAATTCAAAATACGCGATTATGAATCATGTGGTGCATCTTATATTGAATTGAATAATGTATACTTGCTAAAGGAATTCAATACTTATATTTAATGATATATCAAATAGGAAATCGATTCAATTATACACAAATAACTGAATTGTTTGAACTGAATTGCGAAGCAAAGAAAAGGTTCGACGGACGGTATGACCTATGAAGTTGTACGAATGTAAAATCAATCGAGGGTGGTATTGATAAAAGTTTCAATAGATTGTTTTATTCAAACACCACAAATAGTGTTTACATATAGCGCTTCGTAACAACAAAAATAAAACCATCCACACTTTATAAAACATAAATGTGAACAGCAAATAAATTCCACTATTTATAAAAATGTCAATTTTAGAACATGAGAAGAATCCTCTTAAATTATATGGTTACAATATACATAAGTCTTCCTTAAGCTCATATTCAAACTAAAACAATATCTTTAAAATTAATTATATACTTCAACTCCTCGTTTAGCCTCAACATAGTTTTCTAGAACATTTTATTTGGTCCTGAATATAAAAATAGAAATTAAATATTTGATATGTGAAATTACGTGATTTTCTTTTCGTATATTTATTTAGTCAATTTCTTTCAAGATTCTTATTTTATTAAATGAGGACTTAGAAGACATATATTTCAACTAGATTATCGTTTAAGAGTTATGAGTAAATTTTAGAAAAAAAATTGTAATAATAGTTTGCTACAAATCTATAAGTGCGCACGAATTATTTGGCGTTCATAAAACCACCGAAATGTAAGAAGAGTCCTGATTAAACAAACAAATATTAAACCACCTGTTGGGCAACGCGTGCTGGAATTAAATAGCCGTTTATGAAAAATTATTTTTCAAAATGTTAATAACAAATTAATTTTTCATTAAAAAAAATGTCCTTTAACTAATCATGGAAATAACTAGTGCAAACAACAGGGTAATAAGGTATAGTGGTGTAAATGAAGACTTAGTACCTAGTTCTACCACGAGATCTAGCTAGTATTGGTGACCCAACTGGTGTATTTCCAGCTGAATTTGACTGTTTTTTAGCATCTGTTTTAACACGTTGTGCCAATGAAGCCGCATTTCTCGGCACAGCACCATTACACACAGAAGAATGTTGATACATGATATTTAATACTTATATTTATATATTACAAAAACAGGTATATAATATAAAAAATAGTTTTTGTTTTCGTCTGGTTTAAATTATAAATAATGTTGTATACATCGATATTATTTATTAAGAAAAATAATACACATTAGCTCGCAAAACTAGTAATTATGTATTTATTACAGTATATATATTTTTTGTTTAAATTGTTTTGTATAAAAATAATAACACATATTTCGTTAGATCGCTAACATTGATATATTCTTTTGGTAAAATAAAATATTCGAAGGATAATTTTGAAATAATATTGCAAATCACAATTATTTTAGTCACATTATAAGAACTATAGTAGGCACGAATATCACAAATATAAAACAGTGTTTTGATGATGATTCTAAAAACGATACTTTTCCATTATTCCAGTGGTACATACTGCAAACTAGTTCAGGAGCTACTAGTGGTAATGAATAGAAATAATGTGTAACAGGCGGTATTATAAGACGCAAAATTAAACTGCGCATGCTCGCGCGTACTACAGAGGTGTTGCCGCTTCGTTGACAGAACTTTTCTACTAAGATCCCGCCCTATTCGCGAAATTTCGGTTCGATAATGCCGGCTATGCGCCATGCGAGAAATTTAAATGTGTGTCACTGAGACTGGGGCAAATGTCATTAAATGCAAATATAGCCTTTGGTATTTTAAAGAAAATCACTATTTTCATATGTGTGATATTGAAAGAAATGCCGTAGTAAGAAATTTGAATGTGGTGACGAGCATATTAGGAATATCAAACGAAAGACGGCCGATGTATTGATGTGGGTAAATTGAGAGTATCTCATCATCTACGATGGAAATTAACCTTTGAGTGTTGCCAGAAAGACAAGTAGCAAATTGTATTAAAAATAACAAGATTCTCATTTGGATTTTTTTAACTTAATTGATATCCTAAAAACGTCTTCCACTATTTTTTTTTTGCAAGAATTTGTGCCAATTTATGCCGCTGATATATAATTAAAAATATATAAACATAATTACTAGTTTTACGACCTAATGTTTATTTTTTTTCTTAATAAATATATCGAAGTATTAAATTATTTATAATTTAAATCACACGAAAAAAAAAACTATTTTTTGGTAATATATATATGAATTAAATATAAGTTTAGTTATTTTTTATACTGAACTAAAATGTAGGTTTCTAAATTTTTAATTAGAAACAAATTTTCATAAGTATTTACTTTCTTATACGAAATAATAAGTAAGCGTTGTAATCATAAAAATTTTCGATCTAGAGATTTTAACTGAATTATACATTTTGTCCTTCCCTGACTCGGGAACGCACGCTCGCGTGTGTGTGTGTGTAAGTGTGTGTGCGCAACCCATTGCGAATATTTTATTTTATTTCACGTGAATCAATGACTTATTATTTTTTATTAGTAAAGTACACTTATTTGTTTAAACAATTATATTATTTGCATCTGCTGTTTTTAGTCAGTAAATGTATTAAAATTTTTTATAAATGAATTCCAGCGGTAATTTTAATGCAAATTCCTGTGGATCACAGACGCAGACAAAGTTCAGTTATAATAGGATTAGTTAATGACAAAAAAAACCTGTTTGTTGATGGTAGGGTCAAGCGCACATGAACTAAACTAGTTTCTTCTTTGTTTACAGTGACCACCATATGATTTAATTTAAACCCTTATTCTATAATACAGCAACTCTTGCTAGTGCAATGTTTGTAGACTTATAGCAAAAGTACAAGTTGCAATTAAGAACATTAATTGATTGTTTCATTTCAGGGCCAACCTAATTTATTTTATTTAAAGAAAATATATTTTGCATTCCTTATACTATGAAAGTATAAAAAAATATCAACAAATTGTTACAGGATCAAGTAGTGTCACTGACATTCACAATTACTTCAGTCACAGCTGTAACTCAACTCCGAGGGCAATCACTTATTAAATGGGTTACGTTTTTTAAACTATGCGTCATCAAAATGTACTTAACCTTGACTCAGGTGTTTTAAAATAAAACATATGCTCCAATGACTATGACACCATACATACATACAAGCATGGATAAAATTAATTTTTATCATCAACATTATCATTGATAACATTTTATCAATGCAATATTAAATAATTAGGTATATTATCAGTTGTCGAAATTGTATTAATAATATAGAAATCTGATTATGAGGACACCAATATTGTGCAAATATGTAAAGCTATTTTTAAAACGATCGATCATGATATTGGAATCAGAATTCATTTCGTGAAATACAAAATTATTCAATGACAAAATTGTAATAAATTTCGCGGTTGTATATGATGGCCTTCTAACACAACATTGGGCAAATAATAATTTAAAAATGCTCAGTTATAAATCAGTCGGTTTATTAATATAATTTTTTGTATAATCAATAGAAATTTAACTGGAAGCAATTTGGAGAAGATTTATTTATATAAATATCATGCACATTTTTAGCTCGTCTATGTTTCTATTATTTACAGATATTCAATTGAACAAATATATATTTTAATCCAATCGATATTAGTTGACCTAAATATAATTATCTATTTCTAATAAGTATTACTTCATTTTGTACTCTAATAAAATGCTTCTAAATTATAGTGTACGTGTTTTTAGCGGAAAATATTAAAACCATAATAATCACAGACGCACCATGAATAATTACTTTTCGTATTAACGATAAGTGACAAAACATAAAATAAAAGACCAATTAAATAATTTGAAATGTGTGAATAAAACCATAAACTAATAAAAACATCGTAAGTAATCTTAATCTATAGAACTTTAAAATAGAATCTGAGTAACGAAATACTTAAGCTAAAACCAAAAATCAAAACAAATGCTTGGACATCGAGTATATTTAGAGAAAAAAAATAACAGTTAGCTGCTCTATAATCAAGCAGTATGAGAGGATGTAAGTAACAAAAAAAGAAAGAACTGTTACCCATTCATACAAGATCTCGTAGAATCTTGAGGCTTTAATTCCATTGTATCATGCATATTTATCACAAAACTATCACGAAAAATAATCATAAAAATTAAAAACTACTCCAATTTAAATATGGTCCCCCGAACATTAAAAAAATATTAGTAATAACTTTAGTTTTAATCCACTTTTAGGAACTGCCACAGTACATCGCATCATTAATGTTTGTAATACGTGTTTTTGTGGAAAATTGCACGAAACATGCATAAATATGATTGATTCGTATCACAGAACATTGCTAAAAATAACAACGAAGTGACTCTATTTCAAGCTAAACGTCAACTAACTTATTTACAACAGGCTTTGTTGGCATACAACAACGCAGGTGAGTGTTCGCTGTACCTGGACCGAATAGCTCCGAACTACATTCGTAGTAGTAAATCATCAATACGTTTTTATCGTCTAGCTTATTTATTTTTATTTCATTTATTATATTATAAATTTTATTTTATATTTGACGTGTATATAACGACTACCTAATGTACGTACTTTCTATAAAGTTATGCTTTTGTGAATACTACAGTAGACTGATTTGTAAAATTTTTAATTACAAAATTTATGCGGTATTTCATAATGAATCACCGCTGTTAATGCATAAAACAAATTATGTTGGACGGTTAATTTTATATAAAATGCTAAGCACAAAGGATATGCAAATTTAAAATAAAAAGTAATTTTCATATAAAATACATCAAAATATTATTTTCATTTTTATTTTATTCGTTATTGTATCAAAAAATATCTACTCTAGTTCATAAAATTGGTATTATAGATGCCATAATTATATACATATAGATATTTATAAATAAATTGTATCAATTATGTTTAACAGAAAAATAATATAATAATTTGATAGATATAAAAATTGTCAAAAAATGTTAAGAAGTAAAATGTTGTAGCATTTTGCAAGGAATTCATTTGAATATTGACAAATTTACTGTTAAAATAATTATTAATATTCCCCTTTTTTTAATTTGATGTTTTAGTGTATTTTCTATTTAAATAGAAAATATATATAATATCTACTATGTATAAGAAAGTCTAGTGCAGGACACCCTAGTTATTTTTTTAATCTTAAGTCATCAAATCTTAATATATTTCAAATAGAATACTCAGATTTAATCTATAAATATATACGTCTTAAGTAATATTTAAAAATTATATTACATTTAAGATACGTTGAAATAAAGAAGTCTAAACTGTATAATATACACATTTAGTATTTGTTTCTGTGACTAGTTTCTGATAAAATTAGAAAACTTAACAATAGAGTTAATATAAAATCATTAAAACACATTGAAACGCTCTAAAAATTAGATTGACTACGTTCGGTAATGGTTAGCTTGACTGCCCATACTGATGAAAATGTGAAACTAAAATAATTAACAGAATTACTAACAGACTCGGCATCAGGGGTAAACCATAGTAAATACTTGAAAGAGAAGCTTCAGCAATAAATAAATGAAGACAACACGGCAAAATCGTCATAGTTCGATACGTTTGAGATAAAAAGAGTTCATATAGCAGACTTTCTGAAAGAGAAATGTAATGGTTTGTGCTTTAGTGTTTAAACGATTTCATTTTTCATGTTATAAGTTACATATAAATTAATTTAATCCTCAAAATCGAATTTTTTTTCATCAATTCGATAAGTAAATTACTCCAAATAAGCAAACATTTCGAATATATTTAATTGCCACTGTAAATATACCGAAAAATAAAATATAAAAAACATCTCCTTAAAATGATAAAAGAAGTAAAAAACGTTTAATTATATATAATGTAATCTTGAAAGAAAATTATATTTCTGTTAATCAAAACTACATTAATTTACTCAAATATGCTTAAATCAGACTCTGCACTTTGTGTTCTTATTATTGTTAATAAGCCTTATTAATTCTAAGTATCTTATTAACTATCTTTTTCTGAATATAAAATTCAAATTTTAATAATATGCTTAAGATACAGTTAGCATTGTGTAGGCAGTTTTAAGTTTTAATGTTTAAACAAAAAAAAAGCATATAATAACACCTGCGCAAGAAGAAAATGTCAAAGCAAATAACAGTGAATGACAAATGACTTTATAACTTATAATTATATCATTCCTGTATGAAATTCGCCATAAGTTTTGAGAAAGAGAAAATATTTCGTAGAAAAATATATTTCTAGTATATAAAAATCAAGTTACTAAATATGTTTGTACAAAATATGTGAATGAATGAATATATTGCAAATTTCACATAATTATAAACTTGAAAAGAGTATATTAAATATTTTATTAATAAAATAAAGATATAATAAAAATATTAGATCTGTAACGAATAGTATTTTGTCTGAATAACTTAATTGTTGTTAATTTTTTACAAAAAAACAAATTGTAATTTAGTACTGAATACTTTAGCTGAGCGTTATTTATATTTTTTGCGATATACGTATAATAAATGTTGATGTTCAATTAGAAAATATTCATGTTTTCATATGTAAGATTTAAAGTGCGTTTGCAACCTATCAAACGTATGTGTATGCACGTCTTATGTTAGTAATATGTGGGCGTTATTGCCTGCTAGGTGCTATTATGATGGTTGTGGGATTTATGTTATCGTGGGATTTGCCTTTTTTCCATAGGACATATCGTTGCTACGTGACAGTAACCTTGGTGACGCATACGTATTACAGTAAAAACGTTAATCAATTTACAAATATTTCGTTATATGAATCTGCTTAACGGAACGAAGTAAACCGTACATATTTTATACGTACATATCTGTTTTTGTGATTGTTGTAACATTAACATAAACTGGCAGACTAAAGTGTAAAAGCAATAAATTAATAATATAAAATTCTTACTTGTAAGCTGGAAATTCTTTATTGGAATGTGTCCCAAGAAGTGATGACCATTCTCTGGCTATCACGGAATCTTGATGTTCTAATTCGGAACGAATTGTTGCTTCATCCAAAGAATGTAACGCTCCACTCTCATTTAGATGTAGTCTGAAACAATATGAGCATTTTAGAATTAAATATTCTACATTATATTTGAGGTTATTACCAAAAACGAAGTCAAACGTAAACTAATATTAACTTTACAAAAATTTCGTAAGCAAAAGATATTTGAAACATTATACCAACATAAATGTTCAAATGCTGGATATTTTTGTTACACGAATGACTTCTATGGCTTTTAAATGTATGTAGTTTGAAATATTTGAATTCTTACCTGTCTGTGGAATCATCAATTCCACTACTTTGACTATGGTCAAAATCCATCATGAGGTCATCAGAAGCAATACTCTCACACGGCGATAATGTATCGATTGAAGCAGTTCTGCTTAGAAGTGGATGTTTCGCTCGCATCGGCGCTGGACTCCCGTCACAAGACCGTTGGCTTTTACGAAATGGCTTTGGCGTACTGTCTACTAATGTTGCAACACTATCACTAATATTTTGATGTTCGCTAGTCAATCTCTCGATATGATCGTACATTCTTTGCGAATCACACCTATCTAGACTCGTGAGCGTTTCGTTAAACATTAAAGCGGGCTGATCAGCAATTTCATCATCAATCAGAAAATCTCTACCCTCAGATAGTGATAAAGAGGTGTTTGTAGGAGTTCCTGGACTTGCAGGACTCAGTGGTGATTTCTCATTAATATCTTTCGAGTCTGTCGAGGGACTCTTACAACATTTATTCTTTTGTTTCGACACAATTTCTTCTGATTCTGTATAACTGCTTATTAGACTATCGACTGGAGAAGTTTCATCATCCAGTAAGGTACCAGAGCTAGCAGCGGCCACTGCAGCGAATTTCGGGTCTTCTATTGATAATAAAACTGATTTTAATGAATCTTTCGGGCTACTCACAGCATTAGTCATCGTAGACATTCGGTCTTCTAGTGGTAATAACAAGGTCTTTGGAATAGCCCCGCTGCTAGTGCTCATAGATGAACTGCCGCTAGTACTCATTTGACTTCTTGTAAATAATTTCGGATCATCTGAGAGTAATACTGATCTGTTTTCTAGAGCATTGGAATACTTTGGACAGTCTAAGTTTAATAATACTGATCGGAAATTATCTTTTGGTAATGTTCCCGAAGTGGACATTTGATTTGATGTTAGGTCGACGGGTGCAGATCTGTTCGGTAGTCGTAATGGAATGGGAGAGTTTTCTTTGTCCTTGCTTTCATCACTGGAGCTGAAACTGATGCTGTACACTTCGGCCATTGCCTCACCACCTTGTTCCCAGTCTTGGTCATCGGAACTGGTTGGACTTGAATCTTTATCCATACGAGTTGATATTCTATTATCTAGTAAAATACAAAACAAAAATTAATTAAAAAACTACCTAATAAGATATGTGCCATACTTTAGCATTTCGTTTTAAATTATCAGATTTTGCGGTAATTGGTGTAGTAATGTGATAAATTACTAAATATTGATATACTTATTATTTTGCCAAATTACTAAATAGATACAATCTGTTTGTATATACTAAAACTTTAATGTTTATTTCAATATAAGCTTACTATCAAAATGATATTGTAGTAGCATTTAGCGTAAATTAATTGTATTTTTTTTAAGTATTTATGTTGTATATTTTTGTGCTAGATATTCAAAAATCTAAATAGATTTTTTTACTTTCTTATACGCAGTATAAGTAAGTATTGTAATCATGAAAAATTTCGATCTCGAGATTTTAACGGAAATATACGTTTTGACCTTCCCTGAATCGATTCCAACTATTTTTGGTATGACGTCCGTCTGTGTGTGTGTGTGTGTGTGTGTGTGTGTGTGTGTGTGTGTGTGTGTGTGTGTCTGTGTGTGTGTGGATGTGAGCGCTCTACAGCCCAAACGGCTAAAGGGAAAATTATGAAATTTTAAACTTAAGATTTGTATGTGCCTGGCACGAAAATCTCCTATTTTTGAAAACCATATTCCGACCGGAAGTGCATGTTTACCTTAGTCATTTTTTGCAGTTTCTGCAATTACTCAAAAATGGTTACAGTTACAGAAAATTTTTGTGAACAAAAATTAATGATATTTATATTTAGCACAACTTTTGTTTGAATCTTTTTTCCAAAAAATGTACTGGTTTCAAAATAAATTGCTGCTTATTATATATATATTGTTACATAAATCGTATCATCTGCGTCTGTCAATTGTTTAACAAAATAGACTTAAATAATTTGAAGTTTGACATTTAATATGTATTCTAAGAAACATATTTAGTGTAAAAGCGATCTAAAGGTTAGAACAAATATTATAAATTAGAAAAATAATGTAACTACGGTATGGTTTAACCCATATGCGGATAAGAAAGTTCGGTGCATGGCACTGCAGATATTTTTTCGGAAGTGTTTGAATAAGAAATGTTTGATACTTAAAACAAATGCAGCAAAAGTCTTAAATGATATGTCAATTCACATAATAATCTACAAACTAATCGGAAATTAGAAAAGTTACGGTGACTTAACACTATGAAATTCAAGAAAATAATTTACCTCTAAATGTCTTTGCAGGTGAGAATAATCTAGTTGAAATAAGTCCCGATTTCTCAGTGCAAGATCTATCTCGGAATGATTTTTCTTCTTCTCCATAATCTTCACTGAAACCCTCAGATGATGTAACCGATATTTTCCTTCTATTCTTATCCAATTGTCTCTCATATTCCAAAGTTCTTTCTCTAACTATACCACTAGATAAATTATTGCCCGCATACATTCCTGAGTTTCGTGTTTCGGCACTATTGTTGCCAAACACACTCGGCAACCGAGGCAATGGAATTACGGCAACATCGGTCACGACACCATCTTCTATAGAGTCATCTAAATCTCTCACATCGAAACTTTGGCCAGATACAATCATTTCTAAATTCCGTGAACGAATATTTCGATTTCGTCGTACACCAAACGTTGGCGAACTATCCATTAGTTCGACACCATGCAAAGTATCAGTGTCACCCGTTAAGTTACCATTTGTACCACTAGTATGGCTACCAACACCAGAATCTTCAGTAACTGAACCTTCTTTGGACGAACTACCTTCTTCCGATCGTTGACTTACTGTTGATACTTTTCTATTGATATTTGCCACTGTTTTGGCATTCTTTGATTCCAAAACTCTAACTGGAAGTTGTGGCCGAGGTAACTGAGTGCTATGAAATGTAAATTTAGCTGGAATGTTTGATTGGGGTTGTGGAATTGAAGTTTTCGGCGGTTTGTTACGATTTACTTCAATTGGTTTTTGTATTTGCTTCACTTTTGGAGCTGGAGCTGGTGCTATAGTAACAGTTTTCCGTGGTTTTTCTACATTATTGTTTTTGTTTTCGGCTGGTGCTGTTTCGGATCGTGTTGATCGGTTTGATTGCCGAAATCCGAAACGAGTTATTCGCGATGCACTTGCTTCTTTCTTCGGCGGTGCCAATCGTGGTGTAGATCTTCCTGACGGATATGGCGTTGTTGTTTCCAGTGAATCGAGCGAATCATCGTTGCCATTGTTGTCGATTGTGTCAGTGTTTTTCTTATTATTTGATTCGTTATCTGTCAACAACGGGATGGCTGTCGATGGTCGACGTTTGAAACCAAATGATGTGGTAACACCGCGTGTAAAGGATCCGCCGCTTCGTCTTGATGAATCTTTGTTATCATCATGTCCCTACAAGAAGAAAATTTAATATTAATAAAATAATTCAGTTTTTACTTTCTTATACGCAGTATAAGTAAGTATTGTAATCATGAAAAATTTCGAACTCGAGATTTTAACGGAAATATACGTTTTGAGCTTCCCTGAATCGATTCCGACTATTTTTGGAATGACGTCCGTCTGTGTGTGTGTGTGTGTGTGTGTGTGTGTGTGTGTGTGTGTGTGTGTGTGTGTGTGTATGTGTGTGTGTCTGTG
The DNA here is from genome assembly GCA_944738965.1 of Nebria brevicollis. Lineage (NCBI taxonomy): Eukaryota > Metazoa > Arthropoda > Insecta > Coleoptera > Carabidae > Nebria > Nebria brevicollis. Next base: position 17,204,676 of record OX122898.1, on the reverse strand, counting down.
TGTGTGTGTGTCTGTGTGTGTGTGTGTGTGTGTGTGTGTGTGTGTGTATGTGAGCGCTCTACAGCCCAAACGGCTAAAGGGAAAATTATGAAATTTTAAACTTAAGATTTGTATGTGCCTGGCACGAAAACCTCCTATTTTTGAAAACAATATTCCGACCGGAAGTGCATGTTTACCCTAATCATTTTTTGCAGTTTCTGCAATTACTCAAAAATGGTTACAGTTACAGAAAATTTTTGTGAACAAAAATTAATGATATTTATATTTAGCACAACTTTTGTATGAATCTTTTTTCCAAAAAAAGTACTGGTTTCAAAATAAATTTCTGCTTATTATATATATTGTTACATAAATCGTATCATCTGCGCCTGTCAATTGTTTAACAAAATAGACTTAAATAATTTGAAGTTTGACATTTAATATTTATTCTAAGAAACATATTTAGTGTAAAAGCGATCTAAAGGTTAGAACAAATATTATAAATTAGAAAAATAATGTAACTACGATATGGTTTAACCCATATGCGGATAAGAAAGTTCGGTGCATGACACTGCAGATATTTTTATAGATTATGACAAAAAAGTACATTATAATTTATTTTACAGCTTACATTTAATAAAAGTTCATCATTATAGAATCTTCTTATATATTTAGTAACTTATACGAATTAATATATACAATATTTTAAAGTATTATTTCTCAAAATTATTATTATGTGTAATTTTAAACGAATTGAATGGTTATTATTATTTTTATTTCATCCATAACATTCCAAAATTATCTTTTAACTTTAGACGTGAAGTGATAATTCAAAATTAACATTACAGTCAATAGCAGCACACCTAGTTTGAATAAAATTATCTTCCATGTAATTTAGTTATAGAATGCGCTTGAAATAATTCTATGGTTGTAAATTATAGAAAGCTAAAGAAACAAATCATCGTAGCACCAATGTCAAATATTTAAATATAAACAAGCGCTATAAAATACAGTACTTAGATAAATATAAGTTACGTTACACTTCATTGCTAGAAAATGTTACGCCAATAGCATGAATATATTGGACACGGTAAAAGTCCTATCTAGCACAAGACACAAATGTAATTACAGGATGCATATAATTACTCCCATATGAAATATGTCATTGTAGTTATTGTTTTTAGATAAATTATTTGCTTTCAAAAATGCAACATTATGCAAGAATGAAACAATAACAAAATTAAATTAATAACTAAACTCAGAAACAGTTACATATTGCAATCAATTACGTCGTAATTCTTGTCGATAAATATACTAATTGTAATTATTGTAGACATATAATTAGACTTGAGAAACTGATTTTTGCTAAGTCAATAAACGAGATCGAGATAAATATACATTTAAACGTATTTCGAATAAAATTTACAATATAATTTACCATGTATATTAGTAATTTTTGAATAAAGGTTATTGGGAAAATATATAAATCAAAATTTAATTTATCATTTCTTGCAGCTATGCCTTCTCATAAAATATGAATGTTCGCATTCTTCCGCCTACTATGTATTTAAGTAGATTCCAGCCGAGCCTCTGTCAGATAACTTGTCCAAAGAAAGCACTATATCTTATAACTTCATCAACTTTGGACGAGATACAAATCCATAAATTTAATACAGGGTGCGTGAGTATTTTAATTGCTTAAAAAATGACCTCGTTTATATCAAATGAAAACGCCTTGTTGCCATCCAGCGACAATCAGTTAAGCCTACTGATTGATAGACCAAAACAGCAAACATGAAATACGAACAAATACGAGTGAGTGGCGGCACTCACGACTTAAGATGTTTGTATGCATGTCCCAAAAGCACGCACACACTGAACCGCAATGCAAATTGCCGATTCACAACCATGTAAAAAAAATTTCCTGTCTCGCGCATAAATGTTTACCCATAAAAAAGGTAGGTTTACTATAATAACGAATCGTAAAATAATTTGTTTCTCTACTGTGTAAAATGTATAATATGCATAAATCATGGATGATAAATTAGTGTGTTAAGACTAGTTTGAAATATAAACTATCAATCAAATCTAGAATTTCTATGAAAACACTCACATCAACTACCGAGGTATTAACACGCGGTAATAAATCATGAAATCAATAAAGAACATCCTTAAAATGCGTTCGAATGATTAAAACGCCGTTAGTTAGCTGTTATGTAATCAAATAGGACAATTCTGTATAAATATTGAGTTGAAATTCGTAGTATAACATTTAAACAACATTTGCCGTAACCGTTAGTCAAATTGAAAGACGAATACATTTCGACTGAGTACATTTACCTTTAGTCTCAGAAATGATAATTCTGCTGAGAACAAATTTAAATTAGCGGTTGAATGAATCTATAATTACGACAACAAAAATAATACATGTACATTTATATAATGCAACAGAGTAATACCATCTTCAAATGATGTACATATTTCATAATGCATCATTTGTGATTTAAATATTTGCGATGTAACGCAGCTTGTTTGCTACTTAAGAAAGTTCAACACTTCAATATGCTAATAAGGCGTACTAGTATTTAATTATCCCGTTAATTATTACTGCATATTACAAAGAATACCACATTCTTACTTCAAGTTTTCTCAGCTTACATTTCTTATGGGTGATTCGACAATTTACGAGTACATCAGTACAGTTTTCTAATGAAATCCTATTACAATGCATGTCGTCGCATCGCGTAAATAATGTTACTTTCATTTTTATAATGTACTTTTGATTTTTTTCGGACACAACTTTACTATTTATCTGCTGCAACTGGGATTGCGTGTTCTTGTCTAACTTTATTCTTATAAATTATAATATAATATGAATCTGGAATATTCTATGAAGAAGTCCAAATTTCATGTTCATTTTAATAATAAAAATATGTATGTAAAATTATCCCAAATGTTTTTATTATAATTATGTGTCTCAAATATTTCTTTATCCCCCCAAAATTAATTCAGGATTGAAGTTATTAAATAAAGAAAAGTGTGGAGAAAGTGAAGAATTTTTTTTGTAATCTTACGAGTTTTAGTTAAAAAGTGAATACATGAAAAGGGTTTCCGTAACCCCATTAAATGGAATAATTATAACTTTTTCAAACATGTAACTTGATATTTACGTGCCCTAAATGGCATTTGTGTCATGCGCAGTGTATTTATTTCAAAAAATAAAAACAATTTGGTGTTCCACCATAAAACCAGCAGAATCAATCAAGTAAAACCATTTAATTATAATGAGTTATGACTTTCATATTATTCAAGTACAAAAAAAAAAATCATAAGATCTTATTTGCTATGGTTGGTTTAATAGTTGATTGAATAATTATACCTATTACCTGTTCTAATCAAACAGTTTCTAAATTAAACTTTCATAATGTCGGTACTTCCTCAATCCTAACGAATATTTCTGATATTGATTAATAAATCGCATTTATGCATTTTTCATCCTTCATTGCATTGCGTTACAAGTATCTGTATTCATAAAATTTAAACACTTAAGTACTTGGGTCTATAAATTCTCCGATTCTAAATCTGTTATCCTGATTATTATTTTTTTGGTAAGCCCTTATGGTATAATGTGATATAAGGATACATTGATACTTAAGTGAATCTGTAAGGGTGAAAGGTCATATTTGTAGAAGATAAATTTTAAAGGGAAATGGTGCATGTTCTTTGAAAAGGTCTTGTGACGTCACACAAGTACTTTTTAAACCATTAGTCTTAACTTAAATGTCAAGTTGCGCTAAGAGAATCTAACTTGATATAATAAGAGTAAATCAAGATTAAGTTAATTTAATATTATTGAATTAATTCAATAAAGTTGAGTTTATTATCGTTTAGGTGCGTTACAACAATAACAAGGCAACGCTGTATGGTATGTGTATTTAGTGCAACTGTAAAGTAATCGAACTCATGATTAAATAAAAGACATTTACTGCTATTTTTGATTGGAATATGTTACAAATTTAAATGTTTTTCAATGAGGTCGGTAAAAATGTTTTAAATTCCCACGGTGAAGTAAGTCGAGTTATAGTTCGAAGAGCACTTGTTCGTTGTGAAAGGTAACCGCGCTGCTTACCAATAACAATAGATGAGAATGTCTATTTAGTTCGTGATATTTGATAACATTTCGATGAAAGGAATTTAATCATATAGAGTTTCAATTGGTATGCATTAGCAGAAGCGGCTATTTAAGAAAGAGTCATTTTGTAAAGTGTGGCGGATGATTGTTATTACCATTACCACAGACTTGATTCAAAACGGAAATAATTTCAATAAAAGAAGTTTTTAATTAAAAGGAACATTTCCATAATGGATAAAAAACATAAAAGGTTCAAGGTTCCATCAAAGCGATGATGAAATTCAATGTATACAAGAACTAGTTAAATGCTGCACTCCTTCATGTAGAGAAAACAATATTTTTAGAGATAATAGTAGTACATACGACTTTCATGAATGTCAATGCACTTTTAAAGATTTCTTTCCATATACATTGTCCGAAGACATTCACAAAAACTTCTGCAATTCAACGAATTTGCGGCACCTTATCTCAACTCAAGAACTTTGTAATTGGGAATGACAATAAAAAAAACGAAATACGGAGAAAATGATCAAGGGGATACGTTTCTGGAGAATGTGCAAGATAAGGTGCGCTAATATGGCGAACAACTTTTTACGCACAAATTGCGAAATGTTCCAAACAGTGTCCATATTGCATTTTAGAAAAATAGCCTGTAACTTTTTCGATTTAGAATAAAAAGAAAATAATTTAGTCAAAAAGACGTGGAACACATGGTAAAAGTGATATTATTATCACCAATGACGCAGATGCTAAATTTTGAACCATGCTATTTCCTTATAGATTCAAATAAACCTTGAATATATGTAAATTACATACATTGAAAAACAACTACAAAAAATATTGTAGGCAGTGAAACGTATATTGACCATTGGCCATTGATCTAATATTAACACCTACATGGATTTCATCATAAATATTGTTAAAGTTGAGCTTAAAATGCCTATATATTTAAATGTTTAAGTCTTCTTAATATTTATTAAAATTATAGCAGCATAACGAATATAATAATTTTTCAAATATAAAACTCAATTCAAATTGCATTTTAAGATTTGTCCTCCAGCCTATTTTTTTTAATAGTTTTGAACGTAATCATTTTCTACTTAAGAATTTATTGCTTATGTCTGCAGGTCCAACTTTATATAGAAACCAAGTTGCTACTATATATTTTTTGATTTTAATAAAGATATGCTACAGTTTAATATGAAAGTATATTTATATACATTAGCCTTAGGGATGCAAAAACCGATCGGGTTTTTCATGATCCTGATACTCTGAATAGTTATATTTGCCGATATAAATGTTAATAATTATGATGCAAAAACTATATGTGTAGAAATGAGTGTAATTTTTACAATTTTTCAATATTTATATTTAACAAACGTGAAAAAATAATTTAACTTTGCATTAAAGTTTTTATAGAAATCGGAAGTAACCATTTATTTTTATTTTAGAGACAAATTTTAAACCGGATATAATGGCAATTTCGTATGTTGGAATGTTTGAAAAGTTTTAATATGTGGATGTTGATTGTTATTTTTTTTATGTTTATGTGTACAAGAAAATTATCTTACTCTGAAATTATAAAAATATAGAACCAACGAAAAGGAATGTTAAAATTTATATCTTCAACATAAAAATAGTACATTTTCAGTAACTTGAGTAACAAACGATAAGAATATATATTCAATATGCGTAGTCAAAAGACACAAGCAATGAACACGTACTTATTTTCCAAGAATGTATAGTATATATTTTCAACACTAATGCTGATACCATCTTAGTTGTAACTAACTGATCAATAATTTAAAACATTAATTAAAATTCAAAATAATATACATAAAACATAAGTTTACTACGAGAATATTGAATGGTATGTTGAGTAGAACATGCATGCTATTTTTGAAATCGCAGCAAGGTGGTTTACGACTTCCTGGTAGAACGTACTGCATTTATAAGTCTGGATGGACTAAAAATAACTGAAATCTTTCACCGGGAAACAACCAATTCTTTAAATTAAATTTTAAGTATAGTGTCATATTACAAAACAAACATAATACTATCACTTAATTTGACATAGAGGAAGAACTTAGTCTTTTCACACTCTATATATTTTTTCCAAAACAATATATAGTCTTTTTAAATCAGTCTTGAAAAATAAATATATTACAGTGTGAATTGTGGCTAAATAAAAATACATAAATTCTAATTAGATTAAATCATTTCGTAAAACAGTGATTTAAATTCGGAAAGTTCCAAGTTTAACTTTTATTTTGTACTAGCAATCTATTCATATATCAATTAAAATTACCGCTTTCATCTATTCTCAGAGCATAGAAGAATCTCTGTACCAGTTAGTTATAGTAGAATTAATGAACATAGAGATCTCGTCACAAACCTCTTTGTGCTTACATAATATATATAAAGCAGGCACAAAATACATAAGGTAGTTAATTAGCTAAACCGCGGTGATGTAAATTATATTATATCATTAGTAATACAATTTCCAGTATACACTCTAAGCTTCGTTGGTGTGGTATTTGTTAAGGTTGGTATATGTGTAAACAGAGTAAAGTGGAGTGCCACGTATTCTAAGCAAATTAATGTCATAATTTTATTTTTATAAATAATTATTTATAAAATAATAAAATTCAACAATTATAATATCCGATTAAAAAACAACAATTAATTCGCTTTGCGACCAATACAATGTTGTCCAATGTCGTGCTTGATAAGCACGAAAAGATACCGCTTATTATAACAAAATAATCAAGGTACCTGTGTGTTACATTTTTTTTACAATTGTCGTCAATTGCAAAATAAAATTAGATAAGCAATTTGCGCTTTTTACTATTAAAGCGAAAAATCTGTAGCCTAAAATATAGGTTTAGTTAAAAGAGCATATTATACGCAACGAATCAACCTTCGTATTGTGCTCTACATTCCAAAAATCAATACGCTGACATTGGATCGTGTTTAATTTATACATCAGCGGCGCAGTAAAACATTTTGCTAATGTAGAGTAACTAAAATATTATTATAGATGCGAACAGGTATTTAGCACATGCATATTGTTTAAAACTATTAATAAACTTATACTAAAATCCTCAATAGATTGCAAAGATCTACTCTCATTACCCTATGACTCTTTCTTTGAAATTTAAACTAAACGCTTGAAACAAGATACGATATGAAACTTCTACGAACAAAGCACTAAAGATAGGAGAATATGTTATATACATTCAAGATATTGAAATATCTTGAATGTTTCCTATTCAAGAGACAAGCAATGAACAAATAGAATATCTGAAACATTCCCACGGAAACATCTGGAATTTTATAAATGTTCAAATAAATTATAGCTCCAGTTACATTGATTTATAAAAGAACTCAATATAATAATAAAAACAATTTTATTTGACATAAATATAAACTTTTCATAAAAAAACAAATGTGTGTATGTGTGAACAATTAAAAAATTTAATTTTTCTACAAAAAGATAACTTTGATTCAACTTTAAGATTGATAAAAATTCATTTTCGTCTAAGCAACTTTAAAGATTATGCGTCACCGTCTTGCAATTATCTATAATAACGTAACGCGACAGGAAATGCAAAAATGAAATTTCTCTCATATTTAGTAGAGACGAAACAATGGCTTCTCAATCATTACCATCATCATGATGTGTGAGTTACAAGCACACAAGGAAAATCTAACAAACACTTTATCATCGTAACATGACGTGAATACAAAATTTACGTTTGCGTAATTGCACACGACATGAGTCAACTCATGCATGTTGTACCTACATACGTGTGTGTTGGTTTTGTTTCTATTATAGTTTCGAGTAGCGCCAAGTACTATATAAACTATCCGAATTGTATTAACTGTCTACTGGTGAATTTATGTTAGTATCGTATCAACATAGCATACCTTAGTAAGGAATGTATAACGTGAATAAAACAAATAGAAATTGCATTTCGGATTATTAAGTTCTCGAAAGGCATTCCAAAAAGCGCATAATTGTAGGATTTGCATCCTACAATATGCTGCAGAAGCATTTGACAAAATATTCGTTTAAATGTCAAAAGGTCATTTGATATACAGATGGTGTCAATATGAAGTGTTTTTTATGCTTGTGAAATTTTGCAAAGAATTTAAATTTTAGTATTCAAATATCGAATAAAAAAAAAACCTTCAATAGGATGTCTAACATCATCAAGGTTACATTTAGTATGTATCATGGTGAAAACCGCAGTGTTCCAACTATTGTGCATTTGATTACCATGAAATGCAGTATGGAATTTATCATATTTTGTTTCCTTATATTTCCGGTGAAGCGGTTTAGGAGGCAACGGCCTCTTTTTATAAAAATGGTGTCGCCAGATAAACCACCAACAAATTTAGGAATACACGACGGGCAAAAAAACCGTTATTGCGTTTAGCATATAACTTCATAAAATTTGCATGATCCACTGATATGTATCAGAGATGCAATCTAGTACGGTGAAAGTATAAACCATTTACAACAGTAAATAACCGAATTTCCAAACTGGTTAAAACGAAGATTCACTCTCTAAGAAAAAATGTTATCGCTTTAAAAGTCAAATGTTTTATGCATCACATCCGTAGAGAGTGTGAATTTTATACAAGATTGATGGCCTTGATTGATCAACGTAAATAGAATCAGATTAAACAGTATGTAAAAATAACTCAATTTTGCAATAAAGAATTTGTTAAGTGTTACAATACAATAAGAACATATAATGAGTGAATAAAATTCAGAAATGATTAAACATCATATTATACCAATTTGATTAATAATCATATCGTTTATTTATCTTAATACTTAAAAAAACAATAATTTTAAGAAATTCATTTAAATTGCGAAATAATAAATATTTATTTGCCAATCAATTGAAAATGGCCAGACAGGTATAATTTTCAAAAGAAAATATACTATTTGTTCTTAAAAAGTTGTATTTTAAAAATTTTATATTAATTTAGTTGGAACAGAATAATGTTAAAATCTAATATCTCAATACATGAAACGAATTAAAATATCTAAGTGCTAAGCACAAACAATTTATAAAATTGCAAATAATTTTGATACCAGGCTGACATATCTCAGAAACACGTCGTACTGTGGCAGTCCGATAGCAACTGCTGTCTGCTTGCTGTGCCAAACGCGGTCAATGCTACACTTAAATAGCAACACACACATGCTTAAATAATAGATATATGTAATTTCGCTAAGCCTTGCTACTAAAATATAATATTTTAGAAGTAATTTCACATGAAACGCTACATACGAATATTAAAATAATATTTTATTCTCAGTGGTAATATGGGTGGTTCATTGTGAATAGTTGCATAAGAACGTTAAACAGTAATTGATGAAATGAAAGTAAATCTCGTTGAGTACAAAGTATAAGTATAAAAATATAGCTATTTATTTTGTCATAGGTCAACGGTCAAAGTCACTGTGCCAATAAAAAGTACCGGTTGATCACAATTAAAATTGAAATGCTGCATAATTGTATCAGCATATAATAATTAAGTGTATTTTGCTATTGATTTAATTCAATTGAACAAACTGAATAAATGAAAAAAAACATTAAAAGTTATGGTGTTCGAAAAGAGTGAATGTTAGACAGTGTAATATTGTGGTAAATGAACATCGACTAGAGCAAGTTAAACGGTTTGTTTATTTGGGTTGCTTATTCTCTAGCGATGGAAAGTATGATTGCGAGATTGAGAGAAGAGCGTCTGCTAATTGTAAAATTTTAGGGGCGTTAGTAATGTTTGTAAAAAAATCGAATATTTCTAAGGACTATGTGTGTCTAATGGTGTACTTATTCATGTATGATAAGTGACTGAAGGTTCCTAAATTTAATAAGAATATGGAATAATGCTAATACAATTACGTATTTAGACTAACGAATTTATACACAAAATTCAATATTAATTAACTGTACAAAATGTAAAATGGAGCACTCAAATCAGTATATCCATAAATACTACATGAACAAAATATTTATTATTGTTTAGCGTAAATTTAGACGCTATACAATTTAAGACAAAGATGAATTATGTGATTGGTACATATTAGAAACCAAGGTAAACGAATAGAGATAAGTATTCGCTATAAAATAAAAAAATATCTAAATAATAAAACAAATAAACACCTGCGAGACATCATGAAAGGTCAGGGCGCAATAAGCTTTTACTGTAATTTACTAGGAGATGGCGTGAATGTCCTATCAATAAAATAGAAATGAAATCGTTTCAAGCCAATTCTTTAGATTAAATTTTTAATTTACGGCTATATCATTCTCACGAAGGTGTGTTGAACTGACTAACATGATAGTTTTTATACTGCTAGCACTGAAATAAAAAAAAATCAAAATTTAATAAGACCATAATTATAAAATGTATATATCTACACCCTTTTAAACATTAATTCATATTGTAGTATCTATATTTTATTAAAAATAAAATAGAATTAATATTTTTGCCAGCGAATCATACATGGTTTAGTTCTCTAGTTAGTGTATTTTAGTAGTTATATTAAAAGAACGGTTAGTCTAATTTCGTAAGCCTTTCATCACAATATCATTCTTGAGGTACACATATCGCATCACTATCTTTTCTAGAAACAAATCAGATTTAAATATTAATTTAGAACAAAAACAATAATAAATATTAGGTAAAAATCACACCAAGTTTTATCATAAAATAACATTTTCTTAGTATTGATTTAAATTCTATACTATATAGGTAATCATAAAAAGAAAATCAATCATTTTGTGATAGATATAATTTAATGATTGAGCAGCAACTGTATTATTTTTCTCTAAATTTGACACTAAACTCCACAAGACATTGAACAAAATATATATAATTATTTTGGCAATTTTGTTTCGTTCGCCACACTTCCGCAAAATTTGCTCAAAATGATGTAATAGCAAAGAACGAAAAATGCAATCTAAGATAGTTGATCCGTATAGCCAATAATTATTCCTCAATGTACACCAGTGATAACAATAAAGCAACAAAATCGTATTGATTTGTCGAATGAATAAATATTTCATCTCGATTTCATCTCAGTTATAAAATCCAACAAAATCCACTTACCGATATATCATCAGGACTTAAAATGTTCTCACAGTGCTGCATTTTCTGTGCGTTATATGTATGGCATCACATTTAAGTCACTATTTTACATTTTGCGTTGAAACTATACCGAGAGATACGTTTATTGTGATTATATAATTCTACATTGAAGTTAAATGACAGAAGTTTTAACTGTTTTTCGGTGTACTGCAGATGTAGCGTCGCTCATTCTGCAGGAAAATTGATCGCAGCTCTGGGCACGAACGTACTGCGACGTCGCGACGTCATGCGTCTAAACGGCGACGCTTTGAACTATACCAGACTTACAGTCGCTAGTACTCGCGAATATTATGATTCATAGTAATTGAAAATAAAATCATGTACAAGCACTGTCGTCTAATATGATTTTAATGATATATTTACTACCTGATACTCTTAAATTTATTATGTTATACCTATGTATATAGAAGCAAATATGTAGATCATATCTGTACTTATTATTTTTGCTATTCAATTTTCTCTAACCTATTATTGCACAAATAAAATTCAATTTACACTAAGTATTAGGTAGCAAATTGCGATACTATGTACTATATATAAAGTATTTCAATTTAATATATCGTTACCTCGGAAATATTAAAAATAATTAGTTACACTTGTTTATTATTATCTTTAAAGCAAAATACGAGAACAACCCATTTATATAAAAAAATTACTTTATTTCCCGTTTATAGCGAACTCGCGGCTATAACAAACATTTTGAGAAAGTGTAAGCTATATGTACAACGATAATTATTACAACGATAATTATTACGGACGCGGTCATAGAGAATAACCGCCTAAATTGAACGTTTTCTTGCCCAAGCCCGCCTATAACGAACTATCAGAATTAAAATACGGGAAATCCCCAATAGTAAAATGTTGGGCGTAAACAGTCATTACCAATCACGCTGCCAGAGGTAGATATTTCACAGTGTGAAACATGTCTGCAACGGGTGAAAAATGTCTGACGCACAAGGCATTTACAGTTGAAAAAAAGTACGAAATCACAAAATAAATTAGAAAATGGTACAAAGGCAGTGAAATTTGTCATCATATAAAGTTGTCTAAATCAACAGTTGGCACAATTCGGAAAGAAAAGGATAAAAAGGTGGTTGTTTATGAATGTGATAATGAAGCTGTTAAAAAAAAACACGGACATATCATGAAAAGCGAATAACTCAAGAGCTGGATCTTGAGTTGAATTAGAATTACACTTTTTCATTCATCAGTTATCGCGGTAATCTCAAAAGAATAAACATGCACACTCAATTTGAATATTCTTTTTAAAATTAGGAGGTTTTCTTGTCGGGCATATACATCAAGTTCAGCTTATAACATCTCTACATAAGACAATAGATTATTTCTGAATTCTACATAATTTATTGTAAAACAAATATTGGTATGGCAGGAGACTTGCAAGATAACAGCAAACTAAGTCTATTGTTATATGACAATAACGTCACCTACATGTATAACAGATGAAGACAGACCTCATCTAACTTTAAACAGGTGAATTGTTTGTCTTACACAGAGAGCACTCTCCACAAACAGGGAGTGGGAACAGGGATAAATATTACGCAGCCCTTGAATTTCAGCCCCCACAGCTGGGTCACGATCAATAACTAGAATGATACGTCACGAAGACGGGAACTTGTGCGTAAACATTGCATTTCTACTATGATTCTATTTACATAACTTTAACACGCATGCTACCACATATTTGTATATTGTACTATTAGTAAACCAAATATAAGAATAGTAAGAGTGATCTACTCGGTGCATCACATTTTATGAACTTACAAATACTCATAAATGATGTATACCAACTTAGGTGTCATTTCATTCAGTATCTTCAGATAAGAAGGAGCGACAAATTCCATCTTACGAGCGATCAATTAAAAAAAACATACTTACAGATACACCATCGAATTCCATTCTCAAATTTAAATATAATCCTTAATACACATAATCAATCAAAGAACTGTTTAATAATATATTAATTGCCCAGTAATAAAAGTGTTTAAATATATATACTATAATTATCAGGCGAACTTTTAGCATAGTGATACTTTCTTTATATTCTAATAGAATAATGGTTTGCATATTTTGATGCAAACTAACCAAAAATAAATATATTATTTCGTCTTATTCATTGAATAACAAACTAATTTGTAAGGATAACCTATTATTTATGATACGGTGTTGACCTCAGATTAATTAAACAAGGACATACACCGTACGCATAGAAATGTATCTGCAATGTGCAACATCAATTACTTGGAAATCAGGTGTTAGTAGGTAGACAAGCGATGTCATTTCATAAATAAGATTACTACTAGAGTCCAAAAAAAAAAACGTTTTCCAGTATTTAAATTAATAAATACATACATATATATACGGAAAACAAAGTATGCGACAAAGATAATTTTTAGTTTCTATGAATTCAAAAAACACTAACCTGATGTTCATTTTGATTCGGCCGGGCCATCGGCCGATTCTGATAAACAGTGGTAGCTGCGTACGCTCCAGCGGCCTTACGTGAGGTGCATTGCCCCATAGGAGATGATCACCACTTCTGGGACGAATTTGGGCACTGCACGTACATAAAATACCAATTAATAACCAGAAAACACAAACTGTTGTCAAGAACCAAACACCCATTTATAAGAACTAACAAATCCAAGCTCAAGAACAACACATTTAATGCAATATAAGATAATTGTACAAGTGAACTTAATTTGTCTCAGGGAAACGTTCGCATCGAATATACATGAATACTGGTACGTAAGATCAAGGGACCAGCTATAGTTTCTGTAGCCATAGAAACAACGTAGATGTAAATTGAATGTCACCTGCAGACACTCGTCAATAATTATGTTAGATTTTAACATCAATGGGTGAAATATAATACACAAAAGACAGTGAAGTGTCTATGATTACTGCAACATCTGCGCTTGATGAAAATTGAATACAGAACAATTGGTTTGGTTTTTAATTTCGCTATTAATTTTATAAATAAATGTACTAAGAACTAAAAGAGTCAAGTGGATCATTGAGTCAAAATCTAATTGTACAATTGCAACCATTAGAGTTCATGTCAATTACAATGAAGGATAAATATATACATAGATAAATTATATTCATTATTTAACCGTCAACTATCTAACAGTCTATCAATGAAATGAATATCAAAATTAGTATCAACTTTTAGAAAAACGTTATAGGAATGAAAATTTGTAAATATGTACAGTAATATTTCTACACAATATTAGAACTATAGAGAGGGTCAATCAATCTAACAGATGCCGCAGTATCTTAGAAAAAGATCAGCCCCCGGCTACTAAATTAAATAATGAAAATGTCTTATCAGCTCGCCACATTCGTTCAACACAATGAACTAGAATCCGCATAGAACTTTCATGGTAGATTCGCTCCCTTTCACTGATAGTAAACTCTTAGTAAATTTATGAAAATATATGAAATTTACAGTAATTTTATTAAAATATAAACTGGTTAATTTTTATGTGTTATCAAATAAAAATCAAAATATGAACTTTCGAGTAGTTATTTTAACATTTACCAATGTGTGTTTATTTTTATATTCTAAAGAGACGATATATTTATACTTATGGTGCTATTTTGTATTTTATATAAAATTTGAAATATAATTATAAATCAACTCATTTGAATTTTAGTTGTACTAAACATATTTTATCGTAAAATTGTATGTCGTGCACCAAATGAGTTAAAACAGTTTACAATAATTTTCTTGGATTGGAATGGCAAAAATATCATGAGTATATTAGATAAAATTGCAATGCATACAGGAAACTGCAGTTCGATCTAACGATCTAACAGTAAATTCAGCATGCATATTCTGTAGTTATGTTGCCACAGGTGTTACTATACCGTTATAAGAAATCTCACATGAAATATTTCACATTTCGATGCACGATAGCAAATAAACAAGTTGCGTTTTTTGAGTGCCAAATATTTTTATTTGACAGGGTACATATTTTTCCCTTTCAATTTGAAAATTATTATTTTCGTTACATCGTAATTTTATAAGACATTTAGGTATATAAATAGGCAAGTGATAAAATCTTTAATTCTTCTCACGGTAGTTTAAAACATTTAAGACAATCCGATTATTTTAATTTCATTTTAAACCGGTGTAGTTGAAAATAAATTTCGTGTTAATTATCTTAATATCGGAATTATACAAGTATAATTACTATATAAGAGTCTCCATGAGAAAATAAATACAACAACGGAAACGGACGTCTTTAAGACGACTTTTCTCAGGCAAATTTCTCATACTGAAAACGTAACATGATATTTATTGTGTTTATAAAACATGCACATGTTTACGTATTCTTAAATAAATAATTCCATTGTAAATGGAAGTAAGACTCTAATTTTCTGGGGCACAAACATATATATAAATATTTCGTTTATTATTATTAGAAACAAAAAGAACATCGTCTCGAAAACATTTTCTACGTAAAATATTGCTTTGCAGACTTTTCCGTTCAAAAATCGTGGTAATTTATGCGCCATATATAAAACTATTTAACAATGCAGTGCCTTACACTGAACTGTCTTATACGTAGTATATATGTTTGTTTAGATAGAGAAGATGTTAAAAAACATATTTTGAAAAATTTAAGAGAATATAATTATCAATTTAAATACAATTAGAGGTTTAATTTTTTTTTACAAAATATAGTCGACTGAGTATTTATAAGGTATAAGCATTTTCTAATTCCCACGAAGTAGCTCAAGTTAATTCTATTGCTGTCAATTTTCCTAACACGCAAGTTATTCTCAATCATACACTTACTAATAAGCAAGAATAACAATCTCAGTTTAAAATCATTTATTCCGAGGGCAATCCTAATTCCATTTGTCTCGCATGTTTTTAAGCGCACCCACCTCATTACGATATTGCACATTATTTATTAATTAATTCACCCTAAGATTTATCCTAAATGAAATTACGATAGGATAGATTTCGTATAATTTCAACTATACGTATGTGGAAAATATATATCTTAAAATTAGGAAGAGAAAAATGTAGAACCTTCACCAATTAATTGCATAAAAATACCCCGCAAATTATAAAATTAATTGAGTTACCATCACCGCATATTTTTAATTGGTTACTCACAGATGATATTTTCTATCGTCCCGATAGTCAGCTTTTTGCAAATACGCGACTGTAAAAAATAATTAAATTCATCTTAAACATATAACTGATTCAATAATAAAGAACACAAGCTTCGTATATCAATCGTCGTAGGGGAAATAGGTAAAAAGCGCGCAATTCACAAAAATGACAAACTAAGCATCCTACCAAAAACGTAATAAAGAAAATAATATATCTGCATCATAATGCCCTATTACTTATTAGTTTCTTATCAAATAAAAATGTGTCCACAATCGACGCATGTCTATATATATGCTATAATATAAACCGTGTTGATAAATAATGCAACTTTGATCACATGCGATAAAACTATTATTTGTTAACAGATATCTCAATTGCATTACTGTGCAATGGTGACAGTTGAATTAAAATTTGAATGTGTTTAAAAGTGTCTCTGTTATGAATTTTGAACTTTATGGATGAGTAATTATAATTGTTATAGTAAGTGAATGTGGGACATTAAAATCTGAATATGATTATGTAATTAATAAATACGATTATTAGTAAAATATTTGTAATTTAGTCAAAAAATAAAGTGCGTTTCCCGAATTACAATGATTTGTTGTTTCATGTGTTTAAAAGTCGCTCAATTGTTTATTACATTACAATAAATATGGTTTACCCAGTAATTATTTAAATGATGAAAAATTGCAAACTAAAACAAAAAATGCTCACTAATAAAGTCTGTTATTTCGACAACAAATTTTTAATGACAGCATATTTCTAAGAATGTAAACGTTACTAAAAATGCATCACCACAACAGATTTCAATAATTGCGAGTAAATTGTCTCAAATTTCATAAATGAAAAGTTATCGCTCATATAATTATTTATTAAAAAATATTACCTTGTAATACGAACAAGCTCTACATGTGAAATTGCTTGTAAGGAAATGCATATTTCTATAAGAGCACAACTGTATTAATTTCCCTAGGGAGTGTTCGTTCGAGCGATTAGCAAATGCCACAAGAACAGATCTGAACGAAACATTTACGTTCTTTTGTTCCTCATAAAAGTATACACATTTCTGTGATAAGTACATAACGAAATTTAAAATTCCGAGATAAAATGAAAACATTTATAATATTCAATGCCAACCCCTACAGTCACCCACATTTTTTCTATGTATATGTATATTCCAATAAGAAAAAAAAATTGTAATTTTTAAAGTTTTTATATTGCCTTATAAAAATCTATAATAATGTTTTAGTAATTATTTAGTTTCAATAAATATTGAAAATATTGATACTCTTTATTAACTAAATTATTTATAAACTCAAAATCGTATTCAAAAATTGATAAGACAAACATAAATAATTGCTTAAGTTTATTTAAATATCTATTTAACTATAATTAAAATGTTTACAAAATTAAATCAAATAAGCTTAAAAACAGATACAGTGCATATTCTAGTTTTACATGTAATAAAAACTTCACAGTTTTCTCACATGTATCATATATCAACTCACGTGCTATAAAAAAAACAAATAAGGATTCATAAACGTGACTGACATTGTAAGATGCCGTATAATTTTCAAATTTCTCCGTATTTTCTTCAAAACAATATACATAGCAATAATAATGTTTTGGGCGAACGTTTAAAATTCTAAATATTACTAAGCTGTGCTCAGTTTATGTTTATCAAGGTTGTCATAAGTAAACCACCTTGTTATCAACAACAAAAACGATAAGTAGTAAATAATAAGTCAAAACTTGTAAAAATATATAAAATTATTAAAGGGAAACTTATAGGAACTCGTCGTCAAATATTATTTTTTTTACTAAATATGATTTACATCTTTACTATCAGTTTATTTTTATATGACAATGAAATAAAATAAGTCATGATCAATAAAGTTGTCTGGTTAAAATCATTTAAAAACAATATACATGGTAAAACTGAAAGACCGGTGTTTGATCGATATGTAATTGCAAACATTCGAAATAAATACCTTGCGCTTTATTGTTGCTTATAATAAACCACTTGCACTCACGATAAATCATAATAAACACACAAATTCAACAAATATGCGTCATTAAAACACTGGGACACTGATACGGCCGCACGTATTCACCTATTGGTTGCACTCACAAGATGCAAGTGTTTTTACCTGCCTATATCTGTGATTTCATTCATTTATGCTACAACAACAGCATACAATACACATACACGGCTTTGGTCCCCAGCTGATAGATCAAAGCGATCAAATTCACAAACAGTTCATGCTGTACCCATACTGCCATCTAACGAATATTTCACACATTAAAAACAACGCAATGTGCAAAATTCCAACTAATACACTAACAACAGTGTTGCCAGGCTTCATATGGAATTATTTAAACACTTGCAAAATAATTTTTAAGCGGAATTTTAACTAATTACATATAAATAAAATTTGAAAGTAAAAACACATAACTGGTGTCTAAAGGGATTTTATTTTTAACATCAAATATCTTTTACATGGAAGACAATTTAAAAATTACAGTCAAAATTTCTAAAACAATGATTTGATATTTGCTTGATATGTATTTTGACTGTGTTACTATTTTATAGTTTTGTTCTATAATAAGCAATCATTGAACGTTCTAAACACACGAGTGCCTTTAATTAATTAGCGCTATACATTTCTAAACTGTATGCGCCTATACTGATTAAAGTATTATTGTCTTTTGTAACATAAGAGTTCAGAGATCAACACGAACTTAACGCCAGCATTCATTAAATCGAACATGCATAGTATTTAGTAAAAATTCTTATATAATGCCCTAAAACTATAGAAACAGTGTACAATTTTAAATACAATAAAATCAAGCTCAGCATTTACGTGGGTTAAATTCTTGAAAATGTCTTTTAGCGTTGACGTTAAATTCAAGTTGATATTTATATTATTTTGTTCGATATATAATATTGATTGCTATACAATAAATTACTAATAAATATTAAAATTGAAAACGTTACAACTGACCAGAATAGCATATATTTGTATTTTAATTTAGTTAGATATTTAGAATATCAGTATTTTAAAATTAATATAAACTTCCGATTGTTAAATATATATATTAAATAAATGCAAAAATGTTTAGCTTAAATTAAATAAATCAACAAATATCTAAAAACAATAATATTTATGTATTTTTCCATGTAAGCAATTCATCCAGAATTCGCTCCATGTACGCATTGCCACCAAGTCTGCGGACTTCTTCGCGTGCTTGTATATCCAGGACACTTAAAATATCGCATGTATACTTAAAACTACCATATTTCTCCAGAAGTGAAATACAGTATTTCTTGACTTCATTGTCTCTAGTTCGTTGCCTTAAAATATCTACTCAATGTTAAGGTCCACAAAAATTGCAGTAACTAAATGCTTTTTATTGTTTAATATATGTGTTATACAAAGGATACGCATAACTTGACCATCACTCGGTTGACTTTGGACAGCATGAATTATGGGAAAACTAAATTTCCCTTCGGTTAAATCTTCACAGTAACTTTTATTTTCTGAATACTGCAATAGAATAATTTTAGCTAGACGGATAAACAGATTAGATAACAAAATGTTACTTCTCGTTTGCATAAATTGCAATAATCATCACGAATTTGGAAATACAATCCCAAAATTCCTGCTAAATTTGTAAAATCAGACTTATTCTCGCTGAATAGCTGCATCAACCGAATAGCTAACATAAAAAGGCCACCGGTTTCTGTAACAAAATATAGACTTAACATATTTTTATCGACATTGCCATTATATAGTCAAATCCACGGAACTTGAACATTCCTTAGTCAGATATAAGTAACGACATAAAAATAATGTAGATGTCTTTTATAATATGTGCGATAGTGTCGTTTAAAGCTTATAGACGTACATCTTTACTTAACCCAGATGCCGTATTAATAACAACAAACACAACCACGTTTATATTCCATCATATTTCGTCATACTTCGTACAATAATGTTTTCATGTCACATTATTGTTTCACATTTTCAAAACGGGCCAAAAGCATGATTTTGAGTAGTTTGGCGTTATTTGAAGAAGAGAAAAAAACAGAATTGAACTGTTATTTTCCGTTATTTTATTTAAATCTGCTTCGTTTAAAAGTGTTGTTTAAACGAAGTGGGTGATTCATGCCAAAAAAATGTTCAAGTTTCGTGAACCCGACTATAGTTAAACATTTTTTTTACAAATTATTTGTAAGCTTTCAATTCGTAAGATCATAAAGCATCCCAATTATGATAAGTTGCATTTGTACATGATTTATTTTTAGCCATAATAACGCTTTATAAAAAAATCGCTTGAAACTACTTTAAAAATAGGCACAATTATAAAATCTTAGATAACTTACTTCGCATAGTCATTTGTTTGTACTCTTCTTCCGAAGGACATTTAAAGTTATCACGCCAGTAAATCTCCATACCTTGCCCTCTATGTAACTCTAGCAACTGCTCTGTATAAACTGCAGTAGCCTAAAACAAAACAATTCAAACTAGGGCTTAAAGAGATGTCTACTTTAAACATACTCTTAATATTGTATGATTTTATAAGCATACTATAATTAATACTTTACGAATTTAAGCATATAAATCATATAGGGTCACAGAGCAAGTAAACATGTATGCCTTAATAGTAACGAAATTTAATAAAAACAGAAAAAAGTGTCGGTTACCTTTGATCTAAATATTAAAATAATAAAATGTTATTACTTACATCAGGATGCCCAAGGCTTAGTACTCGTTCTAACGCAATAAACAATACGTAATTTGCTGCATTTATTGTGCTAGCTACCCCATAAATTGAATGTGCCACAGGAATCCCTCTGCGCAATATAGAATTATCTTGAATGTCGTCGATCCTGTTAACAAATTGTTATTTGAGGGAATGACCAGTGCATTGCTTTTGTTATGTGCTCCTTGGTTAGATACAATTATAAACATATTTCTGAATGGGATCATTATACTTTTTAAAATTATTAAAGCCATTTGCGTAACATATTGTCTATTATTATATTTAATCTTGTAGAATTAATTGCATGATACGATTATAGAAACAACTAAGAAATAAATATTCACCTAAATAAATTTGTATTTTTACTTAATATCTATTGTTAAAAATTAGACAAAATCAAGTATATATACAACACCTATTGCAATTTGTTGAAATTGAATTCGCTCGGCTGATTACCGCACTGGAAAAAAGTATTGCGTAAAAATCATAATGTTGAATTTTTCAAAATTTAAAATTGCAATAGAATGTATAAAATTTTATTTTATTTTATAATGTAATTTATTACAATAATGTAATTGAAAGTGTTTTCACAAAAAAAAAAATCTTAATACATTGGGTGTATAGAAACGAAATATTATTAATTTTCGTTTTCTATTAGTGAAACAAACTTAAACGAAATCCGCAATGCAGTTATACACTTACAATAAACTTGAATTGTGGAGCATTTGAACAATATCGCCCACAACGACTAGTTTGTCATCGGGAATTTGCAGCCAAATATTGAATGCATGAGCTAATTTCCCTCGTATTTGTTTTCCAGGAACTTGGAGAATATAAGTAAACGGCTGCAGAAGCTTCTACAATGGAAATCAATAACTAAAAGTAGGGTTAAAGTAAATTTAAAATGAATAATACCTCATCTTGTTCTTCATCTCCAGTTTTACTGTATGGCACATTTGTTCCTTTATATGAATCAACCATCTTCAATGTATAATAATATATTAGTGCAGTATTTTTGAACACCGGTTACTGATCGCCAGTACGCACTCTTACAACGCAGTGCCGAACGTATATCAAAGAACAGCTGTTCCTTGATTGACGCACGACTAGTGTGTACCAAGGAACGTGTGTACATACATATACTACTGATTCCCACCACATTGACTAACTTCAAAAAGTAATTAACATGTATATAAACAGAATGATCTATTGGGCTGTATTAGAGAATAAACATCTATCACTTGGTTTGATACAATTGTGCGCCAATGCAACATTTCTGATGCAATTTGATTTGATCTTACTTTTGTATTTGACGACTAAAAGCTAGATTCGTGGCCAAATAAATGAAAATAGTTGCTTGACATTTGTTCTTAAGTTGAAAACAGTTATTGTGAAGAACAACATTCATATTCATGGAATTTGAAGCTGATTTTTAATCCGAGTTTGACTGTACTTCTGTATAATGTACGGGTAAAGCCATAAGTAAACTTTACAAGTAAAGGAACCTGCCCGTTCACTATTTTATGCAATAGACAACCTGAAGTTGGGAGCAAATTAATAGGCATAACAGTCAGAAACGGCGCGGGAAGTGAAATTGTTTGTGCCCAACGCTGAGAGACATGTTAGTTTTGTGGCGAGAGTCGCCAGCGAATTTAAAGTGAGACATTACACCTGTATGTGTGGCTTAATTAATATTGTGTGTGAGCAATTGTGAACATCTTTAATAAAGCTATATATTTTTATTATTTTTTTTTTTTTTATTTATATTTACTTTCTGTTCCATAAATGGCGTTGCTGCACATGCGCAATGTTCAACATTGGACAACAAATCTGTATTTTTCAATACAATTACTATTTATAATTTTGAGTGTGTAATGCCCGGTATTATAAACGTCAAATAACTAAAATACTCGGTAGATTTGATTTGGTAACCAAGTAATATACTTTACTCTATAGATTTCCGTATTATAAACGAAAAATAAACTTACTTCGCTAGTAAATCTCACAGTTAAACTACTCCCATGAATTTCTAGCAAGTAAAATTTATTCTGTCAATTACTTGACAGCTTCGTGTTTTGTTTTTATTTCAAATATTATAATAATAACCGATGCGAAATTTGCAATATTTATAGCTTAGTCATCTATTGATGAATAGATGAACTAAAATAGTCGGTAAATCTCCTATTAGTTAATTTACTTGTAAGATACTTTTATAACACGCAAAATTATATTAACTGTGTAAGTAAATTTAGTTCCATAATAACTAATTAACATTTATTTTGTTCTTTATAATACCGGGCCTAAGCGTTATAGTTTACCACTCGTTTACACTTCCTTCTTGGAGATTTGTTCTCCTTTCTATACTTCTGAACAGGAATATACCAATGCCAATTTCCAAAAAAGTTTTTTTTATTAATTAACTTATTTTGGTAGTGGTACATAATAATTAAACCAAAATACATTTTATACATACATAAATGCCTAATCCTATCAAATGGAGTGGCAGAAAATCCTAACATTCTTTCAAATCTTAACAATCTGTCGTATAATATACGTAGTTTTAAACGGTTAAGTAATACAAAACGGCATAAACTCTTGATCAGTTCTTAATAACTTGGGTCCAAGTTGCAGCAAAATCAATTCGAATGTTATTATAGCACCTACGATCTGAAATAGTAATAAATACATACATACACTCCTAATCCCATCAAATAAATAATATATATAGTATTTACTTGTAAACAAAGTCCTCTCGTTACAGCAAAATAATTAGAGCCTGTAATAACAACTGGATAGTAACAAATTTGTTGTATTAATCGATCAGTTTCAATTCCGAAGTGTTCTGATGGAACCACGAATAAATAAGACAAAATAATTTTACTCTCATCGTCTATCCAACAGCAATACACAGATAGGGCTGCGGTTCGTCCCAGCAAAAATCCGAATGAGTAAAAAAAATATATTGTATTTAGAATGCCTTTTATGGGCCTGAAAATGCATATAACTTAATATTATTAGTTTATTAAATAAACAAAAAAGGAATAAATAATAAAAAAAATTGACATATGATGCAGAGTAAGCTATAAAAATAACATAAAAATATTGCGCAAACAGTTGATAAAAAAGACAAACATTAATTATATGCACCTATAAAATTATCTAACGTAACTTATGCGTCCTTGTAGAAATACTAGTTTTTTCTTTCTTATACGTATTGTAACCATGAAATAATTCAATATCGAGATTTTAACTTTTGACGTTCCCTGAATCGAGTCTGACTATTTTTAGAATCTGTGTGTGTGTGTGTTTATCTGTGTCAGTGTGAGTGTGTTTTACAAAACAGGTATCGGTTACAAAATAAACTTAAATAATTTGGAATTTGACATTTAATATCTATTCTACGAAATATATTTTGTGAAAAAGTATAAAAAAAAATCCATTATTTTCAAACTTTGACTATTACGTATAATTAGTGTAATAACTTTTTCAAATATGAATGATTTAAAATAATAAATAACATTTTATTTTCCGAGCAAGATCTCTACTTAATTATAATCTATACCCTCCATTTACTAAAGTCCCGTTCCTATTATTTTTCATTTGAAAAGAGAAACATTAATATGCAGCTCGAAAGTAGCGTCAAAGGTATGGTATTAATACGTTCGCTGCTCAATAGTAGTTGGCTATATCAACGAAGCAATTACCACGCACCAACGCGTGTTGCGCAGCGAACATATTTCTTACGTTAACAACAGTATTATAAGATTCTTTATCGATTCATCGTAATTGAATTTGGAACTCAATTTACCATTACTGATTGAAAATTCAATCACTTATTACTTCGTTTAAGACCATAAAATTATATAGTTAATATAATATTAAGAAACATCAATAATTATTACAAATTGACTGTTTGCATTATATGTACTAGTAATATACTTACTTTAAAGTATTGAATAGTTGAATACAAATAAAAAATAAATCATTTGCTAGAGCTATGGTAACAATATGAGATATGACACTATCTGTCTTTTTACATAGCATTGATAATCGCGAGTAATTTACACGGATGTCCTGCCAGAAATAGTAATTTTTGTCCTAAAATTAAAACAGATACTATATTTTATACAATTCGAAAGTAGGATATTATATTACCCGTTCATTGTGAACCCATCGATTCAATTGTCGAAATCTTTCTGCCAGCGCAGCACACATTATCATTACAAATAAATCGGCAAAGCTCCATATAAAAGTTGCTAAAATACTAATTATCTAAAAAACAGGCAAATTTCAAATTGAAATGATAGAATACATAAAATACACACAATTGGCGTAACTTTAAAATTATTCTACAATATTTATTATCTTATTTATGATAATGTACATCAGAAAATGGATGAGTATACATTTAGAATATTATATGTGCGCTTGTATGTAGATAGACAATAACGTGTATTTGTAAAATAACCATAATGATAATGACGGGAAACATGAATAAATGATTATATATTAAAGTGATACTGTTCATATAAAAAATGACGTCTAATGCGTATTTACCTGCATATATAAAGCAATCCAATAGTTAAATTCAACAAACATAAATACATGCGCATAATTATATGCGTAAAAAGTCTTAATTGGTTCGCTCTGTGCACTTGGACACTTATTTGAGTGTTGGAGAGCATTCACGACAGACAATAGATGTTCAACTAAAAATATAGCTGTTATCCAAGTGCTGAAAATTTTTTTGCTAAAATACCTAGAGCTAATATCATAACAATGCAAGTTGTAATTCTAATTCGTTTCCCTAAATTAGGTTCAAAAGGGTAGGCTCTCATTGCTCTTTCAATAATCAACCATTGTTGACAAAAGTCGAACCAAATGTAGCTCACTTTGATAAACATTAAACTTAAAACGGCTGAACTTAAAAAGAATATGATGCCAACTGAAAATGAATGGATCAATTTAATAAATACTAAACTAAAATTCTATCCATACCAATATCTCCAAGTTGCCTTCCGTAGTACCAAAAGTGCATGAATTGTAATATAATTGAAAACAAACATCCCACCACGATGAATATGCTGTAAACTATACGAAGGGAGAACCATCGGAAACGAATTTGATACGGATCTGTGCCGCACACGCCCGAAATCGGTATTAAACCGAAATACTGGGCCAAAGCCAAGATAAAGCCAAATGACTCGTAGAAACTTGATGAATTCGCTGTTACGTTAGATACCGTGTTATTGACTACTTTATTCTTTCTATGTTTTACCTCAGATATGTTAATGAATAATTTGAGTTGTCTATTTTCCATTTTTCCAGCTTAAATCTAAAAGATCATTATTTTTTGTTAGTTATCGCTTCTTAAATTTGGTAATACATGTGAAGTAAATATAGCACCTCCACCAATAATTATAAATTTTTGTTAGACTACATTGAAAGAAAAGTTTTTTTAGATGATATTTTATTCTTCTTATGCTAAGTAATGAATAATTTCAATATCGAGGAAATATATCTTTTGACCTTCCCTGAATCTAGTATGATTATATTTGGGATGACGTCTGCTTATTTGTGTTTGCGTGTGTGTGTCTGTATGTGTGTGTGTGTGTGTGTATGAGAGAGAGAGAGACTATTCTACAGCTTAAACGGTTGAAAGTAAAATTATGAAACTTTAAATTTATAATTTGTATATGCTTGGCATGGAAACATCCTATTTTTTTAAAATAACAATTACACACTCATACATCTCTCTCGTATGAGCTGTACAAACCAAAATATTCGTACATACTCTTCCCCTTTGGAGATTAATAGTCTATCAACAATCGTGATAATGTGCATTATTATACAATAAAATTAGCAATATTAATTCTATATGTGTGCTGTAATACTAACACTGTACTACATCATCAGGATGTTGATTGGGAAGTTTACAAAGTTTGATTAGCCACCGTTTGAACACATAAGTGTCTACTCTAACCACGTTGTCCTGGCCAAGATAAACTTTCATTACCCGTGTCAGACTCCACTTAGGACAGCGTGGTTTTTTCTTTGTTACCGACCAAAGTTTGGAGTGTGATCGGTCTATTTCCTACTGGTGCACGTTTTCATCTAGTTTCCTTCAACTTTCTTGATTGATCGACTTTTGTTATAGTTCTTGTTCAATCGGTAAGATAAAATATTCACTAATGGAAAAATGTTTTGGAAGTAGTGCGAATAAATTATTTGGATCGAAAAAATGGGACTAATCTTGCTTTTCCCATGGAGTGATATTTGACGAGTCGGGAATAATAGTATCTTGTGAAATCACACCGTGTGTTTTAATCTTTATGTTAGTAAAACGTTTCACCGATTGTCAACAAAGCATCATTCATTAATTTTATATATTTATTAACTGGAACTATCAGCCCTATTGAGGCACAAAAAGATAAATAATTATTTGCTTTATATTTCTTACGAAATTATTCAAGTCCATGAATATAAGACAAGATACGAAAAAAATAATTATTTGTTTAATTTATGATTTACCAAGCTCGTGTAAGAAATAATCTATTAAGCAAGAAAAAAAATACTAGTAATGCAATTTGTATCTCTAGAACAAATTTTTTCGCTTCAAAGTGCAATAAATAAATACGATTTTTTTATATTATGTGTAATATATCTTATGTTTTATTGCTCATATCTGGCATGTTTGAAAAAATGTTGTCAAGTAAATAAAAAATTATTTATAGTTTCAGGCTATCGTTAATATAAAATTATGATTGAGAACGTGATTTAGCATAAAGAATTTTTAGAAAACGTTCAATCCATATCGGAAATTTTGACAAAAATATAATTATTTGAAAACAAAAGCTATTATTGTTACTTTAGTTTCAATGTACGTCGAAACATTTTGAAAGTGTTACTACACAATAAACATTATTTCAGCTTAAACTTGTTTAACTGTAAATAATCTTCTTTTTTTGTGTATTACTCCATCACGCACGCAGAATCAATAAGTGCTCTTATTTCGAACACACGATTAAATATTTAAAGCATATTATTTTTATTTAGTATTTAAGAATCACTTACACGCAATATATGTAAATAACTAAAATAATACAATATAATATTATTTGGATCACAGTAGCGACAAACTGTTTCAAAACCCTTGCATGATAAAACGCAATGATTCATGTAATTGACGTCGCACAGGATAATTTATTAAAAATAAATAGAAAACGTTTTCCATGTACTGTTTGAGTGCTGCTTTCTGAATATTTTAATACTTATTTGATTATTGTGGAAAAAAAGGCGTAAATAAGCTTTGATCGACAGACCCATTAAAAGCGGGTTTATCAGATCTGGATATACACGTAGTAGAGTATAGCCGGTTGAGAAAGAGAAGATTATTTTCTGAATGGATATTTATGGCTCATTAAATCTCAAGGGGATATTTTATGTTATTGGGTATTTTATACAGGCTATACCATAACATAGATGAATGGTTTCTTTCTGCATTCCTATTTATTAATATTTGAGCTTTCCCTCGGAAAGTTTTAGACTACACAATAAATTGTACATACAAGAAATTGCTTTGCTTGAGGTTTGTCGACTATTTGAAGAATTAAACAAAATCATAATTGCTGTAATATAGTTATTTAATATTATCAAAAAGAGTATTTTCTTAATGATTTTGTTGGAACATACTCGTCGGAACTGATTCTAAAATGTAGTAAATCTATAAAGTTGCTATTAGTCGCCAGTTTGTTCTTTGTGTGCAATCATGTGTTCCGTCATGAAATATTGTCGCTTTAATTTACTGCTCTTTTGTTCTATTGTTAAGAGTTTTTTTTTTGTCGGGTTGCAAATGCACGTAAATGAATTTTCATTACATTTATGAAATTCTGAGCTTATTTAATTCATTGTGTGTGTGCTTTTTTGCGCTTTGAAATTGTCGTGCAGTGTTTTAAAACTAGTCAATATGAAAGTTCCTTTATAACCGTGAAATACACGCGTGTAGCACACGGACTGTTCCTTTCTGGTTTTTTTTTTAACATAGAGTGGCGCATTCTTCACAAATTCCTGATTCCAACCCTTCAGTTATTTCCTACCTACATATTGTAAAAAAGTAGTAATAATTTTTCGGTTAAAAAATAAGGAAAATATCGTTACTAATAATTATTAAAATATACAGCATGCATCTAGATTTATTGACGTAATTCCACTATTGAAATTATTTGAGAGGAATAAATGGCAATTAATTTCAGATTAATTCCCAAAACTTACCTTTTGAAGTAATGAACGATATAATTGCTATTGATATATCTATTTCTATAAGAGTTTCATATTTGAGTAAATAACTACAAATGGTAAATACAAATTTCTGTAAATAATTATTGAGTAAATTTTGCCGAATTTTGTCGGAATTCTTTGTATATGATTATCATAGTATATTTTTAATGTTGCATAATTATTTACACGAATTGACATTTTACAGTTAACAAAACATTCTTACAATTAAATAACGTATGTGCAACGTAACTTATTTACACAAAAACATACGCTGCAATAAACATGCATTCAATTACAGTATTCAATTGTCAGTATTCTTGTACACTTTGTAAGCTTATTAAGAATCAGTACAATGCAAAATACAAAAGAAATAAATTCTCTATGCCCGGTATTATATTAATTATTCAGTATATATCAATAACTAAAATATATATATAAAAAATATTTTTGTTATCATATAATTAATTACTATGGCCCTGTAGCATAAATACCAAATCTCTATCTTCTAAATTAAAAATAGCAAATCTTTATATATGCATATTAATTTGTAATTTTGATAATTTGGGAAATAAATCATATTACTAAATATCACATAAAAAAAGCAAATGAAAATGTTTAGCATTAGCAGACGATTTAATGACATATTCGTATATTTCTTAAATCTTATTTCATTTTACAAATTTAATATAAAACTCATCAAAAACACACTTTTTGTCATATTCTTAATTACTATCTCGAAATATACATCTTGATTTATGTGACATTTACATCTGTATAATATTGTAAGTAAAAGCAAAACTTAAGAACGAATTAAGAAACTTAAAATTACTATTTTAACACATAAATCGAAACGGCGGTAAACAAGCTTAAATATAAAAAATATAATTACTTTACTCGTCATATATAATATAGCTTGTAGTTATTTTATATTTTTATGAGAAAAACGAATGAAGATTGCAGATATTATTGACTTTTATATCATTTTGATTCCTGTTCCACCCTGAGTTTTCAATAGTTATATAATATTTAACAATTTCTTAATTTTATCACTTACTGCTTCTGTTTATCTTAAAACAACTGAAAGATTTTTTTCTCTCGTTCTTTTTGGCTTACTTTCTTGAAGAAAAATCATTTAACCAGTGCTGATGCTGTTATATGTGACAATCTGCTAATGACGTATTTTTTATGATACGTGAAGATTAATTGTAGAGATCGTCAGTGGGGGGCCATCACGGTCAGGATTTACATTATAATTGGGGATTAGGCCGACGGTTTTGAAACATCAGAGATTATGTACACTATCGCAAATAAAAACACACAAAATTAAAAATCTTAAAATGTTTAAATAATTATATGTTAGTATGTATAACCATCAGTAATACTAATATTTAAATTTTTTAAAATCATTTCCCTTCTTTATTCTTTTTAAACTTCGTAGAAGTACTTAAGATTCATTTATAAATAAATAAATAAATGCGAACTTATACGAATCGATTATTGACGACGAGCTTTACAAATGTGAAATACTGTACAAAATTCTGAAGAGATAAAAATGGCATTCAATTGAATTATTTTCATCACCAGATAATAATCATTTAACATTGAGCAATTATTTTATCTAATTTATCTATATTCAAAACGAATTCTGTTTGAATGAGTGAATCATTGAATTTAAATAGATATAGTTGATATTGTTTATATTAAAAGGTATTTTTGAATGAAATCAGTTTTCTTTATATATACAAAAGAGAAAATCATAAAATTATCTTTCAAACATCGATCATTCAGTATAAATTGGTTTTGCCCGTCTACGCTTTTAGTGTACCGTGAAAATCGAAATTTTATTAATATCACATATCTTTCAAATTTAGATAACAGTTATGAAACTGTATCAATTCTTTCAGACTGAACATGTACATTGGCGATAATATCATCATCTTATCTAAACTGAATAACTGTTTCTCAGTGTATGTACTGTTTTGTTTTTTGTCACAACTTTATCCGTAGATGTGCGCTTCAATGAGTCTTGGTGAAATGATGACGTATTTGAAACGAGCACAGGTCCTCTCAACGATCGACAGTTGTGAGTAAGATGAACTTGTTGTTCTTGTACTGATGAAACTAAACACAAAAATACTTATTTCTTAAAGATTTTTTAATAACTACGAAAATAAGATACTGCACACAGTTCTCTCATTTTAGAAAACTACAAAGGCAAAACTTTACTTGAGAATTTCTATCAATAATATATTTCATCAAAACAACTTTAGCAACCAAACAAAAGTTTTTTTTTTTTAGATGTAAATGTAATTTCCGAAGTAATTTCCTCGTTTTAGTAAGTCAAGCTGTGAACAGAATAAAAGATTCTACACAATTTTTGTAGTTATGTAACAGAGAATTCTTTCTGGGAAAAATAACGGAACTTTTAAACTTTTAATGTCTACTACGATAAAACTGAGTTGTACCAGTAAGGTTCAAAATATTCTTTTATAGAAATTCTTTTTACGTGTTCCTAAATAAGAATATGAATATGTTTGGTAAAATTTACCTGGTTTGGATTTTTTTGAAACTGGAGTAGACTGTTCAGTAGTGTCCATTTTGAACGTTGATGATCTGGTTAATAGTTTGAACCAACCACATAAAAACATATTGAAATATTTCCGGAACCTGTTTCAATTGGAATATTTCATTCATTAAATGTTAAATTTAATGATGTGTATATTCGTTTTTAGTTACCTCGCATTTAACCAGTAATAAATTAATGG
This sequence comes from Nebria brevicollis, assembly GCA_944738965.1. Classification (NCBI taxonomy): domain Eukaryota; kingdom Metazoa; phylum Arthropoda; class Insecta; order Coleoptera; family Carabidae; genus Nebria; species Nebria brevicollis. Next base: position 17,172,431 of record OX122898.1, on the reverse strand, counting down.
ATTTACCATTGCATTTGACATTGCGAGCCAATAAAACCCTAAGTAGACGTGTTGCACGTAAATTGAATATAGAATTGCTCGATTATAGTGTGTGTATATAAAATAAGCATGGTACGGGAACCAACAGACGCCAAATATAATAACGACTATAAGGAACATACGGACAATCTGAAAAAAAATTAATATCCATATATGAATGAATATCCGTAACAAGCTTTTTATTATTAAAGAAACGTAAAAATGATAAGCAAGCAACTCTAATAATAAATTAGTTTTAATGTATTTTACCCTTTAATCTCTTTTTTAGCTTTAGTAAATTATAACTATACTTGTTTTTGAGTAGGTATTTTTTATATGTTTGCTTCATTTATAGAATATTTGACGATTTATTGTCCAACAATGACTAAAATAGCATATACGTGACAAAAGCTATTATTCTAATAGTATTCATACGCATTGAAACGTCAACAATTGATAAATATACGCCTTTGAAATATATACCCCAATGACGTTAACCTCAGCGTATTTATTACTGAAGCAGTGACTATTTAACAAAAATAAAATACTTATTGATTTTCTAATTAGATTCATTGGGTTGATAGCTTTTGTTGCCATGTTGTTTTGTTTTAAATTTATATATGGTCTCTATGTGGCTCTTTCTAGAAATAACCATATATATTTCTTGTATTATCATTTAGTTGTAGTTTTTAATATAATATTTTGTATTTTTATTTTAATTTAACTAAAATATACTGGTGAGAAAAAAGAATATTTATAAAATGAAGCTCTTTTATATAGTTGCCTTTTACTTTGATCATCAATATTGATTTGGGACTGTGTCGTCGTACTTTTGCAAACTTATTTCAAACTTGTGTTTCGAATTCTAAGACACTATCATTTTGCTTGTCGAATACGTATTGGATATTTTCACATGTGATTAAATTACTTTTATGGCAATGTTAATGCATTATATAGTAAGAAGAGTAAAACAAATTATGTCATGTTCTAATTTTGTGGTACGACTCAAAGGACGAAACAATCGTGTAACTGACGACGATGTTTTCCGTTACATTTTCTCGTTAATTATTATCAACTGAACTTACCATTGGCGGCACTGTAAACGATGTCAACATATCAAATGGGTAAACACAGATGCAAGTCTATATGTGTTTGTGCTGTTTCAATTACAGTTTTGATAATTAAGCCCTTATCCATAAATTAAATTGCCAGTCTCCTAATTTTGATCATTTTAATTATAATATTGATTATTCATATATACTAAGCCATTGTTGAAATCAATGAATATTTTAAATGATTTGGTATAATTTCTCAATGCCAATTTATCATAAGCCGTGTTTTTAAGTGATACCTATAATTAGTCTGTTTCATAAGTAATAGCACGGAAACGATTTTCATAAACTAAGTAATAAAAATGCACATAAAAACGTAGTATTTATTACGCATTTTGGAGCATTCTGATAAAAAGTAAGCAACTCAGTTGAAGATTTCCATTGCATTTTTATTAAAATGATGATATAATATTACTATATCTGTAAGAAGAAGAATGATGGATATGCCACAGAGATTCGATTTATATGGCAGTAATTCTATTAGTGATGTCGAGCAAATGTCTCTTAAGTAAAGTAGAATATACGCCGCATATTATACCTTTCTTTTTGAACGTATAGAATCCATTTGTCTCTGTGTCATTTCTCCTATCGATTTTGAGCCCCACAAGACCTTTCCCATTGCCGTGTAACTACAGATCATTAACAGCATCGGAATAAAATATGTTGTCACGATAGTTAAGACTTGATACCTGTATAAACAGACATTAAATTCAAATTATTAACCTATTTTTATACATATTATAATGAGAATAAATAATTATTTTTGTTCTAATTAAGATATAATTTCAATTTGTTTACTTATGTATATGGATAGACAAATGAATGTACTATTGTATTTGCAAAATCAATTACATGTTTCTGGTAGTACAGTACTACGGTATCTTGTGAATGTATCTTATTCTTGTTATTTTGATGAGATCTTGTATTCAATTTTATTATAACTGTTATCTTAAGAATTGATAGAGTATAAGATAACATTGGATTAAAATAATTCAGTCTCCATATTTGCTGTTTCGTTTAATTTATAAACATCCCCAGAGTAGTAATTATTTATACATATTACATGTTTATCTTCTAGACAACATTAGAATATGTTTTCTATGTTCTGGTGAAAATAAACATGCCACCTACACAATCAATTACAACTCTGACGATGTTTATAAATTAAACGAAAAGCTAGCAAATATGGAGATTGAATTATTATAATTTGATGTTATCCGACTATCACTTATTTGGGTACCTCTTATTGCTTGTTAGTTATGATTTACATTTGTTTTCCCATCCATGCACTTTAAACACTACACGTACATTTAAGTTTATTATTAGTTTAACACAGCTGGAAACCGTGTTTATGCATTATCCGTTCTGAGCATCTTTGGGAAAATATAGACTAATTTCACAATGACGTCAAACATTCAAATATAAATACTCGTATTGTACTACAAGACATTTTAATAAAAACCGATGTTAATATTGAGACTCGTTTGTACACTGTGAGAAAGAATTATTTGGATGATTTTAAAATTCAATTCTTTTGATTACGTGAATGGATGGGGCAAATAAATATTTTACTGTTGCAATTATTTTTTAATAAAGTTCAAATTCTGCCATATTTTAACGATGAAATTAAGTAGTGAAATATAAATATAATACGAAATGGAAAATCGCTAAATAAATATTTAATTTAATTTTTGTACGTTTTTTCTGTTCTTTTTGTATGTTATGCATCGCTGTCTGAACAACTGCATTTCTAGTTATATTTAATTATTGAGATAGATGTTTAATTACATTTTTACAAAGATTTATACGAAATTATTATTATTGCAAATATAATAGCAAATCAGTAATATATCATAAAGATACTATGATATATTTTAGGAAATTTACAATTAAATTTACTTCTATAATTCCACAAAATAGTGAAATATGTTCACATAGTTTCATAATATTACTCCAAAATAATTAATATAATTATGTATGTATAATTAATGCAAGGACATGGCTAATTTTATTTAGTTTGCACATGCTCATCGCACGTGCTAATCGTTGTAGTATACAAAACTAAATTATAATTATTCCACAGCAAAGATAATATTTCTCCACTTGAACATTCTAGTTTTCGAAACTTTTTGATTTTTAGCATAAAATTTTAGTAATATAAATGCGTAACCTGTTTCAAAAAAAAGATACTAAAATACAAATATAATAAATTGTTTATCAACAAACTGAATTATATTTATTACATTCATCATAAAAATGCAACATGATATTTTAAAAATAGATCACCATTTTTTTCCAAGTATCCATAAATAGGTAGATAACAAAAGCTATGTATTTCATAAATTCCTAGCACGTAAACAGAGACCTACTTCGAAAAACTATTCAAAAGAAAAGTGTAAAAAATGCTTTTGACTCTTGTTTTCTAAATAAGTATATTACCGAAATGATACTTGGTTTTTCTAATTGAAGTAACAACGGCAGTAACTAAACAACGATTTACGGTTTTTAATTGTTACAGACATATAGACATACAGCTAGATGGGTAATCATCTGTTGAAACTATTAAATAGGGTTTAAGAGATATTTAAAACAGGTATTCGTTAAAATCTCAACGTCGTTATTTACCTGATATTAATATTTGCTACTTCGTATGCGAAAATAAAAATTAATACAAAAATAGTTACTTACGCATAATCATACTGCGAAACTGTAGGTAAACCATCAGGCCAAATAAGAATACATGACGTTCTGACACGTTCCCCAATCCTGTAAAACATAGAAAAACTTTACCAATATTTATGATTTAAGAAATTTGTCTCAAAAAATGAAATATGAATACACATTATTTCTAATATTATAGCCATGTTCGCGGTATATGAAATTATTACTATGTATATTCATGAAAAATAAAGTATCTTGCTACAATATATATTCTATGATCAATTCCAGGTCAATAGTGTAATTTAATTGTTTGCTTAGAAATAAGAGGTAAATTAAAGTAAGCAAATACAAATACACTACTGGCACAATATATACGAATTCGTATTGACGCTTCTCATGCAACAAGCTGTTGGCAAGTAAGCATGGGAGCATTTCTGAATTTATTATTTAAATGAACATTAGCATAAATGCATTCATTCGTTAATTATATGGTTTAATTTTTAAATATTAATTAATTAAATTTGAGAAGGATAATGCCAGAAAAATACGGTATCAAGTTTCCTTATTTTCTACACAGATATTCAAAGGAAAATAAAGTATATCTAAAGTAGATACAATATACGCAGGACCAATTGAAACAGTGTACAGTGTTTCATAATCGATTTTATAACGCAGATGGTATTTGTGAAAAGAAATTAAACACAAAGGTTGAAAAATGGAAAAAAATTTGTCGCACCTTCACCTCTGAATATACGGAACGGATTTATACTCAATTTGGCACACATAATTTATGAGTACGGAGTTATTGAATTTCAAAAAGTGAACGACTTTTTTAATATTATACTTAGAAATTTTTTAATATTATTAATAATATCTACAAAACATTCTAATAATCCTTTGATCTTGACATTTCAATACTGAAAATCAAACGACGTTCAAACATATTTACATTGATTTGATGATACTAGTTTTGTATTGTTAAACTGCGGTATATGAAATTGATAAAATTCTTTTCAAAAGATAACTGTCTAAAATATTAATATGTTTATGCAGAAATTCGTCATGTCAAACTTTTGGCATGCTAGCTCGCTATACGTAGTGTAGAAGAACTTTAGGGTTTATCCGCATATTCTGTCGGTTACATTAGCGGATTCAAAAAGTTCTTTAACAGAAATTCATATCACATCGCTCTGAATTCGAAAATGTAATTATGTCATATCCTTGGTAACAATTCATTATGTCATAAGATCAAATTTTATGTTTTCTTCTACTCGGAAGGTATTGAACCGTTTTCAATCATATTAGGCTCACATTCTATATAGATAAGTAATTACATCCACTAGCATTTTAAATATAATCAGAAGATATTGGGTAGGAAAAAAAAGGGCAAAAGATTTTAAATATGCAAATACATCAAAATGGAAATTAATTAGAAGAGATCAAACATAAAACAACTTACCTATAAGCCACTATAGCAGAGTATAGCAAACATGGTATCCCTAACGATATACTAACTAACCAAATGATGACAATTGTAGTTAGTGCTTTCTTTTTCGACAAATGCGGTTGGAGTGGATGGACTATTGCTAGGTATCTTAAATAAAAATGTATAATTAGATCTTAGAGTTCATTCCTAAGATTAAGAATATTGTATAAAAAAAATTATCTCAGCATTTTATAAATCTAGTTATTAAAAAACATTTTGAATATTGGCATTTGAACACACACGCTTTATTCGATGATCAGTGATTTTATTTTGCTATCCTTTTAAAATTATATTGATAAGTTGACATTGCAATTATGTACGCATATATTTCAGGGCAAATACTTCTTCAGATACCGTCAAACTCAATTTTAGGTGGACATAGAATGTTAATATGTGATTTTCATTCAAATGAAAAATTCCTGTCAGTTTCATTTTGTTGCTTTAATTATTTCTTCCCTATGATTTATCTTCTTGGTACAATTTTGTTATTTTATCAATTTTATGTTAGTGCTATATAGTTTCCCATCAATCTGGCAATCAATCCATCAATCGGCAATGCTAAGTTTGAACAGTTGATTATGATATTAGCAAATGTCAATAGTCTTGTACTCATGGCATTCAATTTAAAAGTAATGCCTATTTATTTAACTATTACAGTGCTAATTAATTAAAATTGATACATTTATAGTGTATTTGCAGTATTATTAATAGTGAAAATATCTAATTTCATCATTTTGAAAAATTCTATTAAATTGTATGTTTTGTTCGAGCACTTCAATAGTCCCTATGGATGGCACATTTCAAAAGTATTTGACAGGTACATCAAAAGTGTTTTGCAGTGTGCCAATTAGTCGTAAAATTTAAATTATCAATTGTATTACGCATAAAAATCCTATTATTATCCGAATAATTACATAGCAAATATATTACAAATTCTTATAGAAATATAATTTTTGATGAATTTATTGACAGCTTCATGGAATGGTTTTACACAATGCTATTGCATGAAAATAATAAATCAAATCAAATCACTCGATTCAAGAACGGAATCATGATCATGACATATGTGAGTGTTTGGTTCTACGCGTAGAGGATGCTATTTCAAAATATAGCACAGGTGAACAATCCTATTCGCATATTATTTATACATACATGTTTTAAAACAACTTACCTGTCACATGAAATTCCTGTTAATGTAAACACACTAGCTGCAACTGTAACTGTTGCAATGAAATTACTGATACCGCAATATGTTTCACCGAACTGCCAATCCCTGAAAATTAAATAAAAACTAACGTTAGAGTTACTAAATGTTATTCCTAATTACGCAAATTGCAATTGACGATTTTCATAAGTTCCGGTATTTTATGAGTTTTATTTTGAAAGTAGTAGTTACTAACATAATAAATTTAAATTTGAGTCATACTAATGAAGTCTTATTTTTTGTTGAAATTGTGAATATTTTTCCAATCAAATATTTTTTTAATGTAAATGTTAACTCTGATAATACATTTTCTTATAATGTCATAAAATTGTTTTGATGAAGTTTGTTGAAATCCGTAGGAGTGATATTAACAGGTACGTATTTAATCGATGATACACAGAGTTATGCTAATTTTAGTTGTTTTGCTCTTCATTATAATGGCATATAATTTATGTCGTATGACAAATGCGAATTACTTCTTGTGTTAGAATAGTTTTTGTTCAGAAATTATAATCTAAGTTATAATTTTATCAAATAGTTTGAGAGTTATTTTGTAAACTGTCTACAGCCTTAATTGCCAAAGCGATGCGAAGCGATAATTCTTCAAATGTAATCAATGAGTAAACTTTCCAGTCTGTGATGGGTTCATAAAATTTAAATCATAACATACGAGATAAACAAAATGTGCCCTCTATAGCTGGTTCAAGTGAAACGTTAAATTTCGGAGAATTTGCAGTTTCCCAAGTAGCATATTCACTTGAACGAGCTTTTAGTACGCGTTAATGTGTATTAGGTATAATTGGAATCTTCATAAGCTACTCTCTATGCAGTATCATTACCATACTAACATTGGATCTTAGTGAATACGAAGACTTCTTAATTCGCAATGAAATATCGAATGAAATAAAATCAAGAGAGGTTAGTCGATAGAATAAGGATCTGAAACATTGGCTGGGTGCGAGAAAGTAAAACAATAATGAAATGCTGCTGCGTCACAGCACTGCATGATCGAATTTCTGAGTATTAGCAACTGTCAGGTGCAGCTTTTGTCAATAATTGCTTTTAATAAACGGCTTCTGCTTAAAAGTTATGTGTTTCATAACTCAAATCATTGTGATTGAAATTATTCAGCATTTAAATTTATGAAATACTTCGAAGAGTTCGTGACAAGTTTTGGAAATTAGCATTCTCAATTTTATATGTTAGTCAAATATAATTATAAAATCCAATAGTATTTTAAAAATATGTAATTGGGATAAGCGAATAATTCATTTGTATTTCAAAAAAAAAAAATCTCGTAATTTTCAATATTTTCGCTAAAAATTTAAGGTTGTATTCTTCAAATAGTATACTTTTAAAATAAATTACGCTCATAGTAGATTTTGAAAAATTTACTTATTTTGAGGATCGAAAAAAATGTTTAAAAAAATTCATGAAATTTATTATAAAAATACATTAAGAAGATGTTTAAACTGAATTTAAATTGAAATTGAATTGAAACTTGGCCTGGGGTGGTTCTCACCCCAAAATGTACCAACAGGTTAAAGTGTGTAATTGCATATATTGATTGTGCAGATTTAATACTTGAGTATGTTGTGTAAATTAGCAAAATATTGTGAAAATAATATATGGTCCATGCCACCTATTGTTGTGTTATGTTTAAAACAAAGAAAGAAAAAATGCAATAAATATCATCTAGCCGTTTTTATTTCAATGCGTATTAATTAGTCCAAATTAGGACAAATGTTCATGATTAATTATATATGAATTAGTGAACTTTTTGAATCCTTACACAAACGAAAAATATTCGCATTATTTTATAAATGTACAACACGACAAGGTAAATTACTTTTTACAAAATGAAAAGCGCACGTTCACCAAAAATATTATATAGTTGAATCGATGAATTTTTTTCACAGATATTTGCGAATGTATACAATAATAGGATACGTTACAGTGCCTTTATGGCTATCATATTTTAATAAACATGAATTTCTAATTATTTTTGAGAACTCAATCAAATACGTTATATGTATTTCAGCGTACTAGTTGTTATATATTGATATTGATGTACATACATCGGTATTTAATTAAAAGTCAATACTTTGTTACCGTTTGATGTACGAGCAATGAATGAAGACAATATCGTGCTAAAAGTAGCCATTGAATAATTATTAATTATTTAGCCAATGCTTTTATTATCCCAATTGAATTAGAAACACAAACAGAAATAATTTTCTATAGAGTGAAACATGCAAGAAGCGTACCAAAATGCTCCTTGCTTGGATAGACAAAAATATTAGAAAACGCTTTGAGAATATATGCATATTTTAAGCGTTAGATGTAACATATGTTAAAACCACACATCAAAAATTTTGTAAAGGGTCACTGGTTAAATGTATTTCACCCTGGTGTGTTCGGACTTACATTCCATCGAATACAACGTATTTTTCTAAAAAGAATACCTTTGTTTTAAAACATATAACGATATGATTGTTTCAATGCGTTTGTTTTGTTATTTTCGTTGTTTGCGTTATAAGTGTATTGAAATTACAAAATTTCAAGAATTCTAGAGCGTGTATGAAAATAGAGTATGTCCATATCCAATTTCCTCTATTACCAATTTGCGTGAATTTTGAATTCTTGGATAGTTGGAAAATTTAAAACGCATAAATATTCTTATCAAAATTAAATACTTTAACTGCTTTTATTGTCATTCTATTACTAAAATATGAAGGCGCTTTTTGATCTAAAGATACGAATTGCATAATATCCTTAGTAATTTCTCATTAATTTAAGTCGTTTTAATGAAAATTATGGCAAATGGAAGACAATTTTCTTATTCTCTGTATTGCATAATAGCTAATTTTTATGCGATTTTATCAAGCATAATAGAACAACTCTTTAATGTTCTCTGATGCTGCAATTTTCGTGCAATTGTAGAACGTGTTTTCTTTATTTCGTGAATCGACGTAGCTTCATTCTCTTTCATGATCAAATAGCTCCAAGCGAAAGTGATATCTAAAGACTCTAACGGTACTCTGAACAAATTACTGATTTCATCGGGCAAAAAGGTTTTAGACAATTAAAGATAAAGTTCATTGCTCTACAGTGCAATTGGCATAGGTAATATAGATTACATTTTATAAAGCACTGTGATAGTGTCTCAGTCTATTATAAATGATGCAATTTCATGATATACTATTTTTGAGCAAGAGATGAGCGGTTATAATTAACCGCAACACAATTTAATTTTATTATGTTGGCATATGAAACTATTTATATTAATAATATTTGTATTTAAAATCAAAAAGTATGGGAGGAATTTTGAGTGACATTACCGAGAAATAAAACTTCTGCTTTAATTTAAACTGTGCGCATAAATAATTAATGAATCGAAGAGATACTAGCAAGATTTTAAAAATTTAAAGAAACACAGTTAAAGCTAAAAGAATAGATGTCAATATTTCCATCTGGTAAAATTTTCAATCAATTAATGTCATACTTATTTTTCCGGATAAAAAATCTGAAAGTGGAAATAACCGAGCCAAAATCAACAATTATCAAAAATATTCAATATATTTGCTTAAAACTTATTGTTTAAAATGGTTAGAATCAGACAAAATATTTTTAACCTGACGCGAAATAATTCATGAAAAAAAGACAAATTTACATTTGGATTTTAGAATATTTTTAGTTTTATGTACTATTTATTGTAGAGGATTAAAAATTTCTGTTCGGTTGTTTGCTTCCTGTAATATGATTAATATGTTCAGAACTATAGATGAATGAATGCCACTTACCTCCGAACCATGTAGATAAAATTGAACAAACAATTCAAAATTGACATGAGTAGGTCAGCTATGCTCAAGTTGACCAGAAAGTAATTTGTAGCACTTCGCATTCTTCTATGAGCTGAAAACAACGGCAGATATTAATTTAATGTTAAAAGTCGAACAAAATTAGTAATTAACAAATATTTCTAGTCAATTCTGAATCAAATTGAAACACACATTCAAGGACTATAAATTATTTTAAAATATTGGTACAAAGCAAACACACCACCACAATTCGCGTTTTAATGGAAATACACCTTTTGATCTTCACTGAATCTTGCCTGATTATTTTATGAATAGTTTCTGTGTAGGTGTATGGGTGAAAGTTTCTGTGGGTTTATCGGTAACTGAGTGTCTGTATACACTCTACAGCCAAAGCTTCAGAAACTATAATTATAAAACTATCAACTTTAGCTTTGTAACAAAACTTGTTTTATTTGTAAAGAATTATCAAACAAGTGAATCTTTACTTTAGACATTTTCTGTTGTTTCTGCAATATTTCTAAATCAGCTAAACAGTAAAAAAAATCTATTTAAAATGATATATATTGACATTTTGTACAATATATGTTTCAAATATTTTTTCAAGTAATGTCTGTCAATATTCTACCATGAAAACTAAAAAGACTAAAAATATTTGAGAATTAACATTTGACATCGATTGACAAAACATACACAGAACATATACCAAATGACAAACAGTCCTATAACTATAGTCACAGAAAATGATTATTTATTCGATAATGCGAACAATTGGATTAGGACAATAGGCTATTGTTGGACTAATGATATATTTTTAAATTCTAAATATCAAAAAGGTAAAAAGATAAAAGAACGTAAAGATAAATTTGTACAATTGATGATTCAGCGAAGTTTTCTGAACAAACAAAAGAAACATGTTGCATAAAGCATCACATTGGCTTACCATCGTTCAGTAGAATTAAATTACCCATCATTCATTTACCGAAACCTCTTGGGAAATACACATGTTTCTTTTAAGGGAAAATATTATGCTGCATAAGTGTCCACGTTCTTACTCTCAATTTATTACTATTTGCATCGATTATACATAATTATAGTTAGCAATTTGATAAACATAAAAATTCTTCTTCATGCGAAATTTGTTATAGGTACGTTGTTATTTCACTAATTATTTATTGATAAAATGTGAAATTTAAACCAAATTTTATCATTATATATTCAATAATATTATTGAAAAATGTATTCTGTTCAGTACTTAATTTAATTAAAAATCAAAAAATTTCGGGGCATAATAATGACTAATGTATAATAAATAATTAAATTTCCCTTAAAATGTATCACTCTTCTTATCTAATATACCAACTACTTATAAAAAAAAATTCAAGCAGGATATTGCAGATGTTTTAAATCTGATGTAATTTTACGTATCTTTAGATTTTCCCTCACCAAAAGTATAATATAGGATAATTATGATTGCTTTAATTATAAATTTTATTAAATATTAGCAACGCTTTACAAGATGAAACTTGGAGGTCTAATTAACTTACGACAAATTTGTAATATTCTAAAATACTGTTTTTTTAGCTCTAATTTAAAATTAACTTTGAGTTAATTTAATTAATTCTAGAGTACATAGAATCTATGTGTTTAATGAAATTTTCTAATTTATAATCGTATATTTATGTTTATATTTTTTAATTTCATTGTTATCAAAAAATAGGCAATTATTAAACAGATGTTTTAATGCTTCTTGCATTTAATTAAACTATTCACAACATGTATAAAAATCCTTCGTATTTACAGCAAATATTGTAGTTTCATGACATGTTTTTCTTTTGTTTTATAACATCGATGTCATGGGTCAGTGCCGACGTTACTAGCCAGTTTATGCCCACAGGATCTTTTATCTTTATTACTTTAATAATGAACTTGAAAGCAATTTTATATTAATTTTCTTGTCAAGGAACGCAATGGTCATTCTGATTCAACTCCGCAAATGGAAAGTGGGCTATGACTCGCAGTTATCTCATAATTTCTCCTTAGAGACCCTTGATTAACTTCCAATAAACTCATTACGAAATTTTCTAGAATTTCATTGGACGGGTAATATCGCTAGGATTTTTATGGATTGTAATCATAATTATAGAAACATTTTGTTTTATAATTCTTAACATCAAAGTTGCGTTTCATTGCTATTTCGGAAATAAGAATGTAAGGAAAACGTAAAATTTCTTAAGTAGCTAGGATGTCTATTATAACCAAACAGTTAGCGAAGCGTAATTTTGATTATGGAGTGAAATAGTATCAATGTAAACATGAAGTTTTATTTTAATATATTTATTATTTATGTCTGTGCTTAATAAATGAAGATCTAATTAATTGTCACCTGCCTGTTACTTATTTTTCTAACTTGAACTGATTGTAGATTATTAATAAAATATAATTAAAATACCTGTCACGATCCATATAACGATAATATTGCCTCCAATCGCTATAATTAACATAAGACTGAATGCTGTCGTCCAAGCTATCTGTGCCCACCAAAACATTTCGTATTTGTCGACAAATTTACTTATTGGTTGGGAAGAGTTCATCTTCGTTGTAGTAGTTAATATCGCCTCGTATTCCATGATATCGGATATTGATTTACTTGATGTAACCTAAAGAAAGATAAAAATTATATGTAAAATAGTCCAAAACATTCTATTATTTTATAGAAGAAATTATAGAATTTTAATTTCACTTTAACAACTTAGAAAAAAGAAAAAAAGGACATTTCGTTTTTAAATAAATTGTGAAAAGGTAAAAATTTTGTTTGTTTTTTTGTTTTTACTTATTAAATTGAATACTGATTTCCGTTAAAATATCGAGATCGCATTTTTTCATGATCACAATACTTTCTTATTACTTACGTATAAGAAAGTAAAAACGTTCATTTTAGTTAATGAACCATTAATTCATTATAAAAATCAAAATTAAAATTGATATTGGGCCTTGGTTTGCTAAGAGACAGTATTCAATTTACAGCTAAGAGAAGCGAACATCAATCACAATGTCAAATAAGTACAGCAAAATACAGTACTCAGATTTATTATAAATTTAAGTCTTAGTTAAAATCTATTCAATGGCTGTTAAATCAGAGGCCAATAATTAATTTTCATTAGAAGTAGAATAATAGGAAGATTACTGAATCACGGATGATATTTTCGCATCTTATTTGAAGTGTAAAACAATAAGATAATATTACAATTCAGTACAAAACGAGTGAAAATGGTTCCAATATTCAACTCATATGAACTATGCTTCTCAATATGTTAACACAACGAGAAAACAAAATAAAGTAAAATTAGTTTGGATTTGATATCGATAAAACACAAATAAATGAGTGTGAATGTATTTGAAATATTATAGCATTGAGGAATATATTCTGTACGATTTTAAATTTATTACATTTGTTTGAAAATTATTTCCAATCATAATAATTAGTATGTTTATTTAATTGATTGCGAATGTGTTGGAAAACTGTTGGTTAATTTCACAAAATTACATTTATTTTCCGACGTTCGTTTCAGACCTACGGCTATTATAAAGGTATAGTGATAAGGACTGAAACGATCGTCGGCAAATAAATCGAACTTTTTTAAACTAACCGTGTTTTATTTTAAATTGTATGTATGCTTATAGTCACTAGGAATATGTAAAACATTTGTTACATATGTTTGGATAAGTAAATTAAAATAATTAGCATATTCAGATTTAATGAATATAATTTACTGGTTTTTGTGCTACTATATGTTAACAGTTTCAATTATATGAATTTGACATATTAAACTTACATATTAACACACAAGATATTTAGAAATAAAAAGGTTGCAATTTTCCGAGAATATTAAATTTTAATAACTCACTCGTTGAATATTAAACGCATTTTTAAATAATAATATATTTTATCACATTTGGCTTATATTAATATATAAAATGTATTATTATTATAAATATTTTACTTTTTAATTAATGATTAATTTTATGTTAACTTTGATCTTAATTGAAATTATCAACACAAACTTATTTTGTTAATGTCGGTGTGGTAAATAAAAACTAAATTCATACACGTTAGGGACTTGGAGAATAACGCATACATATAATTTTTAGCAGAAATCGAAAAACTTTTATATGATATTATATGATAAATATATATTTACATGGAACAATTTTGAGCTAAATAATTTAATGTAAGATTAGCAAGATAAACAATTCTTTAGATAATTAAAAATAGAACATTAGTTGTATAGAATATTTTTTTTTTTTAGAAATTTATAGAAAATAAAACTATTTGATTTAAATGAATGATATTTTCTAGTTGAATAATAAAAATTGCTAGAGCGGTAGATTTATAAAAAAATTCATATTTAAAAAAACAAAGTTTTTATTTTCAATAACTTTATTTAGGTATTATTTGAACTTGTTGAACTGTTAAAAGTACATTGATTAGCATTCACAAATGTGTAACTTTATTAATTAATAATTCTTAGCTAATTTGATTTTGGATAAATACATACACGTTGATTTCACGCGAAGTTTTATATTGTATGAATTCTACAACATACCGCGACAAACTGAATCAAAAGCTCTGAAGCTCTGCGCCAGCCAGTGTCAATGATATCAAAAGCGACGGTGCACATGCGCATGAATCTGATAATTTATAGAAGATAATGTTTATTGCATGTGACGGGTATATGAAGAGCATTGTTGCTGAAAAACATTTTTATTTTACTTTTACAGCCGCTGACACCTATACTAAAATCCGCAAAGTGGGAATCGCTAGTTATTGAAACCGAAAATTTGTATTTAATATTTATAATCTGGTATTCGTAAGAAAACTTTGTGCTTGGAGGCGTCTTATGCTCATATATCTTAAAAACGTTAAAATGTATCTAGATATTGTTTTATATACTGTCATCTATAATTTTGTTAAATTAACCTACACAAAGATTAAGAAATATGAATATATAATATATAAATCCAAAAAAAATGTTGTTATAAACAAATTTGAATTTGTATTCACAGCTTATCTTGCTACATTCGATTACAGTTTTTGTTTTTATTGCAAAATCAGGTGAAGGTCGAAATGGTGGGAAAACTTTTAGGACGGCGCAAAACAAATTTATTTTTCTGAGAAATGACTTCAGACACAAAATAATAGAACTCCATAACATTGAATACACAAATAATCGCTAATGTAATACTGTAGAAGCCGTACATCCTGTGGCCGCGATGTATGAGATATTTTTTCTTTATTAAGGCTGGATTTTCCCTTGAAGTATTTTCAGTTTTATCATCGCTAAGATTTAAGGTTGCTCACACAAGGAGTTTGCTTGTTGTAAAGCATTTGCTCGTGTGCCTGAAAATGTCTGTAGACAAATTTCTTTTGCAGGAAGTGCGACTTTCATCTCCTAGATGCCAAAAATGAATCTAATTCATTTCCTTAGAGGTAAGTCGTTCGGTTGCTTGCAAGACCAAAAAAAAAATGATCCCTGAAATAGCTCGAATCGCGATATGCACAGAAGAAAGATTGCACGACTCTATGATAGCGAAGAATGCACGGATATAAATAACATGTATATTATAGCCCGAGTACGCAAGCAAACAACCTTTCGCCTTTGTCAAACATTATAATGTTTGACGTACAATTTCAACTCACTATATAGTGAGTAGTTTACGCTATTATAGGCAAATTTCCTATTACACAATTTTACAAATAAATAATCAAAACTAAATATTGTTCACATTATTAATTTAACAATTAGCGCATTGTTTGTGTTTAATTTATCTAAACTAAATAATTTATTTGTTATTATTTATGGTTATCGATACAATCATATATTCCTGCTTTTTATATTTTGTAATTTAAGGCTATTGTTTATTTATTTATATAAAATTATGATGCTCTTAAATATTCTAAATTTACGTAAGCATTCATCTCAATCCACTAAAAAATGCCATAATTTGTCCCTCACAAATCATTCGTGCTATAGTAAGTATTCAAAAACTAGCTACGATTATTTATTTTATTATATTGTAGAAACCGCAAAATAATAATGACAAGAGTAAACAAGCACTTCCGATTTGAATATTTGTTTCAAAAATGGCATAAAAAAACTTTATTTAAAAAAACGAAATTTAAAGTTTCATAATTTAATTTCAACCGTTTAGGCTGTAGAGTGTTCACATAGACAGCCGTCATGCCATATACAAAATGTATATTTCCGTTAAATTATAGTGTGTACTTGAAGTTTCAGTAATTTTTAAATTTATTTTAACAAATTAAATTGTAATGAAAAATATCGAACTCGAACGCTTAGGGCAAATATGTTTACGATTTGTACAGACACGTTTCATATATTTATGCGATAAAATTGCATAAGTTATGGTAACACAATTTTAAATTAACATTTTCATGAAAACATGTTAGGATTTTCTTGAATATATTTAGTTTAACAGTTGTATAATTTATATATTTTCTACATATTACAGCTCATGACAGGGTGTTTGTACATGCT
Source organism: Nebria brevicollis (assembly GCA_944738965.1). Lineage (NCBI taxonomy): Eukaryota > Metazoa > Arthropoda > Insecta > Coleoptera > Carabidae > Nebria > Nebria brevicollis. The sequence goes on along the minus strand of OX122898.1, from coordinate 17,155,572 downwards.
GTCTGTCTAAATGTTTCCGTAAATTTCTTTCCTCCGTGTACTAAAGATGTACCATTCGTTAATCTGATAAAAAAATTAATAAAACCGTTTCCACTTTTAATCCGATTTAAGAGTTTCTTGCAACGTGAAATAATAAAAAGAGTAGCATTTAATTTTAACGAACCAACATTATTTATACTCTCATAACAGGCGAGTTAACGTCGTTTAATAACGTCAACACTTATAAGTAAACATTTTTGGACATTGTTTCATACAATTTAACTCGTCATACATGCATTTACAAAAATATATGGATAAAAATATATAATTTTCCACAGAGAAAAAAATTGTTTAAATAATGTATTATTATTCAATTTTAATTATTTTCATTCAATTTCATCCAAAATTATCAATGTAAATCAGTTTTCGCTCTTTTGTTTTGAGATTATGAAATGTTTATTCGAATACGACCTTGAAAAGCATAAATAAATCTAATGCCATGCTTTTTCCACAAATTGAGAGCAGCTAAGTTCCGATAGATTATATAACGTGCGTTACGAATAAGTACTTTAAAATAATTAGAGTGGTTCAGCTTATAGAAATCAGGGTTTAATCGGTTTATATTTTACTAAAAAAAAAAAATTTTAATTAGCTTGATTTACTTAATAATCATATCAAATAAAAACTGAAACCTATGTAAAGCTTACGATTTATATTTTAAATTTAATAAAAAAAAGTAAGATTATTCGATGAAAATGTATCAAGTGACAAATATTATTATTTTATGCGCATCAGTTTCAGATATCGAAAATCTGATTCCATCTGCTATGTCGACGGGATCGTAATTTAAATATAAAAGCAGGCTTGTCTCATAAATTTCCATATAAAATAATAAAAAATATATTGTAAATTCTTGTTCTTTACAATTTTCTTAATTTATTTGGCAAATAAATAAATTCTTCAGTATTACCTTTACATATTTAGAAGGCTAAATAGATTCAAGGGTGTTGATATTTCTTTTTACTTTAGTGGATAGTTCTGAGTAATTAGTAGGTAGTTATTACATATTTCGAATATTTTTAGGTGTAACAAAACACAGTTAATATGCATTTGATTTGTTTCCATTACCTTCTTCCAGTAATCCGGCATTTTCACTGTTTCGGCACTACCCCAGTCTGATATCTGCCGAATTAGTGAGAGTCCACTGTACTAACAAAATATAGCGTAATTAACGGTAACAATGACTGATATACCTGACTCTAGTTTAATTCTAGGTACGTTAATTTCTATTGGCTGGGAATTAAATTGAACGAAACTCTTATCTATAATTGAGTTCAATTGAGCAGTTGTGCAGTACCAACGGTACAATTCAACAAGACAAGTTGATAAATAAATTAAAATAATGCAAAGATACAGGTACTACGTGTACACTGTTGACAGGAAGGGAATAAAATGCTCAATACATATTATAACACTTTTGCCAATATTTTATAAGCAAATATTTAGAAAATTATTTTAAATTTCATGCTCTTTAAATTAAAATGAGGATGATATTATTCGTTTATCTTCGTAAATTGGAGGCTATGAAGTCTGCGCCTATGATCAAGACCAGTAAACAAAACCTTAAACGCTTGGGTCCTTAAACTTAAATAAATAATTGTAAATTTAGTAATTTAATAAAACTGGTAGGAATATATTTATATATTGAATCGTCAGATTGGCAAAAGAAGCTCAAAATCGAGTGGCTAAAAATAGTAAAACAATATTAAATCGCCCACGTGAGTTGAAAAAATTAACTGTGAACATTATTAAATATTTTTATTTTTTAATGAAGTATATATTTGTATTCAGTAAAAATTCCCGATAATGTAAAGATAAACAGCTGAAGTAACAATTCAGTTGCTTTGCTAATTAACACAGCTGACATTTTCTGAACGATCGGCATGCTATATTGATAAAACTCTACCTCATTAATATTTATACAATAAGAAACAACTGTGTAGCAACGAACAGTTTCAATTTTCAATATAAAATTTTCAGTCAATTTCGCAACTGATTATATCACTGAAAAATGTAAACAACAAACTTATCATTTACTAAATTGGTTATACATTAAATTTAGATCAGCTTCAAAATAACTAGATTACTGTGCATTACTGATAGCATACATTAGTTATACATAGGAAAATATATTACATATCATCATATACGTTTGATTTGATATTCGAATAATGCTACTCAATATTCATTTCACGACATATTGTGATATATTTGCACATGTCGGACTATTGAAATATAATTGGAAGTAAAACAAACAAAGACTATATCGGCCAGTCCCAATTATTTAACTTAGTTTAGCCAATCATATCCTATAAAATTATATAGTATTATATATAATACCACCATTACATTAGACTTATTTAATAAGTAATTGAATAAATATGAGAGATCGAATAAAACAGTAATAGTTTTGCGCAACGAAATGAGAACAATATGGAATTCTCAAATAGCGAATTCCCTAATGGCGAAAACATCGAATACTTGAAATTCCATAGTCTGAATTATAAATAAATGAACAGACCAAAAGGACTAAAATGTCGGACATCATACCAAATATACTAAAGGTCGGATAAACAAAATGACTAATAAAAAATGTCAAATATAAAATGTCCGCAATGGTTTTCACTGCACTTGCTTTTACGTATTCTGCTTAGATCATATCATATTTTTATTATTTTGCTAATTTATAGTATCATATTTTACTAATATTTGAAACACTTTTATACACTAAATATAGTTCTTACAATATACATACATATATTAAATGTCTAATTCGAAATCTCTAAATTGTTCTCTATCTATTTTTACTACAAGTGCAATCGTTTTTGAGTTACTATTTCAAAAATATTCCTTGTATATACAAAGCTTAAGCTGAACTTTTCATAATTTTATTTTCAATCGTTTACGCTGTAGAGCGCATATACAGACACACCAACTCACAGATCTATAGACACACAGGCAGACGTAATTCCAAAAATTGTCAGAATCGATGCAGAGAAGGTCAAAAGGTATATTACCGTTAAAATTTCAAGATCAAAATTTTTCATGATTACAATACTTACTCTAAATATAAGCACAATATAAGAAAGTTAAAACGCCTCAACGCATACAATCCGTGATTCTTGTCTGCTGACTTGGTTGTTTTAGTTAAGTTACTATGGCAGTATTATACACCCATGTTCGTTTAATTAAATTGCACAAGCTATAGTGGCTTTAGGAATAAGATAAGACGAAGATTTGATGTTCGAATAAATATCACATACATACAGATCATAATGCATATTCCCAACAAATAGACACAAACATTTACGCCAGTCATATTAATTGTAATGTATAAAATATAATTAATAATATTAACTGAGATAAAATTATTGGTTGATTTAAGTTATATAAGGAGCAACTTTGCAATTTTATTTCATATAATACAACTCATGCTGCACAGCAAGACAATAACCCAAAACATAGTTCTAAATTATATTGAGGATTTCTTCAACAAGAAGAAGATAAAAGAGATTCGAAATATATAGTTTTGCCCTCGCAGACATCTGACCTAAATTCTATTGGGCTCTTGTGGGGCAAGATGGAACGGAAGTGAAGGGAAACACATTAAAAGATAATCTATGGCAGGTCCTTCAGGACTCGTGAAAACTAATTGTACAAGAGACAATAGACAAATTAAATGCTCGAATTGCCAAATTATAAAATATCTGTTGTGTTTTCGACAATAGAGATGAGTAGTGATAACCATCTTGTGAGGTATTTTTAATTTATATTTATAATAATTTAATTATATATTCAAAGATATTTCTAAATATTATCTTAAATAAAAATAAGTTTGTTTGCATGCTATACATATTCTTATTGAATTTTGTTTTAAAACTCCCAGGTTCCAAACTTTTGTCTAGAAGCTTATCCTATATAAATTAATCTAAAGAGTCTATAAAGCTTTAATCTGGGAAAAAGGTATATAATACTATTAGTTTTTTAATATAATTAATGACATTGATGACACTTCAAAGTAAATTCAAATAGACAAACAAAAATAAAACTTTTTTCAAGATATAAGATTCCATAATGAACGAGGTACAGGTAGTTATAATGAAATTTCTATAATGTTACCTGGTCAGAAGATTCAAAACCGTACAAAGACTACTGATGATTGGTTAACACTGATATAACAGAAAACGTGATTGGTTAATAGGAGGCCGTTAACCAATCAAAAAAGCAGCTGTACTTTCACCTTGAAAATGAGGTGCCTGAACTCGCTCTATTTCCTAATGCATGTAGTAAGTCATTCCATGTGTAGCCATAGCGCATTCACAAGTATGGTATTATAAATATTTTAACTAAAAAATGATTGAAAACGGGTGAAGTTGAGTGTAAATTGCATAAAGAATGACGTATCATTTCTTTGTAGGTGTTGCTGCATATCAGTAATTTTCTCAGTGAAATGCCAACAGTGAAGTGTGTTTCGTTAAGAAATAAGTAATTTGAACTGTCAGTCAAGCGAGTAACATTGTGTTTTGTGTTTTACGGAATGCATCGGGTATATCAGTGTAGTTAAATTGAGAGAAAAGGAGTGAATTTGTGATTCGAAATATGGATACCAATCGGATTATGTTAAATTTCTTCTTAATATGCTATTTGGCATGTGGTAAGTTATTATTTATTGTTGTTTATTGTGTTTTGTTGCTTTTGTCATTTCCGTACTCTTCATTATTTCCTATTTAATAGTAGAAGAAAATATAAAAATACTCGTTGCTAAAATATATTTTTTTCATTTCTGATGTAAATCTTTAAAAATAATTCATAACTTTGGAGTAGTTTAAGAATATTCCATATTTCATAACATTTGAATTTTGTGTGACATACATATGATTTCTATTATTCCTGTAATGTTCGAAAAAACAACGAAATTATGAAATATATCTTAATACATTTAATGCTAAGTGGCCTTTTCATATAAATTTAATTACTTATATATCGCAATAAATAATGTCCATAGTAGAAATATATTTATTAAAAATATTATAGTCAAAGAAAATTTGTAAGCAATAATAAAATGTAACGCTTCTAATTAGAGTGTTATATAAAAATGTAGCTGTAAACAGCATGTGTGTCAGTTAATTAAAGTAAATTAATAAATGTTTAATTATGAACAGTTCTTTCATTATAATTGAATTAATTTGTGATTCATGGTTGCAAAATTCGAAACAAGGATGTATGAAATTTCATATGATTTCTCGTGCCAGATCTCAATGGCCTTGGATTGTGATATCGCGTTATTTCCTAGGAACTCATTGACGTCACATATGTACTGTTTTTTTCTCTCTTTTGTATCATCGTCATTTTGAACTTTCGATTTTGATATTTACCAAAATTCTTTTCATTGCTATCCAACAGTGCCAGAGTTCATTGCAAGAAATAGTGAATAATATTTGTTCTTAGATGCATAACTATGTCATTATGGATGATAAACTGCAGTAACGCATATAGTAAACATAAGTTATCAAAATAATGAAGATATCTTCAACCGTTGAGGCTATAGAGCGCTCAAACACACACACACACACAGTCATCATTCCAAAAATAGACTTAATTGAAGGAAGGTAAAAAGGTACATTTCCGATAAAATCCCTAGAAGGAAAATTTTCATGATTACAATAAGCAAATTTATATGGAACATTTAATTAATTATGTAAATGCTGTAGATATGCTCAATAAAATATGATACATTACCTGAGGCAATAAATGTGTTTTGAAATTTGCACTGAATTATAAATATCAAATATATGTATAGAACCAAATAGGGTTTAAAAAAATCACTATTTAATATTAAATTATTGTCAAGGTAAAACATTGCGAACAAGAAAAGCTTTTCACCGTTCTTTTTATGTTTTCTCTATTATAATGAAATGTGCAGTACCTATATATTTTTTCCAAACCGAAGTCTTTGTTTAGGCAGAAAACGTAATATGATAAAATAAATCGCGCAGTTATGACGAATAGCAATTTTAATAAAATATATATGCTATCAAGTATATTTTGCATTTCTACTCTACCATGTGTCTATCTATTCCTTCTGTCATGCAAATATAGTAGGCAGGTATATGCTTATTTATAGTATATATATATAGTGAGATACCAAATCAGTTTCAGGGAATCGTATTTCTTAGATCCAACTTATAACTATCTTGTATTATATTTCATATTGATATGCAATTCTTGTTCACAATAAGAAAAACATACATTTTTACTTTCTTATACGAAGCAAGAAGCAAATATTGCACACATACACACACATACACACACACATACACACACATACACACACACACATACATACACACAGAGAGAGCGAGACAGTCATTCTAAAAATTTGTCAATCTTGATTCAGGGAAGGTCAAAAGGTAGATTTCCGTTTAAATCTAGAGAACGAATTTTTTACCGTTTACTTACTTATTACTTCGTATAAGAAAGAAAAAAATGAGCTTGAATAGCAATGTTCTATCTGGTAAATTTTAGAAATTATTTCGAGATGAACTTTTTAGCTGTGGGGAATTGTGGAATTTTATTCATAACTTTACAAAACTAAAAACCACTAACAAACAGATATGCATATTTGTATTTTTAATTAATTAAAACATATTTAAACAATAGCATATGTATATTTGAATGAATGGAGTATCTAGTTGTTATAACATATGTTATATAATAGTTTAAGCTACTTTGAATAAAAAATAAATTCACGGATACTAAATTTTGATTCAATAGTTTGCAATTGAATATATATGATTATCATAGGAATTCTGCAAATGTAGGATACTCTTGGGAGTACATATCCTTCGTCTATTTTTCCCATTAGGCAGCAAATGAAATGTTCACCAAAAGTGTTTCTCTTCAACATTTAGTAGATTGGATAAACGAATCAATCGTTACATTCCCCTTTTCCTTTTACTTAAATTTCGTACAAGAGAAAATACTATAAAAATGTGTGTGTGTTTTGTTTTGTAATGGTTGCAAAAACGAAATTTGATTACTGTTGTTCTTATGTCTAAAATGTCTACATCGTATTTGCCGTTATGGTTTAGTTTAGATTTGTAATCAGTAATTCCAATCAGAAAAGTTACTATACTGTTCAGTAGCAGGGCAAAATTAGTTCTATCAATATCTTCCACAACTATATCTTCATGTAACTAGTAGACCAAATCGAATTATAACATAACGTCACTCACAGATCAAGATAACTGAACTTATCAAATAGTAGGAGAAGCTAAGCAATAAAACAACCATCGAAATGTTATTGTATTGCTGCTATTTACTCGTACTGTAACAGTTGTGCTATTTATATTTGAAATTTACAATTGCTTCAATATGTTTTTAAGAAAAACGATATTTTGAACATACTCAAGTATAAGGATCGACCGAGAGTGATGTAAAATGTAGTTCATTCGGGCTTTTGATGTGTAAACATAGGCGCGCCTCTATAAAAGGTTTTATGTGGGAGTGAATTTCAACTTCTTCGTCTGTTATAATATAAACAATATCTAAATATTAAAACAATAAAAATACCGAATCATTTCCGCTAAGAAACTGTTAGCCATATAAGAACTATTCTATTCCATTCTGTAAATCATTTGAAATGGAAAACATATTTTATGTAAACATTTGTGTGTTTTGAAACAATGAAAATTAATGTCCTAACATTTTAATTTGTTAAAACGTATATTTTGATGAATTTGAGAAATATTTGTGAGAAACTACCATGCATTTAAAATGCAATATTAATTCTACAAGTATATTGATAAACCTATTCCGAAAGATTTGTCACCGTCCAGCAATTAATTGTTGCTAGTTTTGTATAAATTAAATAATAATTATAGATTTAGAGTAAAGATATTTATAATAAATGACCGCCAGATGAGTCAGTATGTTTAGGTTTTGTTTTTGATGCGATGCGAGGATGAAAAAGTGTCCCTGCTGGTTGTAAAGTTTTCGGAACATAAACAATGTTCACTAGAAACATTAATATTTTAGCTGGGTGATATTACGTGTGTAAGTGTCTCCGTTACTGCAGGAGTGTAAAAAATATGGTAATAAGAAGAAAAAGAAATTTTTAACATAACAAGGTAAGACAGAATATAGATTATGGAAATGTAAGGAAGAAACAACCTTACATAGAGTGGAAAATGTGGTGATTTGGCGATATATATGTATTAAAGATTCAGCGAAGGCTTTGAATTAAATGTATATATTTAAATTATATGCACTTAAGTTATGAACAAACACAATAATAGAATATTTATTGATATATACCTTTTGCCCTTCCCTGGATCGATTTCGAATATTTCCAGTGCGAATATTTAATTTAAGTCATAATGCTACGATCAGCATCTATTCTGAAAGCTACTGGTATTTCAAACTATTAATATGCAATTAACTAAACAATTAAATAGTTATTGATTACTCTTAACTGTTAATTAATACCTATATCAAATTAATTTCTTGAAACAAATAGTTAATTATTTAAATCTCTTAAAAGACTCACAATAACAACTACGAAATTAAATCCCTGGAATTTTATTTTATAAAATTATTATCTTTCTATTACAAAGAACAATAAATGAAGAAAAAACTTTCTTAAATGCTTTTTTTTTTAACTAAAGAACAGTTTCAGTACTGAATTGATTTTTTAAAATATGACTGAGGGGATGAGTGCAGAATTCAAAGAAATGTGAACGGTTCTTTTGATTGGTAGAAAATTGTCAAATGAAAAATGAAACAGACAAATAATGAATAAATATAATTTTAATAGAGATGAGTTCAAAACAAATCGTGATTTATTAAAAAGATATATTAATAGAGTTCTGATATTGATTCTGAAACGTATTCAAATATTTATAAAATATGTTAGTTCATAAGTTATATCAAGTTCTTAGTAGATTATGTATCTTCTATAACTAAAGAGGTTCTTTTAAGATTTAATGAATTTTCCAACTTATAAATTACAGTCTATATAACTATAATCTTACTTACTTATTACTTCGTATAAGAAGGTAAAAAAAAACCAAAAATCAGGCACACGGTGTAGAGGAAACATAATAACTTATGCTGAGCATGGCAAATTTATAGTGGTTTTATACAGAAAATTTTAGTATTACATTTACATTATTAGTATAACTTTTATGACTACAAACAAAAAAAAACTGGCGTATTTACAGCTAAGTTTCACATTTCCAACTGAACTGATCTTATGTACAAAAAGAACGATTTCAGATCTATTTTTGTTCAGTTATCTATTAGATAATATGATATATATCTGCGTTATGCCACACATTTTCTGCAATATATCATTTCAAAAAATATTTAAATATACATACTGACCCTATAGTATGAGCTTTACGTGTTTTATATTTACCTTGTCGACGGTGGAACTGGCACCCCGCTCTTATGCAGTCACGAATGTCGTTTTATACATATCAAATAAAATTTTGTGCGTGGTTATTTACCTCTACTTAAAAGAGTATTAATCAGCAAATAAATGAATTCTATCTATATCACATGAAGAAATATATATTTTTTTAAGTAAAATAATACTGTTTTGACATTTACGGCCTTTTTGTGTTTTTATTGTCTGATGTATGAAAAGAAGGCACGGTCTTTTAATATCGTAAAGTGAAGTTGGAAATGCAAAAAGTGATCTTAGAAATGCCAGAGGCAATTGCTTCCTACATAACAATTACCATTTGAAATGTAAAACAGCAATAAAAATTTAATTACATTAATGGAAAATGCACCCATAAACTAGATTTGAGATATAAACGTGATTTTATACTTTTTTATGGAGTTTTATTTCTGAACCTCGCACTGCGTTTCTTTACTAAAGTAGCAAAACAAAATAATAGCAATATTTGATTTTACGTAGAAACTCATAATGATTCACTGCTTTTTAACAAACTTTAATGTAAAGTATATCTTGGTCAATTATGTTCGCAATAATGTTCATCGTAAAATATCTTATAAATATTGCATTACAATTCTACGGAATTTGAGACCATTAGGGAAATAAAACCAGATTCCTTATTCCTACTCTTTTTGTAACGTCTGCAATAGCAAACGAGGGTTGAATGACATGTATGTGCCTATATAAAAAATAAAATAAGACACATGTTGATATGAACTCTTTTTAAATGTACATATTAAAAGAAGTACACATCGTTTTTTTTTTAATTACCTCAAAAACAATCCGCTATGGCTTGCATTGAATTTTCTTATATGTATTTTATTTAGATATAAATTTAAAATGTTAAAACAAACTAATTACCTACCTGCAACATATTATTTTTAATATTATACTTATTTATAATATTTTACTAACCGTTGAAACACTTTTTCACTAAATATATTTCTCACAATAAATTGATTGGTTAATTCCAACAACTAAATATACAGGTGACAAATCCTTGCACCGATCGCACAAATGAGTATGTACTTATGTATATGTCTGTATGCACAAACAAAGTTACTTGGTACTTTAACTTGTATGCATTTCCGTGAAATGCATTCTACGCCAATGAATGCTGGTTTTCATTCGCAATGTCTATATATCGGTAGTTCAAAGAGCTTCCATTGTGTTTCATTCGTTTATTATGTATTTGACGTAGTTTTTAAGGTCAATATAACTACGATTTAATTTCATTCAATTATGTTATGAATTTATATAATTTTAACTGTTACTATATCCGTGAATTATTTCAATTTTAAAAGCAATCTTTGAAACAATAATGTATTGTAAAGCAAATGTGGGCATTTTGAAACTTTACGTTGTTGTACAGCTAGCGTAACCAGGGAAATTTGAACTCATCAGCAATCTCATTAATCTGTTTAAATATAAAATATGTTGGTGCTTAGTTCAAAAACTATTTGCTTAACTATTTCAAACTTGAAATATATATTATTAAAGTTTAAATAATTTAGATCACATATTTACAAAATTATGCAATGTATGTAGTCATATTCATTTGGCAAAAGGTCGAAAACAAAAACAACAAATATGTACACCAAAATAAAAATAGTTTTTTTTGGCAAATATTTATATCAAAAATCATATTGCTGCAAATATGTGAAAAATGCAGTTTTATTTTATTATATTTTCTATAAATGAATATATAGCATCTGGATGTTATGTATATACATATATATTACAGATATATCTCTGTAATACATATTCACGGCGCAATTCATTGCGTGGGAATATTTCGTAGTTAATTCAATCACCATAATTATTACCACCATTTCCCAAGTTATGCTATAAGCATTTCTACATCGAGATTTTTTAATAAGTATTTAGTATTAATGTAGGCAGAACTGAATATAGCTAGCAAAGTTTTGTTTTGAAATTATAAAATTAACAATAAACTCGCCGTTGGCTACGAATGAATTTACTTATAAATACTTTTATTCTTGCCGTTTACATTTTATTATCTCTTGTGAATTCTCTATATATAAACAGAGTAAAAACAGTTAGCTAATGCTAATTTAATTATATAATGCTGCCATGAAATAATAAATATATTTGGCCAATTTCTTTCTTGTTTGTACATGGAAATTTTAACAAGATATTGATTTAATTTCTATTTTATTTATAATAATTCAGAGCAGCTTTCAATATATTTTAGTGAGTTTAAAACCCTTTCATTTTAAAGAAAAAATAATATACACATTGATTTATTAGCGCGTGTAAATTAATCTACATGGCTTGTTTAGACGTGTGCTTTGATAATTGTTCAATTATATGATAATTATTATTTGGCGCAGACTAAGCTTTAGCATGGACGTAAATTGTAATTACAATTTTATTTATTATCTCAAGGAGCAATGGCTATATAATTCTACAATACTTGTATGTAAATACAATAGAGACCATTCGATACCGGTAAACCACATTAAACGATCAGATACAGAACTCTGTCGTATTCATTGCCAGTATAATTAATATAAGTGGAACTTCGTCTACTATAGAAATTGATACTGCTAAATAAACAGCTTTGATTTAAAACTAAATAATTACTGGCTGTTATAAAACTTATGATTAGTGGGGCTTTTTGTTATATACTTTAAGAATACATATTTTTCTATCATAATAAATAGAGAAGTGCGTGTTGAACTAGTTCGAAATAAATAATTGAAACATATATTATGTCAACAATCATACATAAAATATCAAATATAGAAAATTATACAAATTAGCGTTATGGAGAAATGTAGCTTTGAACTACTGTTATTTGAAGAGTAAAAGGGCACTAAACAACATTCTAATATTCGTATCATTTATATTTTCGTTGATTCAGAAAATATACTTGCGGGTATTTCGGTCACTAACAAATATCTTCACATCCTTCACAAACACATTTACTGCAGTTCATTTTGACTATTTAAACTACGTACCATTGGCAGCGAACCATTTAATTTACAAGTCAAATAATATAAGTTTACATTGCATTTAATTGGTTTATAATATTTGAAATCAGGGCCAGGTTTATACTTCGTGAATTCTCATATAGTTTGCATGTGTGAGCAAAAAAAAGTAATCATTTGTGACTTCAAATAATTTTGATATAAACGTAAAATCCATCGACTTATAGAAATAATGTTCGTTTAAATGTACATATAAACGTAAAAATTTTAGAAAAAGAATGAGAACAATATGACGTTTGTCTTTTTTCAAACATTGTTATGGTCTCTATTTTTAAACACACAATACGTGTACTGCGGTAAAATGTTCTATTTACTTCAATTTCGAGTTAAACGATTTATACACGTATAAATGCCCATTCAATTGTAATATGCATACATGTAGGCTTCAATTTATTTTCTGCTTATTATTGTCAATGAGAAAAAATCAACTATATGATATAATATGCGCAATGAAGTTAATAAACACAATGTTGAACGCCAATGTCATGCAAATATTTATTTAGCTGAATTACTTATTATTCAATTTATGTAGGTGTGGGTAGTAAATTGATATATTTAATCATTTGAAATTGCGTTGTTATTTTAAGAAATGAAGAATTTTGTTTTGTTTACTTTGAATTTCAAATATATTTGTATAATTATAAAATTATGATTTGCAAACAATAATACTCTGATTGATCCCGAATCAAACCGATATAAGTTGGGTCTTATATAATTGAAACCCACAAGGCCATTAAATATTAATGATCTAGGAGATGTAGTATTTATGTACTATTTTTCGTCAGCTCTGATTCGTATAGGCCTAAATTCGTCCGACTGTAGAATGTGTCTGATATCTGTGTCAAATTGACATCTTACTGTGTCTTCAATACATTTGTACGCTTATAAGAGAATATGGTACAATCGGTGCCCATCCGTCTTAATTCACAATTAAAGAGTTCTGAGTTGTCTTATGTATATTTAGGCTACCTAAAACATGCACAAAAATAGTGGTTCAACTTAAGTCGTAAACAGTATTTAAATGATAATTCTGCTTTATATTACGAAAACAGTTGGTTAAATACGTTAGTAACCAAATTGACCACGGTTTAATCGTTGAACTTATATACTACTGTCGGTTATTAGTATATGTATACTTAGGACAATGTCTGAACTGGGTATTAATTATTTGGTATGGATAGTGAAACGGCGACACCATTGTAGATAAAACTAATTTCTAAACAAATATGGGTTTTATGTCAGATTTGCTGGCGGATGACAAGCAGACTTTGCTAAAATTAATGTAAATCTTGTAAATAATAAGTGACACTTTTGCGATAAGAAAAACCGTGTCTGTTCATGATGTTAAAATTCTGATATAATGAGGCCATAAGAAGATATTCAAACGAAATTGAGGATATTAAAAATCAGACTCATCTAAATTTATGCAAATTCAGCTGAAAATATCCTGGTATAAATAAGATATTGATATAAGCTTGTTAATTAGTTTGAAAATTAAATAAAAAACTTGAAACTTATATTTTTATTCCATTATTCAAGGTATTAAAAAGCAGCTTATTATTTTGTAAAGATTGTCGGCATTATAGTCTCTGAACGACATGATTGGCTATTGGCAATGAATTTTGTTTGCACAGGAATTAATTCCTTTGTTTGATTACTGTTTATAGCATAAAATTGCAGTAATCCGATTTCTTTTATTTTACCAATGGATTAGGAATTAGAAGCACAATAATGCTAGGAGATAGATAAATTTTGATTATCTGAATTACGATAACATTAAAGTTATTCGCGATGAAAACAGAATATCCTTTGAAAGTAATATTTCTAATTATGTTTGTTTGCTTGAGAGGTCTACTGCAGTAATATAATTCAACTTTTCCCTTAATTGCAATCCCGAGTCGAACAGTTGACAAAACTTTTCATATAAATTTTATTTTTAACACAAAACTCGCTAATGAATTTTTCATAGCCGTATTCATAGACAAAGTTAATGCACCTTGAAAATAACTATGGTAGAGATAAACTAAATTTATTTCTTAGTATAAAAATATCAATAGGCAATTGTTTTATTGCAATTTAACTCCTTTGTCATAATTTGTCATATGGAAGCAAGTACCACTCCCTTAATTACGTCATGATTTTGTCACACTACCCCTCTATTTTAACAATATATAATAAAAGTTATATGTTAAGTACATACAAAAATTTTTATTTGTGAATAAGCGCAAATTTTTTTTAAACAAATTAATGCTCCAAGAAATGTGACGTCTTTTCTTCTACCCCCGTTCGTCACAGAATATCACACTTCAAGGTACCCTAGCTCGTCTAAATAGCTTGACGTAATTTATGGATATTCCCTTAGAAATATTTACAACACGTACTGTATGCAAAATTATATAAAATGATATATACTCGCATAGAACCAAACACAGTGTACACAAACATAGTTACCATTTTAACACAATCCGTATAATGGGAGTGAAAACGGATATAATTCTAAGAGCAAAAGACGTTATTATCTTGGCAACTATATAGAAAATGGTACATCTTACACTTTGTATACAGTTAGTAGCCTGAGGATACCTGCATTTATGCATATATATATATATATATATATATATATATATATATATATATATATATATATATATATATATATATATATAAATATTTTCAATCCATAGTTACGTGCTGGTTTATAATTAAAAATGTTTTTCTATATTACGAAAATATCATGTTTGGAGTTTGAGTTGGTTTTATTTTTGCAGACTGTTAGGTTAAACACTGTTATATCCGTATTTACAGTAATATTGACACAACTGAAACGATTTATTAATTAAAATCTCTCATACCCACGTAAATATGACAATTTAAATAAGAGCAACATTTTCAATAATAATTGTCTTGTAATTTATCAAATAAAAAATTTGCGAAATATTAATATCTTTTATTTTATTTATTACTTATTTACTATAAGTGTACCCCTGTTTGGAGATATTGCAAAATTGTCCAAAAACGATTATAGTAAATATGAACTTACAATTCGAATATTCTTTTCAAAACTAAGATATTTGCTTGTGAGCTATTTGTAAATCTTCAGACATACACATACGTCAATCTAAAAATAGATTTTATTTTTCTTTATAGCTATCGGCCAATTTAGCGACAATACACCCCCAGTCATGTGGTTGGAGCGTAATTGGCGGATACCGAGTGATGAACCGATCGGTAGTGTCATCACCCGCGTAAACGCCGAAGATAACGAAAAAGATGCGTTGGTATTTGGATTAGAACCGCTCGTACATCACAATCAAGGAAATATGGGTGGTGAAGTACCACCTAACTTACCTTTTCGCATCGACAACCGAACCGGAGTAGTACACCTGAATGAATCGCTACATAATCGGGTATGTTTGTTTATTTAACACCCTGCACGCTTCACTTGCGTGTTCATATAGATTATCAAACATATATAGATTTTGGGTTGAGATTTACCTAATAGGATATAATTTAAATTCAACATCTGTGATATATATTGAATTAAAAAAGTAAATCGATGTTTTCAGCACATTCTTTCGAATAAAATTCAATTTATAATATAATGACGCTAAAAACGACTAACTCGTTGAACCATACTAAATACTGAAAAACACAAATAATCTATGTACTCGAAACAAAATGATCGCCATATATTTTTATACACTAAAATATAATTTATTTCTTCCCCTCACTATTTTATTTTTCCGTTACGTGTTCATCAAATTAATATCGCGATTATTGAAGGAAGCACGAAACCGTTACGTATTTTTTTTTTATGTACAGTTCCATAAAATTATAACTATGGACGCAGAATTAGCATACCTAATTTCAGTTACTTTTAATAGTCTGAAATTTATGGTTACTATGCCCATAACTTAGGAATGTAGAATTAATTTGCGTAATTCAAATTCTACAGTCTAAACTTAATAGTGCTAATTTGTTTATTTTAAACTTTATGACGCATAAGTTGACTTTTAAAAACAAGAACAAATTTTAATTTGGGGAGGAAAGTTTATTTTCTGACAGTTTTCTTTTAGCAGATAACGACATGTCCCGTAACTTTAATATGAATTTTATCTAAAGATGCCTTACATATATGTATTTTCTACAGAAATATATGAAATGCAAAATTTTAAAAGAGCTAAACGTAGACACATGATTAAATATTGAATACGGTTGACAATAGTTTATATGACATACTTCGAAAAGCTGGGAATTTATAGACGGAAATACAATAGGTATCCATTTCTAGTAAATATTATCATATTATATTCAAAGCTTCCCCACATCAATATTGCTTTATATAAATATAAAATGTCTAAACCAGTGTACCTAAACAGATAAATCGAACCACTGGTCACGGTTATGTGTCAATACATATTTATTATTAATCAATATATAAAGCGAGAGATTCGTGTACATTTAATATTTAGTGAAAAGGAAAAAAGAAACATGCTATTCTTCACAAATTATTATCTTTACTAATATGAAGATAACAACCTGAGTACGATAAAAAAGAAAAAGTATTTCCAAAAATAATCTGACTTGATTCAAGGAAGATCAACTGATTTAATTTTGAAATATTTTTTTTCATGATTAGAATATTTATTTTTGACTTCGTATACAAACTTATAAATGGATGTAAAGATAATTTTATATTTGATTTGGAGCCTCGCTTTTAAGCATAAAATGTGTTTACAATCTTTTATGAAAGTATGTTTGATTACACTCTACTCAAATTTAAGCTTGCTAATATTACATTTCAAACAAAATTCAAGAGTATACACATATACCGTAATTTTAAGCAAATCGCGTTTAATTAAATATTAATTCTATAGTTATGGTCAGTAGGTAGTGGTTTCCATGACATCAAGTAGTCACGTACTCATAATCAAGGAATACGTATTAAAATCAAATTATTACTGGCTGTAGTCAAAGCAAAAACGATATTCCAAGAAATAATGAACACAGAGAGCTCGTTATAACCCGCTATGGAGACAATCGATATACAAATATTTTAGTGTTGTTCTGTTTCTTACTTACATATATAGATATTGTCGAACAGTAATATATGCGCGAATTATTGTATACTCCATTCAAGTTTATTCCCTGGTGCTTACGGAATTTGTAGTAAACAGACATAATGGATACACACGTTTGTTATTTAGCTTTGTAAATCTGTCGAATTAATATTTCTTGCATATCAATCCAAAATCCATAACGATCATTTGAATGACTTGGTGATTATTCGGTTGATAGATTTGAATCGGAAAGGCTTAACGTAATTTGCTTTCAAATGAGACTAGATTCAGCGTCTCTGGAGACAAATTGTTCAGATTACCATGAATATACAAAATGTGAGATATTTGCATATGGCAATGACCACTATTTAATCATTATTGATTGCTTACAAGGAATTGTATTACATTGTTTTCTTTCTTCTACTTTTGTTCCTAAAGCAACTTTTGTTATTTTTGCATTATTTGAAACTTTCTAGACAAATTCGAATACACGTTTAAAAGTGCAATAATAGAACTTTTTCAATCTTCGTGAAAAATATGAGAAATAAAAATTCTAATGTTGCTTTATTCAAATTCAGTTGCGCTACAAATAAGTTTTAAACTAATGAACTGTAAAGTAAACATTCTGTGTTTTAAGAGCGCACAAAAACTAACGATTTTCATTTTATCGATGATGTAATTATATGCAGGTATTAACATAAATCGGTATTTCCAAGAATAACTGCTTTTTTTCAATATCTTATTTTAGCTATATCAATTTTTTGTTTCAATTAATAATAATTCTATTCAAATTACTTTTTATTACTTAAAAAGCATATTTTCAAATGATTTTAAGCTTTATAATTTAATATCTATATATTAGAAGAAAAAGTACTTACTATAAAATACAATTTCTATTTGAAAGTCGAAACTTGAGAAAAATTTATCGAGTATCGCCTCAATGAGCATCAATCTGTAGGTTCTGGGTTCAAGTCCCGGCGACACACGATAAATTTTTCTCGTTTAGATTTTCATTTTTATAGTGAAGCAGATTTACACATAGTAACTCCCAGCATAGCTTAACACAATTTCTATTTGTTTTACAGACTGGTCAAAACATGTTCTTATACGTAACTGTATCTGATGGGAAACTCACCGCGAAAAGTGAAGTGTGGGTGAACATAATCAACAATTCTGCTTCATTCCAACCTTCTAGAGGTGGTGGGATTCGGCCGCCTTTTTTATCACTTCCACCCGGCTTCGGTAATCGTCCACCACCGCCCTTATCGTCAGACACCGGCTACCGAGATCGTCCGCCCATTGAGCATCCTTTAGGAGGCCACTTACTACCGTCAACAAAATCATCTACGCGACTTCATCTACAACCCGTAAATATCACATCGTCCACATGGCCCGATATTTCAATAACTTCTACAACAATTTCTGATCTCACCACCATATCTGTGATGACTACAATTAGTAGTTTAAACTCTGTGGATGCGAATATAACTTTGCACGCTGCAGATTTGCCTGTGAAATCACCGCCTGATTTTAGTGTTACTTTAATACCTGTAGTATCAGTTTGTGCAATATTTTTAACCGCTGGAATATTGGTGATACTACTGAGGAAGAAAATCTATTGGGGACGAACTAAGGGAACTAAAGAGGATATGGTTAGTATGTTTTTGATAATATTCCTTAATTTATTATTTCATAAATATTGTTAAGATTACCGTTGCCTCATCTGTATATAAATATTTTAATAAACATAAAATAGAATTCTAAAGATTAGAATCAGTTATACTAATATTCGATCATGTCTCAATTGTTTTCGATTAATAATGGCGAAGACATATTTGGATTATAGTATGTTCTATAGGAGAAGTGTGGGTTCGATTGTTATTTAAAGGCACTCAACCGTTTATTTTGAGCTGGCGCTAATCGAATGAGAGAAAGTTGTAGATGTTATTGTAGAAGTAAATTTCTAAAGGTTTAATGCTATTGAATGATACAGAAATTTCTATGAATGAATCAACACATAATTCATAGAACGATAGATTTTGAAGTGATATATTTAGTTCAGGAATAATTTATGTTAAATATAGATTTTTACTAAAATGGAAATATATGATAGGCGTAAATTTCAACGCAACGAATCTGTCTCCAACTGCCCATTAGTCTATTTTATTTTCTTGTTAAATTACTGACAGGCATAATTGATATGATTTATTAATTACAAATTAAATTAAATTAATTAAATAGAAAATGATTTAAATATGAACAGTATTGTAGAACTTCTCATAAAAATGCAAATGTATTAAAATTTATATAATTAATAAAATATGAGTTTCATTATTCTACGCTATTAAAAACAAGTTAATAGTTGAAACTGAATATAAGATTATTTTCCTCCATCAGGCAAAAGAATCTTCTGGTGGTATAGTTCTGCAAGATGACCCTACCCTAGCAATGCAAAATTGGAGTGGCCCTAGAGCATTTTCAAATCGATACGAATCTTGGCAACGAGAAGGCAACCATACACCCGTAAGTACAGATTGTTTAATTTATGTTATCACTTTATTGCCCATTCTAAGAAGAAGTTTTCTGAATAATGGAACATTCATTGCTAACAATACGTGTATTAATTACATAGCTATATTAATGTAAATGCGGGTGCAATCAATGTTCTATTATATTCTAAACGTGCACAGACAGATGTCACATAACATTGAGAGCATAGTTCTACCAAACTGCAAGACACTTAGTCCCTTATAGTATAAATTGCACGTGAAAGAAAACCGATATAATCATGATATAATACTGAAAACTGTTATACATATACATTTTACATTTCACATTTGATTTCATTAAATTTTAGCTTTTATGCAAAAATTCAAATAAATATTGTCATTTTTCTGAGGAAAATCCCCATTTATTACTGTTTTAATAAAATCGTTCTTATAAAGTTACATGTAAAAAAAAAGATTGTCTAAACAATTAAATATAATAATTAATTATAATTTATATTTAATTGTTTAGACAATCTTTTTTTTTACATGTAACTTTATAAGAACGATTTTATTAAAACAGTAATAAATGGGGATTTTCCTCAGAAAAATGACAATATTTATTTGAATTTTTGCATAAAAGCTAAAATTTAATGAAATCAAATGTGAAATGTAAAATGTATATGTATAACAGTTTTCAGTATTATATCATGATTATATCGCAGAACAAATCACATCTAAAATAAATCGAAAATATTGTGTGCGCCGTGTGTAATTAGTAATTTCGTGTATGCCGAATGGTTCACTCGTAAAACTTATATGTGTGTATAAATGGAATCCATCTACAGTTTGGAAAGCGCTGTCGTTTATTATTAATTAGATGAAGTTTTAATCATCTTTGTTTTCGTTGAATACATCACATACTCCAATTGCATTGTAAATTATAAATTCCGAAATGCAATTCAATACATTGTTATTTTGTTGAATGCTTACGTATTTTCATTTAATCAAATTTATTACTGATAAAATGCGATAGTATTTCACTGGCATAGTTTCGAATAAAATACCTACACAGCATACCTATTGCCAATATTGGCTGCATCTATATATATATAGCTAATCATAGTGAAATGAATAAAACCCTCGACAAGAAGTAAACTCCTACATTCTTGTGAATGGCTCACAACACTTTGATAGAGAAAAATACCATTGATCTATTCAGATATTTCTACAACTTATAATTTAATACCTTGAAGCCTGAATTTTAGAAGGCGTTTTTCTAAATGGTTTAAAGAGCTCAAGAAAATTCATATTTTTATTATTTTCTCAATTTATATGTTTATAAACAGATATATCTAGTACGTGTAAGAAAATAAGATATTTTTCAGATATCTTTAATCTAAGTTACTAAATGTTCAATAGGTTTCAATTCCGAGTAATAATAGTTTACCAACTAGATAAAGTGAGAAATTTTATCAGCGCATAAGTTGAAATTGAATTTCAAACTTTCGTTATTACTTGTTTACTTTTCTAACATTGAAATATTTTTACCTATATTCGTTACATACACCAGAACATTCCTATGGTATCTATTTTTATATTTGTATTTATTTTAGCTCCACAATAAATAATTTTTATCGCTTATTGAAAGATGTTACCACAAACTATTACTTTTATTTACCTAAAACATCATTCTGGACATATACATAGAAGGTATAAATAAGAAAGGCAATAAAACATATACATACTTCCGATTTGAATATTTTGTTTCTGCGAACCATACAAATCTTAAATTTTATGTTTCTTGATTATAGTTGCAACATTTTCAAACTATGCCAAAAAGTGTATTTCCCTAAAAACCTCATAATCCATTATATTCATGATAACCATACTTATAATTTCATATAAGAAAGTATAACGCACATAATTTCAATTACCATATGATTTGAAGAGACTGTACCACAAATATTGTTTAGTCTAGACATTTAGAAAATTTCTAAAAAAATATAAATGTTTAAGAATAACGGTAAATGGATAAATTGTATTAGTCAGTTACATAAAAATTGTATTATCTTATGTTTTTGAGGGATATAAATAGATGATAATTAAATGTCAACAATAAAAATAAAACGTAGGAAAACTCATCTGTTTGACGACACAAGTAAACAAAATTTAATATAATAAGCGCAAATGCAGTTTACTTCAAATTGAAATAATAAAATTTTTATAGATTTCTGTGATAGTAAATCTTTGATTGGATTTCACCAAATATTAACTTTTCCTATTATTAAAGTTTTTGTTCTTCTTTCTCTGCTTATAGTAGAGTTTTAATGAGAAGTTTATATTTCTGTATGAATTATTTTACTACATGATATTATCGTTTATTCCCTTGATATAATTATAGAATTCACGGAATCGTAATTCGCAATATTATAAAATGATCAATCAATTATGCAGATAAATATCAATCTGTGTATTTAAATGGATGAAATAAGCTTAAAACTTAAAATTTGACACAAATTGCCGCTTTAGTATATGTGGGATTTAAACTGTCTCTACTTTATATCGTTATATTATGTTACACAACGTAATCCATGTAAATTAAAGTAATTATAGAATTTTATTTAAATAGTAGCTTTAATATGTTTTAATTTCAAAATTTTGTTGATTTATTGCACATGTAAATATTGCTGAAAACTACATGGTTTGTTAAATAGATAGAGGATCAGTCTGCCATTCAAGTGAAAACTGGCGACCAATGGGAATTTCCAAGACATCGTTTGAAAATTTTCAATATTCTCGGAGAGGGAGCATTTGGCCAAGTTTGGAAATGCGAAGCATTGGATATAGGCAGTAAGTAAACTAAAGTTTAAAGTATAAGACTAGATAAAATTGAAAAGTTATTATTAATTATTCCATAAATTATCAAATAAACCGCTTATAACATAAAATAATGCATATCTGGTTATAAAACAAAATAGCTTATGAACACAGTAACTCTATCGTTTGTACTAAAATTTACAACAATTATCAATTAGTAATTATTTCCATACTTAGGAATATATTCGTATAATATTCTTTGTATTGAAATATTGTATTTAATTATGTCTAGCTAAGGAAGGCGTATCTGTAGTAGCGGTAAAAACTTTGAAAGAAAATGCTACTGAAAAGGAACGTTCGGATTTAGTGTCAGAATTGCAAGTAATGAAAATGCTGGAACCACACCCAAATGTTGTTCGATTGTTAGGATGCTGTACAGAAAAAGAACCATATTTTGTTATTATGGAATACGTAAGTCAAGGGAAACTGCAAAGTTTCTTGCGAAACTCAAGAGCTGAAAGGTATTACGGGAACATGCATGGCAAAAGTAAAACGCTAACGTCAAGAGATTTAACATCATTTGTATTCCAAGTCGCCCGGGGGATGGAATATTTGTCATCTAAAGGGGTAAGTGTTCATAATTTCTTAAAAACTATAATTGATTCAAATACGTCAACATTATTGACTTGATTTTATCAGTAACTTTAAACTCAATGTGGTTCGACAGATTTCGTTTACTTTTACAGCAATATAACCTGCGTATTATAACTGTAATAAATCATTTTAATGGGGTGTTTTAATTATTCCATAAATTAATGAAATATTTTCATCTTAAAGAAAATGCGTAAAATTTATTTCACCAACGCGTTTCATTAAAAACAAGTTTTGTATTCTGTTGTATTTTGCGTAATTGGCATATTTTTGTGGTAAAAATATTTTTCAAACCTTTGCAGTTCGACTATATAAATAACTCTTTGCGGAATGTAATAAACATATTTTTGTTTATACAGAATGGTAATTACAAAATTATATATTGCCCAAATTTAATATACTAAATTATATTATACAAATATTCCGTGTTAAACCAATAAATGTTAACTTTTTAATAAACGATTTGTCAACCCGTGCCCTAGTTAGGATATTGCTATTTTGTTTTAATTATTTAATACTCCAAAGGCATGATGAACGAAATAGCAATTACATGCAATTTCCTACCAAGGTAAATAAAACATTTTCATACTTGTAGGCACCAGTTAAATGTTTGCAAGCTCAGTCAAAACCAAGAAAAGAATTTTAAATTCTTCGTAACAATAAAAGTCACATTGCTTTGAAAGAAAAATTTCTTGTTTCTTCGTTACAACTAAGAAATAAATGTCACAAAATGAAATATCTGTATGTGTTTAATGGTATAGTTTGTTATTAGATCATTCAAAAATTATGCATCTATTATTGTTAAAATATAATTGAATCGTCAGTTTGAAAGCCCAATACAAGCATCATTATAAAATTTTAAAACTGTTTCTCTCTAGTAAAGTAATTATGGTCAAGATTAAATTATGCAATTACATTAAAATTTCGGGATCCAATTTTATCATGATTACTATACTTACTTATTACTTTGTATAAGAAAGTAAAAACGGAATATTCATCACTCGAGCAGATCATATAATTCGCAATAGCTGCGCCACATTAAATTTAATTATTACAATTCTAATATTAACTTTCCAACCCGTGCCATACGATGCTTAATAAAAGCTGTAACAGTTCGAAAACTAGTAATCCCCTTTCTGTTACAATGTTACTGATGCCTGATCAATAACCGAAATACGTTCTACATTAAACTCAGTCAGTCTGGCTCTTTGTTTATTTTACCGGCATCAGTCCAATGTGATTATTCTGCAATTATAAGGTAATTCCGCCGAAATACTAGTAACTATCTACAAATCAATTATCTACAAACAAACGGCAGCAAGTTATGTAATTTTCAAGTTACACGTGTAGGTTCAACCATACTCAACAATTTACTATCTCATTAATTATAATCAACGGTGTTTCAATCATTCCATAGTAACGTATATGACAGACAAATAATTAGAGCAAATATATGCTTCACTCATATATGTATACAAAAACAATTATATTTTATAATTACAAATTGTTTAACTCAAATCTTTTGCGGTACTTTAACCCCTGCCTTTAGGGCATATGTTCTACATGCTGTTGTATCAATGCTTTGTCGTAGTCTGAAATGTTGCTTTAAAGCTCGGTCATAAAAATTATTGTGTAGCTAACCACCAAACCAAATACCACAAACGATGTTTAAATATAGTCTTTCATTTATACAATATTAATAATAAAATAAACGTCATTTTTATTCTGTATCGAACTATTACGAATTATAATTTACCAATAAAAACGTAGTTTTTTTAAAAAACAAACAAAAGTTTTGATTTAGATGGGTAATATTTTTTATGTACCAAGCTATGAAATCTGTTGCACCGACGGCTACAATCCTGGCAAAAAACGAACCTTATGCCGGAGGTGCATACACATTTTTTTTGCAAAAACGTTTATTTTTAATTAAAGTTACAAAAATAAAAGTAATTCAAATAGAGATAAAAACAAAATGTTTCTTAAAAAGTAAATTGCGTCAATTGTTATGTATATTAACTCAAATCACTTTATTGGCCTAGGGCAAAAAAGTACTTTGCGCATTAGAGCGAAAAAGTGCCACTTTACGACCGCATGTTTTATTCGACAAGTTTACTGTTTCGTCCGCTTGTGCAAGAAGGTTAATTTTAGGCCTGGTGAAGAAAGCTATTGATTGGTTACTACATATCAATAAACATCGTATGCAATAATAAATTCCAATTCCCAGATAGCATCTTAAAAAAATCAAATATTTTAAAATTTATCGTCATATGTTCATTTAGTTTTATTTTAGTATTTACACTTTTCGAAATTAAATATAAATTGCGATTTTATTTATTGCACAGATCATAAGAGGAAAACCTCAAAAAATGGCTCGAGTAAACATGCACTCCCGGTTCCGATATTCTTTTCAAAAATAAAAGTTTTCTTACCAGACATATATAGTTTATAGTTTCATAATTTTACCTAACCGTTCAGGCCGTAGAGCGCTCACACACACATACAAATTTTGAGATCGAATTTTTTCATTACTACAATAATTACTTATACTACGTAAAAGATTTGGTTATTGGCCATTTTTGCTAGTTTTTATTTAGTTTGCAAAATTAATACCTAGCTATAGAACATTTTCACATAATTATGAACAAATTGAATTAATAAAGTTAAATTGTTTACAAATTTGATTTTCCTTTATAATAAGAGAAGTTAATTTTAGTGCAACTTGTTTCATAAATTAAGTTTACCGACCAAAGCTAATTATTATTATTAGTCGATTAGTGTAACAGTTGGTGGTATTAATATTTTATTACTGCTATTAAATAACCTGTGTTCTACAAATACTTAATTTTAAAAAAGGATCTTTTGCAAGAAAAGTAAAAGAATTCATCTGAAATATAAATATATGTATGCGATATTATGAGCAGAACGTACAACAGTCGAATACAAGATCAGTTTATCAAATACAACATCAAATTGAAGTTTAATCTTTATAAGTGCGTCTATTTTTATATCTCAAATAATAGTAAATTGATTTTTGTCTCGCTGTACAATATTTATTGTCAGCTACATTTACAGAACATATTTTTGATGGGTACGAAATTGTATACTACACATATATAAAATTTGCTATTCGATCATAAAAGCAAATTTCATCGTTTTTAAATTTGAAATGTAATTTAAAATTTAAATCCGAGAAGTTATATTCCAAAGTATACAAACATTGACAAAAAACGAAAAATCGTAAAAATATATCAATTTTAAATTATTAATTTAAATAAATTTTCTAAACAAACCATTGTTACCATATCATAATCAATACATATTTCGTTGAATTAATACATACTTTAAATAACTACCACTCATTCCGCTTGAATAATTTTAAAGATTACTTATAGATGTTTAATATTCCGCGAAACCATCTGCCTAATTCTAAAGAGCAATGGCGGTGTTGAATTATATTTAATCGTTTGTCGATTTTCATTAAATTGTTTCGATCACGTTTTATAAAGCTAGACTTGTACCGCTATCGAAATATATGACTTATTTGTCATCTTTTTATGTTTGCAGATAATCCACAGGGATTTAGCGGCACGTAATATTCTTATAACTGAAGAACACACATGTAAAGTGGCTGATTTCGGTTTCGCACGAGACGTCATGGCGACGCACGTTTATGAGCGAAAAAGCGAAGGTCGGTTACCTATAAGATGGATGGCACCAGAGTCCCTGTACGATAATGTTTTCTCGGTGAAATCAGACGTATGGAGTTTTGGCGTTCTTATTTGGGAAGTTGTCACTCTCGGAAGTACACCTTACCCAGGCCTATCAGCTGCTGACGTCATGCGAAAAGTAAGTTTACTTCTTTTTTATATAGCAAATATCCAATTAGATACCTACTCCAATTAATGTTTAATTTAAGTGGATCTTTTTTGGATATTTATAGTCTACGTGTAGCAGTACGGAATATTTAGAAATGCTTGCTTTCCAATTTAATGGAAACAACGTAAATATAAACATTGTTAAAATTTGATTTGCCATTATGTTTGAATATTAAATGTCTGAATTTTCCATATACTCAAGTAGTTTATATAATAACGTATGAATATTTATATAAATATAATACTCGTACAATACATATATGTATCTGTAATACTATATTAAAATGTTTTACGTAAGTTTTCCAAACAGCATTTTTATAACAACCAAGTGGATTACATTCAGTTGCATTTCTGTTGGTTCTTCACTTATAAGTTAATTTAATATAAATTTACGCTATTTAATTTATATAAATACATCATAACTTTAGCAACCAAAGTAAACTTAAACATATTTAATTGTGACTATGAAAAAAGTTCCTTAACTCGAAAGCTCATGCAATAATTCCTTAATATGTAAATGTTCACCTTAAAATTTATCCAATTAAGATATAGTGTAAAATTTAATCTTTGCTAATATACACTTATGGATGTATAGAATAACTATGTATACAAATTCCGCTCTTTATTGATACATTTCTAACGAATTGAAACGAATACGTAATATATGTTTAAGAAATGTTTTTCATTTTAGATAAAATTTTATTTCTCGAACTTCTCCTACACGGATACCACATTATAAACTAAACTAATCTAAAATTTAAATTTATATACTTTTTATTTTGTAGATGATCAAAAATTATTTATCAGTGAACCAAGGTATACTGTCAGTATATCTTGGTTCACTGATTAATAACTTTTGATCAAAAAGAAGAAAATTTTCAAGTGTATCCAGATTCTAGCTTTAAATTCTGCTTCCGTTTTACATATTTTTGGAAATATCAAATATTGCTATTTCCATACATAATAAAATTAATGCCTGACATGTCTGATTGCTTTGCGTAATCTGGAAAAACTATACTATAGCAGTTAAACAAAACTTATGAAATTCAATTAGTGAAATTATTAATCCTCTAAATCGGTAAATGTTACAAGAAGCTTGGTTCAAGCAGAACATTTTTTCAAAATATACTATTCGTAGAAAATTCTAATTCGATTCACATTGAATAAATATTTAAACTAATAATCATTCTGTATCATGGAAAACAATGTGTTAGGGCTTCAAAGTGCGGACACAACTATATTGTTTACATTTTTCAATTTGTTTTACGGATTAAAAATAATTCAAATATTAAAAATTGGCGTTGTAACAAAACAGCTTCAAAGCCTTAATGATTACTAGTTACAATATAATTGTGTATTGCTATGCTCCAATGTGAATTGAAAAAAATTAACTGTGAACATTATTTAATATTTTTATTATAATATTCGCAAAGCAACGAACGTTGCCCTTTGCCCATTTACCCTATAATAATATGGCAGAAAATTGAAACGGGTTTGATAAAACGTAAAGGT
The DNA here is from genome assembly GCA_944738965.1 of Nebria brevicollis. Taxonomy (NCBI): domain Eukaryota; kingdom Metazoa; phylum Arthropoda; class Insecta; order Coleoptera; family Carabidae; genus Nebria; species Nebria brevicollis. Next base: position 17,126,649 of record OX122898.1, on the reverse strand, counting down.
AAAATTTTATTTATATATATATATATATATATATATATATATATATATATATTTATTGTAACGTAAAGTTACTTTAAATTAGTTTTAATGGCACTTGGTACCCGTGGAAGTGGATCGCTCCGCATTGCGAAAATGTTAGGGATCATATACTGGCACTAAAGCACACGCAGTAACACTACACAACACATTAAAGAGGCAATATGCTCTATAATTGAACGAGTAATAAAACATGAAACACATGTTTTAATCTACTTTTGTTAGCTTTAAATATGTTTGTTTTTAATTTAAATTTATCTAACTATGAATATGAAAAAAAAAATCAATTCATATTGGCATGCGTCATTATGAAATATAAAACCACAAACATTCAGGATACCTTTATTGAACAACAAAAAATGAAATAATTAAATTTAGATTATAACTGGGATCCATTTGATTTGGTATTATTTCTCATTGCAAGAATTTAATGAAGTACAATATGAAAGCAATTTAATTCTCACTGTGAATATGAACCGCGAGACCTTTTTTTATTTCTCGCAAAGTAAAAAAACAAATGCGATTCAAGTTCAATTATATATTTTTTAACTTAACTAAAATTCTGACAGTTATACCGAATACTTAAGCTCTTTGTAGTTTGAGTACGGTGACCTAATGGCATTTCAATTCATATCAATGGTCATCATATTTTTTTAAATTTCATGATATTCACAGCAAATATATTATTTCAAATTTTAAACCGATGTCATCGTCCATTTTCCCCTGGGATTATAAGTTTTATCTTATAATATGTATAGATAATCCATGAATATACGTAGTCCTGAGCAAATATTTTATATCACGTTATATGGCACGTTTCTCTATTTGAAAATATTATTTTTATAACATTTATTCCAGAATATTGTGCTATTCAAACCAGGCTTATATAAAAATTTTAAAGGGAAGAAGACCAATATATTTATTTATAAATTATTTGGCCTATTTTGAAATCTCAAGAAAATGTATGAACTGTCATTCATAATAAATTTACTTTGATAAAAGAAAAACCATTTATCATTGTCTGGCTTTTTCATTTTCTTTACTTAAATGTTGATAAAATTAAAAGCGCTCTCTTCTAACATTGTTATGATCATTATCAATTTAAGAATTAATTATCCCCAATTTCCAACATGAAGATAATCTTGTGGTCAATCTATGAATAGCAATCAATATATTTTTATTGATTTTACTTACTTAATGTTCATATAATCCATGAAAAGTTTTCATTATTTGTTTTACAAGTGATAATCTACATTTTTTTTGTGTTTTTAGATTTACAATCGGCAGAAATTCGTTATTAGTTAATAGATTATATAATTTAAAATTTCCGTTAAGTAGGGAAAAAATATATATAGTAATATCAACCTATATTACAGAATGTGCATATTTACGATCTCGTGAATTTAATAGAATAAACCTTATCTACACCACAATTTTCGAAAAATATTTTAAACTATAATAATATCACTTTATATATCTACTTGGCTCTTTTTGAAAAGAATGTATAAAACAGAAGGCTAAGTAATATTTTATCGATTCTGCAATATTTTTGAATTGAAAACACTTACAGCAAGCATAATTATGTTTAAAATGGGTCAATCATATTTAACTCATTATGGTATTTTCTACACAAAGTGTGGCAGTTACACGTAAATTGCTACTGAAATTACTTAAATGTCTTTTTTATGTTGTTACGTTATGTTAGTATGGACATTTATATTTAATGAAATATTAATCATCTAAGCCTGTAAATATTTTAAAAACTAATTGTAAAAAAAATAGACAATAAATAATTTTGCCCTTGACATTTTACAATAATTGTCAAAAATAGACGAACGTATCTATTTGTATTAATCAAAGCAGATATATCAATAATTACGTATAAAAAAGCCTGGTGCGGAACACTGTCTATATTATCTTACTGTAATATCTTATTTAAAATGATTTATGTATAAAACAGTAAAGTAGTCATCTCTCTAAGGAGAAAGAATGTGGAAACATTGGTGTATTCCCAACGCTGGCATTTATACTTACTACGTATAAGAAGGTCCACTGAGATGGAAATCAGATATATTTTTTATAATGTTGTCGCTTTGAGAAACTGCTAATGGGATGATGGGTAGAAAATAATATTCAAGTGGTGACCTAGATTTATAAATACGGAATTGTTTTTCATCGTATTTTACATATGTCTGATTTTAAATAAAGGTTCCTAAAGTTTAATTAGAAATTCGTAAAGGCTTATGTTCTGAAATTATTCTGTATTCTGACATGACAGAGATTAACTGTCCAGTGCCAGGATTCAAATTGTAAACATACCAAAAATTATAAAGGTAACCATTTCTGGAATCGCACATCGGCTTGATTAGTTTTAGAATGATTGAATTCGTTTTTTTTGTAATTAATTTATATAAATCTCAAAATCAATTTTTTTTCATGATTATTAAACTAAGCAATTTTATTTTGCATATAATTCTTATAGTATTCCCTACGTTATAATGCTAGAAATGCGTGTCGTTTCACGACAGAATAAAAGGAAATACAAGCAAATAAAACGAATGGAATCGTGCACTTGAAATGCCAAACATGAAAGATTGGATTCGAATATTTGTGGACATCTTTAAACCGCACCAATCTCACCGAAGTTCTATATTGGAATAGCTCGAAAGCCAAAACCATGTAGGCCATTCGCGTTTATTGATTTGCACATTGCAAACCACATTTAGAAAACTCTTTTTAACAAATAAATATTTTTATACTGTTTTACTAAATTTCTCGGTATATTTTATACCCTATATTACCAGATATATATCATAAGATATCCTAAGGTACACATGCTAGATGATTTTATATTAATTAAGTTTTTTTACTTATGTGAAAAGCTATCATGCAAATTATTAAATGCTTGGATAGAACACAATTGCGATATTTTAATTATACCGTATATACAGTGGAACATCGAGTAACATGCCGATCTTATTTACAATTAGATTATAACATAGGTATTGCCATTATTTACTTTACGCAAGGCACATAAGCCGTATGATATTGTTAAAAGTGGTTCGCCGACATCATAATTGTGTTGCAGCGTTTGTTGACTCGAGTGTCTATATTGTATGTTTAGTTTACTCTGCAATACGACTGAGACCTTTTATTGTTGGTTCTCTAAAGGATACGGCTGGCTATATTGAAGAGAAAGTGCTTCTTTTGTAGTACACAGCTTCACATCGAGTGGCATCTACATCAGAATTCGAATATTCGGATTCTATCAATATGTTCTTTTCATCTATAATAAACATCATAAAGTTTGAATGATCTGAACTATATGAATGATATGACATCATTTGGGATTAGATTAATTTTGTTAACCATTATATTTTATATATGTATTTGGTTTATTCTGAATATACTTTCGTATACATACTGATTGATATCTTTACATAGGTAAAATAATTATAAGTTACAAAAGAAAAACGGTTTTAGTGGATAGAAAATATGTCATAATAATCCATATCTAGATCCATTGAAATACCGTTTATAGTCCAATGTCCCCAGGGTATTATTTCCCATAAAACGTAAATGCACACTGCTTGTAATCTTAAGAAAGCGTCTTTCTGAAATGACTTTCAACATGAAAATGTGATATTATGTTCAAACAACCTGTGCACAGAAAATAAAAATTCCATATTGTCGTACGTACGTAAATAGAGCTAATATTCGATGGGAACAATCTTAAAATAAAAAAACTCCCTCACGCTTCAAATCTAAAGATTTCGAAATATGTTCTTGACTGTTTCTACAAAGAATATGTTACCTGATTTTATATAACCAATTTCTCTTAAGAAGTAATTCATTTCATGGCGCTATTCGGTGATTCGGATATATTCACACACACACTTGAACATACATACATATGTGTGCATATATCCGAATCACCGTATAAATCGAAAATGATTCCTCTTTATACGATTCAAATCAAAAGATTTGAAAATATGTATGCTTGAATATTCCTACAAAGAATATTTGATTTGATTTTATATAACCAATTTCTCTTTGTAAAAACATAGTTTGACATTTTACTGATCCCATTTGAATATATATGCGATTTGAATGTATTTACATATATGTATATGATCATATTCCACAGAAAATAGAATAGTGTTGTCCGCTGGCGGAAAAAAAATCTTACTTCCGGTATTTCCATTTTCATTTATTTTTTGCAATGAATTATCTTTTCTGTCAAATATTCTACTAATAACTATTTCCATTTACATTTATTGCACACTTAGTATACATTTTCTATAAAAGAAAAAAAAACTCCCCAATGTTCATTTATGAAGAACCATAAGAATAAATTTATTTGGAAAATTTTTTTGCTTTTTAGGTCCGGGATGGTCACCGACTTGACAAACCTGAACACTGCCGCAGAGAGCTATACAATATAATGTACTATTGCTGGGATAAGGAGGCTAATGAACGACCCGGGTTTGCGGAATGTATTGAATTATTAGAAAAATTGTTACTAACCGAAACAGACTATATTGAATTAGAACGTTTTCCTGATCATTCCTATTACAATATGTTAAGTCTAAGTGGTGAGAAATTGTAGCACAGTGCGGAAACCTAAGCAGGAAGTGTCTACAGTAAAATATAATATATTAATTAGCTCGTTATATCTTTTGAGTGGATGCTGAACATTATATGAAATGATTTAATTAGTGAACAAAACTCACTTAACATCTAATGCATATCTTTCATTTTAATGGTGCAATTTTGAACAAGTTATTTCAGTAATTGTTTGATTTCCAAATTTTACAAAAATCACCATACATCATGTCGGCTGACTTCATCAGAGTTGTACTAAAGTACTAATTAAGGACTTAATAATAGTAATTTAAAAATCTATATCTTGTGCGCATGCTTGTTTTTATGTAAAATAGTCTCAAATAAATATTATTTTTTTTTAAAGTATTTATTCTAGGCCTGTAATTGTGAAAATATGAAAGAGGTATATGATATTCAATATTCTATCAACAGGTTGGTAACAACGAAAATAATTATAATGTAATATTAAACCAATTATATTGTCTAGTTCAACTCTTCTTTTCTTATAACTAATATACATAAGTTGCTAATTCGTTTTAATTTAACTATATCTAATATGACAAAGGCCGCATTAAAATGTTCTGGATCCATAATTTGTATGTGGCGTATTTAGAATATTTGGAAAATAACCAGCTCGTAGTCCTTTGTAAAGCAAAACCCTAGATTAACAATTAAAATTGTCTATGCATGAAATGTTATATCACTAACCTTGCCCACATTATATTGTAATATTAATAATATTTTGTTATCACAAGTACATTCCATGTTGGCTATCAAAAATTTCTAATTTTTTTTTGAACTCGCTAAATATGTTGGTCTCTTATTAATTTGTTTTATCAAGATTTATCTAAGAAGAATTACCAATTCGCTTCACAATTATTGCCGGTAGTTAAACATTAGATGTACATCAATGAATATAAAAGGATCTTAAAACATTGGCAAACACAAATCTTGTACATACTTGAAAAACAAATTAAATATAGAGAAAAGCTATTTAGTCTCATTAAGTAAAATGTAACTAGATATAATGAAGACGTCCCGATTATCAGCTTACATGTATAAGCAATCTCATTTAGTGAAATATTTAATTGTTGGAAGGTAATTAAAAGTTATCATCTGTTGACGACAACTTCAATGATTTTTAATGGGAACGCTGTAACATAAATCAACCTTATATTTTGTTAATTCCCCCTTAGCATTCTACAATCAAACAGATGTAATCAAAATTTTATTTTAATTTAGCTATACTACTGAATTTTAAACGTATTCGCATTGTTTAATCATCTACCGAACAATGAGTGTAATGAACAAGGCTTAAGTCTCTCGTCATGAAAATATTCTTTTATGTATTTTCACAAAAATGTATTTACTATAAAACGTTATTATGAGAAAGTACAAATATGATACGCCACTTTCTGAAAATGTGGTAAAAAGAGGTCTTGGATACCGCATTACTTCAATTCGTTGGATCATTGTGAAGCTTAGACATTTTTCTATCACTTTTTCACATTTATATAATATAACAGGGTTAGCTATTTTCAACATACGTTTGAAATAGATAAAAAATGTGTTCTTTACGACCATCTGTTAAAAAATTTATTTACCAAACGAAACGTTTAAATCTAATTTCTTGTTCTCAAACTCGATAGCGCCTTACGTTTTCTTTTTAATACTGTAGGTCTTCTTCAAACCTCTTCGCCTCTATTTTGCCTTCCACTTTGTTATATGTATTGCTTACAGTACATATTTTAACAGCAAATAAATACATACATTAGTTGAAAAAATAACAATAATATTATTATTATAGTATAATTTTGCGAAAAATAATTCTAACGATAAGACAAATTATACAGCTTTCACTACTTGCTACGTGCATTAAAGCAATACTTAATTTCAAGGTCAACAAAATAAATTCAATTGAAGCAGTATATAATATCTAGTCGGTGTCGCTAGGTATACATAAAATACGCTTTATGGACTATAAAAGCTGCTACATGAATCCACTGTCTGATTATCCTTACTTTCTAATTCAAGTACGAAACTAATAAAAAGAATTATAGTCACAGGCATTCGTGCGTTAACCGAATATACGGTAAATAAACGGTGTTATGTGTACCTACTAATAACGTAATTTGACGTGGCCGAGAAATATGCGTTCACATAGGTTTAAGTACTTTCGTGCAAACAGAAAGCTGCAAAAAAATAGTGCACATATCATCAAACATAAAATACGGAGAGCGGATGAAGCGTGTTTGTTAAGCGGGCATTTTTTTTTTGTACTATGGATTACATACATTGCCTCGTTATTTACACTGCTATGGAATGTTATTCAAGTTGTATTTTTATGTATTTATGTATGTTTTTAAAAGGTTTTATTTTTCCTGTTAGATTAGAGTAAAAACTTCAGCATGTTGAAAGTCATATTTAAATCATTTCAAATTAGAGAAAAATAGGTTGATTTCTTATAAACATCAGTTTGATTTGGTTATTAATGAAATTTGGTGTTTTTTGCATATATAAATGTTGCCATGGTTGCTTCTAAACATTCTTTTATTTTATAAAATTCAAGAGTCCTTTACAAAGATTAAGTATTTATTATAATCAAATTTAATTTTACTTCATGTTTCGAAAACAAAAACATCTGGCAATAATTCGCGTATTTCTCCAACAGATATAATTTTTTTCGCGACTTAATTCAGAAAAGTTTAATTTGTGCAAAGGATGAAAAATATTATATTATCATTTTTGTTAATTTATTGTGTAAATAATTTTGCTGTATAATCTATTGTAATTATTAGAATATTACTATTAAAAATGTAAATGTGTTATTAATTATTTAAAATATAATTGTTTTTATATAAAAGATTAATATTATTTCTAAACAAAAATACATATATTAATTTTAGAATACCTTTAAGCTTTTTACGTGGATAATGATCAGATTTACATATATATGTATACAGAGATATCTTATAAGCGAAACCCAGAACTGGAATATGCGGAGCCGAAGAGGATAAAATATCAGTTTACTCGAATACGTTATGAAATGGAGGCCATAAAAATATTTTTTTTTCTGAATATTAAGTGCAAAAATTCAATAAGAAACCTAGACTGTGAAAAACATTTATAAAAATATTCTATAATTAAGTTTGAGCTTTTTTTTATAGATATATTTTGAAATTAGGCAGCGATCAAACCAAGCTATTTTCAGTCTAGAGATCAATCAAGGACATTCGTTTGAACTGAAGAGCGCTCTACAACCTATAAGGTTGAAGGTAAAAATTATTTTGAAATGAATACTCAAACCGGAAGTATATATTTACTTCATTAAATTTTTTGCAATTTCTGAAATATCTCCCAAACTTTCACTTTCAGTATAAATAGTAACAATAATCCTGGAAGAAATTAATATTTCAAACAAATTTTACTCGAAAAGTTTTTTCAAAAAATATACTAGTTTCAAGAAAATTGAACTTCTTACTTAGATATGCGAGATTATATTTAATAAATCGTATTAACTTGTCAACTGTTTGACAGGAAAACAAAATAGATTTAGTTAAAAAGCGGCTTCAGAGTTTTTTAAAATATTACATATACATTTTTTAAATGTTTATTTGAATACACACTGTTGATATTGTATATTATAATTATTTATTTATTATTAGTTTTACGTAAATATATATCAAGAGAATAATTTACTATTAACAGTTGCATCTAAAATATGACTAAACTATTTGTGACCATATTGCACTAAAGAAATACTAGTGCCGTTCAAATTTGCATTAAATAACAGTGGTGCTCTACCTCCGCGTATTAGTTGCAACACCAGTATTACCATAATTATGATGTAGGTAACATAAACCAAACTTTCAATTTAGGAACAGTTGCAACGCAAGTTATTCTAAAATTATTACAAGAGTACAAAGCTACATTTGCATGATTTAAAGCCTACGGTATGGTCACATGATTTAGCGCTCGAAGCCTGAAAGCTTTTACTGCCTGCCGATGTCATATGCTTTCACCAGCTGAGTTTATATTATTCATCGCCTTGCACTTGCAATGGAAATACACAAACAACTTGTATTCACCCTTCAAATCGCCTTTCACTTAAATAAATTAACAAATATCTGAAATAACTTGTACTAAACTTCAATACAAATTATTTCATTTGCAAAATAATCTTTTGTTATTTCCTCAAACGAAATCTGCTTTTTGATAACGCTGGGTATTATGTTCGTGTAAGCGAATAATTATTATTAGAATTATGTACACCGCAAAAAAGAGTGTAAATTATTTCATACTAAACATTAACACACATGGAAGCTTTTTTTACTATATGGACTAATGTAAAGTTTCTTGGTTAATTTTGTGTTAAAATTTAATATATGTTGCGGTTTTACGTTTGGAAATTAAACCGAATTGGCAATTTTAGGAAATTGGTTCACAATTTGGTCATTTTTACCTTAATAATATTACCATAAATTGAATATGGTTGTTTTTTTATGCCATCCATCACCATTTGTCAATAAACAAATGTGCAAAGCGAGTTAATACGTGGTTGGCAAAGAATAGTCGATATTTTGTTCAGTGTAGGGGAACGCAAAATAAAGCTACCGGTGAATAAATATAATTTAAAATTGAATATATTATATTCTTCTGCAGTAATCATAATTGACGAATCTTCTTCAATACGTTTCAGAAACCCAAAGCAACCACAAAAAAAAACCATAACTACAATCGCGGTTATTTTGATTTAATTATTGTTACACGATGCCATGCAATTTTTTTTTTTATATAAACTCAAAATTTGACTATTGATTTACTTTATTGTATATTCAAAAAGTGGTTTCTTTAGATAGATTTACTCTTCAGTCTTATTAAAATGTAGGTTCCTATCTTGTTTCAAATTGCTATTTAATCATTTATTATTCTTTAAGAATTTATTTAAAAAAACGATTGTAAGACTCCGTGGCGCAACGGTAGCGCGTCTGACTCCAGATCAGAAGGTTGCGTGTTCAAATCACGTCGGGGTCATATGTATTTTTAATTTTGTTATTTATTAGATTCTCTTTGTGATGTTTTGCGTTGGTGGATAAAGAAAATGATGGCGAATGCTTCAACGACAATATTTACGCTACCTACGTAACAAAATGCAAATATATATATTAAGTTCTTTGATTATATGAGTAAATTAATATTTATGAAGTACATTGAATTGACATAAAAAATATTTAGCATTAACATTAACGCAAAATGGAATTACTAAAATATTCAATAACAACATTGCAATGATAACGGAAGGAAACAGGATATATTGCCGCAATATGGGAACATTTTTTAATAGAAATAAGTCATTTTTTAGAAACTTTCGAGCAAATAGATGACTTACCTATAGAAAACCTTTTATTTTAAAATGGAATTAAAACGATTTAACATACAAATAAATAAAATTAAATGGTTCAAATTTCTTGATGGTTTGTTATCAAGAAATTGGATTTATATCACATTGCAATCACATTAATTTCCTTACCTTATTCGAAGTTTCGGCAATACGTATGCAAATGGTGGAAGCGTATGATTACAGATAAATAGATAGACAAATATATCAAATATTTAAAAAATAATTTATACAAAATTAAAATAAGACAATCAACAAAATTAACTATAAAATTTAGAAAAATAGAATTAATTTTGAGCAATTATAGTTGACAGAGACACCACACGGGGAACATACAAACAAATATGAGACAATTCCGTTATTACAAATAGAATTCAGTTTCAGCTATCGCCAGTACGATGGCGACAGTTACAGGAAAATGTGTCTACCAATTTACTAATACAGATATTTAAATATTTTAAGAGATCGTTAACGAATATCAATTTTTAACAAATAAATGAAATACGTATAATGTAAGTTATTATAGTTCAATTTGTTCGTAGAATTAAAAAAATTATTTAGATGAAAGCAATCTTAACTTACACCAGGTTCTCGGGTTAGTATTGAGTTGTTAATGAGATTTTGCCTTGAAAAATGTCACATATAATGCTCAATATGACCTTCTAAATTATATATCAAATACACATACAAATTAGTTCGTTTTCAAAAACGACAAACCTCTGCATGTTAAAATGAAGAATAGCAAATACAAATCTCCTTGATTTATATTGAAATTTTGATGACAATGATTTGTGCGTGATTAGATTTTTTAATATAAATAGCGAATGGTTGAATATTTTGTTTTCTATCAAATATATGTTATAGTAATGGAATATTTACTTGTTCATCGTTCAAATGGAATATTTTATGATATATGTACATATTTTTATCGAAAACTATATTATGATTTCACTAAAGTTTTCCACCAAAAATATAAGATAACATTTTGCTCATACACCCACAAAAAAAAATGTGTTCATCGAGATAAAGATTAATAGCGGATGTATATTATAACTGTAGATTATAATAATATATTAATTTAAAGATGGTACTAGTCAATTTAATATATACAAATAAGCAAAAAAAAAATTATTAACATTAATTTCAAAATTACGATTTATATTTTTAATTAGGGTAAATGATTCCAAAAAAAATTTCTCAGAGTTAAAACAAATGTTCAAATATAAAAATAAAATTATTGTATATCATGTAGCTATAACTAATTCGTGATTAAAGCTAAAATTTGTTGAACGCATACAATATGATTATATAGATATTAGAGCTGCAAATAATACAATATACACATAAGAGCATTATATCTTAAGGACAGATTTTAGCAATGACCATAAGAGGATATAGAAATAAGAAGGTCGACCGCAAAAAGGATTTTAAGCCAAGAAAGCGCAGTAGTAATTTTTTTTATATAAATACTGTTATTAGGCTACTCAGACAAATGTTAAAATCTCACCATATATCACTGGAATTATTTTGAAATAAATAATTAATTTCTTGAAAATAATATTATTAAATTATTACCTTATGTTGAAAACATAATTTGATCGCATTGCAACTTACACGTTTAGTGTATAATATATTAATTTCGATATAGAAATGGATCCGTTCATAACAGACTTCTTTTTATATAATAAATACATAATGGCAATAACTTGTTTATGGCCTTTCTCATCTAGTTTAAAAACGGAAAAACTAAAAAATATTGGAAACATTTTTATCATTGTTATGCACATATTAGTTGTTGCATCAGAAATAAATGCGCTCGTAAGCAGTTTCAACAATATATTTTTGAATATAGAAGGTATATTAGCAAATATATATATATATATATATATATATATATATATATATATATATATATATATATATATATATATATATATATATATATTTATTTATTTATTTATTTAGGTCTATGCAATATTATAATAAGCCTCTTAAGTATGCAAAACTACTGTCTATTAATATCAAAACGAAAGTTAGTCAGAGATATAGTTATGCTATTGAACAATCTATACGTGAATATTCCCATAAACGCATATCCAGATCAAATAAAAAAGATCAACCGAGAATATCTTCGCCAAGCAAAAGTTATTGCACAAGCATTAGCATGTATGTATGTTTGCCCAATGCTGTTTTATGCGGCAAATCCTTGGTGGATATTATGGCATACAGGGGAATTTACTTTGCCGTATCCTAGTAAATTTCCTTACGATACAAACCATTGGACCACTTATCTACCAACGTATGTCTTGCAAATTGCAATGGGATTTGCTTTAGTTATTATAGAAGCTGGTACGAGTGCATTATTTTCTTCTTTGGTTCTATATTTATGCTCCCGAATTGATACTCTTCGATATGGCATCGAAAACGTTGTCAAGGAAGCGGTTAATAGTAGAAAAAAGACGACAACATTAGGTAGATGTGTGCAATATCATAACAAAATACTCCGGTAAGTTAAAATTCGCATTTAATGCGTTAATAAATGTGTAAAATTTGACGTTACAACTAATACAATTCGAGTTGATATTTGTGTTGCGTGTTGAGCTAGCATTTGAGTTATAGATTTATATGCATATAAATTAATTTCCAAAATGTTTTACAGTGTTGCTGAAATGACACAAAACCTATTCGGCAGTATGTTCCTATGTCAATTTTTCGTAAGCTGTTTATTAATATGTTTGGTTTTATTTCTTAGCACACAGGTAATGGCGAATAGTTATTTTAACAAATTATGTTACTCAAATAATATTATTCACAGACAAGTATAAAAAATCCAAAAGTTCCCTTATATACAACGTACTTGCTGGCTTTGACATCCCAATTATTTATTTTTTGTTATATTGGACAAATAATACAAAATAAGGTACAAACTAAATAAAAATATTTTAATTTATATTCATAGTAACTGTCTTCGAAAGAATATTCTTACTTCTAAAATGTTGAAGATAAAGGCATTTCAAACTAATTTTAAGAAAAAGATTAAAGCTAGATAAGCTAATTAAATTAAAAGAAATACTAAATCTAATTAGTTACCAAAACTGTTCTAACAATTTTTTTAGTTCATATTGTGTAGTTTTTAATTACCGACATGAAGGACAAAAAAATGTATTAAATCGGTTTAATAATTTTTTGCTTTCTGTGCGTACATATGAAAAACATGGTTTAGAGAAAAACGCGTTCAAAGTTTGCGCTACAAAAAAGAAACTGTTATTACTTGTATACCTACGCATGACCCGCTCTCGTACTAAGGCCAATATCTTCAGAAGTACTTCGAATTTTGCAATAATATTTTATGTAAGAAAAAAAAATTGCGATTTTTTTTCGGTCCAAATGTATGTCTCTTTACTCCGTCGCAGTTCGATCTTGAGAATAGATGTTACTATTCAATTATATTCAAACAATCAGTAATGGAGGATGCTATTTTATAATTCTTTATTTTGGTTAATATTAACTATTATAGTTTGAAACACTGACTAATGGATTTTATACTAATTGGTATGATGCTGCAGTGGCACAACAAAAGGACATAAGTTTTTATTTGTTACGCTGTCAAAAATCAGTCATTTTATCTGCCGCTAAAATATTGCCAGTCAATTTGGAGACTTTTTTCATGGTTAGTAATAAATTACACAAACACTATCTAAAATTGAGAAGTTACTTTATTTTTAGATAATGAAAAATTCCCTCTCGTATTTTACCATGTTGGTTAGCATGAATAAAGAAGAAATTTAAAATTCACAGCTTTCTTATTTACCACTTCAATTATAACTATAAATGTATTTCATAGCACAATTGCACAATGTTTTTTTAACAATGATAAACGGAACAAATATGTTCTTAATAAATTTAGCTTAGCTTAGGTCATTTACTTATTTAACTTAAAAATTATCATAAATCTGTTTGTAATATTATATATCCACTTCGTAGAATTCTGCAAATTTTAACAAAATACATAATTAAATCTATTTGCAGAATATGTTTTACCACATTAAAAAAAATATATAAATATATTGCCAAATTGTTATGTTATATTATAACTATCAAAAATATATCTGGGGATCCCATCCGGTTTTTCCTTGCTTTATGTTATTCCAACTACAACAATTATGTTCAGTGTTAAGTGAGTCTTCGTCATGGCTTCATCTACAGTACTATGTTTCCTCGTGTGTGTGTCCTTGGGGTTAGGCATTAATTCCCAAGTTATTACAAAAGGCCATTCACCAGCACATAATGTTACTCTACCAAAAGCTACTGGAATTTGTATTTTAGAAGTACCGTAAGTAATATTATATATTTATATAATATAAGCATTTTGTAAAATCATTATATAATATATTATACAATAACAATATTTGAGATTTTATTATCAATTGAACATTCTCTTTTATATTGCTTTCGTGATGGGCTGAGTGATGTCTTTCACTCAATATATCCAAATGAATCAATAAACAATAGAATTACATTAGCAAACCATTAAATGTAATATAATAATTAAATGTAGTAGCAAAGAGATTTTTTAGCGAGATTTGTGATATGACAAGGAGAGAAAGATGTGGGTGTATCAGGAGTGTGCGTGATAATTAAATCAAAACATATATGTCGATATTATTTTGTTAATTAATTAGCATTATATCAGCGATATGTGTGGTTGTTTTAATAAATGAATAATTTACAAATAATGTTTACACACCACTTTTATCTTCTCATAAATATAGGATTGCATCTATAAAAACCTTGTAACATATATATGCGTCTAAACGGAGGCGTAAATCTATTTTAAATTTTTGTTGTTCATAATTTGTTTTTATCTCATTTTGAACTAATTTCAGAACGTTGGATCTTCTGAGCGATCAAGACAAAGAAGGTCTTATTCCTAAAGGAAATGGGGTACGTTTTTTATTTTTCATATATATATATACATTAAGCACGTGCAGTAAATTCAAAATTACTTTTCAATACAAGGAAATTTTTTAAAAACATTATTTAGTCATGGTATTGGTTATTTATATAACTTTGTTTTCCTCTATATTTTATGTATAATACAAATTTTATATTAATGATTAATACATTTAAAACAAATAATAATTTCTTGGAAATATAAATTATTATTGAAATATTTTATTTTATTTCACTTAATAGTCAAGTACAAGGATGAACAAATTTTAAATAACCTTGTGATTAATGTTGTATATTATTGTCCATAATAGAAATCTTATTTAAAAACATTTCCATTCCAACTATAAAGCTAATTAAGAAAAGCAAATACAATAATATTGCTTGTAAAATAAATCAAACTCATCTTATAAGTCTAGTTTTTTATAACTTTCAAGGGAAAGTACTAAGACGACGTAATAAAATAAATAAGCATTTATGCGACACAAAATAAATATTTTGTGGAAAACAAATATTTGCTTTTATTATTGTCATGGTCATTACCACAATGGATAATATTTTGTTATATTAGCTTGCATATTAGGGCGAACAATCAGTGAAGCGAATCAAGAATGTAAAATTAAAATGAGCTATTCACAAATGATATTTGTACAACGTACCAAAATAACTGTTCTCTATTCCTATACAATTATTGAATATATCTATTTTTGACAATCTATGATAATGGTCAAATCACAATTTTATTTTCCTCTCAAATTCCAACTAGTAAAGTTTATAAGATTAATAAAATGCCTATTTCCATACCTAAATAACTATGGCAAGAAAACTAATTAAAAATTTAAATATAAATCGGATTTACCACTAAATTACTCAGATATCCAGTTTGCGTAATAAGTGCATTTTCATAATATGAATAGAGCTTTCTGGGAATATCGTGCACGCACATAAATTATAATTAATTACTTGAAAATCTTATAACTAATCTAATTCTAAGTATGTTGGGATTGTATAGCGAAGATAAGGCTTTATAATAATAATATCTTAAACAACGAAGTGAAATTACGCTCTAAATGATATTTAATTCTACTAAAAACATCTAGATACCTTTTTGTGAATGAATATTCGGAAAATAATAATATTATTGCCAAATAATAAAAGTAGCAATCCTATTAACATTTCTGAAGCATCAACAACAAGAATAAATAATGACAGTACCCGGGCAAGAATTATGCTAATTTTAAATTTATATATTCAAGCAAAAATTAAATAATCTTAAATTAATTTATTCTTCAAATTGTACTTTGTATAATTGTTCTTAAAAAAAGGTGATATAAATTTATTCGTGTTGATTGTTGAGACGAGCGAATATAAGAATAATGAAGTAAAATATTTAAAATAATAATTATCTGAATGATTAATATATTAATAAATTCATTTTTCCTTGAATAGCAAATATATAATGTTATTCATATTACAAGGGTTTGCAATGCTGAAACAGATCCTATTATTTAGATATTAGAATTTACCATCATCCGTATTTCATAAAATATGTAACCCACGTTCCCATATTCCCTAAAGTGTAAGAATTCATAACATTTCTATTATACAGACCATCCTTCAAGTAGAAACAGTTAAAATCAACAAGTGTTTATCTTATTTTCTCAGTCACGACCTGGTTACAGTAAAATCCAAGTTTGCTGTAGTGGATATCAACGAGTTTCCCACAGCCATTACCGTTGCGAACCAATCTGTGACAATGGTTGCGTCAATGGAAATTGCACAGCTCCCAACAAATGTGTATGTCACGCACAACACATCCTTGATTTGGGTGGCAACTGTATACCAACCTGTCCAATTGGTTGTTTGAACGGTGTCTGCACGGTGGATGGAAAGTGTTCATGTAATTTTGGATTTATTCTTGATGTTCATCAAAAAATGTGCGTACCAAAATGTGAAGGTGGTTGCGGAAACGGAAATTGTACTGCACCAGCAACATGTAGTTGCCATGAAGGATTTGTTAAAAATGTTGCTACTGGTTTGTTTTTTATATTACTATATATTATAGAAATTATAGGTAGACAACAATTCAATTGTTTCCTCCAGCATTTATTAGATTTTAAATATTTCATGGTGCTTGTAGTATTTTATTACGTAGGAGTATATTTTAATAAAATAATATTTTTAAATATAACTATCAAATAATTATTAAAATATGTAAATAGGATCATTTTTGCCCGAATAGAGTCTATGGTACAAGCTGTACCAATATTAGCTTTTACCATGTAGATAGCCAATTATTATATTTGTACTTCAGTGGTACACTATGATATTATTTAAAATATATACAATGAAAATATTTGCGTCTGATATTTGATTCACTGAAATGCATATTTTGTTGATATATTTCAAAATACTATGCTTCATTTTGTAGGAAAATGTGAACATCATTGCGATGGCGGTTGCGGAACTGGAGTATGCATCGGGCCTAATAAATGCGAATGCAAAGCAGGATATTTACTAAAGGTGAGTTTTTATCACATTTATCATTTATTAGTATTATCAAGTGGGAGTTTAGTCCAATATTCAGAGTTTTACAGCTAATAACATATATTTAAAAAAAAACTGCTATGTTTTCCTATATCCGTTAGATATCTCGATCCTACTTAGTTTTACTTATATTTTCAATGATGTATCCATTAAAATCAATAATATATATAATACAATATCATAAAATTCGACATTAAATCTGGTAGATATTCGTCTACATTTTCTATAGAATTTTCCCACTATAATAAATAGATTTGCTAATTGATATACAACCAATAGTTAAGATACTTATATAAGTTAAAAAACTAAAATAGCTACACCCTTTTTCTCTAGCTTTCTAACTATGAATTCATCGTTCAACAAAATAACGATTAAAATTTTCTTTGGTAATTTTTATAGACTTAAAATCACGCCAAAGACTACGCAACAATGTGAAAGTGACATTGGCCTAGTTATAAATAAAAATAATAATTGACTCACGTTTGAAAGGATACCCAAAGTATAATGTCTATACAAATCGACAAATATTAATTTGCGGAAGTTTATTAGTGTTTGATAAATTTCCTATGCTGCAATTTCAAGATTCAAAACAAAACACGTACACCTACAGCCACTTATCTCTAGATTTACCTATACCTGACTTTAGTTGCAATATAAATTCTCTGTAACAAGGTATCCTAAAACGCAAACATTTTCTTATGAAAGGATTTCATTACAGAAGGATTTCATTGTAGAAAGCTTTTATATGAGATTCTTGTAGTTATTATTATTAAAATATTCGAGTTCATTAAAAATCCCAAACATATAAATATTGATTTTAATAGTGCTTTTCTATTGTTATATTTTTGATTGTATTTAGGGTTCTACATGTGAACCTGAATGCGTTGGTGGTTGTTTGAATGGTAACTGCGTAGGACCAAATATTTGCGCTTGTAAACCTGGCTGGACACTGGATAAGACTGGCAAAGTTTGCTCGCCTCATTGTACACAAATGTGCTTGAATGCAGTATGCACTGGACCTGATACATGCACTTGTAAACCTGGATACGTAAAGGACATTCGTGATTTCGAAGGTTAGCTACAAATTTACCGTTATCTGCTCTAATATCTTAATTGTGTACTCCCATTTATTAAAAGACATACCTATAGTGATTTTCCATGCTCTATATACAATAGAAAAACATATTTTTGAAATTTAATTATTAAAATATTTAATTCTTCAACAACCATAATCTATAATTGCAATATTTTGAGATTGCCAATAGCTTATATAATAAATAAATTGATTATGTTTCTTAAAATTAACAGTTAGTATTTCCAACTGACTATTTTTTTTATATTATAGGTACTCGATGTGTTGCCCATTGCCCAAGTGGTTGTGTGAACGGACAATGTACATCTCCGAATTTCTGCATCTGCAACCCGGGATACAGCAAAGATTTAAGTATCAAAGGAGGAAATACGTGCGTGAAACGTTCGAAACGATCAATTATGGAATCATTGATACCAAAACAATACTAATATGTTTATCTAAATAATTATTGTGCCTACTGTAAAATGCATTTGCCATATAAAATAAAATAATTGCAAATACATGTGTCTGATTTCTCGATGTTACAAAGAATATATTAACTAGTAATATTAAATATATTCATTTCCATTTACTTGATAAGGTTTATTTCTGTTTACGGCTTAAATTTCATATTGGTACTTTTCTAACGTAAAGTTCTGATTAATTATACCAACCAAATAATTTGGTAAAATATCTGATACAGCGAAGTTTCTTTCAAAACTTATTACCATGTGACTTATCATGCGGAAATCATGCAAATAGCTATATAATTCGGTTACCATACTGATGAAGCACAACTGTTGGTGGTTGCGGCTATCGAATTTGAACCGCTTCATTTGTTAGTTTCTAGGTAGTTGCTTGTCGCTTCTCTGCTAGTATTCTATGAAAATTTAAAATTTTAAAAATATATTAATTATTTATTGGAGAACATATTTTGGCCCTAGGAACTAACAAAATACCTAGTAAAAAGTATTTTGGTTTATTATCTCGCAGAAACGGAATTTCACAAATTAATGGAAAATCCGATTAAACTATGGGAATTATAGTTTACGGTACTCCGGATATTTATGGTAATTTATTTTACAATAGTTTGGCCTCTCTTATTAAAGTCTTCATTAAGGTCTTTTTTACTCAAATAAATGTAAATTTGTTTATAACAGAATGTGCGAATTTGTTTATCTGTATATTACAATTTTTCTATCTCTATGCCAGTGAGCTAATACAACACTGAATTCTATAAAAATTATATTTCTATGATTAAAAAGGAAAAAAGATAATAATTACCCATGAAGATGCAACTTTCCTGTGATAATTCGTATGATAAGCTCATTTTATAACACACATGAATCCTGATTATTGCCAGTTGCTTAGTCGTATTTGTTTAAAAATATGGGTGGTAACTGTGAGGTAATTTTAGCTGCAATAATTGCTCTTCACATAATATTTGACAACACATTTGGGCAAGTAGGCGTTTGTAAAAATACAAGAATGTAAGTAACATTTTTTCTGTAGGTATTTATTTATTTCTAAATCATATTTCAAATACAGACATCAAATGGTAACCATTCGCCAATAATGTTTTTTTTTAGGATATTTCTTATATCCGAATCTAAAAGCTAGAAATATTTAATAATAGATTGATAATTAGTAATAAATTAATACCAGTGCTTATATTTAACACATGTAACTTACAAGGATATTTGTATAAATTAATACGTATATATTTATTGTTTAAATATAAATTTTATGTTGATCTTCACAACAAGATAAACTATGAAAGATGACAAAAATATATTATTTTATTATTAAGTTATCGGGTTAATTATTACTCGAGATTATGTTTCTTAACGGTAGAAAACACCAATTTTTTTTTATAATGGTTTAATTAATTCTCCTTTCAGTATTAAAAAATCCAGATCTGTTCCGTATACACAAACATACCAGGAATCATACTTAGCATGTTCCTTAGTACAAAACTGTACTAGATATCGAATTGCTAGTAAAATATTGAATAAAACAGAGGTAACACTCATTCAAATCATACATCTTAAAATACAAAAATAATTATTTATCTAAGCCAATTAAATCTATGGAAGATGTCATTAATCATGATAAAAACTAAATAACAAAACGATATTGCTACAAATCTTATAACAGAACTTAAATAACTGCATAATTTACATAATTTTTTAGGTTTACCAAGAAACAGAAACTTATAATACTTGCTGCCTAGGGTTCAAAGCTGACCCAACCAACAAATGCATTCCCATTTGTTCCAAAACATGTGTAAACGGAAAATGTACGGCCCCAGAAATATGCACATGTAACGCAGGTTACATCAAAAACGTAAAAGATATCTACAGCTGTACACCAAAATGTTCCAAACCTTGCATGAAAGGAGAATGTAGTTCACCAGAGACATGCAGGTGTAAAATTGGGTATGTAATTGATCCAAAAAACAAATATAACTGTCTGCCAAAATGTTCGAAGCCATGTATTAAAGGTACGTGTATTGCACCTGAGATTTGCATCTGTATTCCTCGATACTTACTCGATCCCAAGAACAAGTACAACTGTCTACCAATATGTACCAAATCATGTATAAAAGGATCTTGCACTGCACCTGAGACTTGCAGCTGCATTGCAGGTCATTTTCTTGATCCAAAAAACAAATACAACTGTCTGTCAAAATGTTCTAAACCATGTATTAAAGGTACTTGCACTGCACCTGAAACATGCACCTGTATTGCAGGTCATTTACATGATCCAAAAAACAAATACAACTGTCTGCCAAAATGTTCGAAACCATGTATTAAAAGTACTTGCTCTGCACCTGAAACATGCACCTGCATTGCAGGTCATTTACTTGATCCAAAAAACAAATACAACTGTGTGCCAAAATGTTCTAAACCATGTATTAAAGGTAATTGCACTGCACCTGAGACATGCACCTGCATTGCTGGTCATTTACTTGATACAAAAAACAAATACAACTGTCTGCCAAAATGTTCGAAACTATGCATTAAAGGTATTTGTACAGCACCTGAAACATGCACCTGCATTGCAGGTCATTTACTTGATCCAAAAAACAAATACAACTGTCTGCCAAAATGTTCGAAACCATGTATTAAAGGTACTTGCACTGCACCTGAGATATGCACCTGCATTGCAGGTCATTTACTTGATCCAAAAAACAAATACAACTGTCTGCCAAAATGTTCAAAACCATGTATTAAAAGTACTTGCTCTGCACCTGAAAAGTGCACCTGCATTGCAGGTCATTTACTTGATCCAAAAAACAAATACAACTGTCTGCCAAAATGTTCGAAACCATGTATTAAAGGTACTTGCACTGCACCTGAGATATGCACCTGCATTGCGGGTCATTTACTTGATCCAAAAAACAAATACAACTGTCTGCCAAAATGTTCGAAACCATGTATTAAAGGTACTTGCACTGTACCTGAGATATGCACCTGCATTGCGGGTCATTTACTTGATCCAAAAAACAAATACAACTGTCTGCCAAAATGTTTGAAACCATGTATTAAAAGTACTTGCTCTGCACCTGAAACATGCACCTGCATTGCAGGTCATTTTCTTGATCCAAAAAACAAATACAACTGTCTGCCAAAATGTTCGAAACCATGTATTAAAGGTACTTGCACTGCACCTGAGATATGCACCTGCATTGCGGGTCATTTACTTGATCCAAAAAACAAATACAACTGTCTGCCAAAATGTTCGAAACCATGTATTAAAGGTACTTGCACTGCACCTGAGATATGCACCTGCATTGCGGGTCATTTACGTGATCCAAAAAACAAATACAACTGTCTGCCAAAATGTTCGAAACCATGTATTAAAAGTACTTGCTCTGCACCTGAAACTTGCACCTGCATTGCAGGTCATTTACTAGATCCAAAAAACAAATACAACTGTCTGCCAAAATGTTCGAAACCATGCAATAAAGGTACTTGCACTGCACCTGAGACATGCACCTGCATTGCAGGTCATTTACTTGATCCAAAAAACAAATACAACTGTCTGCCAAAATGTTCGAAACCATGCATTAAAGGTGCTTGCACTGCACCTGAGATATGCACCTGCATTGCAGGACATTTACTTGATCCAAAAAACAAATACGACTGTCTGCCAAAATGTACGAAACCATGTATTAAAGGTACTTGCACTGCACCTGAGATATGCACCTGCATTGCGGGTCATTTACTTGATCCAAAAAACAAATACAACTGTCTGCCAAAATGTTCGAAACCATGTATTAAAAGTACTTGCTCTGCACCTGAAACATGCACCTGCATTGCAGGTCATTTACTTGATCCAAAAAACAAATACAACTGTCTTCCAAAATGTTCGAAACCATGTATTAAAGGTACTTGCACTGTACCTGAGATATGCACCTGCATTGCGGGTCATTTACTTGATCCAAAAAACAAATACAACTGTCTGCCAAAATGTTCGAAACCATGTATTAAAGGTACTTGCTCTGCACCTGAAACATGCACCTGCATTGCAGGTCATTTACTTGATCCAAAAAACAAATACAACTGTCTGCCTAAATGTTCGAAACCATGTATTAAAGGTAATTGTACTGCACCTGAGACATGCACCTGCATTGCTGGTCATTTACTTGATACAAAAAACAAATATAACTGTCTGCCAAAATGTTCGAAATCATGTATAAAAGGTACTTGCACTGCACCTGAGACATGCACCTGCATTGCAGGTCATTTACTTGATCCAAAAAACAAATACAACTGTCTGCCACAATGTTCGAAAACATGCATTAAAGGTCTTTGTACTGCACCTGAAACATGCACCTGCATTGCAGGTCATTTACTTGATCCAAAAAACAAATACAACTGTCTGCCAAAATGTTCGAAAGCATGTATTAAAAGTACTTGCTCTGCACCTGAAACATGCACCTGTATTGCAGGTCATTTACTTGATTCAAAAAACAAATACAACTGTCTTCCAAAATGTTCGAAACCATGTATTAAAAGTACTTGCTCTGCACCTGAAACATGCACCTGCATTGCAGGTCATTTACTTGATCCAAAAAACAAATACAACTGTCTGCCTAAATGTTCGAAACCATGTATTAAAGGTAATTGCACTGCACCTGAGACATGCACCTGCATTGCAGGTCATTTACTTGATCCAAAAAACAAATACAACTGTCTGCCACAATGTTCGAAAACATGCATTAAAGGTCTTTGTACTGCACCTGAAACATGCACCTGCATTGCAGGTCATTTACTTGATCCAAAAAACAAATACAACTGTCTGCCAAAATGTTTGAAACCATGTATTAAAAGTACTTGCTCTGCACCTGAAACATGCACCTGCATTGCAGGTCATTTACTTGATCCAAAAAACAAATACAACTGTCTGCCAAAATGTTCGAAACCATGCATTAAAGGTGCTTGCACTGCACCTGAGATATGCACCTGCATTGCAGGACATTTACTTGATCCAAAAAACAAATACGATTGTCTGCCAAAATGTTCGAAACCATGTATTAAAGGTACTTGCACTGCACCTGAGATATGCACCTGCATTGCGGGTCATATACTTGATCCGAAAACCAAATACAACTGTCTGCCAAAATGTTCGAAACCATGTATTAAAAGTACTTGCTCTGCACCTGAAACATGCACCTGCATTGCAGGTCATTTACTTGATCCAAAAAACAAATACAACTGTCTGCCAAAATGTTCGAAACCATGTATTAAAAGTACTTGCTCTGCACCTGAAACTTGCACCTGCATTGCAGGTCATTTACTTGATCCAAAAAACAAATACAACTGTCTGCCAAAATGTTCGAAACCATGTATTAAAGGTACTTGCACTGCACCTGAGACATGCACCTGCATTGCTGGTCATTTACTTGATACAAAAAACAAATATAACTGTCTGCCAAAATGTTCGAAATCATGTATAAAAGGTACTTGCACTGCACCTGAGACATGCACCTGCATTGCAGGTCATTTACTTGATTCAAAAAACAAATACAACTGTCTGCCAAAATGTTCGAAAGCATGTATTAAAAGTACTTGCTCTGCACCTGAAACATGCACCTGCATTGCAGGTCATTTACTAGATCCAAAAAACAAATACAACTGTCTGCCTAAATGTTCGAAACCATGTATTAAAGGTACTTGCACTGCACCTGAGACATGCACCTGCATTGCAGGACATATACTTGATACAAAAAACAAATACAACTGTCTGCCAAAATGTTCGAAACCATGTATTAAAGGTACTTGCACTGCACCGGAGATATGCACCTGTATTGCAGGACATTTACATGATACAAAAAACAAATACAACTGTCTGCCAAAATGTTCGAAACCATGTATTAAAGGTACTTGCACTGCACCTGAGATATGCACCTGCATTGCAGGACATTTACTTGATACAAAAAACAAATACAACTGTCTGCCAAAATGTTCGAAACCATGTATTAAAGGTACTTGCACTGCACCTGAGATATGCACCTGCATTGCAGAACATTTACTTGATACAAAAAACAAATACAACTGTCTGCCAAAATGTTCGAAACCATGTATTAAAGGTACTTGCACTGCACCTGAGACTTGCAACTGTAATATTGGCTACCTACTGGATCCCAAAAACAAGTACAACTGTCTCCCAAAATGTACCAAAACTTGTATAAAAGGTACTTGCACTGCACCTGAGACTTGTAGTTGCATAGCTGGTTATCTTCTTGATCCAAAAAGCAAATATAATTGTCTTCCAAATTGTTCGAAACCATGTGTTAAAAGTACTTGCATTGCACCTGAAATATGTAGCTGTATTACTGGTTATTTTCTTGATCCTTTAAACAAATTCAGCTGTATTCCAAAATGTTCCAAACCATGTTTTAATGGTACATGCATTGCACCTGATACTTGCAACTGTACTACTGGCTACTTACTAGATCCCAAAAACAAGTACATCTGTCTTCCGAAATGTACCAAATCATGTATAGAAGGTGTTTGCACTGCACCTGACACTTGTAGCTGTAATGATGGTTATTTGATTGATCCAAATAACAAATATAATTGTATTCCAAAATGTTCGAAACTATGTATTAAAGGTACTTGCATTGCACCTGAGACTTGTAGCTGCATTACTGGTTATTTACTTGATCCTCAAAACAAATTCAAATGTAATCCAAAATGTACCAAACCATGTTTCCATGGTATGTGCAATGCACCTGAGAGTTGCAACTGTAATACTGGATACTTACTGGACCCTAAAAATATGTACAACTGTCTACCGAAATGTACCACATCATGTATAAGAGGTACTTGCACTGCACCTGAGACTTGTAGCTGCATGGCTGGATATTTACTTGATCCAAAAAACAAATACGAGTGTATTCCAAAATGTTCCAAACCATGTATAAAAGGTACTTGCATTGCACCAGAGTCTTGCAACTGTACTACCGGATACTTAATTGATCCTAAAAACAAGTATAACTGCCTTCCGAAATGTACCACGTCATGTGTTGAAGGCACTTGTATTGGACCAGAGTTATGCAATTGTACCGCGGGCTATTCACTTGATCCTAAGAATAAATACATTTGTCTTCCAAACTGTTCCTATCCATGTATAAATGGCATATGCTCTGCACCTGATACATGTAGATGTTTTTCTGGCTATAATCATAAAAAAACGAACCCATATATTTGTGAACCAATATGTTCGAATCGTTGCATTAATGGAATTTGCATTGGACCTGATCTATGTAAGTGCAATTTTGGTTACAAATTGACTATCAATGACAGTTTCACTTGTTCGGCAATGTGTTCCACTGACTGCATAAACTCATACTGCTCTCAACCAAATACATGTAAATGCATTGATGGATATACTAAAGATTCACTGAACTCATCTTTGTGTAACGCGAAATGCTCTTTGCCTTGCCTTAACGGGCACTGCACCAGCCCGGATAAATGCACCTGTAATGCAGGTTTTACGAAATCTAACTCAACCGTTTGCGAACCAATGTGCTCTCCAAATTGTGTCAACAGTAGTTGTGTTGCCCCTAATGAATGTAAATGTTTACCAAATCATATTCCTTCTAAAGAAAAACATAAATGCCATTCCGAATGTAAATTCGAATGCATTCATGGTAATTGTATAAATGGATATTGCAATTGCTCTGAATTTTGGAAAGGAATTGACTGCAATTCTTTCAATTTACATATTTTACATGGAATTCCAGCAGAATATAAAAGGTATTATGTAATTTTTTTAACGAAATCGTATTTCTATGCCTTCTTGATTCTTTCCTTAAACATACTCTCATTTTTCAGTGAGGCAATAGTTTCATGGCCAGTAATATTTGCAATATTAAGTTTATGTTTTATTGTTATTTTTGATGGTATTTTGAAGATTTATAATGGAAAGCGTCAAGAAATACACGATGACGATGTTTTTTTATGTAAGTTGTTATATTAATATTTTATATTTAAAATAAGATTTGGTCTTTGATGTACTGCAGATTGTCCTACTTTCTAAACTTCATAAAAATACTTATAATTTTTTAAATCCATCTAATTATATTAAATGTGTTCTATTTTAGGTGATGAAATTATCCAGAATTCAGTATTTATAATACATCCAGCTAATCAACACTAATTTGCTTAAAGAGCCTGCATTATAAAAATCCATTTTGAAATGAGGATAAACCATTTCGGAAATCGTAAGTTTCATTTCTTATATTATGTTTAATATATTCAAAAGCGAATAAGTTACTTTCGTGTATTATTAAATTGCCATATTTATGGACATTATATTATTTACATATATGAATGCATCAACGTAATCATGAAAAAAATCGATATCTAGAATTTTTCTATTGAACTATGTGTGTTTCTGTGCATGTGTGGATTTGTGTAAACTCTCTACAACTTAAACGGTTGAATTAATTATGAAATTTTGAACTTGAGCAATGTAAATGCTTAGCAAGAATCCTTCCTAGTTTTTAAAAGAATATTCAAACCCAAAATACATTTTGTGAAGAAGTATTCCAAAGGTTAGTAGAATATTAAAAATTAGCGAAATATAAAAAATATGATATAATCTAAATAAAATGCGCGTAAGAAAGTTGAGTGTAAAGCATTGCAGATATTTTATAAATAGAATTGGAATTTATTCGGCTTACAAAATAGTTTTCTTGCTCGAACTCAATATTTTTTGCAATATTTAACTGGAGAATAGTTAAATATATATATTATTTGCGAAGTTATTGCCATAGAAGCATTATGTGTGACGTACCCATTGCTAAGCCATTAATCTGATATTGCTTTTCAGATACAAATATTTACTTCAGGTATCATTGAGCCGAACTAGACGTTTAGGATTATTGAAAGTCTAACCAATTATATTTATAAAAATGTTAATATAATATTTTGATATAGGCTTTAGTGTAGTTTGTAGTATAAGCAGTATGTCTCAGAATAAATTACTTATTAATTTCGAAGTATATTGTTATTATTTATCCTGCAAGGTATGACGTTTTATATTTCCTAAATGGAGATTAAATAAAGAAACGAATAATCACAAAATTAAAAATAATGCTGTTAAATTATTTATATTGTTTCTTTTTTGGCTTAGTAAAATATATTTAGCATAATACATTTTAAGGAATTATTGATAAATATAAGATAATATGTATTTGAATTTATCAGACGTTATACTGTATTAGAAAAGGTCGGTTTTGTAAAATCACCTAAATATTTACAAAGAGCAATGTACAATAAATATAGCATAAAAATTATATTATAGACAACTTTATATCTTTACATACTATATAAACAATAAATATTTGCTAATAATAATAGTTTGTATTATTTTTATAAAAATTTCGTATTGTTAAATAGTTCATGCTATTTACGAGGGGAATTAAAATCCTATATAATCCTATATAACGTAGAAAATTAAAACATATTTGTTTTTACATTTAGCGAAGAGAATTTTTTGCCAACAATTAACACCAAGCATTTGATTTGGAATATTACTACCGCATTTAACATGGTATCTCAAACAGCATGTGTATAGTACAATTTTTCTATCCTTATGTCAGTGAGCTAATACAGCACTGAATTACATTTCTATGATTAAAAAGGAAAAAAGATAATAATTACCCAATACGATGCGACTTTCCTGTTAACTCATATTATAAGCTCATGTTATAACAGATACACGAATCCTGATTAATGTGAGTTGTTGAGTCGTATTTGTTTCAAAATATGGGTGTAAACTGTGACATCATTTTAGTTGCAATAATTATTGTTCTTCATATAATATTTGATAACGCATTTGGTCAAGTAGGCGTTTGTAAAAAAACAAGAATGTAAGTTAAAAATTTCCTGCACGTATTTCTTTAATTTCATTGTCATATAGCAAATACATAGTCTTCATTTGTAAAAATCCCAATGATCTTTTTGTAGGATATTATATAACTAAAAAGCAAAAACTATGATAATTAGAAATAAGTTAATATCAGTGCGACTAAACTCCTGATAAGAATTAAATAAAAATATAATATAAAATTTACCACATTACATTTATAAGTATATCTTCAAAAGTAAAATATTGATCAAATATTAATTATATTTTGTTCCTCACATATGCATAAACTAAGAGTAATGACGAAACACATAATATTTTATTTATTAATTATCGGCTTATTTATCTCACGAAATTTTAAATGATTTTAGCACCAAAGGTATTATTTGTGTAATAAAAATATACTTACATAAAATATTTATATGCGAAACAGTTAAAAATGATTAAAATACAATTTAAAGTATTTTTGCAAAAATAATGCTTTACTTAGTTACAAAATATTAAGCAAAATTAATTATCTAATTAACTATTTTATCTCTTAAATATCAACGGTTTTCAACAGTAGATTTAATGCCTCCCACCATAGTTTTTATCAACTTATTAACGATCTTTTTAGAATTAAAAAAACCAGGTCTGTTCCGTATACACAAACATACAAGGAATCATACAGGAAAAGATGTTATTTGATAAAACAATGTACTAGATATCGAATTCGTAGCAAAATCATGTATAAAACTGAGGTAAGAATAACAGTCATAGAAATCATACATCTATAAGAGAAAGAACGTCATTTAAGTGACATTCATAATTAATGTTCGATTTAGTTTTCAAATAATCATAAAATAATAGTTAATTGCTATTATTATCAGTAGAATGGGCAATTTTCTAATGTTTGTAGTACTTTGGATCATGTACCCAACTTTTAAATTTCACTTTTTAAATATCCGCACTTTTTCGCACTTAACTCTCTTATACATATTTTCTTTAGATATAAGGGATATTCAAATACATATTTGGGAAAAGGTCAAAAAGTGATAATTATAATACATAAATTATTTCAAATTATTGCATTTTTTAAATTTTAAAATAAATAACCAGTAAAATATTTCAAAATAAAATATAAAATATAAAAATATTTTTATTCTAACTGGTTTTGCTGTAAGTTCTACCGCTTTTGAGTTATAGCAGAGTTATAACAGAAACAACAATAAATGACAAAAGTAACAGCATTCAATTTTTTTTTTAAAGAGCGTTTTCTTGGCAGTCATATACAAATCTTAAGATAAAGGTTTCATAATCACAAATAGCATAACATACCATATCTTGCAGATTTACCAAAAAATTGAAGCCTATAATACATGCTGCCTAGGATACCAATCTGACCCAGCCCACAAATGCATGCCAATTTGCTCCAAAAGATGTGAAAACGGGAAATGTACAGCCCCAGAAATATGTACATGTAACACAGGTTTCATAAAAAATGTCAAAGATATCTACAATTGTACACCAAAATGTTCCAAACCTTGCAACAAAGGAGAATGTATCTCACCAGAGTTGTGTAAATGTCATACAGGCTATGTCATTGACACCAAAGATAATTACAACTGTCTCCCGAAATGTTCCAAACCATGTATTAAAAGCACTTGCATTGCCCCTGAGACTTGCAACTGTACTACTGGCTACATACTTGATCCCAAAAGCAAGTACAACTGTCTTCCGAAATGTACCACATCATGTGTAAAAGGTACTTGCACTGCACCTGAGACTTGTAGCTGCATTGCTGGCTATTTAAATGATCCAAAAAACAAATACATTTGTATACCAAAATGTTCCAAACCATGTACTAAAGGTACTTGCACTGCACCTGAGACATGTAGCTGCATAGCTGGTTATTTACTTGATCCCCAAAACAAATTCAACTGTATTCCAAAATGTTCCAAATCATGCAATAATGGTATTTGCACTGCTCCTGAAACTTGCAACTGTACTACTGGCTACTTACTAGATCCCAAAAATAAGTACAATTGCCTACCGAAATGTACCACATCTTGTATAAAAAGTACTTGCACTGCACCTGAGACTTGTAGCTGCATTGCTGATTATTTACATGATCCAAAAAACAAATACATTTGTATTCCAAAATGTTCAAAACCATGTACTAAAGGTACTTGCACTGCACCTGAGACATGTAGCTGCATAGCTGGTTATTTACTTGATCCCCAAAACAAATTCAACTGTATTCCAAAATGTTCCAAATCATGCAATAATGGTATTTGCACTGCTCCTGAAACTTGCAACTGTACTACTGGCTACTTACTAGATCCCAAAAACAAGTACAATTGTCTACCGGAATGTACCACATCATGTATAAAAAGTACTTGCACTGCACCTGAGACTTGTAGCTGCATCGCTGGTTATTTACATGATCCAAAAAACAAATACATTTGTATTCCAAAATGTTCAAAACCATGTACTAAAGGTACTTGCACTGCACCTGAGACATGTAGTTGCATAGCTGGTTATTTACTTGATCCCCAAAACAAATTCAACTGTATTCCAAAATGTTCCAAATCATGTTTTAATGGTGTTTGCACTGCTCCTGAAACTTGCAACTGTACTACTGGCTACTTACTAGATCCCAAAAACAAGTACAATTGTCTACCGGAATGTACCACATCATGTATAAAAAGTACTTGCACTGCACCTGAGACTTGTAGCTGCATTGCTGGTTATTTACATGATCCAAATAACAAATACATTTGTATTCCAAAATGTTCGAAACCATGTATTAAAGGTACTTGCACTGCACCTGAGACATGTAGCTGCATTGCTGGTTATTTTCTTGATCCCCAAAACAAATTCAACTGTATTCCAAAATGTTCCAAATCATGCAATAATGGTGTTTGCACTGCTCCTGAAACTTGCAACTGTACTACTGGCTACTTACTAGATCCCAAAAACAAGTACATCTGTCTTCCGAAATGTACCAGATCATGTATAAAAGGTACTTGCACTGCACCTGAGACTTGTAGCTGCATTGCTGGTTATTTACATGATCCAAATAACAAATACATTTGTATTCCAAAATGTTCAAAAACATGTACTAAAAGTACTTGCACTGCACCTGAGACATGTAGCTGCATTGCTGGTTATTTACTTGATCCCCAAAACAAATTCAACTGTATTCCAAAATGTTCCAAATCATGCAATAATGGTATTTGCACTGCTCCTGAAACTTGCAACTGTAGTACTGGCTACTTACTAGATCCCAAAAACAAGTACAATTGCCTACCGAAATGTACCACATCATGTATAAGAGGTACTTGCACTGCACCTGAGACTTGTAGCTGCATTGCTGGTTATTTACATGATCCAAAGAACAAATACAAGTGTATTCCAAAATGTTCAAAACCATGTATAAAAGGTACTTGCATTGCACCAGAGTCTTGCAACTGTACTACCGGATACTTAATTGATCCCAAAAACAAGTATAACTGCCTTCCGAAATGTTCCACGTCATGTGTTGAAGGCACTTGTATTGGACCAGAGTTATGCAATTGTACCGCGGGCTATTCACTTGATCCTAAGAATAAATACATTTGTCTTCCAAACTGTTCCTATCCATGTATAAATGGCATATGCTCTGCACCTGATACATGTAGATGTTTTTCTGGCTATAATCATAAAAAAACGAACCCATATATTTGTGAACCAATATGTTCGAATCGTTGCATTAATGGAATTTGCATTGGACCTGATCTATGTAAGTGCAATTTTGGTTACAAATTGACTATCAATGACAGTTTCACTTGTTCGGCAATGTGTTCCACTTACTGCATAAACTCATACTGCTCTCATCCAAATACATGTAAATGCATTGATGGATATACTAAAGATTCACTGAACTCATCTTTGTGTAACGCGAAATGCTCTTTGCCTTGCCTTAACGGGCACTGCACCAGCCCGGATCAATGCACCTGTAATGCAGGTTTTACGAAATCTAACTCAACCGTTTGCGAACCAATGTGCTCTCCAAATTGTGTCAACAGTAGTTGTGTTGCCCCTAATGAATGTAAATGTTTACCAAATCATATTCCTTCTAAAGAAAAACATAAATGCCATTCCGAATGTAAATTCGAATGCATTCATGGTAATTGTATAAATGGATATTGCAATTGCTCTGAATTTTGGAGAGGAATAGATTGCAATTCTTTCAATTTACATATTTTACATGGAAATTCAGCAGAATATAAAAGGTATTATGTAATTTTTTTAACGAAACCCTATTTCCATGCTTTAATGGTTCATTCGCTAAGCATACTCTCATTTTTCAGTGAAGCAATAGTTTCATGGCCAGTAATATTTGCAATATTAAGTTTATGTTTTATTGTTATTTTTGATGGTATTTTGAAGATTTATAACGGAATGCGTCAAGAAATATACGATGATGATATTTTTTTGTGTAAGTTGTTATATTAATATTTTATGTTTAAAAAAAGAATTGTTATTTAAAGTGTGCAGCCAAATTAATTTAAGGTATGTATAGCTTGATTGCTCGCTATTTTAATCACTAAAACTATTAATATAGTACAAATATAATGCAATGAATTATTCAGTGGGTATTGACAACCAAAGTCATAAATTAGCCTAACATTAATATTAATCATAAATCTTATTGTAATGCATAATTTCTAAATTACATATTATAGGTGATCCAATTATCCAGAACTCAGTATATATAATACAGCCAATTAATCATCACTAATTAATTTAGAAAGCCTGAATTATAAAAATCCGCCCATTTCGGAAATTGTAAGTTTTCTTTCTTTAATATTTTTGCAGTGAAAAGCATTCCATAAATTATTATTTTTGTAGGACATTTCGATATCAAAATAATCGATCTCTATTTTCGATAAATCAAATGTCTTAAAAAATATAATTTTTTTAATACGAAATTTATTTAATTTGCTTATTTTTTATCCGGTATGTTATGACATTTTATCTTTTCTGAAAGAAGATTTAAATAAGAAACGATTAATCATAAAATTGAAAAAATAGAATATTAATTTATTTACATATTGGAGCATTTTTCTATTTTGGCTTAAAAAAAGATTAGTATATAACATTTTAAGGAATTATTAATTAATATAAAAAAATATGTATTTATTAGACTGTATTAGTGCACGTCGTTTTTGTAATTATTTACTTAAATATTTCCGCAGGGAAATTTTTAACAACCTTATTTTATAATAAAATTTAGCAACAATAATTATTTGTTAATAATAATAATTTGTATTATTTTTTATAAACTTTAATATAATATTTTTATGAAAATTTCGTACCGTTAAATTTTTCTTGCTATTCACTATCAAGATTAAAAGCCATCATCTAGCGAAGAAAATTCAAAACATATACCGAAGACAATTCTTGCCAAAAATCCTCGTATGAGTTTGTAATTTGAACATTTTAACGGTGATTGTACAAAACAAGATATATTTGATGACAAATTCTTCCTGCTGATAAAAATATTTTTATCAACAATGATAGAAATTTATTGCATCCGTATTATTGCTGAAGAAAAATCAGAGTACATGAGCACGACTTGTCGTTTTGAATTTGATATAAAATAAAAAAATTAAAACTGCAAAATGAGATTAGGAATATTACTAATTCATTTATTTACAATGTATAATCATTTTGATTGTAGTTCGGAAGGTGTTTGTACAAGAATAGAATGGTAAGTTCCATGGGATAACATAACCAATATGAAGAAAAACATTAAGAATATATTTTATTGTTATTTAAAATTTATGATTTTAAATTGTTTTCCTAAAAATTTTCCTATACACATGCCCTATAATCATTGATAAAACAAATGAACAGCAATTCAATAACTTCATCTGGGTTGCCTGCATTGAATACATTATCATTGTTTTAGATTTTTATCTTGTTTGTATTTTACATAATTTTTTTTTTTTGCGCCCGGTTTTTAAGCCTTGTTTATCCATGTGCCATATACGATTCTTCAACGTTATTCTATAACAAAAATTTGTTTTTAAAATCCTTATATTAATTTTAGTTTAGTTTGTCCATGCACCCATTGCGTCCATTGTCTCACATACCGTTCTTCAACGTGTAATATAAACGCAGTTATATTTTGACAGTGATTTATTTTCTATAACGAAAATATATTTGTAAATTCTATATTGTATTTTCTAATTTAAATTAAACTTACAGGCATAAGAAGACAAAGTACGTTACACGTAACGAACCATATTATCATACAAGAAAGGAATCTTGTAGAATTTTCTTTACCTGTACAAGAAGCGAATGGCGTAATAACATCGTACATCATATTCAGGTAAATTTCAAAATATAACGTCTAAATCTATTCTAATCTAAAACAAATTTGTTTAAATTATTAATATCTCCAGATCTTAATGATTTTTTAGAATTTTTAGAATTATTAAATTCGACTAGCAAATAATTTATAAATGATGCTATGTCTAAATAAGAACAAATGCAAAATATACAAATAAAATGTCTAAATAAGAACAAATGCAAAATATACAAATAAAATTGCATATTAATTATATCATTAATAAATTATCTAAAGTAATAATAAGTCAATATGTATATAAAATCAATATTTCAATAATTACCCTCGATATGATACCATTTTAATATAGTAGGTATACATATAAAATTTTTGCTTAGAAATTTTTACTTCTATATATTCGCAATAGAAAAATATTCTCCACTTTGTATCAATTCATTTTGTTTAGAACCAAACAAATGTACATGCTATCCTGGCTACGAGAAACAAAACTACTCCTATTGTGCACCTATATGTGATGGGACATGTCTCAATGGGTACTGTTTTAAACCTAACCATTGTCGCTGTAATTCTGGCTACGAACCGAATGAAATAGATATTTGTAATCCTGTTTGCTTTCCTAGTTGTATAAATGGAGAATGTATAGGCCCTGAAAAGTGTAACTGTTCTATCGGATTTGAACAAACCGATGAATGGCATAGATGTGAACAGATAAATAAGTATACAAATTGTACAAATTTTGATTGCGAAGAAATATCGACTATTAGTGATCTTCAAACAGTAGACACAAATAACGATATTGATCCTGCATTGCAAACAATGAAGTAAGTATAGATTGTAGATATTTTACATCTAAATTTTATTACGAATATTTATGCACATTGTCACATTGTCTCAAAGGATAAAACATTTATTCTACAAAATCTGCTTTACAACCTCAGCCACTAGAAATTATTTGAAAGTATCTATAAAAGTGGTTAATCTTAATATGTGAGAGATTATGAAAACGTTTTCGATGTAATATCAAGTAGAATATGATATTTTTTCCTCGAACCTGACCCAATACATGATACTAAAAAAAAGTGTTTCTTAACAAATAAAATAGAATAACTTTACTCTTTTTTTAGAAAACCTAAAAAGATATATTGGAATAAAATTAGCATATTTACAAATTTATGTGTTTTGGTAATTCTTGTTTCATTATTAATTTTTTATAGAAAAAATGTTTGTCGATTGTTTAAAAAACAAACATTAGCAGCAATTGCAGGTAATAATATATTCAAATTTCTTATAATTTTACAAAATAACTATATATTGATTTTCTTATGTTTAGATGAGCCTATGGTTATATATTCTGTGAATAGAAATTCATAAAATAAGAAGACAACATATTTATTTGCCAAAATGTTCTAAAATATTTTCATAATCTTAATGTATGTACACTACAATTATATGAAATTAAAAATAATCAATATTTCTAGTTTTACAAAATTCGATTTATTTACCAGGAATAGTATGCACGCATGATCACTCGTTATTTAGCTAATAATATACCATCTTTAAACATTTGCAAATTATTCAACGTTTTTTTGATTAGTAATTTATTTTTCCAATTACTATGAGCTTTATTGTAATAATTTTTATTTGCTTATCATACGAACTTCCTGCAGATTTAAATATATAATGGGATTTTTTTTTGAAATTTGCACAGTAAATATCAGTGTTGCTGAATCATGGATAGAAACCAACGTTTAATATTTTTTATTTGTGCAATTCTAAGTTTAATATTAAATGTGTCGCCCCAACATATGTGTACAAAGTCAAGATTGTAAGTTATTGATATAATATTACATTCTGAAAGTACACATTTTCTATGATTTACAGACGAGTTATTGAAGCCTGGGAACGAGTAGGGCCAAGTCTTGTGGAGCTGTTTAGGGAAATATGCAAGAAATATGCTTGTGAGGTAAGTTATTAAAATATTCTATGTAAAAATAAGAAGTATTTTTATATTCTCTTTAGTAATAATTCAAAGTTTCTATGCTTCATTTAATAAACTGCCATTGGTGGAAATTGAAATATAGATAAAAAAATAGCAAGTATATTATCATTAAGGTATAGGAATAGGATAATAATATATCCTGTTCCGTCAGTAATGTTTAAAAGCTTAAAATTTATGTAGAATTCATTAGTATATTTTTCGCCATGTATAGAACAACATTATTGCAATTGTCTACTTGTCTCGTTTTATTTTATGTTACAAAAGTTTCAACACAAAATGGAATTTGCCCTAAGTCCAGACAGTTAAGTGAATAATTAAATACCTTAACATTTTGGTTTTAATATTTTATTATTTTCATTTCAATCAAAGGACTACTGTATACGCATGGTCAAATTTTGAAGGGGATAACAGAAACTTTTTAATTGCGCTGTGCAAAAAATACATATGTACGGTATGTATTTTAAATGAATTATTTCAAATAAATAGGTTATTAGACTAAAATCTTGTCTATAGAAAAGGAAAATATTTAATATAGCATTTTAATTGTTTAACAAATGCATATCTCTAAAGTATTTAATTTCTTAGAAATAATCGATTGTGTGTATCTATAAATTTATTTCAAAATATAGGACTTTAGGAATTACATTCAAATGATTTTAGAATAACTATTATCACATAATATAAAATTTTTAAATAATCCACTTCAGTATCAAATGTTCTGATATAATAAAGTATTGGGACTTACAGAATCCATATACTGGAAATTTTGCTAATCTTGTTAAACTAATAATCTGCGAAATTCCCCGTTTATTTTAAGTACGAGTATATCTATACATTTTATGTCCAGATCATACAAAACTGTAATATAAGGAAAACCCAGTACAAAATTTTATTTATCATCGGGCTGTTATTCTAATTTAAATTATAATATTAATAATTGTTAATATAGAATATTTCCAACATTTAAATATTTATATTGAATAACCATAAACAATAAATATTTTGATATTCTATTATCTATTTATTATTATATATTTTTGGTGCAAATTTGCATTCAATATTGATATATACTAATGCAATACTGTTAAATTCTAACGTTATACTGTAACACCAGCTAGTCAAAATAACAGGCTTATATACTATAACGATAGCACATGCATCTATAATTAAATATCGATCGGTATCTGTAATATACCATATAATGTGTGAATACGTATGAAAATTATATCAATATTCTTGGGATACGCACATGTATCCAATAAACGTGCATACTAGGTTAGATAAATATAATTTTTGTTGCAAAAGTAATGTTTTTCTGTATTTGCGCAATCACCGGTGGCCCACATTATTTCTTTAATTTTATATTTCTGTTATTGTTGTATTATTTAAAATAATTTTGTTTCTTTAGGATTACCCTGTTCTATTTAAAGAAAACTGTTCTAAATAAATACGAATCATTCGAAATATGTACCTACTCTCCAAAATATATTTAATTTTGATATTATTTCTTTATCAATCAAATAGTATTTATAGGAGCAAAGGAGTTACTTCGAACGGTATATTACATAAAATTCAAAATTGTTATTTGCTTATCATACAAACTTCCTGTAGCTCTACAAATATATATTGTTAAATTTTAGAAACTTGAACAGAGAAAATATTAGTCTGCTTAAGAATGTATGGAAACCAACACACCATTCTTATTGTTTATGTGATTTTGAGTTTAGTGTTAAGTGTGTCAACTCAAAATGGAATGTGTACTAAATCAAGATTGTAAGGGCTTATTTATTATTATTATTATATTGAATAACACGGTCACCCGTTTTAATTTATATTAGTATATCAAATTGCACGACATGATCCTGTTAACAAAATATTTTGAAAAAGTTTAACGAGACTCCACTGATGTTAATTCAACTTATTGTACTATCGTATGAGGATGGAGATAATAATCATTCATTCATCCTACTTTGGGTGTTTATTTTCTAAAATTATATTAATGATTAATTAGATTAGTAGAAATACGCATAAGATCCAGCATCCATAAAATATATTATTACTATTGGCAATGTATTTTGTTTTACTATTTGTAACAAAAGTTTATATAGAATTTGCACTATAGCAGTTAAATAAATAAACAAGTACAATAATTACCTTTTTCTAAACATTAACTTTTCATTTCCTTTAAGTATTACTGTGTATCCGGGATCAAATTACCAAGTGCGAAACAAAGACTTATATAAGACAGTGTGTAGAGCTTATGGTTGCGCGGTATGTATTTAATTTTTAAGATATACTTTATAATTGAAAATGAATCAAAGCTATGAACAACGGTACATCATAAATAATAATAATAGTGCATGATTGAAAAAGGTCTTATACATATATTAAAATAGTAAACAACGATTTACCTTTTTATATCACGAGTACATTTCTTTGGAGGCTCCATATGGTCTGCATTACAATATATATTTAACAGAACTACGTATCAGTTTTTATGATATCGGGTGAATCATTTCATGTTACTACGTTGTATGATATTTAATATAAGTATCTCTTTTCAAACGTTCACACTGATTTTCATTGAAAGCTCCCACATGAAACCTTGACGTGTTCCAACCGGCATCAGAAAACACTGTTCAAAAATAATTTTTTCGTATTAACTTTGTTCATTTAACGAACCGCCACTGGTGTGAATTGAAATTCTGATTATCAAAATTGCAAATTTTGTTATCATTAAGGGATAGAATTTTTTTATAGGATGATAATAAAAATGTATATCCTGTTCCGTCAGTAATGTTTAAAAACTCGACGCTTATGCAGAATTCGCTAGTATATTTTTCAACATGCATAGAACAACATTATTGCTATTATCTACTTGTCTTCTAACATTCTTTGTTACAAAAGTTTCAACTCAAAATGGAATTTGCACTAAATCCAAGCAGTTAAGTGAATAATTAAAATCCTTATTTTATTTGGTTTTATTATTTTATTTTAATTTCAAATAAAGGACTGCTGTTTTCAAATGGTCAAAATTTGAAGGGGATGTCAAAAATTATGTAATAGCACTATGCAAAAAAATTAAATG
Organism: Nebria brevicollis; assembly: GCA_944738965.1. Taxonomy (NCBI): domain Eukaryota; kingdom Metazoa; phylum Arthropoda; class Insecta; order Coleoptera; family Carabidae; genus Nebria; species Nebria brevicollis. The sequence continues at coordinate 17,086,228 of OX122898.1, read as the reverse complement.
TGCGGTATGTATTTTAATTTTCAATGTCCGTTTATAACTAAAATCTTTTTTTCTATAGCACAGAAAACAATCTAATTTAGCTGTATAATATATTATATTGCTCCGACATTTCATTATTTTGAGATTTGTTTATGGTCCTGCACGTTAATATAGCTATGTCTAAATTTAATACACATGTATTAATTTATGTATCTACATATATAAAAAATGAAAATGAAGCAAGCTAATGTTATACACAAAATACTGTTAGGATTGCTAATACTTATTAAACTATTTTGTAATATATTCACGTGTAAAATTTAATTTTCATTGCAAATGCATTATTGGTTTTTCAGACAGAAACAAAAATTGAATACTACCAAGATTGCTGTGATGGTTATCAAAAGAATGCACACGGAGCATGTATTCCAATTTGCCATAGAGCCTGTGTACAAGGCATTTGCACAGCTCCTAACCAATGCACCTGCCACAGTGGGTAAGTTAATAATATTTAATTTTACATTTTTGCTGAGTATAAAATCGTCATAATCAACCATCGGTAATTTTCTGGGAATGAAGGATTCCCGGTTATCTTGTAAACCGCTCAAAAAGTTTTTAAATGTTACTTTACAATGTTTTGGAATTTCGTATTCGCGCCGATACAGAAAGTTAAAGGGTTATCAGTTTTTAATAGCATTGACAGATTTTCTTTTTTGTTTGCTATTAAAATGCGTTATCTCTTAATAATTCAATAAATGTCTATTAAAATTAAATATTAAAATATATGTCTCTATCGTTTCTATATTTCTTTTTAGGTTTATTAAATCAGGTGATCCATTTGTCTGTTCACCGTACTGTTCAAGAAGTTGCTCTCATTCTGCCTGTACTGCACCTGAGACCTGTACATGTCATGCAGGTTATTATCTTGACCCTAGTAATAAATACAACTGCTTGCCAATATGTTCCGCAGCTTGTATTTCGGGAAGTTGTACTTCACCCGAAGTCTGTACATGTCATTCAGGTTACTATCTGAATCCACATAATAAGTATCATTGTTTGCCGCGTTGCTCAGCTTCATGTTCCTTTGGTATATGCACTGCTCCAGAAACTTGTACATGCAACTCGGGATACTATCTCAATCCACATAACAAATACATTTGTTTACCAAGATGTACCATAGCCTGTTCTAATGGTGCGTGCACTGCCCCAGAAACTTGTACTTGTACTTCTGGCTTCTATCTAAATCCGAGCAATAAATACAGTTGTTTGCCACGCTGTACCACTGCTTGTTCTAATGGTGCCTGTACTGCCCCAGAAACTTGTACTTGTAACTCTGGTTTCTATCTCAATCCGAGCAATAAATACAATTGTTTGCCACGGTGCTCAACAGCTTGTTCTAATAGTGTTTGTACTGCCCCTGAAACTTGTACTTGTAACTCTGGTTTCTATCTGAATCCGAGCAATAAATACAATTGTTTGCCACGATGTTCCACTGTTTGTTCTAATGGTGCTTGTACTGCCCCAGAAACTTGTTCTTGTAGCTCTGGTTTCTATCTTAATCCTAGCAATAAATACAATTGTTTGCCACGGTGCTCAACAGCTTGTTCTAATAGTGTTTGTACTGCCCCTGAAACTTGTACTTGTAACTCTGGTTTCTATCTGAATCCGAGCAATAAATACAATTGTTTGCCACGATGTTCCACTGTTTGTTCTAATGGTGCTTGTACTGCCCCAGAAACTTGTTCTTGTAGCTCTGGTTTCTATCTTAATCCTAGCAATAAATACAATTGTTTGCCACGGTGCTCAACAGCTTGTTCTAATAGTGTTTGTACTGCCCCTGAAACTTGTACTTGTAACTCTGGTTTCTATCTGAATCCGAGCAATAAATACAATTGTTTGCCACGATGTTCCACTGTTTGTTCTAATGGTGCTTGTACTGCCCCAGAAACTTGTACTTGTAGCTCTGGTTTCTATCTTAATCCTAGCAATAAATACAATTGTTTGCCACGGTGCTCAACAGCTTGTTCTAATAGTGTTTGTACTGCCCCTGAAACTTGTACTTGTAACTCTGGTTTCTATCTTAATCCGAGCAATAAATACAATTGTTTGCCACGCTGTTCCACTGCTTGTTCTAATGGTGCCTGTACTGCCCCAGAAACTTGTACTTGCAACTCTGGTTTCTATCTTAATCCTAGCAATAAATACAATTGTTTACCACGCTGTACCACTGCTTGTTCTAATGGTGCCTGTACTGCCCCAGAATCTTGTACTTGTAACTCTGGTTTCTATCTTAATCCGAGCAATAAATACAATTGTTTGCCACACTGTTCCACTGCTTGTTCTAATGGTGCCTGTACTGCCCCAGAAACTTGTACTTGTAATTCTGGTTTCTATCTTAATCCGAGCAATAAATACAATTGTTTGCCACGCTGTTCAACTGCTTGTTCTAATGGTGCCTGTACTGCCCCAGAAACTTGTACTTGTAATTCTGGTTTCTATCTTAATCCTAACAATAAATACAATTGTTTGCCACGCTGTACCACTGCTTGTTCTAATGGTGCCTGTACTGCCCCAGAAACTTGTACTTGTAACTCTGGTTTCTATCTTAATCCGAGCAATAAATACAATTGTTTGCCACACTGTTCCACTGCTTGTTCTAATGGTGCCTGTACTGCCCCAGAAACTTGTACTTGTAATTCTGGTTTCTATCTTAATCCGAGCAATAAATACAATTGTTTGCCACGCTGTTCCACTGCTTGTTCTAATGGTGTCTGTACTGCCCCAGAAACTTGTACTTGTAACCCTGGTTTCTATCTTAATCCGAACAATAAATACAATTGTTTACCACGCTGTACCACTGCTTGTTCTAATAGTGCTTGTACTGCCCCAGAAACATGTACGTGTAACTCTGGTTTCTATCTTATTCCTAACAATAAATACAATTGTTTACCACGTTGCTCTACAGCTTGTACTAATGGTGCTTGTACTGCTCCAGAAACATGTACGTGTAGCTCGGGTTACTATTTGAATCCCGACAATAAATACAATTGTTTGCCGCGGTGTTCTAATTTATGTTCATTTGGCACTTGTACATCTCCTGAAACTTGCACGTGTACCGCAGGATACTATCCTGATCCTGAAAATAAATACAATTGCCTGCCTAAGTGTTCCAAATCTTGTTCTTTTGGTACTTGCACAGCTCCTGAAGTATGTAATTGTAATTTAGGATACTTTATTGATACAAATGATAAATATAATTGTCTTCCAAAGTGTTCCAAACCATGTATTCATGGTGAATGCGAGGCTCCTGAACAATGTTCTTGCAAAGCTGGATATGAAATCAATCTTAGTGATAAATACAACTGTCAACCACATTGCTCAAAACCTTGCTTAAATGGAATGTGCATAGCGCCTGATATATGTTCATGTGAACATGGATATGAAATTGATCCAAATAATGTATTTAATTGTTTGCCCCATTGCTCGCAGCCTTGTTTGAATGGTTTTTGTAAATCACCAGAAATTTGTTCTTGTAATTTTGGATACAGTATTGATGCAAGTAATAAGTATAAATGCAATCCTCAATGTTCCAAATCATGTGAAAATGGTTCATGTACGTCTCCAGAACATTGTACTTGCTCTCATGGTTTTATAATTGATCCAAGTGATAATTATAAATGTATGCCATATTGTTCCAAATCATGCATTCATGGATCATGCACTTCTCCAGAACTTTGTTCCTGCAATTCTGGGTTTAAAATAAACCCAAATGATAAATACAACTGTATTCCTCATTGTACAAAAGCCTGTAAACATGGTTCATGTACATCTCCAGAAGTTTGTTCGTGTGAGCAAGGGTACAAAATAGATCCAACTGATAAATTCAATTGCAAACCATTTTGCACAAAACCTTGTCAAAATGGATACTGTGAAGCTCCTGAACTTTGCTCCTGCAGAATTGGATATATTTTACACAAAACAAACAAATACAGTTGTAATCCTACATGTAATAATACATGTATTAACAGTACCTGCACCGCTCCAGATCTCTGTTCATGTCAAACGGGTTATTCGCCAGATCCAAATAATAAATATGTATGTAAACCTACATGCACTAAATCTTGTTTAAATGGAATATGCACAGATCCCGAAATTTGTTCATGTAATAAAGGATATATGTTGAATTCATTGAATAAATATGAATGTCTGCCACATTGTTCGAAGAATTGTTTACACGGAAATTGTATCGCGCCAGAAGTTTGTGGCTGCCATACAGGTTACGTACCGAATGTAGAAGATACGTACCATTGCATTCCAAAATGCACTCGGCCATGTATTTTAGGAGAATGCGTCGCACCAGATACTTGCAAATGTTTAAGCGGGTATGTATTACAATTTTTTTAAATTTCATTTTATTTAAACAAATATTTAATATATCAACTAATTTCTAACTCCGACACAGTCATTGTACTTGATTATATGATATCATTTATTGATGAAAAAAAAAAATAAGCAGGAAATAAAAAATAATAATTTATACATTACATATAAATAAATAATTCGAGTTTTATAAGTCTTTCCTCAAATAAATTTTAGTATAAAATAATTTATAAAGTTGATACTTTATAACAATTTCCGCAGTGGTTTGCACTGAACGTTCTTATACGTATTTTATTTAAATGAAATATGAATAATTCAAATATTATTATTTATCGTAATTTTAATATTTCACTAGTCTATGAAATACTTTCTCACTAAATATATTTCTTACAATAGATTCCTATTTCGTTTTTCGCAATTGACGACGATGTAGCTCTTCTCACTTAATATCTTTCTTTTTTACTTTCAGCTACATCAAAGATGAAAACGATGACAATTTGTGCATAGCAAAATGTGAACCTTTTTGCATAGAAAGTTTTTGCGTAAAACCAAACGTATGCAAATGTTTCGATGGTTACGTCCCGGTTGAAGGAAATAGCACAATATGCCGTCCATTTTGTGAAAATGAATGCACTAACGGTGAATGCATCTCTCCGAATAATTGTGTTTGTAAAGAAGGTTTTGAAAAAGTTAAATTGAATGGCAATGCATGCATACCATCTTGTGAATCCGAATGCATTAACGGCGATTGTACCGCAACTAATGTCTGTACTTGTCATGTAGGATATAAAAGTGTTAATGGATCGCATATCTGTGATCTGTTCTTCTTGGATAACATAAATGCACAATACAAAAGGTACTTACTGGATCAATATCTATACAATTTAATTAAAATTATTTTTCTATTAGTTACCTGGGTTTCTCATGGATTGGTATTAGTGCGGGAATAATTCTCTTGTTACTGTCAATATTTGGTATAATTACAACATGCGGGGGTAAAAAGTACCAATTAAAAGAGAAGGGATTATATATTACAGGTATTATTTATCTTGTTATATTATCCGAATTAATACATATATCATTTTTTTCTATAGATATAATGGAACTTTCTCAGAATGCAAGTCCTTAGAAAAGGTAAATTTTTAACTTTTTACGATTACTATAATTTTGTTATGACTTATTGGAAATTTGTAAACTGTATGATTCAAAATCCATTAATATATTTGTACTTATTCGTAATCTAAAGAAAATCGTTAGAAAATTGTTTATAGTACGATGACGCACAAATCAAAAGAATTCTTATGAAATTATACATATTTTTTTACCCAGCATTTCGGTTGAGAATTATATTGGGAAAATAAAATACATAAAAACACAAAAATATAGATGTATACACACATTTGTTATTTTAAATTGTATATTTGGGAGCAAATGTAGAAAACTTGTAGAAAAAATGTAAAATAAAATTTCTTTGTTATTGCTATGATAATTGATTTTATTCGGAAGTAAAATATTACCGTCGCTTCTTTTTTGGATAATATATCCAAACCCATAATATAACATTTCTTATAATATTTGTCTTTATCATCGATAAAAGGTCATGTTGAAAGAATGTCGAATAAATTATTGACGAAATAAATATATGTGGATGGTGTGTGCATTCGGGGTTGTCGTGGGAGAAATGGATAAATATGATTGCGAAAGTTGTGGACAAGTGAAATAGAAGAGCGTGTATGAAGATTTTGATTGGAGAGAAAGAATACAAGCATAGTGCAAATCTGTATTCAATATAAAATAATGATTAAATTTATAACTGTGACCTATATAAAATTATAATCAGAACCAGGTAATGAGCGTAGAATTTGAAATATAATTAAGGATTCTACGCATAAATTACTATAATTATCAACTCTCTGTTCTCGAAAATCAACACTTGACTGAATTCGAAAAATACGATAATTAAATTTATTTCTAGAATGTTTTACCAGTAATGGCAAATGACAAATAGGCTGTAACTTTCAATGTACTATTTCTTATATGTAATGAAAGTTAAATATATTTGTGAATTATTTCAGTCGCAGACAAATGATTTTGTCTGAGCATGCGGAATTTAGACAAGAATGTTATGACTGTTTGGAAAAGCATGCACAGTATTGATTAATTCTTATTAAATTTAGATAAATTTGTTTGAATATCGTTCTGTATAATTGTAGAAAAATAATTGAATATCGAATCGCATCAAAAATTCGCAAGTCACAGCAGATGCGTAGTAAATGATTAAAATAATCTAGTCATCGATGTTTAAGGGACGAATTTATACGCAAGCGTCATGAACCGGCGCCCTAGAAACCATCACAGCTTCACCGGCACACTCGGTCGACCAGTGTTCGTTCCTTCTTTATACTAAGGTGTGGACAAAAATTTATTGCACATACAAATAATCATATACATCAAGCAAGTATGTAAGCATAAATTAATCCATTTCATGTTTACTGTCTATAAGTAATTAGTGTTTTAGCTTGCTTGTATTAAAATGAACATTAAATTAGTTAGTGTGTCACATACTATTTCGTCAATATTCGCGACCTATTTCGTAGTTTCTAGTTGAAATTAAACATGCATCGACGACAGCAAATCAATTGCCGTTTGATCGATTGTTAAAAACGTCATTTAACAGTGCAAAATTGTCAGTGACTTGTACTATAACTGAGAATGTGCGAATTTATTGATCCGGCATCACATGGCAAAATTTTAAATTAATTTTTAGTTGACTGTCTTAAATTAGGAAACAATCGGAAACACCGACATAAAGTTATACCACGTACTTGACAACTACAATTTATCTTAGTTTATGACTTTACGAAAAAGGTATATTTTTTAGTGAGCACGTAGAAGTAGAACTTATACATTTCATTCTTATTAGCTCATATTCACCAAGACTTAGCTTGTTGTAAAATCAAAGTTTAATTTGTAGAATTTATTGGAAATTCTAAATTTGTGTAGTCAAATTCACTACTGCTATTTATGTTTTATGTAGATATAAGCAGTTTAAAATGTTTATTATATTGTTATAGTTATTCTTTTTTGAAAGAAAAGTGGATTGGTATGTGTATTTAACAAAAGAAATTATTTGAAAGAATTATAACTTTTAAATATTTTTTAATGGAAGTGAACTTTATAATAAAATTAAAAAAATTTCAAAACTCCAAGACATCTACTTGGAGTAATAATGGAAGAGTAGCTGGATCAAAAGCTGTAAGTTTCGAAACTAATCATAATTTTGATACTAATATATATGTACATATATTGGATAACACTTGTGCATTGCATATATTAAGGCTGCAAATCTATTTTCATTTAAAATCATTTAAATTTAATCATACAACATGGATGTTTTTGATGGATTGGTGTGCATTTGTAAACAGAAATGCGAACATAGGAAATTAAAAAGCGCATTCAATATTTACAGGCAGTACTTTGTTTACAACTTATTTTAATTCTACATAAATATACGATACTTGCGAACTAAAGGCTATAACAATTTTTTTTTCATCAAGTACATAATTACAAATAAAATAATGCTGAAAATATAACGGAGCAATCTGTAGGGCATCATTTGTTTTATTTATTTTTTTGTCTAGACAAACGTACTTGCGAAACGCTACGATTTTAATTTTAACTTTCTTACAATAGATACTAAATGTCAAATTCCACACGCGTGTATGCATACATAGACAGAGAGAGAAAGAACTCATTCCAAAAATAATTAAAGTCGATTCAGGGAGACTCTAAAGTTATAATTTCATTAAAATGATAAGATCGATTTTTTTCATAAAAATAATTAAAAGCGAGATTAAAGAGCATATGTAAAATGCTTAATAAATGAAGGGTTGTAGATCACATCTTTTATGGGAAACGGCGAAGTAATTTTGTTGCAAACGATGTAATGCGTAAATGTATACAGAAATATGGCGGTACATCAAATTAGTTTCAAACAAACTTGTAACATATGTTTTAGACGTTATTAAAGGTCACATTAAATGCATATTTAAATCACGTTACGCTTCGTAGTTGTTGCCATAGCGACCAAAATGAACCCATTTGCGAAACAGCAATCGGTCAGTTCGTTAGCCATACAATTTATGTTTGGTGCAATCTAATTGGAAGGCTTCTTCATTGCATGTCAGCAAAATGATAATTTTAAATTGTATATTGTCTGTCATTTATATTTATTAAAATATTCGATATGTACCTCGAGAAATTGTGAATAAAAAAAAAAGACGTTCGTACTAGTATGGGGAAAAACATGATTTATTATGTCACGAGCTCGCACGTTTATATTGCTATTAATTTTGTCAGAGATGTAGGGAATAAGACATTGACAAATAAGACAGAACGAATCAAAAATAATAAAGAAGTACTTTTATTAATATTAATGTTTTTATCAAAATAATATATCAAGCGGCAATTATTTATATCCATGATTCAACTTTATTTCTAATGCTCCTTTTGCAGTTATATATAAGTGTGATATTGATATTTTATATTGAGCAGTGCGTAATCAAATGCAACTGTGCTAACTGTATCGAATATTTAATTACCCATCAACGCGTACATAAATCTCTTCCACGTGGAAATACTTAACCATAAACCTGCAAAATTTCGGTATCATTTTTATTTTTGTAGAAAATATAAACTGAAGTTTACATTAAATTAGAACGTAGAACGGAAAAGTGGAACCCGCTATTTTATAATCTCTAATGTCAGATTATATTAATCTTTTTTACGACAAGTTTCAAAATATTTTTAAAGCTATTATTAACTTAGAGTTCCAGTATATCTAATGGTGAACCAAAATTATAATCAGATTTGTGCTGCCAATTTATAATTTTGATAGTGTAACAGTTTTTAAGCTTATAGCTGCCTAATAACTACTTCATTTTAATATGAATATGGCTGTAAGAATATGCTCTTGTGATAGTGGTATTTCTGCTGTGGAAATATGCTATACGCTTTCACTACAACACCACCCAAATATTTTTTATAGAAACATTTTCTCGTAATTTGGATATTCAGTTTTTTTTTTTTTTCTAATATTGTACTTACTGCCTGAACAACTATAAACCGCGATCACTTGAGTTATTAGTTATTGTCGAACATTTTGGATATTTTTCCTATTTCGTTATGCGTTAAAAATGAACAACGTAAGAGATGTCTTGTTCTTGGCTTGCATCGAAAATTCGAAAGGATTGGAATTTTTCTTTTATCGGATATTTTAGGCAAGACAAGAATTTCTTCAAGAACACGAAATTTCGAGACAAGAACAAATATTTTCGACATTCTATCCCTGATACTATTAAGGTCAATATTATCGTACGTTATTGTTTATCTACTTCTTTATCCGTAGAACATCAAAATTTGTTCTTCAAGGACTTAATCGACAAGGAAAAACTCCCTGAAATATGATATATGATATATATTATGTAATATTAACAGGAATAGAAATAAATAGTTTCACGTACGTTCGTAATTTAAATTTCTTGTAGGGAATATTCGAAACAACCCAAGAATGAGATGTTAAAATTAGTCATGACAAGATGACAGTAACTTCTCGTCTTGAAATTTCACGAAAAGGCAAGAAAACCTAATTTCTCATGACAAATTCGACATCAATAGTTCATAAAATTTGATAAATACAAATTCCATTAATAAATAAACTAATAATTATTTTACTTTTACCATTAATTTATGGCAAACTGATGTCGTGTTTTCATAAATGGTTAATAAATCCTTTATTCATACAAGCATTCTTTAATTCATGATTTTCACTACCAGAGGGTCAAACATTGAATAAATATAGCTTTTATAAACATGCCATTCCTACTATTACCAGCAGCATTGCTTTTTGAATAATTTAAAACTGTTTCTGCAAGTTGAGTAATTTGCGTAGTAATATTAGTATATATTATTACAAATGCATCAACTGGTAAACTATAATTAAATTTGTAGAATCAATGTGTAAAATATTGCAGCAATAAAATATTGTAATTTGCTAAAGAATATACTCGAGATACTTTGAGAACTTTATATATTTAACAACTAATACAATAAGTAAAATTAATATACTATATTTTCCCGTTTACCGTTTCATAGTTATGGTTCTATATAGTCATAGATATTTTTACAACATAAAATTAATTTTCTATTGTTTTTTTATTATCTACATATTTTGGAATATGCAAGGATAAACGTATTATTTGGCGCACGTACAATTTACCTTTAAAGAGCTAAAAGCTAACAGTAATACATATGCGAACGATACAGTAACTTGTAATTGGTTTTCAGTAGTATGTTTCATACTACTGAAGTATTTAATACCTACTACATTGATTTTGCTGCTTGAAGCTTACTCAATAAAATTTTCAAACAAACTTTAATTTGTGTTTACGTAAGAACATCTCAAATGTCATTCCCACGATTCTGAGAACTACCCTTATTCACAGACGATATATTTTGTCAAATTATTTTCACTTTTTATTTTTGACAAAGCGATGTAAAGTACGATTGCGAGATTGAGAGAATAGTATCTGCTGGTTCTAATATTCTAAAGACTTTTAGAATATTTGTGAGAAATTGTAACATTTTTAAGAGTGCAAAGTTATACATAAAGAATGTTGGGTTTGGTATTTATGATGTATTTTTAAATATAACTGAGAATGAGTTACTCGAAATAAAAATTGTTTGAACAGTAGCAAATAGTATTTTACTAAAAGATAAAATGATTAGACATTAAATTATTTTTTTTATATCCGTAAATATCAATTCTCAATTATGGAGTTAAAAAAACTATACATATTTTCATAAATGGTCTGCAGAACTGTTAATAGTGCAGAACACAAAATTCAATGTTGATCTTTCTCATTGAACATTCAATACTCATAGAATTGCTGAACCAACGACAAGACAAATGCTAGGAAACTTGATTCTAAATGTAAACTATTCTGTATCTAGATTTGCAACATCCTGTAATTAATATCGTTTTCAATTGATATTGGTATGATGTCGGTTTAGTCTCAGAGCATGCACTGATGTTATTACTCGTTTGGCCAGCAAAAGTATCTACATAATCGATCAGTCATCTACGAATTCAGTGAGGCAGTTGATTGATTGACTCTATAAAAGGTTCTACATTTATTTTTATTTTCTTATACGCAGTAATAAGTATTGTAATCAAGAAAAATAATCGATCTCGGCATTTTAACGGAAATACACCTTTGACCTGCCTTTGAATCCAGTCCAACTATTTTAAGACATTCACACATTTTTGGAATTAGTTATATCTTTCTGTCTGTGTGTGTGTGTGTGTGTATTATTAAGTTTTACAAATATACAATATAATATACATTCTCTAAGAAATGAATAGCACCTACTTATGCTGCATATCATCACATCATAAAAATATCACATAAAGTGAATTTTGGTAGTAAGCACCGTTCACAGTTATATTTTAAATATAAATCGAAATTTACGCATGTTTTCACACTTCGTGTTGACCTATATTTCCATTGAGTCATAATTTTAAACAAAACGTAAGGAAACACTATTGACTAAAGCAGTATATAAAGTATGAAATATTTATCAGATCTTATAGCTATTCACCATATTTTCTTAGGTTCTATTTTTAGCGTTTGTGTTTTTATTTTAAAAATTAAGTTGGCAATATAGTAGTCATATTTTAATTCATAATTCATGTATAATAACGAATACATGATTGAACAATAGTTGAATATCGGTAATGTGTATGAATAATAACAAGCAATTTCAAATTACTGAATGGGAAATTTCCTTACAGTCTTGATAACATAACATTTAGTTATTAAACTTAAATAAGCTCTAATATTTGCTCGACATAGGTAATTTAATAGCCGAAATAAATGGAAACAAAATATACTCAAATAATTAGGAAATTATCATTTAACATTTTTTTTTCACAAGTAGACGGAGAGAATTAAAGAATAGTGAAATATGTAGAATTAAAGAATATACCCTCTAAGATATTTATTTGAAAACGAACAAATGTCTAGTCGTCATAATCCCATTAATATATGGTATTATTTCCTTGAATTTTTAAACATCTAAATTATTATACTTACTTAAGTATAAGTGCAAGACGATATAGATTTTTTTAAATTTTATTATGCATAACATAAATATATACTATTTTTGGTGAGATATACACCGGTTATACTACATACAAATGTATTTATATGAAATAATTGAAATAAAAATGAAGTTTTTGATGCTATTCTTAATAAAACTTTAAGTATCATAAAATTACTTGTGCGTATTTGTATGAGTATATGATGCTTTTAAAAATCCAAGCAAAAGTTTTTTAAATCTTTTTCATCTGACCATTAATTTTCCCTACTGATCTAATTGGAAGATTCCACACTTAAGCAAGTTAAAAATAGATTGGAATCCATAACAATAGGCATCACCGCCATCGCTTTACTACATTCTACTTCCGGTATACGTTTAAATTATTTATCAAAAGACTTCAATTTCCGTTTCCAAAGAATTCCAGCACTGCTATATTATTTATAGATTTTTTCATTGATTTTTACTACAGATAGAAATATTGTTTGTGTTATAGCATTAGCACCATCAACGGAAGATGATAGCAGATGAAGAGTCTGCCGACATTGAGCGGGACCCTTGGAGATGAGGTCGATATCAAAACCGTTACTTTTGGTGGTGGTGTTTCATATTTCTGAGTGGGTGCTACATGCACAACGCCTACAACCTCCACGTCAGTATTTTCAAACTACGAACAATGACGACGAACCTGCTCCAGAGATCACCGATGAAGTGGAGTTCATTTTTAATATCACAGGTACTTATGACATTATTTAAGTATTATTTTTATGTGAGTATGAAATATTTCACAAACAAACATCTCACCAGGCAAGTTCCCAATAAATAGTAAATATTTAGTGAATAAGATTACGAAGTAAAAATGCAATTATTATTTCTTAACATGTAAATGCAATATACAAATATGTACATATTTATATGAAAGTGCTTCCCATGAATTTCGATTTAAAATAAAAACATACACCATTTGCCATGAAACGTAAACAGAAGTAAATTAAATATTCATCTTTCATTTAGGTACAAATTTAACTCGCTAAACATCAACAAAGGAAAAAACTTATCATGCAAATTTATATTTACTTTTTACACGCGCACTCAGATAAATTTAAATATATGTTATTTGCTTTTTCTTTAATGTGTTTTCCATTCCCTTCATTCGTGATGATAAACGACAGGTGAGAATGTTTTTTAGGGTGATTAAGCGTTTAAATCAGATTTGAAATTTAAGTTGTAATGCATCCAAATAGTAAAAACAAATTAATAATTAATTTAACAATATCTACGCAGCTTAATATTACTATTATTGTCTCATTTCATTAAAACGTAATTAACTAGTATTTCATCAACAGATATATGACAAATAATTAAATCGATTATAGTTACAATAGTTTCAAATTTTGTACTCTAATTAGTTAAACGCAAAACAATAAGTACAATGCATTTAATTAACTGATTGTAATTATTGGTATATAACATATTCCAATGTTATTGTTAAATTCAAAATATAAAATCAATAAAAACTTCTAAATTATCTGTAGGTTTATACACCGGGGCTTCAATGTTATTAGCAATAACACGCAAATTACTTTATATAAATTATTCATACTATTTACATGATACTATGGTATGTGTTAAAGTGGTGGATTGAAAGGAAGATCCCCGGGGAATCTTCCCACATTTGCTGGGTAACCATCCGAAATTATAGTTGCGCTACTGGTAACATGTTTTTAGTAACTAGTTCTACTTTTAATATAAATGTAGTGATGAATGGTGTCACCTAAACGCGTATATCAAAGAGCAATTATATGTCAACATTTTGAATACTTATAAGTATATTATATTATTTAATTTATAATTTCATACCCATAACCCCTTACAAAAAAAATTGCTTTATTTTATTAATAATACGTTATTTTGAGAAAGCTATGTCAAGTGCAGGTGACTAAATGAATATAAAACAATCTATATTTCTCAGAATTTTAATTTATTTTAATAAATTTTACCTCCAAGTTTCGACGTAAAATATGTCATCTGCAGGAGTGTAGCGAATCAATTAATATTTACAGCAATGACTAAAATCGCTTCTTCACTAAATTTATTGCTTACGATAGATATTAAATGTTAAATTCTAAATTATTTAAGTCTATTTGGTTTTTTTGTTAAACAATTAACAGGCGCAACAATTTTTTAGTAATTTCAAATACCGTAAAAAGTGACTAGAAAAAACAAGCACTTATGGTTTGAATATTTTCTTCAAAAACAAGAGGTTTTCTTACCAGGCATATAAAAAGTTTAAGTTTTAAGTTTTGCAATTTTACCTTCAACCGTATAGGCTGTAGATCCTTTTCACCCACACACAAAGACAGACGTCATGACAAAAATAGTCAGTCTCGAGTCAGAGAAGGTCAAAAGGTATATTTTCTTTAAAATCTTTCTATAAGAAAATAATAGTCAGAATCGATTAAGGGTAGGTCAGAAGGTATACTTCCATTAAAATCTCGAGACCAAATTTTGTCTTACTTATTACTTCGTACAAGAAAGTAATAATAATAATTTACTGTATACTAATTTATTTTTAAAATGTTTGAGTTTTATTTCTACGAAACAGTGTAGACTAATTTAGAAATATTTGAGAACCTTTCAATATAAATTCATGTTCACATCAACATAAAAATTTACTTTTGATCATATTTAACTATACATCAGACGTTTCAATTTAGTTAAAGGTTGAAGTAACCTTTAAATTTAGAAATTTTTATTATACTTCAATTTTTACATTCTTATAGAAAGTAATAAGTATTGTAATTTCGCTCTGAAGATTTTAATGAAATTATACCTTTTGACCTTCCTTGAATCACTGTTCATACACCTACGTATTTGTATCTTCTGTCTCTCTGCATACATCGCAAATGCATATTAAAATTTTCATTTCCAAAGCAGTCACACTCTAATCATTCCTAGTTTACATTCACTCCCATACATCAACAATGGCACAAGTACGCCATTATTTTACAACTAATGCTAAATAAAGCTTCATAATTGCAACAAAATAATAATTAAACTAGTATGGAGACGATTATTACGTGCATCTTGCAAATTTTACTCTTATCTTCAATACTAGGTTTCCATCCATCCGTTTCAGCGCGTTACGTCCGTCGCGAATTGTAATTGGTTAAATTTAAATTAAAGACACGAGCGTTAACTTAAATGCAGTCTATAGTATTGCCTCACAGTGCTCAATTCTCTCATCGACTAGTAAACACCTATAAGTTAAAATAAGTCCATGCTAAATTTAGGTAGCCTTTTTCTTTTATTATTTAATTTATTAAAAAAATAAAAGTGGTTATTGTATAAATTTTATATGTATATAATTTTAAATAATGTTTGGTCTATATTCTGGCTACCGTGCACACTTTTAAGTTTAATGTTAATTGGGATTTTAAAAATTCATTTTTTTTTTGTTGGAAACGAGCTTATAGAATATCCTCTTACTACACCTGTGCTATGTATATAAATAGAACCGGCATGTACGCAAATAATTTCAGTTCTGTGTTTTTCCTCTTATAGTCCTTCTAAAGTTGAAGAGTTGGTGAACATCGCAATATATGTACCACTCAACACTCGCAACTGCTACGGTTCTCCAAATCGATAAAAAATGCGACGAAAAAACGTTGGTAAAAATTATTGTTGTTGAATACTTTCCTAACAAAATGTACTATAGAGAAAAACAAACATGAATACCCAGAAATCAACGAACACGCTAAATAATAGAAAATGACGTCTATCTCTCGTTCATATTACAAATTTAATTCAAACCAATTGTGTTTGCGCAACTATTGGTTCACGGTAATATAAAGTTCTTGTTGAGTTTCAAATATTCTATGCAAACTAGATTTTGATTGTCCGAGTCACGTTTGTAATGCGTATCAACATTTGTTAATTATCGTTTGCAATTATTATTAAAATAAAAACAACACGCCTCTGGGAGCACGAAGTAACATTTGTATAGGAACATATATATTATACAAACAATTTTTTTATAAATGTGCATTACATATGAATATTCCAACTGTACCTGATGATTTATTTATCTATTCATACAGACACTAAGATGCCTATGAATTTACATCATAGTGTGGTACTATGTTCCTTACAAGTTTCCGAGTTCTAAACTACGTATTATTTAATTGTTTATATAATGGCGCAAGGTATATGTTACATATGCAAAGTATCCTGTTACAATATTAATTACTCTCGACAATTTAGTACTACTGCTTTTACTTGCGAATATTCACAACAATGATGGTAAAATGATTAGGTAAATGACTTTTTAGAACAGATTATATGTTGTATTTCTTCGGTTTTTTTGTTCTGTCTTGTGTATGTTACTATACTTTATTTTTAAACAAAACCGTTTCCCTAATTCAAAAATTGTCTTTTATACACATAAATATATGTGAGTTCTAAATCAGTGCCTTATTCACGACGGGGCGGTAGAACTCCTGTTTGAAGTCCCAGCCAATATATGCCCAGAAGCCCCAAACTTTTAATTTAGCACTATTCTAAATGATTACGTTATAGTTAAACATTTTTAAAAATAATTCCTCTTTTGTGACATCGTTCACTTTTGCCGTGACCAGGATTCGAACCTGGGTTACCACGGCCACAACGTGGGGTCCTAACCACTAGACGATCACGGCTGTTAGAAGACTGGTTATATTAATATACATAATAATGTAATACTTTCACAATCATATCAATAGTATTTTAGGCGTGTCGTGCATTAATATATATCTGGAATTATTAGAAAGTCAATAATCTGTATTAAATAAGAGAAGATTTCCAACAGCCGTGATCGTCTAGTGGTTAGGACCCCACGTTGTGGCCGTGGTAACCCAGGTTCGAATCCTGGTCACGGCAGATGTGATAGAAATGTCACATAAGAGGAATCGTTTTTGAAATGTTTGACAAACAGAAAGGAAACTATAAAGTAATTTAGACACTCATTTAGAACAACTAAAAAGTTGTGGTGGCTTCTGGGTAGTGTATTTTGTAGGGATCCCCATATTTTACTTCTTTCTAAGGTTCTTTGGATAACAAATTATATCAATCAAGTGCATTGAAACTGAAAATAAAATGGACCCCATGCTGTGGCCTTGGTAACCCAGGTTCGAATCCTGGCATTAGATGGAAGATCAACCATTTTTTATAATTGTATATTTATATTTTTTTAATATTGATGAAAATTAAATGTCCTGGAGTGTTTTATTAATTTTAAGTAAATCTATGCATTATTTATAAAATATATGTATTTAATATATGAAAGATAGTAATAGTAGTTTTTGCTTTCAAAATAACTTTTGGCTTATTTCCTATGGATCTTTGATATTTCCGAAATTCTGTATTTATTTTGGTAGACTCCTTCAAACTTAGTCATAATATTATCTTAAATGGGAAATATACTTATATGGACGATAAAAATATAATTAATTTAGATGTGTTTTTAAATGTTTAATGAGTAAATCCCATAAAATACTAGGAAGATGGTAATCTCTCGCTGGTTGTAACTATCCTTTTCTTCCAATAAATGTAAACTTTTAGTATTTTAATCAGAGGACCTTTCTTGGCCACCATACTAAAAAAGCGCCATCACTTTTTTACAGTCGTTATATTGTGCCGTATTCACATTAAATGTTAGAATTCCAAACTTTAAAATTATACTTTGCGTGCACTCCAAAAATTAATTACTTTTTAATATTTTTCTCGACAATGTATTGATTTTACTGAAGTGGAAGGGTCGATGTCGTACTAGTTGGTCCTAATTTGTAATTCAACCATCGTAAGTTATGTTTATATTTCGTACAATATATTAACATTAAAATAATAACACCCAAATGGTTGTTGCCAGTTATAATTTTGAAAATAATCTACCTTTTTTTGGAATGCAAACGAGTGTCATCATTTTATATTAGCATCATAGACTCATAAAAAATTTTCTTAATTGTAAAATACAAATAATAATTTATTTAAATTATACAAAATTTTAAAGCATAAAAGTATTCTGAGTCGCATTTTTACTTTCTTCTAAAGAGTTTAAGTAAGTAGTGTAATCATGAAAAGTTTTGATCTCGAGATATTAACGGAAATATACGTTTTGATCTTCCATGAATCGATTCCGACTATTTTTGGAATGTCGTCCGTCTGTGTGTGTGTTTGTGTGTGAGCGCTCTACATCCTAAACGGTTGAAAGTAAAATTATAAAAATTTAAACGTAAGATTTGTTTATGGGTGGGAAGAGCACCTCTTATTTTTGAAATCATACTAAAACCGGAAGAGCTTGTTTACTCTAGTCATTTTTTGCGGTTTCTACAATTACTCAAAAATGGTTGCAGTTGTATGGTATTAATATTTCGCATAACTTGAAATGTTTATTTGTTATGATACAATAAAATTTATTGTCATTCGTAAACCCTTGTTATATTTTAACCATTTCAAAATAATCCATAAAGAAAGAAAAACGATTTCGCTAAACAAAGAGAATAACTAACTGTTGTAAAGAAGAATAAAGAATAAAAATAATGGAACCATTTCAATCAAATAATAAAACATATCTGATGGGTATTTTGGTCTTAAAAGCTATCAGTCTCAACTTATTATTCTCTAGCATGATATTTATATAAATATAAATGTACTGCGTTCAAATATATCAAACGTATAAGATTACACTTTTTATTCAAATTGAAACATATATGTTATATTTATAGATATCAATAAAAAAATGCAGGTAAAATAATCTTTTAATTATGTGTTCGCAGACCGCGGCATGTATCTTGGATCGCCTTGCGATTCCGCGTGTAGCCCTAAGCTACACCACGTGTTCTGTGACCCCGATACCGGACACTGTGAATGCGAAAAGAAGTACCCAGTCAGACTTAGTCCTGCAACAGGATGCGGGAAACGTAAGTAACTTTTATGCAAAAAGTATGAGATTTTAAAGCAATATTATTTGATAAAAAATAAATAATAAAATATTGTTCAAGTTTATCCATTCAATAATACGAGTATATATTGACTCATTTTTTTACTATTTTATTAAATTTTTTTTCTCAATGACTGTTCAGGATTTTGAGGTCATTATTATTTTTGTTACTTTGATTTTTCTTGATTCTTTATTGAAAACCTGACAGTATCTGAGTCGTATGAATTAGCGAAATATTTGCTATGTTTGTACATATCAACACTACCAAGTATCTTAAGTATACAAGGTGAAGACGAAGTAAATCTTATATAGTATGATCTGCTTATCTCATATTGAATACAACCTGCTTTTGAGAGTAATTTTAATTTCTATGATTTGAAATTCATTATCTTTACTCAAGACATGTTTTTCTATTTAGCAAAGAAATTGGGAGAGCAGTGCCTCTATCGAGAAAGTTGCAATTTTGCGGATCATTATTCATCATGTAGACAAGTACACCATAACGCAATTTGCCAGTGTTTGGATGGATATCACGAAGTTTCACTTCAACGACCTACAAAACGTATCTTTTGTGCCGAAGGTAACTTAATTTTTTTTTAAATCTCAGTATCAATTAATTATATGTGCATACAATTCACTAAGCACTCTTCTACCATATACAATATAAGTGCAGAGAGCATAATAGCAGCTGATTATAGTTGATATATTTTGAAACATCAAAAGCGTATGGAATTTTATATGCTTCTACTACATGTTATCACAAATCGTTCATGATTTATATCAAAACTCAAATTCACAGTCATGATAGATTTATCTAGGTTGAATTTTTTTTTCTAATTTTCAATAGATCTTGAGCTGCTGACATCAGATTTCTCGGCATTGGCCGGGGTTGCAACAGGAATCGCTGTCCTTGCTGGTTTAATATGCTTCGTCTTACGTCTGTTCACTCAGGCACGGTCACCTAGACCTCGACATTTCGCTAACGCAAATCTAGCACCTCCAATTCTTTTCTCTAGTGATATGGGTAAGGTGAAATTCAATATCTGTTCTATTCATGGTTTGATATACATGTTCCCTTACATGTGACACTAAAACATTCATATTCCCTTAGTTTTCATCCAAATATGCGGGTGTATTCTATCAAGTCTTATTGATTAGTTCTATCAATCGATAAATTTTAAATATTAATTCCTACATTTCAGATTTATTTGGGTTAAACCATTCTTAGAATTACTGCTCTAAAGAAAGGTTTTTATCCAACTAACGTAGTCCATAAAAAAAAATTAGAGCGTTGCTAAAAGTCACGAGAAAGAGGTTTTGCCTTAACTTTTAAATTAAAGGAAATACATAAACTTGGGAGCAACAACAAGCCTGTTAACTAAAAAACGCTACATATTTAAAATCAAGTGACACGTTCTGTAGATGTATTTTATTTTTTCTTCCTTAATATTTCACAATCTACATATTTTGAAAATTATGGATTATAGAATATCGTAATGTAAACTTTTAGAATACACCCGAATATGTCAACTTTTGTCCTATTGGCTGATTGTTTTTGTGTTTTTATTTAGCACGAAATTTCTGTAAGTGTTATCCGATATTTAAAATTAAAATAAAATAAATAAAATAAAAGGGAATATTTTTAAGATAAAACACAAATTACACATTCCAACTTATTATAGTATGATAATTTAAATTTATGTATAAGTATGTTCTGAACACTCGTTTATATTTTTACATATTTGTAATATATATGCAGTGCTCTGTTCAAATCTAAATATTAATCATATATTTTCAAATAATGGCGAAACTTTTAAAGGTATATAAGATAATTTCACCTACCAACAATTGCAGTGATGAAAATTTTATGTTTGTATGTATATTATATTTCATGACTTCGCAACCTCCTAGGCCCCTCACCGCGGCCACTAAAAGGTTGGCGTTAAATTCACATTGTCAGAATCGCATTTTATTCATCTAAAAATTCACTAGATATATGTGTTCCGTAGATTTATTGTAATATTCTGTAAATATTGGATAGTTAATTCAGTAGTTATAATTCTAGTTTTATGACTAATATTGTAGAGTATATTACATTTAATTCCAATTTAAGTTGACATATTTATCTAATTCCAATAACAAATTAAATTATTTTATTATTTAACTGTAACATAATTTTAACAGTGATACAATTTATTTCATGATAATTATTGACCTAAATAAATAATCCATTTGATATACACTCATTAAGGATAAAGCAAATTAAAACATTTATTGAAATATAAATAAATTTAAACTCATATAAAAATAATCATGCGATATAGAAACGAAATTAATATGGTTTAGTATAGAATTAATTCTCCTATCTTTACTATTTACGCAAACTGTTAGGATATTTACAATTAACTGAAAAGCCGGTACCATCGCAAAAAGTAAATATTCCTAATTAAAGCACTTTAAATTAGTTATATTGATAGTACCCAATTAAATATTTATAAAGACGAATATAGTTTCGAAGAGACAAATACCTACTTTATTTGTGAATCGTATATTTGTGTACTTACCACTTTAAGTTGTGCGGCTTTTGAAATAATGATAATTAATTCTAATATGGATTTTGTTTTAAAAGTACTTTGCATATACGATATAAAATTATATTTTCTTATGATGAATCTTATTTTGAGTTATAAACACCAAATTTCTAACAATTTTAAAGTGAATTTTTTTTCTAATAAATGAACGTATCAAACATATTTAACTATTAATTCAATCCATAGAATTATAGAAATTGTCATATATTTCAACAGGTAAATTGGTTTATGCATATTCGAATTTATTCGATTGATGAAACAATGTGTACACTAGCGCTCATATTTTGAACAAACAAAAACTTATACGGTTTCAAAATACCTGTTATCATTTATCATTTTACCAGAAAAGCATTCCATGATATGGAATGTCTCTATTACTGTTGCTGTACTAAAAACACTTTTATAGTAGAGTTAAAATGTTTAGTAGATATGTCGTCAAAGCAAGTACTTTTTGTTTCATTGATTTAAAAGGCAGCCATATGAAAACACGTTATTCCGAATATCTGCTACGATTTAATAAAAGAATCATTTGATAACTTAGCTTTGGTGCTTCAACTGCCACACAGGAAAAATGTTAAAACTAACGTAACATATTTTATTGCACAACATATTTATATGTTAATGTGCAACAACAAATTTATTAAGCTCGAATATAGATCATGCAGTTGATCATTGCATTCCACAAAAAATATCGTTTATTCAAAAAAAAAAACTCAAACTTAATAAGAAACTAGATATATCGAAAACAATTTATTTTCGTTAATTATGCCTACGGAAAATCAGAGAATATCAACTATAAGCAACTGAATAATATTCAAAATAGTAATTTAACGTGAAATAGATGATTTTTACTTTTGTAATGGTTTGAGTCTAAACAAATTACCTCTGCCGCTTTGAAACTTTAAAGTTTCTAGAACTAGCATCTACTGTTTCTAACGACACACTATTAAAATATATCTACTTTTATTTTTCTAAAGGGTTAACCAATTTTTTGATATTTCAGTTTTCTACAGTATAGTAGTACTTAAATATATATTTATATTTTATAGTATATAATAGTAAAATAGTGTATCTAGTAAATAGTACTAGTAGTATTAGTGAGTAGCGTTTGTCTCATGTATCCCGCAGGCATTCCGCTGACGGTACACAGCAGCGGCGGTCGTTCAACATCGCGTGCCTCCAGCCAACGTACGTTCGTGTCGTCGTACTCGAGACGACCGAGCAGCGCGCAGGGTAGCCGTGGTGTTCTGGTGTCCGCATCACGTGCAGGTGCGGCACGGGCCGCCGCCATCTTGCTTATCTCGTGCCACGTCACAGCAACCAATGATAGCGATGCACGGATGGCCGGTGCTCAGTCACCAGAGGACTGTGAATCGTCGCCGCCACCGCAACTTCCCCAGCCGCAGATAACGTCCCGGCCCGGCACAGACCTAGGTGACAACTACCGCCTCTTTCAATCAAAATTGGTGGTGTGTCGTCTCTGTGGACTGTGCTGAGCTGAGCGCGTCTCTTTTGTGGTGTGGATTGTGCAGCCTGGCTTCAATGTTGTTGACTCGTTATTATTTTATTATTTCTATTATTTTGTTTTCCCTTTATTCTCTATCATTTTCTATTAGGTTTGTTCCAGCCAAAAATTCAGAACAAGTACCATTCATCATTACCAACATTTTATATATGTACAAGCACTGGACTCAATGTTTTAAATAACTATAACTTACATCGTCATTTTATCACTAAAACAATGCAAACTGTTCCAGGGATTTATAACGTTAACATAAATTATTATCGAAATTATTTATTAAACGCTTATTATACATATGCAGTTTACATCAATCAAAAGAAGTAGCAAATTAGTTCTATCTAGTTCTACTATATAAAAAATAAACGTATGACTGATATTTGCTATTATACTGTAAATGTACTATTTCAAAGAATGATAATTATTTAATTTTACTAAAGTGGAAGGATCAACCGACGGGGATGTGTCCAAATTATAAATTATAAACACCACAAATGCACATTATATTTAACCTTCGTTTGTTATATTATAAATAATATATACACATTAAAACAAATTAACTCCTTAATACGAAAATAGAATTAAAAATAACATAATTAAAAATATGAAATCAAATTCAAAATATTAAAGATCATACATTTTTACTAAGTTCAGCACTATACTGAACCAGAAGACCATAACATTTGGCCGGCAGGTTTACTGTGTTTATAATACGTATACAGATGAATATAGATATTCATATTGAAAACTTGTACCAATTATTGGTAACATATCTATGAATTAGCTGGAACTGATCTATAATTTGTAATTCTTTTCAATCTGTCACTGGGATGCAGAGTTATCGAATACTGGACAAGCATTCACCAAAAGTCCGTTAACTCTGTCAAACCCTCTCTTTTTCTTTTACTTATACATTCCTAACTTTCTTATCAATGTGTTTTATTGTTTCATTAGTCTGCACACATCTCAAATATATAACACTTTCCATCTGAACTTCTAAAACTTTTCATGATAAAAATGATCTCTTTCAAATATTGCACAATATAACAAAAAACACTCATAAAACTATAATACCAATTGAAAAATTGCCCATAACAGTTAATGACCAAAACAAATATATTCTGTCGCATCAACTAAAAATATTCTTTATAAATCTGTTCTATCGGATGAAATTATTTTCGTTATAATGTTTGCTCTACTAATATCAATATTTACCATTTTTAAGGACTTTCGAAAATTTTGAAAGGATTTAAAATATTTTAATTGAGTTACAAATCAAACTTAATTTTTTTTGGAATGTTATTATTAATTATGTATTTATTAAAAAACTGTAGGTCTTCCAAATTTAACACATACTGTTTACAGAACTGTATATTTGCTCAGAATTGTACCATACGCTTCTATAATATTCTAGGTGTATATAAATGCAAATATGTATTTATTTAATTATACAGTTTTTTTTATATCATGATATTTGACTTATTTTTCTCATTTAAAATACAATGCCTATATTGCAAAAATTAAATTAATAATTGGCTCTATTATAATAGCCGAGGTAGTTAATTAAAATTAAATTGGTTTCAATTTACTTATTTATATTCACATTTAAACGAATGTCCAAAATAAATATCAAAAATGAATGAAAACATATTAATAATTCATATACAAATTAAAATTATTGAATCATACATTTTCATTTATGGAATACACAAATATGCAAACAAAAATGATTCCCTTTTTGATTGATTATAATTTTCACACTTATATACAACCTACGTAATTATTTTGTGGCTTTGAATAAATATGCTGGCAAATTAGGCATAAACTTATTACATCAAATTTTTTAAAAATATTTTTTTCAATCTATGAATAGTAATTTTTGTTGAAATATGCTTCAAATATACAATCAATTTATTATCAAACACGATGTTATAATTTAACTAAATCAAACAAGTGAAGTATTTTGCAAATATTTCATGCATAAATAGTTTATCATATTAAAATGGCATAACATATTAAAACTACCCTTCGTTGTCAGATAATCATATTAGAATATGTGGAATACATTTTTAGAAGAGGTATATGAAACTATTTGATCGAATAAAACACAACCAGTTAAATTAAATTTGGTAAAAAAAAAACTCCAAGCATAATTGAGATAATGCCAGCCATTTTATAGTTACACTTATGCCATTAAGAAAATTAACATATTTAAGATGTGTGTAGACACTCATTTTGAATTTTCATTTCATTCCCTCCCACAAATAAAACGATTGGGCAAGATGGCTGCGGTATTTTGTATATATAATACCTTTTGACTACTATAATAATCTATATAGTTTGTGCTGTATTTAATTTTGATTGATTTTGAAAAATTCACATAGTAACTTCTCTAGTTCTATAAACAAATTTTGCGTGTGACTACGAATTTAAATCTTCACTTTAAAACTATATATTGAATTAACAAAACTAATAATTACAGGTACTAGAGTAACGGACAATGTGTCGCAAGCTAAATGGTTCAGTAAAAAAAATTTCAAACCGCTTTTGCGTAAATTTTTATACCGCTTACTTCACGATTTATTAAATAATTACCAACAAATTTTCTAAGATACTGTAAATTTTTTAAAAGAGATCACCTATCATGCATGATATCCATTTGTGCACGAATTATTATGTTTAATATATAATGCTTGTGTCAAAATCTCTAATGAATCAGCATGAATTTGTACTTTCACGTTTCATGTATAAAATAATTTGAATGGATATTATTCTTTGTTCTTTTGTTAATAATGAAACAAAATATGTAAAATTGATAGCTAATTTCATATTTATTAGAACAATGATAGAGTATTATGTACTTGTCGAAAGGTAAATCTGGAGTACCAATTATCAAATGCTTACAAATTATAACAATTGTTTCAATATTGTGCCTCTTAGACTAAAATCACCCGCTCTAAAATCAACTGATAATTTGGCATTTTAAGCAAGTAGTAAAAAACAAAAAATGGATATTTATGTAGGGTATTTTTTTGGATAGCAATTATAAATATATATGTATTAAATTTTTTGTTTGTAACTTTATATAAAAAAATAACTAGAAATGCATGTATGAAATAAATATGTTGTTGCCTTAAAATGACCAAATTCATAATTGTTCATTATTAACAAAATGACAAGCTAACAAACTTACTACACTTATGCTTAGTATGCACTGCGCATGTTTTAATGTATATAAAACATTTATTACACTAAAAACTATCATAAAAACTAATTATTAACATTAATTCACTTGTACAAGCACAACAAAAACAAAATGGATATCTAATATAACTTAATATTAACACATCTGACACACGCTTAAAGTAACTACAAAGACAGGAGAATGTTTTGTACGTACAATTTATTAGATTTACTTACTTGTTTCGATGAATTTAAGTTCGTCTACTGTTTTACCATGTCCTTAGGTTCTAGACGACCCAGTCTAGCATCCGTGCACAGTAGTGGGTCATCTGTGAAAAGTTACAGTACTCGAAGATTTGAACGAGAACGTGAACAGAAAGAAGAACGAGAAATGCATATTAGACTGACAAAAATGCATACACTGAGCAACAATAAACCACCTACGCCAAGTCCACAATCTACTGATGAATTATTACCATCCGCTCACAGACAGGTATCATTAATTGATGTATGTATAAATTGTACAAACCGGGACAGACTAGTGAAACTGGTATCATGAAATATTTACTACAGCTAGTCTGTGTCAGTGTATATTATATTTTTAAATTTTATTTACTATAATGTAGAATTAAATTTTCACTATATACTTTGAGTGAACTAATACAATCATATTTCTTTGATTGTTGAAGGTTCCACTTGCTATAGAAGAAGAATGTGCATCGACTAGTTTCCAAAACGATATAACGGGACCGGGAACATCTAGAGAATTTCATTAATAGGAGTATTTTTAATTAGTATATTAATAGCAAAAAAAGAGAACATTGATGAAAATTATTATTAATACCCTACCAAGTGAAGCATAAAAATTTGTGCGAAATGAAAAAAATTAATTTAGGTCATTTATACTGTCGAATTTCATACATAATTTAGTGTTTTGTTATAGCTAATCGTGCAGTGTGAACAGTGAACTATAAGTTAAAATGCTTGATTACATTACAATATATTTATATATATATATATATATATATATATATATATATATATATATATATATATATATATATATATATATATATATATATATATATATATATATATATATATATATATATATATATATATATCCGACAAACAGAAAACAAACGGATAAAGTGAATAAATATTTCAGAACAGATATTTAAAATTAGACATATTTTCTGTAAAGTCGCGCATTTCAGTGGTAATGGTGTTGGGTTCAAAGTTTAATTCGCATCCCGCTTATCTCACTTTTAATTATCCGTAGAATATCGTTAAACGGCGACTCGTTTATAGATAGTAATTCGAATATAAAATGAAGAGAAACATGTGATCACAGGATATACATAAATATATGTATATATATTTATATATATATATATATATATATATATATATATATATATATATATATATATATATTTATATATATATATATATATATATATATATATATAAATAAATATATATATATATATATATATATATATATATATATATATATATATATATATATATATATATATATATATACATATATATTGTTGAATATTATGTTAGTTGGCGATACATATATATAAAATGTTACATATATTAATTTTGTTGACGTTTTATCCGTGCATATATTTTCTAATATATGTGTATTATAAATCAATGTAAATTTTTAACCTCTTGCTTACAAGAGCCACAATTTCTGTAAAAAAAAAAATAAATGAAAAGTAATATAAAAATGGTAAAGTAATATTTCATCTCAAAATATATATGTATTTTTATTTATTATTGCAAATTTATAATAATGCCAGGAAAAAAATCTATGACTAAACTGTTCATATTTATAGTCAAATATAATTGTTGAATTAAAATAATAATTATTGTTAATTTAAGTATATTTTTTAATTATTGGAAATAGATGAGCATGTAAATCCTTTCTTTTAGAATCATATTCTTCTTTATTTTCAGGAGTGCACTCTTTTAGCCATTTAAGTGTGGTTTGGCACATATTCAATACTTTGGTTTTTTCTTCTTCATCTCGCACAATTGTGTTTGCTTGCTTTATATTATAAATACAATAAGTTTCCAAACTTGATTTTGCTAAAATAATTACTTTCTTTTCCTCATCATGGACTTTCATTTCTTGTGCATTTTTAATCATATTTTCTATTTCCATATCAGAAAGTCGGCCTTTTTCTATTTCAACAGTAAGCGTATTATTACCTGCATCGGTTACTTCTTCAGCTGTCACAGATAAGACACCATTTGTATCTATTTCAAAAGTGACAAATAATTTAGACGTTCCACGTGGTTTTGGCTTAAGTCCTGATAACATAAACTGTCCAAGTTTATTATTATCCGCTGTTAAAATACGTTCCCCTTCATAAACAATAACGTTAACTTTGGTTTGATTGTCTTTTTCATTGCTATAAAGTTTCGTTTTCTTAAGTGGAATTTGAGTATTTCTTGGAACAATAACACTCATGACACCACCGACTGTTTCTACACCAAGTGATAGTGGCGCAACATCTAATAGAAGAAGAACTCCTGTGACATCACTATCGTTACCATCTAAGATAGCTGCTTGTACTGCTGCACCTATAGCGACAGCTTCCATTGGATTCAGTGATGTATCAATATTTTTTCCATTAAAGTTCTCTTGTAGCATATGTCGAATTTTTGGAATACGAGTTGTTCCACCAACAAGTAAAATATCATCTATGTCATTTTTTTGAAGATTCGCTTGTTGCAAAGCATCATCTATGCAATTTAACGTCATTAGAAAAATGGATTCACACTGTTCTTCTAATTTTTCTCTAGTAATGCTAGCATAAAAGTCATGTGATTGATGTAGGTCGTCAATATCAATGCTAGCTGTTGTTGCAGATGACAATTCTTTCTTAACCCTTTCACATTGCATACGAAGGCGTCTTAAAGCTCTGGGTTCGTTTGTGATATCTATACCATATTTGTCTTCAAATTCATTTGCGAAATATGTCAACAATATTGTATCTATATCATCACCACCTAAATTATTGTCGCCATTTGTTGCTTTTACTTCAAGAATTCCATTTAAGGATGATAAAATCGATACATCAAATGTACCGCCACCAAAATCGTAAACCATTATATAACGAGCAGTTTTGTCTGATTTATATTTTTTATCGATACCATAAGCTAACGCTGCAGCTGTTGGTTCATTTATTATTCGTAGTACCTCTAGGCCAGCAATTTTTCCGGCATCCTGTGTTGCTTGTCTCTGAGAATCTTTAAAATTAGCTGGTACAGTAATCACTGCTTTAGTGACAGGTTTCTGCAAATAGTCCGTGGCGTAGTCTTTTAATTTTTCTAAAATCATAGCACTAATTTCTTCCGGACTATATGTATTTTGAATTTCATTGAGTGAAATTGCAATTTTAGGCTGACCATTAACGTCTATAATATTATACAGATATGTATCGATGTTATCTTGTACTTCTGCGTCATCATATCGACAACCAATATATCGTTTCACTCCTAAATTAAGAATCAATTTTAAGTTTAAATTATTCAGGCACAATTATAATTTAAGAATTGAGCAAAGTCTGCAAACAAATTTAAATAAACTGTCTATACACGCTGTTATATCTGTTAAAATTACATTAACATACTATAATTATCCCTATACTTAAACGGAGTTTAAATAAGCTTAATCAAACGTCGTTGGTTTTTAAAGTATATTTTCGTAAATAAATCGTAATTTTAGATTTGTTTTTACCCAGAACAGTGTTAGTAGGATCAAGTATTGAATCCATTTTCGCTTTATCGCCTATTTTACGTCCTACGATCTCATCAAAAGAAACAACAGATGCCATCGTGTTCGAGCCATCTTCGAGTGGAATTACTGTAGCCTTACCATCTATGAATACAGCTAAGCAGGAAAATGTAGTGCCTAAATCAATACCAACTGTTGGTGCTTCCATTTTCTAAATAAAATACAACTTCATTTATCTGAAATATCTATTTTATTTAATGATAATAGAGTACGATGATGATTATTGTAAATGTATAAATCATAAAGATTCCGAACCAATATAAAGTAAACTTGATGATGCAAGACCACATACATATGTCAAACATATGAATAAAATAAAATAATTGAATTCTACTCATATATTTATTGATATATTAATTAATTTTATATTACCTTATATATATATATATATTTATCTTTGAAATAGAATAAAACATCTAACTATTCTGTCGTCATTTATAATTCTAATAAAAGAAATATATGTACGATATTATCAGAAACAAAAAAACTAGCTATATCATAGATAGTTCTTAATAATCTATTGATAACATTTTTTTATCACAAAATAAATATAAATTCGCAAGATAATTTTCATCATAGTTTCCTTAAGCCTTAAATACAATAATTTATTATGTCTATACCTTAAATTTTAAATATTGGTTCTGTAAATTATGTAAATTTTAATAAAACTAGCAAATATATTTTAAATCATTCTTCTAAAAGATTTTATTTACCGAAAAACCGCTATTCAATATTGTGATTTTAATATTATATAATTACAAATTTTTAATCGACATCGATATATTGATTCTCAGTAAGCTTAGAATCAACGGTATATCTCAAACCATGAAATAGTTATTTTTAAATAGCTGTTAACCATTAATCAATTGCAGATACTTAATTACACATTATAGATTTGCCTTTTATTGTTATTAAAAGTATTTAATTAAACTTCAGACACGAATTATATTACTAATTGTAAAATGTCGGTTTATGTTATATTTAATGTTATTGCGAAATAATTGCGAGTCAATATTTAACGAACATATATTTTTTAATTAAATTGAAGGTTTGGTTGGTAGGCTTTTGATGAAATATGTTTGAATAGAAAATAATTTATACACATGGTTGGTTTCACATATATTTATTTAAGTATATGTGAAACCAATAAAGTGTTTAAATTATTTTTTATGTCTAACAATGGGAAAACTCCATTAGGAAATCAATAATTTTCTGGCTGTATGTGTTGATGTATTCACTTTATTAGATAGATATGTATAATTTTTAAAGAAATTATTACTATGAATTCAAACATATTTTTTGATTATCGGAAAAATAGCCGCATGGAGTTCCTTTCGTTTCGAATTATATTCTTCTTTATTTTCGACAGTACCACTCGCTACCCAGCTTAGTGCAGTTTCACATTTACTGATAATTGATTCTTTCTCTTCAGCATCTCGTACTATTGTGTTTGCTTTATGCAAAATATCATAGCAATAGTTTTCCAAAACATTCTTGGCTAGAATGATTACTTTTCTTTTCTCATCTTCTTCTTTCATTTCTTGCGATTTAGTAATCATATTTGCAATCTCGCTTTCACTAAGCCGTCCTTTTTCTATTTCAATTGTCAATATATTATTACCTATATCAGTAACTTCTTCAGCGGTCACAGATAAGACACCATTTGTATCTACCTCAAAAGTTACAAATAACTCAGCTTTTCCACGTGGTTTAGGTTTAATTCCTGATAAAATAAACTCACCAAGTTTATTATTATCTGATGTTAAAGCACGTTCTCCTTCGTAAACAATAACTTTAACTTTAGTTTGATTATCTTTTTCATTGCTGTATCGTTTTGTTTGCTTGATTGGAATTTGAGTATTTCTTGGAATAATTACACTCATGACACCACCGGCTGTTTCTACACCAAGTGACAGTGGCGCAACATCTAATAACAGAAGAACTCCAGTAGAACTGCCATCATCACCATCTAAGATGGCTGCTTGAACTGCTGCGCCTAAGGCAACGGCTTCCATTGGATTCAGCGATGTATCAATATATTTTCCATTAAAGAACGTTTGCAACACTTCTCTTACTTTTGGTATACGGGTCGTTCCACCCACAAGTAAAATATCATCAATTTCACTTTTATCAAGTTTAGCTTCTTTTAATGCGTCTTCAATGTAAGCTAAAGTCATTTGGATAAGTTCATCACAAATTTCTTCAAATTTGTCTCTTGTGATACTAGTGTAAAAGTCAATCTCGTTATAAAAATCATCAATATCAATGCTCGCTACTGTTGAAGATGACAATTGTTTCTTAGCTTTTTCACATTGCATACGAAGACGCCTTAAAGCTCTTGGTTGGTTTTTAATTTCTACTTCATGCTTTTCTTCAAATTCGTTAATGAAATAATCTATCAACTTGGAATCGATATCATCACCACCTAGGTGATTATCGCCACTTGTTGCCTTTACTTCAAGTATTCCATTATCATGTGTAACAATCGAAACATCGAAGGTACCACCGCCAAAATCATAAACAACTATATGACGAGCTGCTTCGTCTGATTTATATTTATCATCGATGCCATACGCTAAAGCTGCAGCTGTTGGTTCATTAATCACTCGAAGTACCTCAAGACCAGCAATTCTGCCGGCATCTTGTGTTGCCTGCCGCTGTGAATCTTTGAAATTCGCTGGTACTGTGATAACTGCTTTAGTGACATTTTTCTTCAAATAATTCTTGGCATAATCTTTGAGTTTTTCTAAAATCATAGCACTTATTTCTTCTGGTGCAAATTTTTTCTCTGTTCCCTCTTCTGTTACTATTAATATTTTTGGTTGATTATTTTCGTTAATAATTTGATAAATGACATTTCCGATATCTTTTTGTACTTCTTCATCATCGAAACGGCAACCAATAAATCTCTTCACACCTAATGCACAAGAAAAGTATCACTATTTTTATTTTGAAGATAAATATCATTCTCAATTTGTAAAATTACTCATAAATTATTGAAATAGTATGCACGGTTTGCTTCTTTAATCATCAATCATTGCTTTTAGTAATCATCGCTAATATACTATTTATCGAGTATAACTTATGTATATTCTTATAAAAAACAGAATAGGTTCTTATAATATTTAGAGGATACATATTTCAAAAATCTGCAATTATTGAGAGCTGCAATATATTGTAATATATTGGTGATTTCATTAATACTTGTACTTATCTAGCTTTGTGTAATTTATAACCAATTTTATGATAATAGCAACTTGATAGATTAACAAATCTTTTAGATTATTTATACTGAGATTAGACTATTTTGTTTTACGTAGCGATTTCTGGCAAATGAACAATGATTAATGAAAATAAATAAAATAATACAAGTTTACCTGAAATGGTGTTTGTTGGATTGAGGATTGAATCTTCTTTTGCTTTATCCCCTATTTTGCGTCCGTAATTCTCATCAAAAGAAACAACTGATGCCATTGTATTTGAATCTTCTTCCAGTGGAATGATAAATGGTTTGCCATTCTGCAATACGGCAACACAGGAATATGTTGTTCCTAAATCAATTCCAACGGTGCGTGCTTCTTCCATTTTGTGCATCACAATTGAAAGTAAACTTTTTCACCAACACTGATATATCTAATTATATATATAAAAAAAATTATCAATAGATAAAATTTATACTTGTGGTTTTAATACTATATTTGTTTTATCTTTTCTAAGGAAAATATTATACCTTATTGAACTATTACACAATATTTTCAGTATGGATTTAAATTATTGTCAAATATTCCATTTTAAAAATACTTACCGTTTATTGTTTCACACAAATATCAATTTGTACTATTTTATCATCGTAAGCTTAAGCGTTATTGCTTTATCATTTGGGAGGAGTATGTACTTGGAATTAATTTTTTGCTTTTGTAGATAAGAAGCAACTGCATTACTAATACATATTATTTCAGATAGACAGAATGTTTTAATAATTATTTATATCGCTTTAAATAAATGAAATATTTTGTAAAAATCTATATGTTTATGTTATCATTGATTTTCAGCTAATAAGGTTTTTAAAAAAATTATGGAATATTACTACTTCTTCATTTTGTAAATGTGTAATAATATTTTGATATTCATTTAAATAAGTTTGAATTTGATTAAAACCGTAAATTTACAGGGTTATTAAGAATATCTCGACTTTTAGAAGGTTAATAATTTTTTTTGTCGTCCATATTTTATTAAATATATAACTACATACATAATATATACATATACAATAATAAAAGTAAATAATAAGTATAGCATTTATTTAATATAGATCAACCTAAATAGGAAAGGTTTATAAATTGTATGAAATTTCAAAACAATGCCATATTAAGAATGTAATTTAGTTATAGGGTTACAAATATTGTATATTTCTGCTGTTTTCGCTTCATACGTATTTTTTGTCTCATTTTCATGATTTATCAACCATTTCAATATTTCATCACATGCCTGCGATACTATTGAGCGTTGTTCTATCGATATTCGATTACCTAGATATTTTATTAAGTATAAAGTATCTGTGCAATAAAATTGAAGCTTGTTTTTTGCCTGGATATTTTGTTCCCATTCCATGTCTGCAATACGGAATTGGTTAGCTTTTTCAATCATAGCCATTATATCTCCCTCAGTCAAACAATTTTTGTGGATATTTATGTCAATAGATTTAACAATATTTTTAATTTTTTCAATTGCCGTAACCTTTAATATGCCATCTGTATTAATACAAAATGTTACATTTACTGGAATTTCACCTCTTGGTGCTGAAGTAATACCCTCAAATATAAATTCCCCTAATAATTGGTTATCAGCCACCCTTCTACTTTCCCCTTCAAAAACCTTTATGTCAATTTTAGTTTGATCGTCTCTCGTGGTATAATAGTTCTTTGTCATTTCAGTTGGTATTTGTGTATTACGTGGAATTATAACACTCATAATTCCACCTATTGTTTCTATTCCTAAAGATAAAGAATTAACATCCAACAAAAGTAATGAACCAACTATCTCTGAATCAGCGCTTTCTTTGTCTAGTATAGCTGCTTGGATACTTGCTCCAATAGCAATTGCTTCATCAGGATTCAAGGATAAATTCAATGTTTTACCCTTGAAGAAATCTTTTAACATTTCACGAACTTTGTTAATTTTTGTTGAGCCTCCTACTAAGACAACTTCGTCAATTTCTGAAACATTCAAGTTTGCATCATCTAAAGCCACTTGCACAAGGTCAAGCGTTTTTTCAATAAAAGGAATGCATAGTGTTTCAAATTCTGCGCGTGTCATGCACTCTTCCAAATCGCAATCAACAGTAAGGTCGGGAATATCAATAGATGCTTTGTCTTTATTTGAAAATATTTTCTTCAATTTTTCACTTTGTACTCGCAAACGTCGAATTGCTCGGCGCTCATATTCCAAGCTTGTGTTATATTTCGTTTCGAATTTCTTCACAAAATGATCAACTATCAGTTGATCAATATCATCTCCTCCCAATTGTGTATCTCCATTAGTTGCCTTAACTTCAAAAATACCATCATAAATATTTATTATTGATACATCGAAAGTGCCTCCACCAAAATCATATACAAGTATATTGGTAGATTTTTGTTGTCTTTTATATTTTTCATGAATGCCATATGCTAAAGCAGCCGCTGTTGGTTCGTTTATAATGCGAAGTACTTCGAGGCCTGCAATCCTTCCGGCATCTATGGTAGCTTGACGTTGTGCTTCATTAAAATGAGCTGGAACGGTGATCACAACTCTTTTAACTTCCAGTTCCAAATACTCCTCTGCACTTTCCTTAAGTTTTTCAAGGATTGTGGCACTAACTTCTTCTGGACTGAAGCATTGTTGTTTACCTTTGAAGTCAACCTTGAATCTTGGACAATCATTTTCGTTGATAATCTCAACAGGATAGTTAGCCAAATTTTGTTGTTTCAAATCTTTATATCGACGACCCATGAATCGTTTCACACCTAAAATTAGACAATATATTTAAAATTATTTTATTAAAAAATCATTTTACAATCATAGGTAAGTACTACAAGCAATTATTAATATACAGTTGTAGTTAATGTTTTTAATTTTTTTTTTTTTTGCTTACTTCTTTTAAATTATTAGCATAGCGCATGCGCGCACAGAAATTTGAACATTGCCACGTGGACGTACATGTTTCACTTGATAATGGAACATTGTTTATGTATCATTTCGTAAATAATTAAATTTACTTACCACATACTGTTGATGTAGGATCAAGAGAAAAGTTTTCTTTTGCTGAGTTTCCGACAATTCTTCCACTTTTAGTATATGCAACCACCGAAGCCATAGTCCTTGATCCATCTCTGAGCTGGATAACTTGTGATTTGTCGTTTTTGAAAACAGCCACACAAGAAAATGTTGTGCCTAAGTCGATTCCGATCACTGGTGCTTCCATTTTTATTATCGAATAAAGAATATATATTTGCACTTACATTTTGCATTGGCAACTTATCAGTGTACTTGCTTATCGTATAGATATACAGAAAAACTAATTTTAAAGATAACCGTTTGGTCAATTAAAAATTTCCTTCTCTTGAAAATAGTCTTTTAGAGTGTTTAGAGAGATTTAAACTGAGAAATAATTAATCTGTTTGTACGATTGTAGGCAACTTGGCCATTTTTCTCAAAATGACGATCATATTTTATGATTTTATTACTTATATCAACAGGACTAAATTCTTCGAATTAAAAAAATAAATATGACGTAATTCACCATGGAATTAGTTATACTGCCATACATTTATTTGCGAGAATATTAAAAAAATGTATTATTAATATAAATAATTGCCAATTTTGATAAACTTTATTTCATATTTGTATTAAATAGTATGTGCAATTACAATTTTACAGTGCAAAACATTGTTTACTTTAAGAATATAATTTAACTATCGGATTACAAATATTGAACACTTCTATTCTTTTCTCTTCATAGATAATTTTAGTCTCTTTTCCATGGTTTGTTAACCATTTCAATGCTTCATCACATTCTTGAGTTAATTTCGAACACTGTTCTTGTGTCATTCGATTTTTTAGGTTTTTTACTAAGAATAATGTATCTGTACAGTAACTCTCAAGTTTGTTTTTTGCCAAAGTATTTTGCTCCCACTCCTTATCTGCTACACGATATTGATTCGCTTTCTCAATCATAGCTAGTATATCTGCATTACTTAAGCAATTTTTTTGCATATTAATATCGATAGACTTGACAATATCATTATCCTTTTCAACTGCAGTAACTTTTAAAATACCATCTGTGTCTATAGCAAAAGTAACATATACCGGAATTTTTCCTGCTGGAGCTGGTGTAATACCATCAAAACGAAATTTTCCTAATTGATAATTTTTGGATACTTCTTTTCGCTCACCTTCATAAACAACAATGCTCATATTTGTTTGAAAGGGCTTAGCCGTATAATATGTGTTAGTATTTTCAGTTGGTATTTGCGTATTCCGAGGTATTATAATACTCATAATGTCTCCTACCACTTTTACTCCTAACGATAAAGAATTGACATCCAGTAAAAGTAATGATCCAATTACCTCTGAATCAGCGCGTTCTTTGTCTAGTATAGCTGCTTGGATACTTGCTCCAATAGCAATTGCTTCGTCAGGATTCAAGGATAAATTCAATGTTTTACCCTTGAAGAAATCTTTTAACATTTCACGAACTTTGGTGATTTTCGTTGAGCCTCCTACTAAAACGACTTCGTCAATTTCTGAAGAAGTCAAGTTTGCATCATCTAAAGCCTCTTGTACGAGGCCAAGCGTTTTCTCAATAAAGGGAATACATATTGCTTCAAATTCTGAACGTGTCATGCACTCTTCCAAATCGCAATCAGCAGTTAGGTCGGGAATATCAATTGATGCTTGGTCTTTATTTGAAAATATTTTTTTTAATTTTTCGCTTTGTACTCGCAAACGTCGAATTGCTCGGCGCTCATATTCCAAGCTTGTTTTATATTTCGTTTCGAATTTCTTCACAAAATGATCAACTATGAGTTGATCAATATCATCACCTCCCAATTGTGTATCACCATTAGTTGCCTTAACTTCGAAGATACCATCATCAATATTTATAATTGATACGTCGAAAGTACCTCCACCAAAATCATATACAAGTATATTGGCAGGTTTTTGGCTTTTATATTTTTCATGAATGCCATATGCTAAAGCAGCCGCTGTTGGTTCATTTATGAGACGAAGTACTTCTAGTCCTGCAATTCTTCCGGCGTCTATGGTAGCTTGACGTTGTGCTTCATTGAAATGTGCTGGAACGGTGATCACAACCCTTTTAACTTCCATATCTAGATATTCTTCCGCACATTCTTTAAGTTTTTCAAGGATTGATGCACTGACTTCTTCTGGGCTGAAGTAATATTCCTCACCTCGAAAGTAGACTTTAAATCTGGGACTATCATTTTCGTTTATTATATCAACGGGATAGTTTTTAAAGTTTTTTTTCTTTAAATCGCTATATCGATGACCCATAAAGCGTTTCACACCTAAAATATTTATTATTTGTACTATATACCTATGAAGAGTATTACGTGAAAGTTAATTTATATATATAGTTGAATATAAATCAAAATGATTTTAGCTGAATGTTTGAAAACCATTATAATTATATTTCGCTTATTACAGCGGTTATTCTAAATGAAATTTGATTTATTCCAAATTCCATGAATATGGTAACACATTATTAAAATTTTTATTTGATTTCGTTGCTGCGCAATTCTTATGTGATTTGGATTTTTTTTTTATTTACCACACACTGTTGATGCGGGATCAAGAGAAAAGTTTTCTTTCGCTGAGTTTCCAATAATTCTGCCATCGTCAGTATACGCAACCACCGAAGCCATTGTTTTCACCCCATCTTTCATCTCAATAACATGCACCTTGTCATCTTTGAAAACGGCCACACACGAGAATGTTGTGCCTAAATCAATACCGATCACTGGCGCTTCCATTATTATCACTACAATATTAGTTTAATTTTGAAATATTTATACTTTCGTAGCAAAAGTTGTTATATTGCAGATGACTTATCAGTATATTTACTTATCATATAGATATAAATACAGATAATTAATTGGTTTGATGTTATTTACTTAGAAATTTGTATGTTGTAATCTTACTAGAATTAATCATGACCAGGTGCGTCGTTGATCTAGTGACTAACGCTTTTACCTCACCGTAAGTGAACTAGTACGAATCCCGTCTAGATCTAATGGAATATGAAATTAAATTTACATTATTTATTCTAGCAGACTGAAATTATTTTGAACTAAGAATAATATTTGTTTAGTATTTTCTGTCATTTATTATTTTATGTTCACATTTATCGAATCATTTATTGAATTTTTATAATATTTTATTTATACACCACACAAATTTCGATACATTGCATATATGGAAATTTACAAATATAATTTTATTATTGAATAGCAAACATTATAAACTTCTTTCTTTTTTCTAGCGTAAATGTCTTTATCAACTTCTTCATTAATCATGGCCCATTTTAAAACCTCGTCACATTTTAATAAAACAATTTCTTTATGCTCGTCCGATATTGATCTGCGTAATGTCTCAATTACCATATACTTCAACTCGAAACAATAACCTTCCAATAGTAGTTTAGCTTCAATTTTTTCTTCCCATTTCGCATCTTCTTTGCGCAGCTTCGCTGCTTCTAAAATCAATTCCTGAATCTCCTCATCAGTCAATCGATTTTTATCCATTTGTATATCCAACGACATTGAAATATTTTTTTTTGTTTCAGTTGCAGTCACATTCAAAATACCATCGGTATTGATAATAAAAGTAATTGAAATTTTCGGTACACCTCGCGGTGCTGGTTTAATCCCTTTCAATGAAAGGGAACCAAGTAAACAATTTTCGCTTACTTTCACTCTTTCGCCTTCGAATACAGAAATACGTACTGATTCTTGTTTATCATACGCTGTTGAATACTCTTTCGTTATTTCTGTTGGAATTGCTGTATTACGCGGTATAATTTTATCCATGACTCCCCCTACAGTTTCAACGCCTAGCGATAAAGAAATCACATCCATTAAAAGAAGTGATCCAAATATTTCTGAATCTTGATAAGTATTATCCAGTATTGCAGCTTGTACAGCTGCGCCAATTGCGATTGCTTCATCTGGGTTTTGGGATAAATTCAGTCGTTTCCCGTTAAAAAACCGTTGTACCATTTCGCGAACTATTGGCATTCTTGTTGTTCCTCCAACTAGAACGACCTCGTCGATATCCGCAATAGACATGTTCGCATCATTTAACGCATCTTGTACGTACGTAAGAGTTAGTTTAATTAACGGAATACAAAGTTGATCAAATACGCTCCGGGAAATACCACTGAAGAAATCGATACCATTGTGAAGACAGTCAATTTCAAGTGTTGATTTTTCGGTGTCCGATAAATCTTTCTTTAATTTTTCACATTTTAATCGTAATCGTCGAATTGCACGACGGTCGTGTAGTATGTTTGTGTTATATCTAGACTTAAATTCTTGTACGAAATGAGCAACTAGCAGTTCATCAATATCATCGCCACCTAGACGGGAATCGCCAGTAGTTGATTTAACTTCAAAAATACCGTCATCTACATTTATGATAGATACGTCAAATGTACCACCGCCGAAATCATAAACAAGTACTTGGCAAGCGTTGTTGTCATTTTTGTATTTTTTATGAATGCCATATGCTAACGCAGCTGCTGTTGGCTCATTTATGATGCGTAGTACATCTAAACCAGCAATTCTGCCTGCGTCTTTGGTTGCTTGACGTTGGGAATCATTAAAATGTGCTGGAACTGTAATGACGGCTTTTGTAATTGCCATTTTTAAATATTTCTCGGCAGATTCTTTCAATTTTTCTAGAATTGTCGCACTAACTTCTTCTGGACTGAACATATATTCTGTACCATGTAATTCCACCTTGTATCTAGGACTATCATTGTCATTAATAATTTCCACAGGGTATTTTTGTAATAGATTTTCTTTGGCAATATCTTTATAGCGGCAACCAATTATACGTTTCACAGCTATGGACATAAACAATATAAATTAATAAACCTCGTAATTTGATTAAAAATATATCCTAATTACTTCATGACAATTGGCTTAAAGGGAACCGTTTATTTCGTAAATAATCAAAACAATGTTCCGAGCAACAATAGAAATAATTAATTAACAAACAACCAAAATATCAAAATCTGGTACTTTGTTATAACAAATAAAATTGTGGCGATTAAAATTGATTTATTACAGCATACCATAAACAGTTGATGTAGGATCATAAAGAACGTTCTCTTTTGCTTTGTCACCAATTACACGTCCGTTTTCTGTGTACGAGACCACTGATGCCATCGTTTTCGACCCATTGTCGATTTCAATAATATGAGGTTTTTCATCTTTTATTACGGCAACACACGAATATGTTGTACCCAAATCGATTCCAATTGTTGGCGCTTCCATTGTTCGTAACGATACTCACTACTTTATACATTTGTATACAATTATTTTGATCTCAATACGTTATCAGCAAATATTTATCAGGAAGATAAGTTAACTGCTATGGAAATCATGCGAAAAAAAATCTAATGTGATCAACACATGAATTTCTTATACTGACGTATTTATTATTAATATATTATCATTATTACTTATCAAGCAATATCTAAAATTATAAAATACGTGCAGATAAATCAGAATAGATCGAAATACAAAAGAAAATACAGAACAACGGTACTGATTAAATTTAAAAAGGGAACGGATTCAATCGAGCACCTGTACAATTTGTGTGCCAAATTGATTGAGATCGGTTCAGTACCTCTAAGAGAAGCGACAAATTTAGTCTTACGACTAGCGAGCGATCGAACGGTGATACCGAGTATATTGACACATTTACATTTTCAAAATTATGGCCTTTTGAAATGAATTTGGACCATATTTACAGATAGTCGAAACATAATCGTGCAAGTAGCCACCTATTAATCAAAAGTTATATACTTATGGGATGTTATTTGGTAATTCAAGCAGCAGTCTGAAGAACGGTGAGTACGATAAGCAATATAGAGGCGATCTCACACAATTATAATCTGTAATTTAGCTCTACTTTCTGAATAGATTAAAAAAAAAGGTCGTTAACGATAATAAAATACTAGCAAATCGTTATGGCATCTTTG
The DNA here is from genome assembly GCA_944738965.1 of Nebria brevicollis. Classification (NCBI taxonomy): domain Eukaryota; kingdom Metazoa; phylum Arthropoda; class Insecta; order Coleoptera; family Carabidae; genus Nebria; species Nebria brevicollis. Next base: position 17,043,352 of record OX122898.1, on the reverse strand, counting down.
CGGAGTTTGAAAAGATTTATTATAAAATTAATTATGTATTATAAAATGAATTAGATTAGCCAATAAAAAACGTAGGGGTAATAAAATAAAAATGCAGGAATTCTTTCAAATTGTTCAAATTTTATTCAAGTTAATTTCAAATTCGATGACAACAAAATTCTTTGGTGAAATAAATAACGTAAATAAGCAACGTGTAGCTATAATACTGCAGACAGGAATGAAACAAAATGTAAAGAGACAAAGGAGCACAAGACATAACATCCATCAAAAAGATCGAATAATTTAATCGACTTCTTCGATGGTTGGGCCACCAGCGCCTCCTGCACCAGGGGCACCGGCGCCAGCAGCTCCACCAGCACCTGGGAAGCCACCAGGCATACCGCCCGGCATACCTCCTGGCATACCACCGGCACCCTGGTACAACTTAGTGATGATTGGGTTGCAGACACCTTCGAGTTCCTTCTGCTTGTGCTCATATTCTTCTTTGTCGGCCAACTGGTTGCTGTCCAACCACCTGATCACTTCATTACACTTCTCCATAACAGTGTTCTTGTCAGCTTCAGTGATCTTATCTTTTAACTTGTCGTCTTCCATGGTACTCTTCATGTTAAAGCAATAAGATTCCAAAGCGTTCTTAGCAGAAATCGTACTCTTTTGTTTGTCGTCCTCGTTACGGTATTTCTCGGCTTCGTTGACCATCCGTTCAATGTCTTCTTTGCTAAGACGACCTTTGTCGTTGGTGATGGTGATCTTATTCTCCTTGTTGGTGGACTTTTCAATGGCAGTTACGTTCAAGATACCATTGGCGTCAATGTCGAATGTGACTTCGATTTGGGGAACGCCACGTGGTGCTGGAGGAATGCCAGTGAGTTCGAATTTACCCAAAATGTTGTTGTCTTTTGTCATGGCGCGTTCACCTTCATACACTTGGATCAAGACACCGGGTTGGTTATCTGAGTAAGTGGTGAATGTTTGAGTTTGTTTAGTTGGAATGGTTGTGTTACGTTTGATCAGAACAGTCATGACACCACCAGCTGTTTCGATACCCAAAGACAGTGGTGTGACATCAAGCAAGAGTAAATCTTGCACTTCTTCAGACTTGTCTCCATGCAAGATGGCGGCTTGGACAGCAGCACCGTAGGCAACAGCCTCATCAGGATTGATGGACTTGTTGAGTTCTTTGCCGTTGAAAAAGTCTTGAAGCAATTTCTGTACTTTGGGAATGCGAGTGGATCCGCCAACAAGTACGATGTCATGGATTTGAGCCTTGTCCATTTTAGCGTCGCGAAGTGACTTCTCAACGGGTTCCATGGTGGATCGGAAGAGATCAGCGTTCAATTCTTCGAAACGTGCTCTTGTAATTGAGGTGTAGAAATCAATACCCTCGAACAGAGAATCGATTTCAATGCTAGCTTGTGTTGAAGACGATAGAGTACGTTTCGCTCTTTCGCATGAAGTTCTCAGCCGACGTAGAGCTCTCTTATTTGTGGTAAGGTCTTTCTTGTATTTCCTCTTAAACTCTTGCACGAAATGATTGACCATTCTGTTGTCGAAATCTTCACCTCCCAAATGAGTGTCACCGGCGGTTGACTTAACTTCGAAGATACCATCTTCAATAGTTAAAATGGAGACATCGAAGGTGCCGCCACCCAAATCGAAAATGAGAACGTTACGTTCGCCGACTCCCTTTTTGTCTAAGCCGTAGGCGATGGCAGCCGCTGTTGGTTCGTTAATAATACGAAGAACGTTCAACCCGGAAATGGTACCGGAATCTTTTGTTGCTTGACGCTGAGAATCGTTGAAGTAAGCCGGTACTGTGATGACGGCGTTTGTAACAGTCTTGCCCAAATATGCTTCGGCGGTTTCCTTCATTTTTGTTAGAACCATAGAGCTGACTTCTTCGGGGAAGAATGTCTTTGTTTCGCCTTTGTATACTACTTGAATCTTAGGTTTACCGCCATCGCTGATCACTTCAAATGGCCAATGTTTCATGTCAGATTGTACTGCAGCATCTTCAAAACGACGCCCAATAAGACGTTTGGCATCTACAAATAAACAGACAAAATTAATTTACATCCTTTTTTGATAGTTTTCTTCAGAATACTCAAGTATACTTCAGAAAATTTAAATAATCAAAGCTTATCATAAACTCCAGTCTGGCATGACTTTTAATCTCATCATTTAATAGTATTATATAATTCCCAACCCAAATATAAATTAAAATAAATTCGCATTACAATTTCTTAGGAAAATTAACTTTATGAATCGAACACAAATTATCACATTTAAATCGTATATAATATACTCATTCTAACCATGTGAATTGTATGCAACAGTAAAAACCAAAAAAAAAAAATTAATTGTTTTCAAAAAAAATTAAACTTCGCTCAAATTATATATTTAAAAAATTAAATGACTTCATTCAAATATTAAAAAAAAACGGATAATTATGCAACCCGTAATTGCATTCGAAGAAATGACTAAGCTAAACCGGGGTCACATTCAAAGACGCATAATTATAAGGCGTGTTTGAAAAAAAAATGTACTAAAACGTTTTGAAAGTGTGAAGATAATCGATAAGGGCATTTGGGCAAGTGGCGGTATTTCTATGGACGCCGCTGTTACAGTGCGACATTTTGCTGGGAAAATCGAAAGAGAAGACCATGCTTACCAAAAATTGTGTTATTGGGGTTCATGGCGACTTGATTTTTAGCGGCATCTCCGATCAGACGTTCTGTATCGGTGAAGGCCACATATGATGGTGTGGTACGATTGCCCTGGTCGTTGGCAATAATTTCAACTTTTCCATGTTGGAAAACTCCTACGCATGAGTAGGTCGTACCCAAGTCAATACCAACTGCAGGCGCTTTGGTGGCCATCTATAAAAACACAAAATTATAATTTATTATTACTCAATATTACCAATAAGATACATCAAACACGCTAAAACTTATCGAGAAACAAATTTATGAACATGTGACTTTTACTGACACCACGTTTTCGTCAAGTCAAAACGCAAATAACCACTTTTATTCGTATTTATAACGTAAGAGACTGTAATCTATTTTTAATATACTTTAAAAGAAACGTGCTTACCTTAAATTGTGTAGTTTCTTTGGAAATTAACTTGTTAAAATTCGATGATGATGTTATACCATCTATAGCCGGAAACAAAGTGAGGTGTGTTTCAAAATGGCTGGTTTTATATAGCGGTAGCCTGCGTGATTCCAGAACCTTCCACTACTTGGACCAATAGAAGTACTTCATTTCAAACAATCGCACCTGATTGGTCCAATTGTGTCAGAATGCGTACAACTTCTAGATCAATTCAGGGTAACAACAAAAATTTATTACGTACAGTACCAAATACTTTGATTAACTAGTTCAGTGTCATATGTTCAAACAAAATTATTAGCATTTATCAATTTAATTTTGAATAAAATACAAAGAAAGAATCTAGTTTAATAAATCAAATCAACACTTAGTGATTGGCGGGAAATAGTTCTCCAGAACGAATGGCGACCGTTATTTAACGTATATGACTTTCAATAAAAAATGAGAAATTCTGTTTTACTAAATATTAATATTGTTTTACTAAAATATAAAAATTAAAGCCATAAAAATAGTTATAGTTTATTTAGAGAGTAGGGTTTTATTGTAATGACGAGTTTCTTTGTTCAGTCATGGACTAATGGATTTATATTTATTATTATAATTAGGAATGATCAAGTAAAACTAGTTGATAGTAGTGAATTTTATTAATAAAGACCATTTGGTCACCTTGCAATTTATGGAAAAATGACATTGGGCATTGGTTTTTCTTGATGAGTAACGACCGGCGTGAATTGTGAATATGAACACATTTGACCTCTTGAGTTTATATACGAAATGACTAGGCTAGAAATTCTTAAGTATTCCAGAATGTTCTTAAAATGTATATCATTGAACTAAATGTTTTATATTATCTATATAAGCACAGCTAAAATTTACACTAGTATATTTAAACCGCAATTTCCTTAAACGATATTAAAATATCAAATAATATAAGTATTTCATTTCAAGGTCACAATACAGTTTATTTGCTTTTAAAACGTTATCGTCAGTTATGATATATATATATATATATATATTTTTTTAAATTTAGTGTTACTATGACTTTCAAATATAAAGCGCATAAACTTATGAAACAAAATCACAAGTCATTCTAATAAATACAAACACCACGTGTATTTCAAAAACATTTATTTAAATACATTATAAACTGTTGTTCATTTTTTCTCTAAATCATTTATTAATAAAATAAATAACAATTCAATATTTATATCGCAGTAAACATTCATTCAAATATATTCGTAAATATCTGTTCATGTTATATGTTACATCTCTAATGTATGCAGATAACAAAACGTTTATGTGTATTGCATCAAATGAGTTTTTACGTTGTATTTGCTAGGTTTAAATCGACTAGGTATTAAAGTAAACAAAATAATTAAATGTAAGAAACATTCAGCGTTTATTATAACATAATAATTTAATCAAACACAAAACAAATTACATGAAAACAAATGACATGATTATATTACGAATGAGCGAAATATGATTGGTACACCATTCCAACGGAAGTGGTTGCAAACCACGTAAAACAGGTCCACCAAGTTGCAAAACCAAGTAATCCCCTAAAAACTTGTTCAGTAAATACCTAAAAAAAAATCAATCAATATGTGCGTTTAAAAAAAATTAGTTTTCTTACAGATTTGATAGATTCTAAAGCTAAATGAAATTGTTGAGCAGATTCTTGAATTGTCTCCGCTGGTTCGGATACCAGCAATCTTTCGTTGTCTGGTATCATGGAAATGGGACATTCTTCACTACACGGATCAACAAATATGCCACTCCAAGAATATCCACCAAGAGTTTTGTACATTAACGTAAAATACAAACAGATTATTAATGGTGCGATATATTGTAAAGTTACCACACATAAATAATAAAAAACAGCTGCAATCTAAAATAAAATTTATTCATCATATATTAATAGATTTAAATAAGAATTAACTTACCTTCTTTTGTAAATCTTTATTAGTTATTCGACCTGCTTCCTTTTTCTGATCTTCGACTCTTATTCGAGCCATATCTAAATACGCTTGCAGATACCACGGCATCAAAATCAGTCTTAAAACAATGCATGATACAACTATTATCAAACGTAAACTTTCAAAACCATGGCTGGTCATTCTAGAAAATAATATATTAAATTCATTAAATAAAACATTCGAAACTCTTATTAATCATTAGAATTATCATCAATATTGATACACTCGATTTCGAGCATAAGACCTTCGAATTTACCAAAAAAAACGTAATAGAATTTTAATCAAATAAGTCGAGTGTAGATTCAGATATCAAACCAAAAATGTTTGCCTCGAATAGAACCGAATACAAAATTACTAAATAGACGATGACGGTCACTATAGCATAGTTGGCAGGTATCTTCAGATACCAAATATAAATAAACATTAAACATAACAATGACGTACAAAAAAATCGAATGTAAATCACACCAGATATTTTCGTTGTGCACTTATTTTTAGCAAGTTCCAAAAGTTTACTATACATATTAGGGGTTACACTAAATTACTTATTGTTAAGGAGAGCTAAATAAAAATAAGAAGTAACCATAACCTTAAGCTTGGTTGTGTCCGTTGTGTCAATTACACGAGTTTCTAAACATGAGTATCGTTCTGATCGAGTCAAGATATATGATCATACTCGTTTAATCAAATACAGATGCGATGTGACTATATTAGAGTTGGCAATATTTGATTTGAAAATAGACATCCTTGTATTATTAACAAACGCAATTTAGTAGAAAAAAAAATCTTACATTGGTGCCGTCATTCCTGTGAATATTCTTACTGTAAGATAATCTCTGCTGACTGGTTTTATCCATAGTATGACTAGTAAGAATGGAAAGGCAACGCTCAGGTTGAGTAGAAATTGCTTAAATTTGTTGTCCTTGAAATATCTAACAATACAATTAAAATTAGTATGAACTTTTATATTTATATGAAAAGTATCACCGTAATAAATCCCAATGCATTTTGGCAACTCGAAGTCCTGGAAATGTAAAAAGAGCGCCTATTAACCCGCACCATAACGCAATAAAGAATTTTAAAACGATTTTAGATGCTGGCCCCCTGAAAAGTATATACATAAATCTTATATTTGAAATATATAAATTATAAAAAACAAATATTAAAGTGAATGCTTGAGAAACATATATAGAATAAACATTTGAATACTATCAACAAAGTCTGAAAAACGCCGAAATATTCAATATTGTTCTTATCAATGAAACATTGTTCTATATATTAATTTAATATTAACTTTCGATTAATAAAAAACAACACAGTAAAATGAATATTATAAAGCATAAAATATAAAAACAATTTACGTGGATGGAAGTCCTTGATTGGTTAAAAACGCAGACGCACTGTGATTGAAGCTTGAATACGCTTTTTCTAAATCAACTTCTAAAACTTTTTCATCTACAATCAAAACCATCATCGAGATGAGCAAATACGTAAAGCCCATGACAATACATGTGGAACGTTCTCCTACAGATTCTTCTCCTTTAAAATACTGAATTGCTAACGATATCAGCATTTTCCTATTCAAATATAAACAACAGTAAAACATTACAATAAAAAGACAAACATCTGAATTTCGATTTAAATTTCATAGAAAATAAAACTTAGCTTTAAAAAAATTACACAAATAAATACATCAATCTAGAATTATTTAATATGACAATAAAAGTATATGATTAACAATAAAACCTAGTTAAAAATAAATGTTTTAAAGAAAATTTATGAGTCAAAATTAAATTTCAATGGCGATTAAAATATAATTTTAAAGTAATTTGATCATTATTGAACATTAGCTATAATAATAATTTATTTAATAGATTATACCTTTGAATATATATCTTAATAAGAATGGCAACCTACATGTAACGCGTGTTAACGCTAAAAATGTATAGAAACGTACACGGCCATCTATCCGCCAGTACATTGAACTATTATGACAATTTCTTTAACTCACTGCGCATGTGAGTGATTGAAAAGGGATCAGTCGCGCTTTATCTAAGATTAATAAACAGACTAAAACTTATTATTATACTATATAACTCTTTATTTAATTACACAGACGTTTTAAACAAAATTAAAATGTAATTTTTTAAAAAATTCAGAAATATTTAGCATAAAAAACGAAAAAAAATTCAAGTTACAAAGATTGTTAGATTATTTCTAACAGCGCAACCGATCCTAGGTTAATTATTTTTGCCATTATTCACACACAATATCACGAAGCTTATTCAATTGCCATTAGCTGATTTATTTTGGTTTTTGATTAAGCCCCACATATAGGTGTAATGCCTCAAAATATATGCACCACCGATTCTCGCCATAAGAAAACACATCTCTCAGCGTTGACCGTGTATATTTCCATTTTCCCTTTGGATTTAAATAAATATTTTCTTAAATTTTTATTAAATTTTTTATCGATATATGCATGTATATATATTTAAATGTATATGTCGATTTGCATTGCCATTGAATTTATTACCGTATGAGATCCACATGACTTTTTCTGGAATTTGCAAGTCAGTGCATTATTTAAGCTGAGGTGTCATTTTTATAAACAAAATTCTTCTAAAGTGTTATGATAATGATTACTAGTTTGCATGTGTATATCGGTGAGTATGTACAACAGATTAAATTGAATGAATGAAATGATTATTATACAAAATTGTTATTGCAAACACTGTTATTATTCGAACTAGATAGAGGGTTCATAACACCCTTATTGCCGCGTTGTTTTTGCAGATAGTGCCGTACCCACTTTTTTTGGCTATTAAAGATTAATTTATTTCTGGGTTATATTATTTCCGGCGTAAGCATTGTTAGTTGATTGTTATGTATCATCGATCTAGTTAGAAAAATAACAGATCTTGTAATAACATTTTTGTATGATAATCATTTCCGCACTTAATTTAATCTTTATTGATGCCGATATATACGTGCAACCTAGTAAGCATTTTTAGAACACTTTTGATGAACGTTGTTTATAAAACTGATAACTCAGCTTAAATAAAGCACTGACTAGCAAATTCCACGATCTACAGTATCAAACTAACTTTATAAATACTGGGAACGAACAGGAAGAGTCAGTCTCAGCTTAGATCTCATACGATCAATTAACAAATCAACCCTTTCTTATAAATTCAATTTAACCTGATCATAAATACGTGGCAGTGCAAATCGACATATAGATACAAGCAAAAAAAAATTAATATTACATGATATCAAGCAACTACGGTATTGTTGTTCTCATGCTCTGTATGATAAATCAGAAATATTAACTGTTTTACGAGATTATGGTGAATCAAATCAAATAAACTATTTGTGTAGACCAACAGATATAGTTGTGAACATTATGAAAGATTGTTTGTTTATTATTAATAATTATTATGAATCGAAAAAACATGTAATAGGATTTAAGCAGAAATTGATTACTCAAATAGTGTTAGAAATTAATAATAAGTATCCCGATTGGCTTTCGGATATTGAAGAGTGATGGCCTCACAAAATGTATATGATAGAGCTGTTGGGAAAAAGTAAAATACATAAAATGTTATTATTAGAATCGAAAACATTAAGATTTGCTCGAGATGCTAAATGTTATGATAGAAAAATGAAAATTTTACTAAACACGTAAGAATGTATGTATGTACATACATACTCTTAAAATTATATTCACAACATTTTTTTATCCAAACTTTAATTCCTCCTTGCACTTTAAAATGCCGATACTTTCTTTCTCTGTTGATAACATAAAATACGAATCATGCATGCAGGAAAGTTTTGCCAAAAAGAGATAACATACTCGTTCTCTGTTTTTTATTGTGGTTCCTAAGAATCTCGCTAGGAACAGCACTTACTAATCTTGAAAATGGTGTTACAATAACTCTCGTTTGGTTGCCATTCTTATTAAAATATATATTCAAAGATTATACTAATAGATATTTGATAGTTTTCTCTTACAAATAATCAAAATAAAAATGTACGATTTATGCGATTTGTTACACGTATAAGTAGATACTCACATGGCAAAACCTAAAACCACACAGCACCACATCATACTCAAATTCACTTCATCTGTGGACGGAAACCAACTAAGATACACCTACAACAAAATATAATTCAATAACGTTAAACAAAGAAGAGAGATAACTAATAAAATACCTCCGTTAAAATATAAACAATCGCTGAATATAGCGCAAAATCTAAAAGCCATTGATACTCTGTATAGTACCTTAAATGGATAATATCTAACGAAGTGACTTTCGCAGTTTCTAGCTCGAATTCTAGATTCCTAGGCACGTGGAAAGTATCCACGGCATTATCATGTTTTCCACCTTTCTTACTTTTGCTCTTATCTTTCGATATATTTGCTAGCTGTCGCAGTTGTACATCGGTTGGATATAAATACCGAATTAAACCGGTTGCACATAAAAACCATCGCGCGATTGAGTAATGAAAGCCAATTTTCTGTATCATACTAACCATAACCAAAGTTATGACTAGCTGGGCTCCAAGCAATGCCTGTAAAATAACTTACTTAGAACTGTAATTTTTTATTAAAAACGAAGTAGTTTTCGGGTAAGTCAACAACCCAGTCAAATAAACTAAAAATGTTGTATCAAAATCATCGAAATTAAAAAAAAACATACATAATAAAAATGTACAAAAAATGTAAGATATATTTTTGCGCATTTATAAATTTAACAATTAATTTGAAATTATGGTAAAATAATGCATTTTGGAAACATGCTTTTTTATCTTGCCTTACATAACCTAAAAGTTGTTTATTACCATTTTATGTCACTGATATCCGTAATTTTTGAGTTCAATTACACAATGTATGTCATTTTATGTAGAAATAGTCGCTGGAGAATAACCTTATTCTTTAATAACTAGTTAAAGAAAAGGTTAAGTGCTTTCTTCCCGAATTAAAATCTAGCACGTCAAGGCGCCGTCGTCTGCTAATTTATTTTTAGTCATTTGGGTTTTTTATTGTGTTTCAATGAATTATTTATAAATCAATTTAGTTATTATTATAAATATGTGATGTTTTTTTAGTTTTTTTTTACATTTGATTACTACTTAATTTGTTCAACAAATAAGGTTAAACTAAGTACAAGACTAGGTAAAAATAAATCATTTCTAATTAATTTTATAAATAATTATCACAATTTTAATCAACAAATAAATAAAATGTTTCGTCAATTTACTTTAATATTTAAGTCAACATGAAAAAATATAATGACGGTTATGAAATAGAGACGTATAATTTTTTTTTTAAATTTTATTAATTATTTAATTAATAACAAATTAATTATGATTAATTATCGGTGATTTACACTATGAAATAATCCCTTGTTTTCTTATTTGGAGTTATCTAAAAATTGGTTGCATAACTTGAGAATAAAAATGAAATTATTTGTATAAAAGAATAAATAAAGCTGTGATTATTTTTTTTATCTACATACACAAGATACGCGTTTGAACTAAACATGTGATTATAACCAAAAATAAATTAAGCTGTTTTAAATATTTCTGTGTGAAAGCAGGTGGCTCGGCGAGAATACTCCGTCAAAATGACTTTGAAAGCGATTAAATACGAAAATAATACACTTGAAATATTGGATCAACTGTTACTTCCTGCCCAGTCAAAATATATTTCGGTGCAAGGCGTTGAAGATGGTTGGAGAGTTATTAACAAAATGCAGGTAAGATGATTTCACATTTGCAAAACAATTTGGAGTGGTCTACACTATTCCAGTAATATTTTCAATTTTGTTTTAACATATGGATTAGAAAATCAGTACACATCGAGAAAATATACGTTGACATTCATTATATTATAAATTAATTACGTGTGTTTTTGCTATTTTGTTTATCGCGTTTCAACAATTTCAATAAAACTGTTTAATTGATATAAAATGTGCTATTTTATTTTGACGTTTACTTCCTATTTAGAATTTATACTCAGATTACACTCGAATTTATTATAACAATTTTTTGTTTTTTATGGCTGATTTTCCAATATGTATAACATTTTTAATTTGACTATAATAAACGTCTGGCTATAATTCTCAGAAAAGCTAATTTGTTTGATAACGATGCATATCAATCAATATTATGATAATGAACTCATATATTCATAAATGAACGCGTGCTCATAAGATTAATTTTGTTTTGATAACAATTGAATCTAACCAAATACATATAACGTTTAAGCTGACCACTATTTTATTTTATATTTAAGTTAAAATTAAATTCAACAAAATCGTCATTTATACATATTTAACGTTGCTGTTTAAATATAATATTCGATATTGTTGATTATTATTTAATTATTAATGTTAAATTGTAAGCTACAGTTTTATGCTATATAAATAAATATAAATAGAGAGGTGTCAATCTTTAGAAATAAAAAAAAAGATTCGACTTAGATGCCTTTAATTTTCTTTGAAGAAGGGTGGTAATTTATTTTTTTTAGATTTAAATGTATGATGTTTTCTTGTCATTCTCCTACGTGGTAGTGTCATAAAAACTAAAATAAATTGCGCTAATATTTTTTAAATGAATATTTTGTTACAATAAATAATCAATATGATTGTTTGTATAAAATGTAGTAATTATTTTAGGTACGAGGTGCGCCTGCTATTGCGATAGTTGGTTGCCTTAGCTTAGCGGTTGAACTTCAAAAAGAAACGTTTCAAGATAAACAAAATTTGCGGCAGGAAATCGAAGGAAAATTAAATTATTTAGTTTCATCGCGACCTACAGCCGTCAATATGAAAATTGCTGCCGATGAACTGATTGCTTTAGCGAATGGTTTAGCTAAAGATAAATCCATTGAGTTACCTGAAATGAGATACAGGTAATTTTCAAATATTTATATAGCTTATGCCTTCGGTCGCTTCCGCTCTAGTTAGTATCTAATAAAAACATGTGCTTGCATCGAACAAAATACAAAACAAATTATAATTATATTAATATTATAAATATTTATTTGATTCGAAAATAGATTTTTTTTACAAAAAGTAAAGCTTACTAAATATGTTTATTTTAGATTTGTGTCTGTGATTGAGTGTATGATGTTAAAAGATATCGCTGATAATCAGGCAATTGGTGAGTTTGGAGCAAAAGCCATTCTCGCCCAAACTTTAGGTGATAATCCAGTTCGAGTGTTGACCCATTGTAACACAGGATCGCTAGCAACTGCAGGATATGGAACTGCACTAGGTGTGATACGAACACTTCATAATCTGAAAAAATTAGGTAAAACTCGTGCGTGTTGTGTGAATGCGACATCACTGTGTATGATTTAATTTCGCATTTCAGAACATGTTTATTGCACAGAAACTCGACCTTATAATCAAGGCGCTAGATTAACCGCTTACGAATTAGTTCACGATAAAATTCCATCCACACTTATTGTTGATAGTATGGTAGCTGCCTTAATGCGTAGTAGAAATATATCGGCTGTTGTTGTCGGTGCAGATCGTGTAAGTTATTTATTTATATATATATTTGTTTCAAAAATCGGAACATTTTATTTTCTATCACTTTCATATTCATTAACATACAGATACTTCCATAAATAATATCAAATTAAATATGAACATACTTTCCTAATATTAATAACGCATTCTTCAATGATTAATAAAAAAAAAATTATTTTATATAGAAAATATTACTAGATTAAATTATTACTTAATATATTGATCAAGCAAAATTATCAATACTAATATTTGTGGATCGTCTCTAATTTATTTATTTATAATCTTTTGTTCTATTTATGAATAACACATTCCATTGTTTAAAAATGATTTTCAAATCAAGTAGATTAGTTTATAGAATTTTTATTTAAATTTCGTAGATATTTAAACACATATTTACATCGAAAATTTTCTATAATATATCGATATTTGTATGCAAAATATATTTATTGGTAATCGATTATTACTAAATGAATTATTACCCTATGCATTACAACGCAATTGAAATTTAATTCGTATTTGCTATTTTTTAATTCGAAAATCGAGACTAATTAAAACATTTACACGATTTTTCCATCTACATATAAGTAGGTTTTAAAAATAAAAAAATTCGTGATCGAAATTAACAACTCGCTCTCTGGCGGTGAAACTAATGTACTACAAAAATTGGTCATTACGCCCGGCATTAATGTACCAAACAGCTGTTTGTTCCACTAATGGCCAGCTGTCATTTTTTTATAAATATCCAAGGAACAAAATATCTATTATATTTGACGAAGTAAATTCTTCGGATAATTCACAAATACTTTGTAAATAACAGTTGCAATCAAAATACACATTTAAAGAACACAAAATAAAAGATTCTGACTCCAACAGTTATTCGTTTTGGCAAAGAACATTTATAATCAGTTCACTTTAAAAGATATTTCACTTTGCTGGCTTTCGCGTGGCCAATCATAGCCTCTATCTCAACTGTCAAATACGTTGGTCATTACGCCAGGCATTTTTATTAACGCTACTAGCGCCGCCAACGATAATTTCGATCACGAATAGGCTCCGCAAGAAGATATTCAACTAAGCAGTTATAAATATGTTGTCGATTGATTAGAAAAGTTTAATAGATTTTTGCTAAAAATGTATAGTAGAAATATTTATTTGGTATAGGTTGTTGCAAATGGCGATACAGCGAATAAAATAGGCACTTATCAAATTGCTGTTCTGGCCAAATATCATGATGTTCCATTTTATGTGGCAGCTCCTTATACATCAATTGATTTAAACATCCCTAGTGGTGATCATATTGTCATTGAAGAACGACCAGATCGGGAAATGACTCATGTTGGAGAACATAGGATTGCAGCGCCAGGTTTGATAATTTCATTTTAAAACAAATTAGGGATAAATAACGTATATTAATCAATTAATTATATGTTTTCTTTATTAAACAAACTTTCTCATACTCTAATTAAGGAGCATTTAAACATATATCCAACAATCTATGTTATAATATAAAATTATAGTTCAAATGGTGTTTTTGCCCTATTTATATTTTCTGATGATGAATTTAATAACTAAAGTGTATTATGATAATTTTTATAGGAATAACTTGCTGGAATCCTGCGTTTGATGTCACTCCCGCATCTCTAATAGCCGGAATTATAACAGAAAAAGGCGTACATAAACCATCAGAATTGTTGGAGCGCTTAAAAAACCACATATAACATTATGTTACGCAACATCACTTTCCAGTTGTAAGAGGTTAATTTTTTTTTGTATATCATTTGTCATTCCTAAGTAGATTGTGAATCGGTTTTTTTTAAGTACAAAATTCGATTGTGTTTAAGTTAATACGCTCTATTAGTTATCAGCGTCATTAAAATGCTGTAATTTTTATAAGAAACTTATATGAAGTTGAATTATTACAAAAATGATTGGTTAGAAATTTGGCAAACAGTCATGCAACATACAAATGACGTCACACTGTTGATGTGTTTTCGTTTCGCTATTTGATTCCAACTGCAGTATTGTTATTGCAAAATTTATATTTTACATTTTTTTTTGAGTGAAAGAATTTTTGAAATGCCTCTACGCAAAATAGCGAAACGATTACTGCTTGAAGCCAGTTGTGATTTATTAAAGTGATGAATTTTTTTTTACATATTTTTGAAAGAAAAAAAGTCCTTGTGAATGTTATTGTTCAACTATTTTTGTGTACGAGTTACAATTAACTGGAAAATTGGAATAAATCTCATTGTTATAATATGTTTTATGTGTTTTATTTGGGTTGTAATTAAATGAAAGCATGGTGAAAGTATCTGTTGTTTATAATAATAAAAGTTGATTTTGTTTCGTGGGAAACAACGATAAGTGGTATTATAAAAGATTCTATTTATTCCGAGTACTTATTTTAAATCATAGTTGTTTTAGATTGGCTTCAAGTTATCACAACGAAAATATAAATTTATATTCTTATTCGCGACTTTTTAATAAAATAACTTTTTTTTTAAAACGATGGCAAATAATTATACTAGATTATAAAAGTCAATTGTCTTTTGGAGCTGGTTACATTTTAAATAGAACGTTTCATTTGTTTTTATTTATTATAATTTATTGATTTCTGCAGAACTTAATTGAATATTGTTTAGAAATTTGACTACCGAGTACTGTAATAATTATTGTAATCGCATGAAATAGAAAACCATTGTGGCAACAACTAGAAAATTAATAACGTAATAATTGCATAATTCCAAGGTCAATATATTTTACTTTTGATTTGGTTGATATGTTATTTCAACACATGGTAGTGAATGTTGGGTTTGGCAAACCAAGCATGAAAATCGTGTGACTGCTGTGGAAATGAAATCTTCAGAGGTATTTATGGTATCTAGGAGAGACAATAAGCGGAATACTTGAGTGATTATTGTCAAAAAATGTCTCACCTCGGAATAAGTGGATAAATTAATGAATTATTTGCTTGTAAAGCAAAGTTTCGAGCAAGAATACAAAAGCGTATGTGAAGTATATTCACGCAGAACGATTAACATAAATTAGTAGCGCTCATAATTTTACAATATTTATAAATCCACAAATCTACCATATTCAATTTTGTTTAATTGTAACCGAATAAATAAGTATTTTAAGTGTTTATTATCTATTGAAATAAATACGTATTTTCTGTTTCAATAATCGCATGAATAAATTTACTTTAGTTAATTAAAAAATATTTAAAATTTATGTATGCATAAATGCCAAAAAATCTAATTACGAATTGGTTGAAATGAGTGTTAAAATCTATTATTGTTTTTGTTAGAACATATAGGGTTTATAAGTAATAATTTACGATAATATGTAGAAACGTTATTTCATTAAGCACGTATACTTTCTAGAAGAGATATGTAATTAAGTAATGTTTCCCAGGTAGATATTGTTGTAAAATGTCAAATGAAATATGATTGAAAGAAATATAGAGATGGTTGGTTTTCTAAGAGAAAGCATCCATCATTTTGAAGCAAAGTAGGCACGTATAAACTAGTAGGCCTGCTATTGCTATTGCTATTGCTATTGCCTTTGCCACTGCTAACTTCCGCTCAAGTTGAAGAAAATTAATTTTAGAAACGATACGAGCGCGCCAGTCCAAATCGTGCACGCAACGCGTTTAGACATTGCCAGAAGGCTGGTAACAATAGCCGGCTACTTGTCTTTTTTTACAAATTATAAGTGTTATAAAATTTGTTTCTAGTGATTGTACAAAACTCCGACAAAAGGACATTTTAAATTGACAGTGATACAATGGCGGAAACGATTGAAGAAACATATGAAGGGGAGGTCCGCAGAAAAGTCATACGGAAAGCTTTCAGGATTGAAGAGGTAGGTCTATTTCTTTATATAACCAATTTTTGAAAATACCCAATCGTATTGACCAATCGGATGAAATGGATCTGGTAGCCATATTGATTTTACTAAACAATGCATAATCGGCCTTATATGATATCCTTTATTGTTTTCATATAAACTGTATTTTGATTATACTTATAATAAATTTTACTTATTACTTATTATTGATAGAACATAAAACAACTCACAAATGTGTCCTAAATAATCAACCTACGCCACTGAACAGGCGCCTACAAAAATTTAGTTGCACTGAATAAACTATTTTTATTTAATAATTTGATACAATAATTTTATTTGAATAAATATTAAAAACTATTAATTAATGCTAAAATCATATTTATTTATTTAAAATAATAATATTCAATCCAGACTAGAATGGGAAATATACAAAATACGGATTGTTATAAAAATTACAAAAATTACTGTACAAAACTTACATTAATTTGACTTATTGTTATTAAATAATAACTTCAGACAATCAATACTTAAGTGAACAATTGTCGATTGTATTAATAGTGAAACAATAGGTTCAATGTTCGTAGTTTTTTTTTATCATTTTTCATCTACAACAATCGTATAGCAAACGGTATGTTTATGGTATTTGGCTACGATTCAAATGTTGATAACGTTCATTTACATTTGAATGCGTTTTATAATTCGAATAGAAAAGTATCAGACGCTATACATTTTCTGTCACACTTCAAAGTTACGCCAGACGACACACGCCTCATATAAAACCGTAAAATTAATTACACAAGTGCGAACACTCGGTAGACCAATTAGCCGAACTAACTGTTAGTGTAGAATGACTATGTTTATCGTATGTACATTATTATAAACAACGGATTTTTGAATGAAACAAAAATACTATTTATTTGAATATGAAGTATATTTGCATTTCGTAGATTTTTAAATACTTTAAGTATTTTGCGATTGTTTTCGGGTACATAGCCAAGTATTTATATTTATTTTTATTCTTGGAGGTTATTTGTTTTAAAACCTCACTTATTGCTTCATTGTTCAAATGTGGCTCTTATATTAAATGTCTCATTCTATTTGTCTTTTTTTAATCGTGTGGAATATTTTTTATATAATTTTAAAAAGTGTTATAAATACAGTTATAATAAAATGATTTATGAATTATTATGTGTATTTGTTTTATTTTATGCGAACTATAAGTATAGGAAAGTTTTATTTTTTTTAAATAGCATTAGTTGAAATTAATAGTATAAATAAATGAAAAAGCGTGGCTCATTGGATATATTCCAAAATTTGTATATTTGGTCCAATATTACACATTGTTTTTCAAACAAAAAACGATTAGGGAGTCTAAACTAGTTTATATTTGAATCAGTTAAACATTTTGACAGAAACGTCAAATTTTAATGAAAATTGTCATTGACGAAGCCAAAAATTTAGTTTAATTAATATAGCAATTTTTTTTATTAATTAATATCAAATAATACGAAACTGCAATTAATCCTAAATTGGACTAACTATGATTCGAACATCGTAAAGCGTTATTAATTTGTTTTAAACAAGAGTGAATATTTTTTACTTATCCTGTATAATATTTTGTGCAAATGTTATTTAATTTAATAAATTTTTAGAATTAACGGTTTAGGATAGTACTGACAAATTTCGTAGTGTCAATTGATGTGTGTTGTTGTTTGACATTCCTTATAGCGTGTTCGCCAAACATGAACATATGTTTTTAATTAATTAAGCGATAACGAAATGACAGTTTCGCCATATATCAACACATGAAACAGGTGAGGACGGTACTGAGCAGTGATATACACAAAGGAATGCATTTGCCTTTAAGTACAGACAAATTCTGTAAATGTCTCCATATAATAATAATAATATATATTTGAAGAAATTTTGATGACTTCCGTATCATGTTTTGTCTACATTTTCTCAATAAAAAAAATTTGCGTCTCACGTGTACAATGTTTTTTTTTTTTTAGTATTGCTATTTATTATATAATTTATTTCATGTTTATTTATTTTTGTAGCATACTTAAATCAAAAACTCATTTCCTAAAGCAATTCGCGCAACAAATATGTATCAACAATAAAATAAAGTTAATGCGGATATTACACAAATTAATGTTATTAAGTAAACCTAGTTTAGAATTATTTATTCGTTGGTGTAAATAGAAATAGATGTATATTTGGAAGAAAGTGCAATATTCACAAAATAGTGGTAAGCTACTTTTAACAAAATCAACCTTGATGATCATATGACAATAAAATATGTATTTTAATTTACGCAAACTATAAAGTTGCATATTAGATATTCTCTGATTTTACTACATATATTTGATTCAGTATATAAATTTACAGTGAGCTTGTGAAGTATTTTTTTTGATGATTATGATTCTGGAATGATGAATACTTGAACTAGATTAGACCGTATCAAATCTGTAAATTGTAATTATTGGCATCGAAATGTGAGTGGCATTTCGTAAGTCAACACACAACCGAACCGTATAAACTTCAAAAAGTTTGTGTAGGCTTTAGATATCTCAGCTGAAGAAACATGAACTTTTAGTCTGCAAATGCAAAACAATTTGTCCTTTCGATGTCCTTGCTTATTAATTAGAAATACTTCAACGCTTCAGTTATACAGATTTAGTCATGAATGCCAATAGAATTCTACAGCAGCATCAATGTGAAAAGTTGCGCCAATGCTCGATGCTCCTCAAGTTCAACGTAGTGACTTTTATGTAATATTTTCTTATAACCGATAATATTTTTGAAAAAACTTTCAAACAAAAGCTGTACTAAATGTCTACATTACTAATTTTTTTCTAACTATTTTTGCTGTAAGTACAACCGTTTTCGAGTTATTGCAGAAACCGTAAATAATGTCTCGAGTAAACATGCACTTCCTGGAGTAATATTTTTAAAAAATAGTAGGTTTTTTGTCAGGCAAATGTAAATCTTTTTCATTATTACAGCACATTACAAAAAAAAACATGCAAAAAATAGCATTACCTTCCATTACACGATATTAGAGAGTAAAATAATAAAACCGCGCCTCCACCAAAATTGCAAGAACATCTTTATTGATTATTACATTTTATTTAAAATTGTGACTTTTAAATTTTTGTAATATGTAAAAAGCATCAATAAACAATTATGGTCCAATAAAAGCATTCCTTTATTTTTCTGAACTGTAGTGTCGCTAGAAATGTGATAGTATTGAAAAACAAGCACATTTTTAACGCTTTAAACCCACTCTCAATTTCAATTCATTTAGTTGTTTTATTTATTAAGGCTGTTATGGGTAATGGATCTGAATATATCACTGTTTGTTTTTATTACGATAAGTAGTAACGAAGTAAACAGGAGTCAATTATTATGAATGTTATTATGTTTACTAAATAAAGACTTTTCGTTTTGATATTGTAACTAGAAGTTTCAAATAATAACCGTATAGAATTATAAAGAATTAATATTTACAATTTCTATATTTTGTTATTTATTAATTGAGACAAAACAAACACGTTTTGTAAAAAAAATGGCACAGAAGATTCTTTTAAATTTCTGGTAAATTTACAATAAAACATAAAAATTAAGAAAAAGAACATTTTCAAGGTTGCATGCCAAGTAAAAATATATTATACGCCATATGCTACAGCCTGCGAGAAGTAGATTATTTATATATCAATTGATGTGCGGCAAACACGTAAACGCACCATGATCAAATTATTTGAAAAGTTAAGCTTGTTGTTTAAAAATCAATTTCATTGTGATAATCTTACTTGGACATCAAGTGTAAATAAATGTAATATAAAAATAATAGAAGTGTACTAGCTTCCAATTATTATTAATGTATTGTAACTTAGTACATTTATTATACTATCGCAGCAGTTAATAATTTCTTTTATTTGGTAAAACAAAGCGTAACTTATAGTTACGATACTTCCACGTACTTAAATCTATTTTTAAAGAAAATATATTTATTGCGGAACAAAAACATGTTTTTATGCAGATAAAACGCATAATTCCGTTGGCGGAAATGACGTCAGACACATTAACTAAGGCTAAATAAATACTAATATAATTTACAACTTACTACTATGCAAAGTTTCAATCATAAATATAATATATTAATAACTTTTATGAAAATATGAATGTACATTTTATATAATATCGCGCTATGTACCACAAATTTTACTAATATACTTTTTGTTCTACACAAGCCATAATTGGCAAAGCCACTCTATTGAATAGAAAATAGGCACTGTTAACATATTTAAAATATAAAGATTCGTAAATATTTAGTTAAACAAAGCTGAGTTCTCAAAAAGAATTTTAGTAAATTTGACATCTGCATTAAAAACTATTAAAAATATAAATGCTTCTACACTGATATTAAAGTAACGGCATTGTCGATTACTTATCAGTTACATACATTTATGTATTTACTAAATGTATACAGTTACTTATGTATGTATGTATAGATAAAGACAAAACAATATAATAAAATCAGTTTTAGAACAGTCGGGGTTTTAAAATTTTGTTCCATTATAAATTAAAGTAAATAAATACTTTACGCAATTTATACGCATCCATGTTCATAAATATAATTTTGATCTCAATTTCTTGGCAAAGATCAAACATATTTTCTAATAGATTTGCTTCTTATAATTGCAAATTCACTGTTAATGTTACTAATAATTACAAACGTTCAGTGAATTTCTCGACATGCTAGCTTATTGGTTCCAGGTTGGCACAAAAGTAACAAATAATACCATTTAACCTACTAGGATATTCCTAAATGTGTAGAACACAAAACATATGATTGTTTTGCATTTATGCTATCAAGCTACGCATTTTCTCGTTCAATTAATTATGTGGTTTACGTAGGTAGGTATATGTTTATAAGCGCGTATGAAACGCAATATATTTTCATTAATTTATACATTTATACTACACCATAACTAAATGCTGTTGATAACATATGAACATAATATATAATATATAAACCAGTGTAGGTGGTTGATTAATTATTTGATTTGCATGTTTATGTATAAGATCAAATATCAAGGTCAATCAATTTGTTAGCAAATATATTTTATTATTTAACTTCGAAATTTTTTAGAAAATCATAATTATATAAATTATTTTCTCATATGTCTTAAAATGTGTAATTATATCATTAACGTAGTTTATTATTTGAAATAATTCTAACTTTAATAGTATAATAAAAAATTCTAGTTGCAGTTTTACAAATTTAAATTATTGTATGAGATCCCAAATATATTTTTAACGTAGCGGTCAACAAGTTAAGAAATATGTCTAATACATTGAACTGATTCATTTTACAAAATTAACGCTAACGCAGTGCTATAGATATATCATAAACTTGCAAATGGTATTGTTCGGTGATGTGTTTCAAAAGAAACGCACATAGAACATCATTCGTATTCCACTGTCGAGGTCTGAAACCAGCAAAAACTAAAATAGCATGTCCCTCGGCGCTGTTTCTGTTTTGTAACCTAGCAAGCAAGCAACGCGACGCGACGTCGAACCCGTTCGTACTGACGTCATCAGCAGCTGTTTTCTTTACCATCAACTCATGTATTACAAAAAAAATCTCACATGAAAAAAACTTCATTTACTTTGAGTTTTGCAGTATTGGGCGCACTAAACAAAAAGACTCGTCTTTCTGCTATCATTTCTTCACACTATCGTTTTAAACAGTTTCACTGTCACTGTTTATGTTCCAAAAATATGTTTCATCTTATGTTTAATATACATGTCACGTTTGAGTTAAATTTTACAAATTTTTACTTTTTTAATATATCAACGATTCTCAAACGTTTTACTTGGGGATATTTATAATATCATAAATATATATTTATGTTATGTTAATTATTTGAGTACGATTTATGAAATATAATTTACCATTTAGGACTATTTTTGCTGTAAGTTGCGGTATTATTGCAGAAAATGTAAAAATATCTAGAGTAAACATGCACTTCCAGTATAAGTGTTCACAGGCAGATAGGGAGATACACGTAATTACAAGACTAGTCAGAAAAAAATATTATTCATGACGAACATAAAGAAGTAGTAGATAATTAGATATGCAGTGTGTAAAATCATATTAGAGTTAAAAGTTTATTCGCTAAAATGCAAACAATAATTTGAAATGAATGAGACTAATTTAGTAATTGCATCACATGGGAAGTAGGTATAATAAAAATAGCTTTTAATACGAAATACATAAAATTTGTGTTTGCTATCATATTTTTAAACAGATTTGATCGTATTTTAAGTACATATGATCTATTTCGGTAGATTCAATATCCGTTTGACTAATACCTGAATTACATCGTGAGGAATTTACGTAGTTATTTACAAATACAATCTCAAGGACAAAATAAAAATGGTGCAATGGAACCAATAAATATGCAAATGCTCTGTTCTTGAGTTTTAATTTGTAAAACATCGCGTAAATTCATCTTCATGAGAGCCACTTTGATTTATAGATTATAATTACAATATACTTCTTATTGAAACGCATTTTACAATGCAACAATGAAAGTCGATTTAAAATATTCGCATTGGTGCAGAAATAACAAAATTTTATAGGCAAAACAATTTTATAGCTTTGTTTTTTGTATGTCTGTGTCTTAGAAAATTTACTTGAATATAAGATATTTATTTTTATAGGAGCAACAGTTCCGAAAATAGATATTTTGTACCTTGAAACTAATCAAAATTGACATTGGTCTTTAATGCACGACAGAATTTACGAACTAACAAATTGCTTGTTTTGCTGTTTTAGTTCTTGTTAGTTTTCTTAACGAGAATTTTCGTAGTAACTAGCTTCTAATCGTAAGTCAAAGCAAGTCTTCCATGTCGTAATGTGTGTACTCTATAAGTAGATGGTTGATTTATATGTGGACGTCAGATCTCCAGTGTAGACTCTTCTTGTTCAAGAAATACCCAGTCTATTTTTGTATATTGCGTATTACGTTTACGTCTAACTGAACCTGTATGAAATGATCTTCTGAATAAACATTTTAAAAACCATAACATATGTTATTTCTGTTTACTAAACGAGTCAAATGATTTCCCGTGTACTAGAACTGCTTCAATTTATAAATAATATTTCGATTTATAATGCAAACTGTTATTCTACTGGATAATAACATTATTTTATTGACTACTTGTCTTACAATATTATTTACGCATTGAAGTGAATATTTAATAATAGTAATAGCGCAAAGGTAGTGAAAAACGACTTTATTCTACAAAATCAAGCGCACCTCCGTTAATTATCATTTCACTGTTGAGATTTTTGAAAAATATATCAAATAAAAGACTACTTAAATCAAAGGAGTAAGAGCGGCAAATTTGGTCTTACAAAGTATATGTTTTGGATTCTAGGCGATTAAATAAATTTTTCATCCCAGATACTTACAGAAACATGACTGAATACAGCGCTTCAGTACTACGTATATGTTTTTAAATAATGGCAATACTTTTATTTATCTCTAACATCTTGCACACTAGCGCATTTAAAAAGAAATGATGAAATCAATGTATAGCTAAAAGCTTTTGTATATATAAAGATCAATAAAACATTTTTAGTTTAGGGGGTCTTTAACCTTTTTTACTGGCCATGATTTAAATATCATAACGTCACAGGTGCCACTCTCAACATAGTCAGTCTAGTGCGCAACCTATTAATTGTAGCATATTTGAATTTGAAATAGTTGAACTGATAAAATTTAATTTAAAAAAAAATACCTTATCACAGTTCATCATTAGGCTTAGCAATCTGTCAAAACAAAAAACAATCATTTGGCATCCAATAATTATACAATATACTAAATTGAAATCATGAAACATATACTGCATATATTTATAAAATTGATTTATTAAAATAGAAAAAAAATGAATTAATGAAATATTATTACTTGACCTTGATTTATAACAACTTTAGTACTAAGCAATACTTAAAACATAAATGAAAATCGTTAATATTTATAATAATACTTAATAGCTAAAAAAAAATTAAAAACTAAAGGAAAATCGTAAATATTTATAGTTTTTGTATGAACCACAACTAAGTGCAACGGTATATGAAACAAGGATGTTGCATAGCGTTTTATCTTCTTTGCAATTAATGGTACTGTTGGAAGCGCAAATAGCATGAATTTAATTGCAAAAAAGTAAAACTTTCCAGTTCGTGTACGATGTTCACATTACACGTAGAATTGATGGATATGTGGGACGCACTCGTCTATGACGGATTGCACTGGCATAGACTGAAGAAATATAACTTGGGTTATACATATATCCGCTATAACGGATATAAAACGCAAGTTATATGAATATATGTTAGCAATAATTTACGCTTATTCAGTGACCTATATAAGCATATTTATTTTATAATATTCTGCGTATATATTCGTAAATATATTCTATGTCTTCTACTAACTAAAAAGATTTTGGTTTATATTTGTATCTAAAGTTTTATTTTAGAATTCCAAATGATTTATGATGTATTTAAATAATAAATAACACCATTTTTAGTTAATTTGGCTATATTACTACAGATTGATAGTTATATTCTAATAAGATTTGTGTTTTTCCGCATTTCAAAATTTAAAATTTAAAACGGAATCTTCTAATTAAATAACATCATTTTGTTGTATTGTAGTGTTACTAGATAACTGTGGTAGAAACTTGTGTATGTTGCCAAAATAACAATAACCATTTGGTTGGAAGAATAAAACATAGGAAATGTAATGTCATAAAGTTGTAGCTTTTAGTGGTTTATTGTTTGTTGCCTACTCTAGGAATATTAAAAATAGAAAATTCTTTTTGTAAATAATTTTTATATGCAAATGCTTTATAAAATCAGTGATACAAAAAGCCTATACACAGATATGTTTGCAGTTCTTAATTTTGAACGTTTTGCTTTCTTATTTTATTACGTTTATAGATTGCTATTTTGGCTTTTCGCTTTGGGTACAAATATATGAATGGAAATTTTAAGTTTTGCAGTTATTATTAGTATTAATTTTTATTATTAAAAGTTATAAAATAACATCTTATTCGAAAATTTCTATTATTTTACGTAACAATATTTCACAATTCTGCATTTTCATTGACCAATACAGCTGCAACAGACCATACATTTAACAATTTATATATTTTCATACAATTGAATTACTTTTCTGGCCAATTTTATACATCATGACTGATTTTCTCCTTGAAAACGCTCAATTGGAGCGGAACCGATTAACACAAAGCAAAATAAAGAAAATATAAATGAATTTGATCGTGAAAGCACTCCGTTTAAAAATAGTTTGGATGTCGCAGTTGAATATTATATTACAAATATTCGTTTTAGCAAATAGAAGTTTGTTCTAAAAACATTGTATATATGTAAAAATGAAAACACTAATAAACTCATTCGACCTTCTTCTTTCAAAGTATTTATTTTGGATGCAGTACCAATAAACAATGCGACTGCATGAATGTACTCGTGTATGGAATTTTCCTGACAAGTTGCTTGTATTATAATTTTCCCGGAATTATAATTGTAATTTGTTGATCTATTAACATTATGAAATAATGATCTTATTATTTTTTTTAAACACCATATTGAATTTACCTAAACAGTTTTTTTGAGATAATTTGGCAAGTTTGTATGAATAGAAAAGAACTTAATGTTCATTAGCATAATATGCAGCACCCTTAAGAAATGCAGGCGCCATCTATCTGAAAACCAGAACTTCAATTGTTTTTCTTAGTTTTTGTATGCCAAAATTCTTTCAACCTACGCTTTGAAAAAAGTGTGAAAGAATGTGACTTTAGACGACCAACAAGTCTTTTGAAAACTAGGCCTAGGTCGATTTCAAGCTTATGTGTTGCCACATTTATTACTAACACATTTATTACTAAAACTTTTATAACTAACTAAATGAAAATACTTGATGATTTTTAAATTATTTATTTACTTGAAAATAAACAGGGTCACTGGTAGGAATAACTACAATTATTGAGCTCGATAAAAATGATATATTTTCGTCTAATTTTGAACAATTTAATACTTACTTTCCGCATAATAATATGTTTGTACAGATCAGTTTACGAAGAGTTGGAAATAGTAATATATTATTAAAGATATTAAATATACATATTTGAATTCTATAAATTGACTTGTTTTGTTCAATTTTATATTCTTATTACTAAATTGACTCGCGGAAGACATGAATATGCTTGTTTCTGTTCATAGAATCAAATAACAATTTTGTGAAAGTAAATTTATTTTGCTGTATTTGAACTAACAGTTTCCGTAAATTAATCTGTTCTATAATGCAGATTTGTTTTTTTTTATGTAGATAAGAATGATTTGGTTCAATGTACTTGTACTGTTTTTAAAATATGTTACGGTAATTTATTAGCTAGAAAATCTGAAATCCCGTACTTATTTGCGTAATTAGAACTTTAATTAAAAGTGGAATTATTACACAAATGAGTCTTGGTTTAATATATTTTAATTTGCATTATAATATGAAGAGCAGAATGATGAAAACTGTAAGGTACATTACACAGTGATTAGTGCAAAAATTATACTCGGTTTTAAATTACTTTCTTCTTATTTTATAAATTGAAAATAATTTACGAAAGGAAGAGGAGTTTTTATGCTTAAACATTCTGTAGAAAACCTATTTTTAGTTCTTTGAATATTTTTACGTTTTATGGACAACTACTCAACATGAGCGGAAGCGTCGAACAGATTTTAGAAAAACGTGAAAAACCTCCTTCTTCCGAGTCTTTAGTCAAATTCTTTATGATATATGGCATTTGCAGTAAAATGCTTTGCAGAAGGTTGCTATTTAAGGATTAATTTGTAAATAATATTGCGATTGATGTATGTATTTGATTTTTTTTTTATAATTTCAATCAATAGCAAATTTTGCTGCACACTATTTTGCTTTAGATTTATCTTGATAGTTGGAATTTTTTAATTCACTTACTGGGTAGGAATTTCGTTTTTTGTTATTGTTTTACGTAAATTTATTGGCAGTGCTTTTGTTTGGCATCTTTGATTGGCCAGTACCCAGTGTAAAGTGTGACGTCATTAACGTACACAGAAATGCACGTGGACGAAATGTATTAGCGAAAGTGAGATATATTTTTATTTTAGAGTGTAACAGATCATTCTTATCGTATCGGCCTTAACAGTAATTATTTTTTATCCAAATTTCGATTCCTGAAATTATTCCCAAATAAATGAAAAATGTTTTGCATTAACTTATTTGTTGCATTTTGGGCAATACTCTCCTCCCGTTCTTCACTGAAATTATAGTTTATAAATTCCTCGTTGACATCAGCTTTAAAATATAATTAATGAATAGTAATTTTTTTTTATTAAATGTTAATAAAATAAGCCTGAGATATTATCTTGAAACCCTCCAAAAACGTTTCCTGGTTAAGGCCTGATTTGCATGTGTAAGATTGTTTAACAAAGCATAGCAGCAACGCATTTTTGAAAAAAAAAAAATTGAATTGTGCCGGTTACTTGCGCTTGACTTAAAATTCGTGGTTTCTGGCAATAAAAGCATTGATGCGTGAAACTGGTTGCTGAATTGTAGGTTTCAGAATAAATTTAGATTGTGCTTTAAAAATTAAAAGTTTAATTTTTTTAATTATTTGTCTCTCTTAATACTAACTTGAGGAATCAAATAAACAAATTATAGCTAAAATAGAACGATTTATTTAATTTTAATTACTATATTTGTTTATTTTATTTCTAACTAAGAAAATCAAGTACTTGGTCGTATGTATATTCGTATGATATTTATTTTCAGAATCCATGTTTTACTGGATTTTTAAAATATATACGCTTAAAAAATAAGTATGGGGTAAATTGCCCATATGGCTTCGATAAACATTATAGACTCATCGATGGTGATTCTATTTCAGTTGATTCTGCAGAATTTATGTAAAATGGACGACCTCCAAATCACAAACAATTTTATTTGTGTTTGCTATTCACATTAGGTAGGCGATATTTACATTTACAACCTATACATTTATCCACATTTAAAGAAAAATTTGTATATTTTCGCAAAGAGGTACTTTAAAAATGAGCAGTAAAATTAGATCACATCTTCACAATCTTTCGCCATTCAATTTAATCTTTACCCACTTCTTTTATTTCATACATGCTCTTCTGAAATATATTTTATTATAGAAATTGCATTTGGCAAAAATCGTAATTAGTAACTTGAATGATTGAACGAATTTTCGGACGTCATTTGTTTATTTCCTCAAAATATACGATGCTGTTTATTTAAGGCTGTTATAAATGTCACATAATTTTACAATATTCAGCCAACGCACTAGGATATGAATGGACCTGTTATATTTATAATCTTGATAGGAAAAGTTCATGTGTATGAATTGCAATACACAGTGTTTACAATGTATATAGCTCGTGATGGGCTTACAAAAGTAGGAGGTGGTCGTATATATATATATGTAAAGACGTTTATGATCCAAATGCAAAGCAGAAGTACATTAGGTTTCCAACTTAATTCCAATGACTGAGAAAATACGCCACCACCACAAAGATTCGCAGGCCGTAATATCCATTTTGAATTCGATTCTTTGAATTGGTTAAGAATC
This sequence comes from Nebria brevicollis, assembly GCA_944738965.1. Taxonomy (NCBI): domain Eukaryota; kingdom Metazoa; phylum Arthropoda; class Insecta; order Coleoptera; family Carabidae; genus Nebria; species Nebria brevicollis. Next base: position 17,014,149 of record OX122898.1, on the reverse strand, counting down.
GCATTACTATCTTAGAAATATAAATTTAAAGCCTGTCTATAATTTAACAACACTGAACTCATTTAAAAGTGAAAATAACTGACTTTCTTGTAGAAATAATCAAGTGGTATAATATTGTTTTATTATAATATAAAATTTAAAATATCCCGTGATTAACATAAAGCAAATTAGTAATTATCGTATCCATACTACTACCTATAGATACATAATTAAAAATTAAAAAGATTTTAAGATACAAAACAGTCTGAATCGATTTGATGATGAATTTTATGTAGAGGATGATTTTTTTATGCAGTAGCTATTTTTCTATGAAACAACTTTAATAATATTTTAAAATTTAATCTACAACCTAGTAACAGTTATTTTAAATATTTAATTTTGGCTACGCAGCTATATTTATTTTAAGACATTTTGTAATTGTATATACATATATATGTGATATTCAATATGGTCCTTTTCTCCAAATGTTAGTTGCAAAAGAGTTCGTTTTATTTTACTTGTGAAATATGTCAATTCTTTTTGTTCAATCTTCTGAATCGCAAATGCCAAAATTATTTAAAGCACTCAAATTGTCATTAAATAAACATAACATATTGGTGTAGTTTTATGTTATTTTAAATGCTTCGAAGATATTCATTGGTAGTAAAAATGATATCCAAAAAATGATTGACGAGCATGAAATTGTTCCAAAGGAGGTTTTTTAAGCGCCCTCATCCTTACTTCTGGCTACCGGCCAGACTGACAAAGTATTTTCAATAACAGAGGCGGAATATCTATATTTTAGCTGAGGTCCATTAAACTTTAGATAGTTATAAATCATTTGATGATTTTAATTTTGTTTTCTTTTACTTTTTATAATCTTATTAGTACTGTGCAGCCTGGTAAATATGCTCACTGATTCGTAAATAGATATTAATTATATAACTATACTAATCAATGATTTCATGATAATTTAGTTTAATTCCTGAGCAACAGCTTTCAATAAAGTGCATGTTACTTTGGAGAATTTTATTTTACAGAATCTCTAAATACAATTTACAATTATATATTTCTATCTACCTTATCCATAGTCAAGGATTAATTTTAGATCGAGATTAAACTTGATAAAAAAGATAAACTTATGTAGTTTTACATGAATTATAAGAAGATGGAAAATTAGTATTACATTGGTATAGGTTTATTTTTTCTATACAAAAGCACGTATATGTTTGCAGATTGCAGTTGGCTCGCAAATATATAAGAATGAAAATGAATAGTTTTTTTAATGATACGTTTTAAGCCGAGGTGACAAGTTAATTTATAATGTGGCAAGTGTGTTGACATTTTCAAACGTGTTTCATCAAGATTAAATCAAATGTCTAATTTGTGTAGTGTTATTTTTCTATTAATACCTAAAACAATGAATCACTGTGCCCTTGCCCAATGTGGCGGACGTTTCTACAATTTTTCAAGAACAAATGACGACTTAACGTTTAGATCATGATGAGCAATAATCAAATTGTAACAATTACAAACTGTATTACATTATTTATTTGTTGCAATTTAAACCATTAATATATTTGTACTTTTGTAAGGTTGATTGCACAGGTCAAGGTTAGTTCAGCATTGAGTTTAAAAAGATTGCGATTTAAGAATAAGTTTTTTTTCAAAACGCTTTTTTAGTTGCTTAAATTACTAAATATAAACTTTTATATAATATAAATTTTTGTATTGTGAATGCTTTATTTTACATATATACATACATAGTTTCTTTATTTTAGTGTTGCTTTTATCGGAAAATTGATCTCACTATGTAACTAAAAATTACCTTGAATATTTTATAAATACTTCAATCAAAACAATAACCTACTTCTTGTGTTAAGTTTGGCTTCGATAAAACGTGTGCCATTAAAAATAATATGGACAACAACCAAATATGTCGACGACAAACGCCAAAATTCCATTGATAAAACCTCTTCCTGCTTCACAATAAAAATATGTAGGTTATAAGAGAAATGGTACATATTTTATTCTTTGGAATTCGTTGTCTAATGATTAATTCTAAAATGATTTTCAAACCAGAAATATTTACAAGTTTAACCCCATTATCAGTATTTTATGTACATTTTTCATGTTTAATATAACAAGCTTATTACATCCCAGTTACTGATTACATTAAAGTTGAATGTACTTACTACAAACTCAATATTTTTAGAATAAATCTAATCTAGTTAAGCTTGTTTTAATAAATTTTACGCAATATACTCCGTTCTATAACACAGCCACCGCCCATGATTGAAGTTATTTTTAAAAAAAAATTCACATGTAGAAAACCGAACGTTTTGACGCGTCGGCGTACAAAATTAACTATTTGTGAGGGCCAGGGTTTTTTCCTTGAGTCAGTTTCCGAAATTCCAAGACGTTCATATTTTATTGCCTGTGACCTTTTCCCACGCTTCCTGTTTTGAATTGAAAAGACAAAAATCAAAATGCTCCTCATTTATACTAAATAAATCAAGGGTGAAACAAGGTTGGACAAAAATATATATTTAATATCTTGTTATATTACTTAAAACTGTAGCAATTCAGATATTTTTGGGTTTTTGAAGGCCGTTTTTGCCATTTTGAATTGAGCCCGTTGCATCTGTTGTGTTCTTATACCACAAATTCTCTAAAAAAAAAACTTGCTACTTCAATAATTTTTCGTTAACTCAAGGTCAAAATAAAATTTATTGAATTTATTTTTTAAAAAAGTCAAACACTTAAAAACAGATTTGTTGGTCTATTATATCTTTTGCACTTGCGTATATTAAATCCATCATAGCTCAAGATTTTTTGTCATTTACACATTCATTAAAATTAATTTGTTGTTCTACTTCTTGCAAGTTTTCGATTTTAGTTTGTTGTGGTATTTAATGTTCTATTATTTCTTTTTCTATCTATTGACGGCGGAATAGTACTTTTTTTACGTTTATTTTCCAATTCTGTGTTCTGATGCAAGAGAAAGTATTCTATCTCGATTATTTTTGCTCATTTCGACCTTTAGTCTTACTCTATTCACTACAATATTTATATTGTTAATTCTGCAGTCATTTGCGATACATGTGTTTATATGCAAATAAAAATATTGAGAGAAATTCAATTCAAACATATTTCTAAATATTAAACAATATTTAGTACAGTAATGAGACAAACTTGATGAAAGATGATTAGGCTAGGGAAAAGATAAATATTCAAAATTTCCATGAATTTATAAATCATATAGATATTTTAATAAATTAATCATTCGATTATATAATAACTATCTTATGAAAAATATTTGTTTATGAGGTACTAGTAAAAAGCACCTGATCATAATATTATATATTTTCTTCATCTTTTGTGTTACTGCATATTTATATTTTGCCAAGAAGATGTTTCGATTCGATGTAAGGAAAATATTTTGTTATTTTGCCAGTACTAACAGTAATTAATTTTATGTTTTAAACAAAAACATATAACTTTGATATTATGCAGTTTGTTAAAAACGTTTGCTTTGCACCATATGAATATACGCATCATGTCTAGAAATTATTCCGAAATATTCCATTTAAACTTTATCGTTTATATTTTAATATTGGTTTACGATAGAAATATACATATTTGAAGCTTAAAGTATATATTATAATAACTAGGATCACGAGACTTTGTTCGAGGTGATTATTTTGCGAAAAATTTACTCCGTAAATATTTTTTAAAAAAAATGCTATTTTTGTTCGAATTTTCTTTTTGTGAGTGCAATAATTTCGGCTAAACAACAAACGATTTCTCACAAGTTATTTATAACCACAGACTAGACACAAAAAATAACAAGCTGCATTTTGTCTATGCGTTTGTGTAGTTAAAGTAAAATTTATGTTTACGATTAAATATTTATGTTTTTTTTTACCGTAAAAAAAAAGTATTATTTGTAATTAGTACATTCTCTTATTTGTATAAAAATGCGAACAAAGCCGACGAACATAGAAATATGTGGATAAATTTAAAAAAATATAATCTAGTATATGCTCTAATCAGAGATATAAACTCGATATATAGAAAAATTTAAGTACCTAAATATCGTAATATAAAAGTGCAGTTGAAATCAACCATAATTTTAATACCATTCTGAAATGATTGCTGCGTTTATGCGCATCCACCAATTAATTTTAAACAAATTACAAACACTTGTTTCACAATACGTAATTGTCAATATTTCTACATTGCAATATACTTTAATATAACTTATTTTAAGTAAACATAATACGACTTGAGTGTGTTTACAGAAGAAATTAACTGACAACTGAGAACCACACAGAAAGGAAAAGATTTAGTCGACTCGATAAAAGATGGGTCGCTGGACGCCTGCACTTTGTTTTATTTGCTTGTCTAATTTAAGAATAGATTTACATGACAGGCTATCAATAAGATATGCTAGTTGGTCTAGATATTTTAAAATCCTTTAGTACGAATTTATACCAGGACGATATTTCATAATTTGTCAAATATGAGCATTACTACCTGCGTAATTTTCCATGTAGAGAATCCGCGTAATTATTGGAGTATTAAAAAAATGTGTTTATACATAAAATATTCTCAAATTTATAAGTAATTTCTTTGGGATAGACATTTTTGAGGATTACAGTTTGGCAATTAAGATTAAATTATATAAATGGCAAGTTATAATCATAGCAACGCTAACGGATTTTAAGACCGAATCTCATATTAAAACGATTAAGAACACATATATTTAGCGTCACCTATTGAATTTATTTCTGTCTAAATACCACAAACTATTTATATAAAGATATATATTTAATTAGAATATTTGAAGATGATAATTAAGCTTGATTACAAATTAGGAAGATTCTATACTAATTGAACATAAATTGGCAGCAGTAGAAAAATAAATAAATTTGGGTAGTCATTCTTGCAGCTACATTAGTTACGATGTTTCCGTGTTTATAGTTTTTTCCCCTAATAAATTTCTGGTCGTGATTTTGGTGTCAAATGGGTTATTAAAGTTGCACATGGATGCAGCCACATAATTAATCCAATGTCTTTTGTCAGACCGATTTGTGTTGACGTTTAAATGACGGAAGTGTGAAAAACAGCTGCACTAGTTAATTTCCATCGTGTCACTAAATACACATCGTTCGTCTATTTTCAATCTTGATGATAAAATAGTCAAAATGCATGCACTCTAACACGTTTCTGACATTTACTCATAACTAATAAATTTAATACTATCTTTTGTAACAAATCTCCATTTAAATCGCATGTTGCTGTTTGGAATCCTCATCTGCTGTTCAACCTCATTTTGTATTCATAATCTTATTTTGCTGATTCATTTCCTTGTTTCTTGCTAATCACATTATCAAAATTACATTTCCGCTTTTTTTGTTTCGAAATAATTATTTACTTTATATTTAATATTGGTCTATGGCTGAACTACTTCGTATATTTAAAACACTACATAGTGATTCGGAAAACCGTATCATAGCAACGATCTGCAACAGGTGCAAAATATGTTTTACGTTTAGTTTTCCTTTTATAAATACATATGCATATAAAATATCCGTTCTGTGAATGGTGCAGTAACTTATTAAATTAATTAAATCTACTTCTAAAAATATGTTTTAAATATATTTATTTTCATATAAATTATATCTCGTTAATTATACACATAACAGTTTTCCGGTAATAATAATGGTATTACGAAAAACGGAAGACCAAGATTTGTTGCGCTTCAGTTGCCTGCTGTTTTAATACGCATCGTTGGCCCCCAAACCACAGTAATTTCATAAACTTATGTATCTTACGAAATAACATTTAACGTATTATTTAAAGTTTTCAAGTTATATTTATAGCTTTATTAAGATTTGAATCATATATGTTCAAGGTTGCTTTATTTTATACGTTGTACATTTTTTATACAAATAAACTTTATTTTTAATATAAATATACAAAGTTACCACCTGCTAAAAATACGAACACTTTCATGGTTTTTTGTATAAAATAGGAAAAGTTTTAAAAAATCGTTTTATATATGCTGAAAACATAATACTTGTTGACATCAGAATTTGTAGTTTAAGTAAGAATGAAAATGCATAAATGTATACACAAACACCTGAAACAAAATATACACGCGTGAAATATAAACACGAAAACTTGATTATCAAAAAATACAAATATTTAAAAAAGTCAATGTTACTATGGGCTAAGGTCGATTCGGAAAAGCTGAATCATCGATTTGTTTTTGAACAGAAGATTGAAAATGTGTATAATTCAAGATTCATTCGATTTAACTCATCTTGATTTAATTTGAAACAGGTGATCCAAATAAATCAAATCACGATTTGTTAACGGGTATCAATTTAGAGCCAAATAAAATTTGTTCATTAAAAGCTTCTGTTCTGAGAGGCTATTCTTTATTTCTCTATTTACTAATTCTTTATGTTTTTTTCTTTATATATATTTTACGTTTTTGGTAAACCTACGACCGTAAGCTGATTATAGGTTTGGTAAGAAGTAACTTATATATTTGACCATGTCTGGTCTACGTTGAACAATATTGGTGGCAGCGAAATTGAACATATAAACACGAGTCTAACATTAAGCTTTCAGATATCGCATTCGTGCGATGAATCAATTGTTTACTTTACGTTTAATAAACACGTAGCTTCCGTGTTTATCATTTCTGGGTAATACTTTAATTTTGTAGCAGGAGCAATTTTAAATTAATAATGTATACCTTAATGCTTGCCGGAAATATTCAAATTTATAGAGAAAATCGAAAGATTTACTTTCTGATAATATTTCGATATTAAACTAACGTTTGTTTATTTTGATGCTACATAATCTAACTAAAAATGATTTTATTTACAAGCAGACAGACTTTAGTATCGTGCTCATATATTTATCCCAATATATTTTATTTCTATAATTAAATTTGCTTTATAAAACTCTTAAGGATGTTCAGAAGACATAAAAATTCTATTAATAGGTTACAGTTGTATACTTTTACTTTTGAAAAGAATATTCAAAACGGAAGTGCATGTTTACTCTGCAATAACCAAAAATGGATGCACTTACAGCAAAAAGCAATTCTTAGTGTAACTTATAATCTATATGATATTTCGATTTTGTAATTTGACCTTTTTATGCATCCCGCAGAAGAAAACGAATCTAGTAAGAATTTGTTTGTACAAGTGTTTACGAAGTAATGACTAAATAAGATTAATTTCCAATAATTGTTATCTTAAAAGATTCTCAAAATATTTATTGAAATTCCTGAATAAAGAAAATGTAAATAACCACTGTATTTGACCTTTAAATAATCTTGCAAATATTTGTAAAATTCAAGATCGCCGAGTACACGAACTCTTTTAGTACTGTTTTTATCAGTGTGATGCTGTTCAAGTAAACAGTAACGTTCCGAAATACTGATCAATGTTGGCAACCATGCAAGGTTTATATCTAGTATACAATTTTAAAAGTGATGGCATGTTACAGTTAAATGGTTGGTTAAATAAATGACAACATGTCATTTGATGTGGCATAGATAAAAAGCTACTAGATTTTGTAAACCTCTTCATTGGAAATGTTGCGAATCTCGTTCGATACCTACATTAATCACCGTCGTATTTAGAATCATTTCGATATTTCATACCGTGTTGATTTGGTCTTGATATCTTTCATATTTATACAGACATTAGCAACAATTTTTATTTTATTCATTAATTTTTAAATAAATATAAATCACTTCGCAATTGTATAAATAAAACAATGTATATATTTTTTCTCTCAGGTCTTATTTCTCTGTAAATATTTTGAATGAGTTGTTTTGTATGTGTGAATCAGGGAAGAGGGTATTAACCCAAAGATTTGTCAAGTTATGTAACTTGAACAATAAATTAGCGCTTTAGGTGACTTTAATTACAGCAATTACACGGTCGGAATCATTAATGAAATAAGTGACAAAACAAATGACTTCCATGGTATGTATCAAAAGTATGCTAACCTTTACGATGTAGGAAGGAGGAGACGTATTTTTGTACATGTATACATAAAACTATACTAGTGTTGGTTTGAGTTGTATGTGTTTGGGAAAATTAGTGCATTATTTGTTCTGTAAGACTGCAGTGTGATTTTGTTCGTGGATAAAGTGAGTCGGACACTTTGGAGTACAGTGGTTAACTTGTATATTTATATCAGGTGAAATTAACGTGTCTTCTTCAAAAATGCTTGCAAGAAACATTTAGAATATTTCACTCTTGTTCCATTGCACATTTATTTTTCTCATTTTTTTTTTTTTTTTTTTTTTTCAAAATATTTTTTTTGCTGGGAATTTCTTGATATATTTAACATTTCTCCTAAAAATATTTAATTTGACTGATGGTTATATGATCTTAGATCTATCTATGAATCTCAAAACTCAATAATTTAGCTATGAGAGTTTGCATAATTAAAAAATACCTATAGTAGAACTGTATAAGTCTAAATATTGCAAAATATTGCTATGGTGTTTTTGGAACACCACCGTACTCCAATGTAAATAAAAACGTTAATATGTTGATACTTAATGTGATTCATGTATTGAAAGCTAGAGAATAAATCAAAGAAACTGGAAGTGACAGCGGCGTGTGTTTCGACTTGGATACAAAACTGTGAAAATATGTAAAGTGTTGTAGATGCGGAACGCGATTCCCCAGTTGTGAAATTTTGCGCGCACCCACCAATAATCGTGTGTTTCAGTTGCTGCGACGCCGCGACCAGGCGAGCGTCGCATTTTAATATTCTATATACATACACACGCACATTCATCGTTTCCAAAAAGACAAATCATCTTCGTCTAAAGTTATAATACTTGTGTTAAAGTTACGTTTCGCCTAAAGCAAGTGTGTGGTGCGAGTGCACGGTGCGGCGCTATTCATTGTGTATAGTGGATGAAATAAATACTTTATTTGAATTGTGCACGGACTTCAAACTATGGGAATGGAGTTTTTCCAGGAATGGGAGGAACACGAGGTATAAACAGAATATCAACATAGTTCCAGTTATATTTACAAATTGGTTTCTGTTCAAAATTATAATTGCTGAAAATTGAATTGAGTCTTTTCAATATATTTTTATTTTAATATATCCAATTTTCGTTCACATCAAATAAAATTCAACTAAGAAGATCCAAATAAAATTTTATGATCCCTCATTAAAAGATATGATTTGGAAACTATTTTCTATCTTTTGACGAGTGTTGGCAATTGAGTGGGACTGTAAAATAAAATAGAAATTATAATAACGCATATCGCAAACTTCTACTTACATAATATCATTTCCCAAATACTAATATGAATCACTCTTTTTTAAGTGTGTATCCAATTTTTTCGATATCTACCATTTCAACTCCACCCACACCACACGCATTTCTTCCCTGTTTATCAATCCTTAAAACACATACCTTTTATTCCATTTGCTAATAGATAGTATCACGTTATATTCATCTATTAGAACCATATTTTAATCTTCTGTCTTTTCAGTTGTAACACAACACCTAATTTTGCCAATCATCATTTTGAATTAACTTCGTTTAGAATACAGAAAACTCCAACTATGCATTTTCGGCTTAAGAACAAATTGTGTATCTAAGTTGTTATGTATCACTAAAATTGAGTTTAAAAAGAATAAATTTCAAATTCGCGATGTAGATTCTCATACATTTAAGATTTGTTGTGTTAATTGTCGATGTTAGTTCTGTGAGCAGATCATAAATCATTTAGTCTCAATTTAATTTAACCATTACATTTGATTTTTATCTATACTTTATATTCAATATTAAAATAAAATTGAATACTGCTTTTGTACTAATGTATTCTTCATTCAATATTTAATGGTGGCACCATTAACACTTCATTCTCCTTCATGCCAGTTGATATGATGAAGTTCGATATGGAATATTTTCTATATATCAAAATATCAACAGGTTGATTCGCTTTAATACAGAACGTAAATTTAATTTACAGGTTTTATATTGCCTCATTTGTTGATTTTACTTTAATGATAATTGAACCAGATTGTTATAAACAACATATTAGAAGAATTCTATTTCATATTTGTAACAGACATTAAGGTTTATAAGACATGCAAAAATAGATTGTGCATCATAAAACCATCTGCAATAAACATAAATAAAATGAACAGAAACTGTATTCCTAATGGATTTCCCATTTAATTTAATTTACGTATTTTACACTTAAAATTGGAATTACTTATTGTAATAATAAATAAATATAAAATAAAATTACTTGCTTGCTTTTCTACAAGTATAAGGGTATAGGCATTGGTTTTATTTAAATATTAAGTGATTCAATTGTATATTCTAAAAATTAATTCATATAACTGAGTCTCACTAACAATCAGATTAATACGAGTAGATTAATAACTCAATTCGATTATCCTTTTTAGTTTTGGATGTACGTTGATTTGTGTTCATTAACTATGGCTATACAGTGATGCTATAAGTTCGTTATATAACGATTGTATTTATATATTATATAATATGAGTATTTTTTGAGATGCAGGGAACGTTATTTTATTTGAAAAATGCAAATATTAATCCTTGAACTAGTAGATTTTATACAAGTGACATTTTCGAATTAAATATTTGGAATTCGTAGAAATTGAGCAAGATCACATGTGATTATATCAAAAATAATACATAATCCTCGTGGTGTGACGTCAAAATTTACAAGTTTATGCAATCTAGTAAATTATTGCACACCGTCCTTGTTTTTATTATAGAAACTCTTGGTGGAAGTTTATACATTATAAACAGAAGCTTCCAAAATAACTAATGAAATATTTGTGTATCGGATTTTCGTAATAATTGCGTGTTGTATTAATTTTAAATTAATATGAACAATGGAATAGAAATGGTTTTGATTTATTTGACCTTGGTGAAATGTCGATCCTTTTTGTGTTTTATTTACAAAACTTTTGCCAAGATCATGTTTGCTAATATTTTTGCTGATGGGTGATGCTTCAAATCGTCGTTGCGAATGTTATTTTTGTTGTTATTCAAAGATAAAAATAAATAAATAACTTAAAAATTAAATGAAACATTCACTTTATTAAATGGGAGTCAAAGGATTTCCTTTAAAATCTTTAAATTGATTAAAATATTTAATTATTATTTCGCATAAGAAAGTAAAAAGTGCTTAGTATTAATATATGTAGCTTTAATCATATTATCATGTATGCCAGAAATTTCTTTCAACAGTCCTGCACTTTCTCGTTTCGCCAGGGACATCACCTAAAACAACTATTTGCGACGTTTTCAAGTTGAAACTATTGTAAACCGAATGAATATTATAATATTTTCATTTCAATATAGCATACAGTTCAAAATAATAGACAACTTTAGAACTATTATAATAATGTTTCTTTCAAATGAAAGTAACATATCCGCAATGGCAACGTATTTTGTTTAGATAAGAAGATTATTCGAAAATAATTTTTTTTAATATTTTACTAACCTTTGAAACACTTTTTCATTAAATATATATCATATACTATTATAAAATATAGAGAAGATTCAACTACATTCGTAGGTGTATTTTATGATTGTTTGTATCTGTATAAAATTAACGTTTTTTTAAGAAAAAAAATTAGCTGTCCATGCCAGATTTTCAATAATCTTTACGATTTCTAGTGTTTTCCGAAAATAGTTTTAATATAAAATAAACAGCTGTACACTATTTAATTTAAATTTTTATCCGATGTCCTTATCCTTCATCATTTAACATTGGTGGTCTGCCACGACCTAGTTTGTCACCTTGATTTTGTGACAACCATGGTATACAAATCATAATAATAAAATAGCAAAACTGTATCCGCAAAAAATTAAAAATACATGAAAATAAAAACCAATTTTTTATTGTAAACTACAAAAGCGCAGATAAATATTGGAAATGCATATTAATTCCAATTTGGTAGGTGAATTCTCCATAGAAACATTTGTCGATCTCTGTTTTATTAATGCTAAGTAATTTTAACATTATTTTAATCTAAAGCATTTAAAGCTCTTTTTATGAGTCGTATTTATATATCTAATTTTGTTTTAGTCGGCATATGCTTATAGTGACAAATGACAATCTTCAGAAATCAGAATAATGTATGAACCATGGTTTTTGGATAACATCCCAATATTTAAAGTTATACATGAAATCGTATAAAAAATGGTTAAGTGTTTCTTTCAACTGGTGTTTTATTTTTTGTTAAAAGTCTATTATGTAGCAATAAAACAAATCTGAGAAAAATAATCTTGACATTAGAGCTAAAGTAAACATATTTTATACTTTGTCTGAAAAATAAAACGATTATATAATATTGCCTATAGAATCTATGAATCATGTGATATATTTTGCCATGTTTTATAAATCAACACACCATCATCAAAATGGTAATTGAATTTGTTCACTGTTTATTATTTATTAATAATTAAAACAGTTTTCTATGTGCATTTTAGAATGAATTGTATTTGCGTAAAATAGATGTACAAAAGCGATTGTTTGTATACATTCAACATAAATATCAACGAAAAGCTACGAAACCAGTGACCTTGACATTATCACATCTTATGTGGCCGACATAAAAATGTCTCTTACAACAGGTAAATTTGTTAGAAACGCCTGCGTGTACTTGACATCTGTCATATAAATTCAAGTTCTTTATTTCATGTTGAGAGTTCGTTCGTCTTCACTTCTGTGGCTTTATTGTTGACTTTGGAAAAGTTTCCGGGAAGCTATTCACAATACATTATGTTTCTTACTTCAAAGAACATCCCATATATAAAACATAAAACATATTTTATGAAAATCAAGTGATGTAATTTTAAAATTTTATCACACATGTTTGCAACTATATAAAAAAAAAACTATTGTAGTGATACTAAAATTAAAATATATTATTTTACATTTGTTTCATTTGCTACTCTTGTTTGTAACAAGTTTCAATTATTCATCGAGCATTATTTCACGAAATTAAACTACTCAAACTACGGCAAAAATTACTATCGAATCATGTTACAAAAATAGTGTCTATGCCATTCGATGCTATTATTATACAAGAACAGCTCAAGAAACTGTATATTTAAATCAAATAGGAAGCCAATACCTACTGATTGTTTTAAACACCAGAACGATATGTCAGTAAATGGTCTATTACGAATTTTTTTTGGCCAATGGCAAATAGCCAATAATGTATAGTTTAGTTCAGAACAAATTTGTTTTGACGTTAAAAAATTAGAGTGCATTATCTTATAAAAGCAATAATTTAAAAATTATATTGCGAATATAGTTTTGCAATAAAATAGAAATATTTTATGGTAATCATATTTAAACAATATAATTTCCGTTCTAATTTGATTTTTGTCATAGAATCGATTAGCGGAAATATAGATTCTCAAAAGATATTTTAATTTGCGTATAATTTCACCATTTTAATGAGATTAGTTGCTATTTTAGTGGTAAAATTATGATTGGTGAAACAAACATCACCTATACAGAAAATTGTAATTGTACTGTAACTGTAAAGAAATGGAGGAAAAGGATTTTAGAAATGAAGATAAATATTTATTAAATTAGTCCAAGATTGCAATATTTGTCTATTTCGCAATTAAATAATAACACCTACTCGTAATTAAAATGTATTTGTGCATCGTGTTATGTCAAATGACATCGCCAAAAGGTCGCAGATGCCAATATTTTAAAATACTTTACAGGGGCAGAAAAAATGGTAAATTGAAATAATTGTGGTTAATTATACGGCTGTAGTTATAAAAAGTAAAAAATTTTCATATTTTTATAAAATATATGTGGGTATATACTATACTGAAAAAAATTGACGAACACCTGCCTTCAGCCATGAGTGTTTGACGTAAATTTTGACTTATTTATGTCGATTTCCGGTAACACGTTCGTACTAAAAATATAGTGACCTATTTTTCGATATAAACAATAAAGCTAAGTCTGGATCCGGGTGCTTATAGAGTATTATGTAAACATGCTCAGACGGACATTCACCTCATAAACCACGAATTATAGGCTATACTTTTCGAACGTATAGTTTAATTCTACTTTTGCACCGTGTATACCTATATGTATACCGCCGCCAGTATTAAAAACCAATATGTTTTCATCAACTATTTCCTGCTTCTCAAGTCTCGAGCCAATTTGTAAATTCTATTTTTTCTTATTGGCAGGATTTTATTTTTCAGCAATGAATTTCCCAAGACATTTTCAATATCGATTTAATATCATGCGACACTTTTTGACATCTGTTTTATAAATACTTGGATATGCGTAGAATATATACAAATAAATATGTATACAGACATATTAAGAACATAACCGGTAATTATAGTATCCATAAAATGCAATTTACACATCAATAAACACTATACGTATGAAAATTTTATGAAATATAATAAAATGTATGATTATGTTTCGCTCGTAAGACTAAAATTTGTCGCTTCTTCTTTTCTGAACATACCGAACGGATTGACACCAAATTTGGTAAAAATAATCTATAGGTACATAATTCGTGCCGCTTATATTTAAATATTATAAGCGCTATGGGTTCTCAAAATATCAACTTTTTGTTTATATTTAAAAGTATTGATAACTAAAAACTAATATGTTTTCCTTAAGGTAAGTTCATTGCTTAAAAATTCATTTATTCGACAATAGATGGAACTGTGGAACATAAAATTTCGAATAGCTATTGCAAAACTTTTGAATGAAAACAAAAATGAATCAGCAATATGACTAATAAGCTGAAAGAGAAAAAACGTCGGGGAAACTACGGAAAATCATACGCTATAACTTCAGTGAATACGTATGTTGGTATTGACAGTTTTCACACAGGCGGGCTAAGTTGGCAAGGGTAACAATGACGTTATGCGCAGACGCAGATATGAATGGATGCTAGGTCACGGGCGGCAGCCATCTTGGCGTGGAAGGCCAGTGGCCGCGTACACGGCTGATAGTCGCTATAAATAATTGTAAGCGCGCGGATCGCCAAGTATAGACTGTTGGGTTGATGCCAGGGTACGTCTACCACCTTCCCCTCACACACACATATGTATATACAAACGACGCTATGTGCACTTATATTTCTTTCTTGCATATTAATTCACAAATCCATGTCTAGCTCACTTGCATATATTAGACTAATATTTATGCAATTTACTAAATTAATAAAATTTCTTATATGAAATTGTTTAATTCCATTCGTGACTTCAGTTTAAAATAACAGACAGTAATATAATAAATAATTATGACATTTAGCTCAAGCATAACAAAGCAGATTGGCGAATAGCCGTCACGGGAATCTCCAGAAAAAAAATACGGGGACATGTTTTTGAGCGTATTTATTTTAATAATTATGTTTATTATTGTTTTACCGCTTTCAACCTGAATAAACTTTAAATACACAATACAAAAATTATCTAGTTTTTTTTTGGTCGAATAAAATTACATATTGCAGCCTGTTTTTTTTAAGGGCTCAATATCTGTTGCAGTACGGTACTGATTAGATTCAAAACGCGAGCGGATTCAATCGGACACCTGTATAATATGTGTGACAAATTTGGTTGAAATTGGTTCGATACTTTCAAAGAAGAAGTGTCGACTAAATTTGGTCTTACGACTTCCAAGTATATGATATAATTGCATTTTCAGTATGGCGTAATCCATAACATTTTCTTGGACAAGTGGATTAATTAATTGTTGTTTCTTGCCGTTGTTGCTATAGCTGTTAATATAACAGTTTACAATTTACAGATTATATATGTACATGAGAGTCAAGAGTGGTACCTCTACATATCTACATATTCGTCAAGAACCTTCTTGTCTTTTAAAAAGTCTTTTCTTGTCCTATCAAACATCTGTGCAATTTCCAACACATATTTAAATAATAAAGATCTATAGAATATCTCGAACAAAATTAGTTCTCCATAACTTTGTGACCGGTCACTTCACACAAATATATATTTTTCTTATTACATTACTTATTACTTCGTATAAGAAAGTATAGTCAAAAATGTACGAAATAAATTAGTCCTATGCAGTATGCAACTAATTTTACAACACTGTATTACGTTAAGTATTTTTGCGAATTAAAAAGAATCAAAGCACAGATTTAAATATATACTTGTCTGTGATCAAAGTATTTAAAGTGTAGTTTTTCAAAAATGCAATTTCTAATTAAATGGTAATTGTTCACTTTAGCCATCAACAATTACTATTTATTGTTTTGTTTACCTTGGATAGATGACACATGTTTATTTAAAAAAAAAATGTTTATAATTAGTAAAATTGAAAGTTGTTTGCAATGTTTTTTTATTATTTGCTTGTAAAATTACACATGTTATTAATTATGTGATGTTTATGTTTACATTAACGGTATATATCATTTTATTTTTAACACTGTCCTCATGTTATACAAATTAAAAATAGTAATTATAGGTAAAAATCCCCTATAGTTTTATATGTATTAATATAAATTACATAATAAATTAAACTGTAGAATAGTTTTGATAGACAGAAGTCAGATGTGGAGTCTGGTAAACAACCAATATATTTTATGTTATGTGGTCCAACATTTTCAAGGATTAACAATATATACATATAACTTAGAAAATTTTATTTACAGCTAAAAATATTCGTTTGACTTCAAGCAAAGATCGATTTTACGGTCATACAAGCATAAGTACAAAATCATTACAATATATTTTTTTAAATTAACACAAAAATCGTATAGATAGATCAAATTTTATGCAAGAAATAGGAAAAAAATACGTTATTGTTTGTATAAAAAAATGTTCAAATTGACGTTTTTATCACAGAAAGTTAACAGATGTAAAACGATAGTTTAATTTCTAACAAGGTCATGATGATAAAGTGATAGATGAAGGAAAGGTGCCGTCATACTTTTTTATAATCCCGCCACTAACCCATATGACACATATAAACTTGAACTTCGGTTATAATCGACTATGTTTATAATAATTAGTCATAAATAATAATTTAGCTTTATTTAATTCGAACCACTTGTAATATAAAGTGGTTTTTGACATTGATTTTTATGTGGCGTAGCATAAATATTTATTATTTAATACATAAATACGAAATCGCACGAAGCAGTCTCGTGTACGATTGTTACATGCAAAAGTGGGCGTCGAAAAGTTTTATTGCAGAAATTTAAGTAGGTGATTGTAGATTGTTAATAAGATTTATTGTTTAAATGAATTTTTAATCATGATGCGCTAGTGTGTCACGTAAAAAAACGAAATTTATATCGCATAGTTGAATATTTTAAGTGAAGTGACTACTCTGTTATCATTGATTGACATTTGTCGTTTTGTATCAAGTTTGTGTTGTAGGGAGTAGTCGTATAGGGCGTGGGATATTATTGAATAAATTGCTATAGAATTGATTGAACAATACAAATCAAGTACATTCAGTTGCGTGAGTGTGTGTTTCGTCTATTATTGACAGTTTTCTCCTTGTTTCCAGACCTCGTCGACAACAACCACCACAACTATGACAACACCTGCGAAACTATATGGTAAAGATATCAGTGAATATGACGAAGTCGATGTTGATGAATTATTATCGAAATTATCACCAGAGGAAATAAATATTCTTGCAAAAGAAGTAGATCCTGATGTAAGTTTATTGCGTTAATTAGGTTATGGTTGTTTGTCATCCATAGGTTACTTGATTTTGCAGGATAGCTTTTTACCTCCATCACAACGAAACAATTATGATTGTGAAAAAGATCCAACGGGGCCTTTAAATCGCAAGAAACTCATCGAACACATCAATAAACAAGCGTTAGAAACCCCAGATGTACCCGAATTGAAACCTTATGTTGCAGGCACTGTTAGAGGGAAGAAGGTAATCATATTTCTTAATATATTAAATTAATGCGTTCTTAGAACAATTATTGTGGTTTTTGTGTGATGTAGAAAGTGAAACCACATCTTTTAGCAATATGATTTTGATTCTACTGTAACCATTTTGGAACGTTATTATATTTAATTATTTTTTACAGTGGTTACCACCAGCGCCATCTGCAAAAGAACAAGAAGCGCAAGAGCAAATAACTATTGACATGGGTGATGAATATGAACAAGCATTGACCGATGCTTCACAAGAAGAAATTATTGACTTGGCAGGTACAAAAGCACTTAAAACATTAATTTTAAATATGTTTATTATTATAAACTCGACTTTTCAACAATACATTCGACTAGTGTATTAAATCATTTTAAAATATGATTGCTTCATTGATTATCACTTATAAATTAATCCAGTCGATCTTTATTAAATTCAATTAATTTAATAATATAATAAAATAAAATAGTGGTATCAATATTGGTGCTCCTAAATTTTTATTCTAAATGTAGTTAAGACTTTATGCGAGGATGAAATGGACGGGAGTGGAAATGTGATATATTAATTTATTAGATCATTTTTGTATATTTCTATTTAAAATAAATACATTTTTTCTTTTGCATTTTGAAATGACATGTTTGATTCATATGTAATGTTGTTCCAGCTATTCTTGGTTTCCATTCTATGATGAACCAGGACCAGTACCATGCATCATTATTAAACAAAGGACAACCGATTGGTCTGGGGTGGGACGGTATCACCAAAGCTTCCACACAAAAATTCTTTCCACAAGATCCACCAAACAACACAGATGTTGACAAAACCATTCAACAAGTTAAAGACGATGATCATCAATTGATTGAATTTAACTGGAACAATATCAAGGTAAAACATACACATTTATCAAACAAATTTACCCATTATTATTTAAACATACAAAATTAAATTTATTACTAGCATACAAAAGTGTTAATACGTTTCAATAATACATATTGTCATAGATTTCGAATTCTTCCAACTACATATTTATATCTAATAAATATACTATTGAAGATCAATTGTTTTAAATTAAAATAAATAGGAGTCATGAATATACAATGTGCCGTACAAATCATTACACAGTAGCATAGAAATTATGGCAAGATAATAAATGTTAAATGTATTTTAATTTGTTGTTTTATTTTCTAGAATATCTCTGATGAGAAGTTCGAGAACCTATTCGACGCTTTAGCCTCCAACACACATCTGGAAGCCATGTCACTAACTAATGTCGGTTTGACTGACCGCATTGCTACAAAACTAGCGGATGCATTAGAACAAAATGCCACCCTTCGTGTTGTGAATGTTGAAACAAACTTTATCAGTCCACATGTGATTGTGCGACTTATCAAATCATTGCTCAAAACCAAAACTGTAGAAGAATTCAGAGCATCCAACCAGGTAATACTAAAATTTAAATACATAACCTCATAAGATTAAATATTCGAAATTTAAAATAGATTATAGACCATTTTGTGCATTTTATAATTATATGTTTCGTATGACATAAAAATAATTGTTGTATGTATATTTTATGTTTAAAAGAGATCACAAGTGCTGGGCAATAAAAACGAAATGGACATCACCGCGATAGTGGAACAGAATCCAACCTTATTAAGGCTTGGCCTTCATCTCGAGTACAATGATGCTCGTCATCGTATCGCTACACACTTACAACGTAACATAGATACAAGTAGGTGGACATTAACCATCCCTTTCTATTTCCCCTTAGGTTACGTTTATTCGGTTTATTCAACATCTATTATTTAGGTTATGTAAACACACATCATTTTCTTAGCAGGACCATTTACTATATCCGTACAGGTTTTTATATAGAGCATTTTTGTAAACGCTCTTTTTATTTTATTCATCGCTTTCTATTTTGCTTATTAACTGCTTATTGGTTTCATTTTTCTCGACTACTAATCGGTATTTATCTAAATAAAAAATAAGTTATTTTTAAATTATTCCTCTTTAACAGTATCTGAACTAAAACTACTCGTAAAATTATTAAAAAAAAATTGGATAGTCTTCATAATCTCATTTGTATTAAATTTAATTCAAACATTTTTACTTATCTTATTTGTGATACCGTATTTAATTTAGTGGTGTGAAATTACTCCATAAATATTGTTTGATAAACTCTTACTTCAGTCTGAATTAAATATAATATTGATAACTTGAGCTTAGATAAATATATTGTGCTAAAATAAGCCTAAGGACGCAACAAAAGTATTCAATAGGCAAGAAAAGTAAGCACGTGACAAAAGACGCGGGGATCGAATTCGTTCGCATTCAACGCTGAGAGACATGTTAACCTTATGGCCAGAATCGACGGCTCATTTATTTTGAGACATTACACTTGCATTTGTCGAAGAATCAATGAAAAAAATGAATGTGTTAGGGGCAATAGAATAACCTTTATGCTATAGTGTTTATGAAATTACGAACATCTTTAATAAAGCTATATTTTCAAATTGAAAATGCATTTTATGTTAAATGCGTCTCTGCACATGCGCGACCATGCGCAATATGCTGCGTTTGTTTGGCTTCGTTGTAGAAAATGTAAAAAGCCAAACAAACGCAGCATATTGAGCATGGTCGCGCATGTGCAGAGGCGCATTTAACATAAAATGCATTTTCAATTTGAAAATATAGCTTTATTAAAGATGTTCACAATTGCATAAACACTATAACATAAAGGTTATTCTATTTCCCCTAACACATTCATTTTTTTCATTGATTCTTCGACAAATGCAAATGTAATGTCTCAAAATAAATGAGCCGCCGATTCTGGCCATAAGGTTAACATGTCTCTCAGTGTTGAATGCGAACGAATTCGATCCCCGCGTCTTTTGTCACGTGCTTACTTTTCTTGCCTATTAATCCTGTATAGAAAAGCGAAAATTATTTTATATTAAATTCACATCATTAGTTTTATGCGATTATAGAGTTTTCGTGTTGTTGAATTTTTTTTTTAATTCTAGCTTTGTATGCGTTTTCTTTTTATTTTGCTTTCGCTTATATTAGACTGTCGCAAAGAGAAATTACGACCAGGGTACTGGAAGCGAGGCAAAATTGTGGAAGGTCGTCGCATGATGGTACATCCAAAATCCAATGACGTTGATCATATTGGTCGTGAGTAAAACGCAGTTATTTTTCCAAAAAAAAAAAAAACTGCCTTAAAAGATTGTGGTTTGATTATTCTCAATTATTGTTGGTTTGTTTTTTTGTTATTATTTACAGTGCATCGGGATATGTTTGGATACCAACATTTTATTTATTTTTTGTTCTAATTATTTGTACAACAATTCATATTGCACCATTATATCGATTCAACGCCAGTTATTTTCTGCAATATAATAAATGTCTAAATTATTATTATACAGAATATGTTAAGTAGTTAGTTTGAAATTATATTTGCATATTCATAGAAAGTCAAAACGATCTCCTAGTAATTGAATGTTGCCATATGTACTTAAAGGTAAGATATATTTACATATATTTTTTAATTGGCTGTAAATAAGGGGCATTATATTAAATAAATACTAACTTCGTTCGGAGAAACTTGCGAAAACATGTTTGTCTGAGATCGATCGGTTGAGTTTATTCTTATTTGCCTTCCGCGTAAAACTTTCATTATAGTATCTACGTTTTTAATTAAATATTCTTATATTCGTATAATGAATAAACTTAGTGAGGAATAACATAATTACGTCCACTATTTGAGAAAAAAAAGTGGCAAATTTAAAACAAAACTGTGTTTCATGATTATTTTAAACCACAAAATACAGTTTTAGTAAAACGGTGCTAAACGATATAAATGGTGCAATAGAATCTAAATAGTCAAACTTTACAACAACATTTTATAATCTTGCAAATGTTGTTTTAAGGTTATAAACTATTTCCTGTGGTAATTCGATAAAATTGACATAATTTCGTCTGATTTGACCAAATGTATCTGTTATATTCGTATGATTTACACTAAACATTGAACACATCTTAAAACACAAAAACATCCATTATACAATTCTTCTAAACTATGGGATACACAAAACCACTCAACCATTTATTTTAAGTTTTTCATAAATGGGAAGCTGTTTAACTATTTGGTGGTGCTAAATAATTTATAAGACTAATATAATCCATCGAAATCGTTATTACATCTAGAACAAAATACGAAAATTCAATTTACAAATTGATTAATCATTTGTAAAAATATAAGCACACCATATAGTTATAAACTTGTGTTGCATTTTGTATCCTTGTTTTACCTACCCTTAAACAACCCTTTGATAAAAAAAAAATCATGTCAGACAGTTATTGTGAGTAATAAATCGACACGAGAATTTCTTTCTGTTTGTTGTCACAGTTAGAAAAGATTTAACACTGCGACTGCAGTTCAGGTTCTTTAACCAACTACACAGAAAATCTGCCCTGATCAAGTAAAGGTACCACCACTACTACATAATGCTGAAATGTGACGAATAACTATATGTATAACACTAACACATTAACCACATTCAAAACCGTACGAGTACAAGTTGTATTCCTGTTACAATCACAATTTTAAGACAAATATCGATAAACATCATTAGAGTTAATAAAATGGTTAAATTTTATCAAAAGCATGCATACAGTATAAAATATCATTCAGAATAATTAAATATCCAGAATGAATACTGTTGCTTTCGCAAATACTGTGTGTTTTTTTTTACTAAAAATTTTTATACTTCCGAGTAGGAAATAAACCATTTGAGTTTGCTGATCCCATAAAACATACGTTGTTGCTTATATACTGGTGTAAATCTTCAATTTGTAATTCAATTACAACGAATTTCTGATTTACGTCGCTATTTAATTAACTACGTGTATTTTATACTCACCTTTAATATGATTTAAAGTAGATGTACACATATTCTTGGGGCTACACTATGATTCTGAATTACCAGATATTTATGAGTTATCCGTTTCGCGTTACGAAAAATTAGTAGTATGAGAAAAACCTATTATTATGTAGTAACAAATTTATATTTCTATTAGATTTTTTTCATATATGCGTTTTTGTATTAAACTGTTTTTATTGTATGCATATAGCTCTCAGAACAGCATTCAAAATAAAAATGATTTCCCTATACAGGCTAAATAACATGAACACAATATATTTGTTCCTATTCAGAAAATTCTTTGTTTTCTGTTATATTATTTGAAGATCTTTCAAAAAATATATATGAAAACAAAAGCATTATTTTGATGCAACAGGAATAATTATCTTGTGTGCGCGCTATTATTTAAAATGAACCCATAAGCTTCGTTTTTATAAAAAAAATGCAAACATGCTATGCATGGTTTTGTGTGACCGTTGCAAGGATTTTTACTTTCCTCTAATTAATTTCAGTAATTAGCGTCGTTTGTTAAGTTATTTTTAAATACCAATTAGTAAAGACAAAAGCCAGCTAGCAGATTCATTAAAAATTCTATCATTCTTTTACATCTTTAGCTCCTTTTTCAGCGATGTGCCTTTTTGTATTTACTAAAACAATTTCCCTTAGCACATTTTTAATCCCTGCGGTTTTTACATTAATTATTTTTATTATCTTGGCGAAAATGATAATGCTGTTAAGTTCAAAGTAAAAAAAATTTATAATATATATATATATAT
The DNA here is from genome assembly GCA_944738965.1 of Nebria brevicollis. Taxonomy (NCBI): domain Eukaryota; kingdom Metazoa; phylum Arthropoda; class Insecta; order Coleoptera; family Carabidae; genus Nebria; species Nebria brevicollis. The sequence continues at coordinate 16,990,491 of OX122898.1, read as the reverse complement.
ATCTAGGCTTGCATATTTCCTGTTAAAAGTTTAGATAATTCACATATTTCGACTAAAAACTAGTTCACTATATTAAGTGAGGAAATTCTTGCATAGCCAAATAAGATTGCAAAGTCTTTATCTAAAATGTTAAACTTGGAATGTTCGAGTGAGTGTGTAAAAGCGATTCTGCCATGACAGTGTTACGTACGTTAATGCATTTCAATCGAATATGCAATAGCATTACTTCTGCTGACTTAGCACAAGAACTCTTCCAAACGATAGCAATTTGTATTCTCGTGCATTAAATTAGATTTTCCACTTTCACAAAGTTCGTTCGCTTTTCCGCTGCCTCCACTCCGGGGACCGTTAGTATACGCTATTTTGGTTACTTACCCCCGCACTTTCAACTGCTGGCCGGTCATCGTTAAAACCACTGCTTTTGTAATCTAGGCTTTGTGGATGGAATCCGATCTAAACGTTATTTTAATGGTAATCAAAAAGCAGGGACTATTAACTTTTATACTTTCAGCAAAATAACTAATAAACAGGACATTTTTATGGATTTATGACCACATTAGTTCCCCTCCTTTAAATTAAAATATACGTTTATTTCGAATTGACTTTTGCACAAACTCAAAAACGAAAATCGCGATGAGAATGTATACGAATAATTTATATTGTGCTTTTATGCATATAAATCAGATCTAGTGAACCGGATATAATTACTTTATATGCAAAGCTTTATTGCTGGAATAGTTATATGTAAAACATCATCTACCTGTGGGATTCGTAAAGGAATACAACTTTATGTACGGTACTCAAAATTATGGTCGAACAAACCGGTGCATCGTGATCGGATTACTAACTTCCGAAACTATAGACTAGCTTATACTGTGGGCATGTTGCTGGTTGATCGAATCAAACTAACATTTACATTTAAACTCATAAGTATTTAACTGATTTTACCGTTTAGTTATCAAACAAGACTTTTTTTACCTTCCTTGCGCAAATTAGTTCATTAGTCGTATAAACACTATAGGCATATAATATACGTTTGTATAACGTCGTCATTAAAAATTGGTCAAAAGGCTAAAATGCAGACAAACATCATTAAATGGCTTTAGAATTTAGGCCATACCTTTTCATTGATTTACGTTTTTTTTTATTCTGATGCGTTCATTTCTGATCATGTTTTATGTATTTTCTTTAGCGAGCTTTGAATTCACTTTCTAATACGCGCTTTTCGACGAAATATAAATAAATTTAAAAGTTAGAAATTTCTGAACGATGCTGTTTAAAAAATACTTTAAAAAAAGGTCGCAGCAATGACAAAAGTACTTGTATTGATGTTATATAGCTGCATAACTATTTCCGTCAAATGAGATCAACGAGCTATATCAATATTTTTTAGAGTGAAATATTTCGATGATTTTTCAATCGAGCGTTGCAAGCTCTTTTATTTTGTTCCTTTTAAGCGGTAAAATCAGTCGCTCGTCTGCCCGTTTGATTTCCGGTAAAAGCAATTTCCTGCAGATCCGCGTCCTATTGCATATATATATACACTTCCATCTTGTCATTTACTGCATCCAATCAAATCATATATATATATATATATATATATATATATATATATATATATATATATATATATATATATATATATATATATATTTTTTTTTTTTTTTTTTTTTTTTTTTTTTCATTTTATTTTGCCATCATATACAGGTTTCATTTACGCACCATCAAAGTTATAAGTTTTGGTGTACCAAGTTGACCGACTTTACTGCTCATCGTCTATGCACTTTAGAACTATACCACCGTTTTCGCATTTACATGCGGGCACTGCAACCACATTGTAATGAGTATTCACGCCACCGATGGTGGTACAACACACCCATTCTAGTTAATCCTGAATTAATATTGTTAATTTATATTTACACCAAATATTGAATATGTGAAACCAAACACAATACATTAAGGTATATTTCGATTTAACACCAAGAAATAATACAAAGAATTTACCACCAAATCAAGGAACTTAAAAAAAATACAATATTGCGCAATCCTATTACTTTGATTCTGATTTTATTTAAAAATGTTCAAACTAGCAAAGATCTTAAATAATTTTGCCGCTAGATTTCGTGGCACTTTAACTGGTACATCGAGACTTATAACTTAAAATATTCTGCTAAAACATCATCATAAAAATATACTTAAAAAATATAATAAAAATATCTACAATAATTTTTTTTATAAATTCTACAACAATAATACATAAACATATAACACTAAACAAATATTAATACGCAGCCGTAATTACTGGGATATAAATTTTTAACAATATATAATATTTACGCTATCTTTATTATATTAAACACAAAAAAAAATCATTTCATCTTACTGGCTGGTATATCATTCATCATTTTTCGAAATTTGTTAACACTTTATTCTTTTGTTGCATTCGCTAAAATGACATTGCGTTAGGAGTCCAAGATACATTAAAAGAGAAACATATGTAAAATTAACTATTAATTGCGAGATTAGATTACAATTCGCTGTTTGAATCACAAGCTGCATATTATTCATCTATCTTACCCTTATATATAAATATCAAAACATCTTCGACTATTTTGCTCTAAACAACATAAATTAATTGTAAATTCATCTTTATTATTGAAAGTATTGATTTACATTGGTAGGACGATTTATATTAAACAATTGAGTATTTACAAATAATGAATAGTTTCGTAGTTAATAGTATCGATTACAATTTTATTTATTAACATATGGTTTAATTTCAATTTAGGATTTCAAAGATAATATATAATTTTGCAAGACATTTATCGGATTTTACATCGATATTATCACAATGTAATTGAAAATTGCTCAGATTTATTGCTTAAAAACATTTTTTTTTTTGAAAAGTGCCTTAAATCATTTTTATAACTGTCAGGTGTCAATATACCAGCCAGCGTTTCTGTTCCATACCAAAACTTCGTGGTAAAAGGACAATACATTTAAAAATAATTTCCACAGATTTTTACAGTTGCCTATTGATTATCTATCAGAAACACACAATATCCATTGTACGATATTTACAAAATAATACTTTTAAACCGTACACGAAAATTACATTTTTTTTATTATTTCTATAGCAAAACGAACATCACTCACTGTTCGTGTATCCCGTACTCAATTGATGCGGATTGACTAGTCACTGAATATCCAAAAATAATTAGGATTCGCGGTAAATTTATTTTGGCGCTAGACGATTCAGTGTCGTTTCTATTTTAACTTGTTTTAACTTTTACTTCATCGATATGTGTTGAAAACACAAATGACGTGCAACTGTGTTTTATTGTTTATATTATTTGCTTTGCTGCAGATTGGGAATTATTTGAAAAATGTGATTTTTTTTTAATCTGTGAACTGTGGGGGCACTTGTTTCTGAAATTTAATGAAGAGGCAACTAACAATAATTTTAGCTCTATTCTTGGTTAATTTTTTTAATAGGATAATAACATGATCTTATTTGTATTCGTAATGCGATTTATGCTTGTTCTGCAACGTAAAATGTACAAAGGTCTTACATGTGAGTTCCGTGTCATATTCTATTACGATCCTAATTCGTTAAAAAGTATTATTCAAAATTGTGGTTTTTGATGGATATTTAATAATTTATAATACGAAATAGTTACGTTGTATTAAAAATTCAAATAATTCTTTCTGCTACCTCTAAGAAAATGTAAGTGAACCTAATTTAGCATTTTATACTAATGCTAAATAAATGCTGAATCAATCATAATTTTCAGTATATTTATCAATCATTTTCTACTAAATCATTTTTAAAATCCCATGTCTTCACATTCTAATTACTTTGCTTTAGCTTTAATTAAACACGAAACAAACATGCTTTATTTACACAACCTTTATTACTTCTTACACAATTCTTAACATAATAAAACATATTTTTGTACATTCTTACAGCTGTCAAGTGTATGTACATAATGTATGTGTACGACATAGTTTTTAATTGTCTGTGTACTTATTTATTTGTTTGTTTCAGAAGTGTTTACTGTAAAAAAGAAAATCTATAACATATCTCACTATAGTTCTTTTTTCGATAATTTTGTACTTTAAACGCTAAATAGAATATCAAATGTGTTTACTACAAGTATTCTTAAAAAAATTAACTAGTGTTTTAATTTTATTATTATTGGTTTTCGAAATATTTAAAAGAACAACTTTTGTGACTTCTTAGAACCAAGTTTTAAATATGAAATAAAAATCCATAAAATTTAAATAGAATAGTTATTTTCAAATTTATTTTCGTCGTGGGTTATATGGCGTTTATTTATTTTAATATTGCGAATTGTACGATTATTTTACAGTAAACGATTGTTACGAAATGAACAATAAAATATAATATTGGTTTTTTTACAGCCTGTTCTGTTTTTTTTTGTCGTTTTTGATCAATTGTGAATTTTGTTGTATTCATTGAATGATATTACTAATATTTGTTCTTCGAATATGTCTAACAAAGCAAGTTGTTTTGTTTGTCTTTACTAATTTGAGGTTTCGCAATCAATTCTGTCAAAATTTCAATCAGTATTTTTGTACGTTTGATATATGAAATATATTACATAAGTTCAAATATATAATTCATAACAAAAGTATTCGACAATTTAATTAACTTTCGAAGATAAATTCACATCCGATTACACACAAAATCTAACTTGTTTGAATATTGATGTCGAATATAATTTATAATTAAAATTCTTCGTAATATTCAGATATTTCCATTTATCTATCTTTTAAAATATTTTGTCAAAACAGGCTCAAATTTTATATACAATTTCAACAAATACATTTTTGTTGCACACATTGTTAAATTAAAATCAGCGTGTATACTTCCAAAATGACTCATTTAAATATTGAACTAGTTCTTAATTTATTTGAGTCTTAACTTATGTAAATTATAGCGACAAATGATATTAAAGTAATATCAGTCAGTGAATTTATTTAAATGATTTGATTAAATAAATAAATATGCAACAAATAAAATATTGACCTGTTTTGACATGATTTTTTTTACGTCTAGATATTTATAAAAAATTCTTATATCATGACATCTCTAGAAAAACGTTTTCAGTATAGTTTAAAATATTCCAAAAAAACTTGTTCAAAAATTCAATTCCAACTTTTTAAAGTGTTATATTTCGTTTTCGTGAATCCCCAATTTTATTTCTACACTTTTTTAAAATCAGTTTAGGAAGTTTTATTCATTATCTAATTAATATTGATTGAAATACAGTGACTACTATAACTTGAACAAATAAAAGTTTTAATTAGCCACCCATATTCTAAAGTGTCAGTGTTGCTATGAATATGAATATATTTCCATAGCAATAATATCATTTTAATAAGTGAAGATGGTTAATATTTTTAGTTGTTCTTGTTATTAGCGAAGACTTGATTGCCGAAATATGTGAATGTTATGTTTTGGGTACTTTTTTTTGACCATGAATTCATGTAATTCTGTTTGCAGTACGCCTGTCTCGGATTGGAGCAACAAGCTCGTAGTGCGATGATGCCTTTTATAAAGTACGTAATATTTATGGTCAATCTATACACCATCATTAATTGACTATAATTTCTAACATTATAATTGTAACTGTCATCAGATATACATCCGAAATGGAAAATATTGTCATTGCCTATATTAACACATTCGCGAACAATCATTTAGACTAAGATGAAAATACTATATACTATATTAGAAATATTTTTCGTTTATTTTAAATAAACGAATATATATTGGTGACACGGGGCTTTAATGTTCTAAACATTACGAAAATTAAGATTTCGGATAAAAAAGATCTTATCTTATGACTTATTACTAATAATAATTAAATCTAACCAATTTTTTTTATGTCACAATTAGTGGTTTTAAGAGTTTTATTAACTATATGCTTGAGTAACTAACACAGTTTAAATGCTACGTATTTTTTTTTTCAAGGTTAAATATATTGGCTGGTGATAACAAAAATGTGGAAATTTTTAAATAGAAATTATGTAATATGTTTTTAATATTAACTGTGAGAGATTTATATAGAAACGTGAATACAACATATATTAAAATAACAATAATAAAAATAAAGTGAATTAAAGTTATATTAATAATTTACATAAATTGATTGCGTGCAAATTTTATAGGATTCATTCCATTTTACAATTTAATTCGTAATCGTAAAATTTAATACGTCTATGTTTACAATTTAAATTATATTATTACGACTGTACTTGATAAATTTATTCTTTGCGAAATATGTAAATGACAGTTTTATTTTATAATTGTATCTTTTTGAAGCTAAGGTGCACGTGTTTCCATATTTAAACTAAGTGACACGTTAATTTCATATTTGAAGATAAAATTAAATTGTAGAATTTTTCATAAATTCTTTTGTTATAATGCAATATTAGAATAGTTTAAAACTTTTTCCATACATCTTTGCATTCAAAAATATTAATAAATATTATTTCCTTCCTGATAAAAACAAACTTGGATATTCGCTATACATAAAAGTTACGTAGGATTTGTATTTAAATTTTATAAATATATTTATAAAATCATAAAATTGTGACATAGGAATGAATAAATATACAGTTGTGTGTGTGGTTGTGTACTGTATGTGCATAATTATTTAATTATATAATATATAATTCAAAACAATTTCCACATTATTATAATATGTAATAACGTGTTGGTATGAAATTTAACAAGCATGGATTTAATTGGCGGCACAAATGAATAACATTTTAAAGTATTTTATTATTGGTTTAGTTATTTTAATAATTTTCGGAATTCATAAAATTAAATTGTTTCACAACAGTTTTCCAATATCAAATTAAATAATTAAAATCAATAAAATACTTTTTATCTTGTATAAAAATTAACAATTTCGCTTGAAGTTACTGTTACTTGATTGGCGCATTTAAAATTGAAAATTGTTTCGAAAGAAAACAGTAATGAAGCGAGAGAAAGTAAAAAACGTAGCTAAACGTAGTATTAGTTTCAAATACTATGAATTAGTTTTCTATTAGTGCTAAATATCTTACAATTAGTGACAATTATATGTTCATTGTTGTTTGTTTTATTATGTTTCAGGTATTCTTTATTTGTGTAAGTATTATTTTTCTGGAACTATATGTATTTTTTTTGCAATTTTATATAAATTAGAACGCCCGTATCTTCTTATTGATTGAACCTATTTTTATTTATATATTTTTTACGTACACATTACGATTTATATTAAAATTTTGAACCTTAATATAAACCACTTATATTTAGATGTATAAATCTAAAAATAAATACTAGAAACTGGATAGCTATATTAATATCCAAATTAGATTTTCGTACTTGAGTTACCACAAGAAATATTTCAATTCCATTACCGCAACCAGGCAATTCTACGCTATTTGTTTTATAAACAGTGATGTTGATAGCAAAGTTTCGCGATATTTACACATAAGATATAATATTTACATATATAAGTTTCACCTCACTGCTTGAAAGCAAATTAATTAACCAACTCGTTGAAAGGATTAATTAACTATCAATTATGAAACATTCATGACTATTAGATACATATACTATCCATGTACAATTGATCTTTATGCAGAATATATGCTAATTACGCGTTACGATTTTAGTTATAACAGTAATATAAATTAAATGATTTTTTTTTGCGTGTATATATTCTTATTCGGCGAAAATCGATTGGTCTTGTAATTACATATTATAGTGCTTTAATAATAAAATATTATACGACAAGAAGTCACTGGGGATATTAGGAAAATGAGTAAAATCGTTAATAGTTCAAGAAAAATAATACCGATTTTATCGTTTAAAAGCTATGATTTCGATGTTGTCGTTTTTTCCAGATCGTTTACGTCGCATTGGTCGTGCTGCTCGCAACTATTGCGTTGGGATCATGTGATCTAAAAGATCCACCTGAACACATCAACAGCGACGTTTTAGAGACTTTTCGAATTGCAAATATACGTGCTTTTTGCTTTGTTGTCGTCTCTACTTAGACAGGCCTCATCGTTAATTTTTAAGTTATCTTATAATTATACTATTTTACTTTATAATAATGTATGTGTTGTTTCATTTTAATGCTGTCTCCATACACCGTATTCCAATGGGCTTTATCAAATGTTCCCCCTCACAAGAGTACTGGAACACTTCATAATTCCCAATGGAATATTGTGGATAATTTTACTATCTATTTGTCTCTATTTAGTACTATTCAGACGTTGAAGGTTTTTTTTTTTAATTTTTATTTCCCTCAGTAACATTTTGAGTTTGACAAATTTTAAATGATTTATTTTTCGAAAAACTAGTACGCATAAGCTTCACTCTGGTGCTTTAGTTTCTTGACGAATCTTGGAGGATATATTTACGCTTTTTTTCTATTGCTTCTATTACACGAATCAACATATTTTTAGAACTTTAACAGACTGTTAAAAAACTTTTAAAATATGGTTATTTTGACGAGTGATTCATTCAACATTGCTAGTAATGATGAAATGAAATATTACGTCAAACATCGCCTAAAATAAAAATCACTGCCATAAAAATATAAAACTCAAAAACAAGCACAAATGTTTCGGCACATTTGACAGATAATATCGTTTGATATTTTTTTAGATATAATGAATGCACAAATTCAAAAGTACTCATATAAGAACTTTATTATCGAAAACGAGCCACAATAGAAATCTGTACGCAATCTGTCATAAAAACATACTATCCTCCTAGAAATTTGACAATAACACGATGAGAAATCTATATTTAGTTTCTAGTGCACGTGAATGGTCACATTTATTTATATTGTGATAATCTTTATTTTTCTGGGTTTTCAATTTTTTTTCTTTTATTTTGAAGATGAACTGAAATATATAGAGTTATACATTTAAGACAATTCTAATATATTATATTATGATTATTTTAGTTATAACGAACGAAAGGTCCTGTATATATTTGTGTTGCGATGTGTAAAAAAAAAAAATTATATATATATTATATTTAAAAACAAAAAAATAATTATATTATTCACAATGGAATCCTCGCAAACGAGAAACCATATTTAATATTTCACATTCATATATAATTTTATGGTGTTTTCCTCATAAATGGTGTTCTTATTACATTTTCAATTCAAAATTTACTAAAGTTATCTAACAATAAAATTCGTCAGTATTGAATTTCAAACTGAACTACTATTTTATTTTAAATTTTTATAACAAGATTGAGTAAATTTATTGATTTGGTTTTACATATTTGTAAATAAATGGCGTATTTTTTCTTTTGCCAATTAGTTCAAGTTTTATATTTTACTAATAAATAACAAACATATTAACTAAAATACCAGACGTGTCATGATAATTTCAAATATAATCTGGATATAGAAATGAATTGACTCTTGAAAGTGACAATGACCTTAACGTCGCTCGATAATGGCTATCGCCATTTGTGTTAAATATGGCTTCGTCTGCGAGAATTCCTAAGAGTCTACGCTAATCATGCTATAGGAGTGCAATCAAATTGCTGTGTAGGTGAGATTTTAAAAACTCTTTTCATTGTTCTCTGTCACTGCTTCTACGAATTGTCATTTCACTTTGGTTTATATTTACAAATACATTAGTAATCATTGCAGCCTTATTATTGCTAATTCAGATAACAAAATAGGAATATACATCATTTTATTGTAATTTACTTAAAATAAAGATAAAAAATATTGAAAATATCGCCGTTTCCATTCCCTACTACCTTTATATAACAATGGTGTCGAAGCAGGTATCATCTTAATTTAATACTGAATTGAAAGAGTTTTTTATCGCGGTGAAAATGTTCTTCAATAAATTACGGGTGAGTGGCGGCATTCACGATTTAAGTTGTGTAAACATCAGTGCATGTATGTATCTATTATTTTATGTATTTATTCGCAATTAAAGCTAATACAGATTTCTGTCTAAAAAATTAAGAAGTAACGCAAACAAAAATTATTGATATTGCTATTAATAATGAATCATAGTTTGTTGATGAAACATTAACCACATCAACGTTTAGCCGATTATGCGAGGGTATCAATTTGTAAGTATTCTCCATTACTTACAGTAGTATGTTTTCACACTAGATTAGTTTCGTTTATTTATAAAAGATTACTTTTTTTTATGAATTTACATTACATTTCTTTTTGTATTTATTGGTAGGTATCAAAAATTGTAATAGAAATTGTGTATGGCCGGAAACTTTATAGGTAACGGATGTACGTATAAATTGTCGAAAATTAATGCTTTTTACACAATTTCCTTTGAATAATTGGTTAATTTTCTCACTACATTAATAAAAAAACGCTACGTATTTGCAATCTGTCTAATGTAAGAAATCGTATTGTACTGGTAGTAGGTAAAAGGACGAGGTACGCGCTAATGTAATTTGTAGATGTCAAGCACACAGACACACACACACACAAACAGAACTGTTGCCGATGGCTTTCGGTGCGACAGCCATAATTGAGCATCAGATACGCCCAGCCCGAATCATTTCCGTGAATTTATACCGAAACATTTATCACTTGGTAATTGACAAGAACGATAGCGCGAATATCGGACGTTATTCTCTACAGCTAAAACGGTGCAGTATTTTTCACACAATGCCATTGCCAGTGGAAATATCTAAATGAAACAAAATATATAACATCAAATACACGTATATAACTAGGGAAATGGGAGAGTTACCTTTTCAGTATTTCATCATTAAAATTGGTCATTTTTGTGGGAAATATATTTTAATAGCATATTACTATTCCGTACTATTTTTTTTAAGGATTCATTTTTATGGATTAGTTTAGGAAATGCTGTAATCGCTGGTCTTCGTCAGGTATGTTTCTATAAATTTCATGTATCAGATTCTTAACTCTACTAAATCTAGATAAAACTTATTGTGCGAATTGGTTTTTCGTTTATTTTATAAATTATATTTTCTTGACATATCAAAATTTGTACTTGAATATCTCTTATCTAAACAAAATACGTAAAAGATAGTTTAGTGCAAGACACTGCAGATATATATATTTTTTTCTCGATACCTATTACTTCTTATCAGAAAGTAAATGATAGTCCGCCTCTGTGTTGCACTATATAATGAAACTAATGTATTCGTTGGACCGTAATATGCATTACCTACACATCGCTGCAAATACAATATTATTTTATACAAAATGAACAGTTGATTAAAATGGTAGAATTATTTCTATTCATAGAGTTGGTTCAATTTTTTTTAAATACTGATTTTTGTAAAATATGTTTTTCATGCCAAAAACAATTGCTCTTCAATATATTCCATTAAAATTAATTAAGCGTTAGTCCGGAAAACTAAATTGTGTACTTCACAATATAATTCATATTAAAAATTGTTATAGTTTTAATAATGATAAGTATTAGATTTTTCATATTGTGGCCTTCACTTTTGATAAATGATAATTATCGCATAGTTTAAAATATACTTATTTACATATGTAGCTGCAAATAACATTTACGTTTATTTAATATCATATTAAATTTTCTAGTGTGATGCATTGCTCGTTATGCGCGAGTTCATTAAATACATAGCAGATAATACGTAAACATAAGTGCATAGTACTTCGCATTCCTCGCCACTTCACAAAATTTCCGGATGACATTTACTAAGCGAAATAGTCTAGTCTGGAAAATGCTATTTCCCTCTGAGTTTCTATTTTTTACTAAACATTTTACGTCAAGATTTCTCAAATTATTAATTTAAGAGCATATTAATATTTAGTGTCGTACATTATATTCTAATAATATATTAATTGTGCGTTCTACAGGTGCCAATATAACTTAAAAAAATACCAGGAAGTACTTGAAACTCATTTTGTGAAACGCTGTGTATAGTACGTACTGAATTCCATTTATATAATTTTGAATGTAATTCAATTGTCTAAAGATTAAAGGATATTAATAATTTAATGTTTAATTAAAATTATTGTACACTTCGCTTGTTATGCTTTTCCATTAATAAGGGCGTATACGATATGAATATTTGTTTGACAATCCTCATATTTTGTGTCTTCGCTTTAAATTTTAACTGACGAAATTTGCTCTTTTATAACATGTCTGATTATATACTTGTTATAATTTGCTTGAAACTTTTACAGTTACGTTTACTCACGAAACAGTATTGTAAATATGTGAAAAACATTTCAAGTGTGAAAATCATTCAAATTTGTCTTGTCAAACATTCGGAAACATATATGTTACTTGGATATCTAAATTGTCTGAGACACTTTTGATAATATTCTAAATGTCAAAACAAAAGATTTTCATTTTCTTTTCTAATAAGCGGAACTTTCAAATAAATTCTAGAAGAGATGCTATAGAAATTGAAACCCATCTGCGAGAAAATGTCATTCATTGTTCTAGATACTTTTATTGATTAGAAAAAAAATATGTTCAGCATTTTTCTTAATTTTCTATCATCTGTGATCAGTATATAAGTGTTCCTGGGCCAGTTAGTGTCTGCGTTACCACTGTGCCTTGATTTTGAAAACAAAAGTAAAAAGAAACTTCACAAGTGTTCCTTCTCAGTGTTGGACTTACGTAAAAGCTTGAAAACTTGATCAATAAAATAGGTTTAGAAAAATGTTGGAAATCTTCCAATATTGCACACCATTTTACTTATTCTTCACACTTCACTACATTAATATTAGTCCACCGAATAACGTAAATTACTAACATTACTTGTATCGTGAATGGTCAATAATATACGTGAAGATGGCCTATTAATCTACTTTTTATTCTATAGGCAGTAAAAAGTAAGTATTGTAATTATAAAAAAATTCTTTGAATTATTCCAAATTTATATTTGAATATCCTTTTTATCTAATAAACTACGTATAAGTAAGTTCTGTGCATGCCATTGCGGATATTATTATTGATTATAAGCTCTATTTAGTCCATAGCAATATAGAAAGCATTACATTTCTGATACTATTATAATTTGTAGTTTATCTATTTGAAAATTTATGCTTGACTATTCAACTGTACAATATATCATAATCGTGTACTATAGGTTTTCGGTATTTTGGTAATTATATATTTTAATGTAGGCGCTAATATAACCAACCTAAATACCATTAAATTTGACGGACATAAACGCAATTGTATACAAAATAGTACCACAAATATAAACACAATTCATTGTCTAGTAACCGGAATATAATTCATATTTCCGTGTGAGTAAAACCAGGTTTCCAATCGTAAACCAATAACGCTTATTAAATAGTTCCCGTGTAATAATTATTTATTTCATAAAATACATATTTTAATAGTACATTTACATTTCTACATATTACGTACAGTAAGTTTTTTTTCTGGATATTGATTTATTATTTGAGAACGACCCAGGCTCATTTCGGGAAATAAAATCATAATTTCTTACAATTATTAAAAACAATGAGACTGCATGGTACCAATATTCTAAAAATCACACAAAGAAGACTTCAAAGTTATAAATATATAATAAGAATTTTAAATTTGCATTTTATTTTTAAGGAACAACAGTGAAAAGTGTTTTTTTTTTCCTGTTGCGTATAATGAAATTATCATTAAAACTATACATATGTATGTTAAAATATATCAGACAAATTTCAAATTGCTTAAAACGTTCTTATTAAAAGATATATAAATCTTTATCACGATCCTATAGATTATTTGATAATATACGACGCGGGCAGATTCTTTGTAAATCGTTAGACACAACTGCAACTGACAGGTAACAAATATGAGCTTTTAAGCAGCAAAAAAGACAACAAGGTAACAAGTAACAAAAACATTTTCAATTTATTTCATATTGTCAGAAAAATATTGTGTATATAAAAAATAGAAATATTTTAAAATATTACATTTCATGATATTTTTATTGTAGTGAATGTTTTGTTTTTATAGCAGACATTTTGAGAATTACTGGAGAATTCTCTAGAGTCTGAGATGCTAAAGTGATTGATTGCGGGCTTAAGTCTAATTAGGTGCTGAATCCATGGAGATGATTATTGTTAAGTTCCCACTTTATCCAAAAAGAAAAATTAGCACCGTTGAATGACAATTCCAAAGCAAACCACGAGAGAATTTTAGGTTATTTATAATAGGTGGAGAAAGGTACTAGAAAAAAATTCGTATGTGTGAAAAATGTATGACTGAATCCTTGAAAATTGATTTAGGGTTGTAAAGCAATTATTGTCACATTTAATAAAAAATAAATCGACACCAATTTTTTCAATATTACAATTCATATTGTTTCGTTTTTTATTGATTGATTAAATACAGCAATACATATATTTATTTGTTTACTGAACATACAAATAAATTTCGAAATTAATATTATTATAAAAAATTGTTTTTAACTATACCTACAGCTTATATAATAATAGTTTAATTATGCAACAAAATAAGGTTTGTTATACCAAAATATCATTTTATATATTCTCGTATAAATAGTGACTTATGGCTACACTAATGGAATATATCCAATTGGCCTTACATTATCATTGTAGTTCATTTGGTCGGTGTTGAGCCTTGGATTCCTAAAAATATTTCAATACAATGACTTATTTATCTTCCTTGCATTTCCAAAAATTGTTAGAAAGAGAGAATAAAAATATTTGTCACAAGCAACCGTGACGTAACTCTCTAGCAATAAGGTTTCTAGTGTATATAAACAAACCTTAGTGGAATATTCGATAGTACAGGGCCAGGATACATAGCTTGGCCATTATACATTGAGGTCTCATATGGCTGCATGCCTTGATTTTGTGCTGGTGCCGCCATTGCACCGACGAAAATGCAGGCGAAAGTCAATATAATCTTAAAGAAAAAGTTAACAATTTACAAATTTTGTAATGCATTACAAAAATATCCTTTTAACAAATTATAATTTTTTCGAAATAATTAAAGTTCTTGTATGTCTTACAGGGTTCTCGAAAAATGTTACACCTGCTTTGAAAATATCTAAACTATAAAAGTCTTACAGATTCTTCATTAAATAAAAATGCAATTTAGTTTGAGTAATTATAAACAATAATACGTATCTATAAACTATAGTACAACACGAACTTGATGTAGTATCGATAAGAACGATTATGGTACATCAATAAATTTATAGAATATACCCATACTAAGAAATCAAATTATTTCTGCACTTACGTTTAATTAATTTTCAAACATTTAACATTAGAATTCAATTCTCACAGCAAAGTATCTATATTACTACATATTATATTAAAATATAACTTACCAAGTATGAAGTCATGTTGAATGGATACTGATAGAGTTACTTCAGAGTATATATATACGCGTATACAAATACTTTTTAATCAAAAAAACCGTTTAAATGTCTTTTTAGAATATTCTTTTAAGTTCGCTATAAATTGTTATTATTTATGTTTGTATAATATAATGCACCTATTGTTGTTTTTTGATTTATTAAATAAATTAAAATAAAAACAATTTATTACGTCAAAGACATCTAATTTACTACAAAATTCATGGATAAAAAAACGATAATTTATTTAAATATAAATAAATATTACCTACTTAATAATATAATATAATACTGCGAAAAAATAGCATTATTTGACAACTAAAATAATGTGTATTATCAATGTAAATTGCATTATGTATCAGGAGATTATTATCAACAACGAATGATGTTATTATAAAGAATATTGCCTCTAAATAAAAAAAACAAAAACGCCATAACAATAATAAATAACTGACAACAAGAAACAACAATGGAAACTAAACAATATGACGTAAGTATAGCTGCAAATTAAAATGAAGGTGTAACTAAAAAATATATACAGACTGTACGTTCGTCAGTTATGTCTGCTCCGTTCAAGTTAAATTTTCCGTAATTTGTGAAATTGGTAAGCAATAAATACTTGTTTGCGAGAAGTTCATCTCCAACTAACTTAATCATTTTTGGAATTTTGGTATAACATGAAGGATAAAAGTAAAGATTTTATAGCCATAAATTAAAAAAAAATTTATTATTCTAATAGCCACCTTACTATTAATGAAAACAACCTGCTAAATTAAGTGTATACTACAAAACGTAACAAAATATTTTCAATTAGGATAAAATCATCACACAAGTTTTGAGTAGAACGCGTAGTAAGCAATGTTTTTAATCATGGTAATAACGATAGCGTGACGGACTTGCTTACAAAATAAGAACAACAAAACAAAACACAAACAACCAACGCTAGAAAAAAATATATTCGTAGTAGTTGGATGGATCAATATTGCAGAGGCCAAGTATTCTACCCCTTTTCATTTTGTTTATGGCAACGAAAGCCTTTATTTAGTAAAACGTACCCTGCCTTTGCGATAACGTCATGTTTTTGAACCTAGCTTTACTCAATTCACAATTCTGTTTAGGAATTTTTAATATATTTTTAATGTTATCCTTCTTCCATTTTATTTTATTTTTCATTTTTAAATATTACTGCGATATGAACTCATTACCTTTCATGTGTCCTAAATGTCATATATTTTCATGTACTTCAAAGTATTTCTATTTGCTAAACTTATATCATATTTTGCACATTATAAAAACCCTATTTCACGTAAGCTTACGTTAGGATTTATCATTGAAATGGTCCTTTTCCTGCTATTTTATTCACAGTACGGCAACTATATAAATAATTTTCTTGTGATTGTTATTTTGGTATAATATTTGAACCATTTAAAATTTTACAGTTCCGGCTCAGGGATACGTTCCTGTAAAGTATTTTTCATGTCCCTAAAAGGGCTACTTTACGCTTTCTGTTATAGATTCGTTTGGGACATGCAGTAATCAGTAGTGTTTGTCAGGAAGGTTGCTGCTTAGTTGAGAAAAGTATTGGGGTGAAATTGATTCTATAAACCAAGTATCGAACTAGTTGACCAAATAAAAATTCGACATGATGTGCCTTTTCAGCATTACTGAGATGATCTAACAATTCTCTAGCAATTTCAGTTTATTGATAAATAAGCAAGAGTTATACTCGTATGTCCTATAATGTATACTTGACTTTCTTCTACATGAAACCTTATTACTTTATTTTAACATTAAACAGTTACGAAGGTAGGCCTTTATTTGTAAAATTTCGACAAGATTCAGCTGAATTAACAAATTAGAAATGGTTTTTACTGGACGGTTAATCATGCTAAATGAGCATATTTAGTTATTAATGCATTCACAAATTCTATTTGATACACAAGAAAATAAAAATTTAAATTATATTTTCTGAAAAACTTCAGAAGTTTTATATTCGTTTTTTTTTCTTATTCTTATGAAATACTAATATCTTAATATTAATATATTATTTTATTTGGCACTCTTTATTTTTACTTGAGTTTAGGTTTATAGGAAAGGTTTCGGGGATTTAAGTTTAAGTTTTTTTTTTCTGTTTTCTTTCATGTAACAAAAATATCTGGAAAATTTTATTAGTAGAGAAGTATATTATTGTATATTTGCAAGCTGTATTTCAGACAGTTCTGTGTTATTAGTAATAAATCGACTTGTAAAGGTCGACTACCCTCTTTTAAAAGTCTTCCCCCACCGTTTAGCGGCGGCGAGTCACATATTGCTTTATTCGTTTTATGATGTGGAGGAGTGGAGATAGAAATAGTGTGGGGTAGGGTTGTGTCGTTATAGCGATTCACTTTAATTTGTCTGCATGCTCGAGCGTTCTGTAATGCAATTTAAAATATTGGGCGACCCTTTGATCTAAAATTGCTAGGAAAGCTTTTTTTATACAAACATGTCAATAAACGGGCGAGGGGAATTATAGTATTTTATACTCTGGTTTTATTAACTTTATAAAAAAAACATATTTTTAGTTCATACATAAAAATTACACCGGAAAGTTTTTAAATCATAATGAGATCTTGGAATCGGTGTCAATTGACACCGCGTAATATGAGCTGGTTCCTGGATTTCCAATTTTATGATTTTGGCTATACTTGCTTTCGGGTGCCGGGTTACCCGTTTATTTATGACAGTGCGAGAAAATCTCAACGAAATACGAAAAACGGGACAAGATGAAAAGTTAAACCATGTATTAGCAATGTAGTTTTTTCAAAATATCAAAAAAATGTCATAATCAAAAAATCACACAAATCTTTCTCTAAAATCCTTAATTCCTAAAAATATGTATATACATAATATTGAAGTAACGTAACATTTTCTGTTTGGTTTACCGCTTCTCGCTCTTTTATCTAAAAAGTGACATGAGTTATAAAAAAGTGTAAGAAAATGTTTAACTATGATATAACTAATCTAAGATTACTTGGGTAGCAATATCAGTGGAAATTTTTTTAAATTTATAAACAAAATATTTTTACCGTGTACTTGTTTTTTTTTTTGTTTAATCATTAAAAATAATTCCTAAATTAAATTGAAGTAGCTACTTTACCATGCGTGGACTAGAGTTAATAAACAAACAAATATGTTCAATGATTAAACTAGGAAGTGAATTAATAATGAACTTCCGCAATGACATTGGCAATGACAAAATGATTCACTTTTTAGAAAAAAAAATCTATTCAAATACGTTCAAATCTTATTCAACTAACAAGTCCGTGAATCACTTTAATTATATTTTTTACATCAAAAATGATTTAATTTTAACAAACAATCTAATAACCGAAAATTATTTTTCAATTTTTTTGTCATGATTTCCACAAATACTAAAGCCTCACTTACAATTCCATAAGATTAAAATATTCTATTCTTAGAATACCACGATTATGTATATTTAACCTATCTACATGGAGATGTAGGCAATACGGCGAACGAAATATCTGGATATTCAAGAAAAGAAGGAAAAAATTTTTTATTTCAAAGTACAGTATAGCTGTTACACAATAAAATGGCTAGACAATATCCGAGTTTCTATTACAATAAGGATAAATACTTTTATAGAGCTCTGCCAACTGAACTGTATAAGTCACCAGCAGAGAAAAAATATTATGAGTTATTTAGGTATGTAATCATTGATATGAAACTTAAGCTTATTCTATTTTACGAAGAGCTAAAGATGAAAACAAGTATCAGTTTACGTTTTTCGCAAAATTATTTCTAGGAAACAAAACTAACCGCATTAATTATCCCTGAAAATAAAATGAGTAAGATCTCTTTTGTTACGATGATAGCAGACATGATAATTAATAATTTTTGTGCACTTGTTACGCGGAAATATATGCATGAGTATATAAAATATAAAACATTTTCCGGGTGAATAATGCGGTTGAAATTATATCGTTGAATACAGTGTTGGCAATGTGGTGAAGACTCGCCAATGGATCGGATTGAAATTCCTCGCGTCACATATGTACACCACCGCAAAATATCTCACATACCATTTAGATACTAATCTGACAGCTTACCAATTGTTTACACGTCAGCACAAAATATATACATATATATATACCCACGCGAGATATAATATTGTCGGGCTTGTCAACTTCATTGAAATTGAGATGTCCTTTGCATTGTCTTCAAACAAAATACTACTAAATGATAGCTGTCTGAATGTGGATGAATTTATATAAGATAATAGCTATATCACTGTTGACTTAATTATGGGAATAAACATTTTTGATAACAAAACTTTTATTGCAAGCCGAAGTTAGGACTATTTAAATAGCTTATAATGCTACTATTTAAAAATTCGTCATAATTGTATCCCCAGTAGCGTTAATGTTGCTACTGTGTGTAATCTTTATTTTATCTCTCTTTAACTAACAATTTCCTGCAATATATTTAATAAACGCAATACTTTTACTAATATAGAATTTTAATCATTATTCAAATTTCGTACTTGGAAGTTGCTGTAATGAACACATAGTTTAAACTCGTTGTCAACCATATTGATAATCGATACTACATAGTCACCACCTGTATTCATTAGTAACCACATTATTTCCGGTATCAATACGGTAACGGACGGACACACGGTTAAACTGAAAAAAGGTACAGCTTTGACAAAAAATAGGAAATGGATTATGTATCCGCGTAGTTCGTAGCATTTGTGTGGCTTGCGCAACTTTATTTTTTATTATTAGTTTTATTGAAAAGATACGCCGACTAAATAGTGAACTTTTATTTTTAAAAAGCCAAAACTAACAAAATAACGAGTGAACGATTCGAAAAAAGAGTGTTATTTGAAAGATTTTGAATCATATTACTCTAATGGAGAATGTGTGAATGCGATGGCATGGATTTAATTCGCAATTTAAACCTGATGGGGTTATTGATTAATTTTCGAATTTTTTTTTGCATACTGCTATATTGGAAGTATGTTTTTTAGAATACAAAACTCATATATCATAAATATAATATAAATGAACAAGTTTATATTACTACGTATTGATTGCTTGAAAGCTTGCTTATATAAAAAAATCCATTTGTATTTAAAATTAAATTTAAAAAAACTTTCATAGTAAAACTGCACTATTGCTATGATTAATTTGATTCAAACGTTGGAAGAATTATATTAGTTAGAAATTAATATATGTATATATTATTATCGTAAGAAAATTATTTGTTCCTCGTATAGGATTCAGCACCACTTGCAAAATAATATATTAAGGGATAATCCAAATTCAGTTTCATGAAACTGGGTTAATTTAGACTTCGTTGCTTATATTACAATAACTAATCGACAGTGCGATACCAATGTTTACGATTTATAAGAAAAATAATTTAGATTTGATATCCTTCTTAGAAACCTAATATATCGATATCAATAAACTTTTACTGAATACGATAAATAAATAAAAACTAATATAAAAATTCTACTTTTATAAAAAAATATTTTACTAATTGTAAGTTATAGGGTACATAATAAGAAATAAATATTCCTTATAAATAAGAATCCATAGATTAAAGAATAAATGTGAATAAAGTCTGAACTAAGATCCTAGATGCAATTTAAAGAATTGAAACATATTGCTTTCATTAAACTTGCTTTTCGTGTTTATAATCTGTAAAACTACACAATTTGATGCCAAACTACCGTTGCATGTGAACTTCATCTTATCTCATATTTCTCCATGTTTACTAAACTCTGTATTTTATTTTGTTTAACTAGTAACATAAACTATAAATTTTTTTTTGTAATTCATGGAATTACAATTTTTGTTTCAATAACATTACGACCTTTTGTTATCAAATATGCCTTCATCAAGAGTACTATAAATGAATGAATAATAAACGGCAGAATATGAATTCAAAAATAGTTTTGATTTTCCAAACAGTCAATTGGTATTGTTAATTATATATAATACGCATGTATTAAATATTGAATTAGGCAATATTATTTTATTTTTTATAAAAACTCATGATGACTGCTATCATTAATCATTCTATATTAGAATGCACTAAAGACTTCCCTGTTCCCTGTGATTAGGATTTCACCAAATACAAAGAACTTCAGCGTCACATGTCATGCATCATTGGATACTATTTAATCTGGCACGGATCATTAACTATCATTATCATATATTTCATTGGATGGAAAATAAAAAGAAGTTATAATTGCATATATTATCATTATTTATTATTAATAAATTAAAAATTATTCGTATAATTTCATAGTTTAATTAAAAGCACATGGGTAGGAATATTCTTTAAAAAAGTAAATTTGTTGTATAAAAATGTATGCTGCGTTATGCTGTCATTGCGCCAAATCAAGTAAGTTATATATGCGTTCCCAAAAATGTATACATGCGTATATATTTTCAATGGCATCCATGCAAACACTGATGTTTATGCATCCTCAATCGTGAGTGCCGCCACTCACTCGTAATTTTTCTATTTTCTCTACACAAATAACATAAAAAAACATGGGTATTTGTCACTTTATTATACTTGCAGGTAGGAAACGAACTCGACAATTTTAAAACAAAAAATTATTGTCGTTTGTCAAACAGTAAAAACACGGCCACATATTTGTAGCATTTATTTTATTTTATTTTTATTACACACTAGTCATTTCATTGATACATTTCACGGTACTGGGTGCCAGTGACAGCATTGCTCTACTTACTAAAACACATTTGTGGTTGTGAATAAGTATATATCTACGAATGTGTGCGTGTACGTCTATGTTATGTGTACTGTAGCAATGCGGTGTAGTACAGGATGAACACAGCGGATGCTGGTTATTTGATGAAGGCCATAGGTGGTCCAAAACGCTCGTGCCTCAAACCACTATGACCTGGCTGCATAGTCTACACTTTCATAAACTATTCACGAACGTTTTATTACGGCGAACAAACAAAAAAAATACGAAGTACTAAGCTATGAAATAGTTTTTTTTTTAAATTTTATTAACTTAGTGGTATAAAAATAGATTAACTACTGTCGACATAATTAGGAATTTCATTTTAAAAATAATATGTAGGGAAACTTATAGACTCATCCCAAATTACTGAGATCTGACAGTAATGAAGGATTTATGCTTGTATTGCATTTTACTATGTTCTGAGAACGACGATTTTCAATATATAATGATAGTATAATCATTACTGAAGACCCAGCATTTGGTATCATATATAAATATACTATTTCTACGAATCAAATTATTGGATATTATTTTTATTTTCTTATGCGAAGTAATGTGAAAAAATCAATCTCGTGATTTTAACGGAAATATACGTTTTGACCTTCCCTGAATCGGATTTAGACTATGAAATCAAGGAATATGTGTGTGCCAAAATAGATTAAATATTAATATTTTAGGGCAAGATAAAGAGTATCTTCGATTATTGCTATCGTAATGGAAACGTAAAGAAATCTAAACCTAGATTATATTAACCGTTACGCATCAAGTCTGAGCCCAGCTTAGTGGGTGTAGAACGTTATTATAAATGGTCAACCGTTAAAACAGGCTAATCAGTTTTGTTTATTTAGGTTCAACGTTTTCTAGTGATGGTAGAATTAATTGCGCGACATTGAAAGAGATGTCTGCTGTTTGTCATATATTAGGAATGTTTGTATCTTTTAATCAAATGGAATTTGATTTCAAATTTTTGTTATTCATACTATTTAGAGATACAAGTTGCGTTATATCTATTAATTTTTCGTTTAATTGAGTCGTTTTTAGAATAACATAATTGAAAATTAGAAAATCAAGAAGAGATAGAAAAAAATGAGTCAATATGCTGAACATTAGTGTCTGCAGCGCGGAAGAGTATTCAAGAATGCCGACTAAAGATAGATCGTCCTTGGAATTCAAGATTAAGAAAAATGTAAAGAAATATTGAAAAATTCATAACTATGGGTATGTTGACTTAAAATGTAATAAAAGCTATTTATATAATTTATATGAAGATAAAAAAAAAGATTTATTATTTAACTGAGAAATTATAAGATTGATAATGACTACAATTGGTTGAAAGTATAAATCTTAATATAATACTTTAAAAACCTAGTATTTGTAATTTATTAGCATACTTAATTAAATATACAACATAGTTTCATAAACATTAGCAATACAAATAACTTTCTAGCTAGAATAGGGATTATACTAATATTTCCAGCTATGGAAACTTCTAGCAGTGTATATTAAGAATATTTTAATCCGAATACGGGGAAACAAAACCCACCCCTAAAACTTGTGACTGTGTTCATTACTTGAATACAGTTCAAAAGTTCATATAACAACGGCAGGTAGTATCGCAAGTAACTCTTTACTCTAACCATCCACCTTCTGTCTTCATCAGCATCAGGAGCCAAGATCTTTTCACAATGACGTCATGATTCGTGCGATAGGCCAGAGGGGCGGTAACGCAAAGAGGGTTTAGAAAAGTGGTGGGGTTGTGTGAGCAGGTTGTTCAAAGTTGGTTTAGTACGTTGTGTACCGTTTCCGCGTTAACATTATCCATAAAACTTAGTTGTTACACATAGTGCGGAAAACTATCTTTGCACCGGTATTGTACTGTGTTTGTGCGTACTGCAGCCGAGAAAAAAAAACTATAAAAATGGAGAAAATATTTTGGTTGTTTCTTGCTGTAGTTTGTGCTACCTGGACTTTAGGGGAAGCTAATGTGTCTGTGGCTGATAAGATCAAAGATGATCCCGATTTATCTCAGGTAATACTTTTATAATTGTATTTTTTTCGATGTGGAAGTAACGTTTTGGCGGAATAACGTTTTCTTTGTCATTGACATTGAGCGTTTCTCGTTTCTCAGACCCAACCAGGTAGAAAGGTAACATTGTTCTTGCTAAGGTCACTCACACCTGTCACAACTTACAAAGAGTCTGCTTCTCCGAGTTAAAAACTTTCCATTTCATATTATATGTAACGGTCAAAACTATTTGAAAATATCAATGTTCTTCAAACTTTAGTTTATTCGAACACTCATTTTATTTAAAACAAAACAACGTTTCTATTTAAATGGAATGATTTCTATAGTTGCTTCATAAGAGACAATGACGCAGGTCCGCAAGATATTGCATAACAATTTTGATAAGAATCGAATAGATTCAGACAAATCATTAAAAAAATACTTCTACAAATTAAAAAAAAAATACAAATTGCGGCAATGAATTTTATATTTTATAAAACTTTATAAACCAAATATTGAATTACATTAATTTGTATGTTTCCTTGCGTTTAATTTAAAATTACAATAAATTTGTGTATTTATGAACCCGTATCACATCTTTCCTCAATCATATTTGCACTCATAAAATATATGCGTTACAATATATTTTAACGATAGTTACGTAAGTCTACTTTTCTTAGACTCTTGGGACGAATTTTCTATTATACTGTAAATAACGACAGCATGTTTGTTTGTGAAAATATGTAAATTAATAAATTGTGGAGAATTAATTAATTGCGTCATTTTTATTACGTAAATCTATATGATTAATTGAATGATGAATAAACACTCATACTAATTGGTTAAATGGTTTAAATGTCGTTTTTTACAAATATGTTACCTAACATCGGTAAAAAACATTTTGTTGGAAAATTATTTCAACACCTAATTTTTGTTTTCTCAAGAATAATTGAGTATAAATTTGTAATAAATATACTATCGGCTAATAATTTTATTTGTGTTTGTATGATCAACCTTAACCTTTTTTTTTTAATAAAAAATATTGCATATATCTTTTTTTTAACTCGTGAGAAACCGGAAGCTTATTAAATTACTTTTTATAAATTATCTACAATATATTTTTGTGTCTGTCTGTTTTAAATTTAATATCGCATTATATTTAAAATTAGATAAACATATTAGTAATATTACTTAACTTCACACCTATAGGCATCAACTGAACTCAATTACGATCAAATAATGTAAACGTTAATTGTCTTTGCGTCATATGGGCCAAAATCTTACAATAAATATTTTCTTCTAAGATCTGATGGTTATTTAAAATATCTAGTTACTTTTATTGCAATGTTAGGTTTCTTGGCAGCTTTGAAATACGTAGAATGCGATTAAGTATATACTAAAGTATTTTTAGTTCGCATTAGTTTGTATAAACTGCTTTTAGTATTTCCAATAATATTATCAAAATTTATGGGATAAACTGTTTCAAAAATGAATTGAAATATAGTCATTCTGATGAATCATTGATAATTTATTTTACTCGGTAACTAGTGACTAATGTTTCAAATAGGTAGTTGCAATGATTTGAAATTTTAATTAACTCATGACTTAATGCATTTGGTTTTTATATTATGAGTAATTTTATTTCGATAGGGCGATAAATCTTAACAAATTTCAAGATATATGTAGTGTTATTTATAAACAAATATTGTTTATTAATAAATACATAATTAACAATAATATTATTTACAAATATTTTACGAATTAAAACAAATTTTACTATCAAAAATTGAGCGTTCTAGTAAAAGATGCTGTAATACGCGCGGTATCGGTGATAAATGATTTACAAACTTGACCGCTGGGTTGTCCGAGTGTTACCCGTAATTTCTAATTTGTATTCTTTCTTCACGTCGTTTTTTTATTAATTCGTGGAATTCCAATTGTCTATAGCGCATTATACGATAAGTTTTAGATTTGAGGTCATTCAAGAAGAAGCAAAATCTTAAAAAAATGAATATTCTAAATTGTAGAATAATAAATAAATTTTACAAAATACATATACATTTCCTAGATAAGGTTTCCGCAATAGTAAATCTATGTAACGAATTAACGTAATGCAATTTAAAATAAGGAAGGAGGAAATGAAATGGTGATTTTCTTACGCATCCATAAAAAATATACAATTTCAATAAAATCAAATTTTTTCGGAAAATATGTTTTCTGTTTGTTTCTTGGTTTTCTTTATACATATGTTCTTTTTGTATGCTTGTTTTTGTTAGCTTTATTTATAATGAGAAAGAAGAATTTGTATGTTTTAATGTATAAGAAGAATAATATTTTGAGAAAAAAATAACAAAATGTTATTGATCTTGAGCGTTTTAAAAATATATTCGTTCGTGTTCAAATGCTAAATTTAATATCTAATCTATTTCATATCTTTCCTATTGTTTCTGGTGTATAAACATTTATTTTTTACAACATTTGAATATATTTCAGATGTTATTAAATACAACTAATTGTTCAATTTATTAAAAATCTGTCTGTAAATATCGATATCTAGAACATTCATATTTACAATATCAATTGGAGGGCACTTAAGAGTTTATTTGTTATTCTAGATAATTTTGTAACTTGATGTAAACAGTTGCTAGGGTTTAAAATATATTAATTGAATTTATAATTAAATATTAATTAAATTTGCTATTCGAACAAACATTTTGAGTTATGCGGTGAACTATACCAAAATATCCATTAATTAGCAACCCCAAAATGCTGAGTTTCTTTTTACAGTCTTACCCAAAATACCACAAAAAACATGTATATTTTTCGTAGAATCTACAAAAATTATTTATAATTGCTCGTGAGAATGTTGAATTTGCAGATTAATAAATTAGTTATCAAATCAAATTTTAATCAATCATCAAGTTTTTGATAATTTTTATTGTCAACTTTTTGAATGAATTTATATTACTACTAATTTGTCAATGATAGATTGACATTGGCATGTACCGGAAAACATTTTTTTCCAACGTATGCCTGCGTAGCAAATCTACCACAGTTTCAACTGTCCAGTGTTAGCAGCTTGTCATGTTGAATTTTTTAAATTAATTTACTGGTAAATAGATTGCCGTATATTTTACAACGTGCCAATTTTTTTAACATATTTTTATGCCATGTATATAATTTTTATTAAAGTGAAATTAACACAAATTTTTTTAACGAAAAATCTTTTAATTTTAATAAAAAAAAATTCCATGATTGTCAAATCATCAGAAATTGACACGGGTTCTAATATGATTCTCACAATTGTTATTTAAATAATATTTGTGAAGTTGATTCTATTTTTTCAAATAAAATCTTAAGTAACTGAAGCATAAGTTGAAATTTAAATAAATCCAGTGTGGATAAAATAAACATATGTTTACGGTTGAGTTTCGTTCTAATTTGTTGTTCAGTCTCGTGATTATGAATATAAACAACGTGGAGGCCACACAAAAAGTGGATCGTAGTTTGCACATTTTGCTATAGACCTAAATTGGATACAGTAGACCTTTGATTATCCGACCAATTGTGAACCGACCCTAATACGGATTCTATTGTAATTAAACGTAGGTAATCACGGAAAGTGTGAACGTGCTACTAAACGCACGCCGCACGGGTCAATGCACATCTTGATTATCTCGAATAGTAAGAACTATCACTTGCCGTGACTCGGATAAAACGAGTCTACATTAAATCTAATGGCGAATTCTAATACTTCGATACAGATTTGAATAACTAAGTCTTTGAGCAAATAATTTAAAAATATTTAAAGCATCTAACAATAGCTTTCGTGGCTGAGTATGCGTAAAAAAAAATAAAGAATGATGTGCTTGGATATTTTGGTTCGGCAGAGTTTTGTTGACACGATGGTTATTTAAAATGATTATATTTAAAATAAGAGAAATATGTGATTTATACATAGTGTTTCTGTAGAATATTCATGTTCTGAATGTGCTATGGGCTACATTTATAAATTTTCAAGAAATATCGTTGTTGCGTGACTGAGTTACGGATTTTGATAACCTACTTCCAGCCGCACCAAATTTTCTACGTACACTATCCGAGACCCGAAAATTGGAAGTGTATAATTTACCTGATATATTGCTATTTCATTTTTATTTTGCCCAATCTAATTATGTACCTGCATTTTTTCGAGAGAGCAATTTTCCCTCGATATATTTTTTTATAGTTAGAATTCATTCTATTTTCCATTAACTAAAAAACAAATAAATATGATTAAATTTGTACAAACATACGACTGAAAACAATAAAAACAATTGTTAATTTAAACCGTCATATTTTTTATTTCTCTTTCGCGTAAATTAATGTTTTTGGGTGAGCGATGTTATTTTAATTGCAATAGCGAATGAAATAATAGATTCTAATTAATTTTCCTGATAACTTTTTTTTCTCATTATTTGAAACATTGTACTGGATTTTCATATACGTAATATATAATTATCTCTGTACATATAAATAAGTTGTGAAAAATACAATGACTTAAATATTCATTATACCATAGTAGTAATTATTATTTCCGGAAATTAGTATTTAAATAAAGTAAATACCTAATAGAATATATTCTTCAATATTAGAGAGCCATGGCTTCTGTGTGCAATATATATAATTTATAATTAAGATGTTTCCGTTGGCAAGAAAATGAACTATTTTTCTAGTTAATATATTCAAGGTCAAATTTATTTATTCTTTCATCTATGTTATATGAAATAAACTGTATTCTAAGTAGCAAACAGAAAAATAAAAATTGCTAGATAAAATTGCAGACTAAACTATTTTTAAATAAAAATATGCTCCTTCTAGTAATATACGTATATAAAGATTAATTCTAGTATATTATATGCATAGTTAGGCCAGGTATACTTCATGTAAGGTTTCCGTGCCTTATAATTTAATACAGTAAAGCTTTCCGATACTATTCCGGATTGGACGAGCTTTATCCTTAAAATTCGCAATTTCAGAGCATGTTTATACAGAAATTTCTGTTGTGGTTCATGAACCACGAAAGTGGCAATCATTCACATGCGCTTAAACCTGTCGCTTATTCGCTCGTAGACGAAAGTTTTATTTTTTGCTTTAATGCTTCTTATTTGATTTCAACACTTAACAAATTGCCGTTATAGCTTTATGTTTTTATAGTTCATGTATATTTTGTATATGAGATGAAAGTAACTATTTTTGCAAACGGCGCAACTAGGACAATTTGTGAATTTATTCGTTAATCAGTTGTTTATATAAAATTACTGAAGGTATGTGCTCTCTAGTATGCGTCATCGCTACCAGTAGCAAAGAAATTAATTAGTTAATTAATCTATTATCTGGTGACTGATCACAAATAATCATTTGTCAAATTTTAATGGTTTAATAGCCTAGGAATAAATGGCGCTCATGACGCAGCGAAAATAATATTTTTTTGAACAATTATTTAATTTACTCTACATCTGTCGTACGTGATATATACTCTACTTATTTTCAAGAATGTAATCATTTTAATCAATCAAATATTATTTTTGATTCATGTTTTTTACTATCTCTTTTTATTATCATATTAACTAGAGTGTTATTTTTTAATCTATCTAAGCGATTGTACTAGTAAAACACAAGAAAGGGGTGTAATTTCAAAGTAAAGTTTTATATTTGACAACTATATTTTGTCAATTCCATCGGTAGGCGTAAAAAGTGTTCGTAGATTTCTGTGGTTTGCTCAAGTCTATTTTGGTAATCTCTGTATTGCTATAATTTTTTGGTAGTGCCAAAACGGAGATTGATATTTAAATGTTTAATTTATTTATTATTAACACCGAATCAAAATACAAATGTTAAAGTTAATCCTGTCGATGTGCCTCAGAATTTAGAACCAGAACCAGACTAAAACTTGAAGAATATAATGCAATGAATGCGACCACTTTTCGGTCTCGTCACAAATTCTGGAAGAGATCAAAATTTCATTTCTTTGCGCAATTCGATTGCTATTTTTCGTCATTGAATTTAAGTTCTTTAAAGTACAGCAGTAGAGTTATCAAATTAAAGAGAGTGTATAGTAATCCACAACAAAATCCATTTTACGATTTTTGATATATCTATGTACAAAGCGTACAGCAGTTCTATATTCAATTGGTTTTATAAAAAAAATATAGCGCACTAGCTATCATAAATGGCATTTCAAATTTTGTTAGCTTTGAACAATAACAAATACATGCAGAATTGTATGTCAGTATATGATCCAACTATTGCAGGAAATTGTACAAAACTACATAACACATAAACTACTGTGTACGTACAGGTACACAGCATCATTGTATGTTGATAGAAATGCCATGTCCTTGATTTCATTGTTAGAGCATCACTTTACTGTAGTGCTGTGATTATATATGTTCAATTTATAGTTTGAAATTATTCAGTCATTCAAATCGCTTAATTATTATTTATAATGCATTGCCGTAAGCAGAACATGACTTCTGTATATCTGTTGTTGACTGCTACAGGTATACATGTATTATGCTTCATACATGCATATATTATATACACTAATGCGTGTTATGTTATATGATTTTCGTACGTGCATATTGCTTAGGTATTACAGTAATACAAAAATACAAGGTGTGTCATTTGCAGGATTAAGATTTGCTTATTTTAAATAGTTATCCAGTTTCGTCATAGGTGTTTTTGGTCATTAATCAACATTATCGTGCTTATGTATAGAGAAATTAAACTAAAGTTTAATTTGGTCAAGTTTAGTCTTGGTCTAAAATTAATTCATGACTATGAATAAGGTTTTACTTGGTAATGTGAGGAAATGACCGTGACGGTCAGATCAATTAATGTGTGATCATTTACGCTCTGATTAAATTATAAGGTGACCGTTTTGCTTAAATCTATTTCATGATTTTATCATCAAATATTTCTAAATTTCATTTTCATCAACCAATTTGTCGTATTGTATAAATGTTCAAAATCAATAAATATTAATATAGAAGGCAAAAAGAAACGAAAATGGTTACTTCCACAACGTTCCAAAATAACAAAAAACATATTTTTTGAATTTAATGTCTATAAATTGTATAGTGCCTTATAATATATAATTGTATAGTGTATTTTCTGTTTAATAAAAAGCAATATAAACATTTGTTGTTATTAGCCGTTGTAAATGCCACCAACTTATGAACACATATATGTCGTAAATCGAGCGTCACCTGTATTTTATATCTGTAAAGATAATGTTCGTGCAACCATGTATTTCAATATTACGAAAATCGTTTTCAGCAAAGTTCAATATCTTAACAATTTCTAGCGGAATTTAATATGTAACGTGCAAATATAAAACCAAAATTTCTATTTATCTTTTTTAATCATTTACATCACATTTGTCATGTTTTCATATTAAATGGTGCTTTACTAATTGTTATAATATTTATTTGTTGTTTAATAATCAAGTGAATTTGCTTTATATTTATTGAAATTTCCAATTCATAATCGCAATTGGATTTACAGCTTTTTTGGCAACCATCTATTCGTGATAGTGAATGCCGATATATATAGATTCGCTACTACCTACGTATATCTATAATTGGCGTAGACAATCTATCGATAAATTTAAAATTGCATTTTTAATATATTCATAGCCAATATCAGCAGTGGTATAATTCCAAATTGGTTAAAATGGATAGGTTGTGGCGTTTACTCTACTTTGACTCATTGCCTTTTTCCATCTAGCTCAAATACGTGGCTATATCACGGACGGAATATAGAATAATAATCTGACAATTTATACTATTAAGTTTAGAATCTTTTTGAAACCTTAGGGAATCTAAATATTTATTCGTAATTTAGATTAAATAAAGAGAAATAAAATTTTTAATTCCGGTTTTGGTATTTTGTATATTTTTAACTCTATAGAACAAGTATTTGAACAAGTGAACACATCTAATTATACAAAGCATTGGTGCTATGTTGCTATTTATATTTTCGAATTTTTTTTTTAGATACTCGTACGAGTATAATAAACTGATTTTACTTCAGTAACTCAATATATGCATTGCGTGAGCACGAGCAGTATTGTTTGTACTTTAAACAATCGTTTATTCATTGTGCTCATACCACCCGCATAATTTTCATGTGACATCCACCATAGTAATTTGTGCGTATGACAGAATCCATTGTAAACCGAAAATCAAGGCAGACTGCGGAGCTATAGGAGTGTTCTATTCTTATCATTTCAGTCGAATTTTAATCCTATTTAAGATAATAATTGTACAGTGTTTTACATGTTAAGACTTCTTGATCTTCAAAGTAAATGTATGCAAGTGGAAAGTTTTGTATTTTAATTAAGAAGGGAGAAGCAGATGACAAAATATTATTTTACAATGCTAACTTTAAACTGAAATAAATCCCATGTTTATATATGACCATCTTAAGAATTTACTGTATGTAAGTACAAAAGAGCTTAAATACTTCGTTATGATTTATTATTTATTTTACATTTTATACGTATTACAAGTTTCCTATAACTAATAATTAAGATGTTTCATTTATCGCTAATAATATATTTCATTTTTCGAGCATCAATTTGGTTGTATTTGATATTGTTATTTTTCCAAATGTTATCAAGTATTGCAAAAATTATCACTAACGTTAGTATAATATTTGCTATTTTCTTGTGACCTATATTTTTGTTAAAAAATAACGTAAATATTGTTAGAATAAAAAAGACAAATATATAGAGTATAAAATAAAGGAAATATTTGCTTTAAAGCACAAACCGGCAACAAAGAAATATAACAAAAGTTTGTACGATTAGGTATAATTTCAGTATAAATGTAGCGAACAAAAGCACATGCGTGCCAACGGTATTACAACACCAAATGTCTCTGGAGAAACATGAACCTCGTATATTATGTATGCTACGTTCCAACACGTATCACCAGTACGGCTAAACCAATTTTTCTCCAATATGTGGCCCGTCGTGTCGCATGGGACCCGAATCAGAATATTTTTAGATTTATATTACAGCTTTAAAAGTCAAACTGAAATAAGACGGTATTTGATGTTATTGATACTGGCAGTGCAATCTTCATAAGTAATGTGATCGGGGCCACTTTTTTCTGTGTTGAGATACACCTAATTCATTTCGAATATTGAGTATGTGTCAGTTGAAAGTCATCAAAAAGCGTTTTAGCAACTGTGCAGTTTTTTTTCGATTATAGATTTATATTTTGTATTTTCAAATTCGTTTAATAAAGGATTTAACTTTTTTCGTTTCAGCTACAAAGTAAATATTTTGATTTTTGATTTTTTTTATAAATTGATCAAAACATTAAATTCAACTTTCCACGATGTATCGTTCAAACTTTATATTTTGCTATTTTATATTGAATATTCTTGGTTTTATAATAGAGGTTTTGTAATAAATAAATATTATAATCATTAAAAATGTATCGTTATTTCCACTATTTTCAAAGTTGAGTGTAACCATAAAAGTTACAAACGTAGAAATTGTCGTAATTCGGTGTTCTGTTTCTAATTAAGTATTTTGCAAATGTAATTACACTGTGGTTATTACTTGAAATGTAGTATAGGAAACACCATGGAATTGAAGAGAAAAATAAGGAGGCTTCGTGGCATATTAACAAATTGTCACTAATCAACAGTACTATTAATCAAGCACTGTATAATATTATATGATATACTGTCTGGAGCAGATGTAGAATGAACAGATCCCCTACTCCTCGGCACTCCTTTGAGAGTACGTTGTCTTTTCTTAGATAATTGAAGTACACTTGAGCTGAATAGACATACGCTTCAAAACCACATAACTGCTAACTGAAACCGTCAATTTTCTCATGTTACCAACAGTTTCATGATATACCATTAAATACATACCTAGATATGCATACATAATTGCAGTCATTGTTCTGACATGGAATATATAACTTTTATTATAAAACTAAGATCAATTCGATAGATATTATATTATTCATAACATATATGCATTATATGCAGTGGCGTACACAGGGATGGATTATACAGAATCAAACAATTACAAAAGTAGCGATTAAAAAACTGTTTCTAAATTATGTTAAGTACTATGTAAAATATCCACAAAGGCTTGCACTAAACTTTCTTATACGTATTTGGTTTATATATTCAAACACAAATTTTGAGTTGCTTAATCTTTAAATGACACTATATTAAAATGAAAATTTCGTCTAGATATTATTCATGATTGTATACAGTTAGTTACCCATACATATATTGAGTGCATCCATACCTATTCCAGGCGTTTATTTATCATCTAGTGAAATTTCAATTTATAATGGAAATGTAGTTTGTTGGGTTGGTTTAGCACTATACATAACATTCATTAAACTGTGTAAATAATGCCGTTTACCTTGTATATATATACCTATAGATATACAAACATCCCTTGGGGGTCTATATGTATTCCTCATTCCGTCTTATTAGAACATCTAGCCTTTTTTTCCAACCTGTGCCAATTATAAAATAATGCGTATTGTCTGCCTTCGTTTTACAGGATTATACTCATTATATTTCCCAGTGCCTCACTTATTTGTTTTTACTCTAATTTTTTAATTATTCATTATTCCAAAGTACGGTTCCTTAATCTATTTCAAAGTGAATTCTTTAAATGTGATAAAGAATTTTTAATTTATAGAATTATTCAAATTCTTTGAAATGATTATAATCATATATTGAACAGATACATGAGGTTTGAACAAAAAATACGTTCTTTTACGTTTTTAATATAAAAATTCATATTTCTTTTGAATAATCGGTTTCTGATACTTCGCTTATATTTTCAACAATATATTTCATCGTTTGCTTTAATATAGGCTCCACTTAATTTTCTATAGTTTTACTTCATATTTTACAGAAAATAGAATGAACCCTTTTAATTTTATTTTAATCTTTTGCGAAATTTTGCTTATTTTCATTATAATGAAACAAACTATTGTTACTGTCCACCGAGCATGTAAAAGAGCTTGCATTTGAAAGTGTTATTTGCTGTTTTTGGAATTCTGCGTAACAGCTCGTTATTTTGAGTATTTGTTCTTTTATGCAAGTTTTTCTCCGAGCACTTTCGAGTATGAATATATTCTGTTACGTTGGTTATTGTGCTTCGTTGTTTTGAATTCACGTATGGGATTTTCTATCATAACACAAGATGTGATAAAAGTTTGAAATGGGGCTTAAAATATTTGTTACATTGTTTTTTAAATACTGCTTTAATATAAATTTTGCGGTCGAATTTATTGTATTACAAAAACTGGATGTTTTCGACTAAAAAAACATATCAATATTATTTTAAACATATTTCAATATTCCCAATTTTGTTTTTTTGCCAATTTGCGTTAGTTATTTCAACCAGGTAATGTAACGTAAACTTTTTCTGTTCAAAGAAAATTACAATTTTCTTATGGACAGTTTTTTGTGTGTGACAGTACAAAATAAAATTAATACAGCTTCAATTTGTTATTTTAACGTTTACATATTGTTTATATAGTAACAAATGAAGGCTATAATTAACATCGTTTGTGATGTTTGAATACAAATTCAGAACAAATTGTCGCATTATCCTTGATCGATCTTTCCATTTCAGTAAAATCAATATATTTTTGTTCAAGTATATTTAGATAATACTTATCGTCATTTATTTTAATTTCTGAATAATACAGCAATCTGCCTTGACTGAGAACATGTCCTTAACAAAAACCAGAATAACAAACTTAAAATATTACTTTTAATCAATTGCTTGCTTTAAATTTGTGTTCATTTTTATCTTTGTAATTTATGTAAAATGAAATTCCGAACAAATAAAAAACACATGTATGTCGATATTCTTTTTATTCTGTATCATGTCAAACAGAAAGAAATATATATTTCTACAAATATATACAGGACCGTGCAAAATGAGATTCGAGCAAAAAATTGAAAATATCTTTTTCTCTGTTCTAAGCTGTACAGAGGAGCCAATATCTATTCAAAAATAGACGTCAAGCACGAAGATACTATTTTGTAGTAGTCGTACACTGTGTGTCAGAAAATATTCTTCTCTAAGCAAATGCTGCGTATTGGTCAAGAATTTATATATTTTTTGTCATCTGCTCTTTGAACAGATTCTATGAGATAATTCATGGATATGGAATAAGGTATACAATGTATTTATGTGATCGGAACCTATAGCAGAGTTGGATGGTGTTGAATTGTACAAATGTGCGACAAATTTTATTATTTTAATCAAAAATCCCACTTTGTTTATTTTGCCTAGTCAGATGTTATATGTTATTATTTTTCAATTTGAATTGAAATTATCGGTACATTGAATCTACGAGTATGTTGATTTATTCTTGCTGTTGTTTTATTGAGCTATTCATGTGCTAAAATATTCAAAAAAATTCAAACACCAGGGGTATTTTTCAATGCTATTTATTAGTTATTTAGTTTGTGAAAGTCGATAAAGCTGAAAAAATAATGAATTTAATTTAAAAAAATATATTTTTATATTTTATTGTATACCTTGATTCGTACATCCATGGCTTCCTGTTTGGCCCTATTTTACATATTTACAGATTAAACAAACCATCAAATAACTAATCTTTGCAAATCACAAACCAACAGATTGAAAACAAATATAAATTACTCACGAATCGTCTTTGTAATATGTTGGTAATAACAAAGATGATGATGAGAAAAATAACCATTACATCCGCGTTCTAATTGTGGTAATTATAGTCATGTATAAATAACCAAACTTACATAAACCAGGTAGCGAAATTCAAGCAATTCGCTGAAATTTCAGAATATTGTAAATAGATTTTTCTTATTTTATTCAATCAATATTTATGGTGAAATTCACCTACTTTGCACATCAATATCTGGTTTATTACATGGTTGCGAGGATAAAAACGGAACATGAAATCTTACTTAGTGGTACAAGAAACAAGAGGAGTTGCACAGCAGACGCTTGAAGACGCGATATAACGGATGGTCATTACTCAACGAGTTCGTTAACAACCTGTCACATAAGCACCCTTGCGCATTCTGGAAAAATGTCTTTTTTTACCTATATATAACTGTACCATATTCTACTTTTTGCAACGTCGCAGAATTATTATCAACAAATAAAGTGCACTGTTGTCTTACAACTGGAACACAAAAGGCACCATTGGTGTAAAATCCGAAATCTATGTACTTAGTAATATTTTACTATTCATTTGAACTTCCTTTATGGTATTTCTTTCCGGCATTGATTCTTCACCTGCATGTGTTTATCTTAGTTGTAAATAAATTACTGGGGTGAGTATAATTACACCGGTAGAATAGTGAATAACGAGAGAAAATTAAACATAAGAGAGATGAATGGCATGTATACATATGTATGTCTACAAATGTAAGACAAACATCGAGGAAGAATTGTCACATTGGAAGTTATATTTTATGCATGAACATATTTATAAAAGATAAATATGTAATTTTAAGAGGAAAGGGTCGGGTAGAATTTTTACTGCGTTTTTCCAATAAACTGCCATTATGCTGTTTTTTTTTTCAATATAGTTATTTGCAATTTTATGTTAATTGTTATTTCATTTCGCAATGACCAACTACAATTATATTTTTCGTCACTATTTCCGCAAAAATGGAACGAAATTTTGTAAATTTTCATTCCAAAATTAAATATCTATTTCATTTTTATTGACTGCATAAAATGTTAATTAAAATAAACTTAAAAATTTAATGCTATATTCTCGAAAAAAAATATAAACCAGACATTTGGTTTGTAATTTGTTTTCTAGTCAATTATATTATATTTTAGTTTAGTTGAGATAATTTTTATGGAAGATTAATAGAAATTTTATTCTCCAGCAACTTTATTACACCTAAATAATAATGCAGACGAAAATGTATTTTTATATATTTTTATATATTACTACAATTTTATGTACTTGGAATCCACACAACACAATTGACAATACATTTGTATATCTATTTTCCAATTTTGTTACGCGTAAGGCGAATTTTGTAAATTCAAAGTGAAATTTACTATAAAGAGATTGCGAACATATTCGGAAAACTCTATTTTCACTGCCTGACATCAGTTGAACACAATTATTTAGAAAGATCGTTATTGTAACACAAAGAAAGAAAGAAATGGGCTTCGGCGGAACTTTATAACAATAGGATACGTTGCAGGGAAGGTTATTACTTTAAAATTGTTGGCTGGAATTTGATCATTAGTAACGAATGACTACACAATTATTTCTTAAGAATTCTGGTTATACAGAATTTTGGAGATGTACGTATCTTCAAAATTCAACTTAAATAGATCACCACTCTATTTACATGTTGTATCTGAATATCCTAATTAAAAATTTTAAATGAATAAAACAGCTACATAATTTTTTAAAGAAAATCGAGTACTTTAAATTATTTATTATATTAAATCTAGTATTCACTCGATTTATCAAATGTACAGCAGAGATATTCAGATACATTTGCAATTGGTCAACTTTTAATTGAAGAATTAAATATGATCAAATGTAAAAGTATCAAAATCTTTTGCAGATAAAAAAAATCACGCATCAAGAATAATTAGTAATGTAATAGAATTTCGTCCATCAAACTAGAACTTGGGACCATAGCTGTCTTTGCCACTCTTTATCTCATAGAAACTTCGATCTATTTATTTACTTGAACAACTTGTTTATTTGCTTACCAATTTCGTAATTAGTCTTGAAGCAGTAGTGTCTTGCGTTTACGAAATGCTGACTTCAATAAACAAAACCAATGATACGACCTAAAACCCAATTAATATTTAAATAACCTTAAATTACTTAATGATCCATTTTATTTTCTTGAATTTTTATTATGTAGTCCAGCGTAAGATAGTGAGAATATATTTTAAAATTCTACTATAT
The DNA here is from genome assembly GCA_944738965.1 of Nebria brevicollis. Lineage (NCBI taxonomy): Eukaryota > Metazoa > Arthropoda > Insecta > Coleoptera > Carabidae > Nebria > Nebria brevicollis. Next base: position 16,951,315 of record OX122898.1, on the reverse strand, counting down.
ACAACTATTCTATAAAATAAAACCAGTATATATATTTGTTTGCTCTTCACAAGTGTTTTTTTTTTTGTAGTGCGTTGAATAAAATAACAAATTTTGGTAGAACCAGTGCTATTTAGCTTAAAAATAAATGGACGTGAATGTTAATATAAACAAAATAGCACTTTGAATTTATCTTTATTATCGCAAACATGATGTTTGCGTTACTAGACGAGAGGTGTAGGATGTTAATATAATATCCATGTAGCACCTAAAGTCATTACCGGGTGGAACAAATGAGTACGAACTAAACTGAGTTTACCTAATGGAGTCCGTTGGCTGAAAAGCTATGGAAAGGTTGAACCTATGTTACGGTCATTATCCTAACTGGAGGGACTAATATCCATTAATTTCCCATGCACAGTACGAGGATATCTAATCGGACACGTGATACGGGTTTGAGATGGTATGTTGATCCATGAAATTTCAGAGTAGATGTAAAAGTTCTGTAGGTTTCTGGTGTACGTTGAATATCATTGATAAATCACCTATGGTCAACAAACTCAAGGTCCAATGTAAGTGGTAAATGAGTTTAATTAATGTCTCTTTTATGTTACTTGATACGTAAGTTAGAGGCAGGGGTTGTTATTAATGAATGTACTTTCTATCGATGTTACATAATTGAGTTTGTTCACGTTCATAGCTGTCTAGCTTTTGTATTTAAAGATATCTGCACTGAATTTCAAATTCTCTACTTAATATATTAAAATATTTTGAATAGATCACTAACCTTTTAAACATTTATCATTTTATCACTTTCGTACAAATGAAGTGAAATATTGTACTCTATTTTGATTTCCTATTCGAATATTGACCATAGTTTATATGATTTATTAAATATCGTAACTATAAAATTTATGAATTTCAGTAGCAATTTTGTTCTAAATGGACCACTTTTTCATGATTATACATATTTGCACTCACACACACTCTCTCTTTATTTCTCTCTCTGACACAGACACACAAAAGCATTACTGATTTTACTGTATTCTCTATTAATCACCCTTCAGAGTGTATTGTAATTTTATTAATTTCGTAATAGTACTAGTGCACTTAATAATTTCCGTTAAAACGCAAAAAATCAATAGGACTGTATATTTGTATGGTTTTACGAGTATCATTTCACGGGCGGGAATCAGTAATGTGGTGTACAACCCCTTACTGCCTCGGTAACATCTGTTCATTGCACCACCCGTTGTTTACAGGGTGTTTCGATTTTAACCCCTTGTATATGCGTTGAAAGTAGATAATTTTGTTATTCATGCGTATACGATACATACATTCATATTTCACAGCTTTTGTTAAACAATACATTTATACTCGTTAAACAATATGTTTGAACGTACATAATGAATTCTTAATTATTTATTGTTCTCAATTTTATTACATTTAATTATCATGTGTTGATATTTATTACTAATTTGGTCTAGTTCATTTGCATTTTGTAATTATTGTATTTTGAAACACTAATATTGTAAGAAGTTCTCTGATGGTCACGTTAGTTGGACAGATCTTTCGAGATTGGTGGGGATAAATTAAAAATTCTCTTTCTAACGTCAGCAATATGCAATTTATATATTGTGATTATTATGGTTTTCAACATTTTGCATCCTATGCGTTATACATATTGTCATTTTATTCTAGTAAATTATAAAATGTACTTTGTACCGTTAATGTAGTTACTGCGGAACGCTCGTACGTATGTAGGTTGCCCAGTGTTACGGTTATATGTAAAATCCGGATGTTGACTTCAAACATTTATTCATTTTTCAACAAAGCGGATGCTATTTACCACTTGGATGCAAATGAGCGAATATTTAGCACAACTGTAGCTATGCACGTTGGGTTTTTAATATAATACATTGGGAAACTCTGACTTTATTATGTTTAGGAATAAAGAGTAATTACTGGGTATTGCAAAATACAAATTAAAGACTTTTGTGGAAATGTGTTACTTGATAAAACTGTCTAATATATCCAGATTAGCTAAACTAAGTCTAGCTTTTCGTTCTCTTTTATTGTATTTATAAATTGAAATTAAACATTTAATAGACCTCATAGAATGTAGAGCACATTGTGATTTAGTTACAGATTAAAAAAACAAGTTTTCTAATTTCATTCTTTCAATAACGAAATTGAATTCTTTTCTCAATAATTACTTCGTAAAAGAATGAAAAAAATAGAGTTGACCATACACATAAAAGAGTTTTTTCATACATTTTTTTATTCCATCATATGTGGTTTATAGTATGCAAACTACGATGCATATAAAGTATTAGATAATCGGTTTATAGGTAATATTTAACGCTCAGTTAATTAATTAACTTTTATTGCACGATCTACAGCCAGGCTACATAGCTTTTTCGTTCAAGTAAAGTTTGTAATTTATTTAAATCTACAAGTAATATTTTAACTGGATTGATGTAATTTATATTTGAATTTTTAATTAGAATTTATTTGAAAATTTAGTATTCAAATTCTGTGAATAATATATTCTGAATGTATTAATTGTTTCTGTTATAAAATTATAAAGTACACAGCTTTATATTATTTTGGATTATTTAAGAAATTTATATGTCCGGTTACAAGGAAATGGTTATTGGAATTTGTTCATATTTTATTTATTTTTACATAAATCGTATCAATTGTTTAAGAGTAAAACAAACTGGACTCAAATAATTTGAAATTGACATTTAATATCTATTTGTAAAAAATTATAAATTAATAAAAATTAATATGGTTAATACAAGTAACGGAAGCAATATAACTAGCTCGTATTTTAATATTTAATGACTCTATTCCATTTTAACACTATTCTTAGCTCTTTGTTTTACTTTGTCCCGCATTCTTCTTTGTTTCCCATTTCGTTGTGAATCTCATTTCGCTTTATTTCTTATTCTGCTTTTTGGTTAATTTCCCTTGTTCACATTCCACGTCAATCACTCTGACGTCATAGGAAAAATAGACAGTAATTTAAAATTAAGAAATCCTTAGAAGATTCCTATAACTTATTTTGTAGTTGGCATAAAGTTATGTTTGAATCTCTATTTATAAATATAAGTATTAATGCAAATCTGCACAATGTTTTGAATGCAATTTTTTCCCCTGTGACATATGTGGTTGACATCCAATGATTGGGCCTTTAGTGTACGATATTATGAAAAATTACCCGTCAGTTTGAGTTTGCTGGGGCGTTTATCGTAGTTTTAATGAGACTAGACCTGCTGAAAAGTGACTTTTAAAATAATGATTGATCGATTTCCTCATTTATACACCTATACATGTACTTCACATACACGTATTCCGTTTAACGAAGCATGTACGCACGAGTACACACGCGTTCCCCTTCAAAGCAAAGGCGGTATGCGATTCACGTATGGCCGTTCTCATCATCATCTTCGTGTGATTCCCAACATTTATCTGCAATTTCCTTCCAAAGGTTTCTTTGATGCTAGTAAAATGCTATTCAACATCAAATTTAAAGTTTTTCAAAAAATGTATTTCTTGGTTGAGCTATTTTCAATAACATTTTATACCTTATCTTTATCATTATGACAGTATTTTTTTTTTCTATTTAATACATGAGAAAAAATTTTTCAATAAGTTATAATATAAGAAAATGAGAAAATAGTTGCCTATAAACAATATGGTTCATATTTAAGGAATTCCAATATTGGTACAAACTGCTCTTTCCATTCTTTTCAATTTACACAACCATTTGTGGAAAGTCAAACAATGTTAGGATTTATTTTTATTGTATTGTATGTTTAGTGTTTCAAAATTGAACACATTATTAAATGATACATTAAAAATGTAAAACCAGGTGTTTTATACCTTTTCAAGTCTAAATCAAAAAGAATTGAATATATGATTAATTTTCTTAGTAAAATTAATGAATGTATGATATTAAAATACTACTGAAAATAGCTACTACGTAAGGAATTTGTAAACTTTAGACGAAAATGCAAAAAGCAATCGAAATCCCAGCAGATAGTGAACTCATGATGACCGATAACGTAAAAATTCAATATTTGAGAGTGTGTACATTTTCACGATTGACCTAGTATGGAATCTTATCCTGCATTAACCTGGGAAGCGATCTCGGTAAAATATCGATGACTGCTATCTCCTGAGGTAGGATACTTTTACTTGGAAATTTGTGGTTGCCACTACTATTTGTTCCCCAAGGAATACCTCGTTGGAAGGTTTACGTTCTATGTTGTAGTTTTCGCATTACATCTAATCATTGTTCGAACAAGAATGGAATTGACTATAATATAAGTAAAAAAAAAACAAACTTTATATTGGCTGTCTATAAAGCTAAGTTCGCAATGAAAAGATCAACAAATTGAATTACAATTTAACGTTATCTTGAAACTTTGATGAGAAATTTTGGTAAGACGTTCACGATGAAAAATAAAGCAGTGACTAATATATTTATACCAAGAAAAGCGATTGATATATAAATATATTAAATATTAATATCTGTTTGTTGCTTCAGTGTGTGTGTGTGTGGGTAGATAAAAATATAATAACACGCTGAATTGGTCGCGCTGACAGTTCGCCTTGGGCAGAAAGATCTTCGGATTTAACGCCTTTCTACTGGGGCTTTAACAAGTCACAAATGCTTCAAGCGTAGCAATAAATCTGCAAATTTTATAGAAACTGCAACACTGCAGAATTCTGTACTTGTTTTTATCAAACAACTTAGCTTCTGTCGTAATTGCATTTGAGAATGCTAGATTCTTTTAATAGAATACAAAAATGCATGAATAAGTAATCCAAATAGCTTAATTTTACATAAATTTATTAATATATGTTGTTATTAGTTAATTGTAATTATATAGTTTCGTTATTTTCGACGAACTTTTATTTAATTAATAAATATTTTACTTGCTAAACTTTTTGTAATTTATTTTTATTTTGATAAAATATATTGTATTCGATCATTCTGAATTACACATGCATAACATTGAATCAGTTACGTTAAAAATAGAATGGAATGAAGTACGAATATTGTCTGGTTCTGATGGACAAACAAATACATGAGTAATATTTCCTGTAGTGGATTTAATTATTGAAACTTTTGTATTCAGCACTGTTAAATCGCAGTTGCATTTATTATTATTAACAATACGATACGTATTTATAATGCATACAATACCATAGTAATGTAGACTAGGAAATTTACAATTATCTTTTGATAAAATATATACGTTCTATGGGGGAAAATATATTTGAATTTATTTTAACCTACGAGTCACTAATTATTCCTCACATGTGTATCTGCAATTTTGATGAACATTTGATTCGTTACGTTTACCTTGCCATCAACGTTATATATGTCAGAGTAATATACTGCCGTTGGTTATATAAAAACATTCAATATGAACGTTGCAGCATTAAATGTGTAAAAATCAAAAAGTGAGTTTAATGATTAAAAAAAAATGAACGCACAAAAAAAGCAATAATAAACAAAAATGCAGTCATCGTCCAAACGTGTTAATGGAACATAATATGAATAAATTAGTGTTTGTAATAAAAATTATTTTGTTGAGAGCGACACACATAAATGTTTCTGTGTTTATATAAATGAAGTCATAGTTCATAAAATATAAGGAGAGAAAATAATACTATAAACAAATCAATAAAAACTGGTGCCCTGTTTAACCATAAAGTTTTATGTTATATTACCGTAGTAAATTACAATTTCGTGAATTTATTACTAAATATCCGCAATTATAAAATCCCGAGATCGAATTTTTTCATTATTGCAATACTTATTACTTCGTAAAGGAAAGTAATAAGTAACTAAAATTGGGATTAGTGTCTTATTTTCATTTTTCCAAAAATAATGACATGAAAATTATTTTTACCAATTCAACTATTAGCTTATAATTAACAGATGCAGTAATTATACTACATGTAGCAATCTTATTTTAATCATTCTGCTCTAAAGTTAGAAATGCAATTAAAAATATTGAAAATGACAATTCATACCATATACAGAAATAAAATAAATATACATCCATTATCCCTTTGATATCTCTTTGATGCACTATAAATTTATCTCAAGTCTCATTACCGCCGTAATAAGATAAAAATTCTCTTAAAGAAATACGCAATTAAATTGAAAATATATTTAAAAAAATAAGATATACATGATTATTCATGATTTATGTTTGCACCGGAGTTTCAGGTAAATGTTTTACCTCTCAGCAAATAATATTAATTAGGTTGACGTAATTTATATATTACTTTTTAAATTAATTAATCTTGAAATTGGAAAAGTAGAATTGACATCTATCTTGCCATTCTAAATCTAGTAAAACAAAATTGAAATCATCCTCATCGTTCCCTGTTTATACGATTTGAATCAATGTGCACAAAAACAACAAGAATATCCTGCGAACATCGTATAATGTGTTCGCTTCGACACTCACGTTAAATAAATATTTGCTCCATAGCAACGTGGGATATATGCATCTTAACAACGTTATAAGAGTGACATATGTGTGCCCATACATACATTTACATACTATATGTGGACGTTATAGTGAACTGCCACAATAAACAACATGCATTATGCCTTGCTTGTGTAATTTAGGGCTATATTTATTTATTTATTGATCAGCTATATTCGTTTGATTGTGCGTTTATTTAATGTTAGAGATGTCCTTTTCATTAGAATTTCATATTCTTTATATTACGCAATCACTGCTATTTTCCGCAACTAATAAAAAATATATCTCCATATTTATTTAATAAATATTTATCTATTAAAATTATTTTTTAATATAATTTATAACATCATTAATTCTATGTTTTTTTACAGGTAATTAATTTATGCCCATAGTCGCTACATGGATTAATAGGAAAGCGTAAGTAAAGCGATATATTGGTTTTTTGAAAATCAATTTTACTAAAATTATATTATTGTCTAGTGTGTAATTCTGTTTTTCAAAAACTTTTAAAATGTAATCAGATAAATGTTGTTTTAAAGTGATACAATAATCATTTTTTGTGGCAGTGAAAATTTATACACATATGTACTAAATTAGTAGAATTAAATTTAACAAGCAAAACAATGAAACTTTATTTTGATATATTATAAAAAGTGTGTCGAATTAAACATGGATTATTCTTTTCATTTATTTTTATCACCAGGAAATGTCACGGGTTTTTTTTTATATTCCATGTCAAACATAAATTAACCTCAAGTAAATTAGTAAATATTTTGACCTAGTTTAACGACAACTAGTTTGCCGTTGCTGCCGCATAGTCGATATTATAACGATAGCCAGAACGCAGCATGTAGGTATATAGTTTCTGTTACGTAACTGAAAATTTAACATTTTTAACCTTTCCATAAAGGACTATTGATTTTTCTGGCGTCTGGAGAATGTAGGCTATTTTTAACCTTTCTCTCTTTACTTTACTGGCAAAGAGAAGGTTTACAAATATTTACGAGGAAAATACCGCACGGTTTTTTTTAACGTACCACATCTATTTTTTTTTTTTTTCGTTGTAGGTCTTTACATGCGTTTACGTATTGAAATACAATTTATCTGCTTATTCGCAATTTGTATGTAATTTTAATTGAAAGAGGAAGAGTTTATTGTATAGGATCATTATTACTATTCTATATTTTCCAAATTTCTTTCACATATAAGTGTTCATAGTGTCTTCTACAATATATGATATGTGGGGGAGTTTGTGGTCTAGTGGTTAACGCTTCTACCTCACGGTATGTGAACTATGAAGTTTATCTAGTTCAAATCTCGCCTAGGTCAAAAGGAATGTGATTTACTTCGGTGAAATGGTACGTCGCGACGCCAGGTTTCTCGATAATTTCTGAATTTGGTACCATACAGATAAATTCAGGGGAACATCCTTATTCGCACATAATAATAATATATCATATGTAGCGTTATTTACATTAAATTTGTTATAAAATCAGTTTTGAGTATAAAGAACGATGTGAACAGAAACCATTTGACTTTAATTTATATTGTGATGCATCATCTTCAAAGTTATAAGTATAACTGATGATATAACTTTCCCAAGCCCATTTTATAACTTGAGCTTCATTCATTCTGAATTTTATATTTAAAGGTTCTCTTGCGGCAATTAATTTTTTCGGTAACATTCCTTCACAATTTATGAGATTACAAATTCGCTAATAAACGATAGATAATAATTCAAAAGCTATATAAAATATGCAGTGCACTCAACTTTATATTACAATTACAAATACAAAAAAAAAAACATTTCAATAATGCTTCTCTTTGCACAACTTTGGAAAGTCAGTAGTATTTTTACAGATCATTCAACTTATTTAAGAGGATGCAAGTTGAACTTCCTTGTTCTTCTAATGTTCTTGCCTTGATGAAAAGAATAAATTTTTCCATTGAGCAACTTTAGAGTGTACTTGAATCAACTTCGATTATCCAGCGATAATAAGGAATGAAGTCAAAAGATGTAGTTGACCTTTTGAAGTAGAATTGAAGTTGAAATTATAACGGAAAAAGTGGTTTTAATCTTTAGATGTTTATTTAACCGAAATGATTCATTGTTCACACCTTTTAAACCTAAGCTTCGTTAGAATTAAACTTTTTTATGAATATAAATGCTGCTTCACGTTTTTACTGCCTTACTCGTTCATAACTTTGGGTAAAGGTAGTTTTATACATCTTCATAAAAAATAAACAGTTTACATGCAAAAATATTTTTTACTTTGAGTTAACATACGCTAGTTCGTTTAGGGTGTTAAAAAAACATGTACATTTTTTTCCACTGATTTTATTTTCAAAAAAAAATAAAAAATTATGACGGTATCAAAGATAGACTGGAAATACTCGTACATGAACGTAAACTGTTTCCAGGTAATTGAACCTTTCTTCTCGATGTAATTTACTTTTGTTAATAAATTTTAGACGTGGAAGTTGTGCATCATAAAATTTTACTTTATTGCATTATTTTATAATCTCGTTTACTGACCGGACATTTAAGCGTTAAAAGAATAATCTTTCATCGCTGGAGTTTAATGGACCCAGTCGACTAAATTGAAATTGCAACGAATTTGCCATTATGGGCGAAAAGAAGACATTTCATAGAATGAGATTTGTTTGATGAAGTGTTTCCAGTGTATAAAATATATGCTGGTTTTAATGATTGTTAAAATATTTATACACATATATTTTAGAATAAATAATCCTTATATATTTTGTTATTTTACTATATTTTGAAGCAAATATATATTTTTAATATTTTTGTTTACATATGTAAAATAAATTTAAAAACATTTTTCGCTGACGACGATTTTTCTTCATACATGACAAAAAAACAGCAAACAATAAAGGTATATAACCCATCAGTATGGGAGAGAGCATGCTGACTTGCAGCCCTTTTTATAGCCGACGTCGCCCCAGGGGGCGTACGCTTACAGTAGGTCAAACAGTAGCCACCAATGTAGTCTATTATTATTATAATCTGACAGTATATATAAATGTTTGCGTTAGCATCGTAACCGAGGGGCTACTAGGTACCTTTCGCACGATATAATAGCTTTTTGTACAATATTCCTTTGTACGTGTAGGTACGCACATCAAAAGTCTGTATTCTCAGTGTCCCCTTCGAAAATAATTTTGCTTTTGTTACAAGAATATGTAATGACATGTGGAAAAAATGTTTAACAGTTTATATATTCTCCCTATTGCCAATGACAATATAGTTGACTTTTATTTAGTTTTTTTTTTTATTTGTTAGAATTATTTGTTTGGTATAAATCATGAAATGTATTTTATTAACATAAATACATAATCTAGTAGCGCATATACATTTTTCAGTGTACGACATTTCGAATAATATATTTTCCTGATTTAGATAAAAAATATCTAATGTATTAATTATTGACATTAATTATGCATGCCGAACTTTTATTATTTGATGCGATTTATTGGGCGTTTAAAGAGTGATGATAATAAAGCATTCGCAACTAAATCGCATGATTAGCTTTGGCTTTATTTTATTGATGGACGTAACCATGGATATTTACTTCCACAAAAAATAAAGCACTCATTTACTTGTAAAACCATAATTTACAAATTAGAATTTAAATTGCAGTTATAATGCAGAAATCGTGTAAAATATTCAATGATTTGCATAGTAGTAATTATCCACATCAAAAATAAAAATGAGTAAAACATTTTTTGATTTACACTCGTCAATAAAATTCTGTCAAAATATGTCGATATTTCATTTGTAGAATCAACTAGCCTAGATACATCAAAATATAACAGAATATTTCTACATTGATGTTAGAGTAACTATTCATTGTCTGAACGACTTTACGTCAGTATTATTTAGAATTTTGATCTTTTTGTTATTTCGACTCACTGTCATAGTCTCGGATTAAGGAAGAGTAATATTTCCAATATTTTCGTAAGAAGCTTTTCCAAGTTTCGTAAATATTTGCCAAATCTCTTTTAGATAAAGACGTTACAACTCTACGGTAATTCAAAACTATGTACATCTTTCGTGATCTTATCGTTAGAATATTTTAATTGCTGTTGAAATATTTCGAAAATTCCCGAATATCAAGCTCACAAAAGATCGTTTTGTTTTAAACTATCGAATTCCAAAAGAGTAAATATCCAATGAACAAATTTATACAGCCGAATTTCAAAATTATTCATGGCCAAGTGTATTAAATTGTTAAAGGTTTTCAAGGTTGTTTAATTTTATAAAAACAGTTCATGATTCATAAGTTTTATTGTGCAAGAATTTTCATTACCGATATAGCTGGCTTACAGAGCTTTTAAATTAATTAAAGTCAGTTTCCAATAAGAATTTCGCATTCTATTCACACAATTCTCGGTGAATTCTTCCAGTTTAATAAACAAATTATCATTTTTTATAGTACATAAATATATACTATTCAAAATATCGCGTGCAATTTATTTCCGAAATTTGAGACGTTTATATTAGTATTTATTAAACTATATTTAAAGGTATAGGAAATTGTATGTTTATCACAAGCGAATTTCACTCTGGCTTAATTGGTGTTGTGTAACCGGGCATGAAACTCGTAATTTTATACTTTACGTAAGCAAATCTCCCCTACACTAACAACGACGCGGTAGGCCGTCAGAGTATGTGCTGATGTATTTCAATTATATATTATGATGAATGATGGAGCGAGTACATTATATAGCATGTACACAGTGTGGTTCTTTTACACCTAGAGACTGCTACAATCATCAGACACAAGGGACAACGTTGAGCTCTCAAATTTTATAACAATGCATATGTTTTTATGTACTGTTCGTACAAAAATGAAGCAACACAATCTTACAAAATAAATTCATCATTTTTAGGAAGCAAGCATAAAAAGTTGTATTTTAAAAACAATTTCTGCTAATTGTATATCTTTAAAAATTATTTCCTAAATGAGTCTAAATATTTATGAAATAATCATATAATTATTAATTTTTGTTCTGATTTATATTTTGATGTATTTCAAACAAGGAAAATGGAACTTTTGACTTGTATAATGGGCCCCTGCAAGCCGTGGTAATGGCTCTTAGTCCACCCTCCCCTTAAAACAGACCTGGTGCATGGAGTTAGGGCGGAACGAGAACAAAAAGATGATGTGTGTTTGTTGTGTTCACATTGTCTAGGTTGTTAGGCTAGATTGTAAGGGAGGGCAAAGGGGAATGTAACACATTTCGGAATATAAAAGGTCAACCATCGTGTGGTCTGTGTCGTCGCTTTCGGTCGATTTCCAAGGCAGGCCCCAACACTGGCGCGCACTGCCACATTTCGCCGTAACGCAATGCGGCATCGGCGGCGGCCCTCACCGTTCGAAGGCCCGCGCGCGACCCATTTCAACATGACGCCAACGAAAAGCCCCCACTCAGGTGCAGTTTGGCATTTCGTCGACTGAACAAATTCTAGTCCATTTTTTTTGTACCTTTCTTGTTTACAGGTTTTTGCGCATTTAGCGTGAAATGCTATTTCATTTTGTAATTATAGACCAAGACGCCCAAACTAACTATAGTTGAAGATAAGCTGTGTAATCAGAAAACAATGAAATACAGTTTGTATAGTTTTTTTTTTTTACAATAATACACACTTTAAAACCATTAGATTTTGATAGTAGCTTGCAAAAGGTACAAATTCAATTACATTTAATGTAATTGATTTAGCAGTTAGATAGAGTTGACCAACTTGTTTGAAGTTATTTAATATATAAACTACATCAAAACATTTTCATCAAAAGCAACGGAAAATTATATTACTTGTTTATATTACAAGCCACTTTATAGTTTTCAATAAATACAAACTAATATAATACCAGCTACGAAACTTTTATAATTTGAGTAGATTTAGTTTTAACTAAATGTGAAGTTAATCCGTGAATATATTAGTTTTTTTAGTAAAAACGTAATCAAATTCTGTAGATGTAAAGTTTGAAGTTAATAATTGTTTGCTATTTGAAATGAATATAATTATACTACTTGCTATTGCTATGCGATTCTTTTATATTTTTGAAAAATTCACAAGACCTTCGCATTATGGATTTGGTGAAAACTCTTGCAAACTTCGCACGACCTTCTGATTATGGATTTTGTGAAAAACCTTGAGACCTACGCACCTTCGTTGAAATACAATCCGTAGTTTAAATTGTGGTTGCGCTTAAGATCTTGCAAAATAAAACTTAGAATCTCGATAAACGCGAAAAGAAGCTCGGTTTTCATTCGTATATTTATTAAAAAATACTAATAGCTAGATCAAATATAGTTATCGTAAAAGTATTCTAGAACGCGGTATACGTTTCAAATTATGTTTCGCGTGTGTATTAAATAGGTTCCTAACTAAAATAGAATGGCCTTGATTATTCATTCATTTAAGGACCATACATTTTTGTAATATTAACAGTAATATCAATTTCAAATAAAATCCAATACGCAATAACGATTTTGTAAGACGTATATGGGTAATCGAGCAAAGTGAAAATTGCTCTACGAAATTTATGTGAACCTCATTTTATGAGAATGGTATCTCCAGTTGATTTATCAGGGTTCCTTTAATACAAACGTTTACATTCGAACGTTGTATGAAGACTATTTTCGTATTACTACGCAATGGTAATCAAATGATATAGGAAGGGTGGCCCTGTATAAGAGTCAGCTACTGAACATTATTCTCACGTAGTAACTTCAACTTTTTACCGTGTGTCAGTAAAAACTTTTAATGTAATTTTAATAAGAGATTTCAGAGGATTTGTATGGTTAAAAAATAGTAGAGATTGAGTGCACAATTGCGTGACATATCCTCGGCAACAAGGCTTAAGATCAGACACACAAAATTTTAATTTAGAAATGAAGGAAGCCGTCTTTGATGATCTCTTTTTGATTTTTCTAATTAAAATTGAAAATCCTTACCGTAGTTTTTCTGAAATATGAACTCTCCTTTAAAAAGCTTTTCAATATTCATCTCATATTTGCGTCAATTGTTTAAGCGGCTGCTAAATTAGGCATGTCAGCCATTGATTACATAGATGTTTTTCTATAATTAAAACAAGGATAATTGATTTATTAGTGCATCACAATACGCAAAAGCTCGTTTGTATGGCAGCAATTTCTATTGAAGCTTATACCTTGGTGCATTCAATAACTTTATTACTACAAATCAATTTGATGAAACTCGCCACTATGGATTTGTTTGGATAGACTACAAATGCAATGTTCAACCAACTTTGAATATAAATAGAACCAACATTAGCCAAGCTTTGCCTATAATGAAAACAGTATTTGCCACATACAATATTACATTAATATAATTATTACAAATATCACTAATATTATTACCATTCGCTATTAGTATCACTATTTGAAAGCCTGAGGAGTTGTGTATTTTAAGGTTTTAAACTTATTTTTATGATCAATGCTAATAAAAAACTTTTATAGATTTAGCTTTACCTTTTACGTGCATAACGTTGTAGTTTTTATCGAGCTATAATATCCGAATGTATCGCTCTCAACTACTGGTTTGATGGCGAATTTCTGAAAAAATATATATCTACAACATCTGTAGCGAATAGATTATTGCTTAAAAAAAAAACTTTTTCACTGCTAGTCCGCCCGAAAGTATATCACAAACCCAGCTTACTGCCGTAACGCTAAAATCATGATATTGAAAATGTATCAGAAATATAAGAGGAAGTTAAAACCCATTCCACGATATCATTGCATCAAAAAATCCGAATGATCCGTTTTGTACTCATATTCACAGATATTAATATTTTAAGGCATATAATTCTTTTTAATAATGATTTATTCAATATAAATTATCAATGATAATATTAAAAATTTTCCAACAATACTGAGAGAATGAAATATATTTTTATTTTATACAATTTTTTTTTGTGGTGTGAGCATTACATATATAAGAATTTTTGGTTTCTTTCAGTTCGATATAGTGTCATGCATATATACATTCATAAACGAAGTGAGATTTATATTCATCAAACTCTTTATGCATTCTCTTTTTTCCGCTTGCGCACATATTTTACTTAATTTAATTTCAAGCGTATGCATACATTTATTCCGAGAATAATTCCACATTTTCCACTCTATATATTTCATACAGACTTCTAAAACAATTTTTGAACTAAATATGGGATTCGGAGGATGTCTGTTATTCTTCAAGGGAATTTTTTTTTCTTTCATAACATTCAAAATATAAACTTTTATCTTGCCTTGTTCTATTAGGTTTTGTAGGTATCCGAACCACTGGTTGCATCTTATAGTTTATTCAGTTTTTCTAAATCAATCGATTGAAGAAGCGAAAATGATAAAATATATTGGTCTCGGAACATACGGTTTGTAACAATAAAGCTTCAATATTTAACTAAATTCTTTTGTTGTATTCTTATAATGCGAAAGTCTTTAATATGCATTTATTTATTTATTAAATAAAAACTAATGATATGGTCCAAAAGTTACGCAAAGAGGCATAACGAATTTTTCCTGTGAGTGTAGGCAACGACAATGGGAACAGCCAATATTTCAGTTCCGCAGTCACGATTCCGCCCTATCCGGGATTACCAGTGTTCTGGCATCATGCCACATGGATTCTCCGTTATTCTTATTCCGCCTTCACTGCAAGCACAAGGTTATACAAAATCTAGGTCGCATTCTAAAAATAATACTTACTAGTATTGAGTGAATGTCCATTGATATGACATAACAATAAGTGATTTTCTTATATATAAATATTAAATGTAGCTTTTCTAAGAATATTCATTATTATGGTAGTTTTATTATTTTTGGGTTTCCATATTTAATATTGGTTAAAATTTTGTTAAAAGCACTCAATTAGATATAAATGAAGCTAATATAAAATTCAATGGAATTCTATACAGATACATTTTTTTTTAACAAAGAAAATATTTATTGAAGTTGTCGTCTGAATTGAAACTGTTCACCGGGGATTCAAAGAGATGAAATTCCAATCACTCTACGGGAAACTGGCTAGAAAACCAATCCATAACTGATAACGAGGTAGGAAAGATGGTGCTTGAGTAGCTTACTATGTATGCAGCCACAGAGCAATCTTGCAAGAACAAATTTATATTAAACACATTTTAATAGTAAGGAATTTCTAAGCGTTATACTTTATCCATAAAGTTATTACGCATAGATTTTTTTTCATGTGCGATTTTTATGATAATTTTCACAAACTGATATTATTATTGGTTCTCATTATAATAAAATAATAATAATAAATAAACGCTATTATTGACGGGTTTACGTTTGTTTCATAACAATTCTAAACCATGTAAATATTTCGACGTTGGTATGATGTTTCCTTTGTAGAATATAAAACGCATGCACAAATGCATTTCAATGATTGCATATATATATTATCTAAATAAACTATTTTATATAGCCTCGTTGTACAGCATAAAAGTCAGTTGTAAAAACAAATTTTACGTTTGTGGTTACGTCAATCCATCATCGAGTCACGCTGTGCACAATTGCCGACTTTATTGGTTTCCTAATGCGCCTTTCTACGTCTTATTTTCGCTTTAGCGATCTATTTGATTCTCTCTATTGTCGTAAATCGTCGTAATAAGTCTAAACACTCTAGATTTTGTTCTCTAGTAGTAATGGAATAAAAAACGAAGCAAATCCGACCAAAGTGGATCTTTTTCTACAGCTAAAACTACAATTTTCTGTCCAAGCAGATTTGTATTTTATAACTCTTTTAACAGCTATGTTTAGATAAATCCTTTAATTTTCTCGATAGCGAAATATGGCAGTTTTAATATTAATGCAGCTTTAAACAATTACCAATATACTTTATTTCATTTATATATTGGGGAGAATTTGAATTTCTCTTTATATTCTATCCATTATAAAATTAGCATACTTACATTAGTACTTAAATTAAAAACTCATTTGTATACTGTTGCAAGTGTCATTTAATATCGGGTGACATTTTGAGTATATGTAAGCTTTAGTTTTTAATTTAATATGGTTGGTTTCACGAGAACTTTTTGTGTTTACAAATTTTTAATTAATTTCAGAAAAAGAGCGCATTATAAAATACGTAATATTCATACATATAAGTAGCTAATATCAGTGTTAATATTTAAGCTTTAGGTGCTTATTTACATATATAATGAAAGTCATATTAAAAAAAAGTAAAATGTTTACAAAATACCATGTATGTTTTTGTATAATTTTTTAATTATTGACATAATTGGAAAAATTCATCTGCCCTAAAATTTAATCGAAAGACAAAGATTCTGTACCAGTGTGCTTTTAGGAGTATTGTTAAGGAATACGAATGTTAACAAAAAATTTCTTCGACTCTATCACATTGAAAATAGGAGAAGTATAACAAGATCATGGTCAATGAAATAAATATTGCTCTGTCGTTGGACTACAAAAGAACGGTTATTTGAGTCATTTGTTCATTCTGTTAAAATATTCAGTTAGCATGCCTACTATTCAACGCTGGACTATTGTTATAACTCCATTTGTTAACTTTTAATATTACTAATGGTTTTTTAATACTTACATTATAAAGTGGAAACATTCAATAAAGTTTAAACATATCAAACGCTCTTTCTTATTACTGTGCATAAAGAGATTTAATTTAAAATACATATGTTAAAATATATTAATTTTGTTACTATTATTACTAAAAATATACTCATCTTTTTTTGAAAGCAACTTTAAGTTGTGAAATACTTACGACCTAATTCAAAAGCTGTACTACTTGATATTAATAGCGTGGATATACCAGTTTCAAAGTTTAGTTAAGATTTGATAGTTTTTGTTAGAAATCAATAATGTCAAAGTTGTAAATTTCCCGGATAAATAGCGCATTATATTCACTAATGACATGTTATAGATGATGTAAATTATCCTTGCCCTTTGTTGAGAAATTGCTTCAAGTAAACTGCATTATAAAATTGATCATGTAAATGAGACCGCTTTTTATCTGTTACAAAAAAATAATTTCGTTTTATTCAAGCTGTTATTCATATACCAAATTTCCGTAACAAATTTCAGCTTTTTCTTTTATAAAAGTATTATGAAAACATTAAGTTTCAATACTTTAGTAAATGTCCTATTGTTTACAACATAATTATCTTTTCAATGTTCGTTTTATTCAAACTTCAACATAGATTTACGTGATCTACTTACAACTTGAATTTACTGATAGTTAAGAAATTAAATGTCGGTTTTGCGACTAGCGGCTTTTGTTATGGATTCATCCACTAGTTTTCTTTTAAAACTTATTTTGATTAAACAACAAATGTATTTCATCTTTTGTACATGAATCATGTATTTGCAAAGAAAATACATCTTTTTAAATAAGTTTAACCGTACAGAATATTTTTAAATAACCGAAGCTGGAGTAAAAGGCATTCCCCATGGCTGCCCGTCATAGTAATGCCTATTTATATTTTTATATAGTAAAAGACAGTTATAAAATTATATTTAAGCCAAACAAATTGCTAAAATGAACGCTTTCGTGTGTATAATCTGATAATTTGGATGTATAAACGTATTTTTAATACATGCGTTCAAAAATTAGAATAATTTTCCGTATATATAAAAAATATGCAACTGATAAACTCTGCTAAGTCCTTAATAGCTGGCAATATGATACCGAATGCAAATTACGTCACATTTGTATTGCTTAGTTGTTATGTTAATCTATATTAATATAGTAGTGCTGGTTGAATCTTGAATATTATATTACCATTACTAATATGCCAGATGGCGTTACCGCATAGTTGGAAAACCATATACGTGAACATTTACCAAGATGGTGTACCCCCAGAATATATTCACGCAAGCTTAAATACTTTTAATTGCATTCAGAACTCTGATGCTGAAACGGAATACGATATCAAGATATCGTTAGATACTGCTATAATGTAGTTCAGAATCTACCGATAAGAACCGCACAAAATGACTAGAGTAAACAAGCACTTTCGATTTGAATATTCTTCTACTGGAAAGAGAACGTCTTTTGAATATTCTTTTCAAAAGACGTTCTCTTTCCAGTCATATACAAATCTTAAGTTTGAAGTACAATTCAGAATAGATTTCGTCCTACTGAGTTGTAGACCATAAAAGCGCGAAATATTTCTTTAACTAGTGCGAGAAACATTTACGAATCGATAGTATTAGTAACTGGAAAATATTATCGAAAAACTTTTCTCGATTTCCATGTTTTAGACTGTTGCGCGACTATAATTAATTTCATTTGAATAACTTACTGTAGATATTTTAAGAAACTGATTTGTCGGCGTTGATGTAAGTGACACGTTGACAGATGTTTCAATCCGGCGAAATGGTTTGATAAATGTTTTGCTCAGATAAATTGATATTTGTTGCTGATGTTACTTTACATGTCTACGATGTTTACACTTCTTAAACGAGAAGCCGACGTATATGTCAACACTGTTGTCTATTTTTTGCATACGTTTTATATTTGTAAAAATATTTGTTTGCCGGCCATTAAAATTGTTTGATCATATCCTCGATTGTATTATTGTGATTTATTTATTTTGGTTCGTAAACTAAAAAGTTAAATATCCATAAAATAAATGATGGATTTGGTGAATTTATTTTTAATACAAAAATCGTACTGGATTATATTTTATGAAGTTAGCAGCACGAAGAAGAATTTGTTTCATTCTTCCTGGTGTAAACTTCATGCACCCCTTTACTTCATTTGTTTATCAAAGTTTAATGGCATTTTTATAAAATATAGTTGTAACAGGCATTGTTAGAGAAATATAAATAGAAAATGCGCAGACAGAAATATTTGATTTTACTTGAAACTTCATGTTGAAATCAACCATCCTCTTGACGTAACATTTTTTGTAATTAAAATTCAGAAACGGAAACAACACAATGGAGAAACACTATAACAGAAATATAATTCCGTGCAGAAGTAGGAACGCAAAAATTCAAGTACATGTCTTTGGTATACTTATTTTTAATAGGATTTTTCGTCGCTCCTCAACTAGGCTAGCATCTAATGCCTGTGCAATTATTTCTTCATATACATATATCTTGATCATTAATCCCTCACAGATCAGTAAGCTGTTAATGTGCTATCTTGCGAACGTGTACAAGCAACAACTATACCTTTACACTAGCGGGTGATAACGCTACGGTCTTGCTCATTAATCATAAGTAACAAGTTCGGAAACATAGATACACGATAAATGTCCAGAACTTAGTTTGGAGTATACCATATAATATTACGTGCAACTTTGTGCATAACAACAAACTATATATACAGTATGAATAAAACATTCTGAATGTTACAACCTCATATTCATACATATTAGCCGTGTTTTTGCAAGTTAATATTTTAAACGAATATTTAGATCCCACTTTAAATGAAAGGTCCTGCATTTTTAAACATTTGAAATAACTTTAGTTTATCAATCACGGAAAACTAGAATCCATAGCTTAAATACTAATGTAGTAATAAAGTTTGTATGGTAGAAATTATATTTGTTTATGCTACAAATCATTGTGTTTGTTTTTGATCGAGTTTTCGAAAAATAATAATACGTGAGGCTTCACATTTGAAACATTTGAAAAGTGAGCTTTTTTGTACCGGCTCATGTTTCATTTCAAAACGCTTCAGTAGCGAAATGTTGAAAGCATAGAAGCAACTCTATTTTCCATAGTTGTAGATATCTACACACATCACATATTCAAGCATCTCACTTCAGATATTTCATTTTTGGAGAGTTTAGTCAATATTTGTTCAATATTGTTACAGCAATATTTGAAGCAAAGAAAATCCACTTTAATTGTACCATGATGCGCATTTTTATGTTGTTGAAATATCATGCATGGAGATGCATATATACAAAAGTTAATCTGTATTATGTTTATGTAAAGGCTATGGAGTTTAAACTTTGATTATTGTTATATCGCTTTCAAAGTATGCTTTTAATATTTTAACTCATAGTTATGATACTCATGCATACTTCATTTCTTGTCGGTAAGATAAAGTAAACAAAACAACAGCACTAAAGATGTTTGGAGCAAACATGTTTAGAATTGCTAATTATTTATTTAATTAACAACGTCTTACGTGCTTTAGCTGAGTTTTTGTCTTTAAGCTTTTCTATGACGAAACTTTGCCGGTGCTCTATATATGTAGTTATCTATCTAGCAAATTTTCGGCAGAGAAATTTCGAAATTGTGCTAAGCGTACTGAGAGAGGTATAGTGGGTTTAAGCAATTCCGCAAGATTATATGGGCATGTTAAGATCTGATTTAATATTATATGGTGTATGTCATGATGGTCACTGATCCCTATATGTCTGACACAGGATTTTAGTTATCGATGTGATTGATAATTTGAAGGTTTTTAGAATTTTCATTTATTACGCTAATATGTATGAGTGTTTATTATAAATACGTTGGAGTAATCATGAAATATAGCTGTTTATTTACCGTTTAAGATGTAAGACTTTTGCATAAACTTTGAAAATTATACTGATTTTGACAAGAAAAATAAATAAAAGAACAAAGAAAAGAAAACATCAAACGAATTTAAAGTGGACGCAAAAGAAAGGCATGGATACACGTATTCGACTATTGGCGCTGTCCATAATTGTACCTATTTCCACAATCAACAAAAGAAATATCAAGAGAAACAGAATTTTTTATCAAAATAACACACAATGGAAAGATTTTCCCACTGGCCATAATAGTATAGCTTACTGGTTAATAATGTAGATTATCAAATTGAGTTAGAGTTTTTATACATGTTTTCTTTTGTTAGAACTTACAGAACTTCTTTAAAGATCATTGTTGACCCTTGATGACTGAGATGTTGTCAAATATATGTGGGTTTGGTCATGCAGTTAGATAGTTAGTTCTCATCAATAATGTAATGAATCTAATGGAATAGAAGAGTAGCGAAGTGAATTTCGCCGCAGACGCTTCTTATTCTCTTGTATGAAGTTATAAGAAGTATTTTATTCATGAAAACTTTTTAAATCTATATTTTAACAGACATATCAATTCTGAACAACCTTATGACTATTTATTTCTGAAAAATGCGGGTTTGTCTGAAGATACAATTATTGTTTTAAATTGTATTTTTGTTTCATTATAATTTTTACTCAAACTGACGAAAAAATCCGTTAAATTTTCCTTATTTCGGTCTCCTGTATGTTAAAACAGATGTTAAAATAAATCACCAAGTTTGGAAAATATGGTGTTATTTGATATAAATCTAAATGCATCAGGAAGTATCCTAGTAGCATTAATTATCTTATCTTATTAAAATTTTATATAAATATTTGAGCTATAAATCTATATGTCGGGAAAGCGCTAAATGAAATTTTCCAAAATTAATTAATTTTTTCTTTAACTACCTACTGTTCCTGGCACAATTTATTTTATAAATTTATCTATTACCTGTGAAACTTAACCAAGTGTTTAAATTATTTATTTATATCTATTTTCATCTGTGATGTGGCAATAATTTTAAAATAAGTCTTTTAAATAGATTTTTTTTTTAATTAGTATATTAGATGTGTAATTATTTTCTTAAAATAAATAAATAGCAAAGTTAAACGAGATTTATTTATTTAGAACCTAGTTTGAGCAAAAGTTGCTGAAATGAATTCGTAATACACTACAGACTACACTATTATATTTTCCATCACTCCCTCGGTTTCGTAACTTTACAAGCTTCGTTTCGAGTAATCCGATAAGTTTAATAAGATCTCTGTCAGTTCCATTCTAGTTCTGCGCAAGATAGCTTTGTACCGAAATTGTCATTGTCATCGACTTTCCATTGTTCGATTGATACATTAATAATAAAAGCACATATAAACAAAGGAAAAAGAAACACTCAACAGAAGTCAGGCTTTATATATAATACAATATTATTATCACTAACAGACAACTTTATATGCAGATTGTCTGCCCAGATTAAAACCGTTTAACTTTTAATTGCTTTTGTATCTGAATTTAAAGAGATTACAGTACAACCTCTATATTTTGAATTACATGTCAATCTATTTAATAACCTATATACAATGGCGAATTACCGCACAATATTACTTTTCAGTTACATTAGCAATTTTTTTCTATCACTCTACCACTTCAAAATATCCACACTTTTTCACTAAATATATTTCTTATAATAGATATTGAATGCCAAGACTAAGACTAAGATACGGTAATCAAGTAAGCAATTTTCTTAAATTTAGTAAAATTGTAAGATTTTTTAATCTTCTTTTATTTGGAATATAATTTTAATTTGATATGTGTGTATGAACGTTGGGATATTAGCAGAATGATATTTTTCTATGAAAGTAAATTATTACAGAAACATATAAGTATATGGAAATTTTCGTGTGATTAGTCATTTATGAGCGCTATGAACGCTATAAACGCATTTCCTGATGAAGCAGGACATGTTTGTTTTACAGTTAATTAAATTTATTCATGTACCTACAAAGCTCTTGTAAGAACGGTTGTTCTACGGAAATTAATAAGGATTGGTTATCATATTATTTATAACCGTGGAATTTCTTACTAGAGCTGCACTATGTATGAATTGTGCTTACAGTCTTTTGTGTGTTTGGTACTATTCATTAAAGTTTTCATTTTGTCTTTTGTTTGACTATGATGTTATTAAAATATGTTTAGTCTGCGCTTTTGAACTTTAGACTGGCTTACATTGCGTAAATAATAAAACAGACGATGTTATCAAAGTTTAATGCTATCGTTAATTGAAAATGTTTAAATATTTACAATCAAACCAAAGAAAGTTTTATTTACTGCATTTCATTGCATCGATAATTAGTATCGTTAAATCGTAAAAGCCCATTAAGTTGCCTATCAACAGATTTTAAATATTGCCTATCAATTTCATAAAAATATTTTATTTACGTAAATCCAGGTAGCATCTTAAGAAATGTCTAATGGTTTTTTTATATTGAAAGAATGTCAAATAAATGGAAAAATATAGTGAAATACGCAGAATTTATTGAACAATAACGGGGTGCAATTATCTTATGTGGTGCTTTGTTGTGGTGGGAAAGTTATTGTCCACATTCTAATATATCTAGTCACTTTAAGGTAATGTAGTTAAAAGTGGAGACAACATGCACATATCATTTTTAAACCACCCAGACCGTATCGTAATCATTTATATGCAAATCGCATACAGTTGCACTTTTGAACTGAAGTTTATCTAAATACCCACATTAATCTCGCATCACAAATATAATCCTCTATTGTCTCAACTGCATAGCACATACTGAAAGTTTAATAACAAACTGTAGAGTTCGGCGGCAACCATACCACAACTCTGTCACTTTGGATTAAAATGCCAGCTAAAACGAGTAATCTCGGAGATTACTTGCTTCCAATCCCAACGAGCGGTCCAAATGAGTTGCTATCAAAGTGAAGATGATAAACGAAAAAGTACACCGCACATACAGAATTGATGGTCAGCAAAGGTTTGGATTTTGTTCGGGTTTATTCGCCGGTAGATTTTGTTTTTGAAACCCCATACATATACTAGTATGTTCTAATTAACGCTATCATCAATTGAATTGCTTCTATTAACACAAACACGTAATCATAGTAAATGTACTTTGTACCGTATACCGCAGAGTACTAAATTACTTCATATAATTTATATATGGAAGATAATGGTTGGGCTTTAGTTCAGGACATATAAACACTCCTTTGTTTGCTAGTGCTTGAAACTAAACGTAAAGTTCCAGTTTGGCGAATTTGCATATTCAGTTATATGATTCAGTCATCTTTAGAATGTGGTCAAAAATGATTTGTCGTTCCTAATTCTAGTAATTTTCAAATTCTAAAATCAATAATAGAAGAGGCCTATTTTATACCCTTGTGACTCCGGAAGTATCAGCTTTCAAATGCGATCAGACAATTTGGCAAATTCGGTTAAGCTTATTTGGGTTTCGACAAGATCACGCACGACAACATACATCGAAATATATGTCATACACAAACATACATTTTCGTAATCAGTACATGTGAAACCCATTTCAGACAAATTTAATTCATGTTTGGTTCCAAGCAGGAAAATGTTTAACACAGAAATTAGAATTACGGATATTCTTCACAGTCATTTTTGAGTTTTGCAAACTTATTGTTCGAAATATAATTTATTAAATTAAATAGTAGATTTAGCTTTATTTCTGTTTTCATAATGATTATACATATATTGTAGCAAATAAAGATATGTGGATCATATGATTTAGTTGCTTTTATAAATACATTATTTTGACAGTTTCAGATTTAATTTGCGCAATTACAACAGAAATTATGCTATTTGATAAATACGTTGGTTATATGTATGTACATATTATATGAGTTCCCCGCATGGCTTGTGTTTATTTATGTGACGTAAAGTACAATAATCCAGCACTAGAGTATTTCGACTTGCTGGTGCACAATAACCGATAAGCTTGCAGAGTACTCCAGTGTGTAGATTAATATTAAGTGTAAATTGTTTAATCTGATTATGTAATCATGTATATAAGGCCAATTATGTAATTATTTAGCTAATCTGAATGTGTGATCATTAATAAAAATATATTTATATGTACATGCAGTTTTAAAGTAGACAATGTTTGAAAAATGGTGGCAGCAGATAGGTAGGCTAAACGATTCATTCGTTTAAATTATACGATACCATTAAATTAAATCTTATTCTTATCGATTATTATTAGAGTTGGATTTGTTTTTATTTTTATTTTTAAACAATCCAGTCTTAATAAATAAGCAAAAAAAATCATAAGTAAGTTGTGCGTTTTTCCTAATTACGGTTATTAATTTTATAAGTGACTTCAAAAAATATTTGAATTTACTTCATCGATACTATTTCAAATTTGCACTTTTTATTTACTGTTCCAAGAATAAATTCGAAGTTCTGATTTTCCAACAAAAAGATAACTTTTATTCGTGTGTACCCCGAAATTGTATCATTTTGAATATTACTTAATATGTATCGTACATATGTGTATGTTTCTAGTACTGATGGTAAATCTGATTTGAAATGTAGTTTCTGTAGTGAGTTAGCAAAGTAGTATAACTTGGTAAGATATTTCATGAAAATGATTGTTGCGTTAGTGTAGAACTAGAATATCTAGTTATGTATGGGATACCTATTTGCTGGGGCAATAGAGAATATACAAAGCACTAGAACTAGATACCGGTCTTGGCCATTAATAATCCGACAGGCTTTAAATCAAATAGGGCTAATTATACATTGCTATGTTTACACTTGGGACGACACGCGCAGTGCTTAGATAGGTAAACATACATACGTACAATAATATACGTTCTGTCATCTAAACCGCATAGGTAGGTATGTAACTTTCTATTCACGACCGCAACAAAACAACTTCCAATTAAACTGAAACTTTACCACTCACCGTAATTGTTGCTGACAAAGTTTTATTTCATACTATATATTTACCTTTAAATATTTAATGTATGTTTATTGTTAATTTAATGTATTTTATTTAAAATTAACACATATTTGAAAATTCGAATCAAAATGATTCTTTACGAATCCTAATAATATGTTTATATAAAACGAAAACATTTATTAACTTAAATAAAATTAATTTTGTATAAGCTATCTCTCTCTACAGTCTATTAGGAAGTAGGAGGCAGAGATCTTCATGTTTTATGCTATATTTAAACATTATTTGTGATACATAATTATAATTATCAAATTTGAGTCTGGTTTTATTTTGTGTTGTAAAAGCAATATTATTGGTTGTAAGAGAAAACCAACACTTTTTCCCATTTAGAATAAAAAAAATTGAGAATTTTCACAATTCTGAATGTTCTATTGTAAAAGTAACTTAGCATTACTTATCTGCAGTAAGACATATGCGCTTTAAAAAGATTGAAGTTTGAAACAAACAAATTTATATTCAAAATCAAATTTAGTGAATTTTTATCTCCACTTGTTCGTATATGCATGCGGCGAAGTTGCAAAACAATTTTTTTCTCGTTGTGTGAAAGCACGTATACCTCCTCGAGATCTGAGTCGACTTGCTAATCTAGCAAAACAATAGCTAACTTCATGCTTTACCGCATAGCCTGAAAACTTTGCCAAGTTCTAGTGTTTGTGTAAGCTTTTGACCGCTGCAGCTTGTCTAAATTAACAGTGATGATAATTCATAGTTTTTTTTTTAGATCATGTTTACTTATGCACTACCTCTGTGATATATGTGAAGGGTTTGAAATATATTTGTAGGTCTACCAAAATAAATAAATATTACTTGATAAAATTTGTACTCTATATTCAACACTTTAAGTTATTTTGATGTTGTTTTATGTTTTTGTTTTATTGATGTTATAAACGCAGCTTTTACTTAAATCCAATTCAAAGTAGTTTTCATTGTATAATGTCGTATTTTCAGTCCGGATTGATTAGTACAATCTTGCTAAATTTTAAGACTGGCTTAGGCATTTTTAATTGTGTTTACATCGCTTCTTAATCTGATAAAATCCTAAGATCGTAAAATTCACACTAGCGTATTCTATGTAAATGTAGTTAATTACTTAAATAGAATAAATCGTGTTTAGTTAAAATTAGCTACTTAGAAATCTCACATTTTTAAGAAAAAAATAAAATTGAACAATAACCGTCAGTTTTGGGTCAAATATTACTTTTAAATTATAAATATCTTTCTCAGTTTATTTTATACGATATTTTCTTATAAACAGATTTATGTTAAGCATATTCCGTACATTATACTGTAGGTATACAAAAATGTTTGATTTATTGTGATTTATACGGCGCAGCTTTCAAATTTACAAAAATCGCCTCCAATAATAGAGTATGTCTTATTTCGTATCATTTTGCATGCTAATATCGGCAAAATCAAAATGATTCTAAGAAAATAAATATGGTATAGCTTTTAGGAAAACAAACACAATTAAATCAAATTCGGACATAAAATAATGTATGTAACAACATATGAAATGCTCCAAGAGAAATATTTATTTGTATATATAAAATACCAAGAAGATATAATATAGTGATTGATACAAATAAAGCCCAGTTGATCATTGCCCGAACCATATTTTTATATTCTAAAATACATTTTTTTATACTTATCTTATAAATTTAATTAAAATCAATTTATTACACATTTAATAATATATATGTATATATCATAGTCACTAATAAAACGTTCTATTATAAGTTTCTTCCGACAGAATACCAAATTGTATTCTTCGACATTTTATATTAAACACCTACTGGCAGTTGTGCACGTTCTAACGAGACGATATAACTATTATGCACATACGTGCGTATGTAAAAGCTAGCAAACCCCTACATGATCTATATGAAATTAATATGCATAGCATGGTGTAGAATTGCCGCGTGTTTTATCAGTCAAATGTATAATCGCTTCTGAAATGAAGTAAATAAACTACCTCCGGTACTGTCTGCATCTTTCTACCGCTATCATTATATTGTCATTTATGCCTGATTCAATCTTACTGCGGTTTCATTTACAGCATATAATTATTTCTGGGGTGTATCAGCACACGGAAATGCCACGGAAGTTCGCATTTTACACAATTGCGAATAAATGTTAGATGGAAATAGGGTGCAACAAAATGCACCTTGTGTATACAATTAAATAAATGTTCTCCATAATAAAGTGAAGCAAATATAAATAAATAAAATTATTCATATGTTTTGTACAATATTCGTATAGATATGTTATTAATTAAATTATTTGTTGCAGGTAAATTTGACTTCCTTGTCACACATACACAGTCCACATTCTTCAAAATGTAAGTTCATATGAATAAATAGTAGAAAACGTCTTAATTAACGTTTTGGAATTAAAATGTTTTAGTAACATTAAATTCGCGTGTTTAAATATATTAAATTCTCGATTATCTCGGAAGATGGGAAGAAATCAATGGTTATTTAAATATTGCTAAACACGTCATTAAAAAATATTGAATAAAATCAAGACACCGTTTTACTTTCATAATGTTTTATTTAAAATGATATAGCCAATAAGTGTTTTCATTTTCTTTAATTTTTATAGCTGGTTGTCAATTAATTTCGTATTTCTTTGTAAGTGAAAATACATTCCGTTCAATAGAATATTGAATGATATTTGTATTTCAATTCTTGTTCACAATATATATATTTTTTTTTTGTGAAAACTTAGGATATTAAAAATATATATTAAAAACGTCTTTTTATTCTGCATGGTTAACATGCAGAATAAAAAGACGTTTTATATTGCTTTATCAATAGAGTGAGAGAGGCAATGTTTACCGACACCGGCGTCGGTGTGACGGTATGGTCTACTATAAACTGTTCTATTGGTTTTAATGGGATTGCCATCGCTCGTCATTCGCGGTTATTTGTCTTTAAAGAACACACCTATAATTAATATAAACTTTTAATACTGTAACCATTATTTTTAATAGTGTTAGTTCAATATTATTTTTTTTGCAAATCTATCAACAATTTTAAATTTTTAATGTATAAACAATTTTGTTATACTATATTAAAATTATGCTTTAAATATAAAATAATGTTTGCACTTTAATTTAGGTGTGGCATACATACACACCTTCTGCATTAATGACATTACTTTAATTATGAAATTATAAACTAATGATTCTTTCTATATATATATCCTGATGCTGGCCTAAAAATATGTATCACCATTAATGGAACAGTTAATAGAATTTGTTCAATATTTCCTTAAATCTGTTTATTCATCTATAACTTCGTTCTCGAAATGGAAAACTCGCCCTTGAGCTAGTGAGAAATCAATATAAGATTTCACAGAGCGTCCAAGAACCCTTGAATATTTTATTAGATTGTGTGCAAGTCTGGTTAGCATTATGCAAGCTCTTCGTCTTCTTTATGGTTGTGTATTGCGTTACGTAATCCTGTTCTCCCCTTTCTGTATTCCATTGTAGCTAGCATTAGGGGGGCAGCTAGGGTGAAGTCTGACTTCTTAGCGACGCGACAGATTGGCGTCCGCTTGCTTGCTGTGTTAATTTTCTTTTAATTTGTTCATGTTGAACTTTCGTTGCATTGCACCATCATTTGCCCAATGAATATTAATTCAACGGTAATAGAATTCACGCCCGTATATCTAATTAATGCTACCTCCTATTGTGTTTATATTAGGCATTACTTCATTTTGATATTATCAGAAATTATTTAATTTACCCAATTCCAATTATTTATACAGATTTTTAAATTTGCTTTAAAAGTATAAAACAGCTTTTCTTTAAAGTTGAATAAAAACCACTTAAATACTTCAAGTAGCATGGAGCAGATTAGTGTCAGAAAATGAACAGACTTATTATCGTAGATTATTATTAAATGGATATTAAATTGTTCAACATATATTACATAAGATATGTACATACATGAAATATTCGGTGTTGTAATATGCATATATGTATATTCATAGTATATTCTGAATGCGGTGAGTAGTTCAAGCTACAGAACTAAAATCAATATTCATAAGATATCTGAGAATAATTAAAAATGTAAAATAACATAAAAATATGGAAAAACAAACATCCTAATATTAAATTCTAACTATAACAGTCAAATATTTCTTATACACATAATATCAACCTGTATTTTCGATTACTAATATATAATAAATCGTGGTGAATGCTGTCTTAAAATAATGTATAATTCGCCATTAACGCCAACGGTTTGTATGTTTTATCGAATGGAAGTAATGTATTTTAACTTTACCACCTATTTAAAAGTCCATTGCGTATTGGGCACACTAACATAAAAGTTTCGCATTAAATTATTGCTCCCTCGTGGGATAAAAGATCGTATAGTGCAAAACTTTTGATGCATAGAGCCGAATAGCAATTACATTTATAAGACTCGGCTATGTTGTCATATATATTTATATATATTTCGCTAAGTAAAGTGTATATGTGATCATGATTAACTTATATTTTATTCTGTTCGTGGTCGGTCGACCATCTATTAACATTTGACTTTTGTACATTTTTCAATGGACAAAAAAGTATTGAAATGCGGTGGAGAAATCGATAGTAGGTATCGAGAAGAAGAAAAACGTACAGATGAAATATGACACAAGTGTTGGTTTTTGCACTGCTTTGTTATTTACTGAGCCAGTAAATCTTTCGGAACTTGTTGATGAAAAATGGTGGCAGCGTTTCGAAAAAATCGCAAGTTTCATACGCTCAATTCCACGTTTCGTTACACTTGCTTTTTTTTGTTGAATTTTTCTAGTTATGTTCTTTCCTATGCTTTTATTTATCTTAACTTTTGTATTTATTTAACAAAGAACCTAACACGACCAATTGATTTTACAAGCATTGTTTAGACAAACAAATATTGGCTCTTGCTGATTATTGTTTTAAACTTTTCGTTCATGAAAAGCATCAATATTCGTGCTTGCTCTTAGAATCAACTTTTTTTTTACGCCTTACGTATTAAAGCATTTCGCTTTCCACGAACGAGCGCTGCTTAAATATTTCAAATATATTTTTTAATTTCTTATACGTAAGTGTTTTAACCACGAAAGCATTCAATTTCAAGGTTTCACTATAACGTATAAGTTTTAAATAATGAAATATGATAGACTTTGATATTTGCAGTATTGGACTGAAATATAATTTTAATTTATTTAATATCATCTGAATGATAGATCCATAATTGATACACTTACAATTGGGTTTGTTGGTACAGTGTACAGAATTCATGAATCATATACAATATCAAATCCAATTAGACAGAATAAAAGTGCACCAGATAGCATCACACAATCGTATTTTTACTAATCAATGTCTGACTATCTCTATAGTATAGTGGTGTGGCGCCCTCAAAGCTCAAAATGGCTGCGAACGGAAATGATTGGTGGGGGTGGCGAGTATATGACGCAACTTCCGTACCTTCGTCTCCTTCGTACTGAGGATTTAAAATAGCCGTGGGGGAATGATATCATAAGTAATTCATATGCAACGTAGGGGGAACTATTGAATGTGCCGTGTATGTACGAGTACATACGGAATACAGAAATAACACGCTAATATGTCCCACATCAATTTTTAATATCGTCCAACTTGAATATCACTCTAAATTGGATAGTTAATAACGCACTGTCAACTCACATGTAATTGAATTCTAAACATTAGTTTGTCTTTTGAATGTGTGATTGCTACTGATGTAATCCTACAAAATATTGATCTTGTTTTTTAAACGGAAATTTATTTTTAAGAAATTTATTCCAATTATTTATGAAGCCTTCACAAATTGAAAGCATTATGATCTCAAATAACATCCAGTGCATGTATTTTGTTAATATATTCGATAACCCTTTTGTACAAACAATGCAAAATATGTTAATTATTATTATTATTATTTATGTAACTCAAAAACGGTGTACTTCAGCAAAAATAGTCAGAAGAAAAATTTGTATTTTTACTTGAATATCCCTCTGATCTAAACAAAATACATATAGAAAATAAAAAATAAAAAAAGCATGTTTATAATGACTGTTAAAACAAACCAACTTTTATTCATGGAGCTGTACATAATCCTGAATTTCAAATGTGCATATGGAAATTAATACAACATTTAATTAGTTATTGCAACTGTTTGTCAGAGTTAATAAAACTCGTAAAATATTCTGAATAACCAAACAAATGTATATGTTTGATAGAAATAGTATGGCGATATGTATGTACACATAAATATATGCATATATAAATATTATCACAGAATTTCCTATCAAATGAATATAGTATTTAACATCATAAATCCAATATACACAAATTACGAATTATTTACGTTTCACGTTAATATTTCATTGACGTTTAAATTCTACAGAATAGTTAAATATCTATAAATCAATAATTTTAATCTGTAGTCTTAATCTGTAGCTTAATAGGTAGCTCTACTTATATATAAGAATGACAGTTGTAGAGAAATAACAACGTAAGACATATTTGTAATTTTACGGATAAATGATACTTTTAAAGCGACAATAAGTATAGAAGAGCTTATATATTTCTTTAATTTTTTTTGTCATTCTCGACTTCAAAACAGCTTCCACAGAAAGTCATGTCGCATTGCCGATAATGTATATATGCCATATATTTGGTAACATGTTGGTCGTTCATTCGATATGTTGTAAGACCAAATTTTGTCACTTCTTCTCCTCTGAAGATAGCCAATCGATTTCAACCAAATTTGGCACACATATTTTATAGATGCCCGATAGAATCCAATCGTATTTTAAATCCAATCGGTGCTATACTTCAGGAGATATTCTACCCGATAAAGGCAGGCCCTAATATGCAGTTTGGAATAATTCTGATTATACCCAAAAAAATCAATGTAAAATTACAATTTATTTATTCAAGTTAGTACATAGCATATAAATGTAATACTCTGGTTTGAAACTGTAGTATTAAAAATTAAATATAAAAATAAAGATAAGTGTGAATAGATTTTTTTTTTTGGTGCATTTAACATAAAAACTGGCCAATGCCTTACACTCAATGATAATTCAGTCTCGTTTATGATCTGCAATAATCATCGTTGTAAACGAAATTATTTGTCAGTATTATTGAATATATGAATGGCCGATAAGTTTTAAATAAAAACGCGCTAGTATTTCGTAACTCAAAAACAAGGTTGAATGAGTCGAAGAGGCAGCGTACGTGGCTTACAACAAAATCAATATCAACCAGTAGGCACGGCGCCAGTTAGGTCGGGACGACACGGCGCCGCGTACAACAATTTTCTTGCTTTTCCACCCTCGTCCGTACCTCTCACCGCCTCTATGACCCTCTTCTATTTCCTCGTCTCGCGCAGTGTTGACGTAACTCTTCAAAAGTCTACAGTACACTAACAAATCTATAGTCTTCAGACGATAAAAATGAGTTTTCTATAAAACTGAAGAAAATCACACCTTCATTCCCTTTCTTCGATGGACATTTACCGTACTTAAATGTTTGTAAATGTATCAAGAAAGTACATAATCCCAATCAACCCTATTTGAAATTATTAAGTAATTAACAAATATCAAAATTGAAATGCAGAACTCGATAATTGATTTAATTAAATATTATTTTGACTAATATTTAATAAATTCTAATTTTCACTGCGTGATCTTTCATTTAATTCGTTGTTTACATATAAAAATTTTCCAAACATGAGAAAGATATTGGAAGAAGATACTATTAAAATATGTAATTATAATTATCTAAATAAACTATCATAACATTCGGGATATCATATGTATAATGTAAAATAAATGCAAAATACGATTTCTGCATAATGATGTTCAATAAACGAGGTTACTACAAATGCGAATGAAAATAATATTAAATTTTTATAAAAACCGATTATTTGAAAACAAATATTCCCTTCCGGGTATACAGTGTATAGGTATACTATAATAACGAATATCTGAATAATCAAAACCATGCTATATATGAACTGGGTTGCCGAAATTGAAAACGAAAAATATACCTCGGTTGTTTATTCGACAGCGTTATAATTAGGTATTCTGTATTCATTATTTTTAGAGGAATATATACATGGATATGTTTATAGAATAATAAAGTTATTGAAAGACAAATAATTTGTTTATATTTTCAAAATTTTATTTCGTGTATTAAAACATTTTTAATTACTCGTCGCACGTAATGTTGATATAGATTTGAAATTTTAAAACGCTGCCAATATAGATATTCAACACATTTTTGTAACTAAAATCTTTTCAAATCATTACTTTTAGAAATAAAATTTAATAAAGTGATACCAGACCATGACATCCACCTTTGTGTGGTTCTTTGTTGCGTATTATACTGTTCTTAACGTTCAAAGGAATATATCTTTTATAATATTCGTAGACAAGATATTGTAAAAAAAAGTTCTCAAAAAGGTAACAAATATGTTTTGTATTATTTTTTGTACGTTTTCGTAAAGTTTTATTATTAAATTATAAGCTTCTAAAACAAGAAACTTTGAATTTCATTTTACTTTTAGGTACAAAAACTTTAGTAAAAATTCTTATCATAACGTTTATATGAGATAATGAAAATTTACCATGAATTTTAGTTGCCAACTCTTCAAAAGTTCTTATTTATTTCTTTTGGCAATAAAAGTCTAGAAAAGATAGTTTTAACTACATAAAATTAGCATATTTCGTTAAAAAATAGTATCAACCAGATGAGTAAAATTTCATACTATATCTTGCCTAAACAATATGTAATGCTGTCTCTCACATTGCAACTAGCATTGAACAGCAATGTTATTATATGAAGAATATCTTGCATTTCAACTATACCACCATCAATCATTTCACTTTTATTTGTTCTATCATACTCCATTGTCACCATAGGAAAATAACAAGTTCTAGATACAAATAGACACAAATAAGAAGCTAAACTATATTCTTTGACTCTGCGATCAGGTCCTTGCAAATCATACACTTTTTAAGAAAAATTGTTTCTTTTGTTTCTTATATTTTTTCTGTAAATATTAAATGTAAATTTTTAACATTCTGAAATAGCCTCAATTCTAAAAATTTTTCCGAAAAGTTTACGAAATATAAAATTGTAGATAATTTCGTTAAACTTCCGATTTAGAAAATTTTCGAGATTATTTCGTACAATAAAAGTTGAAAATTGTTGAGTCAAAGTTTTGGGACAAGAAACAATTTCTGGTTAAATCGTAGCTACGGTGTCTGTTATCCATTCTATACTGTAGATATATATTACTATAGATTCTATAAACACATAATTTAACAATAGAAGCTATGCGGGTTTTCGATGCCAAACCTCTCTATATTAAAGTGACTTCCTAGTACATGACACAATTTAGTTAAGCTGACCTTTAACCCATATGAATCGATATTGCTACTCCCAATTGACACAGTGTTTGCCAGTGTCTATTTTCATTTGCGTTCATGTCACTACAATTCGTTTTCCTTTGTTTGTATTGATTTCCATTTGTGATTTATGGATTTCTAGTACATCATGACATCGAGTATTTTCATTTCGAAACATGTTTCTGTGGAAGGAAAATAAGTTTTATGCTTTTATTCAACAGCAAAAATATATATAATATTTTTCAAAATTCATGGATTTAATCACTAGGCAACGAATTTAAATTAAGAAATTGTATTTAATTATAGATTTCATTGTGATTTAATGAATTTAAATGAAACCAAAGAAATGTGCAATGATGAGAGAAATATTATCTAGACGTGAAAGAATGTATAGGGTTTTCTGCCTCCCCATTTTATTGGAATAGGGATGTTATGTATGGATGTATGTCATCAAAAATATTAATTACTACAATATATCCTGATATGTTTTTTTTAGAATAAATAATGATTTCAGCTGAACGTGTTTTCTTTGCCTCTCCAAATGTGAATCTAGAATGTTCCGTTTAAGAGGATAAAAACAAAATTCCTATGTTGATCGAAAAAAAAACAAAAATTTGTTTTCGCTACAGGATTTAGTTCAATTGGGTTATAACAAGAGAGATGGAGCAAATGAACTAACGCTGTAACAGAAAAGCGAACGAACTCGTGTTTGAATAATGTCAGACTATTAGTGACACTGCGATTCGCAGTTGAACGACGGGGACAGATACGTATTTCTGGCTGGTCTGACTTTCAACTTTTCCAACAACTTTGAGACATAATTATTACTTTATATTAAACGAAAAGCTAGACTTCTTAAGGTCACCATTTTCTTTTGTATTTTTCGATATTTATAATTTGTAAAATCGACCAAAAAAATGATAATAATAAGAATAATAATTACTTTATAGTAGTTACTTAAAAATGCACTTAAAAGATATTTATTTGCATATTAGAACTTTTAGAGAGAAAATAAAGATTCTAAGAAGGAACAATTATTAAAATATTTATGATTGAAAGATAAAGTTGCCGTTTTTCATAAAAAGTTCAAAATCTTATAAAGATATTGTTGGTAGCTGAAGAAATAGCTCATGCGGCTTGTTTAAAAAATCACAGAAATAATAAAAAATCCGACAGAACTTCGTTCTTATCACGAAAATGTATATAACTCAATCTGGATGTTCATAAAGCTTTTGCAAAATAATATTTGATTTATAATCTACTCTGAAAGTACAGTCTAAGTAATGTACAAATATTTTTACGCGATTACTTTGATGAGACATGATGATATGAATTGAGTTATTTTCAACAATTTAACACGTATTAATACTATAAATGTCTTCTGCATATTAAGTCGTTTCAGTGCGTAGTTGGTATTTGCTTGGAAGATGAATAAATATTTAACATATAAATATGTTTTTGATTTTCCAATTGCAAAATTATAATTAATTTAATATTACGAAATATATTTAATCAGTATTCAATTAAATTACATGAGTTTTAAGTATAATGTCACATTAAAAGTTATACAAATTTACATACAATATTTAACAATGCATCCAACCGATTAGATTATATAAATTTAATATACATAAACGTGAGTGCAATTTCAATTTCGCAATTGAAACCTGATGGGGCCTAAATATACATCAAGGGTTTATGGTTCTGAAAATGAACATTCACTTATAAATTATTTTGAATTAATAATTTATTTGAACAATATTAACTCTAAATCCTTAGACAATATAGATTGCTGTAAGCTGAGATTTCCGCTTTGTAAACAACCGGTAAGATTATTTATTTCAAATAGAATTTGATTTTTTTAATTTGTTGTTTATGAAAATTGAATCATTTATATTAAAGCTTCATGCTTTTCTTGTATAAAATATGCCTAGGGTTTCAACAATAAACACAAACCTTTGGTTATAACCAGGACAGGCAACAAAGTTTGTCGATGGAAGCATGTTTTACATTTTTGACCATCTATTGTGGATGTAACGTTGCTGTTGGCAAGTCAACATTGTTACAAAAGTTGGGGGTTGGTTAATACTAGTAGAATTGTTTATTGCCCTCGAGGGGGGACACGTGACCCGCCCTCACCCCTATCTCGTAAACAAGAATGGGGCAACCATGCGATGTATGTGATACATATCTGATATTTATCTATATTCGCAGCAGACTATGAGAAACTTCAATTTAGAAAATTCGTTTTATTTCACATCTGTTTGATATCATACATAAACGCACTGCACTCAGATTGTTTCCTGGGCATTAAATTTATTATATCTGTCGCTTGACGTAATTATAGTACGCATTTATTGTGGAGGGCTTATCGTTTTTATATTTAATTACCCATAGTCGTTATTGCTTTGACAAATCATTGTACAAATTAATAATCATACTATAATTATTAAATAAAGGAATATAATCGCACATTTTGAATTTAACATTTTTAGTCACTTTTTTGCAAATTGTAAATTTAATATAATATATACTTATGCTATTATGATACTAAATATCAATATTTATTTAATGTATCGGTTTTATTTTCAATATACAAACAATTGGCACTTAACCTATATGAAAATGTTCGTCTGCGATACAATACGAACAAATTGGTACTTTAAACACCCCTTTGCTTTAATTACGTCAAATTACGGAGATAGCACTGTATAATATTGTTTCATTATAGAAGTGTATATAGTGTTTGTGTTTTAATCCAAGATTACCTTATTTAGTAAAAGTTAGTTAAACTGTACGTGCATATATATGTTTTAAATAGTACGGCAACTTTATTTATTTATTCTAGAATTACTGTCAAAGTTATTTTATTTAACGCTTTAGGTACCTATCATTTAAGTAATTTTATTTAAATTTTAGATTTTTTTTTTCAAAATTAAAAAGTTTTTTAGATGGGCATATACAAAACTTAAGTATAAAGTTTCTTAATTTTACCGTTATAATGTTTAGGCTATAGAGCGCTCACACACACACACACACTCGTCCGTACACTTCAGCTAGCTAAAAATATTCGGATTTTACATATTACTATCCTTACTCTTTCATTTACGTTGTTATGCTCGGTTACATACAAGCAACTCTTAAAAAATTAATATTATTTCTACACTTCTGCGGCTGCGTATCTCAATATAATATTCATTATTATTAACTAAAGTTACAAACTCGGCTTATTTATTTAGTAGTTTTGCAAACTTCGTATACATAATTAGGATTATTAGATTAACCACCTATTCATTCATATCCCAATTGGAATAATACTATAGTATATAATATAGTGTAAAATAAACAGTTTTTATGTTACACTGACAAGTTGATTTAGTAATTCAATTTATGTCATCTACAAAAATAATAACTTAACAAATATGCGATGTGAATTTTATTTTTTTATGCAGTCAAAAAATATGAACTAAGAAGTTATTTAAATTAACATGTTGAGATTGGTAAGTACAAAGGATGCTGACATGAATGGTAAATCTTGTGTTATGCTTTCAATTTGATGTACCGGAAATAGTTGAGATACTTATATATAATACAACGAAACGGTCCTTTCCTTAGCGATTCCACGTCAGATTCCTTGTACGGGTATTTGTCAAATGTAAGCTTCCTTTAAGTATTAGAAAACACAGTGAAAACCATGTCACGTCATGGCTACTGTACATCAACTCAACCAGTCATGAACATCAACCAAAAGGAGGATAACAGTTTATTTATCGGATGATACATTGTTTCATAGTATTATATCAAAATGGAAATTCAAATTCTGTTACGGTATTTACATATTTATCTCATGTTGCACGGAACGATTGATCATCGATGGCTTAGATTTTTTATCCCATCTCATTTAATAAACAAATCTTTCAATTTAATTAAAACTCGCATTATTTTGAGTATTATTTAAATAAAATATGATCCTACAGATTCCTACAGCAATAATAAAACGATACTATAATTACTTACAATCGGTAAATACGCAACAATGCGTATAAAGATCGTGTAAGTGTGCTACTTGGAATATGGTATATTTTCCTGAATTTACAATGTTATAAATAAAATCTGTATAAAAGTCGTAAATTGTTGTTAATATTATTAGCTTTAATTGCGGCATGTTTGTGTTTGTAATTGATAAAATATCATATTACTGATTTTGCCGGACCGACTTCTTCGAATCTACTAAAATACAACAGATAAAGTCTGTACCACAATAATATAATATGAATGAGACTAGTGAAGCTTTATTATTATTTGGAAGATCTCATCTCGAGGAAAAGCTGAGTGAGCGAGAAAATATACGACAAGAGAAATGTTGTAATTCACAATGTTTGTCCAACAGTGCGTGCCTTATCGCCGCTGAGAATTTGATATAGTTGACATCCGCAATGTCTATCCGGTCGCTGGCATCGAATATCGCTCGACATAAAACTACATCTACTGCTCTGTCGTCTTTATAATGGACACGCAGTCAATTCCACTTTCAATTTATAGACTCAGATATCTTTCATTAATTCCAAATTCTTTTTAAATGATTATACTATCAAATACGTTTTTATTCTTAAAATATACTTACATTTTGACGAAAGCATTTATAACTATTATAATAGATATGATACATTAACAATCAAACCTAACATTGAAAAGGAATATTTATCGAAGTAATCACAATCAAACGTCTTCAAAAGCTATTAACGTAATAGATATGTTGACAAAGCATTGTCAAAATTCTATTTTTCGTCGTCGACATTGATCTATTGAAAAACATTCTGGAGATGCAAGACGCTATTATATATTTCGACATACAGATAGTTGAATTGCACTAATATTTATTCTGAAATTTAACTTAAATACATAAAATAGCCATTTAATTTAAATCAACCAAATCAAGTAAGAAATCTAAACTCAGTATGCATTTTAAAGTTATTATACTTTAAAATTTAAACACGTAAAAGGTTAAATTCAAAACTAACTATTATTGAAGGATTACCTGAGTAATGGGTAACTGGAGATGTTTCTAAAGTTGGTTTAGCGACAAATGTCTTCGATACTGCTAGACCCTACTCATTATAAATAATAAATAAACTAGTCCAACTGTTTGTTGATTACGAGACATTTGTACAAGAACGAAGCTTGGGAACATTTCACATTAACCCAGATAAATCAACTGGTTTTTATTTTAAACAACTATCCAAATTATTCATCAGTTTTTTTTTTTTAATTAACTGTAAGCGTTTGTCATAGTAGGTACTGGATATTGATACTGGATGTTGCTATAAATTATTTCGCCCTATTAATATATGTTGATCTGGGTATATTGTTAATTATTTAGAATTAAATTCGAATACCAAATACAACATTGTTGGAATTCCGAAGTGGAATTGATTGGATGGTGCTTTCTATCTCTCCCTACAATCATTGTATTGTATGTCGTATATAAGAATTGAAAACATATTCCGCACACAAACCATCTAGGTTTATAATCCGCACGGATGTTCCGCACCCCTACACTTACATTAATGTCATCTGTGTTTTATCGTTAGTAAAGAAACTGCATGCATATGATGCATTATAGAAATAATTGACTATCAGATTAAAATATCTGCAATGTCTTACACTTTTGCAATTGCAGCAATCGTAAAAAGAGTAAACAAGCACTACCAGTTTGAAATTTAATATTTTTTTCAAAAATAGGAAGTTTTCCTGCCAAGCATAAACAAATCTAAAATTTTAAAAGTTTGCTAATTTTACCTTTCATCGTTTAGGCTGTAGAGTGCTTCCACACTGTCATACACACACAGTTTCAGAAAATTAAT
Source organism: Nebria brevicollis (assembly GCA_944738965.1). Classification (NCBI taxonomy): domain Eukaryota; kingdom Metazoa; phylum Arthropoda; class Insecta; order Coleoptera; family Carabidae; genus Nebria; species Nebria brevicollis. The sequence goes on along the minus strand of OX122898.1, from coordinate 16,909,939 downwards.
TTCTAATTTAAAATTAAGCCTCAAAATTAAAAACAAGCAATATATGGCTATACATAAACTACAACGAGCTTAATAATCGATAGTGCTACTATAAAACTTTTAAAAATATATACATATACTAATTTTCAACCATATATTTTAAATGTAAATTAAAACAAGCTAAGGATATAACACAAACAATATTGTAATTTTGAGCAAGATATTAGTTCTACAGTAGTCACAGCTGGACTGCGGCGAATGCAACCCATAAAATGTCTAGAGAAGCATATCCTCCTATAATATAGAAACATTTCACATAGCTGTATTTCTTAAGTGGAAGCCACTCAACATGTGCAATTAATCGCTATAAAGTTTCTACCCATCATATTGTCATGTTATACGCCAATGTATGTTTTAATTCCACACCATCTCTGTACTTGTACTTGAAACGCTACAAGACTATAAAGAGGGTATGTGAGCGAGTAGTGAATTGGAGATGAGGATGGATAGATGGCCTAGACCTTAAAACATGCGGATGATGGCAATAGTCCTTTGTGTCGTGAGCACCCTTCACTCATTCCTTCCATTCGACAAGAAGCAGCAAGAACAAGAGAGATAAAATATCTTTGTTGCATTCGAGGTTTGGCTCCAACACACTGATCAATATAACACAAAATGTATTGTACAGAATTTCCAAAAGGGTCAATCTTATTAATTCAAATTAATTGGTTTGATATTCAGCCATGTAATTTTGTAATATTATATTACACTACCCGAATTATTCATATTAAATCGTATGAAACCAGAATATAATAAGCTCTTTCTGTCTTCGAAGGATTTATTTTGATTAGTTCTATTACTTTTAAGAATAACTGAATATCAATTTAAATCAAATCATTTGGAAAAATTACTTAAAAATACTGAATCAATTTTCTTATTTGTTGATACCAAAGAAACACATATGACTCCATAATTTTATTTGAGAAAATAAAATATGTCAAGAAAATACGGTAAGAACGATAACAGTACATATTCATAATAAAATAAAATAAATTTAGCGATGGATCATCTCTATCACCGAAACGTCAGCATGAGTAACGTAAAGGCATTTGACATTTTTACATTCATATATTAAATTAAAAACTGCTTTAATTTATCATGTTTAGTACAATATATAGATTAGAATTTTTACGCATAGTTTTTTTTTGAAAATACTTGAATGTGTAAAAATTGCAACTAGATTTATAATATTGTTGATAAATAAAAGTTAAAAATATATAAGGTAACGGAAAATTGCATATTGTATCGTGCGCTGCCACCATTTTTCTGCCTGATATTTTACTATTTGTGAAATTAATTCATAATTGAAATACTGGATCGATAAAAGTGTTAACATTTTTTTCAAATAAATATTAATAATTCAATCAATATTTATTTTTAATAATTTTATTGCATACATACATAATTTTATGTAAAGGATTTATACATCAATCTCTTAAATTGCATTTAAACATTTTTTTTCATGATTTTATTGATAGTTAGTATGTGAGACATGTATGAATTAAATCTATAAATTATCGAATTATAGATTAATCGCCATTTATTATTTATATTGTTGATTTATATATTGTACATTCCCTCTCACCCTATCCGTTGATAAATAATTCTGGTGAACGATAACACTTTACCTTATATTCCCGATAATAAACACATAACGAACTTCATTTTCTAACTACGTAAGTGAATTATTAATAGGAGTCCAAACTAAACAACTTCTTTCATCGCATCGAGGTTTATTTATTTAGTTAATCCGTTTTCTTTCTGCAATTTATCATATTTTCCCGAAGAAAAGTCTGTGTAGGTATACGAAAAGTAGAGGCACAAGCTAGAGTAATAAGCACATTTACTTTTTTATGAAAGATTATAAATCATATTTTAACACTCGCTGTCGTCGTGTATACGGCCGGGTACGGAAGCACTCTTGGCCCGACATATTAGTCTCGACGTTTCACCAAATATAACACTCGTATTTCTCTCTGTAAGCACTTACATGCGTGCCCTCCATGCAGTCTTTGAAAAACACACGCTACTGTTATAAAACTTTGATATCTATTATATTACATAAAATAAACATATATTTTGATTTTATTTTATTTTCGTCATAGGCAAATAGTATAAATTGAATTTTTATTGAATCAAACTGTTTCGCTTTTTTTTTATGAAATCTCTAGTCATATGAAGATATGCTGACACTCACGCAATAATGAAAATTTATTATTTGTCTAGACATTTCATTAAAGATGGCAACGGCATGTTTCCCTAATACGTAAATATATTCATATGATTTCAGATCAAATATAAATTTAGTTTAAATGTTATATTTGTGTTATAATTGTACAGATTTGTGCTGACCAATAAGGTATTATTTACTATTGAAAAGCATAAATGTAATTAAATGGGTCTGTTAAAATGTACATGGAAATCTCATCCTGTAGACTTGGTTCATATTTCAGTAGATATTTAAACATAATTTTAGTAGGTACGTGTGTAATAATTAAATGGTATCTAGAGATTTTCCATAAGTAAAGACTGTGTATCAAACAAAGGGAAACATTTTAATTATTCATTGGCACTTTGGATGGAACAAGGATGGTTCTTGAATAAAGTATATTCATTTTAGATCACACAGAAAAGTTGAAATTTCATACAGTCATTAATCTTTTATTTAATAAGGATATACTTAGAGTTGATGAACGCCGGTCTTAACACCTACTTATTACTTACGAATACGTATTCGATCAGCGCATAAGATTAACATGTAATCCCTGAACTATTTTGCAGGTAGGAGCTTATTCAGTACATATTTCCCGGTAAATAAAACAAATATTGAAGAAAAACATAGATATTTCGTTGTATTTATAGTTATGGCGTCAATCAAAATAATAAATAATTTGATTAATATGAAAATAAACTGTAATTTTAACAAAAATGTTTAATATTTCTTGTCATTATTATCATAACAGTTTACGGAATGAGTTATTTGTACAATAAATTTTATTAGTAAAACTTAACGTCATCATAGTTTGCATATACAAATAAATGAACGCATATGCAGTGTGAGTAATATTTCGCAATTAGAACATTTTGTGCAATAATTTGTCAAATTTACATTTAAAATTTGTTAATATATATACATAACTATTCCTGTAGTTATCTGTTTTCTGCTTCGCGTATGCGTAATAATATTCACAAATCATAGTTTGCTGCTTTCAAGTTTGTCTTCGCAAGTTTAAAGCCTAGGGTGCGATTCCAGTATATCGTCGTCTCCAAAGATAGTCGAAATGAAATGGCTAAGTTGGGAATGCTAACGAATATTTAATAATAATGAAACCACAGAATGTGAGACATAACGTACAAGAAATTTATGTGTTCGTTGATATATTTGTTTATTACGAAAATATGCATCATCTATGTTTGTAGAAGTGATCGTGAAGTGGAGATGATATTTTACCTACAGTTACTATCGTATTTTTTCCGTAACATACAAATTTTCAAAATACTTTTTATTTTTCAATTATTTCCCTATATCGTAACATACAATTATTGAGTTAATTGAAGTTTTTAAATTATTGTTTTCTCATATCTGTACCCATATTCATGCGTCAATGTCTAGGATTATTCGTATTTAACAAAACTACTAGTTATAATTCATGTTTAATAACCATTTTCTCTGTAGATGCTTTATTTTCTAGCCTGTACTGCAATTTACACAAAAACAAGAACTTACCTTTTCATGAAAAGACAAAAGTAATTTCAAAAATGTGTGTGATAATGTAACAATATTCCACAGTAAATATGTTTTTTTTTATAAAAAGCAGCCCCAGCTGCACTCTCATATCAACCCAGCCTTAGGTAATGTGTACCAAGGAAAAACCTTATTAAATGTACAAGGCACTACAGCTACAAAAGTACTTTTTAAATTTTAAATATTTTATCTACAGTCGACCAACATGAAATTTAACGAGAACGCTTTATATCAAGACAAGATTAATGTTTCATTTTCTTGGTGGATTGTATTTCATTACTTGTAAAACTTAACTAGATTGCCGCTTGAACTATACGCTTTTAAATATAGTATATGACTTCGATGCATTTCATCATGGTTATAATTTTATTCATGTATATTTTTCAAAATAAACTATAATAGATCTTTTAAGTTTCACCGTCTAAATTTAGTAATTAATAAAAAGATAAAACAAATTCATATTCTTTTTCAAATTCAAATCACATTCATAGTTAAAATAAATCTATATTAAATTTTTTTTTTTTTATTAAGTTTAGTTGTGGTCTAAATTTAAACCAAGGTTTAACTAAACACTATCAGATAAATAATATGATGAATGAAAACAATAGCTTTGTTCGTCGTCCTGCACTAGTTATTCAGATGATCAAGTGCAGAATATATTCTGTTCATTTGTACCTGTGTGATTAAAATGAAACTGTTTGTTCAATACAGTTTATATTAAACACTGTTTAGTTCAGTTTTTCTCGTCACTGACTAATTTATAGGATCAGGAAATGCAAAACAATTGTCTGGTATATTATCAGGCAGTTTACACCTGATGTTATCGAATTTTTTTAATATGACCTCAATACATAACATCCATTTAAAATTTCAATCATTTTTCTTTTCTGCTATTTCCACCTTCCAGATCGACTGGTAAGCATGGAAAATTTACATGTAGCCAATTGAACCATCTACCAGATAACTTATCCAAGGCTTTATTCAGAGATGGAAATACTGACCCCAAATAAAATAAATATGTTGCACCCTTTGAAGTTACAAAATAACTACAACATTTTATGTCCGGTTGTCGCTACATTACTCCGACAGAAACTCCCACCCGCCTCTTTCGGCTACTGTAATAACCCGCCGGATATTTGGTCATTTGATGAGTGACACCGCGGTGGTCGACATTGTTACTAGGATATTGCATTGGAACCAACAGAGATCAACAAAACATTAACATTCGCTGCTAATGCCCCTAATATCCCTCCAAAATCAAACAGTCACCTTGCATAGCAATAATTAATTTTTGAAATCACATAAATGACGGATGCCTTTTGAATTTTTAATTATTTCAATATTGGTAAATACTTCATGATGACTTATTGGTAAATCGGAAATTTTCGAACACCAATATTTTATTTGTTTTGTCATTTGATTCGTTTTCCCTGACAAGAAAAATGATATATCTTAAAGCTTAAATAATTGTTATATTCATCGTAGGTTCAGTAATATATTAATATCCGGTTTTATTCATGAATATTGCGATTATTTCTTTCCCCCAAATCCATTTATCGTCGCTCTTGTGGTAATATTTGTATCAAACAACGCTGGCGTCAGAAATACTGGTTCAGCACAGCAGTCATTCGATTTTCTGTTTGGCCAAATTCCAACGGAATGCAACTAGAACAACTTTGAAATGATTATTCTGTGATGGATACGTTGATTGAACGAGTTATGCTTTGTTGCATACAGGCTAGCTGAATAAGCACACATCAGCGATAGTTTCTGGCAACTATCCTGTTTTGTATTTTCTGCAAATTTAAACGCATTGCAAAATGTGATTCGTTATACAATAAACTCAATCTAATTTACTCTTATAGTGAGTTTATCGGTGTTCATTCAACGATTAACATTAAGGTATAGTTATAGTTAACTAATATAAATATTTATACAGCATCCATTAGCAACTAACGTAGGAAAGTTGGCAAACTCTTGTCTTTGTCTTAGTGATTAGCTTAAGAAAAAAAATCTATATTTGCGCCAATATATGCAGTGGCCTGCACTGTACTTTCTTGTACGTAGTAGTTTAATTTTGTTTAAATAGGAATAAAATACTAAAAATTGGTAATGTCTAAAAAATAAATTGCGTTCCCATAGGTATTGCAAAAAATAAATTATGTTCTCATTGGGAGCATTGTGTAATATACGGTTAAAGTTTTAGCACGATGAATTAAATTCCACCAAAAAAAGTTTCTTTTATGAATATTAAAAAAAAAAATTCGGCTGGTTTTGCTCAAGCCATTATGACTTTGTAAAATAAATTATTTTTGTTCTAAAAGTGTGTAAATTCTACCGCGTCAACATAAAATGATATGTTTTTAGGCCATAATTAATATTATGTAATATCCAGTGGGAAACCTTTCAAAGAACTTTTAATTATATTCGCTGTGGCTTCTCTAACTATAGAACTAATGAGATCATGGAATTTGTATGATAAAAACCTAAGTGCAGAAAGCTAGCGAAAAAGTTACCAGCACAGATTTGCAGACAGGAGAGTATTTAGTTTTCAAATTTTTTATTTAATTATTTTTATTATGCAAATACATATAATTGTATTGTGTACTAGATATATTAATTTTTATTCTGAAGTTGCCACTACTTTATATTTAAATCAATAGAATATTCTGTATACGACAATCGATTGAGAAAAATAGGTTAATTATATTTAGCTTGCATGCATATAAGAGCGTGAAACTTTTTATTGATTCTAAGTAAAATTCAATAAGATAGTAATAACTATAATATAATTTGTATTGCGGCCACAGTATTGGTTTACGCCTAAAGGATGAAATTTGAGTTCTAAATATAGTGTATAGAGTATATTTGTTTTACGATGTGCGCATAAAATGTGCTACCTAAAGGTTCAATTTGTATTTCACCCAGAAATTATTTCGTATACTTTTATGAATTTTCTCTTATTCATTCTAAATAATAATTGAGTTTTTTTATCATTAATACTTTGAAAAGAATTATTTTTAATCATTTCTAGCGAGCTCAGTAAGAAGCTTACCGAGAAAATAATATTGACGGCAAATTATAAATATAAAATAATATCAGCGACTTTTTTTGCCAAAAATAGATTATTTCATATGGATCAAAGGATCAAAAATTATGAAGAAAAATTCATGAAATACTTGGAGAATAGTAATAAATAAATATGAAATGAGCTGTTAAAGCAATAACATTCAGAATTTTACGCAATTTTGCAGTCTCGATTAAACTGCCTGGATAATGGAGTACCACAATAACGCTGTTGTCTATGTCTGTCCATTCGTACAGTTTTTTTTGTAATCTTAACATAACTAAGATAGAGAAATGGCAGTAGGGTATGTGGTCGGCGTCCATGCAGACACCACTCTGACTTGTCGCTTTCATTCCCAAATCAATATCCACGATTCGCTATCTTGTCCTCCGTCCTCTGTGACTCCGGCAGCCTAGCGACCGTTAGCGTTTAAATACCGAAAGCCGCAGGATACGCACGTGGAAGTGGAATGAGTATCCGGGTCGTAGCTTATATGTGGGGGATTCATCGCTATATTCCGAAACCATCAACGTAAAGCTTTGGGTGCGGAGGGTCGTAGACTTTATCTCGCACACTACTACATATGAGGGAATGCGTCATACGCTGCTTATATTTAACCTTGCCAATCCCTCTATATAGTTTGTTGCGCATAGTTTCGACAGTCATTTCAAAATATAAGGAATTATTGTGACATTTTATAAGAAGGTAGTATGAATGCGAATTCAAATTTTATTATAGGAAGTAGAAATTTCGTCTATTAGGCACCCTTGTCGATTGGACCTTTAATAATATGTGTTTGTAATGTTTTCCACTTAGGGTTTACGGTTTAAAAATCAATCAAAATAGCTTTGCAGTTCCAGACACACACATGAACCAATTAGCATAAAAAATGTTTCTTATGATTAAATTTATTTTTTACATAAATACAAAAACTTTAACAATGTAGAGCAGATTTGAGTAACAATAAAAATAATTCAAGCAATGTTTCAGAATTCCATCCGGACTATGCGGTATATTAGTTTCTTGGTATGAATTTGACATTTATAGGTCCTTCTACGCGTAAAACTATATCAAAAATCATACATATATCTTTCTCCGTGCTGACAGATTGTAGTGTGAAATTTCTAAACACTGCAGAAACGATCGATTTTAATTCAAGCATTGCATATCTTTGCCCTAGAAAACAAATGGAAATTAAAATCGAATTGTGAAAGTAGATTACTAAAAAAAAGTACCTATGCAATTCCTTGGTCCTGCACTGAACGGTATATAAGCATAAGGATTTCTGCCTTTGCTATTCTCTGGCGAAAATCTGTTCGGATCAAATTTTTCTGGATCTGGATAATATTTTGGATCACGATGTATTTGAAAGATATGGATAGCAAACATCGTACCAGCAGGTGCCACATTATGTGCTTTATGATCAATACAATTACAAATATGTTAGTAATTTAAGTGAGAAGACAAATTTGCAAAAACCACAAAAGTGTAAACATACTTAATTGAACATCTTGGTATACTTCCCGAGAAATTATTGGTACACTGGGATATAATCTTAAACATTCCTTAAGGCACAGTTCTAAATATTTCATATTTTGTAAATCATCACAATTTGCTCCGCGTGTATCTTGACCAAATATATTGTCTAATTCGGCTATTATTTTTTCCTAATAAACAAAAAAATAGTATATTTAAAAATGCTGTTATATTAATATTAATTTGTATCTATAATTGGTGACTATGGTTGGTGTTTGCTGAAATTTGCATCGATCGGTAAAGATGGATTGGTGCATGGTTCGGGAGATTTATTAAGACATATTGCTACAATTATCTGAGATATCATATTCGTATTTGATTTTTTTATGGAGATATTCTATTTATAGATAAATAGTTTCTATAACAAGGTTTTTAAATACAAAATTTCTTACCTGTACATCCTCATGTTGAGCCAATGTCATTAATGCAAAACAAAGTGCCATAGATGTTGTATCATGTCCCTAGAAAAAAGCAATATCGATTTTTGTATCAGCTGTTATAGGATAAAAAAAATAATAAAAAAATTACAATAATGAAAAAAAAAACACTACTACAAGACACCACATCATCGAATTTCAAAGACTTACTTCAAACATAAATGTGTCAACTTCTTCGCATATTCCTTCATGATCAATCTCATTCCGATTCACTTTAGCAGAGATTAACAAATCCAGCATAGCCAATCTTTTCTTTTTTACACCATCTTCTTGATTAGGCATTGACTGTTCATCGTCTCCAGCTTCAAATGTACGTTCTCTTTCTGTGATTACATCATTTGTAAATTTATGTAATTTATCTACATTTTTTTTGAATGCCCAACCAGATGGGCATAAATAATATATGAAATCCGTATAAAGCAAAGGTGATATACCTCGCTGGAGCAACGCTGGTCCTACTCTGCAAATGATATTAAATCATGTTAATAATACGTGTTAAATACTTTTAATTGTCAATTCCAGCTTTAGAAATAATACAAACTATATTTGAAACTGTTGGTGAAACTGAAGATTTGTAAAATGAGTTACAATGAACTCTAACAACAATACATTTAATAAAATTTACTTTGCAATTTTTACTTTTCTATAGATAAAATGTGAGAAGTTCGTCCTTCAGACTCCTTATGGAGTTTATTAATTTTGTCTGTACATAAATATAACTTTTGTGTATCCATCTATTGCTAAACAGAATACCCTATTTCTATTATCTTTACATTATACGTGTAAGTATTTGCAAATAAATTCAAATACCTTATTCAAGTGTCTCAAAATATTTTACTTACAAGTTTAGAGTGTCCAAATATTCCTTTTGTTCCTTGTTTGTATCATTTAGTTTTGTACCCATTGCAGTTTCTGGTAAGTCAGTTTAGTTATAAATATGTCAAAACATTAATAGCATATATTCAATCATATATAAAAGAGTTCAACTTCCACTATATTATTGATATATAATATTTACCACATATTGAAGTCAAAGTTGCATGTTTAATTATAGGAATAATATTGATAATATTGCTATTGTTGTTTTCTTTTTTAAGTTGACTAACGAAGTTATCACTGTGCTCGCCAAATATTTCAACAAACCGTTTTAAAATATTGAAATGAAATGTTGGTGTCAAAAGTTTTCTTCGATTATGCCATTTAGTTCCTAGCAAAAATAAAAAATGTAAATATATATATATATATATATATATATATATATATATATATATTTATTTATATAATATCCCTATGCAATTTATAAATATATACTACCTTCAGAAGTTAGAAGACCAGTTCCTAACCATGGTTTTAAAAATCTGTAAATTATACTCTTGTCGATGTATTTAACACTGGATAATATGATCTAAAATTAAAAATTAAAATATATTTTTAGTTAATCAATAAATCTATTTAAGTTCGTACTTCAGCATCGTCGGCAGTAACAATATGAAGAGTTCCATAATATCCAAGCCATAACTTGGTTGTTTCTTTATATTTTGAAAATCGACTTCTAATTTGTGCAAAAAATTTATCTGGAAATAATTATGTAAATTTCTATAAAATCTAGTTCATATATTTTAGACAAAACTATCTAATTTATGGTATAGTACAGCCAACATATAAATTGTGTAATAGTTGACTTATAATCATCTGATAACGATGTATCCATATCATAAAAACTATTAATTTCAAATGCATACCAGGTTTTCCGCTAAATTGTAATACATGTCCAAATAAAGGTATGTATGGATTACTTGGAAATTTATTTATTAGTTTCGCGAAACGACTTCTTGTCTGCACCCAATGCAAATATAGCAATCCGAATGTTATTACAACCAAAATAATTGTCAAGATAAACATGCTTACTATTTTAAGATACAAGTGAAAGTGATTTATAATCTCTCGGTTACCAAATTTTATCAATCAAATAATTATCAAGCAATGAGGTCAAATTTCAAGGAGCTTGTCTGCGCTTTAAGAAAATAATGGATTGAGCGCTCATAAAATTTGTATATCTTATAAAATATAAAATTATTAGCAAAAAAGATTAATATTATCACATTTATGGATACTTGCGTCCCATAACGGTCAAAGTCAAATTCACAATGTGACTAATAGGAATAATCTTTTTAGTATGAGATAAGTTATTTATAAATTGGCTAGTAACACACCAATCAATAATATTTATCGGTGTACAGCATTTAAATAATACTTTAATTGGTCAAAAGTAAAAAAACTAAATAATCAAAATATAAACATAAATAAAATAATATATTACAATCTATAAGAAACTGACGTTTCGTAAATTTATTTTCAAAATACATATAAATGTTTCAAACATTTTTCTTTGAAACATGAAAAATGTGAGAAATGTTTTATTTCTCATGGATATAGCATAGGTTTTTGAACGATTTTTCTTTCTGAGTTTTGTAATACTCTTAATTGATTATTAGTAGAAATATGAAATTCGCACAAAAACCAAAATTAGCGAATCGTTAATTTGACAAGGTTGTTAAATGGTAATTCAATTTTTTTAATATTTTTATATAACCAACAGTGTTGCAAAAAGGCATTAATCTCTATTACTTTCAGTAACGTTTGTTCTTTTAGTCATTCAAGTGTACCCTGAATGTATTTGTTTTGCCAAGCCTTATGGAAAATTGCAAACAATGTTCTTTGCCCCTATTGTTGTTCATGAAATCATCTCCAAGCGTATGCTATTGTGAAGCCATCTGCTTTAAGTGTAAACTCGAGTTCATTTACGCATGCCGCGAACATGACTAATTCCTTAAATTATCATTAATAAATGGTGGGAGTTCGCCAACCTTACAAATTCATTTAATCTACCCTCGTACGAAACGTTGTAGATTAATGCGAAGAGCACTTTCTAATATGGCTATAAATCGTTTATAACAATCCAAATCACCAGCCTACAGTTAGTAATCTAATATATTTCGTGTCACCCACCAAACACCATTGCCTACTGTTTAAAACCAAATTTGAAAACTTTCATTCAATAAATTCTTTTTAATTTTGAAAGTAAATCTTATATTGTATTTCTAAATCATATTTATTCATTGTAAAATGAAATGGTAAATGATGTCAAAAATTGTATTTTTTAATTATTTAAAGCGGAACAATGTTCAATTTTGATTAAATCAAAAACCAATCGGCTTGAGACGTTTCTAGTAATTTAGTAATTTTATAATGACATCTTTTAATAAAATGTTGAAGTATAATTTAATTTTTATTCTCGTTTCAAATGGTTCTTTTTTACAAGCGTATATTAATGCGTTCTGGCGTATATAAATACAAATTTAAAAAACGCTAAACATATTTTATGAAATAAAATTTACAATTCGTTCCAAGTGGTATATGACTAATTAGTAGCAGTGACAAGACACTGACAACATTAAGAAATAATTGTGTAGGCGCCGGAAGGGACACTTGATAAAGGTCAAAAGTTCATGACCTCCACGTTAAAATAAACTCTTTAATTTAGTTATAACAAATTCAAGATTTTGACAGAATTGACTATATTGAAATGTAAACCATATTCTGCATATATACATACATACATATCATTAAGTTTATTCCCATCAAATGGGGTGACAGAAAACCCTTGACATTCTTTCACATCCTGACAATCTGTCGGAAGTTATTTGGTCTATGATGTGTTAAGACATCAAAACGAAGTTTCTATTTTAAAAAATAGAAAAGATTAAAAATTGTTCGTGCTGCTTTCAATTGTACCATACCCTATAACTACTAGCACAAACTATAGGAATTATCCACTTATGTTTAATTATTTATTACCGGATTTACGCACTTTTATTCTATCGCAAATACTTAAAAGCCGTAATGTATTACAAATTTTGAACATCACGCTATCTCGGAAGAGTCAATACTCTGAAGTCGTTCAAAATTTGGGACTACTTCTCTTGCTTTTAAATATTTTACTTCCATTTCAAACATTTTAAATGTTATTTTTTTGTACATAATTCTTTAACTATTTATTTTCGTCTTATATATTATTATATTTTAAAACTATGTATATTCGGAGATATATATTTTTAAATGTAAATATAAGAATACTATTTCAGATACAATGCTGGTACAAATCTCAAAAATATTAATAATAGATGCTTTTGCTCTTATTAAAAATGAAAGATACTCACCATCGTTTTTTTTTTTTTTTTTATCTGTGCATTGTGTTGACAAGTGTTTGTTTATTATCATTATTTTACCTTTCTTTATTAATCTGAAGAAAAATGACCCAAGAAAACAAAAAATGTATAGTAGACACTGACAAATGTCATGTGACACAGTGAATTATGATGTCACAATAATAAAATATGTTATTTATTTGTTTTTATTAACAAAAATGATAAATGGAAGAGATATCGGATTATTGATAAATCATTCTTAATTTAAAGTAACTCTAACTGAAAGTAATGCGGTTGTAAGTCTTTATGTTGAAATATGAATTAATAGATTCGTGTAAATGCATGTTTTTTTGTTTGTTAAACATTAAATGCAGCTTATTGAGTTAGTACGGTATGCGTAATTTTATAGAAATATACTTTACAGGTCATTCAAAATATTTACAAAATGTATGCAGTCAAAATAGAAAGGAGCAGATTAGCATTTGTGTGTTCAACAGATGTTACTCGAATATTTCTGTTTCTGATGTCAAGGGTTGGTTTTAGAAAAACCCTCGGAAAGCTTGCATTTTAGATTTCGCAAAAACATAGTACACTTTTATAATTTATTATTGTTGTTTTTCATATTAACGATTTCAGAAAAATAGTTGTATTTTAAAATGATTCACGATTAAATTTAAAGATCACGACACACAAGGATTTTTTGATACTAATATATTTTAAAATAAATTTAGACCTAAATTATCAATAAATTTTTACACGAATTAGAATGGAAATAGTGTGGCATCGGATACGTATAACAAACTAGTTTTGTAGATAATTATCTGGGTAGCATTTGTAATTCCTTCAGAATTTTGATTCAAATAAACAGAAAAATATGAACTTTTACAATAAACCAACGGAGAGAAGTGCTCTTTAAGTTCCGTGATTTTATTAATTAAAATGAAGAGAAGTTGCAAAGCGTACGTAAAAAGTTGCAAAAGTCTTCAACTAATATTTCACTGACGTTTTAATTAGAATAGTTCTCCAATAGTTACATAGTTTAAGTTAGTACATATTAATTAGAACTAGTTCGGTATCGGGAAACAGGCGTTATTTCAGTGATATATGTTATGTAGGTAGGTGGTGCAAGTGTGTTAACGGACAATAGATATAATTCTTAGTTGATTTAATGGCGGTCGTACGTAAATATATTGTTTTCAAGGAGTTAGTTTATTGTATCAAACAAACCACCTATAAATTAATGTCAAGTAGAAATATACTCAAACTTATTCAGTTCAGTTATTTTATTTCTGCAATATATTATACGGCATACTATTATGTTTAGCTAACAAAAATTTATCCTACATTTACCAGAAACCAGAGCAGTGAAAATTTAACCTAATTATAAAAGAAAAACTCACAAATATATATATATATATATATATATATATATATATATATATATATATATATATATATATATATATATATATATTTTGTATTATGTTTCCTTTAAGAAGTACACAATTTACATATTTTATTTTCGAAAGGAAAGCCTACAGTGTTTTATTTGCATGTAGATACGTATGTGAAATATAATATATAAAGTATCACTTATTAAATTTTACGTAACATGAATGATTAATCATAGTCCAATTTGATAAGGAATAAGATTTTTTTTATTAATAAAATAAACACACAAAGTAACTAATTAAAGAGATAAACAATAATAAAATTCATAGAGGCTCTTTGCCATATTATTTTATAAAATGTCTGCATTACCTTTTTATTATTTAGGAATTTTCTGCTGCAGGAAAAGTGCAAATATTTATCAGATTTCAATTTTTGTCTATGATTATCTATCCTTAGCATCATTAAATGAAATTTCATAACAAGATTGTATCATAATATATTTATGTTGGAGGATGCTATTGCAACGCAAATTTATTATAAATTGAGTTTTTTTTTTACTTTTCTGCTTTTAGCTTTATATACTAAATATAATTTCAGCGAGTCGGTATCGCATCTCATATACATATGAAACACATATTTTGCAATGAAGAGTTTAATCCCCCATCCGCCAAAAAAAGGTAAATCAGAATTTTTAATATTTTAATACTGTTTCACGTAGGCAAACCGTTCGCGGCACAGTCGTGCAATAAATTTCACATAATTGAAAATAGGTGGCGTTCTTTCTGAAAGACACATGTGAAACGCAAACGGCACTCGTGTTTATATAAAATGGACTTTTCACAAGGAAATTTAATGCAAAATAAATTTCCGCAAATACGTGGCTGCGCATTCGGTAATTTATATCGCATTATTTTCGAAGCAAATGAAAAATGTAGTGAAACACGTTCTCATTGGTTTCCTTTCTCACTAGTAGATACTTCAATGTTTTATAACTCAAAGCAATTCATTTATTTCTTATATATTAGTATAGTTTTTAAAAAAATCTGAAATTATTAATATTTGTTTCTATCTTATAGAAAAATATGTAACAACTTTTTAGTCTTAAGAGCGATAATTACTTATTGCTTTCAGGGCGACGTGAAACAAAATTTATTTTTACAAAATTTAGCTGTATTGCAAGACAAAATTACGATTACTTTTCCAATGCAATATTTGAAATATATGTTAACATCAAAGCTAAAATTTTCAATTAATAGTTTGTGCTATAGTATGTTAGCATTGCGAGTAAATCTACATTGTAGACATTTGTCATAAACATAATAGTGCTGCCTGCAAATACACGAACTTTAATGGAGTTTCAAAATACTGTTTCGCCTCCTTGAATCAAGTATCCTTTAACACTGTATTTCGGTTTATATGCATAGTGTATGTAATAATAATATGAAACGAATCTCACTAAAGATTGAAATATATGACATATCACGGATTTTAGCTTACCTTCGATTTTAATTCTTCTTTAATATACATAAGTAAAATATCTTATAGAACAATACATTCAAGTAATGTTTATGCTAGAAAAATTAATTTATAAATTTTTTTTATTAAAATAGCATCCCATATTTGGCTGTATAAAATAATAATCCTTTATTAGCAGTAAAATGAAATTCAAACAATAGAACAAAAAATTCTCATATTGAATTTTATATTTAATATCTATTTCACTATTTATATAGAAGTATACACGTAATTTTTATATATTGCGTTATATAAAATAAGTTCGTCAGGTACTACGAATAAGTAATTATATAAAAGTTTACAGAGCTTCCGTGTTTATTATCTTTTTAAATAAATTAAATTTAAATTTTATTCCCAACTGTACCACTACGTTCCATTTATGAGTCATATTTCTATGTGAAACCTCCACCCGTTAGCTAGTTTCCATAGTAACTAATCCAACAAATACACGACAAACTGCACCGATCATTAATATTTCTCCCTGTACATATTATCGTATACTATTTACGTGGCAAACGTTTGTCTATTTATTTCAAACATTTTACGCTATTATTCAAAATAAATACTTATTATATGTACAAAAGTACAATATAAACGGTATGGCTTTTGATGAAGATTAAGTAAACACAAGTTAGGCACGTATTTGTGTATGATGTAATACACCAAGCGTAGAATGATTAAAATATATCAAACTATACAATAAATTCAATAATTAAATTGTCAATGCAGAAACGCAAAATAGCATTAATTAATTTGTTTTATGAAGAAAATGTGTATATATAATTGGCTTTATTAAATAGAACCTATTTGCTATAGAACATCAAAAGCATTGAGTAAATATTACATTTTTTTTAGCTTTCGCATCTATGTAATATTATTTTACAATTTTATATCATCTAATATTAATTATATTAAATATGTCAAATAAACAGTAATTTAAATGATCATATAATCTAATTATATTAATTATTGTAATTATCAAAAATTTATATAACGCTTAAAAACTGTTTGAACTAAAATTTACTTCATTATGGAATATTATCCAAATTAAATTATCGAGTTTATATAATTCACTACTATATGTATAAAACGGCTTTACTAATTTGATGCCAAGCATTTTCATGCCGTTGTTCTATGTAATGAGATTAACTCTATTGTTGCATTAACGAGCACAACTAAATATTTAGATTAGCTCTCTACTACACCGATTTTTTTTTTGTATAATTCTTGCGTTGTATACACGAACGTGACTTTTATATAAAACGATTACATTTTAGTATTCATTTGCTTTTCAAAAAATTAAATAAATTTTGGTAAATTATAACTCGCAACAGTCAGTTAAAAATTGGCAAAAATTATTTAGGATTTGCCATCGACTGTGATAAATAGATAAATGTTTATGCGAAAAATCATACTAATTAAACAAAATATTGTAATACTAATAATTTTGTACTTGTATAAAATACGTCATCATTTTCGTAATATTAATTAGTTTTGTGAAAAGTTCGTGTTTAATTATTACAATAAATGTCAAATAACCTGCATGTATGTAGTATGTCAAGGATGACAACGCCACTATGTTTGCTTGAACCAACGAACATTGTTTGACGGCGACAAAGCCAGGGGAGCGAATTCCTGAAGGCTATAAAGCGTTCCAACGGCCGCATATCGCAACCATACAGCCGCGCTCGAAACATGACGGTAATGTCGTTTACCAAAATTCTTTGTCCTTATACAAACACATTTTACGAAACACAACCATACGCCATGGTACGTACATTACGTCCTCCATACAGCGAACGCAAATGCATGCATACGCAATACAACACAATCAGAAATGACATCTTCAAATAGTATTACGCGCGTTTTGTTTTTGTATACCATCGTATTAAATTATTGTGTAAAATATGCTTTAATTTAAGCATTCACAATAAAACCTTGCTTTTATTAAATGATTAAAGAAATTACTGTACATACATTTATTGTCACCATCTCCTTTGTTTTCTATTGCTTACTTACAATCTATTTTAAATTCGAGGAAAGACTATTTTCTTTCGGAAGTAAAGACATAATAATAACTGATCCATTAAGAAATTGCAATTATTTTTGCCATTTTATGTGTTCAACATTAATGAAATGTATATATTCTATGTACATTACATATTAGCTATTAGATGTTTATTTAAGAGTTAATTCGGACGCAAATAGCGTTCAATACGGAAATTAATATTTGTTATCGTTTTATCGAATATCCATTAATCCTATAAATTTTACACAATTCTGTTTGGTTTGGTTTGTGAATTCATATTTATTGTTTCAGTTCTACGACCTCATTAGTAAGCACCCAATATCCAACTTCAGTTTGCATAATCGTCAGCTGACGATTTTCGCACCTACGAACGCTGCGTTCCAACGGTACAATGGAAAACTGGATGAATCCTTAGTGCTCTACCATATGAGTAAGTATAGAATTTATTATGTACATTCTCAAAAAAAAAAAATATATATATATATATATATATATATATATATATATATATATATATATATATATAAATATATATAAATATATATATATTTATATAAATATAAAATTCAACTGAAATATTGATTACTTCGGAAATATATAGCCAAATGTTACTTTCATTATCTTACATTTAAATATTAAGCTACCACACCATCCTCACAAAATACGTCATAGTTGGATTAATGTAATATTAACGGTAGAAGCTTTGCCGTTGCTATGCTACTATAATGGCTGACAGGACATACACTCAGGTGAGGAAGTGGTTAGAATGGTTTATTCGAGAATCAAATATAGATTTTGTAAAACTTAGCTCAATTTTTCGATAGTGTGATGTATTTATATTTATGCTAAAAATTGTATATATATTCGTACATCAATAAATTTTAAAATTAAATTGAGATCAATAACGAATATCTATTTTAATATCAATTTACATAACTCTAGTTTAATTAGTTTTAGTTTCCCATTGGTTACAAACTTGTTCAAAAATCTATTTGTCACAGCCTAAACTTTGTCATTGCATCAAAAGATACCAGAAACTTGTCTACAGCGTAAAGTTACTGTTTCCAAAACATATTTCAGTTGATATATTCAATTTCATTTTCTGTAACCCGCGTATACGTACTCTTCTATTCTATATTTATACTACTGCATTGTCTTATAAACATATCCACGAATAAATTATATTATATATAATAATCAGAAAATCGATTTTAAAATACAATTTTATCTATTAAATGCATGTATCTTTGAACGAATATAGTTGTTTAGATAAAATTTAATAAAAACAGATTTATGTAAATGTGATTTAAATCAATATATGAATGAAGTGGGTACATTTGCAAACAACATTGAAACACGATATCGCTTATTTAAATGGATAAAAGGAAATAACGCCGAAGTTAAGTTTTAATACAGTATAACGTCGAGTATATTAAATAGATATTCACGCAAAGAAAACCTCACCAAAAAAAAAAAGGAAATAAAGCAAAACGGAAATTACAATCTACAGAGGAAGAAAATTGAAAAAGAAATCTGAGAGAATTGCAATATTTTTCCGGCGTATTTCATATTCTTTCTTTATTTAGTTATTGTGCTGAATAAAATACCCTTAGGAACTTTATAGTCGTAATATGATTCTTTTTCTTCTTCTTTTTATTACTATTCTTACTACGTTTACCATATAATATCAAAATCGCATTGTGAATAATTCAAGATATCTTCTGATTTTGTTTTTCTTATAACGATATAATAAGATTAATGTCACGAATAATTGTGAAACCAATATTGAACCGGAAATATGAATTTTCAGTATCCCTGAATCCAATTTGACTATTATTTCAATTAATACTTCAAAACTGTTAAATATGGCATTTGAAATTTTTGGTTTGTTTGTCGCTCGGTAGCAAAATCTTCCGTCTTTGAAAAGTATTTAAATCGGAAGTGCTCGTTGACAGTTGACGTTTTTTTCAAGAACATTTTTAGTAATTTCACTAAAATTATACATTTCTCATTTTTTACTCACATATTTTTCTTTTGAGCGCCCTTAAATTTCAATATTTTCATTAGAACTTGTTCGTACAATGTAATTGAAAAACGGATAATTAAAATATAATTATAAAAAATTGAAATGATTTTTAATAAAAAAACTATGTGTTAATTAAAGAATGAACTTATTTAATAAATAAAGGCAATGCAATGTTCAACAATTTTCATTTGAACAGTTTTTTTCATTTTTAATAACTTTTACATTCACCGAATTATTGAAATTTCACGTTATTAATTCGCATCTAAAATATAAAGTGTAAATGTAATAAAGTGAAGCGCCGTTTTTTGATGCTGTTAAGACTAGGTATCAAAAATACCTCTTAAATATTTTTCTGCCCAACTTAATTTAAAAAGGTTAATAAATTGAATTTTAAATACGTCTGCAGTAGAAATTGAGAGTAACACACAACTGTACGAATATTTCGTATAACTCCCTGTTATTAATATTCGCGATCCTGTGATGTACGAAAAAATGATAAAATTAGTGACCCGAATGAAACATAAATGTATCATGTTAACAGCATCATTTGCCAGTATATTAAGATGACTCAATATGACGTGTGTGTTTTTTATCATATATTAAATATAAATTGTTATTTTTTTTCAGTTAATCTACCAAAAACGGTGGATCAACTGGGGTGGTCGGTATCCTCTGAACTTGAAGGGAACCCTCCATTATGGGTGACAACGCGAAGACTTGATAATTACAATGATATTTACATCAATAATGGCAAAATTATGATGTCTCATTCGAATTACGTTGCGATGAACAACAAAAAACGACAGGTAGGACATATAATTGGTAATGTTTTCAAGACTTGTTTATGATGCCACGCCATATCACGTCAAGTTTATAAGCAAGGATACTTATTTACGCTTGAAATTGACATGGTAATATGAGTATTGTAAATTATTCATTATGCCCACAACTAAGGCCTTAGGAAAACCGATAAAATAATTTTACTGAAAATTGAGTACTAGCGAGACAATTTTGGATGATAGATTGATCACTGGTGAAGTAAGGTGTATCAGCGTCATTCTTTATTCATAATTATGATTTTTTAATATACTTTGGGCTTTGACATTTTATATCAATTATGCAAAATAGATTAAAAAAAATTGTTGATGAATATATTCGGTATGATAATACATACAGTGATTGCATTGCTTGCATTTTGTGTGCATTATGGCAATATATTTATTTACAGTGTAATAAATATTTTATAGTAGCTACCTTTATAGTTATAACGAAAATTCTATTATAATTAATTTCTATGCTTAGTCTTACTTACTGAATATATATGTCAAACCTGATTTATGTTTACAACATGCTAAATTTTCATATTTAGTAAGTTCATTTTCTAATTAAAACTTATACTCGTAAATACACACTACTAATATTGTCTCACTAAAACTTAGGCTTTGCATGTCTTCTTCATAACAAACGTAACCTACATTTTGAATTAAAAACAGAACTAAAAATGTTTAGTTCAAATTAATTCAAGTTGTTCCAACACGCATTTAGATTTATGTATTTCTAATCTGAGAATATTGAAGATTGTTTTAAAGCTAATTTTACCATCTGCAATTTTTCTAGTGTGTATTATATAATATTTAAAACGAAGGATTTGAAAATTTAATTAAATCCTACTGTTCAAAATACTTCTCAGTTTATTTGTTCCGCTACACTCCATTTAGTTTAGCAATTTTGGAGAAGAGAAGCATATTATATTTTGTACAAGGTTTTTATTTAAGAAATAAATTAAAATTTCAATTTTTAATAAAGTTTTAATG
Organism: Nebria brevicollis; assembly: GCA_944738965.1. NCBI lineage: Eukaryota > Metazoa > Arthropoda > Insecta > Coleoptera > Carabidae > Nebria > Nebria brevicollis. Next base: position 16,888,131 of record OX122898.1, on the reverse strand, counting down.
TTGTACCTGCTATATATTCTCAATACGTGTCTTAAAGTTTTTAACTTTTCAATTCAGGAAACTTTTTAATATCGTGTAAGAATGATATTGTACTTATGCACAATCATAAATCCTTCAAAGTATAATATAGGTTCAAACAAGTAAATAATCACATTTATGCTTGCCAATATGAAAAATATTTAATACAAAAATACCAGATCGTTTATTTTTTATGATTGCTTTAATAGTTCCTAGAATTTATTTTGCTTCAATTAAAAGAAAAATACGATAAATATCTACTGAAATTCGAATGAACAGAAATTTATAAATCATACATTATTTGAGATTTGCAAAATACATTTTCAATTCTAATAAATAATTCGTACGTCAATCCGATTCTTATTTATTACATCTATAAATTTTATTTTTATTTCAAGTTACAATTATAAATATTTAAGAAGATAAACGAAATAATGGTGTCTTTTTACCCTAAATATAATATGCGTTCCAAATGACTTATGTCCATTTGCAGCAAATCTTTAGATTACGCTGAACATACTTTAATTTTTTTTCCTATTTGCACATTATGGCTCTAAACCATATTATACCTATCGTTTGGCATGATTGTATATATTCATTGTCGATTAACGAGATGTGAAAACGAATTAATTATTTAATCTGTATCTAAACTAAACTGTACTGGGGCAAATAGTCATTAATGGTATTTCAATTACTACCAAGTGACACGCTATACTTTCCAGTATAATATAAATTGTTTGGTACATAAATTAAATTCTAGATACTATTAAGTTAAATAATCCTTGAATTTCATTGCTTAGGTTCTACATGTCATAGATGAAGTACTTACGCCGGTAGTCCCCAGTCCAACAACAAACACACCACTTTACAACCCAAATGCATTCCAATTGCTGTCATCTTCTGAGAACGTTGACATTGGAATACATCGATTGCGGTCAGTACCTCTTTAATAAAATGTACAATACTGCTGCAGCTCCACTGTCTATAATGCTGTATGTTGGTGTTAATTGTAATTACAGAGAATTCCGACAAAAAGTCGATCAAACCGGCAAAGGAGACATTTTCAATCAGGAAGGCAAATTTACGTTTTTCATTCCAGTTGATGAAGGATTCTTGGTAAGTCATTTAAGAGCACATTTTTCTAGGTAGCACTAATGATTTTTAAAAAAAATCCTTTTATACAATGCACTTTTTATATTTAGTTAAATTCAGTTCTCAAATTCAACACTAGTAGATAGGAGAGCTAAGACCATAAACATTGCAAATATTTACCCATTACATTTCAAATTATACTGCGTAACAAAGTTTATTATTTTTGTGTTAACAAAAGATTTAATTTTACTATGTAAATATTAATTTTGATCTAGCATTTTAATTAGAAATTTTGCTTTACCAATTATTCCCATTTGATATTTTGCTTGTGCCAAATTTTTTTTTTTTGGAAATTCGTTTATTGAAATATTCTGACGTAATTTTTTTTTGCTGCACTATAAAATACTACATTTTCGTTTTAAACCTATCAAATAAATACCCAAAAATGCTTTGTAGCATTTTATCAAACAAAAGGCAATGCTTTAACAATTTTCTTTGTTATACTAGCTGTGTGTATTCATAAGCCCAGTTATGGCTCGCGGCTTCAATGTAAATTCAACAAACAAAAATCCTAATTTATGTTATAACATTTCGGTTAAAAACGATTTGATATCGTTAATTATTATTGAAAGTTTCATTTTAATGCTTCAATGGAAATATTTGCATATAAATAAAAAAATACGATTAATCCATTTATTTATAAAACTTTCTTGTTTAAGAAACTTGCATTATAATTAATTTCATGATCATTAGAAGCGATACCTTTCATATTATAAATAGTAATTTGCATATACATGTTTTCTTATCATTTAAGCAAAATTATAATTTATTTGATAAAATATGAAATGAATTTCGAACCAAGATACATAAAATTTAATATATACTCTATATAATATATTAAATTAACCCAAATATTGCTGATATTATTTTTAAAATACAACGAGAATACTTACAATTAGTAGAGAACTTCCAACAATATTTTATTTGTTTATATATCTTTCATGATGCAAATAGATGTCCTTTTTCTCCCCGAGCAACTTTGCTAGACAATTTTTGTTTATATAGTTTGAAATAAAAAAAGTTAATACTGCTGCTGAGTTTAAATAAAACATCCAGTATTTACACCACAAGAAATATACTTCTTGTTACTTCAAAATGAACGAAAAGAATAATAAAAGCATGGTAACTTTTACTAAATTGTTCAATTATAAATTTTATATTAAAGATATTTTTCTTTTAAATTTTTGTTTTATTTAATGCGTACATATACAATAAAAGCGCCTCCATCAGTATGGACATAAAAAATGTAGAATTTTATACATGAAATTCGCATAAGAAAACCAAGCATATTAAATGTGTATTATTTAATAATGCAAAACGATAAATAATTAATTCCAGCCAAGTCAACGCGCAGAAATGCTAGACGAAAAAGTCATTGATGGTCATGTGATTCCTAATCACGTACTTTTCACAATTCCTACTGCGCATGATATGCCTTTTGAGACACTTGCATTCGGAGATAACTTAAAAGTAACTGTATCTTTCTCTCTGGAAGGCGATACCAATGAAAAATCTAAAGGTACGAATGTAATTTATTTTCGTTACGAGCAGGTAAGCTAATTTATATTTATTTTATAGTGTATATCATTTCCAACACGTTGGTGGGAGACTCCAAACACACAGCGGGCGTCGTCCAGGCAGAAATCGTTCGAGCTAATATTCCTGTGCGAAATGGTGTTATTCATCTGATACAGCGACCTCTTATGATTGTTGATATGACTGTTGGACAAGTCTTTGAGGTACGTGTACCGCATAATAAATTTGTTAATAATTCGTGTAATGCTTACGCGAATAGATATCGCAATATGGTTCATTAAAAATGATAATGTTTGAAATAGTTGCTTAATTTAAGTGCGTTTTAAATTTAGGATTTTTTTTTTCTGATTAGAAATAAGTTACATAATTTGATTAAAAACTTATCTATTTTATTTTTAAGTAAACACACATTTGTACATTATTGGAATAATTTTAAATTTGTTCTCTCAATTAGTATCTATTTGAAACTCAATTTCATCTATATTTTTCAATTTAGGATGAAATGTGAACAAATTCAAAATGTTTCATCATTATACACGCAATTAGTACCCGTGTAAATATTGAAATAAAATATGAACAAAATCATATTTTATAGAAAACAAATATTCGAAAATATCGTTATTTATCTTTTATTAGGGAAACGTGGATATTCAATATTAAATTGGAGTTAAGTAATTACGCTTGAATTACTTAACTCCAATTTAATATTGAATATCCACGAAATGAAAAACATTCAGGTAACAAAGAACACGTAGAGAACCAGACCTAATTATCGAGAAAATTTCGTTATCGTGTCTACCCGAACACGTTCTAAAGTTGTCGTTCTCATTAATGAGCCAATTAACTATCTCGTAACTTAGCGCCAAAATCAGTCACATCGTTCGCTGTTCGAAATAATATTGGTAGCTTCAGGCAAACAAAATGACGGCGATAGAATGCTTGCTTGATAATTAAAATCTTTTAGGCGTAAGCATGAATAACTAAGCTCATCTTTTTAGTTTATTATATGGTATAATTAATGTTCCCACTTTGGTAGTACTTATTGTTTCACTGTCTTTATAATGTTGTTCCTTTTTTAAATATTTTATGACAATTCAGATCATCAAATTAAATTTATTTTATGGTAATTTTATGCAAAATTTAAAATTCTTTGAAGAACATGAAAGACGAAGGACCATTACACCAATTCTATCAAATCATGGCTGACACAGAGGCTGGTCAACAATTCCTCACATCATTGTCTCGACTTCGCGGAGCAACTATTTTCGCGCCAAGCAACACCGCCTGGCAGGATGACAACTTAAAGAACTTAATATCTAACCAGGATAAATTACGTGACATCTTAAATATGCATCTCATCCGGGAACAACGATTATCAGTCGATAGAATACGGCAAGCCAACATTAATCAGGTAAAAATAAAAAATTCATTCATTCTACTATGGAACAGTAAACTTCTAAGTTTACCAGGTTTACAAACACTACAGAAAAATATTTTTTTTAATATATGATATATGTTTTGGTAAAATTTGCTAGATACTTCGAAATATTTTTAAATAATTTAAAGTATAGTTCTCAATGGATAAAAGGTTTGAAATAGTTTAAATGTAATTTTACAATATGTCATATATAAGTAAATGCATGATTTTGTGATTCAAAATCCTCATATAGCGGAGTGAAATTTTCCCATTATAATCATCATAAAACAGATTTTCAACACACAAACCAAATCTATTGCATAAAATCGAAATTATATTCATTTATTGGCGAGTGAGTTGAGAAACTGTTTTAGAGCACGATAATATAAAATTTATGCATATTTCACGAAACATTTTTTAACAAAATAATACATCGTCCATTTTCATTCATATTCAAACATTTGTGTCAATCCGTTTTGCATAACTCTCATGCTGATTCGCATTCATACTTATTCCGTAACTCCTAACTATTAAGATTAGTTGTTATATAACTACTAAAACAGTTTAGTGCCATTTAATTAACACTAGCAATCAAAAACAGAAACCAAAATTAATCATAGTCGTTTTGAGCTACGGAATACATATTCTAATGTACGTAATGAAAATAAAAACTACTTAATTATAGTTTGGTGTCAGTACAAACTTCCTAAATAGACGGATTATTATTAATATTGTTCATTCATATCAATTAACTACTAACATAATACTAAAGCTGTTCAAGCATGCGAATCATAGATAATGACACTCTAAATTATAATTTTCTACGGTACAAAGAGTACACTTCGTGCCTTGGCAAAACCATTCCAAACGCAGCACGAATGTATAAATTTAATTATTCGGCGCCTTAAATTATAACCAGTAATTTTCAGTCTGAAAAGCATTTTATGACTTAGTTACTCTAAGCAATTGTTTGTTGATTACAAAACAAATGCAGATTAAATGGATTCTGCCATAAAGATAAATAATTTTTTTTTAACAATTGTCGTTAGAGGTAACTTTATAATTAATTGTTAAATCGTTCTGCTAATTGAGTTCTCAAAGTAACGCAGCATTTAGTTTATGTTGTGTAGTTTTTTTTTTTTTTCTAATTATCTTTCATCTTCATTATATTTGAGTGTGTTCAATTCACACTAAATAAATATCAAAAGATTTGGTTTCTTATGTCAGTTTGCCCAGGTTCCCACTGCTGCTGAACGAAAGTCCTTATATTTCAATGTTATCACCAACGATAACGAGCACATCCTGACCGTCGAAGGTGGTGGAGTCAACGCAACAGTCATTCAAGCCGACATCGCCGCCACGAATGGTGTCATTCATATTATCGACAAAGTCCTAGGTGTTCCACATACTACAGTCCTGGATAAATTGAGGACAGACCCTATGTTAAAGTAAGACATGTTTGGAAATTATTTATTTGAAAGAGAATTTAAAGACACTTTACTGTAGAAATGTCACCAAAAACGCTGATGTTATTTGAATAGCTTTAGTTTGTTAGCCAACTTTTAGGAATCGTATACCAATTTAGTAGTAAATCAATTTAGCAACAAAAAATTTAAATGTTTGTGACACTTTTAGATTTACGTAATAAAATACCTGCAGTGTCATGCACCGAACTTTCTTATCCGCATATGGGTTAAACCATATCGTAGTTACATTATTTTTCTAATTTATAATATTCGTTCTAACATTTAGCTCGCTTTTACAGTAGATATATTTCTTAGAAACAATATAAAATGTCAAGCTTCAAATTATTTAAGTCAATTTTGTTAAACAATTGACAGGCGCAGATGATACGATTCATGTAAAAATATATATAATAAGCAGAAATTTAATTTGAAGCCATTACTCTTTTTGGAAAAATAATTCAAACAAAAGTTGTGCTAAATATAAATACCTTTAATTTTTGTTCATGACATTTTTCTGTAACTGTAACCATTTTTGAGTAATTGCAGAAAATGCAAAAATTGACTAGAGTAAACAGGCACTTCCGCTTTGAATATTTTTTTCAAAAATAGGAGGTGCACACCTCAGGCATATGCAAATCTTAAGTTTAAAGTTTCATAATTTTAGCTTCAACCGTTTAGGCTGTAGAGAACATACACACACACACACACACACACACACACACACACACAGACGGACGTCATACCAAAAATAGTTGGAATCGATTCAGGGAAGGTCAAAACGTATATTTCCGTTAAAATCTCGAGATCGAAATTTTTCATAATTACAATACTTACTTATACTGCGTATAAGAAAGTAAAAAGATAAAATATGGCACTAATGGGCCTAAAACACATTTCTGGATAAATGTATTAATAAAATTTGATATAAATCTGAAACCATTAACGAAAGCAAATACTTGATTAGTGCTCATTGTATTGTCGATTTGATAAATATTTTATTTATATCTTATCTTCTACTCAAAAATCTAATAATCTAATAATCTCTATATTTTGATAAAATAAACTACTTGTGAGTAGTTTTTAAATAAATGGTCATAAAATGGTTAATATGTTTTAAAAATTCGCTTTTAAGTATTCATTTTGATGAATTCAATAAGTGAAATATGAACCAGCTGTTAGACTACTATATATTGTGGCATTACAATTTTATTCGTTTTGTTACCCACCTGAAATATCATTTGCCTGACTACCGCGTTTTATACTATTTATTCTAGTCACGTACACGACCCGCAGGCATAGCATAAAATGGAAATTGTTAAGAAAAGAAACGCGTCACTTTATGTAGGTACATAAAAGTTTTATTTGGTTCAGACTTTTGCAAAAAAAAACGCAATGTGATTTACTATTATTTTGCTAATAAAAGCTACGATACTCTAGACATATTCTCTTATTAATAAAACATCATTATAAATATATCTAATTAGTTGGCTCTGCTTTAAATATATAAAATGAAAAGGATTGATGTTCTAGTTTAATAATTTATTTAAAATATATAATTACTCAATAAAACATTAAATTATGTTGTTTTGAGTATCTTTAGTCTTACTTATATTTGAAAAGAATGGTATTAATTATTATTTATTTGTGTTTTTATAGTGATACGTACTTTTTGGGAAATGGAAATAAATTCAACAATCAACTAAATGATACCAGCAAACGATTTACATATTTCGTACCACGAAACAAGGCATGGCGCAAAGCAGAACTTGCTCAACCATCGACAATCAAGAAACTATTTATGCCTGATTACGTTTACCATGTAAGAAATGTTTACTTTTCCTATTAAGTCTTACCTGTCTTACTATTTTATTGGTAAAATGATATAGCACGCCTCGCTAAAATCGATCTTGTGTGTATCAATCATCTTAATTCTAACATTCAGTCTAATTATTTAAAAACAATACGAGCATGCTATTTGTTATTATATTAAGCGTATATTTTTATATTGTTCCAGCATTTCA